>CM057816.1:16517006-17851254 GCA_030067965.1 Latrodectus elegans
AAGTATCGGCTTTCATTTAGCAGTTCAAATATATTAAATTTACCTATTTCATTAACAATACTAGAAAATTTGTAGAGAGATTATCACACAATAATTGAAAGTAATTTAAATATAAATAAATGAAATATTAAATAATTTATATATTAATCATATTTTATACTTATATAATTATGAAACATTTAAAATCAAAAAACATTTTTTGATTATTTTAGGAAAGGTTTTTTTATGTATATACATGATGAAAAAATATATACAAGTTTACTACTTGAAATACTTCATTCGATGATAATCTACTAAATAAATATTATTAAAAAAACTATGACTATTACCTATTTATAAAGCATTGTGAAAAAATATCTTTTATTATAAACACTTGCTATATTCCGCTCATAAGAATTCATTATTTATTTCATATTGAATTTTTCTGTTAATAAAAGTTTATTTTAAATTAAAAAATTATTCGATCATTTTTTAGAGTTTTACGGTATTTTTATCACAATTTTTTTTTTCGTCAAAAATGGAATGTATAGTTAAGTAGCTCGCGCAATTTTAAATTCAAACCACGTGGTTATCTAATCGAAAATATATTAGTTTATCATTCTTTTCATATGAAATATGGACCATTTTTCTTTCGCTACATTTCGAAGTGATATATTTCGTATATAAAAGAATTATTTACTTTTATCATTTGGAAGTTGAAAATAAATGTTTTATTCATACTTGTAATTTCAGAAAATCTTAAATTTCCCTCATATATATGTTGGGGAATTCTTTAATTTAATACATCAACTTTGCCAAAATATGTAGTATACGTTTTAGGTAGGTAGTGCCATCTATCGGTATTTTGTTACATAATGTTCTCTCGTAAAATTTTCTATCTATTCTCTCTCTTTCTCTCTCTCTTTAATTTTATTTCTTTGTACACTATATATCACTGTAGGTACACAAACCACCTCCTTTCCTTATTTCCACTTTGATTACAATCAGTTAGATAACATTTTTTAAATCATTAATTTTATGGTTCAATCGTATGAATGTTATTTTAAAAAACGATGGAAATTATTGAAGAAAACAAGAATTTCTATCGTTTTTATTGGTACTTTAACTGCGTGTTTTATAAAAAAAAAAAAAAATAACATGCTAGTCATGTTATTTTTCAAAAATTTATTTGAAAGTAAAAGCAATACAAAAAATAATTCTGTATGAAATACAATAAAAAGGATTCCCAATATTGGATACTAGGACAGATGCTATTTTCTTTTATGCATTATAAACTATCGATTAGTAATACATATAGAATAGCCTTCAAAAATCTGAATATATTATAATCACATAACAAAGACTATAATAAGCATGAGAATGTTTTTTTTTTATTTATTTATCTTTTATTTTTTTTTATTTTTTTTTTTAAATATCTAAAAACACAAACAGTTAGCAATTAAATTATTTTAACATTAATATTTATCGAAATTATTTAGTATTTTATAAAAAAAATTTTAATTTAGGTGAAATTTTAATTGTTAATTGACTTAAATGTATAAATAACTTGTGACTATTCATTTAATCATTTTTAATTAATTTTCTTGTCACATCGTAATTTTGACTAAAATTTATTTTTACTGAAAAATGAAATTTAACATTTCAAGGATAAAAATCAAATATCAAAGAAAAATATCTTAAGCATAAATTCACTTATTATACTGCCATAAAAATTTTTATTTTTTATAAATGTTTTATCTCTGAATCATTAAAACCTCATTTATTAAGATATCTTTTTAAAATGATGTTAAAAATTATCCCCGTATACAATTGCATAATACCCGTATAATCTTATATTCATTAAAAACTCTCAAAATTTTCAAAAATGCTTGATTTTTATTTACACTCACAAATGTAAGAATTTTCTTTGAGAAGTTTCATTTTTTTTTTAAATTTATTTTTTAAAATTAATTTTTAAACTATCAGTCTCTATGTTATTGATTAGAAACAAATTTGTTGTAAGCAAATTCAAAAGTAAAAACATTTAATAATACATTAAAGTAATTTTTTATCAATTTATTTTACTATGATTTTAGTTATGGAAAATAAAAAATTTAATTGATCTATTTCTTTAACGTTCTCACATTATAAAGATTAAACACAAAAATATCCTTTTGCATAAATAATCTTTCTTGGAAAATATTATTGTGTTTGTAAATAGTGAGAACTGCATATCACTCTATGAATATTTCCAAATCGCTTCAAAATATTATGATTGGTTAAGAAAATGTTAATACTTATTGAAAGTATTCTACATTAAACTACTTATTCTTGTGTCTTACTGAAAAAATTAATTTAGCCCCCATAGTAATGAAGTGTTATAAAAAAATTGCGAATTATTTCCTAAATTAAAATTTTAAATTTTCAATAGTATTCAGAATATACTTATTAATTTTTGTATTTATATTAATTAGTTTCGAAATGTTAATCTTATAAATTAAATTAATATGATTTTTTTACGTTAAAGATATATAATGCCAGAAAATAAAATTTATAAACTTTTTCCGAAAACTAAAATTTTGTCAGACCATATGCACCACTATATGATTTTGTTTTAATTTCTGCGTGATATTTACTTTTAAAATATTTAATAAAGTTTTAAATGTTTTAATCCAAAATTAAAACAATAAAATTGGAATGCTACTTCTAAAAAAACTTTTATATTATTTGTCATACCAATTAAAAGCAAAATTTTAAAAAAATTAAATTTGAAAAATAACATTTATTTTTTAAAACTAATTATTAATCTTTTAACAACTTTTAAATATCTTTTAGAACTTTTAGTTTAGCACAGCCATTTAGCGAACGGTACATAAAGTCACGGGAAAAATGGTTGCGTGACACATTTAAGTAGTCATAAAATGGATGGATTATCGGTTTTGCAATTTCTATCGAAAAATAACAATACTTTATTACTCCTATTTTGAATAAATTGTGATTAAAGTTCACATTTTATTGTTATAAATGTAGTTAAATTTATAAAATAACAAATTTGCTTCTTTTTTTTCTAGAAATGGCGTAGCAAGCGTCATTTCCCTCGATCCAAACACTCATTGCCTTCTCTCCGTTTTATCTCTTCGTCAGCTGTATCTGACGGTGTTGTGCCTCATGGTAAGTGCACTTTCCTCAGGAAAGATAAAATGCTATGTTTTTATCATTTTTTAATTGGTGAAACTTTTCAATAATATTTGCTTTTACGGGTACGTTTATGATTAAATGCTGTTTCATTTAGAATAAAAATAATATAATATAACACTTAAATCAGAATTATGATAAGTTATTTTGATTAAAAAGTGTATTAAAATATTTTAACATTTCATTTATACTTTTTGTATTAATAACAATATTATATTCAATTACTGTTACCACAGTTGTTACAAATATCTAATCTTATGTTTTCTATGCATTTAAATATTTGTCTAATCTTATTTTTATTGTTTTGCGTGAAAATTATTGCTTAAAAATCATTGCAATTAAAATTGATTTTTCATATAATTATCACTAATTATAAAGATTTAAGGTATTAGCCACATAGCTATGAATTCATAAGATAGCAAATATTAAAACTTTGCCGTTGCTAGTTTTGTATCATTCAAATGACAAATAATTTAACAACTTTATTGTAGTTGAATTCAAACTATAAAGATACATACACAAAAAGAGTGAAATATAGTTATTTAATTTTTTCGAAGCAAGCAAAATTAAAAGAGAAAAAATGCTCCAAAATATTATGTGAATATTTTTTAGTTTATTAAGAGAGAATATTTCATCATACATAAAAATATTAATGAATCATATGATATAGATTTCAGTTCTAAAATTACAATTAATTTAATTATATCTGAATTTATTTACTTGAAGGAGTTATTTCACCATGTGTTAGAAAAGAACTAAGTAAACAATTCTTAGCTAACCAAAAATTATAAAGAATTAAATACTAAGCAACTAAATTCTCTCACAATAATCTAATTTTGCATCAATTTTCGTTATTTTTTTTTGTACGTATTTAACTCAAATAAAAATTTTGTAGTTAACAAAATAAGCTGAACTTTCTTTCATAATATTTCTAGTATCCTAATTTAACATCATAATTTTGAATAAATTATGTGTTTTAATTTCCTTTTGATAGAGCTACTCCCGTATTGTTACTTGTTCCTGTTAACAAAATGTAAATAACAAAACATTCAAATGCAGAAACGAATTTGTATGTTTTCTAGCTTCGCTGTAAAAAAAGATCAGAGATATATTTTCTCGGAAATATGTTCCCTGTCCTTAAAAACAGCAATTTCAATCTCGTTGTAGTAACCGTGATACGCCCAACTTTTTATGATGGCTCGGAATTACTCCACCTCTCCTAAATTTAATATCTTTTCTAGTCTCTTTATCAAATTGATCGGCGCAAGCTGAGAGTGATAATTTTTACGAGACTTTTATTCTCCCGTTAGTAATACAATAGCACTTTTTTCATACATAACTTAAGGATATTGTAAAAATCTTTAGTCACACATTGGGGAAAAAAACATTGCCACATTTTTATACAATGAGGAGAAAAATATAAAGGAAAATAGCTTCTTGAAAGGAACTTTCATCTTTTATAGTCATTTGAAAATGAACTTTTATAGAGATGCCTCAGGCTTCATCTTTTGTGCAATAAAATAAGTTTTCAAAGAATCCAAATCATAAAATAGCACAGATGCATGATTTATTTCAAACTATTTGTCGTTGTTCGCTATTTACTTGATTTCATTCACTCAGCTTAAAGTTTTGCTTTTTTTGAAAAGCAAAATAAATCAGATTTTAGATTGAATTTTGTTTTTCTGTTCACGTAGATCTTTTTTTTAAGAAATGTAAAATATGTTTGTATGTTTATTATACCTTTTGAATTAAAAGAATTTGAATTAATATTGTGGAAAAGAAATAATTGTATAGATTTTAAAATGTTTATTTTTGTGAAATTTATTATTTTTTAAATTATGCTTTGATTATATTGTAATTCATTAAAAAGTGATCATACAGTGACAATATCATTGAAAATATTTTGGTTAACTTGAGAGAATATATATTGTTACTTTTTAAAAGTAAAATTAAAAAAACTATTTTTTTAACTTCAATTTAAACTTTTCCATTCTAATTTTAAGTATCATATCATTCAAGTTTACATAAATGATGTTGAAAATTAATATAAATTTTTAAAAAGAAGTTCCATTTATTAGTGGAGTAAAATTTGCATTGCTTGTAAAATATTACAGTAATTTAAAATAGCAATGAAATATTCTGATGTTTGTAAACGCCCACAAGTAGAGATGCTTATAGAATTTCGCGGTGGTGATTTATGACATCTCTTAATATTCTTAAGTAAGCACGCATTGCTTATATCATGAGACTGACTGATGACTTGTTAGTTAGCTCTTAAAATTTACTTACCACCCTTGAGGGAAAATTTAATCTAAATTTAATAATTCAGCACTCACTTTTTGCGTCTAAAGATTAACTAAGATACTTAAACGTACAGTTTAAAATGTATTCCAAACCGCTACACAAATAACTACACTTGAAATAAAAATAGAATCTGCAAACTGTTGGACCGCAGGCCTCAGCGATAATCATTTTAATCGCAAATTGGAAACCTGCGGAATTAAAATGAATTACATAAAGTTAGATTACTTTGTTCTCGTAATAGTTTTCCTACTTTTATATCTGAAATCCATTTCTTTACTAAATTGTTATATCAATACTTTTATTAATGAATTACATTTTTATCAGCATGCAAAAATTTTAAAATATTTTTTAGTGGTGGGCGTGACTAACACTTTTCCACAACAAGGTCAGAAACTGCTACACATTTATCGTTACCCTGTGTGCAACTGTGAACCAAAAAAATGGAGGTGAATTGCGTTACCCGCGTCAATCCACCACAAATCCTTTTATAGGATGGGCTGCATCATTTCAGAAGAAGTGACAGACATATATAGTGGTGTAGATGAGTCCTGTAGTCTTAGGTTTAGAATATTCGCCCATCACCAAATGCCTCTTAATTTTGAACCACGGTCAGGTGACTAGATCCCTCGTTAGCTGGCACCGTCCTCTCCACATCCACGCCACACCAGCAGAAGGAATTTGGACGTCATATATTAATGTAAACACATCCTCAACCCACGGAGCTCCAGCTATCCAGTGAGGCAGAGTACGTGGTCACTCACCCAGTCACTGTGGGGTAAATGCTGCTTCACTTTGCTGATCTTAAAGAAAAAGGGACAAAAAAAAAGAGAGAGAGAGAGAGAAACAAACATCCATGCCCGAATCGAAATTCAAACCTGGGACTAGCAGCTCAGGAATCGGGAACGCTAATCACTTTGCTATTGGCCAGCATATTTAAAAATATACAAATTATGAATTCTTATAGTAACTGACGTATCGACCAAATTTAAATCCGAGTTTGAATCGCAGAATAATTTATGTACGATTTATACCACGCGCATTTAATTACTACACATTTTAACATAACAAAGAACTATGAGTATATTAAATCTTAAAGGATACAATTTCTGAACATGATTCAGAATTGCTAATTCAACCAACATGCATGTCTTTCTTTCTGATATATTAGAACCAAATCAAGTTCGAAAGAAAACTTCAACTTTCTATCATAATATTATCCATCAAGTTTTTGAACATTATTGATATTGCATTCCTCTTCCTTTCAATGATATTAAATGCTAAGAAGTTCATTTAGGTATATACAAATTCAAGGTGAATAAAAAGGATGGAAGGATGAAAAAATATTAATTAAGAGTGAGACTACTATAATGTACTCAGTGACATCATGGTAGTGTTATACAAATGTAATTATATTTACCAATATTCTTAATGATATTTTTTAAGGTTGAATTATGAATTTTAGTAAATATTTAAATTTTTACTTCCAATGCTGTATCAATGTTCAAACAAACATCCACAAAAATAATTTAATTAAAATTGCCTCTAGTTTGCTTTTAAACTTAAAATATCGTAATTAAAATACACTAAATATTTAATTATTTTAGGCTTATAAAAATACAGTGTAACTGATATATTGTAACCGATGTATATAATTTTACTTATGTATGTACTTTTTATATGGGATAAAACTGAAAAATTATTGTAACTTCTGTATAATGAATTATTACTGAATATCAAGGAATAAATACAGGAGAAAAACATCGAGACACGTTTTTTTTAATTAAGTCAAAAAATATAACAGTTGTTAAGACCTTTCACTTAAATTGATAATTGAATCCAGTTCCATCTCTTTCTGTCTTATGGAAATAGAAAATACTATTAGTATGTGTGTGTGCGCGCGCGCACGCGCGTAGATATAAAATATGAATATAACACCTATTCATTTAAAAGTTTATTAATTTTAAAAGCGTTTTGCACAGATAATCGAATATATTGTGCAAATTTCCATTTGCACAATATATTCGATTATCTCCAATGGAGGACTGTTTAAGTTTCCGTTTGATATTCATAAAACATACTTCAATTAAAAGTATTCATTTGCTAACTAGTTTAATTCCTTTTGTATTGAGTAAAATGAATGACATAAAGGAAAGAATAAATTTTCTATCCAATAAAAAAATTTAACATTTGTAGTTTGCTACAGTAAAAAAAAAGTCTTAACTTTTTTCTCTGAATTTTATTTGCCGAAACGCGATAAAACAAGATTCAAGTAAGCAGGTAACTTATTTTCATCATACATCATTTTGTATTTTACATCGGACAATCTACTTTTTCATCAATTTCAATCACTGAAAACTTCCCTTTAAAAGTTTGACATGAATTACAATGAGAAAAATACCCATTTTTTGTTGAAAGTAAATAAAGAAGAAAACTGAAAGTTGCAACGTCTTTGTTCAAAGTTTTACCTCTACTTCTTTCCATTTCTTAAGCTGATTAAATTTTATCCTTATGAATTATCGTGATTTAACTAAATTTAATCAATAACCCGTATATACATCAATTGAGCTAGATAATTGATTGAGTTTATTGTTAGATGATTATCAATAAAATTACTTGCAATTCAATCTAAACTCTAATCATGTTTTCTAGATTATCAAGCATTTGGACATGATTGATAGTGTTTGCAATTTATTAAATTTCATTGTATTTCGTGTTTTGAATTAATGTACTTCAATCAGGTAGTAAAAAGTGATAAAACTTTGCTTTGTAGAACTGTGCTTTTAAATTTTGAAATTATAAATTGTTGTGCTAAAATATTGAATACAAAATATCTACTACCTCACAAAACACTACTAAAAATATTTGCTGACATTATGTTTAATTTAATTAGCCGTATAATGATGTTAAATTTTAGTCATCTTTTAACTTACTATGTATTTGAAATAAGTTTAATTTAAAAAAATGAATCGAAATTTTACAAAATTTACTGTGAGATATTCCTGTTTTTGAAGGATTATATAATAAGGCCGAAAAGAATTGCAGAAATTACATATTTTGATTTCTATTACTTAATTTAAATTTTTGCCTATTTTAATTATAAAATGTTTGGGCACTTATGTATTATCTCGTTGATCTTTTTCGCAATCATTGAGTACGCCTCTTTATTACTATTCTCACTAGTTTAAAATACTCATGACGTCAGATAACGTTTCATCCACGTCACATCCTTCACATTCTTCAAGCCTGCCTTCAAATCACATTCTTCAAGCGGCAGCAAACATGGAGAAGTTCACCATAGAACGTCTGAGAATAGTGTCGAAGTTCATTTTAATAAAACGGTTTTTTCTATAAAGACCAAAGCTTCGGTTTAAAAAGGCATTTTTAATTGATTCAAGCCATTAAAACATGTACAGTAGAAGAGTAGATAAGCAAAATAAAAAAGGCATGATAAAAATCCAGTTTATGGTTTGTTTAAATAAGCACAAAAGGAGGATTTAAATTTCTAATAATTACATTAAGTAACAATATTCTAAATTAACGATTGCTATATTTGTAAACAATCTCTTTTGACTCTTAAGGCTATTGCCTTACTTACTCCAACATTAAAAGTTTTCTTTTTATTAAGATTGCTAAAATAATAAAAAGCAGATTTGTGTTAAACACATGGGCTCAAAAAGTTTAAATTTCTTAAAATTGTTTTGTGTAAGTTATATGTCGCTAAATCGCATTATTAAGGGGACATGTATTTTTTCGCAGATATGGTCAACGGGATAATACATAAGTACCTATTTTTGATATAATTGCTTATTTATAAAAAAATTTCATTTACTTCTGAGCAAAATCAAATGCCGAAATTATGTGCATTTTCATGTCATATTTCTTCTTTTATAATATTTTCCATTTGTCTTGTCAATATCTATAATTTTGATGTCTAATAAATGTTGAAAATATATTCCGTCACTTTTACTCATAAAACGTGGAAAATAATCACGTGATAGTATTAGATATCATATCATATCAGTGTCATCCGTTCTTAACTGCTGTGTTACATTGACAGAGGTGACTGTGTACTACCAACGTGGTCTGCCTGTGATAACGGTGCCTCTGCCCTCCAGAAGGGAAAAGTGCCGTTTTACGTTGAAGCCCGTGACCTCCACAGTGTCCGATTTCCTGCAGGACCTCCAGAAGGAAGACAAGGGAATAGACAGGGTCAGCGTTCAAAGTACAGGTACTGGTGGAACGTACTCCAATTTGCATTCTTTATATTGTAATAAATTATTAAAGTGTCAATTTTTTGTTTCAACATTAAGCATACATATCATTGAGAATGATAGTGTGATACATTCATGTCTTATATCTCATGTCAAGCAGAAGATGTCCAATACTTAACCTGCCACCCCCAGAAGTATCATTTCGCTTGGAGGACATTGCCACCATGTCCAGTTTTAACGTACCCCGGTCGCCTTAAGTAAACACGACGGATCACTGCTTAAGCCGAGATTCGAACTCACTACTTTCCGATAATGAGAACGACGCGCATATCAACCAGGCCAACGCAGCGAAGTGGAAGTCCAGTGGTTAGGACATTGGCCTTCCGTCCAGAAGTGCTGGGTTTGATTCTCAACGCCGCCGAAGACCCACAGTGTACATGCAATATACGTGCTCTATAAATATGTGGAATCGAAAGTCCTATGGTCGGTCGTTGAGCAGTTACGATGAGTCTAACTGTCTAGAGAAAATTTCCTCCCCCTCCAGATCAATGTCAGAATTGAGAGATTGAATCCACTGGTGTGCATTCTATCGGAAGAGCTTAGAGCATAGTCGTACTTTCACTTTCGTAGTGCTCTGGTTAAATAAAAGACGCAGCTTTCTGGCTTAAATTCGTATAGCCGATGACAAAGCAAGCTTGACTTGTCCAAGTGTCATAAGTAACAACAATATATTTTGCTATTTTCTGATATATATTGTGTGCAGACAGAAATATTGCTTATTATAAGATATGTTTGCGAAAATATAAAGCAATAAATTATACTAAAGGATAATCAAATTTTTTGTGTCTGTAATTTCTATTAAAACATTCTTATTTATGTTAGAGAATTATTCTTAAAAAATAGGTAATTAATATAAAAAATAGGATAGTTCTCCATTATACCCTGATGATCGCCGTAATGGGAAAGGAAAAAAGTTATAAATTATTGTCATAAATAAACCATTTGCATAATATATTGCTTAGAAATTCTTACGTTTTCATAAAGTACTAAATAATAATACAAACATTTTATTTACATTTTAAAAACTAAACAATTGTCACTTATCTGATTAAACTTATTTAAACGCCAATTTTTATTTCTGACAGAAACAGTTTACAATCGCATCAGGGATCGATTGTGTAAGTATAATGTAATAGTACCTTTTTTCAATGAGACACGATTAAATTTTACTGTATTTAGTTGTTTTTTGCCCTTGGTGATTTGTGACCGTAATACTTCTTTTAACGGGCAAAATTATCACTAAGCAATATTTTGCACAAACTAGTTTAGTTCTGCTTAGTTTTAGCTTGTTTGCCATTGTTTATTACTTTCTAATCGATTTTTGCACACAAAAACACTCGATTTAGTACATATATTAAATTTAAAATAAAATTTTGAATCATCGTATCTACGTTACATTATTTTCGCTTCTTCGTGAAAAACATTCTATTTGCTTAGGATCAAAAGAGGGGTATCGTAGAAATGTACCAAAAAATATATATGCAAAACGTTTTGCATACCTTTTTGAATTATGACAATGCAACTATTTCCATCAAATACATTTTTGAAAAATATCTACATAACTTATTATGGTACTTAACCAAATAAAATTCTACTGTTTATTCAATATAGTTTGCTTAATTATTTTATTTATTCAAAGTTGAGTTGAATTATCAAAACGATTATAGTGTAATTTCCTTAATTATCTAAAATAGGAAACATATTTATTCAGCTGGTGTAAAATCTATCTAAACTGATAAGTTTTATAAGAAAGAATTCCCCGTTTTCATTATAAAATCTGTATTTGTTTTTATTTATAGCAAAAAATTCAGATCCATTGGAAGAATAATTACATTTCATGTCCAAATACGTACTCCAATCAATATCCAGACACTTTATTAAAGGGAATTTATTGATTTAACACTTCTGTTAGAAGTCCATCTCTATAGGACTCTACAGTCTATATCATTCCAAATCCTTTTATAAGTATTCTTACTGCGATGAGCATTCTATCGTACGTTACAGCTTTTAACAGTTTCAATAGGCAGATATCAAAGAGTTTTAGAGGGGAAGCATGTGTAAGCAAATGCACCTTCTCAGCTTGTTCCCTGCCTCGCGAATTCTCTAGGACTTCCCACTAATTAGATAACTGGGCTTAGTAAGAGACATCCGAAAATGAGTGAAGCTAATGAAAAGGGTAGTATTGAGTATAATTGTAGTCGTTAGTTACCTATAAATCAGGCTCGTTCTGCTACTTATTGTGCACTTAATATGCTTGCATGCGTAACTTCACTTGTAAAATGTTATGGAAAGTGTTTGGCACAGAACTTTCGATTCTTTGAAGGAAGAATATTGTAACCTCCAGTGAACAGAATTTTCCATTCAAGAGTTTCTTGGAAAGAGTATTGTAATTTTCAGTGAATAATTCCACTTTTCTTCATCCTTCCGTGACTCATAATTTTCTGCGTCCAAATCTTTCAGCTTTCATCGATTTTCTTAGTGTTTCTTGTCTAATTTTATTAAAATGCTTAACATATATCATATATTAATAATATTGTATTATTTTTATTTATACGCATGAAAACTATTTATATTATGTTTAAAGTGTAACTGATCATCTAACTTTTCAAGTATTACAAAATATTGCAAAATTTTTTTAAAATGTAATTTTATACTGTATATATATTTTATATTTGTAAGGGCACTCAATTTTATTAAAAAATTTTCATAAACATTGCGTTATAATACCCCGATTTCAATATATGTGATAGTAATTAAAACACTTTCTTTACTATGTTGGCTTGCTTTGAAACCTCTATCAGCGTAAACGCAATTTGGGCGTAAAATATTATTGAATATATATAATTTGTAATTTCAGTGAAATACTTTATTTCTCATCATATTTTTAACTTTCTATTTAATAAACTTTGCACACATGCCGTATAATCCAGCATGCCACATTCTGAGTTTGGTGATTGTTTTGGTGGTTTTTCTTATTTCAACATTCAACCTGGTTTTATTCAACTATTATTTTAACATTCAACATGATTTTTATTACGCCACACAAATGAAAACTTGTAAGAATCATGTTGGAATTTGTATTTTGGCAATCCGTATTTACGTCATCGCGAGACATCATCTTGGCAGCATTTCTTTACCGCCAAAAATATTCAGAATTTGGCACGCTGGATTATACAGCAACTGGACCATAAACTGAAGTGGTGTGTTTTAAACATTTTTTTTTCAGATGGAACGAGAATAGCCTCGTCAACGAATATCTCCTCTCTCATGAATGAAGACTTTCATCTCATTGTCAACGACGTAGTGTACTTAGTTCAACCGCCTTCACTTGGTTTGTAATAGAATACTCTTTCACTATATTTACTAATTTAACTTTCAAGCATTTTCTATTAACTTATTTAAGTACTTTGTTTTAAATTAACATATTTTCACTATTTATTAAAAGTACATAAAATAACATCAAAAGCCTCTATACGCATTATAGATTTAGAACAAATACATCAAAGCCGTTGACACTATCAAATGTCAAACTATTGCAGAAACATGTCCATATTTCAAGACTTAGCATCTCGTACGGTTTTCAAGCTGTATTCAATCTAATCACCTGTGGAAGAGTATATTTTGCCCTGCATAGTGAACAGCTCAACGGTCAAAAGCTGCTGTGAGTTTTGCTAATAACCTTTGCCTCTGTAGCCTTTCTTGGAAGTCTTTTTCTTCAATGGTAGGTTGTAATAACGTTTCGTATTAACGTGGTAAACGGGTGTTAAATGGAAAATTCTCTATGCTCACCTTGACAGAAGTTCAAGAGAAAAACAGAAATGCAGCTTTTATATTCTATTGTACAACTGTTGGTGCGATAAAACCAGTGACATTTTACTGTCATAAGAGTGCTGTGTATGCAACAATGAATCATCGAAGGGCTCTTTGGCCTCACATAGAAGACTGTTTTCTAGCCTGAATCTGTTATAAGATCTTTCGATATCTACCGTTTAAATTCCCTTATGTGTTTAAAGATTTAAACCCGTATTTACATATTCCGAGGAAAACTCTGGAAAAATTCCAAACATTTACCCAATGGATGTGCATCTATCAATCTCCCGTGGTTTAGCAGTGACTGAATTCGAATTCAAGAACTTTTGCTCCAAGAAGCACCATTTCAGCTATAGAACATTGTGGATCCTATACAACATTACTTTGAATTTCGTAGGGGACAACCTCAAGTGTAAGCCCCATTCATGTATCGCATGATGATCATATACAAAATTTATAAATCTTCTTTGTACCTATCAGACGTGCATATCGAAGACAAAAACGTACGTCATGCTTCCATTATTCAACAATGGAACAATTTGAACAATGGATTTTCTAATTCTTAAAATATTAGTCATGCCATTAGATCACGGAGAAAGAAAGGTATTTATAGATTTTGTCTGATTTCCGAGGGATTCCAGAAAGATTTATAAATGCTGAATAAAATTTTCTCAAAATATAAACATTAAATCACACGAACTTTCAGTATCATAAAATTGTAGATTTTGCGCCAAATATAGCAACCTTTTCTGCAGCTAGAACTGTCGTGGATTAAATGCCTTAAGACTTAAATCCTTTCATTTCATCAAGTCTTACAAGAAAACAGACAGAAATTTGTTTCAAGCTTTTCTTGGCAATTCTATTCATCCATTTTTATTCAGCCCTTTACATATTATTTTTGAATATATGCTTATAAAATACTATGATGTGTTATTACATATTATTACTGTGTTTACATAAGAACTTCAACAATAGCAATAATAATAGAAAAACATAATTTTGAAACATGGAGTCTTAAAGTATTCTTTAAGAGCATAGAATTATATAAAAATACGTTTGTGCAAGCTTATAAAGAGTAAATATGACAAAGACGTACATTCAAATAGAAATCATATATTTTGATGCAATTCTGCAACCATCATTTTCAATTACAAATTGAGTTGCTCGCTGATCCTTTCAAATTTTGTCATTTATAAACTATCTTCCATTTTCTATAGTAATGCTGTTTTATAGTCGTGCGTACATTACTGATAAGAATTTAATAAATCATCTTGATTTTTTATTCTTTTTTTATTGATTTTTTATTCGTTCTATTGTAATTTTTGCAACACGATTGCCGATTTTTTCTGAAGGTGCAGTTTATAATGAATTCGAAACCACTAAAAAACTCTACCTTTCAAATGGGAACTGAATTCAAGATCAGAATTCTGTCTATCTACTTCAATCTCGATCAATTGAATGCGATGCCTATATCAGAAATATCCCCTTAAATGCACAGCATTATTTTAAGCCAGTCAGAATCAGCCATAGTTCACCGCTCACTTTAGCTACCCAAGAGGGTAGGGGATGAACAATCCAGGCACCTCAGTCACCAGCCAGCCGGCAACCACTCCATATCATGAATAATATTTTTAAACTATACAAGCTATCATCCAGGTGTTTAAAATTTAATGCTAAACTTGAGGTAATATTGATTTATTTTTACATAATTAATGTTACATAATCCTAAAATGTCACAATACTTTTCTAATTTTAAAAAAATTATAAAGATGCCTCAAGTGTTGAAGGGATAGCATTTGTTCTTATGTGACATGATCATTTTTTCAGTCCACTGTCTGGGGTTACCCTTTTCTTTCTGTACATTTTCTATATTATATTACAAAAATAGGAAAATAACACACTATAAATGGCACCCTTTCTTGAAAAAAGTATATTTTGATCTTAAAAACGAACTTCTTTGCTTTACTAATATATATATATATCAATAGGCCTTGCTGTTTTAACATAGCTTCTGGAGCAATGCATTAGTCTATTTGTATTATTTTCACGTATTAAAAGGCAGCTGTTTGCTTTTATTGTCATTTTGAAATATTCCATTTTTATACCCAACACCTTCATTTTCATAGTTATGAAATTATAGCTTTTTTGATACTGCTGTACCGTTAAACTTAAACGTTTTTGATTAATTTTTTATTTACATATTAAACAACTAATTATATCTTGTTGAAAGTGAAAATATTTCTTAATTCGTAGTTGCTTTAAATCTCAATTATACTTACAATTTTCCTAGCAGTACGGGATTTTTCTTCTAATGATATATCAGAAACATTTTCAATTTAGTTCTGTGACTAATAATTGTATTATGAGAATTTTGTCGTAGAAAATAAATAGTGATATTAAGACTATTTCTAACCAATTATGTATACTTTAATGTGCAATATTTTTGTAGAGTACTATTATGCCGTTCTAATCACTCTATAATAGTAAAGTGAGCTTGCATCTCTGACAAAAAAGAAATGAATATTCATGTATTGAATTGAATTCCTTAAGTATTATTCCGTTTGAAAAGGTGCTCCAAAATATGTTTAACCCACTCTTTGAACTTCAAAATTATAATGAAATTATGTGTGGTTTCGTATCTTCTGTGGTTATGAGTTTTAAAATAAATTATGGTTTTCATTAAAACTCAATGCTAATGAGTATCAAATTATATTAATCCAAGCAAATTTCTTCAAATGAGTTCTTTTGCTGGTATTTGGAAATTTAAAAGCTAAATAAATTATGAATGTATTTTAAATATTGAGAACCATATGATACAAATTTTATAAAAATCAATATATTTAGGTTATATTTTTTATTGACGTTACTTAATTTAGCTTTAAAAATTTCCTTTAACATTTTATCCTTAACATATATTTTAAATTTCATACTGGATATCAAATTAATTTTTAAGCTTTTCAATACGTATAAAGAAAATTATTTGGTTGACATTTGAAGAGCAATTTTTAATAAATTGCCTCATTTCTTTTATTTTTATAACAAGCAAGCAATTATTTTGCACTTTACATCATTTTTTCTTAATAACCTTCAATTTAATAATCTGCAAGTTGATAACGAAAAAGGATTTTACTTCTTATTTCAATAATTTACCTAATTCGATTATTATTAGGAATCTTTCGAAATGTGTCATTTCCATTACAATTGCTTGGAGAAAAAATTTCCGCTATATTTTCTTTACATAAAACAATTTACGCAGTCTCTTTCACAGCTGTTACCCTGCTTCAAAATATATTCCACGCAGTTATCGAATATAGAAAATTTTTATTCTTGAGAAAGAAAGGAACTTGTCGGCGTTATTGAAAACCGATTTTCAAGATCTCTCCCACTGCTGACATTGACCGTTGCAGACCCTTAAGTGGACGTTACTCGGAATAAAATAATTTTATCGATACGAGAGTATTATTTTTTTATCGAATAAGAGATTATATTTTATTTATTTAAATAAAACTGTTTATGTGCGCATTCATATTTACTAAAAAAATGATTTTTAACAGTGTCATCTAAAAAGAATACACCACATCATTTTTTTTTAAATTGCATGTCTTTGTTTTTTTAAATAAAAAATTATAAATATTTAAATATTAATCAATTTTATTAAAAATTTAATTAAATTCTCTTTCTATCTTAAAAATTAATGATTTATAATAAAATAATTCTATTAACCGTAATTATTTAACTTGGTAAATTATGAGAAATATTTAATGACATTTTAAATACAGTGTGCACGTTTTTATACATAATAGTGTATACAATTTAACAGTTAAATCATATTTAACCTGGATACAAATAATTATTTTTCTGAAATTTTCTCCTCATGGGGCTCGACATCTTTAGGTGGGGGTGGGAGTCCCAATCTCCAGGTATCCAGGGGTCTATATTCTCTTTATGTTCTTCCTCTCTTTTTCTAATCTTTTCCTTATCCTTTCCTTCCTTCGATGGCAAGCGAGGGGCCTCTCCATGAGTAGCTGAAGCCGTTCTGTTTGCTTCTTGCTTTTCATGGACAGTTAAGATCCCCGCGTCCTGGTCGTGCATCACAACCCTTTGAACGGCTGGTACTCTGTGTCCCCAGTTATCAATCGGCTGGTACCTAGCTACACTCTTGGCTTTCCTGTTAGAGATTAAGCCGAGAGGTCATCCTTGGGCTTTGCGTTAAGGGTGGTCACTAGGGTATGTTTGACTCCCAGGGTATGTTTTTCGACTAGTATCACGCACGCAGACGTACACACATGGTAAGTACCGAGGTTGCAAATGTTCGAGCCGATGGCCGACATCACAAAAGATGTCAGCCATTGCTAGTTGGGCTCCGTGTTGGGTGCTGCCGTCAAGCCTGAATTATTATAAATATCCCGTTGGTTCTATGTCTTCCGTTGTTGAAGCCAATTTATCTACACGTTACATGTTGATAAGCACTCTACTTTTCATGCAGTATCGCTCTTTTTCTAGTACAAAAATTTCTTTTATCATCTATTCGTGTCAACAAAATGTTAAGGAGTTACAATCGGGAAATATTTTGTTCAAGCTAACTCGAAATAAGCTTTGGTAATTTGTAATGCAAAACATGGATTTATTTCCACAATCGAAACATCATAAAAATTTAAATGAGTCTGGGGCTGTTTCTTTTTTAACTCCGATTTCATACATGTTACAGAAGCAGAATTTTTTTAAGAACATCGTGATTAAATTGTTTGTGCTGCACATCGAATAAACATTTGGCGTGATCATAAACTTATTCCCACCCAATATGTTGTTTTTACTTTTCAGACACCAATATTACCTAAATCCATAAAATCACAATATATAAGTTGCGAATTTCGTCCATACATTTCTAACTCTCTTTGATTTCAGAGATATGGTCATTCTCAACAGGATGTAAGAATAGAAAAAATTCTATATGTAGAAAATTGACATAATCTAGTCATGGAACTAATGCTTGTACTTCAAAAGTCTCAAGTGTAAAATTGTTCTGTATAACTGTTCTGGTTCACACTGCATTTTCCAAATCTTGCCCTATACGGATCTTTGAGAAAGAAATAATTGTAAGTTATATAAAGCAAAATATTACTTTTCCAGAAGCAATACAAATAGTTAAGAACAGAATAACAAAATTTGGCGTTTTCTATTCTTCTACTTTAAAATAGCTAAAATAAATAACAATCCAGCAAAGACAAGTTGTTTACCAATATCTGTTCTACTTTCTACTTTGTCATCTAAATCTACTTCACCATCAACTTCTAATAGAACTTCAAAGAAACGTACTTCAATTACCAATGAATCTAGGATTGATGATACAAAAAGTATGAAAATCTCAAGAAAAAGTATGAAAAGAACAAATATATCCTCTTCTGAAACAGATATGGAAATGGAATCCCATTTGAGGGTCTTGTGCAAGTAAAATGAAATCAAATCTAATCAAACGAAACTTTTAAGTTTTTATTTTTGTTAATAGATGAAAGAATATAATGGTGATTTTTGATATTATTTTCCTTTCATACTTTATTCATAATTTCGCTTGTAAGTTATATCAATTTTTTATTATGAATAATAATTTTTAGCTTAACGCATCTGTTTTTAAGTATTAATGTGCGGGGTAATATAAAATTTTAAATAATTCAAAGTTAAAATTATTTTCCCTATAATTTTTCTTGCACATAAAAATGTTTGTTACCAATATGTAAAATGAATTGGTAAAAGTAATTCATTATGAAAAATTGTTATTAAAATTTTGGCTTGTTTTTATTTTCAACCTTCAGTGGAAAGTCATTATGTTTTTATTAAAATGTATTATTTTCTGAAGTACTTAATGAAAGAAATTATAATTCGAAAGACTGCCTTTTTTTAGGCTTAATGAATTTCTGAAAAAAAAATTAAATCAACGATGTTTCTGAAAAAATGTTAATTAACTATAAATTATATATCTAAGAAAATGTGAAAAAAATTTAAGCCACATATTTTTCTTATAAAATTTTAATAATATTTGGTAATAAAGTAATTTTCACATTGCAAACAAAGAGTAACATTTTTAACGTTGTATAATATGTGTTTAAAAATGTATTATCTTTCTTAATTTTTCACACACATGCTTGTTTTTTTATTTATATTTCTGAGAAAATAAAGAGTATTGTTAAAATCCCAGCTTTATTATATAATTAAACATTTTTATTGTATAACAAATTTTAATATAGCCAATAAAAAAGCTATATGTTTAATATTGTTCTTTTTTTTTTCTTTTTTCTTTTTTTTTTTACTGTTTTGATGCTTTTTTATTTTGTTTTAGAGAACTTACCCTCTGAGGAAGTAGAGAATTTATCAACTGTGCGAGCTCGCATTGCGCAACTTTATGAAGCTTTGCATGTAGACCAACATCAATTAGAAACAGAAAATAGATTACTAGGCCAGTTAGAAAAACTCAAAGAAGAACTGGAACCGCTGGAGAAGGTATATTTTGTATAATGTTTTAGAAATGATTTGTAGTATATGTTTTGTTGTTACTTATCTTCTGAGTTCTGCTGAGCTAAACCAGGTCAATGAATTTATTCACTCTCACAAAAAGTCCAAAACCATGATTGGGTTTCTATATAAATCTAGTCTGAAAAGCCCCCAACAATACAAATTGTGATAAGGAGTCGCCTGTTCCCTGCAACACGTCACACAGACAGGAAAGGTCTTATTCCCATTACTGCACCAAGATCTTAAATGTTTACTTTTATATCTTGTAATATTTGCAAGATCGCTTCTGCTTCACTGGAGGGACAAAACTCCTCCAATTCTCATTCCGTAGTATCAGTGGTACACCGGAATGTATGTTCCAGTAATAGATAAAATGGACATATATTAACAGTTAGGTAAATAAAAACTAGAAATCAATTTTATTTTAAATCATTCAAATGTTAAATTTCAAATTTTTTTGAATAAATTTTGCCTAATTTTTTTTTTTTTTTTTTGGATATATTTTGTTTTTATAACATTTTTTGAAAACAGTTCGTTTAATTACATTTTAGTGTTATTTTTAAGTGTCTGAAGTCTGATAATCATTTTAGGATTTATTAATTATTGTTAATCAAGTATTTTGATTTAGGAAAATAAGTTTAAGACCAGATTATAAAAATTTTTATATAAAAAAACATTTGGGATTTTGATAAATCTCTGTCAAAACTTAACTGCCCATGACTCAATGATTAAAGTAGTATCCCGACTGAGTAAATGATTGTGGATTAAACACTAAAATGATCGATGGTGTATTTTTGTTTTGACGCTTCTTCTCGGATGGATGCTTTGGAGGCTTTTATCATCATCCTTTCTGACACATATTCACAAAGAATTGTTACTATTTAACGCTTTTCTGAAATATATTGGAATGTCTACTAAATGGTGCACTGTTTTTTTACAAGGAATTCGCTTATATAATGGTCGCTATCGTTAAAATATACGTGTGTATGTTTTAATTTTGAATCCTTAAATTGTTAATATTTTTATCTATTTCCTGAATTTAATAATTCAATACTTTGAGAAATTTTTCCATTGACTAGTTTTATGTTACTAATATAATGCATTTTTATTAATTACAAATAGTTTATTACTAATTCCATTTGTTGAAAAGGAAGAATTGTTATTTATTTTAGATTTAATTACAAGCGAAGATAAATTGTCCACCATTAGAAGTAAAGTTTATTATAACATATTCTTTATTTTATGTATAAAATTTGTTTATTTTTCATAATACATTTTCCTAATTTTATTTATTCTCTACTAATTGCACTTATTTTTCTTATGCATATTATTTTATTAAATAATACAAAAATAAAATAAACTATCTCAAAATTAATATTTGATCTTTTTTTATCAAAAAATCTGCTTAAAGTTTAATTCATTTTTGCACATATTTTAATTAGTTTATGTTATAATATTGCATTGAAAATTTATAATAAATTCACAGAATAAATACTTGTGTATTATTTTTGATTTTTCTATAAATGTATGTTACTAAATATTCAACAAAAGTATTTGCTTATCAATTTATTTCTACTAATCACATTTATTTACAATCTTAATGTTATTTTATATTTATATAATATATATTTCTCATACTTTGTAATATAATGCAAGAAAACTAACAATTTGGTATGATTTGTGTTATTTATAATATGTTATACAATATTATATACATTAAAATATAATAATATATAAAATTAAAGAAAATATTTACTAATGGAATTAATATTCTTTAGTATTCACATGCATGTATTTTTTTAAATGATTAATTTTATAAGTTTTTATTAACAAAACTTAAGTTGTAAATAATTTACATGTGCATTAAAAGTTGCAACTGACGACTGAATTCAAATTAAGCATTTATTTAATCAGGCATAAAGAAAATATAGTTTATTCATGCAATATTTTGCTGCTAAACATCAACATATTCACATTACTATAAATGTATGTTTAAACATCAAACCAATTTTCTTCTTTGATTTCAATAGAATGTGTAATGTAATATAAAACTTACACAGTTTTGAGATTTATGTCTGTTGAAACTTCGAATTTTGATTTTTGTTATATTTTTCTATGTTGTGATTAATTTTTCATTTATATTATTTTAATTTATTAAGTCGAAGTTATTGTTGCAAAAAAGATGTGGGTTTCTCAATGCTAATATTGTTTCACTTTATATTTAAATTGTTTGCAATCGTTTTTACATACAAATGTTTATAAAATGTATATGAACTCATAATTTTAAGAATTTAGAATTGGATATTTTTAATGAATTCTTTGTGGTATCACGCTTCACCAAAATTCAAGTTTATATCTTCATTTTTTTTAAATATACTTCAATTTACTTACCAATTAATCTAAATTTACTATATATATATATATATATATATATATATATATATATATATATATATATATATATTATATGTATTTTTATGTAATGTTTTTGATAATGTATTTTTATTAAATAATATATTTTAGTAATATATATCGATGTATAGTGCTTTAATTTCTAAACATTATGTATATCTCATGTTTTTTTTAATATGTGATATATTCAATGCAGTAATTCCACTGTATTATAAAATTTGTCACAAGTTTTATTCTGAACTGTTCCAATCAAAGTTTTCATTCAAAATTATTTATAATGTATGAATTCATTGTTTTTAACTAGCTCATTTTTAAACTAATGAAGACAGGGAATAAGCTAAAACTTACACAAATGAAAATTGATAAAATGGTTTTAACATATTGTATTTTATTAAACATTCGAATGTTTTTATTTAAAAGTATTTTGTGTCACTATCAATTTTAACAAAGTGGTTTTTTTTTTTTTTTAATGTGTCTTGATAAATTGAAATTTCGTGTGTGTGTGCTGCTTTTCAGTTATTCATTTTTAAATACAATTCATTTAATGTCTTTTTTTAACTTTAAAATAATGGCAACAAATTATTTCCTTCAGACGGATAACTTCAACTCTTTCTTTTTAGCTTTATCTGAAACTTGTGTTTAGTGCAGTTTGCCCTATTTTGAACTTTGCATCATAAAACCCAACCAATCACCACTTTCTCTAGCTTTATACATTGAAGCCAATTTTTATTTAATTTTTTCAATCATTACATTTGGAGTTAAAAAGCATTTAAGAATAATTTTAAAAAAACAAGTGACTTCTCTAATTATATATTTGATGAATAAAAATTGTAACATAATCACTTCAGATAAAAGAGTTGATAATCATTCAAAAACATGATATTTATTAAGTCACATTGTGTTGAGATAGTGTATTTCTTTTAATATCGGTATTAATGTGATTAATCATACAACTTTTTGAATTTAGCTTTAAATGAATTTGATGTAATATAAAATTCATATTGTAGTTTGTGATTTAATTGAAACTTTTCAAACCAGTGTATGACTTCAGTAAGAAGCTCTGTGTTATCTTATGTATAAATGTTATTTTCCAAAATTAATAGAGATGTGAACATAAGTTAGCAAAGCAAAGTGTGTAATAAGTAAAGCAAATTTAAATTCTATATAATAAATGAATGAATGAATTATATCATTTTGATGAGCTTTCTCTTGTGAGCTTATTTATAGAAACTTTGAATTAATTACCTTTAAAATTTATTTGTAACTAATTCCTTTATTATTTTAATAAATGTTATTTTTAGTCAAAAATAATTAATATTTTAAAACAAAAAGTATTTTGTTTTTAATGTATTTCATTAAGTTACTTAAATTTTGTTTAAAGCTTTTGCCATTAAATATTGCAAAAAGTTAAATTAAAATCAAAATGGGTACTTCTGCATTTTTCACTGTTTTTACTGAAACTATAATAAGTTTATATAATAAGTTTTATTTTAAAAATATGTATTACAGCTGTAAATTTACTCCAATATTCTTTTTCTTAAAATTTCAGGCAATTAGAAGTTTTATAATTTAATATAAATATAGACTACAATTTTACTATTAAATTTAAGATATTTATTATATATTTTAAATTATAATTTAAATTATATATTTTAAATTATATATTTTAAATTATAATTTAAAATATATATTAAAGTTTTTATCTCTCGTATTATACATTATAATGTTCAATTTTAGTGTTTTAAGAAATAAAATATCAAATATTTATCATTTTAAAACTTCATAAATTTCATAAAATTAACATTGAAGATTTAATCTAAGATTATATCGATAACTTCACAAGTTTGATAGAAATGACAATAAAGACTGAAAAAAATAGTGGTTATATTTGAAGAAGATATTAATCGGATATAAATTATTTTTAATTCACAATCACCAATTAATTTGCATGAAAAATATTAAAATTATTGTCATTTTTAATGATTTCTTGTGTGACTAAAATATGGAGCAAAGGTTATGTAATAATTGATTGTAATGAAAATAATTTACTCAAATATTAACTTAAAAACAATTTTGTCGTCCATTGTTCATGTGTAGTTAATTCAGATTAAACTATACTGTAATGTCCAAAACTATCCTTACACAACCATATTTTCTTGCAATAAATATGTCTATTACCACAATCTTAAAAACATGTTTTACTGTGTAATTTATTATTTGTAATTCTACTGTCTGTTTAATGAGGTGGGGTTTTTTAATATAAAAAAGAAAATTAAATTTAAGATTGAAAAGTAGTTTTCTGAAATTAATAAACTTGGTTGTAAAACTCAACTTGTAAGAAAACAAACCCAGTTGCAAATATAACAGTTAAAATTATTACTTAAAAGCTCTTAAATGAGGAATTATTATGGAGAACCATTGGTAGGGTAGAAGCTGAGCATTTACTCGCAGAATCACTCACTATCAATATATATCACTTAATGGTAGTTTGCAAGTTACGACAACAATTTCAAACATAGAGTACGATCATTTGGAGGACTGGACAACGTTACCTAAGAATTACAAATCGTTTGTTAAAGTGTCAACTGAGAAATGCCTTTCTTCCCGAGATAATATGTGTCCCTCACAGTATCGCAAAACATTCAGTTTATTTTGGGATCGTGAGCATCAATTCTAGGTAGTTAAAGATTGGTGTCATGTTCTTTTCAGTAATGAGTCTAAAATCATCGTTAGAACTGATTTTATTCGGTTTTCATCTGGAGATAAATATAAACTGAGAAAAGTAATCCTACTAATATCAGAGAAATATATAGTTTTTTCTTTTGATATTAATCACACTGGTATCTTGATGTGAGAAGAGAACATATTAGACAAATGCGACATTGGCTTTATAACCTCTTTTCTCGTGTAATAGCAGTAGAAAGATTAAGGATGAGTTAAACTAGATGCTAATATCTCAAGGAAGCTAAGAGATGAATTCATTTTTATCGACGATACTAATATCAGAGAAATATATAGTTTTTTCTTTTGATATTAATCACACTGGTATCTTGATGTGAGAAGAGAACATATTAGACAAATGCGACACTGGCTTTATAACCTCTTTTCTCGTGTAATAGCAGTAGAAAGATTAAGGATGAGTTAAACTAGATGCTAATATCTCAAGGAAGCTAAGAGATGAATTCATTTTTATCGACGATAATGGTTGATTACACTAAGCACTATTTATTGACAATTATTCGGAAGAAGATGGAAAATCTTCCCATTTCACTTACATAAAACAATTGTGTAACTTTTAACCAAATCCTGTAGCCTCAACCCTTCTTCTTCTATATCCTCTACCTCCTATATAATATTTTCATACATGAAGCCTATTTGTTCGAAGAGTATTTCATATTTTATGTTACCTTAAATTTGGACGTTACAGTAACTGAAAAAGTAATTTTATATTCATTTGATTCCTTTACCATTTTTTAAAGTATTATGTTCTTGTTATTTATTGAAGTATGATTATAATTTGCTAGAAACGAGACGAACTGTTAACGAAAGCGGCGAAACGTTCAACAACACTATCATGGTTTGGGCTTGCGCTGATGGGAGTACAGTTTGGTGTCCTTGCACGTCTGACGTGGTGGGAATACTCATGGGACATCATGGAACCAGTTACTTACTTCATCACGTACGGAACTACGATAGCTATGTATGCCTATTTCGTTCTTACCAGACAGGTACTTGTATGAAATTAAACATTGCTTATACAAATAAAAATTTAAACAAAACTATATTCCCACATGAATTCATTTGGTGTATCATAATGTATATCTTTGTATTTAATTAGTAAGATAAAAAAAAAATTCTGTGTGTTCTTATTTTTAAATTTGAGCACTGAAATGACTTAAATTGCTTGTAAGCTTCTGTACCTGCATTGTTCTAATTGATAGGTCAGATAACTGTTGAAATCTTAAATAATTGTTTGTTTTGTTTCATACTTAATATTTTTTAGTTTAAAACTTCACAAAGTTTCAAGGTGTATATTTAGTCTAAAATTTATAACTTCTCATCCTGATTTTGGTACTACAGCACACTCCTAAAATTATTCATTAACTTATTAATGTGATTTGTTCATATCGTATATAATCTATAATGATTATATAAATCGAGATAGAGTACATTTCTGGGAAGCATTTAACTGAATCAGTTATTTGTTATGATGAATTAGAAATTCGTTTCTCGTATCATTGCAGTTGATCCATATAAACTTAATCTTTATAACGGTGTTAATCGCAATGATAGCCCATGGTAAATTAGCTAAAGAACATTAGGGTAATCAACCTTGAGTAAGTTATTAATGCCTCTGTTTATATCATTTAAAATGATAAAATCATCGATGTTCTTGTTGATGAAAAGATGCACATTTGTTAAGGTCCGGTTTTTCATAAAAAATTATGACACTTAATTTAAAACATCCATTAAATTATTTCGATAAGAGCGATTTTTATTGTATTTCATTAAAGTCTAATTTATTCTAAAGGTACTTTTGCCTACGAAGATTAGTCATATTGGAATCTATTTTTTAAAATATTTTCTAAATCACTACAAACATCCAAGTTTGAAATTATAATTGAATCGAGAAGTTTGGGCTGAACAATTCTGATAATTCAACTTTGCAGCTCGAAATTATTCAACTTAGATATATTTTCTTTATTGATTGTTTCAGTGTTCTTCTGTTAAATAAAATTTTATGTTCTAAACTTGAAACTTTTTATTAAATATAAGATTAAATTTTTAAAATCTATGCACATTTATTTTGCAATGTCAGTGTAAATATTATCATCAAATAATGGAAAGAACAACAAATGTGTAATTGTTTAAATACATATTTTGATAGAAAGTAAAATTTTTTTTTATTGATTTACAACAGATAACAACGCTTAATATCTATGAATGAAATAGCAAAATTTTAGGCTTAAATTCACAGAAAACGAATTTTAATAAATATTTTAATATTAAACATGAGTAAAACAAATCAAAATTTTAATTGAAAAAAGTGCAAGATTAAATCTATCAAATTTTATTGAATAGCATGAAAATTATATTTATCGTAAGAGAATTTCATAACTTATATACTTTGTAAATTAAATAACCATTATAGTTTTAGATTTACGGTTTAATGTGAATGAATGGTTTATTTTAATTATACTTATTCTATGTATTTACAAAAAAATTTTTTTATTTAGTTATAAATTGGGTTAAATACCGTTTTAGCTGCATCCATTTTGCTCTTATTTGATGCTAAACGAAGTACTTTTCAGTTTTCGTGTAATTGATGTTCCTAATTTTAATTTGCGTGATTTTTAATTAATAGAAATTACTTTTTCAGGAATATATTCTTCCAGATGTGTGCGATCGCCAAACGTTGTTCGGTTTCCACAAGGCAGCAAAAAAAATTGGACTGGACGTGAAACGGTACAACGCTCTCAAGGACCAGTTGGCCCAGGTGGAGGAAGATCTGCGCAGGCTCAGGGACCCCTTACAGCTCCACCTACCGATAAAAGAACCTCGCAGATAACCGAGATCAACCAAGTAGTTTTCTGTGTGGAAAAAACACTTTAGCAATTGCTTGTGCCGCGAGTGTTTTCCAGGGAGTTCACATCCGATGTTTTCATCGCCAATTTTGATTCTCTCATACCATTTAGGTTATGAAAAGATCTAGAAATTTGGGTAAATAATGCAGATTAGTATAATGAAATCAAAGTATGAACACATCTTTGGTAATTTAAGAGATATAATGCGAAATTAAAGCAAAATAAACTTTCATAAAAGTAATCTACAAGTTAGCAAGCAATCTGGAATCTAGAGATGATGAAAAGTGGTTGAAGAGCGGAAAGTACTTATAAATTTACAACATTGAATATTAAAATTTTTGGTTGTAAAGTTATGTATTGTACGCTAATTTCACAGTAATGACTTTTTTACAACAAATTTAGTTTGCTTTTATTGCTTTACCACTGTACAGTTTGGTTGTCAAAACTTGATGAGCTTTAAATTCTTGTACTTAAGTTGTTGAGGCTCTTTTCTTTTTAAATTGTTGTACTCATGGTATTATATGGCTTTGTATTTCATTTATAAGCTCTTGTAATCATCAGTATTAATATAAGCTTTGTTTGTTGTAAATTTGCTTTTTCTAATTTATTCTCATAAAAGTATTAAATTGCTAATTTTCCTATATAAAATTGACATGCTTTTTAATCATAATATTATTAAATGTTCTTAAATTGATGTTAAAAAATAGCATAATTATAAACAGTTTGATTAAATTCAATGAGTTGCCAAATGTTGAAATGAGTAGTATTAAGAAAAGAACTTCTGGAGAATCACTTCGCTGCAACATAGTTAATAAATTAAGAGCGACATTAACTTCTTGGTTTATCACTAAAAATAATAACTTGTTTGGAAGTATGGAAAAAGAACTTGTAATGGCAATTGCAAATTACAAAAGTACTTTTTTGGAAATAAAAAAAATATTTAATGGGAAAGTTGTTCTGTATATAAATATTATTTCATAAAAGAAAATTTAATCTATAAATGCTTTTTAACATTTGTTATTAAAACAAATGAAAAGTTATATGCCTGAAATTTTATGTGTGCTTATAAAATCCTCTTACTAATAATCGCTATTAAAAGTACTTTTGCTGATGTTTTCATCATGTGATAAACGATAGAAAATGCTTTGAGTACTATAATTAGCATTTTCTGATTTGTTTTCCTTAACATGCACTTTTTTGTGTACAGATATTAATATTTTCTGACTTCATGGAAAATGTATTTATTTCTATGAAGTTCATATTTTTGTACTTAATTTTGGTAAGTTATGAAACTTTCTATGCATAGTGTGAAGCAATATTAGTTTATCACTTAGCAAAGACTTCCAACTCTAATTAGTTAATAACTTAGCAAAGAATTTTAATTCAACATAGCAAATTGCTTTTGTTATTCGAAAAATGATTATAATCATTTATTCGAAATAGTTAAGAGCTTTGAATTTATTTACCAAAAATTCTGATTTATTATACATTATCTTTCTTTTTATAATTTATTATAAGTTGCTTAAAAATTTTTGGTAGTATAATAAGTTCAATACACTTTGACACTCAGTAATACTTGATGTGTGAATTTTATTTAGCTTTATTTTATCAGATAAAAATTCCAAAACTCATAAAGACACAGAAATATTATAAGCAATTTTTATAACTAAAATTTATTCAATAAGTGATGAATTATGAGAATTTATTTTTTATTTTATATAAATAACATTATATAAAATAAGTTTATATGAATAAAACACTCAAATAAATATTCTTAATTTTTGAATAATACATTAATTTATAATTGATAAAACCTACTTAAAAATTAAGGTGTTGTTTTAAGTTTTTATAAAAGTAGTTTTTGGATTATTATTTTTTTTCCCATTTTTATTTAGAAATTTTATATGAGTTAGTAATCTCCTTCCATTATCATATTAAAAAAAAATTAACACTGAAACCATTTTGAAATGTAAACTAGTTTTTTTATTATTGAACTCTTCATGCATTCACTTTGTCAAAATAAATGTTAAGATTTTATTAACTGTGTGTAAAGTGAATTTCTATTGCTTACTTGAAGGAGAAAATTTAAATCTTATATATATAAATTATGAAACTACTCAGATTTCTTCTCTTTCTTCTTACAACTTCAGAGTACTTATTTATTACTATTTTTATTTGAATTTTATATTAGTAACTAGTTCTGAGACAATCAAGCAGTTATAGTTAAAATTAAAATTTTAACTTTAACAATTTTAATAACTTATTTAATATTATTTTAATAACTAGCATTTATGCGACCTTCAGTTTTAAGGATTTACCCCTCTTTTTTTTTTTAAAAAAAAAGGTATGTATTTTAAAAACTTTGTTTTCCAATTTTTCCCCAAATTCCTTTCATAATTTATAGGAAAAATTCAATTATTAAGAGAAAGTACAATACAAATATTATATAAGTACTGTAAATAGTAACATTTAAATTTTATGGACTATAAAATCATTCCTACCCTAGTAAAAAAGTCTTTTATTATCCATTATGCTTAAAAAAAACCATTATACTGTAACTTTTCTTTTTTATGCACTGATAAACAAGCTTAAAAATTTCAACCTTCTTGTGATTTAATTTAAGTGCAATCATTTATAGTTTAATGATGTAAATTAAAATGAGATACTTAAAATTATTATTCAAATCTAAAATTTATAGATTTATCATGACAAAACCGTTTTATATAACTACTGTTTTACTATTTCAAAACTTTTGCATCATTAGTTTAACAAATGTTTTGGCTTCCATGTATAAGATGGATGTTTGTATTGGTTTAAAACTCATTTTATAAATTAGATCCGAGTTGAGAATTTACTCTCTTGTGTAAAAAATTACCACTGAGTGAACATTTACCACCCTTGTATGACTTATAACAAGAAACAAATAACTTCTTGCTGATTTTTGGTGGAATATATAAAAATATTTAATTTTTACCTTTAGTAGCTTTAAGTTTTATTAACAACTGTAATCATGCCTCTAAATTTTTTAGAGCTTTAAGTTTTATTAACAACTGAAATCATGCTTCTAAAGTTAAAATTTTCAACTAGTGTCAGTAAAATTGGAGTAAATATCAAAAGATACAGTTCATTCGAACTATATATTAATTATAGGGGGATATGTTATTCAAAATCAATATTTACATTGCCTTATAAATATCGAAACTCCTTATATTTCATAAATCTAAGACACTTTTCTGTTACATCGCATACAGCGTACAAAGAACAAACATATTAATGCAGTTTCATTTAATTTTTATTCTTACCTTTTTTTCATTCATTCACCAGTCAGTTAGTGTTATAACTGACTGGTGAATGGATTTGTAATGAACTGTTTAGTTTTCAATAACTTTTTTTTTACATGATTATTGCTGTCTTGAAAACGTTTCTGTTAACTGAATTTCATATTTTTGCGGACATAAAATCGTATAACATTTATTAATAATTTTGAATATAATGTATTGAAATGTTAAATGAAAGTACGATTGTACTGAAAATGTTAAGCTACACTTAAAAAATTTATATCAGGAAAAATATAAAATTAAGTTAGCCGGAAAGTTTTCAAAAAAGCGATAAGCGTGCAAATATATATATATAATACAAATTCTCAAAGCCTAATAAATATTTTCTTATAACAAAATATCAAAGTTATGTATCATAATTTCTTTAGATTTAAAGGTTGCTGCGTAGATTAAGGAGATTTCATTATTTAAAATATATTTTTCTCTCCAACTGAGGAAAATGATTAGAACTAGCTCAGATACAGAGTATGACTGCCTTAGTTAATTTAACTTAGCAATATCTGAATTATTTATTTTTTTTTCCTTTTAATGATGCTTTAAATTTCCAAGTGTAACTTAAAATTCCTGGCCAGAAGCAGATTAGTTATTTGCTGAAACCTCTGGAAAAAGTTGTCAGAATTTTTGCACACTATAACTGTATCTTTTAGAAGATAAATAATCAGAATTTTTTCAAAAATCTTCTATAACCATTGTGACAAATATAAATATAATTTTTTTTAAATAATTGAATATTTATAGCTAAATAAATTTTTAAAGTTTTCTGTTACTAAATTGGAAAATTGTACAAAATTAAGAGTATTTTTCTAGAGACGATTTTTTGTTTTGTTGCCATTGAATCACTTGTTAGAAAGTACAATATATCAATTTTTTATTAGTCGTTTTCCTAACTAATTACGCAATATTTATTTAAAAGAACCTATAAAATGACTTATATTTTTATTACAATAGAATTAATTTGATTTAAACAGCTTACTTATTTCTTTTGTAAAAGTTATTTATCATACAAGTATGATAAAAAAAACTTTGTTATTTGTATAGTTTACAATTTTACTTACGCTTAAATAACAATTCAGCTTCTCTAAGAATCTTGATTAGGTGTGCTACATACCACACTCTGAAATTTAATCTTGTAATATAAAAATATCACTTATAATATAGAGTAGTAGTAACTAAATATTGTTACATAATTATTATATTTTATGATTTCTTTTTGGAATTTTTGTTATCTTGTATCATACGATTAATTTTAACTATATGTTAAATTTTAAATTGATTTTTGCTATACCACAATTTTATATATTTTATTATTTTTCGGTGCAGAAAGCCTGGTAACGATGAATATCAAGGTTTAGGTACCTTATCAAATAAAGAATATTTGGGTTTGCTGCAACCATTATTGTTCTAAATACTTTATTATTTGATCTTTTTATTATAATGTGCTATTTCTTATTAAATTACTTTTTATTTCTAAGTGATAACTAAATAAGTAATCACTTTGTGATATTTTCTCTTTGAAACCAAACATATCTGGCGAACCTATTAGCTTAGTATCAAGCTTTAGGGGACCAAATCGTCTATCAATCCTGGTATCAATACAGATTCCGTGGTATGTTACTGTTGGTTGTTTGTATTTAAAATATTCTATCCTCATTGGAAAAATAAGCATAATGTATGGAAAATCATATGTGACCAAGAGTTTCCATTAATCTTTGGTGTGATAATTTGTCAAAATAAAGGACATATTTAAGATTGAGTGGCAGTATAATTGAAATATAAAAACTTAAAAGTGTTTGTACATTTTACAAACAGAAATACTTTACGTATAGTTATCTTAATTTAAACTGTATTTACAATTTATAATACTTTATTTTAAACAATAAAAACTGTCACATATTTTTATTTAAATTAAAATGAAAAAGATTCCGCTAATGTCTCCTATTCATTTCTTTTTAATCTTCTATCAAGGCTCTTGCAATTTTCTTTTATTACATCTTAGAGAATCGAAGTATTCTTTTAATCGCATTTTTGTAAACATCACCAATAAATCTAAGCTTGAAAGATAAATCTTTAATTTTTTTTCCAAATTCCAGTGTAAGATAAGGCATATTATGCTAACTGTACCACTCATTGTCTTTTGATGATAGATGCAGTTAGTGGAAACCGCACAGTAACTTTTTCATCGTAAATAATTTGTACCAATCTATTACATTTTTGTTAGAATTCATGCAGCTATCATTTTAGTTCATGACTTTTTAGAAAAGTGTAAATTTGAAATTTATTTACTGTAATTTGAGAAAACGATCGTAATGATTATTCTCAAATATTTTAAGTTGGCGTCACATCAAAAATTGTAAGAAAACTCTTTGGTCGGCAAATACGTTGTTCGGAAACTTTATTAAACTATTATTGAAGAACGAGAACCTAAATTGTGTGTGTATGCATCACTTATGTGCTAATAACTGATGCTATGACATGTTGTAAATTCTGCCTTCGATTGTTATTGAAATATTTTTAACGATATGTAGATTATTATATGAAAGTGATAAACCTAGAAATCATAGAGTAACGGAGTGTTTTTGAGAGCTGAGAACTTTCTAGAATCTTAGGATAAATGAATTAATTCATCTCTCATTCAGTAAAAAGAAACTAATTCTTAAGCCTTGTTCGATCTCTTTCATAAGCATTAAAAATCCTTGTGAACAAAATACATTTAAAATTTTATCTAGTAATTATTTAGAAAATCTCCAGTATTCTAAATATATTATAGAACAGAGCTGCTGCAACATGTTATTTCAATTCATTAAAATATCTAGTATTTTCAAATTCAATCTTCTTTGAATTATCTTCTATATATATATACATGTATTCTATTCTTTCGAACGATGCTTCACAAAAATATTCAAACTTATAATAAAAGTATTTTTCAATATATTAGGAAAATTGATTTTTAATCTGAATTATTAAAAGAAATTCTTACAATAAAGCTTAAATTAATGACGCATATTGAAGGAGATTTAATTCCTTTTTTAAGAATGAATTTGTATTTTATTATAAAAGAGATTATTTTTTTAATCTTTAGCTTTGGCAATGATTTTTAATTCTTGAATTCTTATAAATGACTAAATCTGTATTTATCTTTTTCAAACATCAATTTTATGAAAAATGCTATCCTTATTAAGTTTTAGACAATTGTAGAATTTTAGTATAGTTGCACCTTATATATATATATATATATATATATATATATATATATATATATATATATATATATATATATATATATATATATATATATATATATAGTGTTTAACAATTTTAAGAATTAATTTTTTTCAATGAAAATTTCTTCCCAAAATTCTATTTATTGCAAATTTTTGAACTTATAAATATATTTCAAAAGAGCTAACGCACATATAAATGTATTTAAAATGTTAGTAAATTTATCCTTTAATATATAAAATTAATTTTTGTAATATTAAAGAATCTTTTTTCTAACGATAGTATAAATTTAATTATAATTACTCTTAGTAATAAAAAAAAGAATCTAGATGAAACATATTTTTAAAATGCAGTTTTTTATGTTTCATTTATTCCAAATATTTTCTTGTAGTTGTTTATAAGTATTACACGTTTAAAGAAAAAATACATTCATTTCAGTTTTTGAATATATTTAAACAAATAACACTCATAAATTCGTACAAATTTTTGTATTCGTATTTAACAGTATTCATATTGTATTTACACACACACACAATCTTTACTATTTGTATACTTCTCAAATTTTACATTTCTTAATACTTTTTATTCCTTGATTTAAGGGAAATTTGCATTTATTTTTAATATATTTTGCACTGTTTTGTATTCCATTGTGTCTATGTATTTCATGAACTCTTTAATACGTCTACCTATTCAAATCTTTTCTAATTCTAAAAATTTATTTCAGTATTTATTATCGAACAACACATATCTAAAGGATGTTTTCGTCATTTTAATTCTTACCCTTTAATCATTAAGAAAGATGCAGCAGCTCTGTGTTAGTATAGTACATATTTTTAGCTTTTGCATTTCGAAATCTGTACTCTATCAGTACACTTTTTATATTTCTAGCCCTTACTCTCAGCATCGAAGCAGAAATAAAATTTTATCATAATGCTTATATATACAAATTATATACACTATATAGTCTGATATGGACAAAGAGATAATAAAATATTTCTTTTTCTTACACATGTGTATCATTATTTTAGTTATTAATCATTACATTACTTTATCACAAAATATTGTTAACTGTAACTGTATTTCATCCATTCATCCATGTCATCCAACTGTAAACAGCTGGATGACATGATTGAAAATTTTTCTTTGCCGTCACATAAATTTTGTAACAAAATTACTTATTTTTTCACTAATAATATGTAAAGTAAAGCGTAACGCGAACCTTTAAGTGAAAAAAAATTACTGAACAAATCATTAGAAAACATTTAATCAATTTAAACATTATTACAATATCTGTAATAAATAATTTACTACAGATCCTCACAAAGGAAATATTGTTTCTTAGATCTCACATGGAAACAAATCATTTTTGTTTCACGTTTTTTCGTCTTATCAAAAAAATTAGCAGTTTTCAATTTATATCGTTTGAAAATACGATTTAATATTTTCATTTTTAAGTGAATACTTTTACGAAAATTGCTTTTCCATTTGCTGTGTGTGGTCATTTATACATAAAAATGTAACTGATATTATGCTTTATAGTATTCAATTCGAATATATCAAAGTTGCATGTGTTCTGATTTTAGATAAGGGCAGTCTCATTACTAAGAACTTCAGATTATAAAATTTTATTCCCAAGTCAGCATCGCTAAATTGCAGGGTTGTGGAACTGTGTGTGTTTTGTTCTTAAAATTAAATTTAAAATATGTGTTAAACACTATCCTATTATATGATAGGTACAGTATTTTCACAATATTAAAATTCTATTACAAATTAATAAGTGTTATGAGGGTACCTTTTCAATTCTTAACTCTTTCATAAGCTTTTTTATATTCATCATGGCAAAGGCTGGATGCCAACATTAAAACAAATGTGAACATCTTTTAAATTTGATAAATATTATATTTTTATGCCTAATTGTGAGATAAAATGTAGATGTGATTATTTTTAAACATTAAAAGTGTTTAAGCATTTATGAACATTAATATTAAAAGTGACATTTATTTCATATAAGAACAATCGAGTGAGAATATTAATTACGCGCGAGATAACTTTTGACGTGTCAACGTCCCATTAAAAATAATCAAATATGTAAAAATCTTTAACACAAATAAGATACAAAACAGTCGTTTTTATTCACAATTTCATTTTTTATGTCATGCAATTAAATTTTTTTTATTAAATTAAGTATTTAATTATGCAACTTAATGTATAATCATATTTCACAACTGAAGTAAAACGTATAATCTCCTTTATATATAAAAAGTAAAAAACATTTCTTTGATTATTGCAAAATAGAACAATGAAAAAACCTTGCTCATAGAATCCTTTTTGGACACTGTCAGCCAATGACGTATATTATTTTAATAATAAAATTTATAATACATTTACAATGTTCAACATGTTAGGACAATAATAAATAACTGTTACATTCATCATTTTCCATTACCATGCAAGAGTAAAACCCATACCTAAAGACTCAAACTAGTGTTTAAAATGGGTTACACAACTTTGAGTCTAGATTTTTGATTTCACATTTTATGAACATTTAGTGCATCACTATACCGAGCTTCAGGGTACGTATTGATTGAGAAGCCATGAGATAAACTCTTAACAATCACAAGACTTTTATTTGTAGAAATTTCTAAGAGATGCTGAACAAAAAATCCAGCAGTTAAAGTATGTATGTCGTTTTACACTACGACATGTACGAATCACAATTATACCAATTCAACGGTAAACAGCTCCCACAAACAGGTTTTAAATACCTCAGGCAGTCAGCTCGTCTCCACTAGTCTATCACTGCCGCTGAAAACTAAAACCCGACTCACTCGGGCAATGGTGCAGTGGTATAACTTACTTGGCGTGAAATCCTATGGGTTTCTCCAAGGTTCTAAAAGATACTACGCTATTTCGCTTGTTAACAGCCGTACAGCTTATTATATTTGAAAGTTTCCAGAACTGCTTACATTTCACCAAGTCGCCAAAAGGTCGCCAAGCTGCCAAATCGCTGGAAAAGCCGTTCTTAACGTAAAATACACCTACATCGATGAATCTTAGTGCTTCGGATCTGTCTTTCAATCAATTCAAGACAAATACAAGAAATATTTATAAACTTTGTAACATCCCCATGGAGGATTCCAAATATAATATACAAAATTCATTTCTAAGGTGACACTAAGCACATAACATATAAAAACAATTATACGTAACGAGATAAAGGCAAACAAAAAATATAGCAAATATTCAATCAAAATTATTTACACTATTTACAAACAGACTAACTCCCATAAGTTTAATTTATACTACGGTAAGGGGTTAGCCTGTCATAATGTACTACCTTCAGTTTTGAAGGTGACTTCCTTATGCAAACAACGTCATTCAGTCTTTCTATGTATGAACCATCCCAGTTGGCTTGCAGTTTTAGAGAAAAACCTTTATGTCAAACCGTGTTCCACACCCAAACTGTGTCACCTTCCTAAAATTCATGTTCCGTCGCTTTTATGTCATAACCTCGTCTTCATTCTCTCGGTCGCCAGACTGATTCTGTCTCGGGAAAAGTTATGGATATCTTGAAGACGTGCCAGGAAATCTTGAAAGTATTCCTCTGGAGTGAAGATGCGTCCGGTGGACGACCAAACTTAATGTCACTAGGGAGACGAAGTTCGCGACCGAAAAGCATAAGCGATGGCATACAACCGGTCATCTCATGATAGAACTGCGAAATGCAAGCGGTAGTTTCAAGTTCCAATCTTGCTGATTTCTGGAAAAGAGTTGTTTAAATTCCAGTAACAGCTTTCCTGCACCACATTTCTGTTTATCATTTAACTCCACTTTTCAAAGAAGTTCACTGATTAGAGTATCAGAAGACTCGAATAGTGTGACTTGACAGTTTCGGTTAATACAGGTCACTGGAGCACAGGTCGCCAACAACTCCGCTTCTTTTATAACCGTCGCCTTGTCTCTGATATTAGCTACTGGTATGACATCTCGTAACATGTCGACGAGCGATGAAGCCACCAATATTCCTGTAACGCGATTGTCAGTATTTGGATATTCAATCAATTTGTAATGGAAATTATTATCTTCCGCAAAAGCTCAGGAATGTTGTCTCTTTTCTTGGTGGTACTATAGTTTCTCTCTTTGTAATTATATGATAAACTGGTTTAATATCTGAATATTTTGTCTTAAACACCACTATGTCCTCTGAACTTGAGTGCAGTTCGTTTTTCTTAAAATCCAACTTAAACTTATTTTCTTTGAAGAAATCTAAAATAGCTAGTCATTTATATCAATCACATATGCCATGTGATGGTACATGACATCTCCAAATGTGATTTTCCATGAACATTAGACTTGTCACCTGTCACAATCTGGAGAGTGATGCAGAGCAGCGTCCAGATGAGTTTTTCTCCAAGTTTGAGAGCCAAATCTGTTCTAATGATGGTTACGTTCGCTCCAGTATCGATTATCATATTTTAGGGGACTTTGTTAATAGACCCTATAATGAAAAGTCTGTTATCGCTGCCACACTTATGGATGAAATATGAAATATTTTGAACTGGGATTTTTGACCCTCTGGACATCTCCTTCCCATGAGATGATCACATACTAGTTTCCCTAATGTTGTGGAAGGTTATTTCTAACATCTCTAGGCATCGGGTAGTTTGTGCGTACGTGTCCGGCTGTACCACAAGTCCAACACAGAATTTGGTATTTTTATTATCTTCACGCTCTTTTAAGTTACGGATTTCTTTTCGCAAGTCTTCAAATTGCTTTACGAAGTCAAAATCCGAATTTGTTGCAGAGACTGCTCTGATTGAATGTCGGTCCTTACGTGCTGGGCAGTCTCTATTTTATGAGCATAGACTAAAGCAGATCTGATATCCTTAATATCTGCGAGTTGAGGTGATTTTTTGTATCTCTAGATCCCGCACACCATCTGTGAAGTGTTGTAGTTCAATATCTTTGCAGTTATATCTTAGCGTGTTTCAACCGGGCAGTCCGAAAATGATAGAAGGGAAAGTCACTGAATATCGGCATCCAATTCTTGCAGCTTTTCACCCGTTTTTTTATGCTGAAACTTTAATTGCAGTCGGCTGTATTCTTTAGTGCACTTCTCTCCAAATCGCAGCTCAAGTGCACTTGATAGGACTTTGGTCTTCCAGAAGCATCTCAAGGCTGTCGGATCCGTCTCTTCCTAACAAAACTGTCAGGTAAAACCTTTTGGCTCGGGGATTCTCTCCATTAGTTTCAACTATCATCGTAAATTGTGTTTTGTATACTCGCCCGGAAATTTTTCCATCGAATGTCGAAAGTTTAATCATGGCTAGGGAAGATTTAAATATCACTTTGGATTCCTCATGGCCATTTAAAATCTGCTTCTTCAGGTTTTCAATCTCCTTATTCATATTCTCTAACGCTTCTTTACATTTTTAATCTTCTTCCTTATCCTTCACATTGGCAAAATGGTCTTTTAATTCCTTCCCAATTTTTTATTCGAATTCTTTACTGATGTGTCCCAAACCTTCTGGTCAAGGTTCTCATCTATCTTCAAAACTTCAGTTTCAATGTTTTTCAAATCTTCCTGTCAAAGCTGTCCTCTATCTTTCAAACTTTAATTTGAACTCAAAATTACTGTATTTTCAAACGAAGATACCTTATCTCCTGTTGCATCCATCATGATTTTATTCTCTTCCTGTCTAGTTTTCATTTCTTCCTATTCGGATTTTATCTCTTTCATCATCGCATTTTTAATCTCTTCCTGTTCAACTTTCCTCTCATTCATCTGCTCAGCTAACTTTTCGAGGACTTTTCATAATATCTGTATTCACTTTTCTAGTGATACGTTGCATCAACTCTTCAATCCCACTTCTGATACCAGTTGCACCGAACTTCGTGGTACGTGTTGATTGAGAGGCGAGGAAATAAACTCTTAACAATCACAGAACTTTTATTTGTAGAAATTTTTAAAAGATGCTGAAAGAAAAACCCAGCAAAGTTACAGCATTTACGAATCACAATTATACAGTATCAATTCAACAGATTCAACGGTAAACAACTCCCACAAACAGGTTTTCAAATACTTCAAACGGACTGCGCGTTTCCATTAGTCTATCACTGCCACTGGAAACTAAAAACTGATTCACTCGGTCAATGGGGCGGTGATATTTATGATATATTTGGCGTGAAAGCCTAGCCTCTTCTTCTAGGTTCTGGAGATTCTTTATTATCTCGTTTGATAACGGCTTTAGAGCTTAGATGGTAAAAGTTTCCGAAACTATTTATTCCTCGAAAATATCGCCAAGTGGCGAAGAATCTTGTCAAAAGGTCGTCAATCTGCCAAATTAGTAGAAAAGTCGTTCTTAATGTGAAATACGTCTACATCGCGCGAATTTTGTCCCAGAATCTAAGTACTTCATATCTGCCTGAGATATTTCAAGACGAATACAAGAAATATTTACAAACTTTGTAACATGATAATATCATTAAAATCAAAGATAGTTATAGAAAAATAATAAAAGAATTTTTCCACTAAAGAAAATTTCAATTTTATTTTTACTCTGCTATACTTCACTTTTCATGTAGTGTCTTAAAATCTTTGAAATCAAATTATTTCCTTGATTAATCATTTAGTGAAGAATTTTCGGTTAGTTTTAATGATTGATTTCTATTAAATCAATATCAATCAAATGAATTACTATCATATATCAATATCATATATAAGAAGTTTTAACTTGAAAAATAAAGTTTGATGAATTAAAATAATATGAAATCAAAAAATATATACACTTTTTTCAGGATCAATTTATGTGTAAGCCTTCATAAATGTATTTTTATAGCTGTGAGAGAAACTGACCTTACTGCAATAGTTTAGTAACTGTTTGTCTAAACTTTTGAACTACATAAAATTTTATTATTAATTAATTGTATGAATTGAAATATAATTGTTTGGTTAAATTTATAATGAGATGATCTTTTTAATATTTTTAATGTGAATCAATATTCCTTTCAGTAAGAATTATTAAAATCAAAAATGGAACACATTTACCATCAAATTTAAAATTTATCTAAAATGTAAGAAAATCGGTCATATTTAAATGTAATTTAAGATTGTAATTATAAAAACTATTACCTATTAAAACTCAAGTAAAGTTTAAAATCAAATTTCGATATTCTAAATTATTTTATTGAATGAAATTTCAGCTTCAGAAAAGTAATGTTATTAATAATACTGGAATTATATTTACAAAAGATATACAAGCATATTGGTTGATAAATTTAAATTATTCATATAACTGTAGGCAGAAATTTTCAAAAAAATTGTTTGAATCAAAAAAATTATGAAAGCAGATTCAACATAAAACATGTAAAAATTTATGCTGAATTTTCATAATCAGTAAATAAAGATAAAACTATAAATAAATTAGCCACTAAAATATTCCTTTTAAATATTTATTACTTTTTTTACATTTATAAACATCAATATAGCCTTTACTTTTCAACATTATGAACTTTATTTATAATGGATCATTAACATAAAAAGTTGTTATACGCTAGTATTTAAGAATCCAAAGCGCGTATTTCTTTTCCTTCTGTAAACTCTTTATTGACAGTAAGTCATTTTTCTTGTTACTTAGATGAAAAGAATGGAGAAAATACCTTATCATTTGTTTTGACGGATATGATTTCTGGCAAATAGCATTGTATTCTTCACTACATACGGTCAAATTTGTTGCGTTACACTTCAAAGTCTGCTATTCTACTACAAGACTTCAACAAAATATATTTTAAATTTTCTTGAATTAAAAACCTTTAAATAAGTTATTAAATTTAAGACAAATTAAATTCTTGGCAATGCGTCAAATTTTGATTTAACTCAAAAGAAATCTCTGAGATTTGTTTTTATCAGGGATTTAAACCGGAACTGAACCGAAAAAAAATATAGTTCAAAGTATGTATTTTCAATAATTTTGTTATTGTAGCCCACTTATCAATATTTTTCAATTTAACCATATTGTATTTATTATTGCATATACATTTCTTCTCGATTTTCTGTTTTTATGTTCACTTAAATTTTCCTGCTTTAGTTTCCCATATAAGTACAGTATAAAAAGCAGATTTGATTTAGTTGAGTAAACTAGAAGTAAAGATTTTTTTAAAGGATATAGTAGAAGTGAGTTTTTTTAAAAAGGTATGGTAGAAGTGAGTTTTTTTTTAAAAAGATAGGGTAGAAGTGAGAATAATAAGTAGGAGTGAGGTCTGTATATGCGCAGATCATATCGCCCTCTGGTGCTCTGACTCAGATGAGGATAAAATTGAGTCCAATATTTATTTTACCTTTGCAGACATGTAGAGCTTTTCCAACGACCATAGGTTGACTTCCATCTAAATCTATAGTAAGCATTTTTACTAATAAACAGTTGTATAATTATCAACCAAAATTTTTTATGACAGATATGCCTTTCTGATTTGAGACGCATCCTAAATAGTTTAGTTTTACTCTAGATCCTGAGTTCACTAGCAACAGCATATGGAGGCATTAGCGTTGAAGAGTAGGAAACGTCTTAATATACTGAAATATATCTCGGAAGAAGACTGGGTACTGACACAGGAACTTTATGAACTACCTATTTGGATTATATATCATCCGTCCTATATTATCCGTCCCGTCTTGGTACATGGTTCGCCGATACACTGTTGCGCATTTACAACTAACCTCCAGAAATTAAGAGTTCAACATAGCGCCTCCCGTTTTATAACTGACTAACATAACAGCTGCCCATTAACTGTAAATAATACTGTAGATAAAATGATTTCGCTTGTACCTCCGGCCAATTCTTAGTACCATGTCAAATCCACTGGTGGATCCCTCACTATGAACTGCGACAGAGGCATTCAGACAGCTCTCTCCCAATTTGTCCGAAATGTAACCAAGACAGACTTCTCCGGTAGATATTCTTAGGAATGTAGATTTATCCTACGACGACGTACTAAATTTATCTATGCTAGTCTGAAACTTTTTGAGGGTGAATAAACTCGTGGATTTCATGGAAATTAGCAACAACAACAGAAGTAACTATATTTTAAGGAAAATATCAGTCTGGGTTACATTTTTCGCATCTCAGCATGTGATAATCTACGGATGTTTGTAAACTGCTCCGAAAGACAAAGAAGCAGCTCAGCGGGAAGTATACACAGAACTCTATAAGAACTAAGAAAGAGATTATGATGAAACACAATAAATACGTGCCCCTGTTTAATGTGTCTACATGCCTCTGGCAAGGAGGCGTATAAAAGGTAGTATAATATTGTGAGGATTATATTTTATAAAGAGTAAATATATATATATATGTATATATATATATATATATATATATATATATATATATATATATATGTATATATATATATATATAATATAATATAATATAATGTTACAACTAGAAGTAGGTATGGAAGAAGAATAAATTAAAAAAAAACCGTTTAACTCTCAACCTGTTCTCTTTTATGGCTCAAACTTAGCTTCGCTCGCGGCATTCCAATAAAGTTTTTTACATACTGTTAAAAATATATAAACACTATTTGTATTTGCCATAAACTATCTCCGACAAATCGGAAATACATAAATTCTGGGCAAAAAAAGAATTCGGAATTTAGGCATATTCTACGTTAAAAGCGGCATTTCTAATAACTTGAAGAATTGGCTAAAAATAGACACTTTTGAAAAAAACTCATCACCGAAGCTCTAGCACCAATATAAAATGAGATAGCCTAGAATCCTTCAGAAACTTAGGGAAACTCGTAGATTACGCTAAGCTAGGAGTAAATACCGCCTCGCGTGACAGAAGAGTTAGGAAAGACGATCAGTCTTGAATGTTTGTTTAGTGCATAGAAGCTGTTGTCTGTCTGAAGTATTAAGAGATTTCTGTGAATGGCAGCTATTTCCTGTTGTATTAGATGTATTGGAGCTGTATAATTGTAATTTCTACAAGAATTACAACTATACAACTGGAATTTCCTATATTTAGTTGAATTTGCTGTAAATAATTCTTGTGCCTTTTAAGCGACTGTTTAATCATCTCTCAACGAACATAAACACTGAAGCTATTAAAATCTTTATTGGAATACAAAGATTTTAGTCCCTTTAGCAGAAAATAATTTAGACTATTATTTTACCGACAGTAAATGAATGGAATTGAAATTTTGATACCCGGGAATCTGTAATAGAAGCAACTTTGAAAATACTAAGTGAAAAATTAAATAAGCGATTTTTATGATATTAGGACTTTGGGAAAAATAAAATTACAAAAATTTAAAAATTTCTTTGCAGATACTTTATATAATAATAAGTTATCTAACAGGGGAGCATTGTTCATAGAATGTAATATTTTAGTTGAGCAGTTTATATGGACACGTGTCATCAAATCTTGTTTACCGAAAAGTAAGGCTGTAGAAAATTTGAAAAAAATATTTTATAAATATACTACAATCTTTAAAAAAATCAATTTCAATCGAAAACGAGGAAGTACAATATACTAAAACAGGTGTCAAACTCAATTTTGCAGAGGGCCATATATTAAATTTAGAATGTGTAAGTGGGCCATATTCAAATAAAAAAATTGTACTGAATTATTATAACATTTTATTTATTTAATTATATAGTATATAATATACGGTTGTTAAATATCATATCAAAGTTATAAAAGAGGGTATTTATTTTGCACTCGAGGATCCAGATACCTGACTTCTTTTGTTTTTGACAAGTTCATTGATGTTAAATATTATGTTCATTGTTGTTATTTTAAGAATTGATTTGAGATGCTCATTTGTAAGTCTTGTGCGATGTTTGTTCTTATTTATTTTTGTCACAGAAAGCATCTGCTCACATAAATAGGTGCAATCAAACATGCACAGGATGTTTGCTTTTTAATGTATGTTTTTTAATTCCGGGTATTTATCCAAACTCTTGAAATATTGTGTATAAAATGTAAGAGCGTTTATCTCTTTAAATTTTTCTTTCTCAAAATATTGTCCAATTGAAGATTTATTAACTTTATTTGCAAATGAGAACTAGTGACTAGGAAGCTTCAAAATTGAATGGATTGTTGAAAATTAGGAATTCCATTTCAGTCATTCTGTGGAAGTCTTCAAAACGATTGTTGAATTCCGTGATCAAATTTTGCAGAATTTAAAAATATTGATCCAATTTTTTTTTTTGGTTCATTGTGCCAAATAATTTTAAATGACGGAAATGATCCTAAATTTGACTTTCTTACCTGATTTTCCCACAGCCTCAACTTTGTTTCAAAGGCTTGAATACATTTGAATGACAATCCGAATTTTACGCTGCAACTTTACATTCAGATCAGTCAAGTGTTTATTCATATCTACCAAAAAGGCACAATCAACCCACCAGTTATTGTCATAATCAATTGGGTTGGCTTTTTCTAACATGAAAGCTGTGGAATAGAGTCACATAATGCAAAAAATAATGACGTGATGGAATATTTTATTATCACTTGAAGAAAAATGAAGTTCATCTGAATCAATACAGAAATTGTATGGATATGAAGTTTTTTGTGTCAATAATTCGAATTATAAAAACCAATATCATGTGTAGTAGAATATTGTTTTAAAGCAAATAACCCTCCACAACCAAAACTAAATTAGAATATCAAACAAATGATGTACAAAGAACAGATAAAACTTTTTTAAGTGATATCGAGCAGCAAAAACTTTAAAAAAGCTTTTCTTAATGGATGAGAAAAATGAGGTTTTCATCAAGACAAACTATAGAAATATTATGCAGATTGATGAGCAAAACATAACAATGTTAAATATTAATCACTGCATTTAGAATCTTTAGAAACTTAAGGTTCTAAGAAAAATATCAAAATAGAACTTTGACTTTTTGAGCGTTCGGAAAAGTTTTTATCCTAAATACAGAATGTATATTCTATTGATATTTATACTAATACCCCTATACATACTTCGGAAATATCAAAATATCCTAGAATACATCGACTGGAGACAAAATTTACACTTACATTAAAGTCCTTAAAGAATTCTCCAAAAGGTTAAAAAACTTTAAAACTTATATGCCTGTATTTTTCTTCACAAAATGCAAAAACTGAGTTATAGATTCACTAACAACACCAAATGATTTGCAGTTTTTTTAATGCATTAAAGTTGATGAATTTGAAATTGACTTCATTGAACTAACTTATTCAAAATAATAAAAAAAATTACGTGTAATTAAAAAAATAATAATAAATAATTAATAAAACCTGGAAGATAATTCTAACAATAAATCTGTATCTTCTTTAAATTGCTGATTGTCATTGCCAAAGAGATTTAAATATTTGATGAAAGTCAAATTGTAATTCTTCAAAGACTTTAAATTCATCTAATTTTGACACTGTGCATCTCAGATACTGTATATATTCCACGCCGAATTCTGTGTTCCAAATTAGTATTAGAGGTTGTTGTTGGCTGATCCTCTTTAAAGATCTGACATTTGTCATACCGACTCCATTAAATTGTTGACGGTCAGAAAGAGTCAATGACTACCAAGGGATTTGAGAATAAATCCTCCCGGGAAAGTCCGACGCAATCCATAATATGCTTCGGTGAGGCTGGATGTTCACAGCATTCTTTACAAGTGGGATACATTTTTGTTGAAAGTATTAGAGTTGTTTCTGTGGTGCTACTTTGATCGCGCGGTAGTTATGCTTGTCATTCAATTGCGAATTACATTACTTTACCACATTCTGCAGCAATAAAATGCAGTATTTGAAAAGAAAATACTACAGGTGCTGATAGTTAGCACCTGTTTCTTCGTGCAAGATATACTTCGTATAAAACAAAGTATCCTTGTTGAAGATGAAGAATTCGAAACTTCACTTTATTTTTCATGATTCAAAAAACAAATTTCTCTGCTAAGATAGGATTTTCTTCAAGTCAAAAACTGTTCTTTAATTTTTCCATTTATTTTAATGGAACTCTCCGGATGGCCTTCGAAGAAAATATGGTTTCAAAATCTTCAGTAGTCAAAAAAATTAAAAGAAACCCCAATTGTCGTGAACAATTGTCAACTAGGAGGGAATAAAATACAGCTTTTAGCTACATCCAAATGGCCTCAAAATAGGGGAACACTACAAAAAACAGACTTCTGAATTCAGTGCCTCCATACTTGAAGCTTTTGGAAGGAATTGTGTATCGGGTACTAGAAGAAATAGAGTTAAGCCCTTATAAAAGGAAATAGTGTGCTGATAATAAAAATTAGTCACAATGGCAGAATAAATTCCAGAATTGTGTGACTTCAGTAGCCTTCTCGAATAAAGAGATGATGAAATACCCTCCAAAATTAACGATCTCAAAGTAGCCCCCATATCTTGGAAATCGTATTTATCTGTCGTATTCTCCAATTTCTGCTCAAATTAAACAAGAGATCTTTCCGGATTTCTTCTTGGGACATTTATGAAGTAAGAGGTAAAGGATGCAACGCGTATTTTATCAGGCAGAGTGGCAACAAGTATTTAACTGTCATCTAATTGGAACAATACCTCGGAACAAATAGCCGATCCCCATTCACAGCCGATTCACCTTGAAGTACACTTTAAATATCATTTCAACTGTTTAGTAATAATTATTATGTTCTGTCATTTTGTTATGATTGGCAGCTGTTCTTGTGAATGTTTTAATAATTTCCAGATCTAGCCTGGCGTTTCTTTTTATCCCAAGAACGGTTACAATTTTAATAAACTGTGTAAATATAATTTAAAAAATCTTTGCAAGCGTTTCACAATAATATTTAAAAAATCAAATAGTAAAAGTAATTATAAAAATGTTACACATTTTACAATCATAATTAATAAATACTTAATTATATTTATTTCAATCGTACGTTCATTAATTTTATCTTTAAAATATATCCTTTATAAAGAGGAATAATTTTATATATTCTACAAATTTTAAGTTAATAGTGTTTCCTTTGAATAGCAAGCATACTTTAAAACGCATTTTACAAATTTAGTTTAATAATTATCTGAAATATACTGACCAAATAATTTTCATTTCCAGATATTATTACTTACATAGCAATCATATTCAAATAATAGTGAAGGTGAAAATTATTTTAATCAAAACATTTAAAGTTGCAAACTGTTACTTTATTTATTTAATCAAACTTTGTTTTATTATGTATGTATATATATATATATATATATATATATATATATATATATATATATATATAATTAAAGAAGTTAATCTAAAAGTATTCTCCATTTTCATTAATAAATTAAATTTTTAATCTCTTAAACACATTTGTATCTTATTTTGATCCTTAAATAGAAGTCCATGTATTTAAAAAATATTTTTTTTTAAGTTAGATTTTGTCTTTTTTCTGTATTTAAATTGCTGAAATATATTTTTCTACTATTATTGATATTACAATTATTAATTACATATTAGAAAGAAACACGAGCATTCTATAAAAATGACTTTCAAATTAGAGATTCCAGGTTGACATTAAATAATGCCATCTTCTTTTACTGAGCACTTAATTTTGAAGAAATTTTTATTTTCTATTTTCTTTTTAATCTTTTTTATTATTTATTCTTTTTTATTTTCTTTCTTTTGCTCCAATTTTACTTACTTTCTACTCTAACAACGTGACACAAATATTCGCTCTCCTGTGATTGAATTCCTCTTCATGTTCATAATTTCTGAATATTTAACTGCTGATATCTTCTTTAAGAATATGAAGATAGTAAGTACTATATCCTTAGAAATAAATATTTGGAAATACCGTTTTTATTTTCTCTAAGAATATACAGATAAAAGAGTATGAGGATTTCTTTGAAATATTAATATATATGAATTTGCAAAATTAGAAAATAATGTAATTATGGAAAGGTTGATAGTTCTAATATTCCTAAAATGTATTTGTTCTTTATTTTAATATGATAATTTAAAAATATAATAGTTAAATAACATAAATTATATTATTAATGAAAAATATATTTCATTTTAAATAAGTCTTAAATTATTTTCATTTAAAATAAAGGATCATTTTTTTATTTGAAGCAATTTAAGCCTCCTCCTCTTTAGAATCAAACAAATTGTAGAATATTAGAGACTTACATAGTTAATCCCGTTGTTGCTATAGTAAGAACCTATCTTTTATAATAAAAACAACTGGATTATAAAATATTGTTGTTTTTATAGTAAGAAATAGGTTCTCTTACCTCTATAGACTGTATTATTCCTTTCTAGGTAGCAGGAGGACACGCTGATATATTTTCACTTTTTATATTATATTAATAGACACATAGTTATGTGCTAATTAAATAAATTGCTTACTTTTTGATGTAACCATATTTTTATTTCAAAGAAAGTAATCTTAGATTATATATTACCCTTTGGTACTTAAATTAAAACAGTTAACTTTCAAATGTAATGAAAATATTCAGTTACAGGGGGAAAAAAAGAACAGAATTATGTATATTGAAGAAATTATTCGGCTCCATAATTTTATAAGAACAAAGATATGCTGTTTTATTCCTTGGTGATAAAGAAGTATAATTTTCATTGATGATAATATTGATCTATAAATAATAGTTTTCTACCACGTTATCGTTATTTAGGTAAACAAAATCAGAATTTGTGAAGCTATTCTTCAATACAAATAATATTTTTCTTCCATATAAATAATAGTTATTTAATTTAATATAATATTTTAAAATGCGATAATACATTATACGAGATTAGTTAAATATTATACAATTTGGTGGAAAGCCTTGACGTTGATCTCATCACTATTGGAAAAAATGGAATTAATAATAACATATAGGTAATGCAACAAAGGCACTTACCGACATGTTCACTTGGAGGCATGCTTGTCCACTTTCCTCAACTGTCCTCCAGGACATATGCGAATTTAATACATTTACTTGAAACAGATTATCCGGAAATACTATATGCTTTAAAACAATTTTATGCCAGAAATAAAATTTTAAGTTTGCGAAAACGCAATGCTGCTAAACATTTATATATGAAACTTAAAATTCTAAGAACATATTATACGTTCTTAAACATGTCATGCTATTACATTATTTCATACATTATGATTATGATGCGTTACTTTTAAAGTCTTTTTATATGTATTAAAGAAACTAAATTACAGTATTATGACTTCGTCAATATGAAATGAAATTTTCATCAGTTTATGGTAAATCGAAAGGCAGTTTTTATTCTAGCAAAAGGAAAGATATCGTTTAATTTCTATTATTACTGCATAATATAATTAAAGAATGGCGTTTAATGATTATTTAAGAATTAAATGCAATTCTGAAATATTATTAACACATTATACAAAGAATATTTAAATAAATGTTCAAAATTACATTATCTTTTTTTGGTACGGTAAATGATGACAAAACCGTCGCAGTTTTTGGCTATAATAACTGTCAAAAGCTTCATAGAATCAATTTATGTGCGTTAGAAGTGTCTCTTTAGGGCGCAACAGTTCATTCAGCTTTCACATGTTGCGAAAATTGATATGGTGTAGCAGTGGATGGTGTATATAGAACCAATTATGCAAGCGTGGACCACTCATTTTCAATTGGCGATAAATCGGAAAAACAAGCAGATCATGGAAGTAATTCACTCTAATGGCAAGAAAAGAACTCTCGAACATTACGTATCACGTGGTCGTGAATTATCTTGTTGGAATTTATAGGAGGAATATCAGCTCCAACACCTCAGAGATGAAGCGCTGAATGTTTAGTGTACCTGTAATGCCCATTAGGGAGATACGTTAGTCGAAGTAAATCTATGGTAACATTAATATGTTTTTCATAATAAAATTTAAATTTTACGACACCAATGAAAAGGCATTTTTTATCGTAAAACAAATTGTCATTGTCAACTGCTTTTATAATTATCATGTATATACTATATGAAGTAATATAATTTTATCTGCAGCATTTGTCTGTAAAATAGTATTTTACTACTCGAAAAGCTCCATATAAATTAATGTGAGCTATTGAATTATTTGGCAGATGTTTGTGTTTTAGAAGTTTTCTTAATCTCCTGCATCTCGTAGTTTGTCAGTTTCCATAGCCAATCTCTAAGCTTGAGGCATGTATATAAACTTTTACTTTTAACTTACTTTTATAAATTTCACAATGTAATGAAACAAGAATTCTTAAATTCTAGTGAAATTGTCATTTTCGATATCATTTTTCAAAATTATTTTTTACTGTTAATAATTATATTATTGCGTAAAAGAGAAGATAAAATCTTACGTGAAACAAAAAAGAAATTTTCAGGCTTATACACGGGTTTTATCGATCTGCTGATGCAGAATTAAATTTGTCTGTTTTATATTTGAAACCAATAATTTAAAATAATTTTCAAAGAAGTTTTATCGAAAATTATGTGTAATTAGTTAAAACGAAGATTTATCCAAAATATAACCATTTAAAGAGTCATTCAAATTTATAAAGTCTTATTATTCAGTTTGTATATTATATATTAATAAAACAGAAAATGTAGTAATTTAAATAATTAAAATTAATAAAACTAAATATTTCCGGTTTTCATTTTATGCAGTACAGTGTTTATTATTATTTAACTTATGGGATTTGTTATAATGAAGTTACGTTATGAACCATGCAGTCACCCATAGCCACAATTCTATTTACCGGAGGTTTACCTGAAAGATTCTGTTTACCTGAGGTAAAAAATAACATGTTATTTCTGAAACTTGTTTATTCCAGCGTAAACTTGTGAAGAAAATTTTCTGAAAAACACTTTATGTTATGTGTTTACTTTTGGACTTACCATCATAAATATCCATTAAGTATATATTTAAATTTTTGAACCGTCCCTTTTGATGAAAAATTCTATTTCTACTTTGTTTTTGAAATAGCCAACTGCTGTTGCCAGCTCACAATGTCTTTTTCATAACAAATCGCATAATTGCTGCGCGAAACTCCTATTAATAGAAGATACAATTTTATGTTTCTTTTCTTGAACAAATCTTTGCATGTCTTCGAGAGTCCTCTAGATTTTTGGCGTGATTTCAGTGAAGCCACCCTCATACACCCGCTGTTTTGGCAAACTTTCCAATTTAAATGGTGTAAAAACAAAATGTTCTTTCTCCCTTCAATATCATAAAGCAATCCATCACATTTTCAAAGAAAAACATATTGTTATCATATTTTTGTGTCCCTGACATTATGTATATTGTAATCTAATCAAATCGTATATTCTCAATTTGAAAAAACGAGCATCAAAATTTGATTATACTAAAAGATTAAGTTTAATCATATAATTTAGCTAAGTAGTTTAATTAAAAATTAAGTTTTATAATGTAAATATAAATCCAGGAAAATATAAATTACGAAATTCCAATTTGAATATGAACATGTGAATCTAATTTGAATGAATCTAATTTCAATTAACACTGTTTTACAATACCCGTAATCACAAAAGTTTAGCGACGCTTTTAAAACTAATAAACAGCAAAATAATTTTAATTTATCAAAATGATATATAAATATATTTTTCATAAACATTAATTTAGTTATAGCATTTAAATTACTTCATTTGATTACTTTAAGTCATATTCTACTAAATAAAAGTTTTGATGCTTATTAATATTTTATATAAAATTTATTGCTTGTAGAGATAAAAAAAATTTCTGAGACGTAAAAATTTCAGAATTAATGAAGAACAATAACAGTTAGATTAAAATCGAATTGAATGATAAATGCTCAATTGTTAATCAATAACTTGTTACAAATAAACATTTTAAAATTAATTTGATTTTAATTACTAACTACCCATATGAGACTATAAATACTAAGATATATAATTTATTTATCTAAAGAAGAAATAATTTTTGTAGTAAAAAAAGGACAGATTTTAACAAACTCTAGTTCCATCATTTGTAAATTCAAATCATCAAAATTTCTAGGGAGATAATTGATATTTTCGTCATTCATAAACATGTAATTTTGCAATGTTGCTTAAAATTTATCATACTTTTTAAAGGATGTGCCCCACTAACTTCTAGAATACTACTACAGGAATTTCTAATAGTAATAAATGACAAAAAAACAATCCAACACAGATAAATGGCTGAAGAAGGCAGGTAATATTCCTGCTTTACTCGTAAAAATTGATTTTCTTTTACTGTAGAGACACTATATTTTTAACTTTCGAAACAATTTTACACACAGATGTTCAATAACTGTTCGCTGTTGCACGTAACAAAAAGTTTTTTTTTATTTCTTTTCAGAATATAGCTATTTCTTTAACGATTTTTCTCTTTTCTAACGATACAATATATCTGATCATATTTTATACAAGATAAACTTACCAGACACTTCTGGTATTCTTTAATTTTAGTTTATATTTTAAATATAATATTATATATTTATTTAAATTCACTATTTATAGTTAGTATTATTATATTTGAAATGTGTGTTTTCTTACTCTTAAAATATTTACTTTGTACGCAAAAATGTTTGGTTTGTAAGTTAGAAAAATATTTTTTTTAATTTACAAATGAGTTGCTTAACTTTTTTATGCCAATTAACAGCAACACTATGCATTTATTAAATCTTATCACAGGATATAAACGAAAAAGAAAATTTACTAAATAAAATATATAAATTTTTTTAAAAATTTTAAGGGGTAAGTATTTGGATGATATATATCTTAAAGAATATTCTTGCCCCAAAGCATATGTTGACTTGTAGAAGGTAATATCTTGTGCTATGTTAAATTTCTAATAATTTTAGACATCTTAATTATTAAAGCGCATGAGTTATATTTTATTTCATTTTTTATAGTTTTGCTAATTTAACTTCCATTTATTTTAAATAAAAGACGCTAGTAAAGGCGATAAAATATTTCAGTTTTCTGCAACAAATTAAAAATATTTTGATAAATTGCATGCATAAAATGTTCACATGATAATCGAAAGCACATATATTTATAAATGATAATTGATTCACTTTAAGCTGTTTTATTTTTCCCTGTACATTGTTATCTAAAGCGTAAATTATAAAACATTTCAGATAATGTTGTGCATAAAAACTTTATTAAAAGTAAAGTCATTAAGAAACACTAAAATATAAAAAAATGCTTTTGTTTGAATATATTTATGAAAATATAATTACACATATATTATTTGGTTCTAAGTGTATACGCTTTTTGCTTTAAGATGTCACTCAAGACAAAAAAGAAAAATTTTGAATCGGTTTAAAAATTATAATTGATTCTGTTTTCCTTTTTTTTTATCAAATTATTTTAAGAGTTTTAATTTTTTTATATTTTAATTAAACTTTTCTTTTTATATTATCTATTAACATAATAATTATAAGAATATAAATATAAAAAAGAAACCGAAGAATATTTTTATAAATCAAATTTTTAAGTATGACTACATTTCCTTTCGTCTATTTTAGGAAACAAAAATATTTGTACAAATACTTTTTTTATAAACTTTTTTCGTTACGTTTCTTAGCTTAAAACTGCATAAAAAATTCTCAGTACTGACCTGTGCTATTTTTTTTTTTTTTTTTTTTTTTTTTTTTTACTTCATGGTCAAGAAAATGTAATTAAGTTTGCATTTTCCTATAAAAGTTTCTTAAATTGAGAAATATTTTTAGTATTCAGAGAACTTCTTAATTAGCTTACTTATTTGGAAACATTTTTTCTCGGTTTTTTTCTGTTTTTTCCGTCAACCGCATTACAAGGATTTATATATCACTGGACAAAATTACTTTTTTAAGCTTCTTCTTGGGAAGTGATTTCATTTCTAATTCCACTTTATTTAATTTTTTTTGCTGGTAAATACAATTTTTAAAATATATATGACCTAAGTTCGCATAAATATTTTTTTGTAATTGTCGTTTCATATCGCTTAGAAATTTTCGATTCCCTAATATTTTTTGAATTCATCTTAGAATTTGTTTTAATATAAATTTTATCTTTTAATATATAGCATATTTTACATATTAAATAAGAATCTAATGTTTCTTTGATAAAATTTTCAGATCATTTAATTCGTTTTTCATGCTGTTCTTTTAATTATTTTATGGTACAAAAGTGAAATAATTATCAATTATTCCCTGCGATTCATCTTTGTTTTAATACAGCACTAATTATTTCAGCCTCATTTTCTATTTATATATTTTTTCTACATTTTTTAAAATCATTAGCAAGTTTCTAAAATAAAATTATCTCATTAAATTTTGAACTTTTTCCACCAATTATATTCAAAAAAATTTTTCTTTTAAAAATAATTTGAATTTTTATGTGATTACCATTAAAAATATGAACATAAATTGAAATCTTTAATATTTTGTATGTTTTATACATTAAAATGTTTTACCACTAAAAATATTAGTGACATGCGAAAAAATTTTTACTGCTCCTAAATCATACTTAAAAATTATTTTCAATTCAAAATTCTTTCTGACCTTTTGAAAAAGATAAAATTACCACAAATTCCTACATCCATATATAAACAACTAGGTTGTGTATCTTCTAATAAGTAAAATTATGTAATTTTTTATTTAATTTATACTGGAAATTTATCTAATTTTCTAGTAATTGTTTCAAGATATTCTTTTACATTGAATTTGAAATAAATTACATTCGTTGAATATTGAAGCACATAATTTTATCAAAATTTTGTATTCTAAGAAACGCTTAACTTCAATACAAAATGGAAGATTAAAATGTACTTCAGAGAATAGGACTCAGAACTTTTTTGTTCGTGCGTGTCATTTGATAGAAAATGTATCGCCAGTCCTCTTCATATTTCAACGAATTTTCGCTTAAAATTATTAAAAAATTCGCATTTTTTAATTGAAACACATTTATATTTAAATAATTGCTCAATATGTATAAGAATGCACTTACACTTTAATAAAAATATTACCAAACAAATATTATTTTTAAATAAAATATTTACTAGAAACAATTAAAATAAAAGAATAAAAGCAATGTGGACAAGTAAAAAAATAAAATAATAATTGAGAGAAATTATTTTATTTAACAGAAAGCCATTTGTCAAGAATGATCCGGTAGTTTTATCTTAAATAATTTTTCATAAACAGTAGGAAGTAAACCAATCTCTAATTTTTATTTGAAAATCAAGTATATTTTGTTTTTTCGAAAATCTCTTTACTGTTCATTTTAATATGGTTCAAAATATTTATAATTATATAAAATAAGAATTATATTCTCAACATTAATGAAGAAATTCATCTTAACAATGTCCTTGGCAGCTTAACAATGTTTTAACGTTACTGTCTTAACAAAATCCCTCTCAATGATCTTCAAGAATACACTGAAATTTTGCGTGTTTTGTATTGTAAAATCTTATAAACATTTTATTATAACAGTAAAAACTATTTTTTAAAGATTCAAAACAATCGTTAATATTAAATTTAATATTTTAATTTAAATTACTTTCCCAGTAGGGATATGGTTTTTTTTTGTAATGCATTTTAGAATAAAAAGTTTTGTCTCAAAAATTAGGATCAAATGTTTCTCCATTTGAACTTGCCATAACTCAAATTATGGAATTAAATCCGATTTCATCAAATCAAATGGACCAGAAAATGTTAGTTCTAACAATAAGAAAAAAAACAATGAAAAACAAATACTCCTGAGAAAGGAAGATATTGGCTTTGCAAAAAAAAAATAATAATAATAATAAAAAAAGAAGCGTACAGAGTGTGAATCACAAATAAACTGTTCACCAACCACTAGCAAGATGTTCATTTTGTGTCGTAATCTAAACAATCTGTTCGCAAACAGATTGAATTGCAGCTGCACCTAAATAAGTCTGAAATATATAAATTCTGAAATAAAAGAATAATAAGTAAGTGAAAAACATCTACTATACACAGATAATATTGAAACAAAGCATGATTGCTTTTCTTTTTTCATGAATTTTATCAACAATCTGAAATCAAGATATCTAAAAAAAGTTATTAACTTACAGAAGTAAAATTTAAATAATCAAAAAAGGTAGCTGAAATTATAATAATGAGAGCAACCTTTCTTTCGGTAAATGTATACTATATTAAAAATAAAAGTATATCAGTTACATATATTAGTCGTTATAATGTCCTCAATCTCTGATACATATTTTTGGAAACCACTTCTTAAGTCAAATCGAATCCATTATGAGAGGAATAAATTAGCAGTCCATTCTCTATTACTATCAACAAACATTTTTACAAATACACCATTTATTTAAAAAGTTTACAGATTATTTTTTACAAGAATATCCATTGAGTTTAACATAAAATAACTTTTTTCTATACATTTATTAAAAGATTCGTAACATTACAATCAACGAATATAAAATTTAATGCTTTGTAAAAAAATAACACGTACAATTTAGTTTGTAAAATATTATTTTTTACAATTAAGTTGTACAATTAGCTGGTAAAATATTATTTTAACCGTAAGGTAAAATAATATTTTACCTTACGATTAATTAACCGTAGGGTAAAATATTATTTTAATTTTTAAATTGGTAAAATATTACTTTTTTATTTAATTTAATTTCTTATTTAAATTAAATTTTTAATATTTATTTAAATTATCCTCCCTTTCAATAAATCAAGTTCTTATAAGTTATAAATGTATTATCTTATTGTAACTTATAAAACATATAACACACACACACAAATGTACAGTTTTTATACCATTTTGAATTTATGATAACATTCATCTTAATACCATAACTTGCCAAAACGTTAAGAATACCCTGAACATACATCTAAAGATAATCTTTTTTATTTTTTTTGGTAAATAAATGCATCAATATTTAATTATATATGGTTATACTCGTCATTCTCCTGAAGCAAATGTTTCGATGCAAAATAATACAATGTGTTACAACAAGACAACAAACCATCCATCCAGAGTTGAGACGCAATTTCTTTGATGGCAGTTCGCAAGTTCGTCGGTCGGATGTAAACACGCCATTAGGTAAGCGTGACCTTGGGAGACAAAATAACCAGTGACGTTCAATGGACAACAGCCAGGTCAGAATCAGCTGCGTATTTTTTATATTGTTATCTTTCATGTTTTTCAGGAGGTTTCTTTTCGAAAAAATAATTAGTGAAATCAGTGGGAAACTTCCAAAATGTTTTTATGGTTGTTTAAATGGCGATCACAATTATTCCATCATAGGATGAAGTCCATACTTGAGTTTACAGTACGCTTCAAACAAAAATTATAGAATTTTTCCACAATGTTATACTAGAAACTCAAGTTTTTTTTTTTAAATCATATACTACTTAAAGTATATAAATGGTGTTGCATTCTATCTAGGAACTAGTTATTAATCCTAATATGAATAACTTAGTTAAGAAAATATATGTATGTCTAGACCATGGGTTCCCAAACTATTTTTTCACGTGGATCACTTTCAAAGGTTCACTATTTTCGGTAGACCCCCTGCGGCTACATTTCTACTGTATTCCCAAAACTCCTAAAAAATATCACCCTAAATTAAGGGTGTTAAGAAGGAAAAAAAGTTACACATTTTCTTCTGTCCAATTTATTAAAATAATACTTGTGGTTATACAAAATTATAACCATTTATTATTAAGAGTAAAAACAATCAACAACTGATAAAAAATCAACAATGAACTCTGATATGTAAATCAACAATAAAAAATAGTCATACTTTCAATGAGACAGATGTACTTGATGAATTGACAGCAAATTATGAATATTTGGCTTCAGTTTTGCAAGAAGTAATTTCAAATCTCCCCGTTTTGTGATGCTCAATCTGATACTTTTTTTGTTTTTACAGGTTGGTAACGGCACTAAAACTTCTTTCACAACAAGATATGACGAAGGAAACGCTATCGAAAATTTTCTCGCAATTTCCCACAGCCCACGATATTTTTCGGGGATTTCAGATTTCAGCCAAAATGTGTTTGATAGACTTTTTATAAATTTCGCCTTCAATTCCTCATTGGTGCTGAGCTCAAGTAGCTCCCCTTGTAATACCACATTCGCTTCTTCCGTTTTATCAAATGGGGTTATGATATCTGTGGTGGTATTTCCATCGTCAGAATATCTTCAAATCTATTTTTGAAGTCTTCATGCAAGGTATTTAAATGTTGAGTGTAGGTCTGAATATCCTCATCAAGACATTCCATTTGTGACAAGTGTGGAAACCGGAAGAAATTGCGCGTAATGTAGATGGTAAGCACAGCGCAAGTCTCATTTCATCACTTTTCAGGTCTAAACAAGCATCCTGGACGAGCGGGAGCACGGACGGCACTTTGCAAGTCTCGACATGTGGTGTACTATTATCTATTGTTCTATTCAATTCTGTGTTTTAACTGAGTCTCGAATATTTTTGAGTACCTACCAAGTGAATGATGCTACCCGCCTACGTTGATTGGTAAATTCAAGTCAAAATTTTTGTTCTTTATTATGAATACCAGAACATTTTTCGTGGAACCACACTTACACCTTGTGAACCCCTGGTTTTTTTTTTTTTTTTTTTTTTTTTTTTTTTTTTACATCTACGTGGACCTCCGTTTGGTCTCTTATGGACCCCTGGGGATCCACTTGGACCACTTTGGGAATTTATGGCCTAGACACATATAACATATTTGTGTCTAGATCAGTGCTTTTCAACTGCCGGTTAGCGAAATAACCAGCTGTCTGTATAAAATCCTAAATATCATCTACCAATAACCCCAATATTTCATCCGCACCTACATTACAAAAACAATATTTTACTAGTTTAGAAAATAACATTATCGATGATGAAAAATATAACAAACAGGCAACTATGTACCTAATGGCCTTTCAGAAATTGTCATGGCGTATATTAAGTACACCAGTTAGTGTGCCCCTGTCTGACTTAATTATCTCTCGTCAATTAAATGTTGAAAATCTATAGTAATAATTTACAAAATTAATTTAATGCTCGAATTATTATTTAAAAATTGTTTTTGTCTTTATGATTTATCTTTGAGAAAAAATTGTGCCAATGGGTCATTTTATTAAACTTACCGGTCCGCGAGAACGTACCGAAATATTTTACCAGTCCTTGGAGTGACTCCAGTTGAGAAACACTGATCTAGATAATAAATATAGACATCGAAAAAGTTTTATTTTCAACAATAAATATCTTTTGACGAGAATGTAAGAGAGGAGTATATGAAGAAGTGTTGCAAAGAAGTAAAATTGTTCACAAGCGCTCTAAAAGCCTTTCAGTGTAATAACTGCATAGTTAGGGCACAAAGGAAGCATTTGAATGATGTTTTACGTAGTAGAATTATCGGCCGTTTGGAATATGGACGTACTCAGCTGGAATTATCCGAGGAACTTGGAATCGCCCAGAATTTCATTTCCAGGCTTTAGCAACGGTTCCATGATGATAGTAATGTGAGTAGACGTTACAGCAAAGTTACAGGTAGTTACTGCTAAAAGAAACAGACGGAACACCACATCAGACCTTTCTCGCCTGCTCTCTTCTGCTTCCGGTACGACAGTTTCAAGGCAGACCTGTACAGACGCCTAGAACACATTGCTTGATATACTCGTAGGCCTGTCAGATGTGTTTCCCTTACAGCAAGTCACTGTCGCCTGCGGTTATCCTGGAGTAGAGAGCATGCATTGTGCACACCGCAACAGTGGTCTTCTGCGATGCTTTCCAACGAGTCCAGGTTAAGCTTTCCCTCTGATTCTCACCAGACTTTTATATGGAGAGGGCCAGGTAACCGTTACCACCACGAGAACACCACTGAACGACACCGTTACGGTGGTGAAGGATTGCTCCTTTGTGGAGGAATTTTTCTGGGTTTCAGAGCAAACATGCATGTTTAAAATATAACCATGACCGGCCACATCATCGGGATGTCATTCTGAAACATGTACGTTTGTTTCGGGGCGCCATTGATGCAGAATTTCTGTTTATGGATGACAACGCCCATCCTCACCGTGAAAACATTGTTGACGAATGCTTTCAATCGGATGATGCCACCCATATGAACTGGCCAGCATACTTACCAGACTTGAATCCAATAGAGCATGCGTGAGACATACTTGGCCTACGAATTGCAACCCGTCAACCCCCTTCCACCGGAACTTTGGAGAGCATAGCTTGATAAGTGGTGTAATATTCCCCAAGATCAGATCGATAATTTGGTACTCATCATGCCTCAGTGTTGTACCGCCTGTATTGCATCGTCTGGAGGGCATACTATGTATTAACCGTCATACCAACCATGTTAAATTGCTGTTTGTCAATATGTCTTTTTTTTTAATTTGCTTTAGGGAGTAAAATCGCAATTTTTATTAATGATGTCAAACATTGCATCTTTTTTGCTCTTTGCTTTTTATTTAATAAATAGACTTTACAAATAAGTCACATTTATTTTGCTTCTGTCTCTTTCTTTGCCTGAACTTGCATTATCTTTAATTTACGGACACGAGTGTATTTAGCGGTTCCTTTTCTGTGATTCTCGAAAAATAAGCTTTCATTTCTCAAAATGAAAATATTTAGTTCTCGGGATTGTTGAAATAGTATCTTTATACATATTTGCAGTAAGAAATTTATAAGCTGTGGAAAAATAATAAGAGGGAAAAATGAAAAAGGCTTAAGAAAAAATTCGGATACTGAATTTTAACTGATGTACTTTTCTAGAATGTAATTCATAATTTGATTTATTGTGTTATATAAAATTCAAATATTTCAGCAAAATTATATACAACCTTTTAAAATGAAAATTTTATCTACACCAAATTAGTCTTTTTTTTTTACAGATTTTTATAACTTAATTTAATTTTCCACTTCACGATGCTAAGAAGCTCTAATTTCTCAAAAATAAATTGAATAAAGAAAAAAAAATTATAAAAGATTAATTTTATTTATATTTTATTAAAATTTGATTTCAGAAGGTTGTTTGTTTCATTTTTCTTTTTATATTTTCAATTTAAATTATAAGAATTCTGAAATAATTTAGCAAATTTCTTTGCTTATTGATTAAAAAATAAACAGCTCAAATATCAATCGATCAATAAAATCAATCGCATTTCAATTTTCGAAGTTTAACTTTTAAATTTCGATATCTGTCAAGTGTTATACATTGACAAAAACAAAAATAATAACAAATTGTAATAGTAACACGATTCTAATTGCAAGGTTTCAAATTTAACTGTGTACTTTTAGTATGATTCTTTATGGAAAAAATTACTTGAACGTCAAAAATAAATATTTATACCTTAAAGTCTCTTCAAGATTTGTTCCAGTATTTTCAATAAATCATGACTGCCACTTGATGTAATAAAATACCCTTAAATAATTTACTTCAAGTATCCTTAATTGTTCAAGGATCTTAAATTGTTCTACATTCTTATTATTCTTAAATGTTATAATTATAAGGATCTTAAGTTGTTCTATTCTATTTACCACAAAAAAAATTTTCTAAACAACATTATTATAATCTATTATTATAATGCTGTTTAGAAAAAATAGCATGCATTTTTTTCTAAACAGTATTATAATAATATGCTGTTTATAAAAACAGCATATCATTTCATGTTCTAAATCATTAAATATTTTTATATTAGAAATTTTACATATTTATGTACTGTAGGGTTTCCTTTTTTAAAGTGAACGATTTTTTTAAATAATCTGTATCTCACATTCTTGCTTCAGCTGCAGTATTTAATATTTTTCTTTTTTACATTACAATTTATTCAACATTTGGAATTAGAATTCAGAAACTACACAAATTTTTCTCACGTAAATGTTATAAAAATTTTTTATGAGAAGATGTAGCTGCATCAATTGAAACACGGAATGATAAAGCAAATTTACAGCTTGAAATTCAATCCAAAATCTGATATTGGCCTTACTGAAAACATAATGCCATTCTTATTTAATCCAGAAAAACCGACCAAATTATTTTTATTGAATTCATTTTTCCAATGATAATTCTAATCAAGAGAAATAATATTTTATCGCACCTTCGTCTCAGAAAAATAAATTCTTACATCTTTTCATTTCTATTTAAGCACCATAATTCGAAATTTCGAAAACAATTAGTGAGCAGAATTCAAATTTACCTATGTGAACTCATTTTCTGAATGTTATTGCATTTTAAACATGCAGTAATAAGGTAACTCACACATTGTTAACATATTTTTCACTTTAATTCATTAGAGTATAACTTATTATTCATGATTTTAATATTCAAATATAATTCCCAAATTATATTCTTGTAAATTAGATAAAAATAATATCTAATGAAATTTTTTATTCAGTTTCGATATTCATTATCTCCGTTAGAGAACGATTTACCTGATAGACATAAGAGAAATAAAAATAAAAAATAAAAAGCAATATGAATAATAAAAATATAAATTCGTACGCAAAACATATGTTAAGACAGGGATGTTTTAGCTGTTAAAGCACTACAGGTAAAATTTATAAGACTAAATTTACCCATAAAAATTTTATCATATATTTCCATTTAAAATAAAAACATTAAATTAAACTATTGATATATGTAGAATATTATTTGGATGAAAATAATTCACAAGGTATTGTGTAAAACTTTCACGTATTTTAAACTTGCCAGATTGAATGATGCTATAAAAATTTTTGGTATATGTAGAAAAGAATTAAGAAAGATCTCTCTCTCTCTCAGTCATATCATTTTATAAAATCTATTTCTCCTATTTTAAATTTTATAAGTTAGTAAAAGTAATTGATAATCACCAAGAAATAAAATTCAGAATAAAGCATACAAGATTACTGTTGTTCAAAATTAAGAATAATTATTCAAAATCAGAATGTTTTTCAAAGTTCAAAATAAAACATTCAAGATTTCAATTAGATATCTCCTGAAAAGTTATTTTTAAATGTCGTTCTCAGAATTTAATTTTAACTGAACAAGTTCAGTCAAAATAGTCCTCAGTAATAAAGAGTGATCATATAGAAACAATTCAAACCAAGCCCTAAATGTAAAATATAAATATTTTAAGTAAGCTTTTAAATTAATTAAAAGCTTACTTAAAATATTTATATTTTACATTTAGGGCTTTAATGCTTATATATTTTTATAGCAAATGTAAAAAGTTATTTATTTTATGGTTTTAGGGGATCAAAAAATGTTTTTAAATTTGATGCATATTTTTAAGATAAAACTATTAACTGTAAAATTAATGGATAAAAATTCTTGATAATATTTGTTTTACATATTACATATTGGTAATTAGTTCTATCCATACTTTTGAAAGTTGGCAAAGATTTAATATGGTAGAACCATGTGATTACATAATTAAAAATGTACTGCATGAAAATATTGGAAACTTTTTTCATGCAATATACTTTCAGAATAGGAAAATTAACTTGCGTTTGAATTTTTGATTTTTGAATTAATTACTGCAGATGAATTGTATGATTTGAAAATGAGTTTTAAGCAAACATATAAAAAATTGTCATTCAGAGCTGTAATTTGTAGAAGTAAAAATTAATTGTTTTTTATGTTATTATTCTAAATTTTCATTAATTTTCAATCAAAATATCAAAGATTTTTAAGGAAGTTAACAAAGCATTTTTATGGTAAAAATTTCTGTTAAAAAGTTTTAAAGACTACAGAATTTTACAAAAATCACAAAAATAAAAGTTTAAAATATATTCCATCAAATCTATTCTTTATTTCTTGGCTTTAACTAATGTACAATTTGCAAAAATAATCTGAATTCCTGGTAAACAATAAAAAATAAATGTCATCCACGACTAAAAAATATAGCGTGAAAACAGTCTAATATGGTTAAATTATCGTATAACATAGGGAGTCAAGACAAATAAAAGCAATTTTACTTGTAAAAGTAATAATGTTATTGTCACAGAATGCTGATCATATTACTTGTGTGTAATTTACGATAAAAAAAAATTTTTTTCTCTCATGTCCTTTTTTCATTCTCAAACTTATAGTTTAGTTGGTGGTTTATGCATTAGAGTTTTGCAAAAGCAAATTTAATCAGCTGTTGGTACAAAATCCCCTTATTTTAATCTAAAAATATCTTTATCGTAAGGGTAAACAAGGAAGTATATATTAGCTATTGGTAAAGAAAACTATGTTCTTACACGTATACTTTAATATATTTTGAATTTTATATTAGTTATCTTATGTGGTAATAATATAATAGTTCATTTCAGCATTGTTACTTATTTAATATCCTTACATACACTGCTGTCCAATAAAATTTCAACATCATGGAAAAAATCAAATGAAAAAGCTTAGCAGAAGTAACCAGCATGACACGAAGACAAAATCATTAAATTTGCATAGTCCTCATAATTGAAAAGTAGTGGGATCGAATCCTGATGGAACTGAAGATCCTTCGTGTTCACTAGTTGCGGATGACGAAGATAAATTGCTCGTAGCTGTAATGTCTTACAAGTGAAATAATATGGGATGGCAGTACTGGGGGTCTTCTTCTTGGTTTCTGATTCTAAATTACGAAGATTTCTTCCCGCAGCTTCGACATAATTGGTAAATCACAAGTCTGATCTAAGGTACAAGTGCACAAACATATAAATGTGTAAGAGTTCAGAATTTTAAAAAAGCTATTTTATGATAAATATCACGTTATATCTATTGGGATAAAAAAACTGCTCAACATTAAACTTTTGCTTAGATTTTTCACAAATCTTTTAGCAACATGGTTTCATTTATCACTTGACTTAAGAGATTAAAGAAGTGAGCATAAAAAAGTCCTTCAGTAATCCTATGTATTTCCAAAGTAATTCTTAAAAATATTATTTCTGAATAAGGATTTTCAAATAATATAACATATATTTAAAAAAAAACATTTTATTATTTTTTAAAACGTAATGCTTTTAAAATGTCTAAAATGTTATTGATGTTCATAGAAGTATTTAATACATTGCCTTAAAATACTTAAAGACCATGCAAACTATCACACATTTTAATGCTCTATCAAAATTATTAATTATACATGATTAAAGAAATCAAAATAAATTATGATATCCCAAATAAATCATTAAATGAAAAAATTGAGCTAGATTCACAGGATGTTTTTGCAGTCTTAATATAACAAACTCTTATTAGCCGTAAAATGGTCGTTTATTTCGTTCCAGTTAAAATAATGACAAGTCGCTTCATTTCAATTCTCCTTTGTTTAAAATATCCAAGATGCCAGAACATGCATCACACATAATTAATAACGGCATCGTATTGAGACAATATCGTAAATCCAACGTGTCGGCAAATTTTCTGCCTGCCTTTAAATGGCATTCATCGAGAGGCAGCAAACAAGGCGAGGTTCACCATAGAATGCGTGAGTGTCAACGGCGATGAGAAAATATCCATTCATGATATTTACCAGTAATTATTAAAAAATATTGGTAAAATTTTTCCAGTATTTTTAATTATATTTTTTTCGTTTGTAAAAGTTTTCAAAATCATGAAAATTATCCTTTGTTCTAAATAATTAGTTTTCAAATATTTAAATCTTATCTTTAGAGTTAATGTTTCCAAAACTTCCTGAAATTGTTATCATTTCTAATTTGTGTCTTTGACCGATTAAGATTTTTTCCCCGACTTCTCCGGCTCACCAACATCTCTTGTGTCATTACACGTTCTCCTGAAACCCGTTAAAGTTCTCTTTTTTTTATTTGATGAATATTCTGCGCGTAAAACATAGATGAGTGATGGCATAACGAGTATCCGAAACCATGATTCCAGTATTTGCTCTTAATCACTTTGAGCCAAATGCCCTTGACCAATATCCAATTGATTCGGACATGACAACCATATAGAGCAACGATTCTACAGCTTCAATTTATTAGAATCAAAATTAAAAATGTTGTCGAAGTTTATCTTGCCAATGAAGCGATTTCGTATATAAAGACCAAAGCATCGGTTTGAGAAGCCGTTTTTCATTGATTCAAGCCATTAACATGTTGATAATAGAACAGAAGAAAAAGCAAAATGAAAAAGACAAAACAAAACATCTCCTAATCGGCAAAGACGATTTATAATTTTTTTTTTTAACTTTGTATGTATTTTCTTATTCAATATGATTTGAGTTTTCAAAGTCAGTTTATTATTTCTTTCAAAATAAAGTATAAAACATAACTTAGCATTACAGAATAATTCAAACAATGATATTTTAGAGATAATCAGAATTAAGTTTGTTTTATGTGGAAATGTTTACAATATCATATGGTAGAAAATCATCACATTAAATACTTATATCTGACGTCATCAGACGCTCGTGGACGAAACTGTCTGCTTAGTTTCTAGAAGGAAATTGAAAATACGCATGAGTTACGATTCATCTTGTGAAATGTACGCAGTAATACTTGATGAATTAGTATTAATAGTTTGCATACTAAAATGAAAAGAAAAAATATAATTGCGCACCTGAGTATAAACATATGATAAAAAAACATTTATATTTATTCATTCAATTTTTGTAGGCCTCAAAATGTCTGCTAGAACATACATAAAAAATCTCTACGTTTTCCGTCCTAAGATGTCTTTTTGTATGAATGGGGATATTTTCTAAAAGTATTATTTACAAATGGATCCTCAATATTTCTTCAATAGGCACTGACGAAAGGTAGTTCAATGATTGTTATTGATATAATAAAAATTTTGATTTTCAACAAGTTACAGATAGAAGTGGTTGCTTGTTGTTATCAACAACATTTTTACCAATACCTTATACTTTTGCTCCTCTTTTAGATGGAGAAAGCTGGAGATTTTAATAAGTCATTGCGCAAATACCCATATCAAATAGGCTTTAGGAAAAGTTTTTTGTGCTATGTGACAGGTTAATTTAAAACTAGTTTTAAAAAAATCATGGTCCTAAACTGGCTAAACCGTAGTTTTGGCCTGCATCTCATAAAAGCTTTGTGACACCACTTCAAATCGAATTATAAATAGCTATCATGGTTAAATAGAACAAAATTTATAAATCTTTATTCAGAAACTTAATTAATTCAATGACACATCGAGTATTTGAAGTTATTAAGAAAAATGGTATCAAATCTTACTTTTGTTAACTATTTTTTTCAGCTAGAGGAATTATAATTTTGTAGCATATATTTGAATGAAAAAAAATTTGAATTGTTGTTAAAATATTCAGAATATTTAAATATCTCTTAGAAATACTATTCATATATTTAATTTCTTATTAATTCAAATCAATTTTATTTAATCCAAAACAGCTTTAGTGTTTATAATAAAAATCATAAAAACTACACTGGTATTACAATTTTGTAAAACGCAGTATCTTTATATATGAGAACATAAATGTTTATATTTAGTTATTGCAATATTTTATCAACTATCACACTAAAAAATATGAAGAATAAATGTAAGATGATTATTGTTAATGTTGTTTGTGAGCAAGAATAATTTTTATACATATGGTATTATAATTCCTTTTTAACATAAAGAAATTCGATATGCGAATAAACATCGTAAAAAAGTGCAATTTATTTTAATTTATATTTACATTTAACATTGAATTTTTCAATATATTTATTAACAGTAACGCAAAATATTTGAAGCCATAAATTTTCAAATGCATCATTTCTGGGCATACCTTTCTTTAATATTTGCTCATTTTTTTAGACAATGTGACGATAATTTTTTTAAAAAAAAAACATCTTTTTCGCTTGTCTTATTGTTTACAAATGAGAATAAATTTAGAATAAAACACATGCACAAAAAATCTTGAGAATATTTTTATTTAGAAATTCTTTTATTTAATGAAATGGTCAATGCCTGTATATTTTGGTTATAATTGAAATTATTAAATTTTACTTATCAAATGACTCATAAAAGAATTAATTTGATCAATATTGGGTTAATAAACGAATTGCTAGAAATGCATGAAATCATAAATATTCTCCTATATCCTCAATATTTTGTATAATACTAAATTACAAATCAGCAAAATATGATAAAAATTATTTTAACCTGAAAATATAACTGTAATTTAAAGTAAAATCAATTTCTTTATCATGGTGCATAAGTAGCTTTATATTTTATTTACTTAAAAAAAGCCAGAAATTGTTTCTTTTAGTTTTACTTTTTAACATATTTCGAATAAAACATTTTGAAAAAAATCTCTAATTTTTTTCAAATTCTGTATTTCTATTTTTGAGCAATAAGCAATTTTTAAGTGATAACTTTATAGTGACCTTTTTTATGTTTTACCTAAAGAGTAATCTCTATTGAACTGCTAGTTTTGATCTAAAATATATCTAGGAAAATGAAATAATAATTCTCATATTTCATACTTTCCTAAAATTACCATTCTAAAAAATGTCTAGACATTGCATGGAATTATTAAAGAACTTTTTTAAAAAAGGATAGCTCTTGTTAAATGTATGAATCATAGGGACTTTTATTTTTGATAAATCATGAGAACTAAAACTTTCAGCAAAAATATAAGACACGAGATTATTTACCCTTTAATCATTTATCTTGTAATTATTTTAATTTATAAATATAATCTCATTTACTTCAAAAATTTATTTAATAAATTTGATGTGGAGAAATGTTTATTTTTATATTTGTTTTTCGTGTAAACTGTAAAACACGTAATTATTGTTCATTCTTTGTAAAAATAAAATGAGTTCTTAAAAAAAAAACAAATTTTTAAAATTGTTGTAAGAAAATTTAGCATTCATTCTTTACTAAATGTTCAAGAAATTTGTACAATCATTTTGTGTTTTTTCATCCTTTAGTGAAGTTTATTTGAGTTAGGAATAAATATTCCAAACTTTATTCGCTTACATTTTGACTTTCTTATGATACAGTGAATTACATCTGCAAATGTTATATATTGATATAGAAAAAAAAGGAAATAAAGATATAAAATATGTAGTTATATTCTGATTGAACAACAGGAAAATTCAGGAAATTCATGACTTACTTCATTAATTTTATGTCATTACTAAAAATGCTACATTATCACACACATTAAGGAAAATAAATTAATTAGGAACGTTTTTAAGATGCATATATTCGATAAGCTTAATAATGTGATAATTTTTGCAAACGATATTTGAAAACTATACACCCACACATTATTTATCCTTTATTTTTAAAAAGTACAATTTCATGAATTGAATTGTAATTTCTCTCCATCATTTTATCTCTCTGACGATGTGTTGGTCAGCATTTTTTTTTTATTAAAGTATTCTAGATTTACATGCTAACGAAATATATTCTTACGCATGCTTCCCTGTACCTAGCCCAGATATCAGCTCTGCTAATTAAATAAAGCTACCGAGGGTTCTGCTTGGTTAGTGCTACTTCTTAATAAAGCGTCAGCGACAAAGCAGAAGAACCTGCAATGCTTGACCTACCCACTCTCACGGATATTATTTCACTTAGTGGACATTGCGACTACGACTTATTTACGTGCTCTAGTTACCTTTAGTGAACAAGAAGTCTGAACTAGAACTCATATCTTCCAAAAATTAAAACAACGCCCTAACGAACCAAACCATCGTGGGCTCACAAGCGAAAAGTTATAAATTATGTAACTAAGTAATATAAATTCAGTAGTTCCATCGCTTATGTAAGAATTTTATTTTGATGCTTTAAAATTTCATAAAATATCCGCTAAGCCACATTCAAATGATGTTTTAAGAGATATCACAACTTGACCTTATTCTTTATATCAATTTGTTTATTTTCTTTCAGATTTTCTCTTTGTTTATAATTTCTAAAGTTGATTAACTTTTCTTTATTATTTTATATTTGTATAGGCTTAAATAATATCTTATAGATATTGCAAAAGTGTGGATGGTAAATTATCTAGTGTTCATAAAATATCCACTAAGCCAGTAAATTATTGTAATCACTAGTAAATTATCAGTGTTAAGCATGAGAAATTTTTTATTCTATCGCCTCATTTCTCCCATTTCTCTATCATTAATTTAAGCACTAAACATTATATCGTACGTATCAAATTTTTGAAATTAGTATCCAAACTCGGGAGCCATACAAAATAAATAAAAAATTGGAATTTATTAACTGATATGCTAACTTTATTAATAATGTATATTTATATAATGCTAAGTAGTTTATAAGTAAAATACAAAAATCATATATTTAAACTGTTAAGACTTTAGTCTTAGTGCACAGAAAAAATCAAGCTATATCTTCTCAGCAATTTTTAATCGATCCCTTTTTCAAAGGTTCAAATTATTGTTAAAATGCAATAATCCAGACGATTCCTGGGAAATATTTTCTTTGGTGTTTTGTAATTTGGGGATGTTTTTCGCGGTAAGTGAAGGTTACTGATCTCTTTCAGGTAAGATTTAAATCTCAGTCCAACATCCTTTTTTGTTTTTTGTTCATTTCCGAAAAGCAGCAACTTTCCAAAGCAGACTTTGAGGAAGGAAGAAAAAAAAAGATACTTCTTTTCTTTTTATCCCAATCATCTATTCCTGGTTCCCTCCAAGACGTAGGTCTGCTGTGAGGTAAGTACCTTAACCCTCTCCCCGCGGACACAGCCTGTGCAGAAATACTTTGTTTTTTGTCTTGTTGCTTCTTTGTTGTCATCCACCAGAGGATCATGGGAACTTGGCAATGTCTTGGACACGTGCTTGATGACGACTTTGACTAGCAGTATTTATAGCAAGGAAAGCAGGGGCTCTGCAAAGCTTTAGGAAGCAGATCCTAGAGTTCCATTCCCGAAATAAACTCGGAAAAGTTTTTTTTCTTCTTTTTATCAAAAACTACGCCTTCAGAATGTGTGAGGTTCTACCTCATATGATCGGAGTTGCCATGGCGGGAAAGGCGGTCACGAAAGTTGTTCACAGGTGCTACACAGCTAAAGAAGACAGAAACCTAAGTAAGTTACCTAATTTTAAAATATTTTTTTTAAATTGCTTGAAATATTTTTTCACAAAAATCTCGCTTTATTTTGTTAGACACATTTAAACTGTAAGTAAAGTTCTACAAAAATTTTGATTAAGTGAATTTGTTTGCGTACATACTCTAAAACTTGACAAAATATCAATTAAAAAATTTTTTAAATAAAATCATTCACATATTTGTAGGTATACAAATATAATCTCATATATTAATTTGCATAAAAAATTTCTAATTTATCTTTTCAAAAAATTTAAAATTTAGCTTTTTAAGTTGTAAAGATATTTCAAAAAATAATATTTAAATTTTCATTTCAGCCTTTACTTTCCATTGAAATAATTTGTAAATAATTTTAAAATTTTATTTTTTTAATAAATAAATAGCGCTTATATTATATATAAATAATAATTTAAATACTGCTTTATGAATTTTGTAATGTTAAAAATGTAAGATATATTTAGCTCCTACTAGATTTAAAATTTAACATCCTATTAAATTCACATTCCCAATTCATTCATCGCAATAATTTAATTCTATCTTTTATAATGTAATAATTTAATAATTATTTTCTTGTCATAAAATTAAAAAATTTTGAAAAACATATTTTATGGATATTTTCTTGAATTAATTTCGTGAATTTCTAAAGTTAGAATTAATATAATACTTCCTACAACCCTGCATTCTAAAGTTAAACATTATTTGCTTATTATTATTATTAAATTTATTTTTTTTCTTTCAATTTTGTATGGTTCGCATTTTATTATAGAGAATATAAAATTTATGTACTCTACAAATATCCTTTTAAATTCATAATTGCATGACTTTAAAAAAATAATAAATCATTTAGAAAAGCAAATTCTAAAATCTGATGCTTTGAATTATTTCATTATGTTTATGAAAAAAGAAAAACAATGTAACTTATTAAGTAAGCAAAAACATTACTGAAATGTGATTGTAAACAATCATTTATCTCCTCAATAATAATAATCATAAATTCATTCTCGGCAATCAATAATAAAAATATATTTCATTTAATTGAAATATCTTGTTTAAAATTGTCCATTTTAAATTAAAAAAAACAATTTAATGGCTCGTTTAATTAAAAATATAATTAAGTGGAAAATGTATAACTCTATATAAAAGAGAAAATTATATTGCAAAAATATTAATTTTCCAAATCAGTACAATTTTAGTTTTGTTGTTAAATTTAATAATAGCCATATTCATATAAATATTTAAATTTTCATTTTTAAGAAGTAGTAAAAGTTATTATCTTTTTTTTTCTTATAAATATACTTACTTTTATTATTTTATGTACTTCTTTAGAATTTTAATGTTACCATTATTATAAAAATGTTCATAACATATTACAGTCATAAATATATGCGCATTTCAAATATTAAAAAAGATAGAAAAAAATTAAATACTTATTTTTTTTGCTTGTATGCTAATATTCCAAATGAAAAAAGAAATGAAACTAATTTTCCCATCATTTAATGTTAGTATTCGTTATGTATACTTAATTATAATAAATGAGACAAATTTGTATAAATCAAAAATATTTTTAAAAGAATTATTTTAATTGTCTTATATTGAACATTGCATAAAATATATAACCTTCATTTGAAGGGCTTCGAGAGTGTGTTTTGCTTAAAAATAATTACATTTATGCAAAAATCTGCAAAATAAAAAAGTTAACAATATTTGATTCTTTTTCGGAATCATATCAGATATCATATTACTTATTTTTCTGACTAAAATCCTATCTCCCATTTACAAGTATTATAATAACTCACAAAATGTAACCAATTATGTTTTCATCTGTGTTTCGCATAAGAAGATATCATTTTACTTTTAAAACAAGTTAAAATACATATTTACTAACTTTTTGTAAAAGTATATTTTATTTAATATTGATGATAATTTCTAGTAAATGGTTAAAAAAAATAATATCATCAAAAATCTCATAAATTTTTAAAATAAAAATTCTAAAATGCATTATGCACATATTTTTTCCATGAACTTAATAATTAATAACGCACCAAGAAAAATGAGGGGTACATTTTTAAGTATTATTTTTAAAACGTATTAAAAATTTGCATTCATGCCTTTTCAACTCTCATCCATTGTTTGTAAAATGCTAATAATTTATATTACAGAATATATGAATTACGATTCATTTTTATGTTGCAAAGCTTATTTAATTTTAATAAAGTGTAAAGTCAAAATTCGCTTATAATTATAAAATTGGAGGAAATTTATAGAATAATAAAGAAACATTTGTAAGTGAAGTCTTATGTAAGAATTACTTTAATATACAAAACATAAGAAAATTATTCTGTAGGACGCAGTTATGTGTGCATGTCTCTACTTCAATGTCATAAAAAATGTGCTTCACTGAATTAAATGTTTATTTCATATATTTAAATGTCATTATGATTTGTCTTACGGTGCTTAAAATTTAAATAATTTATTGAATTATAAGCTGTTAGAGAGTTTATAGTGTTTCCAATTATATAACATTCTGTACGGATAAATGTTGCAAAATTTTTCAATAAAGATAATATTCATATTTGTGAATTCGAAAATTTAAGTGTATATTCTTCACGTCGGTCATTAGCTCTGACTGCAAAAAAAGTCTGAGAGTCTGTATCATTTTTATATAAAACAACATAAAAAATCTAATTTTAAATCTTCTCAATATTAATTAATCCTTGTATTTTATATTCGTCATTTGCTATCTCTTTTTCCCTTACTATCAAATGTATAGCAATAAATTACCAGTGTATAATATTTTTACCTACTTCTAATGTAACACGATGTATACAATTAACAATTTAAGGTTCCATTTGCATTTTCTTATCTTTTAATTATAAAATCTTATTTAATAATGATAATTGATATTAACCACTTCTATTGAATTATAATCATTCTAACATAAAAGATAAAGGTTAAAATTATTAAAAATAAGCACATTAATATTAATAGATAGCTTCTGTAAGTTTTGGATTTATAAACGTAATGTTTTAATACTGATATTAATGTCGTTTTTAAGGTATAGTTTAATTAAGTTTATTAAAATTTATTTTGTTAGAGTATGATTAATGTATTCTAAAATTTTAAAGTGAAAAATTCTTACGAGCTCACTAACAAATCACAAATACTGAACTTTACATTTTATCTTCCTATATCTAATACATGATTGACTATTTCTCTTATGTTAATCATATTCACATAATTGTGTTAATCATATTGATACTTTATGATTAACAATTATGTACACTCTCTTTTTAATATGTATTATTAAATTATTCTGCGAAATATGTAATTTAGTTTGTTTTTATAAATTTAATATCCAGAAAGTAATATCCATGTGACTGGTTTTTTTAGTAAACATAAAAAATGTTTTTTTCAAAATGATATTATTGCGTCTAGTAAAATTACAAAAATGTAGTTTATAAAACATGTAACAGATCTCTGATGGTGCTAAAATAGCATACAATTAAAAAACCTATTTTCTTATAAACGATAACAATTCTAAATGTATACGTATTTTATATGAAGCTAACTCAAAAATGAACCAAGTTTGTCTCAGTTTATTTTAAAAAAATTTATTTTGAATGCATTGAAACGTCTTACATTTTTAAATGAAATTTCGCTGTTGGTTTGTCACTTTAAAGTCATTTTTCACATTTCAAATGGTGTAGACATATAATTTAAAATAGATTCTGAATCACTACAAACATCACAATATGAGATTGAAGTCAAAATACATGAACTGTTGAATTGAAAGACACAGAGTTAACCATTCAGCTGAAAACTTGGCTTATCGCACTGAACTGATGTTTGCCATTCTATGGTTGAATGACTATTAACCAGGGGACTTGGAACACTTTAGTAATGTAAGCTGTTACATAGGTGACCTATTTATTGAACCTTTTCATTATTGGAGGTTTTGGAGGCACATAAGTAAAACTTTACAATATGGGTAGATGAACTTTATTTACTTCATGAGCTCCCCAATGATTAAATGAATACTTATTTTTTAGATATCTTTAAGCAGATTGTGAAAGAAATAAAGCAAAAACTCTGCATTTTCAAGTGATTCAGATTCTAACATTAATAGCAAAAATAAGTTTTAGTTCATATATTCAAGCCATGCGGTAAGTGCAGACATCGAGGAATTATTTCAAAGGTTACTGCAGGTTGGCTATGACGGAAATGCGAGGGCTCTGAGCCAAGGAACACAGGTAACCTCTTCCATTGCCACGTCAATCTGTTTCTCTTCCAATTACGTAACCACTTCAGAAAGCAACACATGCAAGAAACTGCGCATGAACTTCAAGCACTCCTTTCACCCTGTGTGTTGCTCTTACTTACTTTAAAAAAAATCCATTTCTTCTCCAAAATACATCAAAAAAGTTGTGTCGTTATTTATTTACGGTCTTTCTTTAGAACTTAGGTTGGTTTCTTATGTATAAAAATAAATAATAGAATTAGTTTTTTTTGTTTTTTTATTATGTAAAATCCAAGAAACTGCGCATGAACTTCAAATACCTCTTTCTTTCTTCCTATGTGTTGCGTACTTACCTTAAAAACATCCATTTCTTTCCAGAAATACATAAAAAAAATGTTATATCGTTATTAATTTAAAATCTTTATTTAGAACATGACTTGATTTCTTATATGTAAAAATAAGCGTTATGATAAATAATGAAAAAATAATCACCTCGGTATCGACGTTACATCTAACATTACAAGATTTTTCATTAGTTATTTTGGTGTGTAGTGCATTCATATCATCTCATTTCAAAATAACACATTCCTTAATCCATGAACTCAGATAGCTTTAAGGAAATTGATTTTTTTTAACGGAAGGACTATTTTTTGAAGACTTTGTAAAATTATCGTAATTGAGAATAAAAATCTTTATGTAAAAGAACAGAATAATTTCTAATTTCTTCAAAACGCTAACTCTCATTTCCATATGTAATTAAATATGAAATATTTCTGATGTAAAACTTTTGAATATTCCATTCTTTTTTTTTTCCATATCTTTGGAAAGTTCTTTAAAAAATTAACTGTTTTGATTTTTTGAATAACTTCAACTTATTTGAATTTCCTAAAGTATTTAGACATTGAAGAATTACATATTATTCCGAAAATGTAAGACTTAACTCAAAAAATGCATATAATAAAAAAACGTAAAAACGGAGAAAAACCAAGTTTCAATAATATTGCTATCAGGATAGAAAAAAAACTAATTAGAAAAAACAGTGCAAAAAAAATTTGCATTTACTTAGTGAAATCTGGCAAGCTCTACATTTTTAAGGTTAAATTTTTACAAAAAAGATAAAAAATAAAAAGAATCTGTAAAATCTTGATTTTAAAAAAAAAAAATTTCTGGTATCATATTCTTATAGCTTTTTTTTCAATTCACAAATTAAATGACAGTATCTGCATTCTCTGTTTACCAACCAAATAAAATCTAAATTTCTCCAATAGATATTAAAATTACAGTTCCTTATTTGAGAATATAAATTTGTGTCCAGTGATTTTAATAAACAATTAATCATAAAAGTAATTTATAATTTGATATACGGAAATACGTTTACTTTATAAGGAATACAAAATTTTCTGTAAATGCTCTGTCCTCTCTTGTGATAAACTTAAAACATTTTCAGCAGAATGTTTTTTTAGAAATTTCTGCCGACAATTTATTTTTAAACAAATGATTGATAATTATTTGTTCAATGCAATTAATCAAAAAAATGCTTAATTATCAAAAATAAATAATGATTACATTATAATTATAATCTTGTAAATAAATTACAACAATCCTATAAAATATTTTCAAGAAAACTAGTTAAATTGCGCTTCACTTTCATAAAATCAGTCGGTAGTGAGATTATATATAACTTTGGTGAAGAAATGGTTTTTAATGAATAAATAGTGTGTTAACCCGAGTAAAATAACTTATAGCGAATGAATATTGAATTAAATCGTATGGAAAAACTGGGATTGAATCTATTAATTAATGGTTTAAGTCTCATTATCAAACGCTTCAAAATTTTAAATCAATGTAAAGTGAGGCGACCATTTGAACTGACGGCTCACTTTTCCTTATCGCAAACATATGATTCCTACAAATATTTAAATCACTTAAATACTTTCTGTAAGATGATATTTAATTGAAATGAAAGCTAAACAACAGAGATATCTTTGTATATAATTCCTCAGTACCATCTGACCACAAATAACCCAAAAAAGGATCATCTTCATGAGAATATTCATTAAAAATAAGGCCTTTTTCAATCAAAATAGCCATTAAACAGTATGCTATATCCGTCAACTTATATCGTCAATTTATATTTATGTGTGTGAATCGCTTTTAAAATCCGATATTTTTGTTTTGTTACATTTTTTTCAGTAAAACAGTGAAAACGTTTTTACGTTGTAATACAACATATAACCTTTGTCAACAAGTATTATCTAGTAAAATTTCGGTTATCGATGTAACATGAAGAACATCATATAAAATGCATTATAAATAATATTCGACATTGTAATTTGTTAATCAACTAGCCTTTCAATAAATAGTATCAAAACTTAAAACAAAGTACTAGGTACTTGGATGCTAGATAAAGTTATTTTAAGTAAAATTTAGATTAAAATTACCATTTTAATTTCATTTATTAAAATGGTAAGGGATTAAAATTACCATTTTAATTCATCACACACATTTTCATACACACACAAGATTAGCACATTTTCTTGAAAGATAGGTTCCTCAAGGAGAAATATAAATATCTCATTTTTAAAAGAATTTAATGGAAGCTCAGATTAAAAGATTTGGAAATTTTAATCTTCGAAACTCTCAATTATAATTACAAATTTGTATTTTAACTAATGTCATAAATGCTGGTAATGTATTCCTCCTACAGATTAATTTTTAGTAGAACAGCTGTAAAAAAAAAACCTTTCATAATATCTTTTCACTACAAATAAATGGTAGGGAATAATATTTTGGCACTTAACTGTCCCAAGTTGGCTCTTTTGACGGCTTCCAAGAATGAAGGTTGTTGTCTGTAGGTGCAATCGCACACCAAATGTTTCCTTGGCACAGAACCAACTGCGTTTTGCCATTTTTTAGTGAAAGGGTAAAATATTTCTCGCCATTTAGAAACTCACTCTCTTGCACATAAAATATTATTCTATACATTTACACTATTTATTACGTAACTTTATCACAAAAAATAATATATATATTCGGATATTTTTATGAAACAGAAAGACATAACTCAAGATTTTATGACATTGATAATTTTTTGTCCTAAATAATGACATTAACTATCCCCCATAAAATTTTCTAAGCTTATAGTACAAAATTTTGGATGGATGTGAAAAATTTTAGGTTTATTTAATTTGAAATATTTTACAAGTACTTCAAGATATTTTAGTAGATAAAATATTTTCTTAAAACGTAAATTTAGTAACGTGTTTATGCTTATAACTCAAAATTTTAATTTACACGACATCTTTGAATACAATAATAGAAAACAGAGGGAAATTCCCCCTATTTGCTCTGTGTGTTTTTTAAATCTATAGCTCTGCGTGCATATTTTCTATAGTATATTTGTTTTTTACTGTATGGTATTTATCATGAGAGATAACATTGTAAAAGCGATTGATTGGTTGGTTCTTATCTCCATCCTTCTGGCATTTTAAATCATGCAATATTAAAACATTTGGTTTTCACATATTTTTATTGTATTACAATTAAAAATTTGATAAAGTTCTATAATGTTTTGAAGTAATGTCTTACTGTTATTAGTGACTTTGAGTTTTCCAAAATTTACGTATTTATTAGTTTTACGTTAATAACTATTAACCACATACACACACATATTTATTACTACCTATTTATTACATAATAAACAAACCATATTTATTACTTTTGGGTATAAAAATCCATCGTACTTAGACTTAAAGATTTAGAAATTATCAAGTAATTTTAATTATTTAAAAATGTTATAGAGAGAGAGTAACTATTTTTTATATTGTGCAAATCTTCAATAAAAATATTTTAGATCATAGCAATTTCATAATAAATTATGATCCTAGATTATATTTTAAGAAGTATTGCTCTTAAGTAATCACATTCCTTTTAATTTAGAATTTTTCCCATCTTTACTGAAATAAGAAAATTAATCTGTAAAGTTTACCAAACTTCAATAATTTTTTTAGGAAACCAGATGTCCTATTAAGCGTTTTTTCTCATTTTAGATCTATCCGAATGCCAACTGATGGCCTTCCCAGATGCCGTTTACCATTTAATGCGGAACACGGTGCTGCTGACGTGCGATCTCTCCTCAAATGTCTTCAGGAAAATACCGCCTCAACTGCCAATCAAATTTGTAAACATTACAGGTCAGAATACATAACTTACGATATTTATGTTGAATAGACAAATCTCATCATTTTTTCAATATCTTTATTAATTTTTATCAGTGTGTGTGCGTGTGTGCGTGTGTGTGTGTGTGTGTGCGTGTGTGTGTGTGTGTGTGTGTGTGTGTGTGTGTGTGTGAGTGTGTGAGTGTGTGTGTGTGTGTGTGTGTGTGTGTGTGTGTGTGTGTGTGTGTGTGTGTGTGTGTGTGTGTGTGTGTGTGTGGAGAGAGAGAGGGAGAGAGATAAATAGGTAGACAGAGATGTAAATGAATTCTTTTTTGCTTACAATAATAAAACATTTTCTTATAGTTCAAATTCGATTTTAAATTAAAGATTCTTCTTATAATTACAGAATTAAATTTATCTAATAATCAACTGAGTTCAATTCCTGAAGAATTCAAAGATTTGAAAGAGCTCAAGAAGTTGGATTTGTCTCATAACGATTTCCTTCTTTTGCCTAAAGTTGCTTTTAAAATACCTCACCTATTGTACCTCAACCTTAAGAAAAATTGCATTAATGGTAAGTTGAAATCCAAATATAAAGATTAAAATAAATATACAAGAATTAATAAATTAAAATTAATTTTAAATTTAAGAATCTTAATTGGGATTGAAATTTTATGAATTTCTCTGTAAAGGAAAAAATGGGATTAATTGTTCTCTTAATAAACGGAATCATTTAAGGAAATATTTTAATTACATCTTAATCTTATGAATACTTTTGCATAGTTTCCTGAAAATTTTATTTTTAATTTCATATCTTAAATTCAAGGTTTTATTTATCAGTAAAGCGCTTTTTCAATTTTAGATTTTTATTTGTAGTTTTGGATGTAATTTTAAGTAGATTCTGAAAGCTTTAATCCTCAAGAATCCTTGTTATTATTTTTGTTTTAAATTTAATAATTTAAACAGTTAAAAAATTTACATTTTTTAAGTAGCACTAAATTTTTTTATAAAGAAGTTTTCCTTTTCTTTTGTTTACAATTGAAAATTTATTTGTATATTATATTTATTTTATTTTCCCCGCTTTTGATAATCGCCGTAACGGAAAAGATAAAATTTTTAAATTATTGTCATAAATAAACCGTTTGCATCACGTATCGCTTAAAAATGTTAACGTTTTCATAAATTACTAAGAAATATCAAAAACACTATATTTACATTTTATAAACTGAACAATTATCATTCATTGATAAAAGTTATTTAAACGTCAATGTTTATTTTTGGCAGAAACGGCTTAGCAATCGCATCGGTGATCGACTGTGTAAGTATAAAGTAATAATACTTTTTTTCAATGAGACATTATTAAATTTTGCTGCATTTAGTTGTTTTTTGCCCTTGGTGATTTGAGACCGTAATGCTTCTTTTAACCGACAAAATTATCATCAAGCAATCTTTTGCACCAATTACCTTTAGCTTTGTTCAGAATTTACTTGTTTACCAGTGTTTATCACCTTTTAGACAATTTTTGCACAAAAAAATGTTGGCTTAGCACATATTAAATTCAAAATAAAATTTTGAGCCAGTAAAATCATCGTACCTACGTTATATTGTTTTCACTTCTCCGTAAAAAAAAAAAAAAATATGCCATTTCATTAGGATCGAAAGCGAGCGTATAATGGAAAAGTAACGAAATATTTTTCATCGGAAAAAGTAATATTAAATCATTTTTGGATTTCTTCTTATGACTAATCAGTTTTATTAATTTTTGTCTGCGCATTTTAGTTTTCTCATTTACTTGCAATTTAATGTGATTTACGGTTTTCAAATTCCCCCGTTTAGCAGAAAATACCTCCAGTAAACAGCTTATTCTCATTAATAACATTATTTTAACAGATGTTGATATTTCTAAAGTGAAAGGAGCTCCGGCACTGAAAGAATTGAACATGGAAGACAATCCACTGACGCGAACTGCTTATTACCAGTTGCGAGCGATACCATCCAGTAAGTTACTTGTCCACGTGACGGAACCGAAGTTCGACGATGACGATGATGATTTTGATTCAAGTCCACCTAATAAGAGTGTTTGAGGACTAGAATTTTATCCGTCGTTATTTCCAAATGCTCAGATCTGTGATGTACAACCAAATGCTGGTTTACCATTTTTTTACGTCTCTAGTATTTCTGTTTTCACTTTTTTTAAAAGATCTATTTCTAACGATGATTATAAATTTAAACATACTCATAATGTGCCAATGTATATATATATATATATATATATATATATAAGCTACACATATAAAATTATTTGAATTTAAAATTTAACAAGTATTCTACGTTACAGGTTATATTTGAAAAGAGTAGAAGGAAGCATAAATGCATATTTTTGAAGATATTTTCACTCGAACTTCTTAAGCGCAATATTATGTAGTTACGTAAATTGCTATACTTAAAAATTACTATTTAATGTAAAAAAAGGCTTTGTAATTCGATTTTTTCCTTCTTAGTTTTTTATATTAAACAATAAAATATTAGCTATTCGAATAAAAGAATTTGATCATGTAGGTTCAGATAATTTTCTGTAACTAAATAATAAAATATCTTCAGATTAACAACGCAAAAAAATTTTCTAGCATTATATTTGATACAAATACATTTTACTATTAAGAAAGCGCATTTATATCTGGCTTTTAAATATTAAATGTATATAACAATTTTCAATTATTAATTGAGAAATTTTAAAATATATTAACCGTGATAATATTTTGAACAATAATGAAAAACATTAAGCTGACACAGTTGTGGGGAAATTTAATTTAATCCATTTTAATATATCAAATTATTCTAATAATAGGAATTTTATTGTAGTTTTCAGTTGGTATGAATAAAATTATTTCCAAAAATATATATAATTAGGGAAGAGATGTATCAAAATGTGCTAGAAAAAAATGTCCATGTCTTTAATTTCTCATTCAATGGTATGAAATAGCTAACAGGGTATAAAAGTAAACAAAATAAAATGTTTTATTAACACTCAGAAAAAGTGGTCGATAAATATTTGAGAGGTTTATTAGCTACTATTTATATTACTGGTAATTAAAATAAGCTTAGAATGGAAAAATTATTCAGTTTCCCAAAATTATTTCCAAGTTTCTAAATTATTCAATGAAATTGATGCAAACATTTTTGGAACAAATGTTCAATTTCTTAGTAATTATTTTTGAATATATAACTATTCAATCCTTTATTTACGTTAAATACATATCTGTAGACGGCACTTTGATATTTAAAATTATATTAAATCTATGTCTGGTTCTGGTTGTTTTCTGAATATTGTGTTGTGTCTACTAAAACATTAAAATAGAAACATACATATATAAAATTTATCTTTCTGCTATGACAAAGTTTTTCTAAGAAGTACAAATGTAATTAAAACTAGTAATTTTCTAACTAAACTAATGCAAATTTTTATAAAATTGTTTCAGGTGAAATGAAAGGGATTACATTTTGTATGATCTTTTATAATGGTTTTAACTATTCTCTCTATCCCTTTTGTATATACTATGAAGATGAGCAAAATACTCTGTATATATTTTTGATGAATATATACTTTGTATTAAGTATTTCTCTAGGAAAAAGAGAAAGAAATGTTATGGATAAACTCTTATATGAAATATTCTGTATATATTGAAATTTTTTTTTTCTTCTTTTTATACTGTTGAGTTTGAAAGCGTTTTTGTAATATTTTTTAAATAATAGTTGCTGAGGTAGATTTTCATAGTTCTCAGCTTTTTTGTGCTTTATGTTTTGTAACGAATGATAAAAAATGTTTAATCTGATTAGAAAATAAATATATATTTTAAATTGTTTTTATAAGCAGCTGTTATCTATTTAGTATTATTATAGGTTGTTAATGAAATTAACTATTAATTATTTGCTATCTATTTACTTAACAAAATTGAAAAAATTATATATTTGAAAATTTGTGTATAAATTTAACATTAATGTAAATATTTTGTTCTTGATTTATTAATGAAAATTGCTAAACTTAATTTTGTATTTATTGTTTTATGCATTTTGAAATCAAAACTGGAATATATTTCAAAGGTTTTGAAAAATTGTATTTTAAATAAATCAATAAAATTTGTGTATACGTAGTAAATAACTCTTTTTAATTCATTTTGTCACTTTTAAATCCATTATTTATCTTCAATTCTATACATTGCTTCAAGCATTTTAACACTTCTTTAACTGAGATACACATAGAAACACACGCACACAACTATATTTTTCAATCCTTCAAAATAATTGAGAATCACTCTGCTGTTTAACATGTCTTCATCAGTGTCAAAATTAAACTTATTTTCTTTTCAAAGTGTGCTTTCAGCGAAACATTGTGTGTGTTCTGCACATTTAACAATTAACGTAATGAGGGATTTCGTGATTTTAAAAGTGATTAATTAATCGCCTTCTGGTTTTCGTCAATTTGTGTGGTTTATCCATCACCCTTTCATCAAACATATAATTAAGTAATACAGTTTCAGCTAATACAGCAATTTATCATGAAATGATAAAATATTTTTAAGAAAAGTAATTTTAAAGCACATATTATGTAAACTAAAGTTGGAAAAATATTGAAGACTTGTGTTTCTTGACTTTTTTTTTTTTTTTTTGCATTCTTTGTGCCAATTATTTTAAAGATTTTAAATATAATTTTTAAGCAATTATTTTTAAACAGTCTCTTCAAAAATTCTACATTCTTAAAAGGAAGTGAAAATAGTTTAAACAAAACTAAATTAAAAGCATTTTAAATGTTAAGTGGGCTTAAACTGTATGACGTATGAAGCTAAGTAGCATTGTTTGTATGAGGCTATATTTACTGTATGACAGTAAATATAGAGACACACACACTTAGTCATATAGTGGGATAACAAATGATGAATTCAACGCTTATGCAATAGTGCAATGAATTCAAATATAAACAATTTTGACTAAAACATAACTTCAGTGTTTCTAAAGCATTTATTTTTATAATACTCATTTTTTAATTTATAAATTTTTATCTGAAGATATAATTTCAGCAAAAATATTTCTTCTACTAAGAATCACAGTTGTAGCTTGAACTCTTGTAGGAATTATAAATATTTAATCTTCTAAAATTATCATTCGGAAATAGGTTTTCTCTTTGATAATCTTTCCTGATTAACTCAAGAACCTATTAGAATCCGCAGACTACATTGCAAGAGTTAATTAGATAAGGGGTTTTTGGCCTTTTTTTCTTATATTGAACTTTGGAAAAATAATTTTCGTTAACTTTTTCACACATTTTCCTTTACAATATACAATTCAAGATAATTATAATACGTATGAAATTCTTATTGTGTTTATTGATCGTCATTTTTATTTTAGATAAATAGCTGCATGGAATGAAATAAAAATTATGCCACGATTTTAATTTCTGACTAATTTTAAAAAAATTGTGTTTTCTTTCTAAAATTTGATTACACAGTTGTTATTAATTTAAAATTCAATGAATTTGATTTGAATTCTCTGTAAAGTTGCTTATTCAACGATGTAATTAATTTAAGCACGGTAATATGCCGCTTCGGAACTTTTCTCGCTTCAATAAAGAAGCTCACTATACTAACACATAGATTCTTAAACTGTTATCTATGTTTTACCATTCTAAAGAAAGAAAAATATTTCAGGCATTCGATCCCCTTTTTTTACATACCCATATTGATTTTTCATTCTATTTAACAAACAGGCTTCTGGAATTTGATCTGTCAAACCTTATGAAATATTCTTAATTAAATGGTGGAAACTACTGAAATTTACTTTACAAGTATTAATATTTCTAATATGTTATAACCTATAAGAGAAACTAAAATCCATTTAACTTGTGAGAATCAATAAAGTATATAATATCTCATATTTACACAGTTCTGTCATAAAAAGAGTGTTATAACATAACTATTTCATCAGACAGAGTGGCAAAAATATTTAGCTGTCATCGAATAGCAACATTACCAGAAAACAAACAGTTGATCTTCTGACACCACACACTGAGCTACTAAAATATTATGTTCCCCAATTTAATATTAAATATTGTGTCCTGTCCTTTCTTTTAATAATTTCTGTAACTGTTCTGAATTCAAAGGAATTCTGTTTTCGTGAATGTTTTAATAAATAATTTCCAAATCCAGATGGCTTTCTTCTTATTCCAAGACGGTTACAATATGAAATTCCCTACATCAGTGCCCTACAAAATAGATTTTAAATAACAAGCAATCAAAACTGTATCGATAAAATAAGTAAATTTATTTAAATAATAATAAAAGATTTAATTTAGGATGTATGATATGATTAATTTTAATTCCTGACTTTTATTTTTGTACATTCTTAGAACTAAATTTGTTGTAAGCTTTTCGTTATTTATAATATTTTGAAATTGTAACCAATCAATTTTATTTTAATTGAATAAATAAATGTTAAAAATAATCTTTTTCCAATACCTTATTTTGCTTTTAAATTTTCATGTACAGTTTTAAAAATTTTAAAAACTTAAAATATTAAAAAGCAATAGAATTTTATCAGCATCTATGTTAAAAGTAGTAAGAAAAATACTTTTCGTAAAAAGAAAACAGGTTATTTAAAAAAAAAAGGAATTCGTTCAAATAAGTTATTATAAAAGGGAGTGCCACATTTGCATAAACGAAATCGCTTAAATTTGTATTCTAAAATAATCGTTTACCTCAGGACAACTTTTATGAACATCGGAAACATTAATAAGTCACTATGAATACATTTGATCTCACTTAATAAATTAACAGGAAGCGGAAACATTAATAATTGCGAATATTTTTTACCATTCATTACCAGGAAATACATATATATTTTCATAGACAATCACATCAAAAAATTAAGAAACTCAAAAGCTACCACAAGCAATTCAAAGTTTAATCATTATAACCTTCTATGACCCTCTTACCTCCTATTTGGTAAAGTAATACCAAAGTAATACTACCAGCAGAATAGCATTGAAGTTCAACAAAATGAAAACTAAATTTAATGTCCTCCTTTTCATCATTATTGCATTGACTTTGCGACTTCGTTGCAGGAAAATATAACTAAGCTAGGTTTACTAGAGTAGAAATAATTGAACTCGATGAATTAGATTGAATAAAATTATAACTATAGAAATTCGAAGAAACTTTAGTTAACTAGAATGGCAGAAAAAAATAAACTGGATTAAGAAAGTAATACAGATCTTATAATGAAGCCAATTTGCAAAAAATGTGTACTTCATTTGGATTAATAAATTTTAACCAGTGGCAGTTCAAATTGATTTATTGAAATGAATGAAAAAATATAGAAAAGTAAGCTTTAACATTTTCTGGAAATATTTCCTTTTTCTAATTTTTTAATCAATTTTGAAATCCTCATTTAGATATAAATACAAGATATTATTACAAGGATTCTTACGTCTTGATACAGTTATCAATCTATAATAAATCAATATCACAAATAAATTATCATAGCTATAATTTGCATAATTTTACACTTAAAAGAATATATATTCCTTTTACAATAACATAATTCGCAAAAAAAGGATTTAAAACAAGGTCGATTTGCAAGACAAAGCGATTTTCCAATTTACAGAGAATTTATTTATTCAAAAACTTATTTATACATATGCAAAGCTTCACGCCGTAATTTTTTTCGTTAGGTTCAACTAAAATAAAAAATATATATAGTTCAGTTCCGATTTCTGTTCTTCCAAAAATAAAGGTTTTTGGCTCAGTTCCAAATAAATGAATAAATAATCATTCAATCATAAATAAAAATTTAATTTTATCAAAATTGGACGGATTACATTCTTTTTTAATTGGTACACTATGTGAATTGATACAATCAATCAGCATGTAAGATAAGATCTGTGTGCTGAGAACGGTGAGCATAGGCATTGTTAACTACTATGAAAATAGCAATTGACAACTGGGTTCATGTTTATGTGTACCATCGTCCCTTAATACTTGCCGCTCGCATGGTGCACCTCGTTTTACAATAATTATATTAAAATATGTATATCGATTTTCTTAACATGAGAGGCCGTAGTCGCCTGATGGTTAGGGTATCGGCCTTCTCTTCGAAGGTTCAATTCCCAATGCCACTAAAGACTCACCGAGAACATGCGAGGTACATGCTCTTTCAATCTGCGGAAATGAAAAGCCCTGTTGTGGGTTGTAGCAAAATCGTAACTTTCACCTTTGTGGTGCTTTGGTCAAATGAAAGACGCACCTTTTTGACTTCAATTCGCATAGCCAACGCCAAAATGAACTTATCTTGTCCAAGTGTCATAAGCAACAACAACGTAACCTGAAAATTGCCTCTAATTATTAAAACTATCTTCTTACGTGGTTTCACTAAGATTACTTTTATTGTCTAGAATAAATTTCCTATCTGAAAATGCCATTTCAAAGGTAACTTCAAAGCTAGCTAGAGTTGCCAAAACTATCATTACAATCTTAATCAAGTGCGGATAGGTAATTTTGTTCTCTTCCTAAAAATCCAGAATACTATGTTTTATGACAACCTTTCATTCATTGTTGAAATTATTTAAAATAACTTGAATGCCATTCTCGGTAAAGGATTTGGGTATCTTATCGCCAATTCTTTACTTTCTTAAAGAAGTCTCAAAATAGTTTTCGTTTTCATTGCTTTCAGATGACGATTGTGCTTCGTCGTTTGCAATTGAAATGGATTTCTCCAAAAATTATTATTTATTGCAAATATTCTTTATAAATATTACACAACTTGTATTTTCATAGCGTATTTTCAAATAAGCTTTTACTGAACTATCGCTTTTTACTAACAATTCTTTCATGATAAATAACTGATTACATGCAATATCAACAGTTTTAAAATTTTGCAACTTTATCGTGCTGTTTTTCTCTATAATAAGGTTGAAGTATCTGTAGGTCCTGTTATCAATACCCACATTTAGGTGAATCACCAAAGAGTTAATAATTATAACTCTAATTACAGTTATTAAGTGTTTAATGAAGCAAAGAAAATCTAGTTATTAGTTTAATATATAAAGTATTTCGAATTTTGTTGACACACAAAACCTAATATACTAGAAACTATAATATATCAACAATTAGACTTAAATAAAACAGCAAGTTTAATTTGATATCAAACGTAATAAAATAAGTACATAATATAAATTAAGTTTAAAATTTAATAACAGATCAAATAAAAGTATTTCAATTAAGTTTTTCACTGTAATTACTAACAAAAATAAATAAACTATAATAGCAAGACTATACGCTTTAACAAAAACTGTCGGACACCGGTGTTATTATAAACATGTTGTAATCTGCTGCTTTTAAACATCTGAGATATATCCCATTTGGCAAACTGACATGCATGTGTAATTGATATCACTTAAATACAACGAATTAATAATTAGATTTTAATAAAACCATGCCAAATTGGCAAAGCAAAAAAGTTCTAAGTACATTACCAATACAAAAGTTGGATAACTACCCCAGTAAAGCATAACAGAAAAATGAATTTAAAGAAAGTAACGTAAGTATTTTAAGCGAATGATAAATATGGTGATAAGAAAAATTATATAAAACCGTACTAAACTAAGCTCAAGTTTAGTTTATACTGTTGTAGCACTTGTGCAATGGATCCAAATTCAGTAAAAATGGCTTAAAGTTAATTCTTCAGCTTACAGTTTCAAAGCTACTTCCATTAGTGATTGTGGATGTATCAAAATTTTAATTCCATCCATTTATTTTCTGCAAAATAATTTAAAATCATTTCCGCCAAAGATGCACCAAAATCTTTGCATTCCAATAAAGATTTTATTATATTATATGTAAAAGTAGGAATGCAACTAAACTTGGTTTGCAAAACAAAAGAATAGAGACCCGGTTGACAGTTAAACGAGATTTGTAATTTATTCCTTCATTTGACTATTTATTTCTTGTTCTGACTACTGTACTTACGCTTCATGAAATAATGACTACTCTTAATGGCTTCTTCATGTCTTCAGACCAATTAGACAGACACGTATTGTTAAGTACATATCACTATCTCTTTCTTTCCTAGGGCCGCACTTTATATTTCCTGCTGAGCAGCTGCACATTGTCTACACAAATATCTGCAGATGATCTCAGGTTGAGATGAGGAAAATATATAACTCAGGTTGATATTTTTCTTTAAAAAATAATCTATGTTTCAAGTGTTTATTCAATTGAATCAAACCTGATTTCAAGTATTTTCATGAGAAACTGAAACTGAAAACTGTTAGTGAACATCAACAGTAAATTTAGAAGCAGCACATAATAACAATTATATGTTGGCGTTAAGTTGGAAAACACTGATAAGTTGGTTACAGTTACAAAATGTCTAAGAATATACCGAACTGAAATAAAACGATTTTTTTTCGGTTTATTTCCTGTTCAAAGCGCTGATACAAAGTATTCAGGTGGCTTTAAATCATCTAATAAATTTCAACTTTTTGGAAAATTTAAGGAAACTTGAAAACCATTATTAAAAACGAAATTCGCACATTTAAGTAATTGGATTTTAAATTTACACGATATTTTAATTACAGAAGTTCTTCAATGGGATAAAAAAAATATTTTTTTTTTCAATTTTTTATATAAGTGACATTAACCTCATTTATTCTTTTTTAGAAAAATAACTATTTTATTAATTACAAAAAGATAACGAGTAATTTTTATAATAAATGGTCCTCAATTTTTACACAATAAGATAGAAAATAAATCAGGAGATTTAAAAGTGATCAAACATTTTTTCGTGAAAAAGAAACGTAAGATAAGAGATCACTGAATATAGCTTAACTAATAAAGTTATCTACTTAATAAAGTAAATTTATGACTTGACTCCAGCTTAATGGCTCATGTTTCCACATCCGGTCTTTCTCATATCAAATCGCTGTATATATACTTCAATGTAGATAGGTACTGTACTTTTTTCCGATCCTATCTAAACTTACTCCCCGAACTGTTGGTAACAAGTCATTCTGAATTTATAATTTTAAGTAAATTTAAGGAAAAATAGAAAAGTATTATTTATGTTGGCATAAATTTTCACCTAATATTCTTAAATCCCCTAGTATATCTTAAAATAACTTTAACCGTCAAGAATAAAACGGTTATTTAAGATGATAATAATTTTTTATAAAACAATTTTCTCAAATATAATACTTTTAATAATGAAGTGGCTAAACTTCTTATATTGCAAACTATATTTAAAAAAATAGCAAACTTTAAAAACAGATTTAATTGAGAAGAGATAAAATGATACCCATTCATAAACTTCACCAAATTAGTTATGAGACCGCTGAGTTGTAGTTGAATAGTCAAATCTCTTGCCTTCGGTTCTGATGCTCTTGGGTTCGAATCTGGCTTTGGGTTTAGGCGCTTGTAATGGTTCGGAATCAGCTTCCAAGTGTGTTTTGGCCACAATATAAGTTTCCTAACCGTAGGAAAAAATGACCATTGAGCAACAAACAAATCAAATTGATAAAAAAATCCAGGTTGGTATGTCTTATACACTATTGCGCATCTACATTTTGTTCGTTTTCTTATATATGGATTAAATATTTGTCGTCGATTTGATAGAGTTAAAGTTTCTGTATACTACCTGATATATGTTTTTAAATTAAGTTTCCTTATATATTTTCTGTGATGTCTTGAGTCAATCAAAATCTAGTACCTGCAAAAGCGCTCAAAACTGTAATTTGTAATATTCATAAAACATTTCTTCTAAGAAACACATGAAAAACGGTGCTCAATATCGTTAGCACGGTGGCAAACATTTTGTTGTAGACGCTTTAAACGCTTAATAACTTTCAATCAAGTTTCTTATGAACGAAAGATTAGTTTCCACTGAAGCAAATGCAACTCTTCACCATTCCTTATTATTTGCTTTTTAGAGAACGTAATTCTTTCGTCACTGAAATTTAGCCAGTAAATCAGATGATCATCTAGATAGGAAAAAAAATTTTCTTCTAATTGTTTAAATATATTTCGATCGCAATTGACTTTTCCTTCTGATCCCTTCATTCACCACTTTCACCTAATTATTCTCGACTCTTATTGTTAATTTCGGACATGATTTCATTTAGTCAATTAACAAAATGCTTCAAAATGTCTAATTTTTTTTACATACGCCTTACAAATAAGTTTCAACACCTTCAACTTCTCTTTTCTGTGTGAGGTAATGAGAATTTAGCTATTGTAGGATTCTGATACAAAGATGATACAAAAAAATTTGAGTACCTAATTTTTATTTTTATTTTTTAATAAAAATTAGGCACTTAAGGAATTAAGGAATTTTTTTGTTAAAATATTTTTTGATATTAATAATCACTTATTTAAATGTTTTGAGCTGATTAACTCATTTAAAATACACAAAAATTTATACACTATATTGTAGGATTTTACGCTATTGCGCTATATTTTACAAGGTGGCAAAATGTAGCATCATTTGACGCGGACGATGATTGGGAAAGTGACCACGTGTTCTCCCTCACTGGGTCGCTGTAGCGCCGTGGATTGTGGACGTGTTCACGTTATTGGGTGATGTCCAAAGTCCTTCTTTTGGTGTGTCGTGGAGGGGAGGAGGAGGGTGCCAGCTCAAGTGTGACCTCGTCACCTGACCGTAACTCGTAGATCAAAATGACAAGGTGATGGGAGAGTATTTCAAACCCCTTAACCTTAATGTACAGTCCGGGGCTCGCCTACGCCGCTATGTATTTATGTACATCTTACAAGGAAAAGAAAAATATATTTCATAAATTGTATTCTCTTTTAAAGCGAAAATTCAATTTTTTTCTCCAATCCTAAGAACCAGGTATTTAATAAATTCCTATAAATAAAAACAAGTCTATAACTAAAATAAAAAACGAAATATTACATAAAATGGATTCATCCAACAAATTTTAAATATTGGTTTGATGATTAAAAATGCTCACACGGGAAATTTTTGTAAAACTAATTATTCAAGATTATACTGAACTGTATATACATTTTTGAAATAATAATAATTAATTCATAAGGAACTAAAAAGGTTGGGATCAAAGAAATATCACAATTTTCAAATGTTGCATGAAATTTCTTCTGTGACTGAATTTCGGAAAATTCTACTGAAATCAAAATATCATCACAAATTAAAAAAAGCTTCTTATCGTCTTTTTTTTTTTTTTTCGATTTTTGTACATTATAATACGGTTAATGTTTGTACGCCTCAACAAAATTAATGAATATAAACGCTCATTTGGGACTTATCAACAACTTGTATATTTTTACGGCAATTTTAATTAATTATACGAAAAATGGAAAATATTTGCCAAAGATTATTGTTAGATATAATTATACCTTTTATTAGTAAAAATGTGTTTTTATCAAATTTTATCTTTATCAAATTTGAATTTTATTACTAAAATTATATAATAATTATTTTTTAATTAATTTTACTTTTCAAATGAAGTTTTTTGTTAAAGACTGTGAATAAGGTGGATTTAGATTAGATTTAAAATAGGGTGGTTTCAAAACGAACCTAGCACTGCGCAACCATGTGTCTATTGTACTATACCCCTCAGAAAGCTCTATTGGAAGAGACTAATGGCTGAAGAAAAATTCATCAGACATTTTACAGTAATTTCCTGCAGCGCCCAAGATTTAAGCAAGTGCTGACCTAAGTGTTAGAATCTATGAACAGAAAAAGTTTCACACTCACATATGATTTATGTTGAAGTTTCTTCCATGTAATGACAATCTCTTCAAGTGAGATCATCTGATACTCCCATTATGGTGAGATGTCTCATAAGGTGACGATCTCTTTTAAGAAGTTCCACTGCTCTTCTTAGACAGCTTCTATTGCGCTTAAATAATTCTTCATGGCTTTTTACTAGAGCCTGTGCTATTTAATGGTCTTGCTTGTCTTTGATCACAGCCATTGTGCCAGTTCATAAACTATTGTTTTCTAAAGATATCAAAAACGTTCTTTCTGATTAATTCTTTTGAAATACCTAGCACTAGTTTAGGACCAAAAAAGTAGGTTGTTTATTCAATTCTTGCCAACTCATCAGCTAATTCGTTGCCAGGAACAACAGAGTACCCAGGCACCCACATCATGGGGTTATTATTAGCCAATTTACACAGAGTGAGATAACATTCCCAGAAAAGAACAGAAGTTGCAGTAGACTTCTGTAAAGCTAGTAATGCAGCTTGACTCTTATCAGAACAGATAGTTATTCTTTTATGAGAATAGTTTCTATCCAAGCATATTCTACTGCACATAAGAATTGCAAAAACTTCTGCTTGGAATACAGTTGTATGTTTATCCAAAGAGAATGATAACTTCGTATCATCAGCTGGACAACAAATAACACCCCCAGTGTTGGAAATCATTTTGAGCCATCAGTATACCAGTAAGTACAGTTTTCACTGATGGTAACATTATCCCATTCTTATCGCAAGGGAAATTAGGTTGTATAAGGCTTATCGAAAGCATATTTAACAATCGTGTAATGAGTAGGCATATTTACAAAAGGATGACTAGATACGTCATCATTAAAGTTTTCCCAAGACACAAAAACCTGGAGTTGTCCTTTTACTAACCTGTATTTTTAAGCCTTTTCATGCTAAATATTGCTTCTGTTTCAATACGCATGTAAGGAGGATATATACCAAGCAAAAGCTCCATTGTAGATGTGGGAGTAGTTTTAGTACACCAAGAGATGACTACACAAAGCATCCTTTGAAGTTTTGTTAATTCTGTCTTAGAAGTTTCATTTTTGATTTTAAACCACCGAGCCGTAGGTAATAATGGGACAGATTATCATAGTGTAAATCTAATGAATAACTTTCTGGTTCAGGTTCCAAGTTCTTCTAAATGCATTTCTGCATGACAAGAATGCTTTATTTGGGCTTTCAATACAAAGATTGAAGTGCTTGTTCCAACTTAAGCTCCTATAAAAAATACTCCTAAGAATTTAATTTCTTTAGAGCAATTTAATTCTTAGTCAAAATAAGTTATCTTTTTCATATTAAGATTTTTTTTTCTTTGTTAAGGCAATCATAGTAGTTTTTTTAGGATTCTCTGAAAGACATTCTTTATTACATCAAGTCTCATCTTGCTCAAGAACATTGGACATGATGTTAAAGATTGTTTCACTAAACTTACCTCTGACGCTAATAACTAAATCATCTGCATACCTAATGGTGGTTATGCCTAGTTTTTTTAACATCTCTAAAAGGGAATTTACAACATAACATCACAAGATGTGTGAAAGAACTCTGTGAACAACCAGATTTGGCTTGGATCATCATGTTTTCTTTTAAAAATAAAGTTCTGACAAATCTGTTATTGAGCAGATTTTTTTTTAATCCAAGAGCAGATTGTGTTATTAATTCCCTTTCTAGCAAGAGATTTTAGAATGGTTTTAATTGGTACTTTATGAAAGGCACATTCAATATCTAAGAAAACAACTAAAGTAAGTTCTTTAGCCTTAAAGTTTTTCTCCAAAATGAAGGACAGATTGTAGATCTACTATCGGTGGATCTACGTGGTTGATATGCATATTTAGAGTCAGAAAGTGGTTTTTTTCACTGAGTAAACTTCTCTAATATATCTGTCTATCAGCTTTTCAATTGCCTTTAGAAAAAAAATATTAAACTGATAGGTCTGAAAGATTTAGCTTCGTAGAAATTATCTTTCCCTATTTTAAGAATAAAAACTACTTTTGTAAGCCCTCAAGCAATAGGTATATAGCCAAAAACTATATTTATTGCCCTAAAATTCTAAAGAGAATTGGGGTTATGCACTGGACTCCCTCAGTAAGCGGAGCCAGTACTATTCCATCCATTCCCGGTGATTTGAAAGGTTAAAGGACATTATTACCCATTTTGTTCGATCATAAGCGATGATTTTTTTGGCAACATCCCATTTACTTCTACGACAATTTGATTTAGAGAGTGCAAAGTTAGAAGCTCCATTTATTTCGTTAGAACCTGGAAAGTGAACTCAACAATTCAGCTAGGATTAGATTAGATTCTAGCTCTTAGATTCTGAAAATTTATTATTCATCAATTTAAGAGTGTTTAGACAGCAGTTCTTGTCTTTAGACATTATTTTGACGAAGTTTTTAGTAGCAGACACAATTTTAATGTCCGTGCAATAATTTTGCCAAGAATTCTTTTTAGAATTCCTGATAGCTTTATTATAAGTGGTAAGTGCCAGTTTATATTTCTGCCACTCACTATTCTTTTTAGCTCTATTTAAAAGCTCTTTACATTGTCTTTGTAATTAACTTAACTCTTTAAACTACCAAAACACTAACCTTTGCGAGCAAGCTATTTTATTTACTACTGACATCACTATTTTGATAGTATGCTTTGAGATTGGTATGTTGCATATGATCAATGGCCAATTCGAAATCTCCTACCGAAGATTGCTTACGGAAGTCACCTTCTTTGACCAGAGCCTCTAAATCTTTCTGTTGGAACCCCAGCTGGCAATTTTTGGATTCCTTTCTATCACCTTTAATCTGTTTGCTAAAAATAGCTGAAGCTGATCGACTATGTGAAGGTTGATCTGTGCTAAATTGATGGTACTTACCACAGTGGCATCTAAAGGAACTAAGAAGAAGCACTGCTTCCCATGAGGAGACTTACTTGAGTTTCTTGCAGAGCTTTTCCTATCTCACTCTCACACAGAGGAGAGCTAGGTTGCAGGGTTATATCAGAACCAGAATCTTAATCCAGTTCTTCAATGTTAGATAATTCACTTCCCTTATTAGAATCAGGATTTACTTGAGAGGAAGTTGCAGTGACTAAGGAATAAGTGATTTAAATAAGAATTTTCGAATTTGTTTATCTCTGCGAATTTTTATGAAGTATTAAAAACTATATAGTGGTTCTCGTTTGCTTCATACTCTGACAGCAGTTACGTAAGATTGAAAATCGCATATAATGTTAATTTTTGTGTTGTAAATTTAGTATTGCAAAACACATTAAGAAAATTCTATGAAAAATCATTATGGAAAGTACCATTTTTGTTGTAAATAATTGGCTGTGCCTTATATCGCAAAACCCCAAGAAAGAATAAGTTTCGCCGAATCTTTTGTGATACTGTACATTTTACTAATGATAACAAATGAATCAATTAAATTAATTTCCAAAATATTTTTGGAATAAAAATATGTTACATTTTTTCTACAATATACTCCAATCAAACTATGCCAAGCACCAGTTTAAATTTCTTTGCTGTCTTCACTCAGGCAAAATAAAAGTTTATCTAATCTAAATTAGAGTTTATGTTGCGTGAGAAAAGTATTTAGTTCAGCCCTCTAAAAATTGGCTTTTTGTGCCTATTCTAGACGCGTTTTCTGAATTTCTATATCCTAAAACTGACCCTGTTCCCAAAATTTCGTATTTATTGGAGATTATAAAATTCTACATCTATCAGTATTAAATAACCATCTCTCTGTCTTTAATCTTCACATTAAAAGGCGAGGCAAGTGACACATAGCGTAGACAGAAGAATTAATCATGGCGTGTCTCTTTCATCAGAAGAATTAATCTTGCGATCAGTGTCATGAACTTTATGCAAAAATTTTATAGAACTGATAAATGTAGAATTTAAATATATCTAAGTATTATAAATGGTACATTGAATGTTACGAATGGTATTAATATAATTTCTCACCGCACCACACAGAAATACAAAATCTCTGTGTTTATTTTCGATTGAAAACTTTAAAATATAGTGTCATTGGTGAAGAACACGGGAGTAAAGAATACAGCACAACTATCATGGTTGAAAAGTACTTATTTCCTTTTTCCTATGATATGTGAAATTTACTTTCAATGTTAACCATGGCGTGTCTCTTTCACCATTAATCTTTATATTAAATAGCGAGGATAGTGACTCATGGTGCCTAGACCGAAGAATTAATCCGGAGATCAGTGCTATGAACTTAATGCAAAAGTTTTAAATACAACTGTCTTGGTAAATGAAAAATTTAAATGTATCTAAGTCTTATAAATGGTTCATTGAATGATATGGATGGTATTATTATCATTTAGCGCCATAGTAATACAAAATCTGTGTTTATTTTTGATTGAAACCTTTAAAATATTGTGTCGTTGGCGTGTGTACACGTGGCTGAAGGATACAGCACGACTGTAATGGTTGAAAAGTACAATTTTTTTTTCCTTATGATATGTGAAATTCTCCTTCAGCGTTAACCATGATGTGTCTCGTTTTATTATTTTAATTAATCTATTTAAATGCAAATTATTTCGAAAACATTATTAAATGAAAAAAATAAATGCTGTCCAATAGCCTATAGCAAACAAGCAAACATCATAAAAACATTTGACTGTAAATGTGTCATTTATTTAAATAAGAAAAGTAGTTATTGTCCTAATTCTGATTTTCTTAAACCATTACATTACTTGTTTTATTTTTAAAGAAAATTTGGTTATTAAATCCTGTTATTACATTCCTTTCAGATTTCCTGTATACGCTTCCAGCATTCGTTTTGATTAAAACATTTAAAGCATCCAGTAATTTTATCAAGACCTTAATATCTTCACGGACAAATAAAGAATTACAAGAATGACTTTTTGTTCGGAATGATGAAAGATTTGCAAATTAATTTTCATATATTAAATATTCTTCGAGTCGAGAAATTGATACGAAAATTACTTTCCCGTAACATCAAAGACCGGAAAATGAAGCAGCTGTTGAATTAATCAACGACAAAATTATTTGTCTGGAAAATGTTTATTAAAACTCATTGACAATGCAATAAGAGCAGAGGCTCAGTGCAAAAAAAAAAAAGTTGAAATTTTGTTTTGAAATGTTTTTATTCGTTTGAAGGACTCATCGAAACATTCATTACAGAATGTTCAGATGATACAATAAAATGAGAAGATTACGATGAAATGCTTCTAAGTTATCAGAAACAAATTATTTTGATTAAATTTCAGTATCAAAAACTACTTAATTATTTTTATTAATATCTTTAAAATTTCTTTGCATAACAATTATTAATTTTAATATTTCTACGCAGAACACATGCAGTTGGATATCTTTATAAGATCACAATGCATTTTTAATGTTATTGTTGTCTTATGCCAGCTAGGTTGCCAATATGGAGTGCGCTGCTCCACTTTTCCTACTAAACCTAATTTGGTGTGAAGTCCGACTTCCTCAGTCTGTACTTGACATGAGTACCCGTTTATAAGGTAGGTAACAACTCTCAACCCCTATTCATGCAAGGAAAGGACAAAAAAAAGGGGAAGGAGAAAGTATATCCATGCCCGAACCGGGATTCGAACTCAGGACCCCAGTCAGGCAAGCTGATCACTAGATAGGTGAAGCGGCATATGCATTTTTAATTATCACGGGATTTGGTTTGATTTTATTTCATTCAAACAATAAGCAGAATTTAATTAATAACAATGAATATTTAGCCATAATTTTAATGGGAGTTGTTTTCTGTGTGTGATTCATAATCAAAAGGGCTATTCGAATCATTTATATCGGGAAGCATCATTCAATCCTTCATAATGAGCGCCACAGAATTTGAAGGATAAGATCTTTATTATACTTCTATCAATCTGGTCTTGAAATGGATTATCACCCCTATTACTGTCGATTAGCAAGTGACAGCAACTCTAGTAAGAGAACTACATTTTTCGAGGCTGAAAGTCCCAGGTTCAAGCCCATCCATTACAGAACATAGGAAAAGAATTAGGATATTTGCTTTCTTCATCCGAATCTATTTGGGTACATGCTTTATTTGTTTTTCGTTTAAAAGTTATGTTTTGTGTACGAGGATAATTAATTCAGAATTGACAGTTTAAAATAAATGCTTATATGGGAATCGGGCCCACGAATTGTTGAAGTGAAAACTAAAGCTCTAACAGTTGAGTGCCTGCTCGACCAGGTGGGAATTACAGAGTTTCGCGTCTTCTAATTTACATTTTATGAATAAGTCTCATTATGATCAAAAATTCCTCCCAAATGGGAAAAAATGTTATTGTTGTTACATGACCCCGTGGTCAGCAGCGCTGGACCAGGTCCATGTGACATTCACTTTCAGAAAGTCCAGCATCATAAGTGGATTCTCCATCAGATCTCTCCTGGAAGTGACAAGGCATAGAAGAATATGTCCAAGAGAGACCTGTTCATTTAAGCACTTGAAGCAAATTTCGAATTTTTTGATATCCTCTACGAATTTCAAGTTACAAAGATGGCCACTTCTGAAGTGGGCAATAGCCGTTTGTTCTTGTCTGTTAAGACCAGTAGCCAGGGAAGCACCTGGACGCGCTCAGCTGTACCAATGATGCTTAGGAGGGACAATCCAAGTGGTTTTATTCTCGTGTTTAATCTTTGAATGAATCTCTTGAAATGTGGGAGGTGCTGACGGCACACCTTCCTCAGACACGCCAGCTTTGGCCAAAGTGCCCGCAATCACATTCTCCTCTAGATCCACGAGAGAAAGAATCCACTGTAGGTGAATATGATGCGATACGGACAGCCGTTTTAACATTTGAAGTACTGAAACTCCAGTCCAGTCTCTCACTTGTTGCCATCTGGCCAAATGCTGCATTGCACTTTTACTATCAGATAAAATCCAAATCTCAGCTCCATGAGGAAGTGAATTCAGGTAGTCCAGGTCTTCCTCTTATGGCAATAAGCTCACTACGGAACACCGAGCAATAATCACGAGTTCTCTTTTTGAACCTTAAGACACTATATTGTTGTTTGATGTAAATTCCACTGCCAGTACGATTGAATTCATCTTTACTGTCATCCATATAAGCCTGTATGACATCGCTCGGAATTGAACAATAATCGTAAAAAATAACGGATATTGGTAAATTTATACAACTACTCTCAGATGTTAAGTTATGCATCACACGATGATTTAAAAATACCGAAAAATACAGTATGATGTTAAATTTTTTGTCCACCATAACTTATAAATGTAGCATGTTAATAATAAATCAATATATTGAATTTAAGTATAAAAATGTGTGTCTAAAATCAAATGTGACCGTAGCTCCCAGACTGCTGTGGGTGTGCTAAGAAGTGGCCAACTTAAATGTACTTCCTTTGTTAATGGCGGTAAAATCTATCCCATTTATGAGAACTTCTGTGACCATTCAGCTAATGAATCTATCCAATCCCTTATTATTATAGAATTTTTTGACGCTCAACAACCTTCTGGGATGATCTGACATCTATCAGATATAGAGGATCAGAAACAACATAAGTAAATGCATAAATAAAAACATAAAATTTAATGCTGAATACTGAATCAAATTTTTTCTCAGAAATTATAAATGTCCTGCAATTGTACGAAATTAAGTAATTGTGAAACAAATACCAGAATTTATGATCACATATATCTTGTTCGATCTTAGTCTTATTCGATACAACAGGGCTTCCCACGTAAGGTCCGCCGGCTTTTGCTAGGGGGTCCGTGGCTACCGTTGAACAGTGACTGCAGTTTCCATCATATTAACCCTCCAGTAGTTTAGTACCGGTGGATGTGGCCTCCCTGCTCGACTTTCTGTAAAGTCCGGGATTCGCAATGCCCAATGTGGCTTACGACGCTCGATGCGTAGAGACCTTTTATGCAATATCTTTAGAAATGGTGCGAGCTCACGACCAATCAGAGCGCTCACTGCCTCGTATGCTCTCCTCGTTTTATGTGCGGTGAACGGTCACCTGCTTTTCCTCGTTTTTCTCGATGCATTATTTAATGTTCAACTTCTTTCGTGAGTGCACCATTTGCTTTTTGCACAGTTTATTACTTACACCATGGATATGGGAATCGGGATCATTGAAGAAGCTGGCACCTTCTCCATCGCCTTTACAATAGGGAATGCTCTTGGTTGAAATGAATGATGAAGGAGGATGGCCAAATGAAAAACAGTTAAATGATGCGCCACAACCAGATTTATTATGCAAAAACTCTGCAACTTCTCGATTACTTGCTGTTTCCTGCGGCAGTGAAATAACTAAAAACTGTAAGTACAATGAAAGTTATTTAAAAATGGGCTTTATCGAGACAGAGGTTAAAATACAGTGTGTAATTTTTGAACAGTTTTCGATTATTCCAGTTAAATTGCTTTTTCATTTTGAAGATACTCAAACGGATCTCCATACTAAAGAGATGGATGTTTTCAAGAGGAATAGCGCTGAATTAACTGCTTCTCACCACTGCAGGAAAATTCAATCAAAAACAATTAATGAAAACTCACTAAAAGTTTCTTTCTTGATAAGTTATCGGGTGACAAAGACAGGCAAAGCTCATACCATTGCCGAAACCCTTATAAAACCAGGTGTTAGTGATATTGTTTCTCGTATGTTAGACGAAAAGGCGGTAAAACGTATATCTTCAGTACCATTACCAAACAATACTGTCAAGAGACGGAGAGTTGACATGTCAAATGATGGGAAAGAATCTCTGGTGTCTCGCATCCAACACAATTCATTTTTCTCTCCAAATAGATGAATCTACTGACGTTGCCGTATGAGCGATTCTATTGGCTTTTGTTCGTTTTGCATACTCGGGATGTTTCGAAGAGGACCTCTTATTGTGCAAACCACTGTCTGCTCATACAATAGATTCTGAAATATTCCATTTGTTGCACGATGTTTTAAGAACCAACGAAATTCCATGGTCTAATTGCATCGATATGTGCACAGAAGGTGCAAAAGCTATGACTGGTCAATTGGTCGGATCAATAACAAAAATTAAAGGGAGTTTGAAAGATTGCAGAGTAGTGATTGTGTTCTCTATAGACAAGCTTTAGCTATGAAAAAAAATGCATGCATCTTTTAAGAAAGCTGTATCCGAATTATTAATTATATAAAAATACGCCGTTATGAAGTCAAGACTTTTCAAAATACTGTGTGAAGATACGGAAAGCGTTTATCATTCTCTGCTTCTCCATACAGAAGTAAGGTGGCTCTCACGTACGAATGCACTCTTTCGATTATAGGAATTACGTACAGAAGTCCTAGCTTTACATTTAGACTGCCATAATACCAAATTAGCAGAGATTATTAATGACGAAAATTGGCAATGTATAATGGCTTATTTGGCAGATATTTTCTCCAAACTGAACGAAATTAATTCTTCACTGCAAGGGAAAACTGTAACAATAGTCACTGCAGACAATTAGGTTCGTGTTCAAGAGGAAAATAAATTTTTAAGCAAAGAGTGTGGAGGAGGGGTAGGTAGAGTGTTTCCCTCTTCTCAATGATTTTTTAAAAGACAAGACAGCAGCTTAGGAACAATTTGTTTCATGAAATCCTCGAATACCTCCGAAGCTTGACATCATCTTTGGAGCATTATTTCCCAAAGCTCAAGATGAGACACTGCAGCAATACGAATGAATGGACAACCTATTCGATGTATCCAAAAAGCGAAAATTCTATCGACGAATAACTATGACTTGCTGATGGAAATTTCCACCGACTCACAACCTTGAATTCTACTTTTGATAGTAATGGTTACTCACACTTTTGGATACATTTGGTTTAGGAAAAATCTCTACCCCCTTGTTGGAAAAGAAAAACGTCTATTCGCCACAGTATACATGTGCGAATCCGGATGTTTGATCTATGCCGGCACAAAAACTAAGTATTAAAGCTATATAGAAGCTGAACCTCCGTCTCTAATTGTCAAGTATTAAGCCCGAATTTTCCAAATTGTGTCATCAGAAGCAACCTTCAGTTATCATTACTACAAACTCATCTCTATTTAAGAAGAATTTTGTGTTTCTTTGATGAGCAATGAATATTCCCGGACTATAACTTTTGTAGGCAATTGTTTGTATTTTCTGTAAATTAATAATTAATTGAATTCTGCTTATATTGATATCTTTGTTTTGAAAATTAAAATATCATCCAACAAATTAGAAATATGGCTTGCCTAGTGTGTTGAGTGATGTGAGAAAGTATATAAATGCATAGTGTGGGAATTCAGACTAATGGAATCGTAGTTAGTTTAAAGTTCTTTCCATTCATGATTAAATCAAAGACACTCGATTCGTCATGTGGTTATTGAAAAAAAATGCCACTTTCATTATGAAGTTTTCAATTCCGTTGGGCTTCGAGCTGAATTATACTTGTTACTGCGCTCTTGACTGACTGGGGTGTGCCATGGATTTTTGCCTGAAAAAGGGGTCCGTCAGCTAAAAAGGTTGGGAAGCCCTGCCATACAACATACTGATTGGATATAATTATATTTATATGATCTCATCAGAGATTCCATATTCCTTTCCTAACCATGAAAATCAATCATTTTTGTCTCTCTCCCCCCCTTTTTTGTAACAGGAAAGGAATTTTAAAGTTGGAAAATAACTTTAACTGCTGATTTCTTCTTTAAGTTGTAATTCCTTATATTTTTTCATCATCATTATTCTTTGAAGATAAAAAAAATAGTGAATTTTAAAAACTATATCTCTTGGCAAAAATTGGTTTTGATTTTTTTTTCAGACAGCGTCAATCGTTTTTTTACCCTCACAAGAAGGAGTCCTACATGACCTGAAAGATTAGGGAGACTGGTTGTCTATATAGACAATATAATTTATGTAACATAATTTAAATACTTGCTTCAAGTATTACCGAACATTATATACGTGAGTAATAGTATAAAAATATTGATTATATGTGCCATAGCGTTCGAAATATTGTTGACAGAATGTTTTTTGTTCCTGATCATATCAATGGGCATGCCGGCCGATATGCAATAGAATTTAACAGCACGTGTTTTACTTTGAATGAAATAAAATCATCAAAACAATAATCTTATTGATATATCCAGCACATTTCAGTGGATTATTAAGTTATATCCAATGCAGTTCTTTAGATCTTTTTTCAATCTGTTCGGAAACCTAGAAAGAAAAAAAAAAAAAAAGAAATGAATTCAACTGAGTATCTTTTTCGTGGAATTTTAAAAATGAATTTATCTGTGGACGAATGTGTTCCACAATATTTTTTCGTGATTAAGAAAAAGGAAATCGTTATTATTTAGATGTGCGATACTCAACATCTTGATGCATTTTAGGTAAAAATATACCACTTGAAAGTCTGAGTCTGCCCGGTTATTACTAAAACATTGCTAAAAAAATTTAAAAGCAAATATATTTTAAAGATAGCTGTAATTTGAATGTCAGCAATAGATATTTTGAGGAACAGACTCTGTTTAGTAACAAGTATTATTATTATCATTTCGTAAATAGTCACAACATATTTTTAAAAAAAATTGAAATTCAAGTGAAATTTCAGTAATAAAAATTTCAAAACATTTTCAGCATAGTAACAAATGAAATTACCATAGCTTTCATAAAAATTTAATGAATTGTATGTAATCTTTTTAAAGCTTAATAAAATTAAATGTATACTGATTTACGCACAGTTATTATTTAATTCAATAATTTACAACAAAATGGATGTTGAAATCAAAACTGGGGAAATTTGAAAAATCCTTCTTTACTGCTTAATGCTTAAGTCACTTTGAAGTAAAATTCGAAGTTCTAAAATTGATGTAAATTAAATTATATTCAAAGAGAATATTATATATGCTGTTTATATGAAAAATCTCAATAATAACAATTATTTAAAGTAAGTATTTATAACTGTATAAAAAAGGTACAGAAATGGTCAATGTAAAGAAAAATATCATTTTATTTATCAAAACAATTTCGTAAAATAATTTGTACGTACTGACAATAGAGAAGCTTTTTCCTTATTGAAAGAGTTAGAGAATGATGTTACTTTAGGTAAAAATGATTGAGATACCTCTTTATTGATAAGAATTTATTTTACCCTTCCCAAAGAGAAAATTTTACAACTTTTTCAATAAAAACATTGAAATACTTCAAACGTGGAAATAAATATGTGCATGCAATAAGTAAAGTAAATAAACAAAGAATTTTATACAATGTGAACAACATATTTAGTTTGAATTATGAAAACTTTAACTTAAATGCAAGCGAATCTTTAAATAATTAGAATTAGGAAGAAGACATTATTCCGAAATTCGTTTTACAATTTCTCCCTCTCCAATTTTTTTTTTTTTTTTTTTTTTTTTTTGAGACTCTTTTGATATTTACTAAAAGTATTCATTAGGTCACCTGAGAAGTTTTCCTTACAAATTAAGAATAAGTTCATTGGAGATTTAGGCTCTACTCGAGATGGAAACCATGACAACACCTAATAAAATAGACTGTGGAATTTCTAGTTGGTGATCGAAGAACGGGCAACCAGTGGATGAATGTTTGTTGGAGAAGAATTCAATTGCATCAACTGATGATGAAATAATAGATGAATTCTCCATTTTTATAATCAACGAGATATTAAATACATCTAATGAAATAAACTGAGGAATTTCCAGTTGGTGATCGAAGAACGGGCGACCAGTGGATGAAAGTTTGTTGGAGAAGAATTCAGTTGCATCAACTGATGATGAAATAATCTAAAAATTCTCCTTTTATCAGTAACGAAATATTAGCTGATATTTACAAGATTATTTTCAGATTTCATATGATTCCACTAAAAAGATATTATAGGAGCAATTTTACGTTTAACTTAAATGCGTTTTTGGGTTAAGAATTAATTGAACAGTAGAATTCCAACTATCGGAATCGCTGGTTATACGAATCGCTTTCACAATTTCAGATAAACAAATTAGACTGAAGAAAAGAATGAAAACGAGGAAAAGGTAAAAGATCAAGTAAAGGAAAAGTAAGAGAAGGGAGAAGATGAGGATTAGAGACAGAGAGAGAAACGAGTCACTTTTGAAGAATTCAAAAACATTCTTTTTAAATCATGGATGTTCAAAAGTTAGTGCTGCGGGTATAAGATAATGCATTATGAATGAGACTAGATTTCAAATTGCAAAAAATTTGTAAACTTATCGTAAGTGACGATTAATAAGATTTTCTTAACATCCAATTTGAAGCAGTCATGGAACTATCAGCAAGTGAACCATTTGCCCCTTTGAAATTGCTCTGAAGTAGATAGAGTGTTAGCACATGTGTGATTACATGCAAATGTTCACTGATAAGCCTATGTGCGCTTTGGCTGACCGAAATTGGATGAAAGCAGTGAAACAACTTATTTTCTGACTGAGATATTTAGCAAACAATGAGTATTATTTACAACACTGTGTATACATACTGTTTTAATATGCAGCACTTACAAAAGTACCTTCACATGCAAAAGTAATGCAATTTTATTTAAATGATTAAAAGTTCTTTTTCTTTAAAAAGATGTAGTTTTTTCCCCTCATTTTCAAACTACAATAGTTAATTAAATTAGACCCTTTTTTTCGAAAAAAATCCAACTATCCAAATTTTTGATTATTTGTATGCAGACCGGTGCCAAATGATTCAAGTAATTGGTGTTCTATTGTATTAGAAAGAAATAATCATAATACTAATTAACCCCTTAAATGGTTTCCCCGTATAGTGTATATGCTACCCAAAATTGGCCTTAACTGGTTTGCCTGTACGGCGTACGGGCATCGATATTTTTCTCCTTTCCTTTTCTGATTTGCCCGTATTTTCATTATTGTAAAAAGACTATTTAGTATTAATATTTTTCAACAAATGGCATGGATTGTCGATGGAGCCGCAATGCTTTTTATCCAGGTTTTTCTTTGTAGCGAGAAAGCGGGAATTTTTCTGTGAAATTTTTGTTCTACTGTATTCAACGCTTGTGAATTTAAAACCTTGTCTTTTCTTGTGGAAGTTATGGATTGAATAAACGATGAAAATACTTTTTTGTTAGATGATGAACTACATTCTGATACAGATATTTCTTCTAATTATTTGGATTATTCCTCAGATGACACGTGTAGTGAGTGAGCTCATCTCTGAGGAAGATTGGAGTTCTTCAAGAACTTTTGCCGAGGTTGATGTGAAAAATCCACCTGCTCCGTGTCCTGTCCGGATTGCGACTTTGCATTACACCATGCTTTAAATTGTACCATACACAAAAAGACTTCTGAACTGTTTGGAAAAGTGTAAACTTCAAAATTCATTGTAATCATGAGAGAAATGTTTGTAGAATTTGTAAACCATTCTTCACTCCATGCAGAATGTACTTGAGAAAAGCAAACATTTAGGAGTTTTGGGGTTCTAAAATTGTAAAATAAAAAATGTTGTAAAATCATTAGAAGTGGGAAAAAAATAAAAAAAAAATCTTTATCATTCTTATTCTATTAAGTATGGTACTTAATTATATGCAATAAAAATATTGCTTTTTTGGAAGCATTTCTGGTAAGAAATTGACCGCTTGAAGGGTTAATAATGATAGGATAATGATTCGTGTTACATTTTCAGCTAATAGTAGTTTTAGAATATTTACAATTTGAACAAATGAAAAAGGAAAAAAAAAGTTTATCACATTCTTGGGTGACAACTTGGCTCAATAGATCTTGCTAACCATTATTCAATAATTACTCAACAAAGAATACGAATTTAAATTTTCTCTTCCAAAATTCCTGGCCTAATTAGAGATAATGCTTAGAAATGTATTCTATCTATGAAGTCTCAAATCTTTCTGCGAAAGTTGTTTTTGACTTAGTTACTGTGTAGCTAAACCCATCATTTAAAAAAAACTTATTTTCTAAAAATCTTAATGTCATAAAAAATAAATAATCTTTAAGAATATCATGAGTTCTTGGAATATTTAAGAACATTTTCAAGAGAATCACCATTAATTATTTTTATCTTACTATGTTAAATACAACTCAACTTACTTTTTTAATTCGAAAATCTGAGAAATTAGTTTTTTTTTTTTTTCTGTTATTTGATTCTCTTTATATTTTAAACATTATAAAACAAATTCTTTCTGTGAGCCGTTTCTGAAGACATCTAAATACATCGTGTGATTCATATTTCATATTTATGTGCTCTTATTCAAATCAAGAATTATTTCGTAGTTACTAGAAGCGTGTAGTTCGGTACTAGTTACTAGAAGCAACGTACTCGCTTCTAGTAACTAGTGAATTTATATACAATATAAAGTAATGTAGAATAAAATAAACATTTCATTATTGGCTTGTCTCGCTAACTTCTAAACTCTTACCCGTCCATTTCTGGAACCACTCAATGACAATAATCTTTAAAGGAAACAATTCAAATTCACATAGATGGAACTCTAATGATTCTTTCTCCAACATTGATAAATGTTGCCAACGGAATATTATTCCTATAAAATCTTCATACAATTCGCTATTTTTTAGTCTATTCAATTCTTCATCATATCAAGTCATTTAATCCTTTGATACCCGATTATTAAAAAATTTCGAAATGTATATATAAATATTTGTGCATATTACTCTGGACGCAATTTAATCACTAATGTCTTTCGCAGTGATGAAATTGTAACAATAAATAATCTATTTAAATGCTTATTTTTAACTTTAAAAAATAGCAGTAATGAATATAATAAAATTAACTTTATAAGACGCTCTATTAATTTACCAGCAATAAAATATTCTATGTAATTCATTCATCTTTTGGTTAAATCTATAGTATTCACCACAAAATGGGATGATTTTGTATTTTAATAGATTATTTATTATTATAATTTTACTATTGCGAATGACATTAGAGATTTAATTGCGTCCAGAGTAAAATGCACAAATATTTATACATACATTTCACCCCAATATTCTCATTACATTAAAATGTATCTTTAATATGCAATAAATAGTATTAAATTTTCATCATATAATCCTAATATTTCATCCTAAAATCTTTTATTTAAGAACTCAGGAAATATATATGTTATTTGTGATAATAACTATCAATAAGCAAATTTAAAGTAATAAAAATAACAGATTTCGTTATGTATCTTTTACATATGGTGATGAAAAAATGATAAGCTTCATATTAAATGCTTTTTTTAAACTTTTTATGTAGACAATCCTTTTTTAGGAATTGTTCAAGCACCGTGTAGTCAATTCAAGATATTAAGAATGAAAAAATTTTCCCAGTAATACAAATAATTGATTGCATAGTGCTGCCATCTATAGAGAATAAATGTTAATAGAAAAGCGTAAGTTTTAAAAGTAATTGTGCATGGAATTTAAAAATGTGAATTTTTATCATAATCAAGTGCTAATAAAATTATATTTTCAAAATAAATAATTATATTTAATCTAAAGACATATGGCACTGGTTTTTATCTACTGTTAGTCTATTATTTTCAACTATATCTATTATTTTCAAAAATATCGACATTTTTCTTTCATTTGAAGTTACTTGATTATACAGAACACTTCATAATTGACCAGATAAAAATTTCATTCAACGAATATAAAAAAGATAACAATAATTATTCCTATAATAATTCTAATTCAATAATCAGATCAACATTTTTTAGTATAATTGATTCCTTTCATTTTGGAATTAATATTAAAATCATTTAAACTGAAAATTTCCCCCAGTTTTCGAAATATTGAGAAGCTGGTAACAGGAATCCTTAAATTCATTAAATTAATCAAGTTAATAATTAATTTTATTAAATACGATAGTCAGAGACTGATTACCAAAAATTATCTTAAATCACAAATCTACTACAAAAAAATTTTTAGAGTGCTTCAAAAACAATAAGAATCTTTCTGTTTGTTTATGAAAAATATGTTAGCATTCAAGAAATGAGTCTGTCATGGAAAATTCTTGAGGATTTCCAAAATTAATTTCTTTCTAACATGCGAATATCGGCGCGTTACTTTTGGTAAGGGTTTTTTGAAAATTTAAATCATGCGAATTTAATAAAAACTTTACAGTTCTTTTCAAACAATTTCACTATTTCAATGTTAGGAAAAAATGCTGATTCTAAAAGAAATGGAAATGAATCGCAGGGAATTATTATGCGAGGAAGGTTTACAAAGAGTGAAAAATTAATTTACCACAAACTGTTGAATGTAATTGCTAACTTTGCGTTGTATCTTTGTAAATTGAGAAATTGAAAAAAGATTTGGGCATTTATAACCCATTGCAAGTATAATTTTTTCCTATAAAACTCTATTTGTTGATTTATCTTTAATTAATATTTCCCTTTTAGGGAATATTTAATTATTTTCCCCCAAATCATAATATCACCCCAAAAGTACATGTTTTCCCCTAGAAGCTATGGCCTGAAAGTTGACGGGCTTAGACTCCTGATTAATTGTATATATTTCATGAAACTAAATCAAATTGGAAGTTAATATAATTAAGTTAATTTATAATTTACTGTATATTTGCTTCTACAAGTAACTATTAATGACTCAATCTTATCCGAATGAGTAAACAACGAGGTAAATTCTCATATAATCCTTCTCCTCTAATACAATACTGGTTTGCCAAAAAAATAATTAAATTGCTCAGGTTTCTTTTAAATAGAGTAAATCTGAAAAAGAAAAAATATGATATGTGATTATACAAAAAGAGAATATAAAACCATTTCCCACTCACTTAAATAATCTTCAACTGATAATAAATTCGTTATAACCACTATCAACAAAGACTTTGACCAATCGGTCTTTATTGGTTAAATTGGACTCTTTGGTGAAATGATCATGCAGCATATTTCTACCATTTCTTTGACATTTCACAGTAAATAGCTTAATGATCTAATACGGTGATAAAATATTTTAATGCCTAATGTTAGTAAGGTAAGTTTCTTTCTGAAAGAACTTTTCATAGATAGTGGACCATACTCACGTGTTACAAAGGTGAAAGTCAGGAAAACTCACAAGCGCCTACCCTTGATAGACGGTACTTATATATGCGTACCGGTGAGCCTCTGATTGTACCTTAAGGTTAATGGGTTTCAGACCATTACTTGTCTTCAAGTGCCTCATAATTTTGAACCACCACGGTCAGGGAACGAGGTCACACACTAGCTGCCATTCCCCTCTCTACATCCCCACCACACGAGAGGAAGGGTTTTGGGAGTCACAGATTTACATGGACAAGTCCCCCAATCCATGAAGCTGCAGCAGTTCAATGAAGGAGAACGTGGTCGCCCTCCCAATCACTGCCCGCAGCAAATAAGGCTTCACTTTGCTGATCTTAAAGGGAAGCAATTGAATCTCTGGAGCTCTGGATTTTCGAGATATAGTAGGCAGAAGAGAGCGCATCAGATCAAACTACCATGACCCAGCACTCTGATGTTCTATTACCGAGCCACGAGGAGTCTCTTCCATCCATATCTTACCATTTTCAATTATTTGTGAAAGGCATCGTTACATATATTAGGTTAAAATTTAATTTACCTTTTCACTCTTCGGTAACTCCTTCTAGTACCTTATTCCTGCTCTATATATTATTATTGTTTTCAGTAACCACTCTAGAAAAAAGAATTGCTTTTCCTCTAAGAAAGCTTGAAGTAATTAGCTTTTGGGTTCGGTTCAACAGTTCGTGGGTTCCAATCCTACCTTGCGCATGGATGTTTGTAGTAGTTCGGAATCCACATAACCACTACATCCATCGAAGGTCCCGGTTTAATTAGCCCTCGTGTGCAAAAAATGACCGTTGAGCGACAGACAAACCAAACCAAAAAGAATGAATAGGCACTTAAAATGAATGGATTCATTGGGGAAAAAAAATAAACATTATTTTAGTTTTTGTAATATTTTCGAATTATAAGCTATTTAAATTTGCAAGTATCAAAGGTGATTCTAAATGTTTGATATAATAATTGAAATCTTTTTTTCAGGATATTTTATTCAGCTTGTGGACTTCATTTCAACAGAAGTTTTCACATTATTAAACATACATGAAAAATTTTAGACGAAATATTTTTTTTATGGAAATAAGTCATCGAACTTTAATTTTGAATAAAATATTTTTAAAACATTTTTACAAGAAAAAATATTATTTGATGATCAACTGTAAGATGAACTGATGAGCAACTTTAAAAAAATGTATAAATTTAAATAATATTATTAAAAAATATTTATTAAAATATCTTTTATTTTTAATAAAATATAAAGCAAATTTATATATTATTTTTTAAAAGTAGAGGATCAGCTTTTGTGTATGCATAGCTTATTTCATTTAGGTTGTTAAATTGCATAAGTATTTGAATCTCTTTTTTTTAATGAATGTAAATATACTGTAGAATATATATGTGTGTGTGTGTGTGTGTGTGTGTGTGTGTGTGTGTGTGTGTGTGTGTGTGTGTGTGTGTGTGTGTGTGTGTGTGTGTGTGTGTGTGTGTGTGTGTGTGTGTGTGTGTGTGTGTGTGTGTGTGTGTGTGTGTGTGTGTAACTTTTTTTCATAATGTTGAAATTCTTTTTTTTTTTTTTTTCATAATCAAATAATATGAATCTAAAAAATTGAACACTCTCTTTCTTTCTTTCTTTTTTTTTTTTAAGTAACAAATTTATTTTGATGTTGGGCTGCCATCTACCTTTAATTAATTTAACTATTTTTCAATTTAGCATTAAAAGATCTCATTTTTTAACGTACTATTTATCACTATAATTTTTTATTAATTTCAGACTCATACATTTATTCCATTCATTAGCTCTGTTACATAAATAATTTATGAGTAAAATCAAAATATATTTCAAAGACAAAATTTTCTCGAAAAAACAATTTTATTGAATATTCTTACAAATTTGAGAATATTTGACAAATTTCATATAACTATGAAATTTTAAAATATAATTTAAATTTATACGAAATTAGTTATTTTACTATTATTTCCTACATAATTTTTATGTACTATAAATTTTCGATTTAGCAAGCAAGCACTATCACTTTGCTATTATAATTAGTATTTCTTAATGAGTCAAAATTTTAAATTTTTTTACCGATAGAACGTACCAAAATAAAATTTGATCAAAAGATAATCATTCAAATCAATAATCAATAAAAAAATTTTTTGCATGTGTAATTTTGCTATTTCATTTATTACATTCGTGTTAGTTAACAGGATGGTAATTTAGAATTAAGTTATTGAAAATAAACAAATTGAAATTAAAAATACCGCATAGAGGGTGTATGCGATTTTCAAAATATTATTAAATAGTACGTCATTGTTAGAATTTATTATTTCAGATGATAACAAGCAAAATTGCTAATTAAGCAAATAGTTTTTTCCCCCATTATTTTTATAAATAATATGATAAATGAATTTCCTTAGGTATTAAGAATTTGAAGAAAGGAAAAAATAAAACAACCGTTTATTATGTTATGAAATCCCATTTTATAGAAGAAAATAATAAATTTTTATTACGATATTTTTTATACAGTATCCTAGAACCAGAACTGATTTCAATGAACCAGAAATTTGAAATGCCTTATCAAATTTTAAAAAATATAAAGAATGAAGAAAATTTTGATTTTGAAATAAAAATACATTTTCCCGGGTACCTTAAATATATTTTTTCATGAGCACTTTAAATATGATTAGTTTTACTCATTTAAAAACGTTTATTCTCAATAATATTGTTTATGGTAATTTTTTACTAATAATATTTATTATTTCTTTGCACTTCAGAATATTATTTTAGTTTTTTCTACAAATATAAAATTATTTTATTCTTAAATAAGATCTTATTAAAATCCAATAATCTTTCATGTATTTTATTTTTAAAAAAAAAAAAAAAAATAAAAAAAAAGATCAAAAAGAATTAAAAAATAATTTTAATTCTTTTGATCTTTTGAAGGTTATATTCAAGATACTTGCAATCAAAACTAGATGGCACCACTATTATTTTATAAATCATTAAAATGTTTCTATATTTAAAAGAAATGTTTAGCCACAGTTTCGACTTCAATGCAATTTATATATACTTTTGATAACATGAAATATAATTTTCCCTTCAGTTGTTAAAAGATTTTCTCCGTGATTTTTTTTTTTAATAATTTTTATCAAAAATAAGGAAATCATTTTTATCGTGATCTGATGTTGTGTCTTATCGGCTGCTTAATTTCTTTTATTTTAATTCGAAATGTAGTAAATAAATCAGAAAAAAACACATATAAGATGAGTAGGTAAGACAGAATTATCAAATTTTAATGACTTGAAAAATTATTTACAAGCAATAATCCCCAATTTCAAAAATTTTGATTTTGAATATGAATGCAAAATGTATAACTATTTTTCACTTTGATTTATTATTCTCGCTCAAAGAAAATCGCAAAAGTTTTAGAGACCATGCTTAGAAAGTTCTATTTCAGAGTAATTTCTAATCGTACTAAATATCTACGAACTATTTCCATTCGCCAATTCCTTGGAAAATCAAGTTATTTCGATTGCGAAAAATATTTTTAAAACTCTTATTAAATAATTTTGGAAACAAATGAATGAAGATGCGTTTATTTATAAAAGCTCTAAATAGGAACATTTCTTGCTATTTTTTATAAAATTGTTAATTATGTTGTTTAGAAACTGTTAAAAACTGTTCCAACACAAATTTGTAACTTTTATTGAATTTTCAAGAATTTCTAAAATACTTCCTCGTTATAAAGCTTATTCTATATTAGTTATATGCTTTCTTTTCAATTCTATGATATATAAGAGAATGTTTTTGCAGAGTCTCCTATGTGTCACTGAGTCTTTTTAATACATTTGAAGAAAACTTTTTTCAATCTCAATCCTATTGAAATATCTAACAATTTTCTTTAATGCAGAATTAATGTAGGTTTGAGAAAAAATATTAAGTTTCATTTCTTTATTCTATAAAATTATTTTTGATTGATTGAATAAAATTATTTTTGACTGATTGAATAAAATTATTTTTGACTGATTGAATAAAATTATTTTTGACTGATTGAATAAAATTATTTTTGACTGATTGTGATATACACAAAGTAGCTTTAAAAAATATCCTTAAATATTTTGGAAGTCTTGACTATCTGAAACTCATTTAATAAAATGTATATCAATCATTGATCAAAATGAATATAACATAAAGAGTGCTTATTCATATTTAAAATAATAATAATAAAATATATTTAAATTCTAGTTAAAGACAAACATATTTTCATCACTTTAATCCTTATTATTTAACTTCTTACTTCCATTTATCAGATAATTATATCAAATCAATATATTTTTAATAATAAATTCATACATACATACATATATATATATATATATATATATATATATATATATATATATATATATATATATATATATATATATATATATATATATATATATATATATATATATATGTATATATATATACATATATATAGATAGATAGATAGACATATCCACACACGCCTATTCTATTATTCCCAATAAAATATTTATGGTCATAATTAAAACTGCTTAATCACGGTTTCCTTAATGGCGTTGAAACCTGCAAAGCACCGAAAAATAGTCCAAGATCACTTTTCCAGGGCGCATCAACCTCTCACCAAGAAGTACGTTTTCACTGACCCACATAGGCAACGAAGTGAGAGGATAAAATATCGATCAATGCACCCTAAACTCGCCCCATCCAGAACCAAGGTCGAATCTGCACTTCAAGGTCTCTCGTCACTTTCTCGTCCGTTTTCAAGGCCCGAAGATGGGAAGGCCTTGGAGAAATCTTCCTACGCAAATCGATGAGTGAAAGGGAAAGGGTCGGTCCTCCTTCAAGATAGGTCACTGGAAGACATAGACCCCGATGCGCAGTCAAAGACCCTCCTGTCCGACCCCGAACTCCGCAGAAAAAAACCAACAACCTTCTTCAAGAATTTTCGCACCGTGACCTCCATTTCGGCGAGAGAAATGATCCTCTCTGGCCCCATCTTGTCATGACTCGTTTTTCCAGGGACACTCCAGGCTGAGATCGTTTTCAGGGTATTTTTTTCCTCAGAAACGAGTACAAGAATTTTTCTGTGAAATAATGAATTTTTAGAAATAATAACATAACGTCATTCTTCAAATTATTTATGGAAATTATTTCTTCATTTTAAGAATAGAGAAACTTCCAATAATTAAATTGAAAATTTCCCATAATTAAAGTAAAGGGTTTTTTTTTTTTTTTTTTCTCTCCCTGCTGAAAAAATATGCATTCAGAAAATATTCTTCATTTTTTTCAGAACAAACTATCTATTAATTTTAGAGAATATAATAAACTTCTTTAAAAGAATTTAATATAACTTAAACAAACGTTAAATTTAGTCTGAAATGAAAAAGATATAATGTAAATATTAATATGGGTAATACGATAAATATTAATATTAATACGATAAATATGGGAAATTTTAAAGATAACACGTTTTTCGACCATGTTTGAAAAGCATATTTAAATAAAATAAGGTTTGTTGTGAATAGCTTCGATATTTTGTGATATAATGATTTAACTGTTAATAAAAAAAGTAAATAATTGTATTCAATGATATACGCTTTACAGATGAAAACTACACAAATAATTTGAAATCAGAAAAATATTACAAATACTCTTCAGTCGTGAATTTTTTCGATATTCTAGATCACAGTAAAGTCTATAAGTTTATGATTGAAAATTTTGCCTTTCAAATAAATCACTGGATCATCACCATTCATTTCTAAATATTTTTGAACAATATTTAAGAGCAAGAATTATCCTTATAATATGCAACTATGGAAATGATGCATTTAGCCTAGGGATTTGAAATAAAAATCATTCTTTATCACGAAATTAAGCATAGTACCACGTTTCTATCACATTATTAAAAATATAATTAAGAGGAAATACAGTCTGCAAAATGAATTTTAGAAAAAATCCTTTATACATTTCGCTTGTTTTGTAGGCATATACTTTCCTCTAATCTAGTAAAATTCATTATTTTGCAAAAAAAAAAAAATAAATAAATAAAAGTTATAATTACTTTATCTTTTACGAAACGGTAATAAATGCATTTTTAAATTTACCAGGGGCGATCAAAAAGTAAATATAAAAACACTTTACTATTAAGTGTGTGCTATTATACAATATGACACACATACAGCCCACTATTTCTCTGGATAAATCTCCGAGTCACTGCAGATATTTTCTGAACGTAGCACTAATCGATCGATGCACTGATCAAACAAAATCGCTCCTTAAGCCACTTTAATAATAACAGCTGTCTGAACCTGACCATCGTGGGAAAATTGTAATCCATCTAGATATTCTTTGAGCTTGCCGCACACAGAACAGTCGAAGAGGGCCAAATCAGGTCTGTACGGTGGATGCCTCAAGATCTGTCATCTATAATTGCAAAGCAATTCCTGTGATGCGCACACACTCCATCATATCCGATTGGCTTTCCTTACCTTGCTGCATCGGTTAAATTTGTGGGACCATCTTCAAACCACTGGCATCATTTCACAATAGTTGGGCGTGACACAGCACGTGGCTCATACACTTCCGATATTTTACGATGGATCTCCGTACTCCTCAAATATTTTGATCGCCAATAACGTACAGTTCCAAAGACTTCAAAGTTGGAGTAAGTTTCTAGCTGAAGCACCATTTTTTTTCTCTTACTACACAGCAATGGTTCAAACAATCCGAATGAAATTGTTACAGTTGGAAGTCGTGGAACTCAATAATAACTTTTCTGGCGAGGCGAGTGTAACTTACTTTCTGTAGTAGTAATATGACAGAAATAGTTTTGGAGCTTTATGCTCGTAGACTTATAGCTCACATTGAGTAAAATTGAGTTTCTTTACAAAACTCATCAAAAATTTAAAACACCATTTCTTTACTTTCTGAACGCCCTATATAACAATCAATAACTAATCTTTAAAATTGCTACTTTTTAATAATCAATATTAATAAAATCTTTACTCTGTGCATTCACCATATTTTTTTTCCAGAATAGAATTAATAACGTCTGCACTGAATAGAATTAAACTTACATCATGATATTGATCACTTAACTAAGATCATAGGTGATATACATTCACTTTAGAAATTTCAGTTATATCGTTCTTAATTAATTGGAATTAAAATAACAATAGTTATTATTCATTTAACTGGGTCCAAAGCATCACAAAAAGAAGTCATACTTACAGATCAGCTATAAGCGCATTGAACGGAGTGTGGAACGCTTAGAAATTGTCTTAAGTTAAGAAGATAATAAATCGTTGAAGTCGGAACTTCTATCATAACCATTACAATGAATCTTTAATTGGCGGTATATTAGGAAAATCGAAAACTCTTTCGCTGAAGTGAGTTCTAATTCTCCCCAAAAAACTAAGTACGCGTTTTTACTGAGATTAATGAGACGTGAATACTGATGAACTTATCAAATTTAGAATTTCACTAAATAGAAAAGGTATATAAAAATTCATTATGTATTAAATATAAAAATGTCCACTAGGTTACATAAAACTTCATTAAAACATTGTCAATTAATTTATTTAACAAAGTGAATATAAATAGTTCAAATTAGTATGAAATGAATAGTTAAGAGGTAAAAATATTTTTGTACAAAGATTTGCTTCTAAAGTGTGATAAATTAAAATCATACTACACATTTGTTATTATACATTTAAAGGTTTTTTTTTTTTTTTTTTAATTCTTAGAATGATTTTTCAACATTGACATTTTGAAAAAGTATTTAAGTAACAAATATTGATGAATATCGAAAGAGTCCATTTTTAAAATTTTTCTATTGAATTGAAGATGTTTAGCATACAATATTTTTAAAACAATTTTTCTGATGAACAGTACTGAAATCTTTATAATTTCCCCATAAAACGAGGATTTTGTTTTGAATTAGAAGCCACAAGTTGCAAAAATTGGTGGAATGTCCTGCTAATACGAAATATATTTATTCTGGCTTTTTGAAATTTAATTGTAATAAGATTTTAATTTTATTAATCAGTTTAATACATTTTGATATGATACTTTGTATAAAATCCAATTCCGATTTACTCTTGATTATATATAATTGAGCATCAAAATTAGCTACTAGGGTTAAGATTTAATTATTAATATATGGATATCCAAACGGAGGTGTGAAATTCTTGGTCCATAATCATCTGATGAATATTCTCATTGAGGAAAATGTTCTCTAAAAATATAGTATTTTAAAATTTTTTAGTACAAATGAAATACTCATGAAAGAATTTTTCAAAATTAAACACACGTTTGCTCATAACAATATAAGAAAAATCATTTTAAAATGAATAAAAAGCATTAATAAATCGTGTTAAAAATATATTCAGAATTTAAAGTTCTTGTAAACAAAATGCTATAAAAAATATTAAAATTCAAAATATTATTTTCAAAAATGGATCAATTTTCACTTTTTCTATCATGTAATGCCAAAACTCGAATAGTTATGAAAAAAGAAAATATATTTCAATTTCTTTTATCTATGTTAAGCCATTTAAACATGACACTTTTTACTTTCTCTCAAAACCTTTTAATGTATCCCCCTAATTCAAGCCAACTATTTTTTTTTAAATTAATTTAAAAAATGTTTATATTATGTTTAGATAAATTATGATACAAAAATATAAAATTAGTCAAAATTTTATTTACATATTCCATACTTTTTGTGAAATTAGTTATTTTCCGAATAATTTCAATGAAATTTTAACAAAACGGCTAACACTTTTCAGAAAATCGTTACGCATCAATCTTAATTTAATTTGGACGTAAGGCTTACGTGAAATGTTCTTTGAAGTAAAACTTCAAAGAACATTTCACGTAAACCAGCAATATCTAAAATAAATTTTAAGCTATAAAGAAAATAATATGGTTAAAAATGTACAACAATATTGATATTTCATTATATTTTACTGAACATTTCCTTTGAAAATAGTTGTAAATGAAAAGTTCTTCATATATATTTAAACTTTTGCTTCTTTACATTATAGCACTTAAAACAAGTAGGCAATAAGTTTCATACATAATTAATTTCGTTCTTGCATTCAAATTAATTTCATTCATATGTGTATGTATATAATTGGAAGCTTTTGAAAGAAGAGAGGTTTTGTGAAAAATAAAGTTATAAGAAAATTGCCTCACTAAAATGGCATCATACTTTTGGTTATCAATCATTAGATTATAGAAAAACTTAGATTTAAAAAAATTACCAGTAAAAAATGTAAAATACTCCTTTCCTGTACCATTTCTGGCTTAAAAATGCAACATACTATTTCGTTTTTTAAAACATTGTGTATTTTAAAATTCTTATAATTTTATTACTATTTGACATACAGTAAAACGAAAACTGTTTTGGAAACTGATAAGCTCTGAGTGTAAGAATCACAAATAAAAGAAATTAACACATGCAGTCGAAAATCGATTTTTTACCCTAGGTAATATTACCTTGTAAATATTTATTGATAGTTATAAAGAGAGATGAAAAATATTTATTAAGATCATCTCTGTATTAAGTGACAACGTTCTCAAATACTTTTTATAACACCTATTTTTAAATTGCTCTGACTAGCTCATATTTTTATGAATTTTTTATTCCACTTAGGAAAATGTTGCTGTGGCTTATCCTATTTAAAGATCTGACATTTGTCAGATCAACTCCAATAAATTGTTGACAGTCAGAAAGTCGGTGACTAGTGAGGGATCTGAGGATAAATCCTCCCGGGAAAGTCCTACGCAATCCAGAATATGTTTCAGTGAGGATGGCTGGTCACAGCATTTTTTACACAAGCGGAATATTTCTTTCTACCACGTTCAAACCATAGACATTTTAGACGTGCGTTTGAGAATCTAGCCAAGGCAGTCAGAGATTTTCTGGGACATTTAATTTTCAGATGAGTTCCAGGAGATGTTTCAGAGTACCATTGGTGCGTGGGTGGAATTCGCCAGATTCAATGTAGTCTAGATTTTTCATTAAAGTTCCTGATATGTAAGTATTGAAACAGTGGACGTATTTTCCTCACTGCCCTCTTTAGCCAGTTGATTTGCGGTCTCATTGCCATTAATATTTACATGGGATGGAATCCATTGGAGATGTACATCACGGTCTTGGGAGATCATTTTCAATTTGAGCAAAATAGATAGACTTGTTCCATCGTTTATAGAATAATAGCCACTTAGATGTGGTAGTGCACTGCAGCTGTCCGAAAAAATCCATAGTTCTCTAAAATCACAGATGCTGGAAATGATAGCAACAAGCCCCTCCTTAATTAGAAAAATTTACGTCCTTTGAATAGCCTCTAACAATATATGCGGAGGAAAATTTAGACGATGCTTCATTCTAAATGATTCAAGAAATAATTTTTCAGAGCTAACTAAATGTTAAACAAAAAAAGATAAATTATAAAATGTTATTGTGTGCATACATAATCTGTTGAAAAAGTTAGTGCTATTACAATGATGAAAATTAGATGTAACAAAGATAATTTCGTTAATTTACGGGCATTTATTTACTATGTTCATATTCAAAGTAGTCTTAGAATTTATGACCCTTGCATCATTCAAAAATAAATCAACTATCAACAAGTGGAAGTAAATTATTAACATTGATAGCATATAATGTTAAGTTTCTTAATTTATTTTAATGTTAAGATTCTTAAATTAAGTTTCTTAAACTAGGGTAGAAAACTAATTTATTTAAAATTCAAATAAAACAAAAATCAAATATGAACCATACGGATTAGATTGTATATCAATTTAAAAAAAAGTGTAAGTTCTGTATCTTCTGAAATTGAAGTGGTTTTGAAGGTAATGTCCAAGAATTAAACATTGGTATATAACTATATTATCATTTTCCAAACTGAAATAAAAACTGAGGATAATTATTTTTAAATGAAATCTATTTTCTAATTTTAATTTGTTTCTAATAACATAAATGAAACATAATAGGTTTACCGAAAACATTTCATCAAGCTATTCTCAAGTTCTTAAAATTTCCTTTGATTTAAAAACTTCATGATGAAGTGACTCATTACAGAACAATTAAATTGTTTGAAAATTAAATATCACCCGCCATTAAGCAAATGAAATATTATAAAATTATTTCAATTAATTTATTAGAAGTATTTCAGTATTAAGTTCCTTAGATTTCCATTCCAAAACTCTGATTTTGTTTTTATTATGTAAATTATCTTTTTATCATATAAGTTTTAAATCTGCATTTACGTCATTTTTAACATAAAATCAGATTTTGTGCTTATAATTAATGGTTTGAATGATTATTTAAATAAATTAAAGAGTAGTACATATTAAGAACTCTCTTTTGGAACTCTACGATAAAATTCTTGTAGCTCATATTGAACACATTTTCTAAGTTACAAGTTGTTGCAAGTTATCATAATAAATATCATAAGCGATATTTCGTTAAATAATGCATGAAGATTTTATTTTTGACTTTTGAATTTATGATAATCAGTGGGCAGTGCCTAATATTTAAAGTTAAATAAATGTTTAGGTCAATTTTAATCTCACGTTTAAAAAATTAGATTACGTTTAAACTTTGGTGCTGCCATCTATACTTCATATCAAAAGTTTAAAACTTTTGCTATCCTTGAATACTCGTATTTAAGAGATTTCTCATTTTCATTCCTTCTTTCTCTATATTGAGATATTTTATAGTCTAAATTAAAATAAATGAAAAAATATGAGAAACTCATCGTACTTTTTTAAGAAGATGTCTTGCATCAATGATTATAATAAAATGTATATTATTATTCTCATTATTGTATGATATTTGCATAAAAAATAGATGTAATTTTTAAAATATTTAAACTAATTTTATACAATAGAATAATTTTAAAATAAAATATAAAATTTTTAACATAGGAAGATTAATGACATTCACAATTATCAAATTTCAAGCATGAAAATTTCAATTTGTAAAATTTAATGAGATGATTTTCTAGTTCTACTGTTCACAAAAGATTAAAATTTGTTTGATTGACTTAAATTTTTAAGTATTAAGATTATTTTCTTTTCTAATAGTATTAGAACTTTAAATATTCTAATTTAAAACTTCATTTTAAAAATTAATTAAGCATGTTAAAATTTGTTTAAAAATAAATTTCTGCAAATAGAAGATAATATTTATAAAATATTTGGTTTGAAACTTTGAAACAATAGTGTAGACAATTAATACAGTTTTATTTTTTCTCGAGTTCATATATTTTAGGCACAATAATATCTTTTAATTTATAGCATTTAAAAAAATGTATTCAATGCATCCCTAAATGAACTAAAAAAGAAAATATTATGATCATTAAAACGAGGATTTTAAGCTTCCTGATTAATAGTTAAATAAAATTTATGAATTTATGCTGATTGAGTTTGAATATTTCTATTAATTAGTTCTAAAACATGTCTTCCTTTTTAAAAAAAAGCAATAATTTATCTGGACATTTCAAAATAAATTTCAAATAAGAGATAAAAATGCAAATAATTAACACATAATTTATTAACAACGTATAATTAATTTCAATAAAAATTAAGTTTTAAATATTTAAAATTTATACCTATAATATAAATCTGAAATATTTCTTAGAGATTCATGATTATATTTGAAATTTCAGATTTATGTTTATTTCAATTCAACTGAAATTCATTTTTAAAATCAGTCGATTGATCATTTCCTTAATGTTTTTTTTTAATAATTTCTTTGATTTTTGGCTTTGCTATTTTGGCTATGGAAAATAGTTTTTAAGAGTTTGGCTTATATGTATGGCAATGAAGATTTCCAAGCCCATTTTATAAATATTTTATTGCTTGTAACTTCCATTAAACGTGTTGGAAATTATGAATAATTATGATTCGACATTGGAATGTAATCATTTTTAAAATATTTAAATGTCAAGAATCAGCTGTAATTCTAACCAAAGTAGGAAGAATTTGCTTTTAATCAATTGCATATTCAATTTTTATCAAAAATAATTTAATATTTATATTTAATATCCTTTTTCAATGCTCTTCGATTTGTTGGAACAATATCTATAGGAGATACTTGTGAAGGTCTTATGGTGCTACACTAGATCTTATTAACAATATTGATGAGTCTGATATTTCTATAACATAACTTCCCGATGGAAGTTGAGAAAATCCCTCTTTTACTAAGAATTAGAAAGATAATAACATAGTTAAAAATGGTAACGAAATGGCATGTTTTATCAGAAACTCTCAAAAATAATATCGTTCATGCTATGAAATTTATGTAAGAAAATTATTCAAATTTTAAATTGAAATTATTGTTCATCTTTTGGTTGGTTTTTCAATAAGTCATTTTTCTGTAACTTGAAATATCTAATAAGTTGTAAATTGAGAAAAAATAATAATAAAACATATATAAAAACACTTTATGCTATAAATTAAATATTCAGTTCAGTTCTCTCTGGTAGGGATTTACTATCATGGTTTTATGATTGAAAAGGTTTAACATTACTAGATATATGTTGACAGTTATTGATCAACATCTAAAAAATTGTTTTCTGGTTATTATTTATATCAAAATAAAGAATCAATATATAAATTTTGTTCGATTTAAATTCATTAATTACTTTTATTAAAAATGTTTATTCGGTAATATTTCAGAGAAGTTTTATTATGTTAGTCTTTTACAATATTTTTATATCTTTTTTTAAATACCATGTTATGTCACGAGACATATGGTACGGTTATTTCAAAAGGCAGCTCTATAGTGTATCAAGACTCTTTTCATTTTAATTACAATTCCTAATTTTCAGATAATGATATCCTCCAAACTTAGGCACTTTACTAAATTCCTCTTGTAGTTCTGTAGCGAATTCACGTTTCGTTTTTAACTAAAGTTACCTGACAAACAATTTATCTCAATTCATCTCAAAATATTTAGTAGAATTTAAGTCAGTACTTTAAACTAAGCAGGTACTCATTTGCACTTGAACTTTGTCAAACCACGTTATAATGGCATTTGTGACTTAAGTGTACAGATTATCGTGTCAATACAAAAATAAAAAAAAAATAATAAAATAAAATAAACTACGCCAGACTGATAAAATAAGATGAAAGCAGGTTTTTGTTCAAAATGTTTTCTTATGCTCTAGAGGTAATCGAGACATCTAATCAAAACTAACTGGTTCAGCATGTTATATAAACTGCACCAAAATAGTAAATTCAATTATAATGCTTTTTTCATTGTGTAACTCGTCTAGGCATTGATATGTGTAAACAATGGTTAACTAGTGATCATGAAACCAAGCACTATCACAAGTTCAATTTTGTTACTAGTCTGTATACCTAAACTTAAATGGAGGTCGTCAGCAATTTTTAAGCAAAATGATTTTTAATTGTACTTGACTTATAATTCGGTTCAATATTTCCTTAGCTAGGTAAACAGCTATGGTAGATGAGATTTCCTTGACAAGGAGAAAATATAATGATGGCAAAATTACTTGCAATCAAACAACAACAGTTTTTAGTATAAACCAATTCCCAGAATTATTTATTATGGATAATATATGACGGTCTAATTATGTCTGTAATGAACAATTTTATTCCTTATCATAAAAATATTCAATAAGTAAATTCCTTTTTTATTACGAATGTATTGCAGTGAAGGTAAGGAAGGTTTGTTATTTTTGTTACTAGGGATATGAGCAAGTAAGATTTGCGGCGTCTGGTTAAAAAGTATATCGATCACATTCGTAAAGTTTTATACAGAAATTAACATGCAATTAAAATATATTATGAGTTATTTGTGATAAAAATATGAAGTACAATATTTTTCAATTTAGATACTGCTATCCTGTTACATTCATAATATACACACATGAAGAGCAATACAAAGCAGTACGAAGTACCTTTTTAATAATGACGTTCATAAACTCACAAATGATTCAAAAGGTAAATTTGTAGTTAAAGAAAATTTACAAAACATCATAAATCCCCTGGAAAATGAGAACCAACATTTAAAAGATGCATTGAAAAGCCGGAATAATATGTAAATATTAATTATGTTGACATTTTAAATATGAATTTTTATAAAACTTGATACTGATTTTTTTGAAGAACACCTGATAAATCAATATGAAGTATGCTGATAAAACTTAATAAATTAAGTTAGGATGAACAGGTATTACAGTTATTTTGCTGCTTATCTTGGTAAAAATTTCATTAATTTGATAATATTTTTGTAATTTCTGTTGATTACTATACTATTTTATACTCATGCATTTCATTATAGGACATTATAAGGGCATTAAAAAGAATTGTGGAATTAGATATTTGGACCCCTGAATCAATCTGAAGATATTAATTAATCTGAAGATTTAGTTCCAGAAGCCAAAAAACTTAAGGTAAGTATTCAGTCATTATAGATAATAATGATTTCAGATTCATTGAATACCATAACCCTGAATAAGAAAGCTGAATGGAATAGCCAGAGAATTGTTTTAATCACTTTGTGTCACTATTAAAAAAATATTCAGTGGAGCTTCCCTCTTATTAAAAAAAACAGAATCAACATGGTGAGGGGAGGGGTCCACGTTCCCCTGGGTTAGTAGCCTTTTTTTTAAAGCCTTCAATAGTACAAGTGAAAGTTAATGAGCTGAATGCTTGAAGAAAAAAATATACTTATGTTTCTTTCTCCAATGTTGAATGAGATGTAATTTTGCATAATTTTAAATTGTCACATAAATTTAAATTGATAAAAAACTTCATCTCAAGAAACTATAAGAAAGATAAAAACATTTTTGTTGAGTTGTATTTACATTCATATTTTTCTATGCTTAATATTGAGAAGTTAAGCATTGAAAAATAAAAGATAACTAACAATTTCTTTTCTTTTTTTTTTCTAGAAGTGCATTACAAATTTAATTGTTATCTATTATTTATATTGAAATATTTAATGTTGACAAAATTATGGCTTGAAAAACTGTAGTAAAGTAAAAATATTTTGCGTTAACTGTAGCTGTAACTCTGTCTTTCAAAATGTAAACACAAAATCTAAGCATGATGCAAAAGTACACATGCGTTAATTACTTATAAAGCTCAAACTCGAATTCTTTTCTTGAATAATTATATTAAATATAAAATAGGTGTCACATTTTATGTTAAAATGGTTAAAGAACAATTTCGGGAGTCAAATTTGTCTATGAAAATGTATGTTTTTCCTTCTGGATAATGTTATTTATTTACGTTAGTTAAGATATATTAAAAACATTATTTCATTAATTTTACTTTTACTCTCTCAATTTGAAATAATTTTTAATTCTCTTCCTTAAGAAAACAGCTTTTGGCAATTTTTAAGATACTGTAAAGAAATAATTTTTAAATGTTAAAAAATTATTTGATTAAAGAATTTAGCTGTTAATATGTAATTGTTTGACATTAAAACTTTTGTGAAGACAGTCGACTCCTAACACCTTTAAATTATTAGAAATTAAAAACTTACTTTATACTCTAATTAGAAAGACGTTTTCATTAATAGTGCAAATAAGCTTATAGAAAAACACTACCTTTTGTATTTGGGCAATAAAGTTTGAGGCACAGCTGTCGTATAATTTATTATTCCAATTTCTGAATTTTTTTGGTGATAAAGACATCTTGCCAAGATGTTGTAACTTTGATGTAATAAATTTATTTTTTGAAAAAAGCTTAGGCATTTAAGTAAGAGATATAAACCTAATAAAATATATAAGTTTATGTATTTTAAATATTAAGATTTTAAATTAGAAATCATATGAAATTAATTCCTTAAATGTAAATGCAATTAAGGAAAACAATGGAACAATAATTTTGAAGATGTGAATATAAATTCTAAGAAAAAAAGCAGAATAGATTGAAGTTAATTTTTTTAATGATTGACACATTTCTTTTGGACATCATTTAATGTTTATCATTTTTGTTATTTCTCAAAATTTATTTTGTAAAAATTGATCAAATTTGAAATCTAAGTGTTGGATAAAATTATTCAAAATATCAATTTTTATCCAATTTTCATATTTTTATCATGTTTATTTTGCGACAATATTAATTGTTAATGCATGTGCAATATTTCTAAAATTTTGTTTTCATATATTATGCTTTAATATTCTAGAGTGCTATTTCATGTGACCAAAACTTTTCCATTTAGAATTTTAAGTGCTTTTTTCAAAATTTATTTTTATATTAAAGTTATTTTTATACTTTCCAATGCAAGTCGAGAAATCATTGATGCATAAATATTGTTTTTCAGATATGATTTGATTTGATTCTGCCATTTTAAATTCAGGGGTGTACTATTTTCATTTAGTCACATGAAAGTTCATGTCGCCTAATGTAAATAACTTGGTTTTATTTCACCATGATTATGAAAGATTAATAATATTGTATAACTGATGTTTTGCATCTTAAAGAATACACATACCTTAATATTTTATTTTAATCATCTATCATTTAAACACCTGAATTAAATAAATGTAGTTTTCTGAATAATTAAGATGAAAAAACAATATAGAAATGTCTCTTAATTTTATTTAATTATTCATTTCATTATTGGAAAAAAAAGAAAAAAAACCTGTAATTTTGATGATAATTTTTCTGAAATCATTGTTAAAATTTTTGAAATTATTGCATTAGTTTAATAAAATAATTATGTGTAAAATTTGTAGGTTTTTCTATTTTTAATGAAATATCTTTTATATATTTGATTTTTTCCTATTTAATTGAAGTTTCTCACCCAATTCCTTTATTTCAGTATCTTCCCTGTACTATTTTTTAAATAACATATCTTCAAATTCAATTGGTAGATTGGAATTTGGGTTTTTATAAAATATTCAAAAAATATCATATATGTCTCCGTAACTTTACTATTTACTTTTAGTTCAAAAGATATTTTATCACTCATTACATAAAAAATATTTTTAATGGTTACTGGAGCCTGATTACATGAACTTTTGTTCTCATCATATTATCACTTTATCAAATATTTCCAATTTTTGAGACATGTTTTTACTATAGCAATAAATTTTTATTTCTGATGCATTTAATGCTGCCTTAAAATGCAAGAGAATTTTTAGCCAAAAACTTTATCATTGCTAATACCTACTGTAATACTTTCCTTCAATATTATTTTCTTCTAAATATTGTTCAACAAAGTATATCTATTGTATTCCTCAACTAAATTTCTTGTCTTTAACAGTTTAATAGAATGTCTATGATTAGTAGAATTTTTGTGTTGCATTCTTACATTTGCATTTTTCTAGTCCATTCTGTAAAATGTTAGGGTATATTGTGAATGTTATTTGATTGAAAACATCTTACAAGCAGTAAATTACTTTACTTTTTGGACTATACTCTAGCATTGATAATCATTTGCAATTTCTAATCAGAATTAAAATGTTGGAAAAGTTTAACCATTCTCATCAACTTTTTTTACCATTTGCTTTAATGTAAATAAAGTATTTTTCCTAAATGACCAAGTTACATTTTTCAACCTCCTGTTACTACATTTTAGCAATATGTATCAATGAAATATTTGATGGTTGTTTATTGTTTCAGATAATGGTGATTTATCATTGTATGTTTGTTTGCAAATTTAAGGACTCAAAGAAATGACCAAATTTATTAAAACTAAAGTATCAATAATGTTAGTTATGTATTCTATATTTTGAAGAGTTCTTCATCACTTACTTTTTGCCTCTCGACAATACCTGGTTTGCTTTATATGTTTTCCATTTCAGTTTTTAGCTATCTGTCAGTTCTGTGTCTACTTTTTGGCATCCAGAATATTCACCAATTTCTTTTTCTGTTATCTTTGATTCAGAGTGTTCTTTTACATTAGTATTATCTCAATGTTTTAACAGCATATCTAAGAATTTTTTTTTTTTTTTTTGCTTACTTCTTTCTCCTTCCTGTATTTTTATGCATTTTTTTGTCACCAAAAGCATGCCAATATTTTGTTTTGTTATGTAACATTCAAGCAATTAATATTACATAAATTTTTATGTAATATAAATTGCTTGTGTGAATATGTTATATATACAACATAATACAACAAGTAGATATAAAGTTACTCCAATAAGTTAATCACTTCCAGGAATTTAATATTTAAAGTTAAAAATCATCTCTTTATTTTTGCTATATTTATTGTTTTTACTTTATTTCTATGCAATATGCACCCAATATCTGTGTCACACCTCACTTACAGATCAGCTAATTAGATATTTTCATATATAATGAACTATTTATAATAGTACATCTGAATAAAAAAGGAAATATGTAAATTTAGATTAACTTTAAATTAAATTAAAGTTAATCTAAATTCTTAAAATAGACAATTTGGTATATGACTAGATATTTATTTCATTTATCTATGCTGTGGTCTAATAATCTATGCTAATTTTAATTTGAAGTTATTTTAAACCCAGTTGAATTGAAATCTATTAGCTTGAACATTTGGTTAAGACAGACTTAAGAAAAGAAATTTGACTTTCAATAAGTTAATTTTTTTTTTAATCAAAATCAAATGATAGTTTAAAGAGGTGATCTGCTTATTGTATTAAGATTAAAATTTGTACAGCAAAATATTGGTTTTAATAATTTTACCCCACAAAAATTTTATTTTATAGAAATTTTAAACTTGATTCTGTTAAATCTGTATTTTCAATGATCCATACAAATGCAGGTGTTATGTTACTTATAGTTACAGTTATCAAATTTTTAGTTTATTGCAGCAGAATAGATTATGTCATGATAATGTTTGGCACATATAAAGATGAAGTTTTTACATCTTGTAGAGAATATAGCAAATTTGTACCTAAATTGAAAGTGTTATGAAAAAAAATATTTATTTGAAGAATGACAAAAAAATTTTTTTTAACTATCAAACTTTGGATTTCTAGTATTTTTTTAAAGTTAATTATAGATTGAATTTGATGCATGTACTTTCTTTTTATATAAATAAGAATAATTATGATATATTTTTCTGTTATGGTAGTTCTAATTTTAAATTAAATGAATTTGATGTCGGAAATGTTTTGTTTAATCAATTTACAAAGTTTGAATTTTACTTTAAATCATGTTAAAGCTGTTATTTAGGTTTTTTTTCCAATGTTCTATTCTCTTAAGAGAATGTTTTTGTTTCATGTTACATCTTTTTTAAAATTAATGATACTTATTTAATACTATTACCTAATAGTTACCTGTGCATTGTAATACAGCATGAGATGTTCTTTTGAGGATTAATAAAAACATATTATTATGTATTAAAAACAATTTATTATGTTTTATTCACATTTTTTATTTAATACTTTATTTAATACTAGCACTTCATGGAAAATTTTTTTTAGAGATCTTTCTCACTGAAAAAAATTCTATTAAAACAAAATTGATTTAATGAAGCCCTATAATTTTTATCATAATTATATATGTTCTTTTATAAGGAGATAAAGAAATATCCAAAATCAGGCTGTCTTGGTTGCAGAATATTTTAATTTAAATGTATTTTATTTAAATATAAATGTAATATTTAAATAACACATTGTTTTATTTGAATAAATTTGTTAGTATATATTTTGGTAATGTGAGATCTTGTAATTTTTTTTTAGTGACAAAATCCATTTTGGCTTACAATGTGCACAAGATATTCGACAACAATCTCATATGAATTGCGTCAATAGGTATTTATATGAGGAAAGAACTCATGAAGCTGTTCCATATGGTGTACTTGACCCAAAAATGGTATAAATATTTTTTAATACTAAACCTAATATATTACATTAGTAAAATGTTTAATTAATAATAATGTTTAATTATTATATTATTTTTGATATTTTTATTTTAATGTTGTAAAAATTGTCCTTTTAATAATAATACTGGACTATTATTATAATTAAGATATTAATTATTTTATAATATATTGGAAACATGTAATCATAACGACTCTATAAATTCAAAAACTTTTTATATTCCAAAAAAATTAGTTATTATGAATCCATAAAATCAACTTAAAAATATTCTTTAGTATACATCACGCATAAATATGCATTTAAACTAAAATCAGAAACTTTAAAAGACAAATAAAAGTACTTAGATTTGTAAAGGAGGCAATCATTTATCCAAATTATAAATTACACATTCAATGTGCATTGTTTTATGAAAAAGTAATTCTCAAAGATATATGCATATAGCAAAACACAGGAACATTTATAAAAAAATATAATGTTAGTATCACTTGTATTCCAGTAGTCACACATAAATATCATATTAATTTATATTTATGTATGTATATAAATTATGTTAATCATAAATAAAGACATACAAAGTATTTATTTAATCATAAATACTTTAAAAAGAGGTATTATATGTATCGACTAATCTATATATTAATATATAACATCTCCTTTTAAATCAAAATATTTTATTTTTGCTTTATTTTTTTATTAAATCATGTATTATTTTTAGTCTTATAAAGTTTTTAAGGAATTTATATACTGTTAAACATATATTTATATAACTTTTATCCTGTACAAATATGGAGTTTTTTTCCTGGTTTCTATTACCAAGCTAGCAGCTGAATAGTTAGTGCTCTGTCATTTTATTTCACTTCATAAGTTTAAATTCCCCCTTGGGTTGGATGTTCATAATGGTTCAGAATCCATTTTAGAGACTGTAGTTCTCTGTCCATTTAAACTTCATTTAAGTATCTTTGTAATGCTTAACAATAATTACCATTCAAATGTTATTATAAGATTTGCTTTTATTTTTAAATTTCTACTTTGTAAGAGTTCTTTTAATTATTAAATAATTCTGATATAAAGTCATTTAATTAAATACATTTTTTATGCATTTTATTTTCGAAATAAGTTTTATTTTGAATGTATTTATGACTTTATTCTCTGGCATTAATTTATTCAGTTGTAACATTTGGAATATATTTTTAATATAACTATTTTTGGATTTTTATAATTGATAGATTGATGTTTTGATATTTATACTATAATTATAATTTATTATTTGAATGTTTAAAATAATGCTTAAAAATTAGCATTGTGGCCTTCCTTAATTTGTTTGTTTGATTCTCCATCTCAGATAAGATATTTATTATAATTTAGAATTCACTATTAAAACAAAAGTCTTAATTGAAAAAGAAATAAACTTTTTATTAATTGCTCTAATAAAGGAACTTCAAATCAATAGTTCTTATTAGCTTACAGATATTTAAATGTGTGCCTTACAATTAAATATCTAAATACTATGAATTCACATTAATTTTCAAATTATGTACTTTTTCAAATTTTTTTAAGTCATTTCCTGTTTAAATTAATTACAGTATAATAAAAAAGTAAAAAAGGAAATTTGTTTTAATTTTTTTTAACTTTATATTTCAGGGTACAAGCAGAAAAGAGAAAAAATGTACTACCTGTGGGAAACAAGTCAGTGATTGTGTTGGACATTTTGGTTACATTGATTTGAATCTTCCAGTTTTCCATCCAGGATATATACCATTTATTAGAGCAATTTTGCAAGTAATATGTAAGGTATGAATTTAAATTGTAAGAAGTATTTTAAAAATTTATTTGTTTGAAGTTCTTTTTCATTTAATATACCTAAAGTTTAAAGAATGAATGCTAATAATTAAATTTAAATTGGCAGAAGAATATTGAATATAGAAACTTTTGCATTGTTAATTTAATTAAAATTTTGTTAGTTTTTACTAATTTCCCATTATTAATTCATTCTGAATATGATTACAAGCTTTTAATTGTTTTCCCCAATCTGTGAGTAAATTTAGAAATGAATATACTCGTCTTTTTAATTTCTATTAATATTTTTAGTTACTATGAATAAATATTAAAAAAGTGGTGATAAAACAAACTTTTATTTCCTAATTTTTTTAAATTACATATTAAGCATCAAATGTACTTTTAAATGTATTACAATATATGAAATATTAGTAAAAAATTTAGTTTTTTGGAATCCTAGAATATTTTATATTTTATAAAATTAGTTGTGTTTTATAAAATTCATTGTTATAGTAATTTCGATTCTGAACTTAAAGCAAAAACTAATTTTTACTATAAAAATTGCTTCTATTTTAAGTTTTAGTTTGCAGGATTTTTTTATTGTGCTATCAATTTTGTATCTGGAAAAAAAATAGTTGAAGAGGATATTTGTATTTCAAGTTTTAATTATTTCTTAATACTGCCATATAGTATAACCAGTAACAATTTTAGGTTTAAAATGTAATAAATTTTTAAATTGAAAATTGACTAACTGGAGCTCAGTATTAAAATGAAATAATTGTTTTTATTGACAATTTCTTTATTAATTTGCTTGTTTTATTAAATACATTAAAGCTTTATCTTGTATTGAATTATGTAGTCTTAAACCAAGAGATTTTTACTTCAATTAATGAATTTCTTTAACTTTTATCTCTATTTAGAAATTTCCTATTTATATTCTAATCTACCCATTCAATGCCATTTATTCATTCCATTGATATTTTGGATATATAATTTGAATAATGAATTTATACCTAAGTTTTTATATTAACTGTTAATATCTTTGCATAAAAAAAATTTATTTAAAATTTCAGTATTGTTAATGATTATCAAGATAATAAAACACTTCACAAGTTTTATTTTCACACATGAAACTTGTTTTGAACTTTTGTCACACATGAAACTTGTGAGTTGTTTTAGGTAAATTGTTTTGATTTAAATTATTATTTAGAAAAATTAAATCCTCAAAATGTTTATTGATTTCAAATGATAATTTTATTAATCGAAGAAAGAAATATTTTTTATTATTGAAATTTTGTTGAGAATAAAAATATAGAATTTTCAACTGTCAACTTTTTTAGTTTAGAAATGCATTTCCTAATATATATATACATTTTTTTTAAAATAAGTCCACTTAATAATTTTGTTTCTTATATGTTTTTATTAAGTTTTCACATTATATGTTTATAGTTGTTAGAATTTTCACTGTTACCATTTTTAAAAGTAAAAATAATTGCTAATTCTCAGTTTGTTGCAATTTAAAAAAAAAAAAAAAAATTCTAGTTAATGCATCTGGGAAAAGTGCACATAGACTCAAAATTCTTTGTAAAATTTGATGAGACAGTGCAAAATAATTATTTTCGGAAATTTAATGCTTCATGTCAACAAGGATTAAAAACTGACTCATTTCTATTGCTTAAAATGAATTATTTTCAAAAATATATTTTCGTTTTTGTCTCCTTTGTATTGAAGGAAACTTGTGCCATTTATTGGCTTAATTTTGAAGAAAAAACAATTATTTCTTTAAAGATAATAAGGAAATTTGTTTTCTTTATTTTTGTTCAACTATTTTTCATTTACTTTTCTTATTCTGATGTCTATTCACTGTAGATTTTAATATATATTCAGTGTCAAAAATTTCTAATAAGTGCAAATTAATTGAAATTTTTCAGGAAGCATGATTTGTTTTTGTAATAACTAGCAAATATCATAACATCAGAGTGATTGTGAAATGAATGAATTCTGTGATGTACACCTATGGGAAATCTAAACTAATTTACTAATTGATTAATTAAGCTAATTTACTATTGACATTTCCTTTGATTGAAAATATTAGGTAGCATATATAGCTGTTCAAAATATTGCTAAACACTTAAAATTTCAAAACTGTGGGCAGTATTTAATTTAGGATTTGAATCTGCTTGATAAACTAAAGCATTTAAAATATTGTGAATTGATAAGGCAGTTGATTAATTGATGTAGTAGAATGCTATTGGATATTTTTTTTATTTACACATAGTTTCAATTTAATAAATATATACTCTAATTTGATTTAATAATGTGTAAAAAACTTTTTTTAAGTGTTAATTTTTTTAAAATTTAACATAGTTAACTTTTTGACGAATACATTTAACATAGCTAATCTAATAAGGACATGGGTATTAAATATTCTGCTTACATTTTACATTAAATATTGTTCTGTTAACTTTAAATACTACTTATAAAAATAACATTTATTATGCAAATATTGTAATATACTGAAGCATTACAATGTACAAATTAATATACTGAAGCTAGTCATTACTTTAGAATTTGCAGTTAAAAAATGTTTTTTAAAAGTAGAATGATTAAAAAAATCAGAATGCAAATTTAAAATTTATTCTATATTCAGATTTGTTTTAATGTGGCAAGCTTAAGAAATTTTAAAATAATTAACATGAAAATATTAAAAATTTATTTAAGAATAACTACATTTCAATATATTGTTAGATCAGCGCATTTAATCCCTCAAATTATATTATATTGTCACAAAATATTATATTTAAATCATAATATATATATATATATATATATATATATATATATATATATATATATATATATATATAAACATTAAAAATGACATTAAAAATGATGGGATTTTAATAACCTAATTTTTAAAATGTACGAATTATAATTTCTAACATTTATACATTTAAAATTCTTTACTATATAGAAAATATAAATATTATTCCTAAAAATGTATAAAAAGAAAATATAAATATTATTCCTAATATATTTTTTTAAGCTATATAAAATATTCAACAACTTTCTTATATTTCCTTGAACATTTTTAAATATAAATTAAACATATGACCATCTAAAATATCTTCTATCAATCTAAATTAGAAGATTCCTCAGAGAATCAAAATTTTAAATTTAGTAAATACTAAAATTAGTAGACATGTTCAATATATTTTAAATTCATTAAAATATACATTAATAATCCGGCCACACTAAAAACACTTAGTATATTATAGAAACTTTTCAGAATGGAAAGAATTTTCATTCTATTCAAAATTACTCACAAAATGTTTTGAAAAGTCCTTAATTAAGGGATGATTATCATACTTTCCCAGATGGTATTAAAGTAAAACAAGCACTAAGGACTTATTTCACATAATATATATATATATATATATATATATATATATATATATATATATATATATATATATATATATATATATATATATATATATAATGTAAATAAGTTGTTTTAAAATTTCTTCAATGCTTTGAATTCCAAATAAAGAAAAATTGGAGAATTTTGTTCAAAAAGAAATTTATTTAATAATATCATTTATTTTCCATTAATCATTTTTCAGAAACCCAATAATCTGTACATTAAACTATGAAGTAAAATTTTTTTTAACTAAAATAATGTTTCTTTTGAAAAATTTAATGTATTGATACATTAAATATGCATCAAATAATTCAGTCTGAATATATATGTATGTATATATTATTTTTAAATGAATCTTTTAATAATAAAAGGGTTTGTTTTTTTAAAAAAAGCAAAAAATTATCCAATCTGATAACAATTATAAAAATCCTTTTGTGTATTATTTATTAAAAAAAAACATAATCAGGTATTTGATTTAGTTTATTTTAATCTTTTTGTGCAAATGAAGCTTGATAATAAAAAAAATTGTTGCTAATAAAGTTGCATATGGGTAAGGAAAAGGCTTTAAAATTTTTGTTTAAAATTATTCTGTATTTTGTAGCTTCTAATGACATTGCTTTCAAATTTCCCTAAAGAATGGGTAGAAAGTATCAAATACTTATGTATGCATTTGATACATTAATTTACTCATTAATTTTGTTCATTTCATTTGTTCAATTCTTTAGCTACAATAAAAATTTTATATTGATAGTGTTGTAATAGAAAAAAATGTGTTTTTTAATGTGATTGCAAATGTTTATGGAATTTTTTTTATCCTTTTTATGAATTTTACTTGAATTTAAAAGTTTTATCAGTTGGAATTGATTGAAGTTACATTTCAAGTTGTTATTTATTTTAAATTCACTATAAAAATAAGTAATAAAATCCAAATTTTTAAGCTTTCAATTTACTAATAAATCAAGAAAGTAAGTAACTGTTCTAAGAATTGTAAAAACATTTTTCTTATAATTGCTTAAGAAATTGAATATCATTTATTTTCTTATTCATTAAATTATCAAGATTATCCTTAAAAGAATGTAATTTTAGCAGAAACATGGTAATTACATTATTTCTCTCATTACCTTATTACTTTGTTTATGAATAAGTTGTAGTCTTTTGTAAATATTGTCTATTTATGTAAGTTAGCATGAGTGCATGATTGCTTTGAGAAATTTAATCATGTTACAATATACTTAAGTTTATAGAAAATGCCTTGGTATGAGCTTATACTTTTGATATTTAACACTGCACAAATGTATAGATCTTTTTATTTTTAAGAAATATTTTGTTTAAATGAAAACATAAATTTTCTAAAGAAGACTGTTGTTTCCAATGCCTGATTACTAGAATTTTCACCTTTCTTTCTTCTTCTGGTTACTAGCACTATAAGGGATGAAAGTGATTAGACATCTTTATATAGTGGGGCACCTAATGTGCATATTATCATGGTCTCAAAAATGGGTTTCTTGTAATTTGTACTGGAAATTACTAGAAGATTACCATGCTTGGCCTGCCACTGCTAGAGGTATTATTTCACATGAAGGACATTGCAATCATAGCATTTTACATGCCTCAGCCACTATTAGTGAATATGATGAACTTTCATTTGAGTCAGGATAGGAACTCACTAGCTACTGATAAAGAACAACACCTTAACACCCTGTGACCTTTAATGGAAACTTTTATTTAATTTGCTTTAAAAACAGATAATTTATAACAGTAAATGTATTTCATAATTTATATCTCCTCATTATTTCAATGCCAAGCCAATTAATTGAGAAATTCACATATTCAAATATTTGTGAATAATTTATGTGCATGTATTTTAGTTTCACAAATGACATAATTTCCTAGAAATATTTGTCACTCTAATAAAAAAAATGTATAAGCTTGACTGGACTTTCTTCTTAAACAAAGGAAATAAAATAAATTTGTATAAAACTAAATAACTACTCATAAGCTTTTAAATTAGAATTTTATATTTTGTTTGAAAAATTCATCATTACAAATTTCTTAAAATTTGTATATTTCTAGTATTTTAACTTAGACTTTAAAGAACTAAAAATGATGCATAACACTAGTGATTAAAAAATTATGAAAAATTAGCTATATCTTATTACCTATGAAATCAATTACCTTATTATACCTATGAAATCAATTACATCTTATGACAAAATTGCTCAATTTTAATTATAAGTGTAATTAAACTCATGTTTTTCATATTATCAACAAATATGTCATTTATATGTGTAAACTGTAGATTTTTACAAAGACTTACTTATTTTTTACTTATTTTTCTGTTTTATATAACTCTGTTATAATCGGATTATTTGGAAATGCCCAAAAATTTTAGTTTGAATACCTAATTATTAGAATAAGAAATAATTATTTTTTGATTTATGATCAGATGTTTATTTTCTGATATCAAAATATTTTATCATTCTAGAAATGTAGCCGTATTCTTCTGAATGAAAATGAGCGTAAAAAATTTATTGAGTTATTGAAGCGTCCTAACATGGACTATGACAAAAGAAAGTCTCTAAGGAAAGAAATTTTAGAATCGTGTATGAAGAAAACAATTTGTCCATTTTGCAATGAAGTAAATGGTAATTAAAATTTAATATTTGAAATTGACTTAAGTTTTATTTTCATTACTTATAATTTCATTTTATCAATCAATCAATAATGGCACTACAACCCTGTGTGGGTCCTGGCCTTCTCAATGAGCTTATTCCATCCTGGCCTGTACTCAGCAGCACTTTTCCAATTAGATGTTCCAATAGTGTTAAAGTCCCTATCAAGACAATCAATCCATTTGATTTTGGGCCTACCTCTGGAACACTTTCCCATTGGCCTTGCAAGAAAGATGTTTTTAGGGGTACGTTCAGTTGGCATATGAATAAATGGCCAGCCCATCTCATCATTTGTATTTTAATGTATTTGACAACATCAATGTCTTTAAAACTTTTGTATAATTCATGGTTATACCTTCTACGCCATACCCCATCTGTCTCCACTCCACCATAGATGCTTCTCAAAATTTTCCTTTCAAAAATAGCCAAACGGCATTCATGTTTCTGTGTCATGGCCCAAGTCTCTGAAGCATAAGTTAAAATGGGTCTAATAATAATTTTATATAGTAAAATTTTTGTCCTGTGTTTGACATATTTGGAGGTAAGATATTTTTTTAACCCATAAGATGCACAATTTGCTGCAATTACCCTTTTCTTTATTTCGGGTCCCAAATCACCAAAGTTATTTATTTCAGATCCAAGGTAGGTAAAACTGTTCACAGCTTCAAAATCATAAGAGCCTATGGTGAATACAGAGCAAGGATGGTTTTGCCTTATGCATGACATATATTTTGTTTTGCTTTGATTGACTATTAAATTCATTTTATTTGCCTCTTGTACCAATGCCAGAAAGGATTCTTTAAGAGTATCAGGATTTCTAGTAATTAAATCCAAATCATCTGCAAAGCCCAGGATTTGTAAAATTTTAGTAAAAATGGTACCTCTAGTATTAATGCCTGCATTTCTGATGACTTTTTCTAAAGCAAAGTTAAATAATAAGCAGGCGAGGGCATCTCCTTGTCTTACACCATTTTTAATTTTTAATGGTTCTGAATGATAACTCTGAATCTGAATCTTCATTACAGATTCCTGCATAGTTAGATTTACTAATCTGGTTAGTTTTCCAGGAATACCAAAATCTATCATTGCATTAATTACTGCATTTCTGTTCAAACTGTCATAAGCAGTTCTGAAATCAATGAACAGGTGATGTGTGTCAATTCCATGCTCTCTACATTTTTTCAGAATCTATCTTAAGTTATAAATTTGTTCCACAGTAGATCTCCCTTTCCAGAACCCACATTGGTAGTCTCCAATTATATTATCAGCCAGTGGGACTAATCTGTTGAATAAAATACCTGATAAAACTTTATAAGCTGTGCACAGCAGGCTAATGTCTCTGTAATTAGAGCATTCTAAAAGATCTCCTTTCTTATGAATGGCACAAGTAATACTTTCCTTTCAATCTATGGGTAATACCTCCTGGTTCCATATGTCAATTAAAAGATCATATAGTCCACCAAGTGCAACATCACTACTACATTTCAAAAGTTCTGCCAGAATTTGATCAGGACCTGCTGCCTTGTTGTTTTTAAGCTTTCCCAGTGCTTCTCTAAATTCCTCAAAAGTAGGAAGTGGAACCTCAACTTCAGAGCTATCAGCAGGATTAATGGGTTCATGCAATTCCTGTTTAAGCAAATCATTAAAGTGTTCTCTCCATCTTTGGAGTACATCAGCAGTACTTGTTAGAATGGTCCCTGACTTAGACCTGCAAAATGAAATTCTAGGTTTAAACTCTTTACGACCCACAGTAATTTTCTGGAAGAAGGCTCTGCTTTCATTGAATCTTCTTAGATGTTCAACATCTTTTAATAGATCCTGCAAAAATTTTGTTTTTTTGCTCTGTGGATTTTTGTCTCATCCCTTCTTGCTTCTTTATAAGATTCAACATCTCTTCATGTGTGTTTTCCTTGAATCATGTTCCTATAAGCATTATTTTTGTTGGCAGTAGCCACTTTGCAATCAGCTTCAAACCAATCACTTGAAGTTCTTCGTTCTGATTTTCCCAAGATAGCAGTGCCTGATGCCTTAAAGGCATCTCTAATGCCATGCCAATTTCATTTTATGTTTTACTTTTATTTTTTACAGTTGGAAATATTATGTTGCAATTTCTTTTGCTTATTCAATGAAAAATCACAACATTTTTAATTGTTTGTCTTATTTATTTTTTTGATACCACTGATGATGTCTCCTTCATTTTGAATTGTGAAAGGGTATTTTTTGTTTAATTGTATAAATGTACAGAAATTTACATTTTGCTTATCTACCTTAACTTATTGCTATCGAACTCTTAAAATAATATTTAAAACATAACTTTGAGATTTTTTATAAATATCAAAGCTTTATTCAAATTTAAACCATTAATGATTTAGTTTGTACGTTAACTACACTTAATAATAAATAAATGTTTTTGATTTCAATATTTGGCATAATTTTCCTTGTTGTATATTTGTTTTTATTTTTGATTTATTCATTATATTAAAATATTACTGTTCTTTGATATAGAATATTATTTTAATAAAAATGTATATTAAAATTAATATAAACTATATTGAAATTTTTTACAGGTCAGGTAAAAAAAGTTGGATGTGTTAAGATAGTGCACATAAAACATAAAAAGGATAAAAGAAATGATGTTACTTTAGAAGTGATGGAAACATTTCACGAAGCTATGAAATATAATAAAGAACTAGATCAATGTAAAACTAAATTAAATGAAGTAAGAATTTTATAAATCTCTTATACATTGTATTTTTGTAAGAATCAGTGATATTTAATAATTTTAATACTTACGTTGTCCTATTTTTAAATTGGGAAAAATTATTTCCTAATTTCATATAAAGTAATTAATTTCATGAAATTTAAAAAATATTTTTATATTGAATAATATAGTTAATTTGTTTCTCTACTAAACTGTAGCTTACATACCTGATGTGTAACTTTTTAGTACTTAAAAAAAAAAACTTGTTTTGCTGTGAATTGTCTATTTTAATTTTACTCATTTAGCATTAAAAATCCTTTTATTTATAATACAAAGTATTTTCCATGTGTTATAGTAGTTAGTAATAATTTATATTGTACCAAGAATTATATATTTTTAAAGTTCTTTAAGGATTTATTATAAATTTTTGTGGCAGAAAAATCTCATGTATCTTCAATTTATAATATAAAAAAATCTATATTATAAATCTAAGTATGGTGCTGACTGATGACGAAGTGGTTAGTGACCCTACCCTCAAAGCATTAAGTCCCAAGTTTGAATCGTGTTTGGATAAGGATGTTTTTTTCTCTCTGTGTTTCTCTATACTTTCACTTTCAAGGAAAAGGCCTGAAGTGTGTCAAGGTGTAGATGAATGAGTTAAATCCATTTTAAAACAAAAAACTTTAATGATAAAAATATAACATGCGTACATTTCCATAAAATACAATGAGAAGTGGAAAGTCCTCTTTTTTTTAAAGTATGAGTTATAGTGAAAGTTACAGTAATTTTTTTACACAAATGATTACTTTCAATAGGTAGCACTGCGACAATGTATAATCACTACAGGCCTAACAAGGAACACACACTGGGTGCCCCTACTATATAAATTGCCATCAACTTCATACTTTGTATTACTGAATGGCTTAATCATAAAATCAGCCAGCCATTGGGGAAAAAATTAAAAATATTTGTGGAACAGAAAATTGCTGAAAAATCATCAAAGAATAAATTAAAAATGTCATAACATAGAAATGTTTAAAATTGTTAAGCAATTTTATAAATTTTGTAATTTTTTTTAAAAGTTACAGAGTGAAATAAGTAATAAGGAAATAAAAATATGAAAAGAAATAAGGAAATTTACTTCCCATATATGTTTTGTAGCTAGATACTAAAATAAGTTATTTCAATAACTTTAAATTTATTTATTTTGATTTTTTTTGAAGTTTTACCATTTCATTTCTACCATTTTTATTAAAAGAACTGGTTTAGACATATATATGAAATATAGATTAATTAATCTTTGTTATAAATTAATGTACTAAAATTCATATGTGTCAAATTTTATTTGTCTAAAACAGCATTTAATGTGTAAAATTCAAATAAAATATCTTTTTTAATTTTTTCTCATGTATGTTTTTTTTTTTTTTTTTTTTTTTTTTTTTAAACAATTTAACACAAATAGTTTTTGACTTATCTTAAAAATGATTTATGAATTTAGTTATCCTTGTATAAAATTTTTATAAATTCATATTACTTTTATTGTTTTCTTGTCAAATAAATTAAACCAAGCACCATTATATCTTTTTTTTTTTTTTTGGAAAATCTGTTAATATTTTTATTGAGTTTTGAGGAATTAAAATTAAATTTTAAATGTTTCCTTAATCTTAAAAATTAGTATGTAGATGTTAATTTTAAATACTTATTTTAAATTGATTGATTTCAAAACACCTGTGTTTGAGAAATTAAGGCCCTTTTATAAAAGTTCATGTAAATTAAAATACTCATAATTGTAGAAGTGTTGTAAGAAATTAATATGGCTTGAGCTAAACCTTTTACAGTGTTAGTTGTAATTTTTATTGAAGTAAAGAAGAAAATAAGAAATTTACAAGCTAAAAATTGATTTTCAATTAAGATTTGATTAATTTTAGAAATGTTTTTTATGTTAAGATGAGAATTATTCTTTATTTTTATGTAGCTTATTCTGTATGTAACTTCAAATAATTCATAAAATTTAAAAATGCATATGGAGTAGGAAATTAAATGAATTAAATCTCGTTCCTTTATCTAAGCTATTGTTGCATAGTTGCATTTTTATAAATTTTAGATTGAAAATTATTAGTATTTTTCAAATACTATCTTGTAATTTTGTACAGTTTATTTATATGATTTGAGTTTAATTTTATATTTAATCTTGCAGAAAGATTTAAATCCTGCTGAAGTGTTAGAGAAATTTGGAAGGATTGTTGATGAAGTAATTTTTTAGTCAATTAATATTGCTTTATATAAAAGTTGTTTAAATTCTTTACTATAAAGTTTATTTATGAAAATTGATTCTGTTCTTTAAATGTTTTTATTATTAACTTAATATGTATTTGTGTGTGTGTCCTTTATATATAATTGCATAGAAAAAAATATTTTAAATAATTTTTAAATACAGATTTTCATCTCAAGTTTATTAGATTCTTACTTGGTCATTTACTTGTTTGTAAAATTCAATATAATCAAAAGCATAATATTCTCATTAAAAACAGGAATTTTTATATCAGACCATTCCTATTCATTATCAGCTGTAACATATTAGAAACAAGGTTTTCAATATTTTGATTTCTTATTTGCTTTCATTGCAATATATATATATATATATATATATATATATATATATATATATATATATATATAGATATATATATATATATATGAATTTTATTGTAATTATTATCAATAATAATCTTTTAAAAGATGCTATTGGATTATTTGAATTGCAATATGCTATTTTAACAGTTCTGTCATAGTATTAGTGTTATATATGTAATAAAAGCTCCTTTTTATTTTTACTTTGAAAAACGATTATTTGATTCTTATCATATAGTATTATATCATTTATTGACTTCAAATAATTTGAATATATAACTTCTTATAAAAATGAATATTTACTGTCCTTATAGGATATTCCTTTGCTTATAATGCATTCATCAGCTGGTCGACCTGAAGATTTAATATTTTCAAAATTGCCTGTTCCTCCATTATGTATTCGGCCCTCTGTTATATCAGAATTAAAGTCTGGAACGTAAGATAATTTATATAATGTTTATGCATTCATGTTTAACAAATGAATATTTATGTATGAAAGCAAAAGAATTTGTTATTTAAATTTTTGCCATAGATATTGGTGAAACATAAGTAACAAAAATAAAACGCAATTCTAGTCAGAATATTTGGATAGCAGAAATTTTCTGTTATCCAAATATTTGGATAACAGAAAATTTCTGCTATCCAAATATTCTGACCAGAATTCTGCTGGCCATCTTGTCTAGTGGTCAGCGTGCCTGACTACAGATCGGAAGGTCGTGGGTTCCCGAATCAGGCCCCCCATGGATGTACTTTCTCTCTCTCTCTCTCTCTCTTGTCTTTCTCCTTTCCTTGTGTGTGTGAATGAAGTATGAATGATGCCTACCCTATAAAAGGATCCCTATGGCATGTGTGAGAGTGCGATGGTGGCCCACCCCCTGTAGTGCACCCTGGGCAACGCCTCTGCGTCTAAGAGGTCGCTGTTTCTGGCCGGTTCCTTCAGTATAAGGGAACAATAGATTAAAAGACTCTGTTGCAGTTGTAACAGTTACAATCTGCCATTGGAAAAAAAATTTCTGTAAAAAGAAAGTAAAACAATGTTTTTGTCAATGGAAGTTATTTTTTTAAACATATATGGCTTTAAAATTTATATTTTATGTTACATTGCCATTAAGCATCAAAACTTAATTTTGGAGATTTAAAATCTGGCATCCATTAATATATTGATGTAATATGTAAATTATTATTATGAATTTTCAAATATTCAATATTAATGTTAATGCAGGAAAAAATAATGAATTAACTCTTAATTTGATTAAAAAATTGTTGTTATTAACTTTATGCTATTTTCTCATATAATTTTGCTTCACAATATTTCTGGTTGGATTCTTTTTTTTTTTTTTTTTTTTTTAAAGCAATTTGTAACTGATTATATAAATGAGGAATTCATCATGTCAAATAAGAAAGTAATATATATATAAATTTGCTTTCATTGTGCAAAATCTTAAAATGTTCATATTAAAATAACTTATGAATCTGTTTTCTGTTTGCAAATTTAGATTTAAATAATTGAATTAAAAATAAAGCATTTTACTTTCCTAATATTATATTACTTTATATCCTTATTAAGATGCTTGTTTCTGATATTCATGTTGATGGAAATACATGTTAATTCTCTTAAGCATTTACTTTATCCAAATTTTATTTCCACATATATTTTATTTTACAGATTAGTAACTGAGAATATTATTGTAATAATTTCTTAATAATAAAAATTTCTTAAAAAATTTAAATATTATCTAAATAAGGAAGCTAATATTTTTATGATTTTCTAAAATTGAATTTAATAAAGATCTTATTTCAAACAAAATTCAGCTTAACTAAGATTCTCAGTTAACAATTTTAAATATCCTTAACATTAAATTTACAAATTTCTTTTTTACTAAAAAAAGAATAACTGTCAAATTTCTCATTTATGACTATGCAATTAAAAAAAAATTCTAGATGGTTTTATTTTTATCAACTGTAAATTATTTAAAAATAAGAACTGACAAAATAAGATACTTTTAATGTTTTTAGATTATTGAAAGAAGCATGATGTGCATATATTGTGATTGACGAATACATTTTAGCAATAATACATTAAATATATCTTAATAATTAGGTTATTAATGAAGCTTAATTTATTATTAAACTTCCTCTGAAATTTTCAAAAGTTTAAGCTATTTTCATTGCTTTTCTGATAACTAAACTACATTATTACAATCTAGATTTATCATTTTAATGCATTTGCTTTTCTTGTTATAATCTTGAAAATGCTAAGAGTTTTAAGTAATAAAATGTACTGTTTTATAAATAACTGTGTAGTAAATTAAAAACTAATTTTACATAAAACTAGCTGTTTAGTTTGAATCTTTAGATTGTTTAAAATGATAAACTTTTTTTTTTTAATTTCAGAAATGAAGATGATATGACTACAAAATTGGCTAACATTATTCAAATAAATAATGAGTTGAAATGCCCAAATGCACCATTTAAGCTGCTTATGGTATGTATGAATCTTGTCTTCATTAAAAAACTGCTGATGTAAATCATCATTTTTCATTTTTTCACAATGTTCAATGCACTTTTATTCCATCATACATTTTGTTAAAAAAAAATAATAAAAATAATTTTCTGTTTCTTAGCAACGCTGGGATAACCTGCAAAAATGTGTTGCCTTACACATTAATAGTGAATTATCAGGAGTTACTTTAGATCCTGAAGTAAGTGAATAATTTATTCAAAAAAAAAAAAAAAAAAAATCATAATTTTGTCAAAACCAACTATTTTTTTCTAATTTTATAACTTTTATTTAAGTTTATTCATAAGATATTTTTATTTCATATAATATTTGTATGTTAAGAGGATAACTGAGACTTTTCTTAAATATACAGTATGTATTGTTATAAAGTTTCATACCCTATAATCAAGGTTTTTAAAATTAAGTCATTGATATATTACTTGACATTTTTGCTTAGAAATATTTTGAATAAATTATAGTAAATTATACGTACGTAATCTTCCACAACAATGACTTACAATGAAAAAGACAGTTCTAGCTCACATAATGAATTCTGTTGATTGTATTTCACCCACAAATTATAAGTATTTTATCCTTGATTCTTAGTCATCAATTAATGTATAATTGTTACTTTTGATGATATCAAATGCAGTTCTATTTAGTAATATTGTTAAAAAAATTTATTTCTTCAAGTAAATTTCATTTTAGAAATTATTGACCAAAATGTATTTTTATAAATAAATTTTTTTTTTAATATAATTACAATATACTAAAGAAAAATAATTGTAACTGCAATTGACTAATTATTTTAGACATTAAAAAGAAGTGCTGGAAGAGGAATAGTTCAGCGATTAAAAGGTAAATATGGTCGATTTAGAGGCAATTTGTCTGGGAAACGTGTTGAATTTACTGGAAGAACTGTAATTTCTCCAGATCCAAATTTACCTATAGATCAAGTGAGTTTCCTTTGTTAAATATAATTTATTTTTTTTATATCTTCATTATTTCTGTTATTAATAATTTGTTTTCTAAACTAGGTTGGTATTCCTCTTCATGTTGCTAAAATTTTGACATTTCCTGAAATGGTGAGTATATAATGAAGTGAATTTTTTTATTTGTAAAATATTGCCTTGTCGTCTTCCATTTTAATAATTCACTAAGATTAATGTTTTTTTTTGTTATGTAATAAAAAATTCTTAATATATATTTTCAAAAAAATTTAGTTCATGAACAAGAAAATTTTCTTTTGGAACGGCTGTTTTAATTATTATTGGTAAATTCTGAACTGCTGCTATATTTACTAAGGAAAACCTTTTTTCCAAAATTCTTTAGACATATTATTTGCAAGCATTATGTAAATTTGTTTTTGTTTTTGTTTAAACATATTTTATTGACTAATATTACTATATTTATAAACTTTTCTGAAATTTTTCATGCTAATTATTAGAACTGCTCTACATTTTTTAACATTTGCACCGAATTTATGAATATATTACAAGCATATTGATTGGTGTGGTTGATCAGTGAATTTTTTAATTAGTAACTTATTTAACTTTATGTGGTTAATTTATAAGCATTAAAATGCTTTGCAAATTAACATTAATTGGTTTTGTAGGTTACATCTCACAACAAAAAAAAGCTGCAAGCCCTTATTATGAATGGTGGGCGTACATATCCTGGTGCAAATTTTTACATTGAGCGTGACTCCAAAATGAAAAGGTAATGTAAATACAATATATGCGTTTTATTGAAAATTTTAATTCTTAAGTATTTTTGAAGTGTTGAATTTAATGTGAATATTTATTTTCTAGTGATTTAAATTATGCCAATAGACGACGAATAGCAGATAATTTAAAGGTCTGTTTTGCTTTTATTACATACACTAAAAATAAATATTATTGATTCTTTATATTTAATTCTTAAAAATGAATAAGTACTCAAGCTAAATTCCTTGAAAAATACTTTTAGAATGTTTTATTATTTTTAAAATAACTTAAGAAATAAATTCCTTTTTAACATTGATTTAAGATTTTTTACTAAAATATTTCTAACATTATTTTTGCCATAAAATTTTATATTTGTTTTTTACTTTAGTTAAATTAAAAATTAAAATTTTCAAAAGTTTCTTCAATTTATTAAACATTTTTAACAGCTTGCTTTTATTAGCATGTTTGATGCTTACATTATTTTTTTTATTTCAGTGTGGTGATATTGTAGAACGTCACATGCTTGATGGTGATATTGTATTATTTAATCGCCAACCATCCTTGCATAAGCTTAGTATTATGGCTCACAAGGTTTGTTTATCTTTAGTAACCAATGCTTGTCTTCTATTTTGTATACTGCTTTTTATTTTTATCTATTAATAAAACAACTTTTTCTTAGGCTAAAATAGTACCTACAAGAACACTTCGTTTTAATGAATGTGTTTGTACACCATATAATGCAGATTTTGATGGTGATGAAATGAATATCCATTTACCACAGACTGAAGAGGCTCGAGCGGAAGCTTTAACACTAATGGGTGTAAGAAAATTATTATTTTACTCTAATAAAGGAGTAACATTTATTTTTTAATTTCCTCATTTATTTATCTAAGTAAAGTTTTACTTCCTGAAGAATTTTCAATAAATAATTTTTCATTCTCTTATTTAGCTTCTTTATCAATAGTTCCCATCAAAGAATTATAAGTAATTTTTAAAGTTTAAAAACAATATATTCTTGCAATTCAGATATTTTTGTAATTAATGTTTTATTAATTTTCTTTTGATTAAAATAAATCTCAATTTTATATTAATAAAATAACTTAATAGGAAAGTATGTTAATTTAAATTGTAATCTTTACCATTAGGAGAAAAAAGCTTCTTCTTCCCATTTTGATTTTAATATATTGTAGGAGTTGTTGATCTACTTTGATCAATTTTAAAAAAAATCATTAAAAATTTAAGCGCATTGTTCCTTAAATATGTGTTGTAGTACTACTTGGTGCTACAAAACAGTTTCCAGTTTAATCTTTTGTTAAGAAAAGAAAAAGATTTAATATCATTCATCAAAAATCAATGTGTACTGACAATTATATGCCACCATTTTATCATTTAGCTTAACAGTTCATGGGTTTAATTTAAAATTCTGACTTGCATATTTAATAGTTTGGAATCCATTTGAAATTGTTTTGCCTAGTCTAATCAGTTTTCTGGCTAATTAGACCAGACAGTAAATCAGATCAGTCACTATATATGACCATTAAGCAATAAACAAACAGGAATCAATAAGCTTAAACTAGTTTATTCCTTGCTGGATACAGTGTACCAACATAAAATAATTTCCACCTCTTGCATATTCTTTAAATGTATCTGCTCTGTCACAGATATTTCATAATAACCAATGACAAACAGAAGTGGCAACTTTACTTTGAAGAAAGCATAATAAAAGGCATTCTCAAAAGGCAATAGAATTTTGGTTAAAAATTCATACATTGCAAGGCTAATATAATGATCATACATCCATTTCTGATGTGCATGGAAATAAGCAGAAATTTTGTAACTACAGAGAGGAGTAAAGAAACTTTATATCTATAGAAGTCAGCAAGCAATAAAAAGAAACACTAATGTGTTGTCTTTTCTAAAATTTATCATATGAGAGAAAGAATTTAAATAAATTAAGGCAATACTTTCTAACAATTTAAATACACCGTGTGAATATTTTTACTGAATATGGAAAAATTTGTACCAAGAAAATAATTTCTCACAAAAAAAGCATCTGTGCCAAAAAGTGTCTTGTATCATTCAATGTGACATATAGAAAACGTGGGGATATTTTTTTCTTGAATTTTTTTTCAAGGGGGCACATGAAAATGTGGTAATATTTTGGATATTCCTTTGTCAAAAAAACACTGTGATAAAAAATTTCTTAACAACCACCAGTCAAAGAATCCAACATGTAAGTTAGGATCTTAATGATCATTTACTAGAAGAAAATCTAATAAAGAATTTGTATTACAAATGGATGAGGCAATAAGCAATAATAAAGATATATCTTATTAGTTATCTTTTTTTGATAGTTGTACTATTATTGAAGACCTTTGGGCTTATGAAAACATTACTTAAGAGCTTTAAGGCTAAAGATATGTTTGATGTTCTTAATACATCTATAACAAAGTTTTATATAGATATATACATATACTTACATTAATAAATTGGAGAACCTTGAGTTTATTTTCTTTTAAGTTATATATCGAATAAAGAATTTTTATAACAAAAAACCATTGCAATTTTTCAAAAAAAAAAAAAAAAACTTAATTCTTTTTAAAAAGTCATTTCTTAGTTTTTCTCTATTTACATTTATTTTTTAATGGTCTTTCTTATATACAAATAAAAGACTAAGATTTTACAGATAACATTCTTTCAAAGACTATATTTTTCAAAAAAGGAAATCTACAAAAAATTTTAAGCAGGAATCAAAGCAAACATAGAACAATTATACCTATTTCTTTTTTAAATTTTATTTTGTAATTTTTTCTTAAGGTATTTGTTAAATAAATTGAGTTTATACTATCATAAGTTATTTTTAATAGTAATTTTCATATAATTTCAACTCTGGTTTGTATGAAAGTGAACTAAACTAATTATTTTAATTTAAATTGAAATTTTATGACTATTATACCTGTCTTTGTGTAAATTAAATTTGTCATATTTAAAAAAAAATCGATAATTTAAAAGTGTTTAGTTTTTAATTGGATTCAGAATAATTAATATTGCTGGATTTTTTACTTTAATTTATACACATATTTAAATTATGTTACTTCTTATAGTTCTAATTATTTTATTTGCTATGGTTTTATACTGTAGTAGACACTCATTTTTATGAACTCAGAAACTGGTAAAACAGATTTTAAAATTGGATGTCCATAAAATAGAAAAGTAAATGTTGGGTTTTAAATTATATTTTTTGCCAAACTGTCTATAAATAAAATGCTATCTTAAAAATATTTTGTATGTACTATAAAAGAAATATATGAAAAATAAAATTTATACTAAAAAACAATCTTTTATTTTATTCATAAAAAGTCTGACATATTAATCTTTTTTAAAATTTTTAATTAAATTTTAAAATAACATTTGTTGTACATAATTTTCCTTTTTTTTTTTTTCTTCAATGTAGAAAAACCTTTAGCACTTCAATCTAGTTAGTCATGTTTCTGCTTGTTTTTTTAGACAACTACAATGTTACCTCAATACCTTCATGTTTGATAATTGGACCTTTTTCATTCTCATTTATTATGTTCTTAATCATTATATCACATCCAATTTCATGTTTACAAATTACATTTAAGACCACATTAATGAAATTCTGAGATGAAATTTTAATCAGCAGTGAGCTTTTTTATTGAAGTTCATAGATGAATAACTCACCTTCACTCAGGTTGTTAAGTAAATGTTTGACTATCTTCAGTTAGAGTGGTTACATGTCAAAATGACTTTCATTATCATTCTTTTCTACATCATTCTAAGCACTGACTGTACCTAGAAAATTAATTTCATAATCTAATTCAAAGTCATGATCAAGCTTTGAAAAAGTTTATTTTACAATACTTGCACTTGAAACTGCTGATTGTACAATGATGTATGGATTGTAACATAGGAGTTAGGTTGTCTGGAAGAAATTCATTATAAATTGCTTTAAAAATCCAGAATTTGATTATTAGAGATACAGTAATCCTCGATTTGAATGTTTTACAGTTCTTCAATGAAACATTAAAGACATTTTTAATCGTCAAATAATAAAGATGAAAAAAAGAAACTAAATGATTTAATTAAAAAATGCAAGTGAAAAACGCAAAAAAAAGTTTATAAAAGTTTTCAAAACTTAGGATTGTAAATGGGAATTGAAAATTACCACTGTATCTGTTGGATTTTATCAAAGATCAGCCACTAGTTTATAAATTAAATGTTTTTGAGAAAGAGTGTCTACTGTATATTAGCATCCATTTTTTTCATGATCTTTATATCATGTTTTAATGCAGCATTTAATTTATGTTAATGATTATTAAAGTTTTAATGTTGAAAATTTTCTTACAATTTGAAGATAATTTTTACATAATAAGGATTGTCTTGAAAATATTTACTTTTGAGATAAATTATCAAGATTTCAGAATTCATTTGTTATCATTGGAGCAAAGGCTTATTTAAAATTGATCTTTTTAAATAAATTTGAAAAATATTAGATTTGTTTGCTGTCAATTGTTCTTTAATATTTAATGTAAAATTAATTGCACCTTTCATTTTACTAAATATTAAACAATTAAGAAAAATATTAAATTATTTTTATCATAAATTAACAAATGCTATTAAAATGTATGATTGCTTTGTACATCTTGCTAACTTGTCATGTACATTATTGTACATTCTTTATTTTAAAAGAGTATAAAATTAATTCCTAGGTACCATCAAACTTAGTGACTCCTCGTAATGGTGATCCCCTAGTTGCTGCTATTCAAGATTTTATAACTGGTATGTTAAACATTTTCTAAACGCTTAATGTGAATTAATATCTAAGTATTTGCATTATACCAAACAATCACTCAACAATAAAATTATAAAAAGTTTACTGATTTTAATTATTAATGTAATTACTTAATATCTTTTTTATCAAATGACTCTTCTTTTAAAATAAATTTTGATGTATAAAATCATAAATGTGTTAATCACATTTATTATAATGAAATATAAGGTTAAAATTTCATATTAATTTATTTTTTAGTGACTTGATTTACTTTTGCATTACGTAATAAACTGAGAGCAGGTATTTAATATTGCTGTTTTTGTGTACATTAAATATAGTGCTTGTTTAATGATTGCAGAATATGATGAAACTAACTGCATTAATAATTTAATGATTATAAATTACATAAAAAATCGTAAATGAAATAGTATTTAATATCTTTGAAGTTTTCTTACTCAGGCTTAGTGATATATCACTGCTTTTTGGAACATAAAGTCCAGATGTTCAATCACAGTCACTGTTGAACAACAAGAAATAGATGTACTTCCTCCTTCTGCATATATATTCATTGGTGTGCATGCTTGGAATTTTCCAAGTTTGCTTGGAACATGTGAATACCGCCCATTATCTATGAAAAGTATTTCCAGAAGGCAATTCACATGGCAGAAGATGAATTGCTGGTACACTGTGCAGTGTCAGAGCCTGTTTAATGTAAATTTATTTGAAACACTTTGGGCTTAGAAAAGATATAAATTGCTATGTAGAAATATATTTAAAGTAATATATAAATATACAACATATTTAACTTTGTCTTAGTTCAGATGACAAGTTCCATTTGTCATGCATAACTTTGACAAAATAAATGCATGTTGCCACTTAATATTGAAATATAATCGTACTTAAGCCAGAAGTATTTCATATTTAAGAATATAGATATTTTTGTAATGAGACAGAAATTTTTATATGTATATACAGATAGTTATCAAAATCATGGAAATATTTTAGATTTATAAGGAATCCTTTGTATGGTGTAAAACCACCTTTGACATGTAATACAACTTAGATTCGCCTTTGAATAGATACTGATATTGGAATGTAATACAGCATTGACTTGGCTAGAAATGTAAATAGTGTTAAGAATACAGTTCTTCATGGAGATATTGTGAATATTCTGGGAAACATGCTAGTGAAAGTTATAAATTTCATATCGAACACTGTCAAATAGACCTTAACACTTCAAATATATTTAAGTTGTGTAGCTGTGTAGGCTAAAGTAGATATTTAACTTCATCTTTGCTTTTATCGAATCATGATTAAACAAGTTCCACTGCATGGATAGATGCATTATACTTAAAATGTAGGAAATAAAGTTAGCATTCTGAGATGGATTGCATAAGTTAAAATTTCTGTATAGTTCATGGTGATATTTCTTTTCAGACTTTCAATTGATCTTGCAGAAAAATATAATATGGCTACCGTATTATGACTGATCCATCTCAATGCTTGACAATTAGAAAAAATCACAATCACATGCTTGTCTAGGTGTCCTTCAAATGTGCACTTATCTTGTTGAAGAAAAAATTAATGTGCTCTCTCTTTCATATTTTCATACATTTATCAATCATTCAGTTTTTGGTAAGTTTGACACCACTGTAGACGATGATTGGCTATAACACCTGGGAAAAGTGATTTGGGAATTGCTGCTCTACCACTAGTGTACTATTTATGAAGGTGGCTTTTAAATGTAACTATTGACCTTTGAAAACCTAGATGCAGATTGAACTTTGTAGTCAATTTTGCTGCAGTATTTCACTTTAAGATATTACTTTGTTTCATTTCTTGTTGATCTTTTTCATGAAACTTATCTTTCCATTCATTGTTTTGCTTTGCCAAGCTTGCCTTGCTGGGCTGTTTGTATACTATCATGACTTCAGACACAGTAACTCTAGAAATACCTAAAAGTTAGGTATTTCTAGAGGTACTGTGTAAAGTTAGGTATTTTAGTCACACTTACTCCAGTTGAATGGCCTCTTCGAAAAACCTAAAAGATCTGACATTTTATATTTTTAAAAAAAATTTCAAGAATTACTGGAGTTTAATAAAACCTATCCCAGACTATCCCCACAATATATTTATAAAAAAATTTTTATTTATAAAAAAACTGATAGCTATTTTACTAGCTTAATGCTTATGAAGCATATTAACAAATGCCACTTTTATTCACCAATGTTACCATTATTTAGATAAACATCTTTATGCTTTTTTTAGTGTTTATATTATTTTTACGTTGATTTAATACATACATTTCACTTAATGTATTTCATTGCTTCTAGTCTTCATTATGCTTAAATAGCATTAAAACTCAGAGGAATATTATTCCTTGTTGTTGCCAAGTAGTTATGCTACTCAATTATATATGGCAAGAAATGACACAATTCAAATGTATATCTAATCAAATTTTAATAGATTATTGAGAAGATATTTTATCTTTGACTCTAATGATCTTTTGTAGAATATATAAATTCATTTTTAAATTATAGAATAAAACATAAGTTTTTATTAAATAATTGGTGAAATATAAATTCTTTTTTGTTAAACTTTTTCCTACAAGCTTCTAAAATTTTCCTTAATTTTAAATTTACTTATTATATTACTATATATTTTTAAGACTATTATTGTAAGAGCAAAGAAATAAAATTATTACACACACACGCACACACACACAGATATAATTTACTTTTATTTACATTTTGATATGATGATTTTGGTAATGAGATTTTTTTTATGCTTGCCAAGATATTTAATGTGCTAATTAAACTACTAGTTCCTTTATTTAACTATTAATGGTTTAATATATGTTGTACATTCAACAATAAAAAATTGATTAATCCCTTTTTGTTATATTAAAAAAGTAAATCCTGTGTCAGAATAAAAATTCTATTTATTTACTAATTTGGCATCAGTGAGAATGACAATTGTAAGCATAGAGTAATGTCTTATATACATACTTTTTACTTCATTGAGATATGTTTAAAAAACTGGGTCTGTATGTGCAGCCCAATATAATTTATATCTGTTAATTCAGTTGTCAGTTTTAAAATTGTAGTTCTTTAAGCAGGTAATGAAAATCTCTTGTCTCCACATGTGAACAAAGGGAATAATTAGGTGTATAAAATACAAACACTTTTAAAAAAAATCTTTTTTCATTGATTTTGATTAAATATCCCTGAAAAATTTGTACTCTTTAAAAAATTTGAGTGACATAAAATGTGACAAAATATTGATACTTTATGTATAAACACATTCCTTTAATATTTAATAAATGTTAAATTTTAATTGTGGAAAAATTAATTTTTTTTCTTTAGAGAAATAATATCCTTTAATTTTTATAGGTGCATATTTGTTAACAAGCAAAGATACATTTCTAACTAAATCAGAAGCTCAACAAATAATTACAAGTGTACTTTCTAATGAAGATTTACTTATGTCAGTTGAGTTACCTCCTCCTGCTCTAATCAAAGTAAGTTATATTTTTGGTAATCACTTCATTGTGAAGTTTTATATTAGATGCTAAAAATATCAAATAATAATATTATTGCAATTATATGGATACTTACTGTGCTGTATAATGAATTTAACTACATCTCTTAGTGGAATAATGTATCCGTTTCATGCATTTTTTGTTGTTTAACTTAACTTTTTTTTGTTTAATATTGTTATGTGTGTTTGAAACAAGAAACTGGAATTTCTTTACAATTTGAAATATTTTTATTTTGTGTTTAATATTATTCAATTAAATAAAATAAAAGGTTTCTTTAAATGTGATAAAGTAATTATTTAAAAGATTTTCTATTGCTGTAATCATTTTGTAGTCCTTAATAATTATATGGATAACTATTATATTTAATTAAATTTACTGTATTTGTTTTGATAGCCTTGCACTTTGTGGACTGGGAAGCAAATTTTCAGCATGATTCTGAAACCCAATAAATCTTGGGATGCTGTGATTAATTTGAGAAAAGCTGCCAAAGGAAAATCAAAATCTCCTTATACAGCTAGTGAAGAATTAGATCCTAATGATAATTGTAAATATTAATTTTTATAGTTTCTATATTAAGTTACATTAATGTTTTGTCATTATTATTCAAGAGTTTCTCACCTAAAATAATATAGTTAAAAATTAAATTTATTACAAATTACCAGTAATATTTTTTAAAAAAAATTAAACTTTTTTTAAATTAGTTTTTGGTGGAAATTTTTCACTTTTTATAATTTAATTTCATTTCCCTTTACAATATTATATTCATAAATAAAGTTAAATCATCTTTTCTGGTTTTATATACTAGGAGCTTTGTATTTTTTATTTCTGAATTTACTGTTTAATGTAATAGCAAGGGTGAATGACATAAAAGATACTATCTACAAATTATGTCTTACATTCTCCCAACTATTTTCTAGACACTAGTATTTTAGCGAATGTTATTTTAACCTTATCAGTTGCATTTAATGTATCTGTATAATTCTTTAATGTTTGTTTCCACCTTTTTATTTAAAGAAAACTATATGTATTTATTTTAAACTTGTTTGTTTAATTTAATGAAATGAAAAATATTAAAAGTTAACTAACCTCTATATTATCAATTTAGACATCATGCCAATTTAGATTAATTAAGTAATTGCCTGGGGTCTTAATGTTAAAAAAAAAATTAGAAAATCAAAAATTAAGGATTTAAGTTTACTTAAGGTTTCCTACTATTTATAGATATTTAGGAAATACTATTACTAAGTTCTTCTCTTATCTTATTATTGTTTCAGTTGTTAATATTAATGAGCTATTTTATGTAAGCTGATTTCAATTATTTTTATTGGTTCTGTAAAGCTAATAATAAAAAAACAGTCGATTAAAACAGATAGCATAAAAGCATATACTTTAAATAAAATATTTTTTGCCTAAATGCAGATGTGTATGGTTTTTAATTACCACTGAGAATAATATTATAAACATTTGTTAACCAACTCAGTATCCACAACATATCTGATACGTCACAATAAACTGTTCAATTAACGGCCAGTTACGGCAGATATTCGTCATAATTTTCCAGCCTAAAAGTGGCCAGCAACATATATATACATTGTAGGTTTACCCCACAAAAGCGGCCATTTCGCACGGTAGAAACCACTTCTTTTTTTTTTTTCCCCCTTAACGGATGGATTGATGGATGGGTCTTAATGAATCAAACCCCACTCCTCTAAGCCTTTTCTTTTGAAAACTAAAACTGTGACTGATTTTCATGCCAAATATCTAAATCATTGATTATTATTGCCAAGATTCAACTCTAAAATTTAATATTTACAATTTTACAAATGAAATGCAATTTTTTATAATACCTTTTTTTAAATTTTAGTCTTAAATATATTTAAGTTTGGTGATTTGTTTAGGACAAAGATTTTACATTTCTATACATTTTTTAATTTGTTTCTGTTAATGCTTGCCTCCTTTCTTAAGTCTATTTTTGTCCATTTTCCTTCTTTTCTTAATTACTTATATTTATTTTAGTTAAGTTAATTCAGTTTTTTTGTTTTAATGACATTTTATAAAATAGTTATGATTGAGATAAGCAAATAGATTTCGTAAATGTTAATGTTATTTGTGAAAACTTATGTATTATTAATGAAAAATTATATATTTAGTTTCCAATGAAAGAGCTCTTGCATATAGTAAAATTGATTTATTTTTCATGATTAATAATATTGTCTTAAGTTATAATCACTCAAATTCATTTAATTTATAGTTTTATTTTTGTACAGCGGGAAAAAACTTACAGAATAAGTTAACTGCGTATTACATTTTGGTTTATTATTACTTTAATTTCTTTTAATATGCATTTGAAATATTGTTCATAAAATAGAAGTATCATTTTAAAACGTACTGTAGCATGATGGTCATCTGAGTTTTAGCCAAGAATGTTATACTTATGTTTTGACTATCATTTCTTTTGAAAGAAACATAATGAAACTAAAGTGTACCAAAAATATTAATTGTTATGCTAAATTCATTATTTTAATATATCAATATTAATTAGTGATATTTTTTACATATCAAATAATTAAAAATTTTCAATAATAAAAAATAAACAAATGAAATTACAATATTTCTGATTTCATCTCTATTCTGGCTTGCAAGACATTTTAATTTTTTTATTTTTTTTGTATAAATTTCATATATTTTTTTTATATGATGTAAGGATAATATTTTGGGAAATAAATATTCTATAATAAAAATTTATAATATCTTCAAAGCAAAGAAAATTTATGGTTCAATAATTTTTTAAACAGTAAATTGCTCTTCAAAAAATTCAGTGAATTTTATTTAATATATAAATATTGATAAACATTTTTATGCCTATAATAGTTTTATACTCTTCAGAAGGTATTCTTTTCAATTAGTGTAATAGTAATTAGTTGAAATCACAATCTTACTGCTGATAAAGAATTAAAACTTTAAACTTACAGAAAGTAATTATTTTTTTATAAAACATATTTAACTTATTACTTTATAATAAAATTATTTTTAAACAAACAAATTACTAATATGTTTGTTCAACAAATAATTTTCATTAAAATGATCGATATTAGATACAAAAAGAGATTTTTAAATTTAATAATCTTAACTACAGAAATTCTTGTTGCAAAATGGTTTTCAAATCCTCCTAACTATTCTTGTTTGAACAAAAAATTAATCTGTCACATTTATCTTTTAAAAATAAAATTGTGTATTCGATATAGGACTGACTGTGCCATTAAAATCTAAAAACTAATGATCAGCATGTTATATATTTCGAACAAATGATGTTCTTAAGAATTAAAGTTATAAAAACAAAGAACATTCTCTCAGGCAGAAACATCTGAATGAAATAGTAAGTTAAAAATATTACCAGAAATCATGAAATATTTAAGCTTAGTTTTCTTTTCTCAATCTGCATTAATTATAACAAGATTCAAATAGCATAAAAATGTTAAATTTGATCAAAACAGGGAAATTAATTGTAGAAATTACAAAAATAAAATTCAGTTCTAAAGGAAATATAAGCTTCTAAATAACTTAATTACTTCAAATTCTGCAATAATTATTTCATATTTTTTTAAAAATACATATGAATATAAATTTGCAAAATAGTTCTTGTTTAATATAAAATAAGATATTAGAATATTTAAATTAAAGGCAATTTTTTCTGCAAGATTATAATATTTGTATTAGTAAAAATAAACTATATTAAAAAGTAGCAACAAAGTATGGGCATATATTAGTTGTGTGAAGACCAACAAACTTAATATTGAAAAGTCTTAATATATTGAATAATATCAATGAAGTTTATAATACCGATTAATTTAGAATTGCAGGTTTTAAATTTCTAACAAAAAAGCAAGAATCTTTTCATACAAAAACAACTTTTCCATCTTAAATAAATTTTTGATAATTTAAAACACATTAACCTTTTTATTAACTATTATTCGATATATTGAAGAATAGAAAAATAGATGCTTACAACAATTATACAACTTCAAAAATTTTCAAATCTTAAAAATATATATCAATTTAAAAAATCATTACTTTTCCGATTTCCATAATTTTTTGACTTTAGTTCTTGATATATAAATTTCTAAAATTTAGCATGTGGAATGTTAATGCTATTTCAGCACTTTGAAAATAAAGTTTTTTGTAAACTCGCCCTATCTCAAAAAAGTTTAAAATGTACAAATTAGTTCTTGCATTTTATCTATAAAAATGTCTTTGTATTTTAAAAACATTATCAAGATAATTTTTACAAAAGAAGATAAAAATGAATAGGAATTTTCAGACATAATAATTATCAATTAAAATAATTATACAGACATATGTTTTGTTAATACCAATAAAGTCATTAAGTACTTTATTAGTATTAACAAAATATCATACACAATAAAAAAAAAATTAAAATAAAATTTAATTTTGTGATTTCATTTCAAAAAAATTAAAATGTAAATAACATGTAGTTAAGGAAATTAAATTTGATTGATTTTTGTAGTTTTCCCATGTTCAGAATTTTTAAACATTTAAAATAAATTGTTCTTATGAAATTTTCTTTTCAAAATTCTACTTTACTTATGTAAAAGAAAAATGTTTATAAAGTTTATAATTTTTATACAATTAAGATTTCTTCAATCTTACATGATTTGATAAGCAAAACTTGTTTTGTATTGATTTGTTTCCATCATATTGATAATATTATATTGTTTTATTATGCAACAGAAGTTATAGATAGCTGCTAAAATATTCAAATATTTTTCACTAATTCACTACCCATTGGATCTCTTGAAAATATTGAGAAATTAATGATCATATAAACTTGAATATATTAAAGTATGAGGTATTAAATTTATTTTCTTTACAATATTTATAAATTTTCAATGGTACTATTTCAAGCAGTTTCCAATATACGCCAGGAATTTATTTCAAGGAAGATAATTCTTCACACGTGTGACTTCCTGTATGAGTAGGAATGTTTCCAGTTAGTAACAGAAGAAATAAAAGGGGGTGTTTATTTCAGTAAACATAAATTTTTTGATTTTTCTAGTTAAAATTGACAGATGAGAAACTGGTTACTCACCCTGATTCATTACTATACTCTGATTTAAAAGGGTATTTTTCCCTCTTGAATGATTTTCAAGTCTCAAAGAGAATAAATTTTGATATTGTTAAGTGAAATATTTAAAACTGTTCTTTTTTGTCAAATTTATATTTTAAGAAACATTTTAAAAAAATGGCTAGTGACAATGAAGATTAAAGTTCCTCTTTTAGCAATGTTTGACGTATTTTTCTCTGAATTAGAAGAATCTGACAATGATGATGTTAATTATGTCAGACAATAGTATCCCGTGAATACCGAAACTAAAGCCCCACAATGTTTTTCATTCACGGTTTCTCTTGGAATGAAAGTACCAGCTCCCGATTCAGAGGATTTGTTGAAATTTTTTTAATTATTTATGAACTACACTCTAATTGAAATGATTGAAGAGGAAACAAATATTTATGCTACAAATTATTTACAAGGAAATACTCTTACCCCAAATTCAAGATCATGTCAGTAGTATCCCACTGACATTCAAGAAATGAAAATTTTTCTCGGTCTTTTAACGTTACATAGAATAATTACTAGAAAATAAGTACGTTCAAAAAAGTATATAAAATTTTCACTCCTTTAAATTGTATGATACAAAACTACTAATTTTTTATTTTTAATAAAAAAAAAACTTTCATAACCGAACACATTTTCTTTTGAGAACAATGTGGAAGTTTAGGTGAATAGAAATCCTGAGTAAAACTATAAATAAGCACTTTCCAGTCAATTTTTGATTCTTAAAATTTCTAAAAAGAAAATAAGCATAAAAATAGATTTCAGATTTAAACCGTGAATAATTTCTTGTTTAAAGGAAGGAAAATTTTTCATAAAAATATAATTGGAATATTTTATAAACAATAGCAAAATAGGTATCTTATCAATTAAAAAAGGAATAAATATGCAACAAAAATTTATAATTCTCTATTAAAGATTCAAATTTTTAATTAAGAGACTATATTCTCCTATACAAAGTCCCTTTAATTTAGAGAATCTATAAACGTTTTATATTCGTAGTATTATTAAGTTACTAATGAAAACATTTATATAAAAATACTTTTTTTATAATGAAAAAAGAAAGTCTTAGTATGTTTTTAGATATTATTTTAAGGGAATTGAATCACAAGTCCACACACACATAAAAAGAAAGTAACTCATTATAATTTTATCATTTCTCTTTTGCACTTTTGTGAAATTAAGTGATAAAGATTATTTTACTTTTTATTTTTAATTATGTCTAAATATCAGTTCACATATGCTTAGGAAAATATAGAAAAATAATTCAAGTAATAAACTCGTGTAAACAAATCTTCTAGTTAAGTTGGAATAAATTGACCATAACAGTTTAAACTACATAATAAATGCGCTGAAATTGGATGAAACACATTAGCCAATAAAATTAACTTTCTTGCACTTTCTTCCTAAAATATATGACAGGCGATATTTTATCTAAGATTGATCAGTTTCGAGTTGAGAAAAAGTAATTTAGCAAATAAATTTCAGCTTTAACAAATTTAAATAAGCAAAAAATTACATTTAGTAATCAAACAGAGCATGAAAAGTCTATAACAATGATTTAAGTGTAATTTTTATCCTTTGTATTTCATATTATTCACTAAGTTAGCATGAAAACACTAAAAAATCTCTTTATTCTAAATTACACTATAAATAACTTTTTATTATTTTTGCTTTCTAAAAATAATACAAAAAGATGTGAGGTATGTTTTTTTATTTTTATCCACTTTTATTTGAATATACAATTTATTCTAGTAAATTGCTAAATATATGCAACCCTACATAGGGTAGTAAAGTGGAAAGTAACACCCCTTCCCAAATTCTCTGCTGTGACAGTTTTCGGGGGAAGAATTTTTGACCATTTCAAGGGAAATAAGTTATGAACGAAAAAGTATAAAATCTGGTTTTGAGGAGGGAATACTTTTTGCGGAGTCATAAAATATTCTGAGACGTTGAGTTGGTTAAATTATTCTTAATTTATATTTATTTTAAATGTACAGTTCATAATAGGTTGTATGTAAAGTTTTAAGTTTCGTTCTTGAAATGATTATTTATTTTTTTAGTTGTAAATATCAGGAATGGTGAATTGTTGTCTGGTACTATGACAAAGCAAACTCTTGGTTCTGGATCAAAGAGCACAATATTTTATACACTGCTTCGAGATTATGGAAAGACTCATGCTGCAAATGCCATGTTAAAGCTTGCTCGTTTGTCATCCTTTTTTCTTGGTAAGTTTGTAATTTATATTGCATTATATATATATATATATATAATTTCTTGCTTTTCTTTTATATGTATTTAATATAATTGTGTGCTTTTTAAAAGGAATTATTACATCTAATTAGCAAAAAATGTATTTTAATTGCTTATAAAGTCTTATGAAGAGTCAAATTTTCTTTTAATTTGAATTTAAGTTGATGAAACAAAGTTTAGTGGTATTATTGTTGATAATTGATTGTGTGTATCATAAAATTAATCTTTAAATATTGTTTTCATTTTTTAGCTAATCGAGGATTTTCAATTGGCATTAAAGATGTTACTCCAGGTGAAGTTCTTTTAAAAGAAAAAATGGAATTAACTCAAGAAGGGTAATTATAATGATATTAATAATTTATTGTTGCACTTTTCCAACTAAAGACTTTGTGATATATTCTACTCAAATGTGATATTTTATTGTATATAAAAATAGAAACATAATATTAAGTGAAAAAAATGTTTTCTCAATGCTTTTAAACTTGAAACAGAAAAGTTAGATAATAAGTTAAAATATTTATTTACAAATTTTTTAAATATTCAAGTTTTTGAAATTGTATGTATCCTCAGAGCTTTATTCTAGCTTCAGTAATTAGTTTTCTAACCTTTAAATTTATAAAATGAAAACTTAATGAATACTTTAAAGTTTTGTAACATAAACATTAAAGCATTTATTGTAAAAGCTGTGTGTTTCTTTAAATATATTTCGTTGTAAGAGAAAATATAATTCATTTTATTCAAAATTCAAGTAAAGAATTTAGCAAAAATTGTAAAATCTTTAAGAACTAACTATTTTATATTAGTGAGAAATTTATAGTGACATTTATTTAAAATGAATTGAAAGAATTAGATTCTCAAAATAGAAAAGATTAAATTAAATGTGATAATTACTTGAATTTTATTAATTGTTGCATAATTTGCATTTAATTCAGGAATATCAATTCTGTTAAGTGTAAATTTGGATTATAATTGATATATATTAATTCATCACTTTTTACTGAATACAACCAAATTGGATATATTTTATCATTCATTTTAAGATAAATACATAATTTAATAAAATGTTTTGAAAAATAAAAGTAAACTTATATTGGGAATATAAAGTTATTTTTAAAAGAAGACATTCAAAATATTTGAAGAAAAACTGCAAAGGGACATTTTATCCCTTTTATAAAATGATCTCATGAAATTAATTTTGGCTATCAAAAGGTATTTCAAATCCTGATTGATGCGTTTTAATATAAATTGCATCAAAGTTTTAGTTATAAAATTAAAAACAAATTTCACTGAACAATGCTATAAGGAATTATTTAAATGCTAAGTATGGATTTTGATTAATATCATGTTCTTTTTTATGGAATTACACAAACTACTTAAAATTTATCTTTAGGTTTTGAAGTAAATAAAATTGTAGCAAATCTTTTTGAGAATTACCTAAGATTTTAGAAGTTGTAGAGGCTTTTCAGTGAAAACTTTTATGCTAAAAATTTTACTTTACTATTATATCAATATTTAGAATTAATAATATTTTATCAGGGAAAAGTTAAAATATGTTTAATTATTTTTATCATATGTATGCATTGTCATTGAATATATCATGTAATAGGTTTGCAAACAATTTTAAGTGCAACCTCTACTATTACTGGTTCAGTGTATAGATTTTAATTCAAATTGGTTTTTCATGAATTTCTTTAATTTTTATTTACCTAATTTTCATCTGATGCATATTCTGATATCTATCAAAACTGGTTAGGAACATTATAAAATAAGTTTGATTATTTCTAAAAGTAATAATCTAAAAATATGAATTTTATATTTTTAATTCTGTTCTGTTTTTCAAATAAAAATTGAAAATAAGTAAGAAAAATGCAAAGTAAGAAAATAACACAATGCTAAACTATATAAAAATGTATCAAATTACACAAATATTACATTCATTAAGAAATTATGTGGAAGTTTAATGACCCATGCTATCTATTTCACAATCTTTCTTATTAGTAGATTATTTGCACTTTTAAACAGCAATAGATTCTTTTAATATGATGAAATTTGAAAAATTAAAAAAATATTGTCATTTTATAAACTGTATGAGTCAATAGGGATGTTATTTATTTTGTTTGTAATTGGCTATAAATTCAGATTTAAATGAATAGTTTGACTAAGCCTATGTATTTTCTGTGTATACTTATTGATTTAATTTAATATCTCATGAATTAAATTCTAAATGTTTTTAATAGCTATTCAAAATGTGAAGAATATATTGAAAGTTTAGCAAAAGGACAGCTAGCAACCCTACCTGGTTGTGATGAAGAAGAAACATTAGAGGTTAATGTTACTAAATATCTTTTCTTAATATCTTATTTTAATACCTTTTGCATTTTATTATGTGCTATAGCATTCACTATAACATTGTTTTTACTTTCTAGAGTAAAATTATGTGTGAATTATCTTCACTTAGAGAGCGTGCTTTTCAAATTTGTTTGAAAGAACTTCACAAGGGATGCAGTCCATTGCTAATGGCTCAGTGTGGATCAAAAGGTACTTCTTGCATAATTATATATATATATATATATATATAATTAAGTTAAGCTTTTTGTTTATTGAATTAGTTTCTGTCCAATATATTTTCTAGATCTTAGATCTCTTATACCTTTTTCCAGGATCAAACATTAATATCAGTCAAATGGTTGCTTGTGTTGGACAACAGTCTATTAATGGTCATAGAGTTTCTGATGGTTTTGATAGAAGATCTTTACCACACTTTGATGCTGAAAGTAAATATTTTTTAATAATTTTATTTAAAAAGAGTTATTTAGTTCAAAATTTCAGATTTTTTTCATTAAAAATTTTGATAACCTTGAGGCATTTTAATCAAGCTGGGCACTTAGTTTTTATCTGCCATTATCTGATTTAAAATGAATTATCAAAATGTGCTAAAACAGAAACAGCCCATGTTATTTCATATATTTTTTAAGATTTTATCAGTCAATAAAACTATGTTACTATGTGTAAAAAATGCATCCAATGGTTGTTAGCTATTGGCAAAGTTAGTGAATTTTTCTAAAAATTTGCTTTCCAAATTTATAAAAAATCTTTGATAATATTTAGATTTCTTCTTGTATCTAACAAAGTATGAACTATTCTTTTGTTAAATTGAAGAAAGCTATTATTTATGCTTAGGTCACTTCAGATAAATTTACTTTTGGCAAAGTGACCTAGAGTATACAAAACAGAATTTTTAATTTTTTCATGAAAATATGTTTATAGTAAATTAACAATTTAATATTCTGTCAACTGCTTAAAAGTAATTTGTATTTCGTTTCAAATCGTGAACATTTTCAAATTTTATTGAAATGACTGTTTTAACTCTTCAGTTACACTGCTTAAAAGTCTAAAGTTTCATTTTCCAATTTAAAGATCAATTTTCAGAGTGAATAGTTATGATTGTTAAATCATAGTTATTTTGATAATATATATATATATATGTATGTATGTATATAAAATTCAGAAAAAATTTACATGCTAATATATATATATATTAGCATGTACATTTTTTCCGGATTTTTATATTAATCAGTTTTATATTTCAATAAATTTCACATTTGGCTTCACTTAAAAAAGTCATAAAAAGTTGTTTTTAGAGATTTAGTTTGTTTGCTTTATTATTAACAAATTGAAACGCTTGCTAAAAGATTGTGAATAAAAATAAAGAAGAAAATTATAACAAATTTCTCATTAATATACAATTAGATATTAGTTTGTCAAGCGTACATTTTGTATAAATAAAGTAATATTTAGTATGTTAATCAGTAACATCATAATTCAAAATTGAAGGAGTTGTTTAGCATTTTGTATGAAAGGAAAGCAGAAATTATTTGATGTTTTAAATATGTTATATGAATTCTTAGGTAAAACTGCAGAAGCAAAAGGATTTGTTCAAAACAGTTTTTATACAGGCATGACTCCTACTGAATTTATTTTTCATATGATGGCAGGGAGAGAAGGTAAGCGTTATATATGAATTTTTTTCCTTGTCAATTTTTAGTCATAAAAGTCAATTTTATATTTGTTCACTTAAATGCATATTGTTCTATTAGGTTTAGTAGATACTGCTGTGAAGACTGCTGACACAGGTTATATGCAACGCCGTCTAATCAAAGTAAATCGTCTTTTAAAATTATTTGTATATATATTTTTACCATTTAGTAATAATTATCAATTATTCATATTGTTCCTCTATGTGTGTACAAATTTCATGTTTTTATGTTATTGGATAATCATAAAGAATAGCACAATGTATTATATATATATATATATATATATATATATATATATATATATATATATATATATCAAATCCTAAATCTGTTTTTAGAAAAAATATATATATTTTATAATTTGTGGAATATGAGCAGATTATTTGATACAAATTAGAATAATATAGCATAAATGCATATATCCTCTATTTGATGGCATAGAAATTATTGATAGTCTGGCACAGTGATGCCTTTTTTTATAAATCAGAATATAGATGTCAATTTTAAAATGTTAGTACTTCTGTAAAAAATGTATTCAATATTTAGATCATCATAAAAGTTTTAAAAAAATTTATTCATTTTTCATCATATCATAAACAAAAGAGAGAAAGTTATTCAAATCATATATGCTAGTTTTGTTTGTTTATACAAACTAATGAACGAAAATGAAATTTGTCACATCACACATTTATCACTTGATTGTGATAGTCAGATTGATAGTTGTATCTTTAAATGCCATTTCTGTACTGATAAATATATTGTTCAAGTGTGGAAATATGTTAAATATGTTGGCATAACTATCTTTTTTTTATGTGAGTGTTTGCTTAAAATTCAATGACATCTTATAATGACCAATTATAGTTTATACAACAATAATGGAGCCATCTTTTTTGATGATTAAAAATTCTTTAACTTGATTTTTACTTTGTTATCTAACATGCTTTGGCTTATTATTTTTTGTACTTTTTAAAATAGAAAAAACCTTAAATTTTCAAGAACAGTGTCATATTTATGATTTTTATACTCTGTTCATTTCTTAAGTACTCTTTGTAGATTTAAAATACATCTTTTAAGGACTTTCAATGTAAAATAATATTTTCCACCTGAATATATTACTATAAAATGCTTAATAACTTATATTATGCTACATAAAGTAACAATTTTATTGATATCTTGTTAATATATTACTATGATTATTGTACTATGTAATTACTATTGATATTTTGTTAATATATTACTTGTTAATATATTTATTGATATCTTGTTAATATATTACTATAAAATGCTTAATAACTTATATTATGCTACATAAAGTAACAATTTTATTGATATCTTGTTAATAAGATTTTGATTCATTCTACACACAATGGAAACATATCTAAAGAATAAATATGAAAGGTAAAAATAACTGGTGTAAAGGTGTGTCCCTCCCCCCTCCATTTAAAAAGATATTTATTCATCAAATTGAAATGTTTCCATTTAGCCACTAATCAAAATTCTTGTCAAGTAAATAATTTAAATTTATTTTCAATGGCAGTTCAAATACAAGGAATAAAACAACTTAAATTGATTATTTAACTGCAAATATTTTTTGCTTATATTAACATTTAAATTTTTTTAAACTTTTAATTTGTATTATTTTACATTTTGTTAATTAAACTTTTCCATCAGAAAATACTTCTTTGACATAGAATTTGTAATTTTTTCTTTAAAAAACATTTTTAATGTATATTTTTTAGAAATAAGTCAATATTTAATGTGGATATTAGTTTCTAATCTGAAAATTATTTTTCTAAGGCTTTCCCTTAATTTTACTTTTATATTAAATTTAATTAGTTTAGATTTAATTTAAAAAGTAAATGAAAAATGGGATATCAAATGCAAAATTGTTCAATTTATTATATTGATAGTGAAAGGCCAAATATTATCATTATTAATAATTATAAATGAATTATCAAATGCAAGTAAGAAAATATAGTATGAAAGTTTATTTTTGTCATGAGGAAAAAATATTTTTTGTGTATTTGATTTTAATTTGCCAGATAAAAATGAATTTTGTTTCCATATAAAGAAGTGTTATGTTGGTTGATAAGCTTATTGTTTTTATTTTGTAAAAAATTCTAAACTTGTTTTACAAAAGTAACTATTTTAGTAAGAAGATTAGCTCTAAGATTTAGCTAATTCGATTGTTGCAGCAAATAATAGTTTTTATAGTAAACATTAAAATATATGTTATGGGTGATTTAGGTTTCTTATGTTATTGTCACAGGCTGCAGGTCATATTTACATTCGAATGATTACAATTTAATATAATATGATGTATTTAGTGCTTAAGATTAAAAATAAATGTATAACTTTATTAACAGTCATTAAAATATTATAAATTATTAAGGATTTAATATATTTTCTTTCATAGTCATTAGAAGATTTGTGCTTACATTACGACATGAGTGTTAGAAACTCTGTTGGTGAAGTTGTGCAGTTTGTTTATGGAGGAGATGGCTTAGATCCAGCTTGTATGGAGGGTATAAATAAGTTTGAACTGCTAGAAAATAAAAGAGAAACGGAATACTCAATGAAAAAGCATAATGATCCACCAGATTCACCAATTATTTTGGAGCGTGCATTGTATCATATTACTGTTAGTATAAATTGGAAATTATTTTTCCGTGATTTGATTTTTATCTTTTTCTTTTGCATTTTTTAGTATGTGTTAACTCATTTAAATATTAACATCATTTTGTTTAAAATTATTTAAGGTTTGTAAGTTTAAATTTTCTTATATTATTTATATGAAAATGTGTATATAAGTAGGACAAATTATATATTTTTATTTAATGCACTTTTAGTTGGTATGAAACAATTAATTTCATTATTTAAATTTAAGCAGTTCATCAAATTAAAAATAGCTGAATTTGCTGCTGAATGGTTAGTCCTTTCAGTTCAACAGCTTGTGGATTTAAATCTCATTGTGGCCGTGGATGCTTATAATGGTCGAGATTTCAGCCATATGTTTAGTGCTATTCCCTTCAATTCAACAGCTTGTGGATTTGAATCTTATTATGGACATGGATGTTTATAATGGTTAAAAGTTCATTTGAATTGTAGATTGCGGTTTAATTAGCCATATGCAAAAAATTACTGTTGCATCACAAACAAACCAATTAAGCTAAAAATAATAGTATAGCTGTTAAAATCTCTGTGGGTGCTCTTACATTTCCTACAGTTTAAGGAAAGTTTTATTTTCTATTACAAATTTAAGATATATCAAGGGTCCAGTTAACCTTGACAAAGAGATGTTTAAGAGTCTTCAAGCCTTAATAGAAATAGCACCTCCTAGTTTACTACTTTATTATTCATGAGCTGGTGGAAAAAGCAAAGATGGTGTCATGCGAGGGAGAGGGGGACTCACTTCGGTGACTTAGAATAGTTTTAAGAAGAATCAATTTGAGAAGTAGCAATGAGCAGATTTCCAAAAATATCAGAAGACTATAGCTGAAAAGTTTCACTAATTTTCTTAATCAGGGTATAAGACAATTTTTTATCTTTAAGACAACAAGGGACTCATTGAAAATGTGTATCATAATGAGATCGGAGTTTTCAGTAAATCCATAGTGAGAATCAAAGCTCTATCTGTATTATAACAATTATATTAGTTAAACCTATTTAATAATGCTAAAGAAAAATATTTCTTTTAACTTTTTGATAAGAAGTTAAGTAATGAAATGTACAGGTATGGTTTTGAGAGAAACAATTATTTATTAAAGTAGTTTAATAATTCCTCTTATGTATATTACATTCAGAAAAGTTGATTTCAGTTTATCATTAATTTAGTTCATTACATGGTTAAGACCCTTGGCTCTTACTAAGTGAGCTCAAGTTCGAATTTCAAATAAGGCTTGGATGCAAAATTAGGGATAAAGTTTGAGTTTTTGTCTCTAATGGAACCCTGTTTCGAAAAACAAAGCAGCATAGTCTCCTGTTCCTGTTTGGAGTTATCGTCCTCATCAGTGAATATTCTCTCTACTTCTGCTTGTTTGTCTTTTCTCATGCCCAACAAATAGGAACACAAGACAAAAAAAAAAAAAAAATCAACTTTGTGTATTTCACTTAACTGAACATTTTATTTTGGAAATGTGATACAATTTCAGAAATACAGTTATGAAATGGGGTCTATCATTGAAAAGTTTAAATAGACCTGAGAGTAGAGGAATCAATTTCCAGTAGGTACTAGAAATATATTTTAAGATATTTACCATTTTTCTGTCATATTTATTCCACAACACTCCTCCTTCAGAAAACTGCCCCAAGTATTTATGCTATTTGTTTGTTAATAATTAATCCACTATCAATGACTTGATTTTAGTTGTATTACTTTTTATTAGAAAATCCTAACTGATGATTATGAGATATTTATTGTGATTTATTTTGAATGGCAAATAATCACTTCAGATTGTAAATATCATTTTGATCAGCAGGATAGTTGGACTTGAATTTTTTATAATAGCCACCAGCAAATAGGTTGATTTTGCACCTCTGAGAAATGATTGCTTCTATTTTTGTCAAAAACAATGAGAAGATCTGTAAATTTAACAAAAATTTCTGTGGTAAGGATTTTGTAATCTGGGAAAGTATCAGTAAAAGTTAAGAAAATTGATCGAACCCTTAAAAATTCCTCAATGAAAGCAAATGTTTTTGCATTAGTTTTGGATGATTTGGGAACAATTTATTGATCTAGATTCAGTCAAATGCAATTATTCTTAATAAAATTTAAAAGTTTTATATGATTGGGTTTCAATTTATTGTAGTCAAATTAGTTATTGGTTGTCAAATTTTAGTTTTCGATTCCTGATCAAAGTGTGTAATCTAATAAAAAATAGAGTAGATTCTTCTGAATTAAAAATTTATAAGAATCCAAATAAAATCAGCCTGGGATTTTTTTTTTTTTATAAATACTTTTAATTTTTGCAAGAGAAAATTGTCTGGTAAATCAGATGGCTTAATTTATTTTTGATTGGTATAATGAGAGCAAATTTGCAGTCATAAGGAACTTACTAAATTTTCAGCTAACAGACTCAATTTCCAGGGCTAAGGTTTCCATTTTATCAAACAATGTCAGAAGATTTAAATAGATTAAGTTTTCCTGTATCTTTATGCATTCCTTCCAGTAAAGTAGCTCTGTAAAAAAAACTATCCATTCTTATTTCATAATCATGAGCAGCCTGACTGATCTTGCTCTCTAATATTTTTCTTGTAAAATAACTAGCTTACTTCCAAAGGGAGGTAATAAAAGCATAAATAATGACTTAGGAAGTATGCAGCAGCCTTGTCATTAGTGGCAGCTTGACTATAATCATCATAAATTGAAATACAAATTACATTCTGAGGTTCATTCTAAGATTTTTTTTTTTTTGGCAACTTTTTTTTTTCTATAAAAATTTAAGAGTTGAAATTACAACAAAAATCACTCTACTTTTTCCTTTAAAAGAGCATGTGTTTGCTAATTCTGCATTAGCCTATGAAAGCTCAATTCTAGCTGAAGAAACTTTATTTTTCCAGTTGCTGATCCCTTTTTCCTAAGAAAGCTCATATTGTTCGAAATAGAATTATATTTCATGCAGGTATTGAATAAAATATTTTGATGATGTTTTCAATATTTTTATGGGAAAAATTTGATAAAAATTAATTATATTGGACATAATTTTACAATGATTATAAATATAAAATATAAATATTTCTGGATTTATCTAAAAGCTAATACTTTTTACAAGAAGTTAGTGATTGAAAACTTAGTAAGAATCATTGCAAGCATTAAATTTAAAATAGTTGTTGCAATTGTATTTAGATATTGGATTTATAATTACTAATTTATAATATATTTTATTTATCACATTTTAAAAGAATGCATGCTCTCACTCACATAGATGTGTATATATATTCATATTCTTTTAAAATTAAATTATGTATAATATTGATTTTTTTTATGAAAATACTAGTTATATTAATTGAAATATAGCCAAAGTGATTGAAAATACAACAAGTAAATTTGGTTTGTCAGAATGAATTGCTGATGTTAAGTGAGGATCTTTTCAAAGTGTTTTAGCTTCCTTGTTCACATCTTATATTAAACCAGTTATTGATTATGGTTCTGAGATCCATATATAACTGCTTCTGATATTGCTTTGTCAAAATTGGACATTGCTTAAAATAAAGCACTTAGATTTATCACCATCACTGCTATGCAACTGCAGATTGAAATTTGTAGACTGCCAGGAAGTCTATACTTTGTATTTTCTCTTGGTGAGCGCTTAGTGAGAAAGGAGCATTTTTGGCTTGACTATATCTCCTCTTCTACGAGACTCAAAACTCAACATTTCTTCTTCCTTTAGCGACAGAGACTTTCTAGTATTTTTAATGTTTCTAATTTCAGACTTCCTGCCTTTAATCTGCTTACCTTCCCTAGTAATGAGTTCTGCTATTGTTGAATTGAGTTAATTCAGCTTGTAAGTAAGCAAAATTCCTTTCAGACTAGGTTGAGGTTTTTCACTCTGGCTATTATTTATGAGCGATATCCAGTTCAAGACTTATTTACATGTATATGTTAATGGATTTGACATAGCTTTCTTTGGTGTTGGTGCCCTACTCCTTTGATTTCTTCAGTCTTAAGTGCCTTGTCAGATAATTTTAATAGTGAAATTTTTGCAATATTTATGGTTCTTAGTTCTACTACTATTATCCTTAAACAAAATATTTTCATCTTCATAAATTTTTGGTTTGCAATTAAAACCATTTGTGATTACAATCCTTACCCATCAGAACTTAAATTTAAAAGTAAGCAAATTATTGACTCATTGCTTAGCAATGGAAAGGAGGTTTTCCTTCAGTGGATCCTCTCCTATTGCGATATACATGTCAATGAACAAGCCAACAAGTTGGTCCAAAGAGGCTTTGATACTTCATATGTCTTGTCTTTTGATTCCTATTCAAAATGCCAAGTTACTTCTCAGGAACAAAATTCGACAAAACAAAATTTTTACTTTCACTGGATCAGCTGAGGATAAATCTTGAGCCTGCTTACTCAACAGCCAGAGACATACTCAACTTTCTTTCCTTCCTTCCTTGGATGGAGCCGAGCTGGTAGCCGAATAGTTGGCACTCTTGCCTACAGTTCAACAGTTCGTGGGTTCGAATCCCACCTTGGGCTTGTACATTTGTAGTGGTTCGGAATCCACTTTAAGTCGTAGGTCCTGGTCTAATTAGCCCTCGCGTGCAAAAAATGACAGTTGAGCAACAATCAAACTTCCTTGGATGGAAAGAAGGGCATGTTTTAAAATTATCATCAGACATGATTGTCTGCAGGCCCATCTGTTCAAAATTGGCCTGCCAATTCTTCTGTCTGCTCTCACTGTAATGCAAATAATTGTGGGACATCCTTTTAATTTCTCTTCTCTTCATGTTTATTCTTGATGACTTTGGAGTCCTTCTTCCAGGAAGTTCTGCTGAATTATACTGGACTGCTGGACACTTAATATTAAGAAAGACATTGATGGGCATAATTTAAAAAAAATTATCAAAATATTTTTTTACCTTAGTGTAAATTATAATAATGTATTTAATATTAAATGTTCTTCAATAATAATTAATAGAATAATCTTATAGTTTTGGTTTTTAATGAGTTTTGGCATATTCAGTTTAGTAGAAAGATGTATTAGAAAACTTAGATTAGTAATTAATGTACTATTTATTTTATTATAAAATTTTTCAGATTAAAAAAAATGATCCAACAAAAACTAGACAAAAAGATAACTGACAACAGTCTGAAAAATATTTTACTTATAAATCAATCAAAAAAAGTAATGCCAAGCCATTACTTTTTTGAATGATTTATAAGTTTTTTTTTTTTATCTTTAAGAATTAAAAATATTGTCTGTATTATTTTATTTTTCTCCATTTATTTTGCTTTATAAATATAGAAAATTTAATCAAAATGAACATCTATTTTTCATTATGACATTTTTTATTCTAATTTAATTTTCTATTGACTTTTTACTGCCATTATCTTTTCTTTAAAAGAATTGATTAATCAAACCTGTTTTATATTTAACTATGAAATATTATTCCATAATAACGAAATATTATATTTATTTGATATATATTTAAGCAGGTACACACCATCTTATGTTATGAATTTATTAAATAAAAAAAATATGCTTGTCAATGTTTTTTAGGCTAAATTTCCTAGTAAAGATGAACCAGCTTTAGAACCTAAACCCTTGAAAGCTTTGGTCAATAGATTGATTGCTGAGGAATTGAGTAATATGAGTGAAATTCATCAGATTCAAATAAAGTAAGTTTTGTAAAAGCTATTAAAATAAATGCATCTTTATATCTTTTTCAGTGATTAATTTATGTTTATTTTTAAAATGGTGTATTTTTAGGTATTTCTTTAAGGAACATCGCAAGCGTATGAAACAAATTCGGAAAAATTATGAGTCTTTTTCTTCAAGAACTGAAATCCCCCCTGGTGAGTTATTTAACAATCTTTTACTTTCCCATAATGTAATATGAGTGACAATAATTTTATATGATTTTATTTTTAAGAAATGCTTCACATCATTCTCCTTTTCTAAACTTTATTATTTGCTTATAGTATTATATCAAATAGAAAGAGTCACTGAATCACAAGTTAAAGAATTTATAAAGTTTTGTAAAGAAAAATACATGAAGTCACTCAATGAACCAGGTATGGAACTGTTTTTAACTTACTTCCTTTTTATTTTGATGTTCATTTAAGAAGCCAATAAAATGTTCTACTTATTTTATTAGGTTGTGCTGTTGGTGCAGTTTGTGCTCAAAGTATTGGAGAACCTGCAACTCAAATGACTCTAAAAACTTTCCACTTTGCTGGAGTTGCTTCTATGAGTATCCTTTCATCTAATTTTTTAATTGTTGCCTTTTTTAAATAAAAATTTGAAATGTTAGAAATACTGTATATTTAAAATGTTAAAGTATTTCAATCTATCATGTTGATATTTAAAATTATTTCCAAATAATTATTTAAGAAATTCAGTTGTGAATTTTCATTAAAATTATTTTCTGATTAAATATGTTAGTTTTTACAATTTTCATCTTTAAATTTCTATTTCTTTCTTGGCAAATTAAAAAAATACTTATATTCAAAAATTCAATCATTAATGAGATTCAATTTTTTATTTATAATGTTACTTGCACAATTCATTAACTTTGACTCAATATTAATTATATTACTTTGTACAAACCAATTTTTAATTTTGTTTACTGTTTAACTTTATTATTTGCTTATAGTCTATTTTAAATTATTTTTAAATGAAATATTTGACAAAATAAACTAAATATAAATGTAAAATATATTGTAAAAAACATTTAAAAGCATATATAAAGGATTACAAATTGTAATATTTTTGGAACAATGACTTTACAGTTGCAATTGGGCAATATTTTATCTATACTGATGAATTCATTCATATGATGGAAGTTACTTTATTATATATTTATATATATTGGAATAACTGCTTAAATATCTTAATTCAATTTAAAATTTTAAAGAAATGAATAATGTAAGTAGTGCATTTAAGTATTAAATGATTCGTATAAAATATGTAAATTCTGCTTTGTAACATTCTTTTGTATATTCAATAATTATAACAAATGTATATCTGTAACTATGTATAAAATAAAAGAAATAAGTTTATCTGTATTCTACGATCAACTGCTGTTTTAGATGAGGCTAAATTTTTATTAATATCAAAAAAATCATGTATAAAAAATATTGACAGCTTAAAAATGTAAGTCGAATAAATTTTAAGTTGTGTCATAACTAAATAAACAATATAAAAATAAAGAAATGATACTTAAATGAAAAAGATTATTTGTGTTGAAAGCATTTAGTTATATATTATTCATGTTTTGGGAAATAAAGAGAAGTTAATTACATTTATTCCAGTGTAATAAAATAACATTTGTAATATTAAAAGTTATTTGAATTGTTCAATAAATATGCGTATTTTTAAATCAAAATCTTGCTATTTTTCAGATGTTTATGTTATTTGGATTTATGTTTTAATAAAAGTAGTGGTAAAAATTAGCATATAAAAGTTTTTCAAGCTATTAATTTGCCATAGCTTGAAAAACTGGTGGTTTCTGTAACTAACCATTTCTTATTAATAATTCTTTCTTGGTATGTTCCACTTGATGAAGTTATACTTGATGAAGAACTTTCTAACGTTGTCAGTATAATTTATTTGATTCTTATCCTTTACTCATTCTAAGATATTACTCAGGGAGTTCCTCGCATTGGGGAAATTATTAATGCTACTAAAATCATCACTACTCCTGTCATTACAGCTTTATTAGATGTCAATGATGATTTAGAATATGCTAGAAGAGTTAAAGGAAGAATAGAAAAAACGCTTCTGGGAGATGTATGACTTCTTTTAGGAAATCATAATTATATTATGTTAATAAATTTTATTGTATTTTTAAATTGATTATATAAAAAAATAACTGCTTATAAAAGTGTTAAATTTTTATTAAAAACAACTTTTTTTAATAAATTTTGATAAAAATTGATTTTGTATTTTAGATGGTATGGGATTATGAAATTATTGAATTATGTATTTTATTTTGTATTTGCATATACATTTTATATGCATTTAATAATTTAACAGTAATTTTTGTTATATATTTTCCTTATTCATGACTTTTGAAATTAAATCCCATGAAACAATCTTATTTTTAATTCAACCATATTTATAATACATTTGATTATAATTTCTTCTATTATTTAATTTAAAAACTTCTTTTTTTAATATTAAAAAAAAATTTTTTTAAAAAGTCATTGGAAATTTTTTTATACATGTTTTATATAGAGCATCCATGTGCAAAAAAAGGTTTTAGAAATATTTTTGTTAGTTTTATAAAATAAGAATATCTTTCATAAAAATATTTCATCGTTATTTTTCAGAAGATAACGTTTCAATTCACATACTTTTGCTAAAAATTTGTTATTGTTAAATAATTCATAAAATCACAAAGTATAATTTTTACATATAAAGTATCTATTTTAATTAATATTTCTATCTTTTTATTCATTATAGCAATTTTTTTATTCTTTTTTATTTGTATTATGAGTATTTAATCATCTTCCTTTATGGTTTGATTTATCATTTTTATTCCTCTTTTTCTATAGTTGAATTTCTTATAATGACAATTTTCTGCATTGATTCTTTCTCATTAAATAAAACAATAAATTATTATAGTTTAAAAATCATCACACAATGCTTATTTGTCCTAATAAGTTTGTAAGTGGGCACTCTGTTATTAGAAATACATATGAGCTGTAATTCTTTTGATATCTAAATACAAATATGTAACATAAAAATATTTATATATTATAATTTTGTATTTCAAACTGTATGGGTTTTTTTTTTTTTTTAATAAAATTTGATAACTGATTTCTGATTTTAATAAGGTAATCATGAATATGAATCAGTAATTTACTAATCATAAATGCAAAATATTTAAATGATTGACATAGATATCTTTTGCTAAAATGTTTTTTCTTAAAATAATTGAAAATTATAATTTCTTGTCAGATTTAACTCCTTATTGTTAGATATAATGTAAAAGATAAAATTCTAATTTATAAATTTAAATTATTTTTTTTCTGTTTTCTGCCCTAAACATTCTCTTATAAAAATTTAATTGTTATCTTGTTAACTGCATATGTTTCTTATGCACAAAAAATTTAAATATAGAACACTTGCAATTTATCAGACTACTACACACTTTTGCTTTTGGTGAATATCTAATTTAATCATTAAAATATGATCATTTGAACCATTTTGCTTTACTTATGCATTCTGTATATGGTTATTTTATTATTATTTTTTTTCAAGAAAAATGTAGTGATTTTTTGCATTTAATGTCAAAAGCTTTAGGATTTATTAATGGTTAATTACTGTATAATTTAATTTTTATTTATTTATTCATATATGCAATTCAATTGCTTGTTAAATTATTGGAAAATTAAATGTGTAAATTTTTATGAAGTCACTCATTTTATTTTTTTAATTATATTTTTATTTATTGTTTAGGTTTCAAATTACCTTGAAGAAGTTTTTCTTCCCGATAGCTGTTTTATCTTAATAAGATTAAATCTTGAAAGAATTCGATTGCTACAGGTTTGGCATCCTTTCCTAAATTATTTTTAAAATGTTCACCATTAATTGCTTATATAATTTAAAAATTACTTGTAGAAAAATTTTTTTTAATTATCAAGAATGTTGATATATTATTTTAAACTATGAAAATGATATGCAACTCTTTATATGAAGTTTAAATCTTTTTATTTTTATTTTATTTGTATAATTGCAGTGTAGAAAATAAATATTTTTGACATTTTGTAACATTTGTATAACCTAAGAATTGCAGAGTATCATAGCAGGAAAATAAATTATGCAATTTTATAATAAAAAAGCATATATTGATGGAGATATAAAGTATTCTCATAAGATAATGAGATCTGAAAAATTACTAGTTGTGGCCATAACTCAATTATTCTTGGGCTATTGTTATAACTACCACATTTTCTTGTATATAATCCGTGGATTGTGGGTAAAAAAGTTTCGAATTTCACTGTGCATATTATACATCACTGCGTATAATGTGATAAAAAAAGCATTTTTCATTAAAAAAAGCTTACAATAAAGTTTTTAAAGAAATGCTATTTATGTGTGTGTATTTCATAAAATTAATAATAGATGGTTCCATGATTCAGCTGATTTATTTTAACTAGAATATTTTCCAATTGAATTCGAAAGAAATTTGGCTCCTCAACGATATTACAGTTGTAATTTTCCAATGGCATTTCACATTGTGTTTTCACCTATGCTGATCTGCTCTGAAAACATTCAAATTCGTGAATCATCACATGGAAGCAAAAACTGCTCAGTTACAGAGCAAATTTTGAACTAAAATGTATAGGGAAGGCAAATAAAATATTGTGATGAAAAAAACAAATGTGTTAATGTAAGATGAAAAATAAAGCATGTATTGTACAAAATAAACAATGTATCCAATGTACAGTTTGAAAATAATCCATTCCTTTTATTCAATTATTAGCAAATGTATATTTTATTTTAAAAATATGTCTAACCTCATTTTAAAAGTTATTAAAAATCGATAAGTTTTACTAAAATCTTCTCAGATATAGATCGATATTGTGTTTTCATCTCAGTTTATCACAATTAGCATTTAGATGGGTCCAAACAGATATTTTTCATTATAAATGCTTTTTTCTTTATATTTTATTATATTTTTAGTCATACTGTGTATTTTTTACTATATTTGGATACAAATTATCAGCAGTATATATTTTCAACTATTCTGCTGTGGATTATTTGATGCTTTTTCTTCTTTCGGATAATGCAAAAAAAATTTCTTTTGGATAATACTCTGCTGCAGATCACATACAGGAAAATACAGTTCTAATAATATTGGGATTAACTTTTATTTAATTTCAAGTATCTCTTTCTACTACATTATAAATATTTTGCTGAATTTTTTTATTAATATTTTTATTCTTTAAATAAATGTTTTTATATAATGATTGTTGGGAAATTTCTAAATTTTTTTACACGAACCTTACTTTTTACTTAATTATATTATTTTATCTTTCAGTTATTGGTAATATTTTAAATTATTATTTACTATACCTTGTCCTTTTGTTTTAAAAACAATATTAAAGCAAATGGATATGTTTATTTGGATACGACATGAATTTTGATGGGCATGAGTATTTCATTATCTGCTTTTCATTTTTCAGAGAAAATCCTTATCTCTATATATGTAATTGTAATTTTTATTAGTATTTATTTCAGGAAAAATATGTTATAGTATATCACAAATTTATATGAATGTTAATATTTCATTTTCATATTTATCAAAAGAGTTTTTTAAACTAGCTTTATTTAATTAAATATTTATGACTTTTTGAAATATTTTTAATTTATAATAAAATTGAAATTAAATGTTGTATTACAAAAAATGTCAATATTTTGTTATTGTTTTACAGCAGAAGAAATACAAATTTCAGTAATATAAAGTACTTTATCATTTGTTTTTTAAATTAAAAAAATTTGCATTATTTTACTCCCAGTTCACGTGGCTCTAACTCTAGAGACTTTTAACTATAGATTACCTCAAATCACTATTTAGGATGATGGCAAATAATTTAACACAATTATAAAATGTGTTGCAGCAATACACTTGAATACAATTTTAGGATTTAATTTGCTTTTATTAATTAGTTGACACTGTACTCAATATTCATTTTAAATCTGTGCTCTGAATTTATTTTACTTAATAAAGGTATGTAGAGTGTCAGCTATTGCATCAAAGATAGTGACTGAGCGGTTTCTCCTTTGACTGCTATTTATTAGTTCTTATCTTTATTTCCGACCTTGGGCATGAATCTTTGTTATCTTTAAGGATTAATTTAAAACTGAATTTCTGTTTATTTGTTAACTTTATATATAAACATTTTGATCATAGAATGGTAAACTATTCTTTTCAAATAGCAATTATGTTTCATTTTATAAAATGAATGTTTCATTTTATAAAATGAAACATAACCAATCCTGTCTACAAATATTTTTAAGACTTTTTCTTAATTATCAATTTTTTACATAATTTTTTGTGGCTATTTCAATAAACAAAATTTCATATTTAAGATTTTGTAGTTATTTTTTATAAATTATTGTTCAATTATTCATATTATGTAGCAAAAAAGTGATAACAAAATAATTATTCAAAAAAATTTTTCCCCCTCATTTAGCTTGAAGTGAATGCAGAGACAATCCAATATTCTATTTGTAATTCAAATATTCCTGAAATCAGAGGTTTAAAACTAAATAATGTATCTGTGTACTCTAAAGATGTTATTATAGTACGGCCATTTTCAAGTACTAAAGGAGGATACTATTTTGTATTGCAGCAGTTAAAAATAAAACTGCCATTAGTGGTCATTCAGGTAAAAATATTCCTATTTACTTGAATGCACATATTGTATTTATAAAAATAAGTTTTGGAAAAATTTTTTTTTTAATATTTTTCATTAAATGTAAAGTATAATCATAGCTATAAAAATATCATTTATTTAAAAAAATGTTTCATTTATATTATATGCATACATGTATGTATGTATAGACAAGGGTTACTCTAAAATTTTTGAGATACGCGAAGACGAGAATTTACGAAATAAAAATAACGGTTTAATTTTAAAATACAAAGTATTTTAACACAGAATACGATTTTTTACTGACTTCAACTTGTTTAGCATGGATTAAATTTTAAACAGAAGAGAAAATGGAATTGATGCAAGAACATTTTTGTGCTATGATTTTCTACAATTTTAAATCAGGATTAGATTAAGAAGAATGCCTTCAACGGTTGCATTTAGCATTTGGTGATGAATCCCCAGCTTGTGCTACTGTATTCAGATGGTTTAGAGAATTTAGAAGAGGTTGCAATTCTCTTCAGGATGAAGACCACACAGGAAGATCGCCGACGGCAGTAATCCCGGATAATGTGTCTGCCATACGAAAAATGTTAATGGATGATAATCGCTGTACCTATCAAATGATACAGAAGGAACTTAACATTGGATTTGCAGCCATACACAAAATCATTCATGAAGAATTACATATGGAAAAAGTAGTTTGCCATTGGGTTCCCCGTAATTTAACTGAGCACTAAAAAGAGGAGCGTATCAGAATCAGTAAAGAAACTCTTAAATTGCTAAATGATGGTGGCCACTGCATCATTTCTAAAATTGTAACAGGGGATGAAACGTATATACCGTTTTTTGATGTTCCAACTTGTCAAGAAAGCAAAGTATGGGTCTTTGAAGATGATCCCGCGCTGACAATGGTGAAAAAACAACATGCACTGAAAAAAGTTATGTATACCGTTTTCTTCAGAAGTACGGGATTGGTCAAAGCCATTGAGTTGGAAAGGCAGAAGACAGTAACAGCAAAGGGGTATACCACTAAATGTCTTCCAGAAATTCTACCAGGAATGTTAGGGGACTAATGCTTCACAATGACAATACATCTTCACATACAGCCGGATTAACAGTTGAGCTTCTTAAACAAAAACAAATTAAAGTGATCGAACATTTGCCGTATTCACCTGATCTAGCTATGTGCCACTTTGGTTATTCTTTTATCTAAAAAAGAACTTACGTTGATGTCGTATGTGGCTATAAATGCATTTTTTTCATCTATTCCAAGAAATGAATGGCTTGAGGTATTTAATCTGTGGAAAATTCGTCTACAAAAGTGCATTAATGCTGGAGGAGACTACTTTGAACACACCTAAAATTTTGTAAGTATAACTTTAAAAATCTAGTTTTATCTCAAAAATTTCAGATTGACCCTCATATGTATATATATATATATATATATATATATATGTATGTATGTATGTATGTATAAAATCTTACGTGATAATTCATTGATTCATAAATAAATTATATATTTACTGTTTATTACTATAAAATTACATTCGTTATTAATTTAATATGATTTTTTTACTTATATTCTATGTGCTTTGCTAATTATTAAGTTAATGACATTATTTTATTGCTCCTTAAACAAATCTGTGGTGATACATTGGTCAAATTTTTAAAAATTACTTATTAAAATTTATAGAAAAAATACTAAAGTAAATATGTTTTTGCATATTTTACTATTAAAAAATGTACATTTGTAACCCAGTTTAGCTAAAGATTTAAAATTTCTAAAATCTAGGATAAATGGGAGCTAATGTGTATTAGTGTCCCTTTATCCTTATTTAAAAATTTGATAATGTGGTAATTTTTTATTTTATTTGTAAATAAAATATGTGTGTGCTTCAGATTTTTTTATTTATTATTTTTTAAAATCCGTCCTGTATAAATATTCAATTTAATGTTATCATTATATAATTACTGGCAAGGTTTTTTGATTATGCTATTTATTTTTTTATTAAGATGTAACTTTATTTATTTTTGAAATAAATTGCAAATTTCAGTTCCTCTGCATCATTATTTTTGAGGTTTTTAATACATATTTATAGTTTACAAATATGCTTTGCTTTATTTTAGGGTATTGGTTCAATTTCTAGAGCTTTAATTCACTTAGAAAATGAGAAGTACATTTTACAAATTGAAGGTGATGGCCTTGGAGCTGTTATGGCTACTCGAGGTATGCATAAATAAAAAATTTTAATTTAATAGGGTAACCTGTGAGTCAGAATTGATGATTAATTTTTTATAAATGTAATATTCCTTAATACTTATTCTATATAAAAATATTTTTAAATAGTTTTATCTATGTGTTGACTGCCTTTAAAATGCATTTCTCTAATTTATTTTATTAAATATTTTAACAGTAATAATGAAGTAAACAGTCATTTGTAAATAATTCATAAAAATTATGCTTATTTGAAAGTACCGATTTTGTTTTAATTTCAATTACACCAATTACATTCAGTTATGAGTCTCCTGCTTCTAAATGCCTCTAAATTACCTATTTGCCAATTATTATGTAAATTATGCTTAATCTCTTATAAAATTCCTTATAATTTATTTCTTATAAAAACTTTTGTGGAATATATATGCTGGGCTGAATATAAAATATTATAAATTCGTAATTAAATAAAAATTAATTAAGTTATTGAATATGAAAAATATAAAATTTATATAAATTTAAATTCAAACTCTTTTTTTTTTTTTTTTTTTTTTGTAAGATGTTTAACAGAATTTTTGTATAGCCACTAATTGTAAGTACTTGTGCTTTCAATTGTACATAATAAAACTTCCAACAAAAATGTTTTTCATAGTTATAGGATTTTATTTCCTAAAATAGTTTCTTTGGAACTTTTTTTCTTTAATTAATATAGATTTCTTTGATTTAGTGCTAAATCAGCACTAGCATGCATAACTTATGCATGCTAGTGCTTATGCATAACATACACTTATGCATAACTAAATATTGTAAAAAAATTCTAATAAATTTATCTTATATTCAACAGAATATAAGATAAATTTATTAGAATTTTTTTACAATATTCAAATTTGAGGTATCTGCATGTTTTTTTAGAATTTTTTGTAGTTAATAATTTTTTGAAATATCTATATTTTATTTGTATAGAAATTAGCAATAACTGCAATTAAGTTATAATAATTTACCTTTTCATTGGAAAAGTCTTGAGGCTTTATTATATCTTTGTTATTGACTTTATTATATATATATTTGTTACCACATAGAAAGTCTTATTATTTGTCTATTTTTAGAAAAATTAAGACTTTGTGATGTGCAAAGGCATAAATATTTAAATTTTTTATCAAAAATACATGGATTATAGTGTTTTATAGTTTAAAGTGATTAACATGTCAAACTCTTATCAATAATTAATAAAAAAAAAAAAGAATGACAAGTTTTGGAGTAAAAAGGGGAAGGAAAATGTCCCTTTTAAAACTGGGAAGTTATTTTTCTAATAGAATAGAGAATATCTTTGATTATTGATTAAAAAAGCTATTTATTCAATAAGACATTTCTTGAAAATTTATAGGAATTGATCCAATAAAATGCCTGACAGTACACTTACAAAACTTTGAACTTTCCCTTTTGTAATTCACTCCAAAACAAGCAGTTATTAAAATATTCTATTTCATTTTTTAAAATGAAAATGTTTTTATATTAGAAAGAAAGAACAGCAATATTATATTCCTTATAAGTTTTTGGTAAATTATTTATTTTTTTTTAATGAAAACCCTTCTTTATATTTCACTTCATGCATTTATTGTTATAATAGCTTCTTTTAAACGTATAAAAATGCTTCATCCTTATTATGAACTCTTCTTTTAAATTAAAGTTAGTTTGAGACTATGCTAATTAATGCTATTTTAATAGTGGAAAATTAATGATTAAAATAAAAAATTGCAAGGTTAATTAAAAATGACTCATTATAAAAATTAATCTAAAGTTGATAATTAAGGACATCAAAAAATTAGTGTTGTTTGATTTGCTTTGCTAAAAGTATTACTGACAAAAAATACAAATAAGAAAATACTTATTTGTATAGTTTGTAAATTATTAGTATCCTTCAATTAAATTATTTAAATATAGAATGTAAACATAATTTTTTGTGTAGTGAATTAACTTTATAAAAAAGGCAAAATAAACCAGTAGTTTAATATGTGTGTTTTTACTTGCTTTTGTATTAAAAGATACTTAGGTAATTAAATAAATGCAGAAACAATGCTTTCAAAGTCATTTATAACAATCAATTACAAAAGTATTGTATTTTAGTTTACTTGTTACTTCTTTATTGCTCATCATAAATAACTAAAATAAAGTCAAATATATCCATACATTTAAGTTAAGAGATTGGAATGTCTCCATCAATTAGGATGCTGAGCTTGTAGCTAAGAGGTTAGCACTCTGTCCTTCAGTTTAAATATTTTTGAATTTGATTCTCTCCATTCCAAATCACTGCAAACATCTAACTGTAGAGTTGGGTGTTAGTAGTGATTTGGAATCCATTTTAAATTGTAGGCTCCTATCTATAATTTGCTTGCTGTGCAAAAAAAAATTGTTGAGTTATAAACAAATCAAATTAGTAAGAACACTTATAAGTTCGATATTTTAAATATTTTGAATCAATTCCAAATATTTTCTAAGCAAGTAAGCAATGTTGCATTAATAACATCTGAATCATCCATTTCATGGAATGCCAGTAAGTTTTTACACAATCTGATGACAGAACATAATACACAATGGTAATATAGCTTATGTTTTGTTAATGGACTGATCCTTCCTTAATATATAATATATATATATGTGTGTGTGTGTATATATATATATATATATATATATATATATATATATATATATATATATATATATATATGGAAGGTCCTTTCTGTATTCTCTGAACACTGAAAGCTTACTACTGAGTAATGAATGTGGTTCAAAGTGCAGTTGGTTAAATGTAAAATTCTATAATCCAAAGGAAAAAATCTAGCTAATTATTACCAAATAAATTACAAATTTGAGTAAATTCTTTTTGCAATTGACATTTTAACATTTCAAACCAGTTGAATATTTGTCACATATCATTATTTGACTGATGCTTGAAATATCATAAAATAACACTTTTTTAGTGCCATTCTACATAATGATATTTTTATTGAATACAAAATATTCCTTCTGTTTTACTACAAAAAAAGAAATTTGAATTTTGTAATATCACAAAAGATGATCATATTTTCTGCAGTTATTACATATTTAATTTCTTCACTGTATCATTTTTAATATATGAAATCATGTTTAAGCGTGCATGCCTACAATTTATAATTTCCATCATATTAAAACATTGCTATTGGGCTTTCTCTGTCAGGTAATACACTAAATTTATTTAAATTTTAAACGATTAGTTTAGATAGGTTAAGAGAATTTATATAACAGTTACAATAAGTTCATAATTGTAAATAAGACTATTGTAAATTTCATTTATTTGTAATAAAAATGGTAGATTTCAAATTAATGCTAGAATTTTATTAAATTGAGAATACATATTATCAATTATTAAAACAGTTACAAAATTATTATTAAAACTATATAGATGTATATTGTACTTATATACATTTTTAATTATCATTTAAAACTTAATTCATAAAATTTTTGGATACATCACAAAATTTTCTTTTTATATGTGTTTTACTATATCATGGTTACATAAAAATGTATAGGTGTGTAATACTTATATATGTTGAATATATGTGTATGTGTATTGTAATAAAATAAATCACATCCATTATTTGTTGAATTTACTCAAATAATTTTTTAGGAGTTAAATGGAAATCTACTACCACAAATAGCATTATTGAGGTTAAGAAGTACTTAGGTATTGAAGCTGCAAGGTGAGTTAGTTGAATGTCGTATGTCTCAAAATTTTATTAATTTTATCTAAAAAGTCTTATCTAATATTATTATGTCTTGTTACTAGATATAAGTAGCATGTCAAGGCTTTTTTTTTTTTTATAAACAATGATATATCTTTATGATAATATTTTTATTTTTACCTGTGGGAATTTTATATTCCAATCTGATAAAAAAAACTTTTTTTTTTAAATATATATCTTTAAATGTTTTTTAAATTTCATTCTTTTAGTTGATTAGAAGCATTCTCCAAGTTTTAATATAATGTGCCTTTGGTGATGTGTCCACTTGATCTTTCTATACATGTTAATATATTTAAAATATTCTAAATATGAAATCTTTGAAGCTTTTATAAAAATACCATATTTATTAAAATCTTATGTATTTCTTCTGAAAATCTAATTCAAATTTCATAAAATAAGTTTGTAAAATTTCATTATAAAGATATTCATTTCAACAAAAATAAATGAATAAATAATTTAAATAAAAGCTGTTTAAGTCTGGATTTGGAGTTAATAGTGTAAAAGGTTTTTGTGTACAAGCAATCATATCATTTTGTATATGCAAAAAATAATATTCTAAATCATATTTTTCATTTTGTAGTAACAGATGAAAATAATTATGATTTCTTTTCATTTTATAAAATGGAAAAATTATGAGAATAAATATAAATGAAGAGAGAGAGAGAGAAAAATATTTTGCGAGCGTAAATATTCTGTGAGCATCATTTCACTCTTATAATATTTTTTTAACTTCTAAATTGTGACCACATTAATGTTTTATAGTTGAATTTCTTTAAAAATTCAATTTATTATTTCCTTAGTACTTTAGCTTATTTTATTTATCATTGAGAAAATAGCCAACCAGTAAGAGAGTTGTTACCAACTCTAACTTAGAAGCAGTAGGTCCCAAGTTTGAATCCTGGTTTTTAGATGTAGATGTTTCTTTCTCTCTATTTCTTTATTCTTTCACTTTTGCAGTAACGATGTCACACCTAATGGGTGCCTCACTGTATAAATTACCATTACCTTTGCCCTTTGTAGCTCTGAATGGATTAATCTTTAAACCAGCATTGGGAAAAAGAATTCATTTAGAAAATAAATCCAAATTTTGGAAATTCAAATATTTAAGCATTTTTTAATCTTATAGTTAGAAAAATTGAGAAATGATCATGTGTTTTTATCTAATTACAACTTGTAATTAAAATACTGTATATCTGAGTGTATATTAATTCAAACCAAGAGGTTTGAATTAATATACACTCAGATTGATTGACTTTTAAAAGAAAAATATATTGAGAGCTATAATGCAAATGCTAAAGCTCAGTAGCTGATGTTTTGTATAGTTCATTGATGTTTAAGCAAATAAGTTTGGAATGTTATAATATGAAGTATATAATTTTTATTTCCAATATTGTTAATTTAATTGCTATATTCTATATTTCAGGTCAACTATTATTAATGAAATGCTGACTACTATGAGACATCATTCTATTGAAATTGATAGAAGGCATCTTACTTTGCTTGCTGATCTTATGACATTTAAGGTAGTTAAGTTGTGTATAATTTTAATATGCATCAAATTGAAACAAGTTCCATCAGTTTCATAATTGTATTTTTAGCTATAAATAACCTTAGTTTGGCTTTATTTCTTTATTAACTCTATTTGAAAATTAATTGAACTCATTTTCTTTGTATTTTTTTTTATTTTCTTTGATATTTATATTTGTAAAAAAAAATGAGAACTTTTTTTTTAAATTTACTTCAGAGTTATTTAAATTGTATTTTGTTGTAATCCTATTTATCTGTCTAATTTATTATTACATGTTAAAACATTTGCAAAATTTTCAGACATTATCACCAGCAATTTGCTTGCTTTCATCAGATTCAAACACTGATAAATTGCATGTTTGTGGTTCTAGAGCATAGAGCTTATCTTTTCAAACTTTTTTTTTTTTTTTTTTTTACAAAATAACCCCTTTTTCAAAAACGCTCCTTTACAAACAATTAAATGTATGTTTCTGCTTTGGCCGTGATCCATAAGATTCACTACTTCAAGTGTAAGTAATAAAACTTATATCTGAAAACAAATTTATAAGTGTCTCTTGTGTGTATTAAACTAATGCTCATAATTAACACTAATGTAATTATACATTTAATCTACTCTTATCTCTCTGCACATCATCATCATCATCCCTTATTTATATCTAAATCCTCTACTACCCCATTGAAAGTAGTAAATGCTACAAGTGGGGGTTCTATCACCATTATCAAATTGACCTATGTTTTAGAGAAAAAATTTAAAACATTTTATTCTTAGGCAATAATATTGAATAATAAAGACAATAACATTGAAAGTATGTGAAAAAATAGTTTATCAACTTTACTTTGACATATACATTTAGTTTACAAAATAACAATGTATTTCAGCACAACGAATGCATAAAATTTTTAATATTTAGTTAATCTAAAGATTGAGGAATATTTTCTCTTCCCTATGTGATTTTATTGTAGAAAATTAATTTCAAAACATTTAAGTTAATAATAAAGGTAAACAGTTTAAATGAATATGTATTCCAGTACTTTGAGTAATCATTTAGGATTGGAATAATTAGCAACAAGGTGAGCTTAAATTCCAGCTCTAAATTATTTTGAAACTGGATTTATAGATAAGTTCAAACACCAAATACATTTTGAAACATTTTATTACATTCCATAAATTTTAAATGCATACTAGTTCATCAACAATACAAGAATTATTTTTAGAATATGATGAATTTTCTCTCATTTCCACTGTGATTCCTTTGTCATTCCAAGTTGGAAAACATAAATAAAAAAAATAAGAGTTTCTTCAAATTTTGAGGTTGTTTTTAATTCATTAAACATTTTTAATTGCAAAATTTTATTTTTAAATCACCAATAAGAAAAATGTACCATGAAACAAAATGCATTCTAATATTAATACAATGCAGTCCTTCCAAAATGCAACATTAAGAAAAAAATCATAGTCCTGTGAATTTTACCATGATATATTATGCAAATAATTACAATTGTGACAAAGCCATCCATCATAAATTACTACAATGACATAACAAGACATTAACAAGTATAGAAAAGATGATTGGTGGTTTTGTACACTTCCATTTTCCTCTTATAAATTTTATCATTTTTAATTTCAATAAGTTTGGCTGCAGTGGACAGGTTTGTTAGGGTGTTAATCATTCAAATATATCAGAAGGTAATGAAATTGTCAAATTCCAACTTAATCCAAGATCCGGCGTATATATATATATATAGGTAGCATGGGTGATCGTGGTCACTATGTCCTTTAAATTAAATGATATCTCCGAGGTTGTGGGTCAAGTATTCTTCTTGGTCTGGTCTTTTTAATTACAAAATCTCCAGCTGCTTCCGCCTGTCTTTTAAAACAAAATTCAGAGTACAAAAAATATGCTGGTATACATACTTCAGTATGTTTTATAAAACCAGTGAGTTTTTAGTATTTGAACATGTTTGTGAATTCAACTAAGGAAAAATTTTGCTTGTAGAATACTTTTGGATTGCAACCAAATATTTCTGAATGCAATCAAACAACACTCATTTCAATATGTAATCAGGGCAGAACAGTTGAACCATTTTCTTTTTTATCATACTATTGGAAATGAAGACAGCCCAGTCTGGCAATTGTCCAGTAGTATGTTAATATATCTATATATATATATATATATATATAATATTCCTTTGAAATGTTACCAATAGCATGCCCCCCCCCCTTTTTTTTCTTTGATAGACATTGGTTTTTAAAATGATTTGAGCCAGTTCATCTTTTTTACTGCATGATATCTTCCATTTAACATTGTTGTAGACAGCTAGTTTCTCTCCCCTAGTAATGACGTACTTCAAAGTGGATCATGTTATGGACATAAGAAAAGTAAATTACAAATTTCACTACTGTCACCCAAATTTGCTTTAAAAAAAAAAGCAAATTAGGTGCTCTTATTTAAAAACATGCTCTCATATGTCTAGTTTTGAGATTAAGCCTAGGAGTTTGAAAGTAACATAAGCGATTGAATTCAATAAATTAAATTTTTCAGTGATTTTATGAGTTGTTATTTATCAGTTAATGCCTTTATTATGTCTTCAGCTTTAAGATGCTTTTATGAATGTGGTATACATTCAATACCAAAATTATTTTCTTAAAATTTTGCAAATCACTTTATGCACTAGCATTCTGTCAATCCAAATTCATGAAATAAGATTTCTTTCTTGAATATAATTTTTGTCTTTTACATAGTAAAAATGTAAAATATACCAAAAAGACTGATTTTTGCTTTCCATATTTGAAAGGATACTACCAAAATCCAGTGCATAGAATCAAACTTTTCCACAAGCAAGTCTTGCTAGATCATGTGTTAAAATATAGAATGATTTTGTGGCATGTGAATGTGAAGTTGCCTGTGAATAAATGCAATTACAAAATGAAATTTAATTGGAAGAAAATATTATTTTTCGAACAAATATGTAGATAAATATTGTATTTTTCAGTATATCTAGACATTTAAATCAGTGAAGCAGTTTTTATAGCAATTGTTATTTTGCTAGTATTTTCAATTTTAAAATTATCTCAAATTGATATGAGACTAAAATAATGGTTAATTTTATAGGGTGATGTACATGGTATTACCAGATATGGATTGGCTAAAATGAAAGAAAGTGCTCTGATGCTTGCTTCTGTAAGTTATGAATAATATTACATTTAATTATAAATGAAATTTGTTTTAATTATTACCAGTATTATTATAAAACTTGGATTATTGTATTTTGTGTTACTATGTTTCATATTCCTTTTTTTAATGTTTCATTTATTAAAATTTTGCTGCATTTTTTTTTAAAAATAATCTTAAATATAATTAAATGTTTGTTGATATATGTGCCTGATATAGCACATAGTACAATAAAGAGTAAATATAACCAAATATGTTTCACTTTCTATTTTAAATTACTACAAAGTAAAATTGTATCCTTTTGTGAGAGTATATGTTATTCCATCTCCCCCCCCAAAAAAACAGCAAAATGCAGGTATAAATTATGATTACTGTTATTAATTTATACCTGCATAGTAAAAAAATTAATTACTCATTAGAAATACTTGTATAATCTCATAAAATTCTTGTTTATCCTCATCTTTTATTTAGTGTTATGGAAATAAGGAATCGTTTGGGAAAAACTGAAAATATTCTGGTTTCATGTTAATTTCTTATTTACAATGTCCTAATGAACTCGACCTATATTTAGAAAATGATTAATAATGTAAAATGATCAACTTTATTTAAAAAAATGAGATTAATTTCTAGATAATGTTTTTCCAACACTGAAGATAATGTCCTGAATGATTTCTTACTTCACTGAAGATAATTATTCAAAGCAGTTCATGATTTTTTTTTTATTCTCCCAATCATGTTTCCTAAGTACATGTCAGCAAAATCTCTATTTATTTATCTAGGTTTTGCATCCTGAACAGACATGGTCTATAGAGACATGGTTTGTATTATATTGCAAAGAAAAAAATGTAATTGGTTACATATTGGCTTTTAACATATTCATCACTGAACAGAATTTTAAAATTCGGTTTTGTTGCTCAGTTATCTATTATGATGGTACAAATTTCTATTGTCAGTCATTCAAAAATATAGTATCTTCATCGCTTATAGTGTTTTGTGTTGGGTGCTGTCTATTCATAGTATTACTCATAATTGTTTTGTGTGAGTATTATTATCTTACTACGAAATTATCTTTATCTAAGGACAATGTAATGAGTCATTCATGATATGTATATATATTGTTGGATATTACTATATTTCACTTTACTTTAACTATGTATTACTTAAATGTAATAAGTATTTAATAAAACATTATGATTTCTTATTAGTTTGAAAAAACAGCAGATCATCTGTTTGATGCTGCATATTATGGCCAAGAAGATTCCATAGTTGGTGTCAGTGAAAGCATAATATTAGGAATCCCTATGTCCTTAGGAACTGGCTTCTTCAAGCTCCTTCACAAATATCCTTTTTATTGAAATAAAGTGCATTTGAATTTCATTTATTGATTCGTGAATAATATATAAAATTATTATTTATTTTTATGAACATATATTTTTACCTTATATCTATTTCTAAAAATTCTTGAAGTATTTAACTAATAATGTCTATACATTTTGTTATAATATTTTCAGTGTTTCTTATCATTTATATCATCACTCATAACACTAAAGTGGGAAATATCACAAGGAATAAATATTCAAATGTTCAATTAAAAATAACTTATTGAAAATGGTTAGGTGGATATCGGATTATTAAAAGTCAGTATAAAATAGTCCATTCTGTGCGTACACATAAAACTATTCTATAAAAGAAGAGAAGTAGAAAAATATTTTTCCATTAAATCGCTATACAAATTGATTTTCAAAAATACATATTTATTAGTAAGCAAAAATATAGTAAACAATAATAGACATTTACTCATGAAATAAATATAACTAATTATTTATTTGTTATACATGATATTAGTTGATAATTTAAACATTATAGTTTATTCCTGAAAAAAAATTAACTTTATAATTGGTTAAATTACAATACTCTTCAGCTGTTATAAGATTTTGATAAGCCTCCTATGTTGTGCAGTTCTTTTAAGAAAATAAATTCATGTTACAAGGGCATTGTGATAACTAGTGGTAGATTCATGTTGCTGTGTATTGTTTGATAATATAGATAGCAATTTTTGTCAAACTAAACCATATTATCAATATATTCCTTATTGGTTTAAGGAATATTTTTATGACTTGGTAAATAAGATTACGTTTCAGAAATCTTCCTGAATTTGTTGGAATATATTGAAAAAAAATAAAAATCAAAAAGTCAACTTTTTTTATATTATTTATCTTAATCATCGAATATTGCTTCCCAAGATATATGAGAATTAATTATGTGTCAAAATGACTTTTTTTTTTTTTATCATTTAAGATTCTGCAATTTTTGACTTTTGGAGAGTTAAATTTTGTATATTATAGCTTGAGACAGCAAAATATTATTTAATATAAATATCTTATCATATAAGAGTTTAATTAATTTAACAGATTTTAACAACTAAATGTTGAAGGCTATAATTTTTGTTTATATTTGTTTATATATAAATAAATTTAAAAATTTTAGAATATGAAATTTGTATCTTTAATGTTTTATGAATATATATTTTTCTTAACATATTTACATCATCTGTAGCACCATTGCCACCAAGAAGAAAACTGCTCTTTGATAACTATGAATTTCATTTACCTGAATATTCTAGCTGACAATCAGCTTAAATTTATATGATCATGTGAATAAGAGTTTTATTTATTCAAAGGACTTGTAAATAACAATTTGTATATTAAAATATTTCATAAAACTCAGAATATATTTATTTTATAAAATTGTCAAAAGTTATTTACATGAATATGATTGCATATTTTAATATTTTTCTTTCGAAATGTGGAAATATTATAAGAGTTATTTCTTGGAATAATTTATTTGCTTCAATAATCAGAAATAAATTCATATATATATATACACACACACAACATAACCATCGTGTTTATAAATATTCCCACATTTTCAAATTAATATATTATCAATAAGTATATTAATCATTATTTTTTAAAGTTCTTTGGCAAAGTACAAAGATATATAGCTGACAATTTTGGTGGTATTGGGTTGGTAATCCTTTTACGGCTATTAACTAATGATCTATAAATAATCGACATCACAAACATATTTAACAAATGACGAATTCTGTAATCAGAAGATGTAATAAACCAGGATAGAAAGTCGATTCTACACTTGTTATTAAAATACAATTTATCTGCATTGAATGGGGAAAAAATCTTAAAAATTTTATTTTTATGATGCTGTTTTAAACAATCCTCCCATTTCAAGAATAAATCTTCTATTGTATTTCTCCTTTAAGGTTTGCAATGATGATGGGTACACACACAGTCTCTTAATCTGTACTTCATGGACATCCAAGACGAATGAAATGGAAATTTCTTCATTCCCACTTAATTATATCTTATGCCAGCTTCTCATTGTGGTTAGAACTCAATGGAACATGTGTTTCTTTAATTTTATTGACATTCTATATCATAAAATCTCCTGATAATGATTTATGTTTTCATAGTTGAAACTCACGAATTTAGAATGCCATGTTAAATTTGATTTTTACCATATAAAATACTCAATTTTTCTTTTATTTTCTTAGATGTTTTCTTTTATGTCTATACATTTTCTAAGATATTTGGTTATGTTCTTTTCTTTCACCCGAATTGGTTGCTAACTGCCAATGTATGCAACACAGCAGTACTGATGTAACATTTCAGTTAGCATTTTTCTGGTGTTACAATGTGTCACATTTAAGGATATTGTTCTTTCCAGAAATATTATCATTACTGCTATGTTGTTAAACATGAGTCAACTGATCTTGATTTTCAAAATAGAAGTTTTTTGTTGCGCATGAAAAGTACAACCAAATAAGACTTTACACCTATTCAACATCCTCCTTATACATGTTTTCCATTTGTCATGGTCACACGCATAATATAATGAAGTCTACATTCAACAATATAGTCAAAGCTTGTATTCTGTATTCATTGTATCGATTAATTCTAGTCGTAAAAGCGATATTTTTTATTGTTACTATCATCTGCCTTATTTTTCTCAATGCTGCATTTTCAATCACTTAACATGCATGTTACATGCAATCTTTGAAACAAATTGAATAAAATTTTATTAAAAATAAGAATCAAAATCTACAAAAAAAAAAAATAATAATTAGAAACTCGAATTTTATTATTTCTACCAAAAGGGATAATTTGACTTGACGAGTTAAAAAAAATAATGAATCGCATCACTTTTTTTCAGTTCGAAATATATCTCTGTGATTAATAGTTGAGTAAAAAGTCATTGTGTATTGACAGAATTAAACGTTCATTATTTTACTATCGTTAAGATCTTTTTAATTAAATTTTATAACGTATTGAATATCTAAGTACCATAATTTCTGGAAGAAATGTTAGAAGAGTCAGAGAAACAAGAGTTAGAAGATATTAATCTTTTATTCTCTTGTTATTGAGTTTTCGATCATTAATCAGCTCATTTATAAAAATGGACTGCAAAAGTACAATTGGAAGCTAAGGAAATAAACTGGAATAAAAGGAAACAATTAAGTCACAAAATATTAATAAAAAATGAAATTTTTAAATCGATAGATGCCCAAGATTTATCATAAGAGAAAAAAAATTATTCACACAATCATCTCAGTAAATAAATTAGGCAACGGATATACATAGCTGCAACTCTACTGATTTTTTTCAAGAGACTCTTAATTTTTCACCTTCCTCCCGATTGCCCGATAATGTATGAAAATCTACTGCTTTTGGGGAATTTCAGTAAAAAACTTAAAAACTCTCAAAATTTTGCCGAAAAATGAATCTATTGAGTTGTTTAATTTTATGTGACTCTGTGTAATTACATATACATGCTTAAAAATAGTTTTCTTTCATGATGAGATTCTAAAACATGCCGAAGTATGCTGTTAGCAGACTATTGTACATGCCTCAATTTCAAGTGTAAAATTCTTTATTGGCAGATTTCCCATTTTACTGTTTAATACAGAACTGAATAAAAGATTGGACATTCTCCTAACTGAGTTCTGTGAACTACAAACAGTACTGCGTCCTCACAAAAGAAACAATGGATGAACTAAGAGCAGATGTACAATGGTATCTGGTTCAAAATCTGAAAAATGAGTTTGAACAAAAAAATGTTTTCCAATATATTTCTCAATTTATGCTTACAATTTTAACTATTCCACATTCTAATGCTGAATGTGAACAGGCGTTTAGTCAAAAAATAATGCAGATCTTCTCTTCTTAAATTTTAGAAAGTTTAATTATTGCTAAATATTCTAAAAATGAGAAAGAATGTTTTGAATAGCAGTTCACCAATTCATTTCTCATAAATGCTAAGTCAGCAACCCATGAAAAAAAAATAAATGGCAATGAGTTATTCGAAATTAAAATGTATTATGTTTTGTATGGAAAAAGTATTTGAAAATTTATATTTTCTTATGTATAGAAGTATTTTATGTGTTTATATAAGGAAATAATTTTATAAATTTAATATTTATAAATTGTACTGGAGAGTAATAAAAGTTACCTTATAAAATAAATATTGAGACATAAATGTTGATGTGTTTATTTTTTTACCTATAGTATATTTTATTCTTCATAATTCCTTTATGAGGTTGATGAATATTTTATTAAAATATTAAGATTGTGACACAAAATATGTTTAAAATAAATCGTTTTCAGAATGTATAATTTAAAAAGTAAAATTCTCTTTGCTGTACTACCATTTTAAACATCATGTTTCAAGCAAAAACGTCGCTAGTAGTGTCTCCTGAATTTTTTCTCTCAAAATCAGTAGAATCTGCTGATTTTTATTTCTCCAAGGTTGGCAGGTATTAATATAATAACAGGAGGAATTAAAAAATAACAGTTATTAAGAAAAAATGTTATTTATATTGAGAATAGTAGAAAATAAACTTACATATGTGGTATAATTTTTATGAATACTAAGTATGAAAATAAAATTTAATCCATTTAAAGATTAGAATACTTTGTTATGTTATAAAAAACTGAATTTAAGTTTGACTGAGCTTAAATATTTCTTTTGGGGAAGGAAAATTTATAGGATGAAATATTTTACTGTGTCATAATACTTACATATAGTTATGATGTGCATAATAATGTAATATTTTCTTTATAAAAAAATCAAAAATTTATGTTTTAATTTAATCAAATGCGTTCAAAACTAAATGATGCCATTTATAGGAAAATGAGAAAATTATTTAAAATTAACAATATTTGTATAAGGTACTTTATATTAACTATTAAAATAATTATTGTTAGTATTGTATATATAAATTTATTATGGGGAAACATGACATCGAAAACATTTCATGCATTTTTCTGAAGAATGATTGTCAAATTAATGGGAAATAATAACAGTGCATTTTGTTATTAAAAACAGATATAACAAAGATAAATAAAATAATGGTAATGTAGAAGGCATATAATCAGAGAGGAGCTGTATAAAATATCAGTTGTATTATATCATAGTTTTAATCAAAAATATTTTTAACATACTTTTTATTACAAAACGAAAAGAAATAATGGTTTACAATATATTAATCACAATTAAAATTTAACTATGTTGCATAATAAAACTTAACTGGGTTTTTTTACTTGAATAATTTGCTCTAAATCTAGAAATAAATATTAAATGAAATTACATAATAATTTCAAAAACATTCATGTTTACGAAAAATTAGCCATCATAAAAAAGTTAATTAGTTAATTGAAAAAGATGTTGATATTTTACATTTATTTGTGGTAAAACAAAATAAAATTAATAAATTTGGAACAAAAAATCTCAGCTAATTTTAAAATATCAACTAGCAATTGAATCGTAGTACGAAAGTTTAATTAATAATTTAGCAGGTTAAATTGTTAATTTTTTCTTTTACAAGACGAGGCTCAGCTTTCATTTTAAAGTTGAATCTCTGGCTTCAGTTCATGAGTTCGATCTCCACACAAGGGTGCTTCTAGTGATTCAGAATCCATTAAAACTAAGTCACTACCAAATCAACACACCCTGGTGAACAAAATATATATATATAAAAAAAAGACAACTAACTGAAACTTATCAATAATAATCTCTTCTCCTCGGATGCTTACTTTTCTCTTATTTAAAATTACAAAAGAGTGCAATAGAAAGATTTTTCTCTCTCTTGGGGGGAAATGTGAAACTATTATTATCCAGTAATAGGCAAAAATTGATTGATCAAATAATTTTTCAAATATCTTTAAAGAAACTTGATTAACTTTTCCTAAGTACTGAAAAATATGTTTGTAATCAATTCATAAATCATTTAAAAAATTTATAAATCGTCTAGAAGATGAATTTAATATCTATTTAATTAGTTCTCTGTCTTTTTTTTAATATTTATATCTATAAATTAGAATTTACAATATCCAGTTTTTATTTGATTTTATTCATTTTTTTAGAGTATTGGAGTTATTTCCTTGTAATGCTTTTAGCTATATAATCATAGAATTAAATTATAGCCCCAAAGACGTTGAAAAATATTTTTAATAAAATTAATAATAAAAGATTCATTATATAAATAAAATAATTTTTTCAACAATATTATGCGATATATTTGTGCTAGATTTTTAAAAAGTGAGTTTTTTTCCCCGAAAAAGTTATCGCGCGCGCGCGCGATATTTACTAATTTATAAAAAAAAAAAAAACGATTTTTTTGTTCTCATTTGAAAAATATTTCCTTTATAGAAATCAATTAATAAATATTTTTCAAATGAGAACAAAAAATTCTGTCTTGTTTTTTATAAATTACTAAATATAGATAACTTTTTTTGGGAAAAAAATTCACTGCTAATTATTTTTTAATTATTAAACTGCAACTCCATAAATGATGAACAGACTGAGAAATCTTTTCATGTTTTCATATTCATTAGACTTTTCTAACTTTTGGATTTATATTTAAAATCAAAAAATTACTTTCTTTGGAACCTGGTGAATTATTTTTTTAAATTTGAAATCGCAGTTTTCGTAAAAAATCCGAAAGCTTGATAATTATTAGTTTTTTAAAAATAAATGTGATTGCAAAATAGTTTTTTATGTGACTTTATTATCGTTTTGATTTTTAGTTTGATATAAAAAAATTTTTAATAATTTAGTATAAACACCTGCATTTAATAATTCGATTGTAGGAAATGATATTCAAATCCTTCGATAACGTTAACAATGAAGTCTAAAGCTTATGCAAGCTGTGTGGGAAATGAATTAAGAACAAAAACTCACTTTCAATATCCTTTGTTTTTATTCATGATTTTATGTATAAACTATAATTTTGTTTTTATGTATGAATTACAATGATTGTTTTTTTATGTATGAATTACAATGATTGTTTTTTATGTATGAATTACAATTATTGTTTTTTTATGTATGAATTACAATGATTATGCTTTACTTAAAAATGTTATGGCTAAAGTATTGAAATTATTTTGCATGACAGACTGTAACTCATTAAATTATGGACAAATTTTACTTACTAATTAACATTCTCTGAGTATGATAAAGATTAAGGATTAGTGACTCACATTTTCACACACACTCATTGGTTTCTTAAAAACTTAAGTCAAATTTCTACAGTTATGGCTCCTAATTGACTTATTCGTATTCAATTACTTATTATGTAATTATTATTCCAATCAAATCTCACGCATGAATAATTGCATGTGTCAAATTACTTCTTTTTTATTTTATTTTATTTATATTTATTTATTTTTTGAATTATTCACATAATTGTGATATTTATCATAGATTTTTTTCTATTGAAATAAAAAGAATCAATTGTAATTTTCTTTTTCACCACATTATAAAGCTTGATTCTTTTAAATGCATAGTATAATATCTATAATAGTAATATTCATACCAAAAATTAAATATAAAAAAAATGATACAACTGTAAAAAGCATTTAATTAAAACAACGTTTTAAACATTTGGGATCACATTATGATAACAAGATACGAGAAGAAGAAAAAAATTCTTTTCCGTTAAATCGCTCAACCCTATTAAGTAGTGAGCAAGAGGCGTTTGTGAAAGAGTAGTTATGTGAAAATTGTGTAGGTATCATGAACTTAAAAAAATATTGAAGATTGAACAAATCTGGGTTTAGTTAACATGAAACCAATTATATAGAAATAGAAAATAAAGAATTAGTCAAAATAATTATGAATTTAAGAATGTGAAAGAATTAGCTGAATATTTAAAATTTACAATATTCATTTGAGTTATAAAGCTTTAAAAAAGAGAGAAAACCGAATTTCAACATATAATTGAAATGGTTAAAATCGTTGTTTTAACCATATTATGTAATTATGGAAACTTCAGTAAAAAATATATGGGTAGAAAACAATACACAATAGTAAGATCTAAATTTTACTGTAATTGCATCACATAATTATTCAAAATATATTAAAACTATTAGCAAGATAAAAAAAGCAGATTTAATTATTTGTAATCAAATTAAAATGTACTACCTTTTCATGATAAAATGTCTATATTACAGAAGAGTTTGATATTAATAAAAATACATTAATCAATCTGGTTCAGCATAAAGAACTGAATATATATCCAATTTTGTTGTCGTTGTTGTTACTAATGACACTTGGACAAGCCAAGCTCGCTATGTCTCTGCTGTGCGAATTTAAGTCAATTGGGGACGTCTTTCGTTTTAATCAGAGTACCATGAAGGTGAAAGTACGACTTATTCAATTTTAATGTAATTGGATTACATGGAGGTCTATACGAAACCTTTAAAAATGTATTCTGCAACTGATCCAAAGTAAAGAGGGGTATTTTTCAAATTCAGAACTGTAATATTTTCTTTGCTAGATCGATTGTAATATTTTTAGCTATGCAGAAATCTGAATTGTTAGGTGGAAAACTAACTAATTATGGAAAGTCATATATCAGTAAAGTTCATCTGTCAGAAAGAAAAACACTAATTTTTGTGACATACTATTAGTTGTTTGTATATTTTATAAAAGTAAAAATATTTGAACATTCCTAAATATATTCTATAAGGAAAAAATCATTTTGACGTTATTTATATATATTACAGAACTTATACCTAAAAATAACTGTTGTAGTAATTTCATAATAATTTATTAGCGATCAGATATGCTGATCCTTTACTTTATAAAGGAATATAATTGTGAAGGAAATGAAATATTTCGTAAATATTAAATGAAAAGTTTAAAATTCTTTTAATAATCGTAAAACGAAGCTATTTGTATGTTATTGTGGAAATCTTTAAAACGTAAAATAATCAAAACATTAAAGTAATACATGAGGAGAATATTTTTGATTAACTGCTATAATTTGAATTATTGTTATATAAGAAGAAGAAAAAGTTTATAAGACTATATGAAAAAAAAAAGTAGATAAGTGTGAAAATGAGTGAAAAATACTCTAAATGACAAGAAATCAATGTGAATATGATTAGACAAAGTTTCTTATTTTTGCTTTGAAAGAAATTGTGCGAGATACAGGAAGTTTTGTCAGTAATCTAGCTGTACGCCTACATTTTAATAAAAATGTAACAGGACTTGAAAATTAAAAACAATTTTGTAAATAATTAATTTAAGAAAAACACTTTGAATAGCGTATATTTGCTCATTACGGAAAAAGACTTGCTTTCCAATTTTTAGCTTAAATACCGTTTAAGAAATAATATTTATAAAATATTTTCAAAAAGATTTTTTTCTAAATGCTACAGATCCCACATCGAAATTGTGAGAAAAGAATGCTGGAAATTAAGATAATTATACTTTTAGAAACTGAATGTAGGTCCTTTTTTTCAGATGCATTGCATTAGGGGTTGTATATATAGAGATTTATTTAAACTAATCCTATATCGATAAAAAATATTATCCAGAAAGATCAGTATACTAAAAATTTAATTGCTCTGATTCAATTGATTTTATCATTTAAATATAAAATTTGTCTTGTGACTTTAAAATTTAATTTCCTTTTTTTTTTTTTTTTTTTAATTTCCAATATATTCTACATAAAAATTGCAACTAGTAGTGAAAATAGAGGATTTTTCTTAATTCAAAACGAGTCACCCATTATTTAGTAAGAACAATAGAATAGATCTAAAGATCCAGAGGATCTTGCACCCATTATTTGTTATGCTGGTTATTGCATCAATGTCTTATTGCAAGTTAGAGCTATTGCAATTGCTCCAAGCTATTGTTAATTGCAGATCAGATTATTAAAAGGAAAATTTGGACCATTTTTCGGCTTAAAATTATTCCACAAATTAGTTATCTGTCTTAATAGAAATGATTTTTCTGATCTTCTAATAATATATTCTTCTCTCTATGATAAGAACAGATAAGCATGGCAAGAGGAATGAGGAAAATGTATATGGATTTTTATTTTTTTCTCCTAATGTTTCCTGAGAACATATTGTCACAAACATTGAAAATTTTCAGTGATTTCAAAACTGTCGTCATAATTATATAATTTGAGTAATTTCAGAAATAAATTCCTCATTTGTAGTTGATGAGGACTGAAAATAAGGAATTTATTTCTGATTTGGAAGCTATAAATTGCTTTATTGTCTGTACGAATTGTTGATGTAGTTAAACGTGAGAAAGACTGTTCTCAAAAATATTAAACTTCAATATTTTTTCTAATTGATTTACACGGTAAAAGAAACCGTAATCAATGTGGAAAAAGATTTATTTTGTATTATTTTTTGAATACACTGTTACATCAGCTAACAATGAAAAACTCATCCCTGACAGTATCTTTCCAAAACAAAATGAAAATATCACTTGGGAGTATTTTATGACCAATGCTAATTGGTCAAAAAATGAATTCTTGAGACGTGTTCAACCATATTTTATGAATATTTATTCAACCAAGAATGTCAGTGATATCTGTGTGAAAAGTCTAAATATGTACTTTACTGGAATAAAGAATTGGGAGTCATGGGCTGTAAAAAGTAAGAAATCAACATATTCTCACTCATTTTTACATGGTTAGAATTATTTCACAATTTATCTTTATATTTTCTAATTATTTCAATATGAATATAATGTAAGGTACTGAATATATATATATATATATATATATATATATATATATATATATATATATATATATATATATATATATATATATATATATATATATATATATATATATATATATATATATATATATATATATATATATAATATATATGTGTGTGTGTGAGTGATCTTATTCCAAAAGAGGTATGAAAATTACTTAAATTATGATAGTTACATAGTAAAATATAAACGTTCAATAATATTGATTATTTTGTTTGGGTTTTGTTAAATGAAAACAGTTAAATTTCATTATTTTTTCGTCGGTAAAATATAGGTTTCAAACTTTGTGTCTATTTAAATAATAATTATTTGCTTTTAATCACTTTAATAATAGTACTTAATTCTTAAAAAATCTAATTTTTTAAATTTTAAAATAGACAACAAAAATTCTAATGGCTATGCAATATATATTTTTGGTGTCACAGTTAACTGGGAATATTTGGGACCAAAATATTCTAAAATAGAAGTATTGTTAAATGTAATTAGTAAAAAAATTTGCTTATTTATATCTACAGAATAATTTCTCCCAAAAGCGTATTGAGTACTTATAGTTTATGAGGAAGTTATTGTGTATGTTTAGAATAGTCATTTTTCCCATTTAAAAACATTTATTTGTACTATTTTTTTTAATAGTATTATCTTAAAAAGGCGAAAATAATTATATTTAAGGGATATTTCAATCATAAATAAAAACCACAAAAAAGTTTTTAATTGAAAAACGGGAAAATGTTAATGCAAATTTCTCCTACAGTTAAAAACATTATGTTCAGTAATATAGAGAAAAAGACATTTTTTGCTGATTTTATTTATCTGAATTAATTAAATTTGAATGCACTAAATTCATTTAAAAATTAACTGAAACTAATGTAATTGATTCCTCTTAATTATAAGCTGGTTTTATATATAAAAAAGAAAAAGAATATAAAAAGAGCTTATAAATTTTTTTATTAAAATTTCAGGTGCAGTAATAAATTTTTTTAAGCTAATCATTATTGGAATATCGAAAATTTTATTTCTTATAAGGATTCCTATTTTAATTTTGATGTATTTCATTAAATGAGAATTTCATTCTTTGTTAATATTAGTTATAAGCTATGACTTTAATAAAAAAATATATACATTCAACCCGAATTTGGGAATTCACATTTTGATAAAACAATAGTATATATGTGTGTGTGTATTTTTAGGGGGGGGTTGAGATGCTTTGAAAATTAATTTTAATATTTATCTTCATCCATAAATTATTAATGCAAACTTTAGTTACCTCCGTTTTTTTCTACATTAGGACATATGTATATTTATTTTCCCTTTGAGTAAAAATTCGTTTTTTATTTTTATATTTAAAATTCCACGTGGATTAAAAATATTTGTCAACTTTAAAAACAGTAATAATCGAGAAAGAATGGTAAGCACTAATAAAGTATTTGGGAGTACCCATGATTAAAAATGTTTTAAAACAAATTTGAGATCAAAGTACTTTTAACATAAAATTCTTTAAATATATGTGACAATTTAAATCATAAAAATGTTTTCTTTTCATAATTATGTGAATAAAACATCTTTATTATGACATCAATTTACTTCAAAGTACCACTTTACTGTCATTTGAAATACGAGAAATTAAATATTAAATCAATTATTCTATCAGAAACCATTATCTTTTCCTTACATTTATACAGTGAGTGTATCATTTCATGCTTTATTGATAATCATTCTCTTGGAAAGCATAATGATACTTGAACAAAGGCCATTCTTTGTGAAAACAATGATTATCTCAAATGGAAATCTTACTAGCTCAGCTATCTTATGAAGGTATATTGGGAAAACTTGAGTTTCCGTATAATAACAAACTATTAAATAAATATACATTTTGAATTTCAGCTGTTTTAGTAAATGTTCAAAGTATGCTATAGTTATCAACACAAGGACCAATGTATTTATGATTGTAACAAACTGAGAGAATAATCGCTTAAATATTCGATCAATGATTAATTTCAGTGGCGAATATTTTGTCTTAAAAACTAAAGCATTTGTCATTTCTGAAAAATATTACTAAGTTAAATTCATTTATTATACGCATAAAACTATAATCTTGACGCATATACATTTTTAAAAGAAAATATTTTAAATACAAATTGATGCTTGTTTTTAAGAGCCTCTAATTTATACAAACACGTAAAAATTTTATTAACTAGTTACTGGCTCTTAACATTGAAATTTTGGATTGGAGAATCGTAAATTCTTCGAAATGATGATAACTAACTGCACTGCACTGCTAATGCTGAGATCTAGGAGTGGTGTCCCCCGCCCCCTATATAGTATTAAGAATATGAATAAGTTGAATTTTTAATGTTTTTCAAAGAATTAATATACATATTCTGGTATCATTTTCCATCAAAAGTTGCTGTTTAATTTACATCTGTAACTGTGTGAGTGAATGTATCACATTTTGAAGATCGATAAAAATCAGATTTTTAAACTTTGAAAATTCTAAAATGGCGTCAGAATACCACTATGAATCTCCTACATCAGGGATGGTGAACCTTTTTTTATGTCCGTGCCACAAAGACATAAAAATTCTTTTTTAAATAGGTAACGTGTCACAATAAAATTTCCTTTAAAATTTAGCGTGATAACGTAAGTATAATTAAATAAATAAATAAAAACAATTCTTATTTTTTTTTAAAAAAATTTATTGATCAATATTTTACAAAAACCAATATGCTAGAAATAAAAATTCACGTTAAAAACAATTATTTTTAATGGGATTTTTGTTGCTGTACACAAGATGATAAAGATTTAATATCTGGTTCATATTTAGTTCATTTCAAGAGTACGCATGCAGAGCTCGACTCTCATTCGTCATTCTATTCCTATATTTATTTTTTTATAAAATTTAATTCTGAAAATACAGATTCACATTCCCATGTCGATGGAAATAATGATAAAATTGCCTTCGCTAATAATTTTACGCAATTAAACGTGTCAGAAATTCAATTCCATGTAGTTAGAATTTCATCTGCAATTTTATTTATTTTATCCAATAAATATAATTCTAAAAATATAGATTTAAATAATATTGTTATAAAATAAATAATATATTCTGCGTTCGTTTGCAAGAACATATTTCGTTACATACTAAAGTGCTAAAAATATTGCCAACACAAGAAAATAATAAATACTAATATATCAATTCAAGGTAATTTTATTAATTATTTCTATCTCTCTTGCTGAATTAATGATAAAATAATTTTCATAATGTTAAAATATTTTATTGTTAAAAAACAAGCAACATAAATTATAAATTTAGTAACTTTTAATAGCTTAAGTTTGTTACAAGTTAAAACTTTGGTCGTGATACAATATGTTCTTACAAACGAATACAGAATATAAAATTTGAAATAATATGCAAAAATATTAACCTAAAATAACACTATATCTATTTACAATAAACGGTTATATTTTTTAACAAGTCATTGAAGTTTCGAAGACAATGGTTACTAAAAATAACTAAGTCTGTTAAGGCTCCTGTACAGGGGAGCTGACGCACGGACTTCCCGAACTGTCCACAAACACTATGGTTGCAATAAAACTTCGTATGACGCAACATTCTTACATGCATTAGTTTACATTTGATACGTTTTGTTTTCTTTGTTTGATACGTTTATTAAGTAATATTTTCTGCCATAATAAGTTTTAAAAAGGATTGTAATGTGCAAAAACTATTCTTAATATTTTTTTAAGAATTTAATTAAATTGTTGTTTATGAATACAAAAAAACAATATCGGAAATTTAAAAAAGTTTTTTTTTGTACATTGTAAGCAATTTATTATAGTAAGTATAGTAGTATAATATTACTGACAAGCAATAATACATACTTACAATGGGTAAACCTATATTATAACATATGTAAATATATACCAGCATATAGTGTTATAAAAAAAAGGACAGTTGAGAAACTATTTTTTATTAAACTATATTATATTGTAAGTAATATATAACAATAGTTTTCATATACATAATAACTACCAAAAATAAAATAATAATATTTCTTACATATTGTAAGTATATATTATTACTAACTAGTAAGTAATATATACTTACAACACACATAATTTGAGATTAAAACATACTTAGCGCATGTAATATAATCTAAAATAATATTTAAAGTTTTGCATTTTAGTGAGCCATTCATTTCATTTTATTTTTATTAAATGTGTTTGGTGGCGGAAAAATACAAAATTTAAAAACATAACAAAGTTAGTGTACAGACTCTGTAATTCCGATACAAATAAAATGATAAACACTTCGAACAAGATACCATGTAATAAGATGCTAATTTTAAACTTTCAATAATTGGCTTATTTTTGATAAGCCTTTTCAGTAACTGAAAAATATTATTTATCTTAAGAATAGTGATATGACTTTTTAATACGTAAGTTTCTTTACAAAAATAAACAAACCTAGACTGTGCCAAAAGGGCGATTTTAAAGAAAAAGTAGCAAACCGTAAGCATCATAAAATAATTTCGACTATTAATGGTTTAAACGTTGCCGTTTTCATTATTTGTTGACTAACGAAATAATCTTATGGCCTATATCCAACGTTTGGTAACAAAAAATTCTGAAAATTTTGATTTAAATTTCTTTATTTTTCAAGGCAATTAGCAAAAAATTCCACAGAGATACTTTACGGTCGCCAAGATTTGGGCAGCGGAAATCTCATGCGTCGGCCTGCGTAAAGTCTGCCGTCTGATTCGAGCACTGCGACGGCAACAACATACAATAACATTAGAAGGCGAAACTGAATGCGCAATTTTTTTTTTATATAATACGCATCTTTATATATTTCGAGAGAATTCCTGCGATATTTTAATAATAAAATATATAATTTGACGGTTAAAGTTAACGTACTAAGAAAGGTATTCAGTACTACAAATTTATATTATAAATTAAGTGTAGATTAATAATTTTTAATTCATTTCTATCAAAAAAGATAATTCATAAAAAAATAATTTTGTTTTTGTGCGTGCCTTCAAAATTTTCATACATACCACTTGTGGCACGCGTGCCATTGGTTCACCATCCCTGTCCTACATGCTTTATGTATAAAAATATTACACAATTTGCTTAAATGATTAATGTTGTGAAAGACTAGGAGAAATTTAGGGTAACTGAATTTCAAAATCTAAGGATATTTGAAAATGTCAATATCTTATCTGAACAACTTAAAAGATGTAAATATATGAAAGGTCATACTAAAATATACTATCTATTGGAGTATATAAGATTTAAGCATTGAAGCAAAAAAGCTGTACAGCAACAAAATAAAAAATAAGCTAATTTGAATCTTTATTTAACTGAATTAAAGTTAAAATAATTAAACGGAAATACACAAAGGTTTGTTTTTAACGCAACATTTGCTGAAATAAATTAATATTGTATTCATTTCAATTATTGTTATGAAAGCATTTAATGTAATTTTTCATCCAAAGCAAACTTTGAAACTTTCAGTCACACCATATTTAACTATATATATATATATATATATATATATATATATATATATATATATATATATATATATATATATATATATATATATATATATATAGAACGATTCTGAGACAGAAAGTTCCAAAGTTTGCTTTGGATGAAAAATTACACTAAATGCTTTCATAACAATAATTGAAATGAATACAATATTAATTTATTTCAGCAAATGTTGCGTTAAAAACAAACCTTTGTGTATTTCCGTTTATATATATATATATATATATATATATATATAAGCCAATCTCGCTATGCCTTGGCTATGTCAATTTAAGTTAATAGGGAGCGTCTCTTGTATTAATCAGAGCACCAAGAAAGGGGAAAGTACGACTTTGCTCTTTAAATCCTCCGATAGATGGCACCACCAGAGGATCTACTTCCTCAGTTTTGTCATTGATCTGAAGGAGGAGGAAATTTTCTCCAGTAGAAAATTTTTTTGTTAATTATTGCATTTAGCCTATATATCTTATTATCAATATGGGATTCAAGATTTTAAACTCTATTTTTAATTCCAGTGGCTGATGCAACAGGAACGATTCCAAGTGGGCTTTTGACAGGAACTCGAACAGGTTTTGGATCATTTTATGAATGCTTAAATGTGAGGACTGAAACAAAGGTTAATTCAACTCTTTTAACTAATTTCCGAGGTAAATTCTGCATGATTGGTATCAAATCACTTCTTCTTCAACCTGTGGACGAGAAAACAACTAATGGAAAATCTTACGTAGAAGAATATGGATATCCACCAGATTGGGTACATTAATTTCATTTTATTTATTTTTCATATTTTATTTATTTACTTATTGCAATAACGTTACCATATTTTGAGGAATAATATTTTAATTAAGAAAGATTTTTTTTTAACAAACGAGAAATACTTTAATAACTTTGCGTGAAATTTCTATTAGGTAAAATATACTTTTACTTGAAATTTTGTGAAAATTTCCTATAATCGATATTAAATTTCTTTGAAATACATTTGAGAAAGTGCTATTTGTTATTATTATTTTGTGTTTGCTAAAATGTGTCTTAGTCAGATGAAAAGAATTATAAATTAGTAAAAAATTACTGTAAAACAACAACATAAGGCTATAAATACCGGAATTATAAAATGATTTAAAGATAGGAGAATTAGACGTTGTTGTAGATGTAATTAAAATTCTATCCATTATTTATTATATTTTAATTGAAAAATTTATTTCAGTTAGATGGGAAAAAGTTTTAAATAATTACTGTAACAATTACTGTAAAAAAAAGAGCAACGTTAGGCTAAAAATTTCAAAAATATAAAATGTTTCTAAAATAGGATGATTATATATTGTTGTGTTTAAAATAATGCAAAATTGCTTAAATTGAGAGAATTTTTCGCATAAATATCAAGGAATACTTTACTAACATCTAAAAACAGATAATAAAATTTCATAACATACTCTACACAAAGTCATAAACATACATAAATCCCTGAATTTTTTCAGTCTATAATGAAATTTTTAGTGCCATTTTAAGAGAACTAAGGAAATAAAAAGAAATTACTCAATTTAAATTTATGATGGTATGTGTAGTAGTCAATCCCTATTTTGAAACACAAGTTGCAAAATTACACCGACAAAACATTGATAAAAGGAATTATTCACATATTTGATTGTATGTCTTGATGTCTGTATCATTCATTTTGTCTTCTAAGATCTTGCACTAAATTGCATGTCCATAATTCGTTCTAACCATTTCAAAGCATTTAAGAACAGGACACAAAATATAGACATATATACAAAATGAGCAGGGTGCAGGATATTTGTGAACTCCCCTATCATATGAAGTTACTATTTACATAAATAGATTAGAATTATCATGTGTAGCTAAGCTGAATACAATAAAACTGTTATATTATTAAAAATTACGTCCTTTTCACGAGTTCATTCAGGTTTATTTTAGGCGTAGGACCATGTGAGTATAATTAAAATGTGCATTTTCATAATCCTTGGAACATTTTATAACTGACGCAGTTGTGAGTTATAGACGATATTTTTATAAAATTTTCTGGGAACATGATGTTCTATCGTCACAGTTTATTTGAAAGGCACACAGGCATTCACTCTTCTTCCATTTCTAATTTATTACTTAGAAATCCTAAGTGCTTTTGCGACTCTACTCTGATTCTCTTTTAGGGGTTCTGGTAGCCTAGTGGTTACGGTAATGGCCTTTCCCCCGGAAGGGTAGGGGGTAACTTTCGATTCCCAATACAGCCAAAGACCCACCGTGTACATGCGATATACGTGCTCGTTAAATTTGTGGAATAGAAAGTTCTGTGGTCGGTGGTTGAGCAGTTACCATGGGTGTAATGGTCTAGAGAAATTTACTCCCCCTTCAGATCAATGCCAAAATTGAGGGAGTAGATCCTCTGGTGCTGCTATCTGTCGGAAGATTTGAAGAACAAAAGTCGTACTTTCACCTTTATGATGCTCTGATTAAACGAAAGACGCTCCCAATTGACTTAAATTCGCATCGCCAAGGCAAAGCGAGCTTGGCTTGTCCAAGTGTGATTAGTAACAACAACTCTAAATTAAAATTTTCAGCATTATTTAAAAACCTAAGTTATTGCTCCTATAAATAAAACCGGAAACACAAAATATCTGTTTTCATTTACACCAGAATTTTAATTGTAATAAATATAAATGTAATAAGATTTATAATAATAAGATTTATAAAATAAACAGTCGGAATACCTTCACTTCTGTTTGATTCTACAAATCCTTCTTGGTAAGAAGGTTTTCATGACGAGATTTTTAAATGGTATTGTGAAAATCACTTTAAATTTTTAAACATAGGTGAGACACAATATCAGAAATAATTTTTTTGATATTATATAATTTTAGGCCCTCACTAATATTTTTTTCTCTCTCTCTGGTTATTGATAACAGATATTGGAAATTATGATGAAGCAAGTGGCTGATTTGAAAGAATCTGGTATATGGCTAGGAACTTGTTTACCTTCCACTTGCTCTGAACAAGATGTTTACAATCTTTTTTCTGAAGGTAACAATTCCTCTAGATTATTTATTGGTATACGCTAACCGCTTATGTAATCTGGTAAATGCTGAATTATAAACGTTGAAACTTTAATTACGTTTCAATACTGCGGCTTCAAATAACTTTTATGGTACCTAGAAATAAGTGACAATAAGTTTCATAATCCTAAAATATTTTTTCGATATCTATAACACTCTGATAAGAATTAGTTCTATTTGTATAGATAAATAACAATCTTTTTCTACTTATCGGCAAAATTTTTTTAAATCAAGTAAAATTTCTCTCTGAAATTTTTGCTGCAAGATAAATGCGTGTTGCTCTTTTCCCTTTTTGAAACTGTCACTTTTGCATAAACTCTATGAGTACAGATAAAAATATTGAAAACGTTGAACTTTCTTCTTCTTTTTACAGTTTTCTAGCATAGTTCTTCTAAAAAATAACTATATTTATTATTTTTTTAATTTTTGAAAACTTATTGTTTATACTTTTTACAGCTCTTATTTACACTTTTCCCTATGTACTACAAATAAATCAATATTTTCATAAACATCACGAAAGTTCGTTGAGAAGTTTTTGTAACTGATCCCTGTGGAAATAATGAAAAAACTATATGTTTTGAATAACAATACATTCTATTTCCCTTCCATGACTTATAACCTTTGCAATCATGGCTTTTAGAAGAATAAAAGTTATCTATCCAGTCACTAATCAATATTTTAATGACCATCACGAAAGTTCGTTGAGAAGTTTTTGTAACTGATCTTTGTGGTAATAGTGAAAAAAACTATGCTTTGAATAACAATATGTACTGTAAGTAAATACTACTATACTTTAATTAAATAGTAATTCTGTTTAATTTTTTTCGCGTGGGAGCTTGGGATCTCAAGCACGTCATTAATGCTCAATTAGCAAAGAGGGTTAAATTATCTTTTGATAGTCGCCAAGATTTCAAACAGTTATCAAGACTAATAAATTTTCCAACAGTTATAAAGATAAGTAAATTTTATATGTACTTTCATATACTAAAAATGTATTATATGATGTTTTGCTTTTGCTACTATATGAAAAATTGACAGGTGTAATCAAGGGATGTAAGCAATATAATGACAAAAATAAAAAATTGTCGCTTTTAGGGATGTAGCACGCAAATATTGAACCAGTTTCATCAGCATGGATCCATTAAATCAAGACAAAATTGATGCAGGAACATTAACTTTAATTAATAGAATTATTTAAATAATTATTTCGATGATGCGAGTATATTTATGCTTATTATTAAGATAATATCGATATGAATCATGTAGATTTATTATTGAAATATAAAATTAATTTAGATTTTTCTTAATGGGAATATGAATTTCTAAAATTAATTTTTCTTAAATATTTTTACTGAATGCTTTTCGCATTCTATTTTAATATATTTATAGAAAAAATGTGACTTCTTGTATGCATCTGAGTTTGGTAAATTGAAAGATAGTTTGAATAAAAGTTATCGTTTTAAAGTTATTTAAAATCAATAGCTAGCATCTACTTTTTTGTCTTAAATACCGTATAATCAAGGATGCCAAATTCTGAATTTTTTGGTAACGAAGAAATGCTACCAAGATAACGTATTGTGACATCTATCAATAATGAAAATATTACGGTTGCCTAGATAGAATATTCTACATAATTTTTATAGGTCTTCATCTGTATGACATAATAAAAACCAGATTGCCAGATAAATAAGAAAATCCGCCAAAAAACCCTACCAAACTCAGAATTTGGCGCCCTGGATTATAACGGCATCACTGACCCCTTTTTAAATGCACATTAATAATTTTAATCATTCAAGTAACTATGATTAACTAAATTTGTGTCGAATCAGGTTTGAAGATACTTGAAGGTTGATCGTTACTTGTGGAGATAGTGAACTTCGGCTCGTGACGGTTATGTGATAGGAGTAATATATTTTCCTTTTAAAACTTGATTCCTATTTCTGAATATTAACATTTTGCTTATCTTATTCCTTCAGATAAACGTTACTCAGGTGTTGCTTCACGAAAATGTTATTGTTCACAAGAATAAACTAAGCTTGTAAAGATTCTCGAAGTTGAATGTAGTTGTATATATTATACAAAAATTTCATTCATATTGAACTCTGCAGTAAGGGAAGTCAAAGCACATATGCCGCATAATCCAAGATGCTAAATTCTAAATTTTTTTGGCGATGAAGAAATGTTGCCAAGATTACGTATTGTGACGTGCATGATGACGTAAATACTAGGGTTGCCAAAATAGAATTTTCTGCATAATTCTTATAGGTCTTCATATCTCTATATCTACTCAATAAAAACCAGGAAGCCAGATACATAAGAAAGTCCGCCAAACAAATCACCAAACTTGGAATTTGACATCTTGGATATTACGGCTTCTGCGCCAAAAATGGTAAATAGTGCATGTTTGATTAATTGTTTTAAGTATGACAGTAATCTAAATATGTAAGATAGATATAGTAATTGTTGGCAAAAGTAAACTAGATAAATTAATTAAAACTTGTATGAAATATATTTTCAAGATAATTTGTTTTCAGAAAATCATCTTAGTTTTATTATATACAAAAATATTTTTATTTAAAAATTTTTTTAAATGTCTGCATTATTTTTTACAGTTACGAAAACATGGGCATTGAAAGTATCGATTTCAGATTGCCAAACAGATGAGCCAAGAAAATGGCCTGCTTTTGCAATAATATCAGTGTGAGAATTCTTTTCTAATAGTAAAACATTTTGTATTGTTTAAAAATTTTAATTGAATGAAAGAAATGATTTTGTTGGAAATAAATCAATACTTATTTAGGTAGAAGGGAAAACTTTTTAATTTTTGCTCACACTTAGATTGAGTGTTTTTTATTTTTAATCTTATTAAAACTCAATAATAAGCCAAAAAGGATATTCAAAGTAAGGCTTTGTACAAATAAAATAAGAAAAAAAAGCAAAATTAAAAAAAAATTGCATTACTAATCAGAAAGAGCAAATATCTATTGCTTTGCAAGTTTAAAAGTAAATTTTCTCATATTTGCTGCAATTTATTAAATATTAATCAAAATCGTGTTCATTTATTATGCTACAACTTTTCAGTTTGCTTTCCTTAGAAACTGAGAGTAAAGAAAAATTTCATCTCATTAATATCTGTTTAATACGAAAAATAACATTGAGGTATTATTTTACATTACAAACTTTAAGGCATTATTTTACATGTTTCCGTTTCGCTTTGTATAAGTGGTTTAAATTTGTTTTGTGGTTGATCTTTATCTGAGGTTTATTCTCTTCTGGGTCTCTATAACTGCTAAGATGCCAGCCATCATTGATTGCTCCTATGACTTTGCAGCATTTTTGATGCCTGCCCAACTTATGCGAGGTGCATCTCTAACATCAAAAATACCTGAACGGAATAAAAGAAATCGAAATTGCGCATAATTGCCTGTTGCAATACCAGGACCATAAATACCGATCTCAGTTTCAACTGCCTGGTTTGTATTTTAGAAAAAGTTTAATTTATCAAAGAAAAACGTAAAATGTACTGAATTTTATCTTTGTTTCCATTTTTAACACATTGTACATCACAATGAAGGAACCAAACAAATAATAGCACAGTTTTTTAGGGCCAAATGTTAACTTTCCTAAAAGCATAAATCTGAAAACGGATCGATACTTTACGATACAACAATCTTTACAGCCATCTATTGAGAAAATAATGGAATTCTTTTTCCCAAAATTACTATCAAAATTATAAATTAGGTTAAATTGGTTACTACACTTCTAAGAGGTTTAATAACACACTGGCTGACAATTTGCAAGATGGCAAAAATGCTTAAAAATTTAAAGAATCCACTCATACTTTCTTCAGAAATTTGCTCTATTTAACGCTTATCAATAAAGTGTTTAACAGCCCAGTTTTTGATTTAGTGGTCTGAGAATTGCTAATAATTATTCTCGTGTTTGTTTTCTTATTCATCTTAGATCATTGTCTGCTAGTCATAGTGTTACTTTTGTGGGTTTTAAGTTCATTGAATTACATACACAGTGGTCTTGGTGAGCCCTGATTATACCTTAAGATTAACGGGTTTGGAACACTTGCCCATCATAGAACGCATCGAAATTTTGAACTACAGTCAAGTGACCTCTGAGCTGGTAATCTATTCTGCACATGTTCTGGCCACATCAAAATCATCAGCAAATATGAAATTCATATGGTATGGGGAAATGCGCTGAGATAATGAGGTATACAAATGATTAGAGCTTTCTAGGACATGTAATGAGGTCCCACCTGAGCTAGAGCCCTCCTTTTCACAACCACGCTACACCAGCAGAAGGATTTTTTTACGTCACAGATTAACGTGGATACGTCCAATCCACGGAGTTCTAGCAACTCAGTGAGGGCGAATGTGGTCACCCTCCCAATCACTGCCGGAGATAAATGATGCCTCAAGTAGTGCTGCTGAGCAAATAGAGCTCTAAATATTAGGTTAGGGAATAAGCTAGTAGCGTTTTTACCAAATACTTTTATTTAAACAAAAAACAATAATTATATCAATAAGTTAACCAATTATATATTCACCATTGCTGTTTACAATCTCTTCCCATCTCTCGACCCATGTGTTGATGCCGTTCCGCCAAAAATCGCCTGGTCTTATGTCAAAGAAATTGTTGAGCCAGTTTTTTAAGGACCTCTTTGTTATCGAAGGTAACGCCCTTCACATGGTTTGACAAGGAGCGGAAAAGATGGTAATCGGTCCAGTGAATACGGTGGATGCTGACGGATCTTCCATTCGAGCTCTTGGAGTGCTGCTTTGACGACTTGTGAAACATGGGGCCTGGCGTTGTCGTGAAGGAGTATGGTTTGACTATGTCGATCAGGTCTTTTCAGTCGAATAGCCTCATTCACGCGATGTAGCTGGGCAATGTTGTAGACGGGGGCATTCTTTTCAAGCATTTCCCAGTGCACCAAGAGGTCTTTAAAAACTAGCTCAACAACTCCTTTGACACCAAACCAGGTGCAATGGCATCAATAAATTGGTCGAGAGGTGGAAAGTGGTTGTAAACAGCATCAGCGAATATATAATTGATTAACTTATTGATATAATTATTGTTTTCTGTTTAAATAAAAGTCTTTGGTAAAAACACTACAAACTTATTCCCCAACCTAATAAATTGACTAAAGTACAAATTTCGTATCAAATGATAAATTAAAAAATCTCAGCCATTTGGTATAAAACAGCTTCTCTTTAAAGGGCCGTTGTTTCACTCTCTCAAACATTTTTAGTATGTCTAAAAGAGTATTCTTATGGCAGTATCCTTGACTTTCCAAATGGCAAATCATGTAACTTTTATTCTAATATGAAGACAAATATAATAAATTTAAATTTTCTTCCTTCTATAAAAATTTTTTTTACGAAATGAATATGAAGCATTTTTTAGAAATAATTTTGTAGTTATTGAATCATGGAAAAGAAGTAAATAAGTTAAATTACTATATTTCTTCTTTTATATAATTTAACAACTTTATAATTAATTCTTTTAAACTCTTCTTTAAATATATCTGAAAAAATTACGAATCTAAATTTAATTTATTATAAATAGATTAATTGATTGGTTAGGGGATTAAAAAATAATTTTTTCATAAGAATTTTAGTGAAAATTAATTATATATTCAATAATGATGAAGTTTATAAAAATCTAAATATTAATAAAATATTGTCAATCATTTAAATGTTTTTGAAATAGTTGTATTCTTTCTTGTTTGTTTGGAGTTTGTTTGTTGGGTACTTTTCTGGACTTTCGTGACAAAGAAGCTCAGAACAAAACAAAGAAAACAGTGAATTTGATTGATGAAGGTACGTACACTGACAATTAAAATGTTTCAATTACTTTACATATTGTTTGCGAAATAAGTATTAAATTATGTGCCAATTTTATAACATTTTTGTTACTTATCAATTTGTAAATACCAGTTACTTTTCAGTTTGTAAAAATGATCTTATTTTAATAAATGTATTGAAATATTGGCACAGATGCCGTATAATCCAAAATGCCAAATTTTGAATTTTTTTGGCGATCAAAAAATGTTTCCAAGATGATTCATTATGACGTCTTATGATGACGTAAATATTAGGAATGTCAAAATAGAATATTCTACATAATTTATACAGGCCTCCATCTTTAAAACGTAATAAAAACCAGATTGCCAAATAAGTAGGAAAATCCGCCAATAAACTGGCCAAACTCAGAATTTGGCATCCTGAATTATACATCATTTATGTTGAAATATTTCACTGGTAGTTTTCCTTATTATTTATATAGTGAATATATTTGAAATTTTTTAAAAGTTATTGAAAATATAATTCAGAATATGTTCAAATTTTGTATTTGTTTTTTATTAATCTATATTAAAATTGTAAAATAGTTTAAATTGTAAGAAACATTTTATTTTACAAAGAATGAATGATGTATTGGTAAAAATGTTGCAAAATATTTACTTAATACCTTTACATAAATTTAAAGTTTTAATTACTTATCTGATGCTTCTATAGTTATCTTGATTATAAATTATAATAACTTATCTAAAATTAATTCAATGCAAGAGGAATTACTTAGTTATATATCTATATTTCTATTATGATGTATGATAGGAATAGATTTAAATTACTTAAGAGAAAAAGAAACGGTATACACTATGTATACGAAAGTAATGGTAAAAAAAAAAGTTTTTACAAAATATTTTCTTATTTTTGAATACAAACTGCTTTCAAATAATTCCTAAAATTTTTAAATGCATATAAAAGCCATAGTCGATAACCTTCATGCCATTTTAGTTTAAAAGATGTATTAAGGATTTTTGAGTTATACATATATATATATATATATATATATATATATATATATGTATGTATAACATTCATCTTTCGTTGTTTAATAGTCCTTAATATAGAACATGGGATTTTCCGTTTCAAAATCTGTGATTTAACTGAATTTCCTGAATTTCAATGTGCGTATTCTATTATAAGCTCGATTCAATTAAAACCAATTCTACATACGCAGATGAGATCTTCGAGAGAGCAATCATCATAGCATTCGAATAATTTTGGTGCAATTATTGAAAATGAGAGAGTGTGGAGTTATTTAGTTTGTTTACTATTTATAAACTTCAGAATAGAGCTTTTGAAGCATTAGTTAACTTCTTTAAAACTTTAAAAATAGATAAGTTATATAGAAAATAATGTAAAAATTACGTCAATTTCTTCTCGCAATAGATAAAAAAAAAGAAAAAAAAAGAATGAAATATGTTATTTTTAAGAAACTACGGTAAAATTTTACCGTACAGTCACCCTTGGCGATATTTTCAAAAAGTCGCCAAGGGTGAACGTAAGATGAATTTCCGACCGGGAAAACGGAGGGGGTGGGAGGAAAATGGCTGAAATAGTGACAAATATTTCATACATTGTTGGCATCTAATAATATGCTCAACTAATTTTACAAAATTAACAAAAAACGCATATTTATAGATTTCAAACATCAATGGTAAAGTAATAAATTATCCATAAAATTTTTTGATTAAATTTTATATTAATGAATTTAAATAGTTAAATATTCAAGAGAAATTAATGACGAATAGGGTTGCCAAATTACTAGTTTGCAGGGTTTCCAGTAAAAATATTTGCGAAATTTGGCGCCAAAAAGAAATGCGCCAAGGGTCTTCTAATACTGTGCTTATGTCATTCAAATGTTAAAATAAATAAATTTGTAATCTACTAAGTAAATCAATTTACTTATCACAAGAAATAAAAATCCAGAGAAGAAATCCAGATTTCTTGGTTTTTTCTAAGCGAGCTTATGGCAATTCTTGAGGGTTTGAACTCCATCATGTTACTACTGCTGCTAAAGGATATTTAGATCTTTTCGGATAGTAGAAGTACTAGTCAGCACTTGGCCGATTGGCATAATTTGAGGGTTAGTATATGTGCGCATATCTTGAGAAAACTAAAACAACTTTCCCGTTCTCATGGGATCCATTTCCAATGGATTCCTTCGCGTGTCATCGTTGCCGGAAATGAAATTGTGGACAGTTTGGTTAGAGCTGGTGCTGAAGAGGTGACCACGTCTGCCGTTCTTTTCACATATATGAAGCTTCTTTCTAAATATAAGGCAATAAGGCTATTTGAATGGTTTCGCCAGCACATCCGTGGTACCAAAGTGGATGCCCTGGCGGCTTATTGGTTCGGGGCAGCCGTAGACGAGATCAAACTGCTTTTATTCGTTTCATTAGTGGTCAGCTGTCATCAATGACATTTGTTGGAGGCAATAAGCGCTTCGAAATCTGCACTAGGCGCTCTTCTGCACAAGCCTTCCCTGGTCACATCATTTTATCTTGTCTGTGATCTACCAGGTAAGACCTGGTTCAAGATCCCCTTTTAGTTCTGGATTTCTTCAGGGTAAATGAACTCATGGACCAGATATAGCATTGCTAGTCACTAGAATGAGAAACAACAACAACAACATTTGCTTATCAAAAATTACAGTTCAATACAAATCCTTCCTCAGATATCTTACTTAATCACAAATGTTTTTATAGCATTCATTTAAAGTTACTTAAGGAATACTTAAGAAATGTGAAAGGATTTTTCTCTCTCTTTAAACTTTTTTACATCAATAAATAACTCAAAGTTTTAAATAAAATCCACTATTTAACTTTAAATATTTTTTTCTAAAAAAAAAAAAAAAAAAACGTAACTAAGAGAAGAAATATAATGCTACGTACATTCCTTTTACCAGAAGAAAATTTTAGCTCAAAAGTCTTACATTTTATAGTATTTTTTACTCTGAAGTTTATTAAAATTGTAAGAGTTTGATAAATCGAGATGCTTAAAGTTAAGCTAAATTAAACTCTGTGGCACGACAGCCCTATGTGGGGCAAGGCTTACAGTGCCCACCTCTGTTTTCCTGACCAAGAGACCCTGGGGTGCGAAGCAGATGCTTAGTTCCCAAGCATGCTTGATGGTCAGTTTATATCGATCCACTGGAGGAATAAAAGGGTGAGTCAACCTGATTTTGCCCGAATATCGAACCTCGGACCAGTGACTTGAGAGTTTGAAGCAAACAATTTTAAAAATTGATACTTTTGATTAATTTCGCAGGTTTAGGCAGACAAATGTTGAAGGCTTTCTCCTTGACAGCAAATTTTGAGAAAGTATTCCAAAGAAACAACAAGAAACATTCTTTAGATTGCCTTAGTGGAATTCGTTTCTTTTTATCCTTGTGGGTCCTAATTTCACACATCTTTATGTTTACTGAGCACTGGAAAGAAAGAAAATACAGTAAGTAAATATTAAAACAATATTTATATAATCAATGGTTGTTAAAAATATTTTATTTATATATGAAGCAAATGATTAACGTTTATTATGCTCATATCTATTTTAAGTATATACTCTGAATTCTTATATTTGGAAATATTAGACATATACAATTTATCATTACTTCTTTATATTATCCAGATAAAATCATGGTTAAATCCCCAAAATTTCTGAAACCCTTTTATCTGATCGTTTAAATTATCATTCTGCGATGTTGTGTTACAAACCCTTTAAGTTTAATATAAAGAGAAGATTTTAAAAAAAAAAAAGTTTGTAAATATGGAAAAGAAATTGCTGTGATTTTTTCTGGGATTTTGTATTGAAAACTTTAATTTTAATATAAAATTAAAAATATGTTTGTAAAAATGGAAAAGAGATTTCTGTATTTCTTTCATAATTACATTTTTTTCCTCCGGTAAATTGCTTATTGAAGGATGATTTAAGGAATTTGGCTTTAAATTATACGTTGAAGAATGATATTTAGTGCTAAAGATGATAAAAGAATAAATGTGTAGAGAGAAGCGATATTTAACTTCATTCTATGCCTAGAAGACAAAAAGTTTTTATTAATAAACATTGCTTACCTTCCACATTAAAAAAAAAAGTAGAAATCGTTGCTATTAACTACTTATTACAATACCAACATAAAAACTGGTTAACATTATTATATGATTATAATAAATGTGTGTGCAAAGTATATTAACAATAATAAATAATTTTATACCGAATATGAGTAAATAAAATATGACAGTGTTAACTCTATCAATATAGTGTTTGCTTGCGTTTAGATTATTATATTATCTTTGCGAAATACATTTTACAATTTCTCAAACAATAAGCTAAATATGGGTATTGTCTAGATTACGATTTAAACAATAACCATATTTAGGTTATTGTGTTTAGGTAACCTAGAATATCCTTTCGGAAGAACTATATGAGTTTACATAAGCTCAATACTTTTTAAACTATTAAAAAGCATATAAAAACATGCATTACTAAATTAAATTAGCATTGAATGCTAAAAATATTCCAATATAAAGGATTTAGTAAAAGACATAATTTAAGTTTTAATTAATTATAAACAGTTGAACAGTGATTACGTCTGAATTCAACTGTCAACATTTTTCACAAAACTAAAACATATACATAAACATTGTTTTATGTTTGAAATGTTTGAAAAATTATAATTCCTGTTGGTTGCATAAGGGATTGAAATGAAATAGGCTGTTTTTTATTTAGTTTCTCATAATGTTCAAATATAACTTTAACTAAAATTCTCCATTAGCTTTTGTATATTATATTTAAGTTTCGCAAAATTTGTACCTTCGAGTATTAATAGAGACACTTAAAAAGAAGGTCTTTTTTAAATGATCACGACTGTGAAAAATAAACGTGTGTGAATTTTATATTCACACACATACACAAATTTACATTGAACATAAATTTACTAAATATACAAAAATTTATTTTTTCATGGAAAATACATTTTTAAGCACCAGGTGATTTAATTATTCCTTGCTTATTTTTAAGAGAAGTATTTTGTAAGTTTTAACTTATGTGTTATAAATATTAACTTTCATTTATAATGTGATGGCTTCATTACACGTTTTAGCTTCCATTTTTTTTATTTTGGATTTGCCTGGAATATTATCTGCACCAATTATAAACGCTTATGTAAACATGGAGAATTTCACTGTCATCAGGTAAGTTTTGTTCGCTGTCAATGTTCCTCTTTAATTAATTTCCATTATTACGTTACTTTTATATTACAATGATTAGAAGATGTAATAATTTTATGAAAAACTGACTATATTATATAAATTTAGATAATTATGTGTGTTTTGGCTTATCCCTCTTGGTTGACAATAACATAAAACCAGGTTCATGAGTCCGAACGCCTTCAAACAATGGAGCGCAGCCTAAAGTAGTGTTATAAAGGAGGGAAAAAACCAGGTTTATTTCCTTGGAAATTTTAAAAATTCCTGGATGTTTTGAAAGTCCTCAAAAGTTTTTTCGGATAATTTGGAAATTTTTTAGGTTTTTTTTTATTTGACATTTTTTAACATAAATAAAAATTCACTTATAATTTCTACTACGAATTACGGTAATTGAAAGTTTTTTCTTGGAAATAAAATAATTTTAATTTGATGACCAATTTAGAAAACTTCAAAATTTAATCTTGAGGAAATACTTTACTGTCGTTCTTTCTCAGCAGGAATTTATAACTAAAAAAAAAAAAAGGGAAATGTCAATATTTTGACCATTTTGAGAAATATGATTTGATATTTTTATTAATTATTTATATTTATTATATTTTGACAAGTATTTTTGTTTTTCTCAGTATGAAACATAAATTAACTTAGAAGATAGAGCACATATATTTTCGCATTTTACGTAATTTACTTCACTTCTCTTCCCATATGTAAGTCGAGACAATCCATTAAACGAAAGATGTTTAGTTGAATTTATTCCCTTAAAATTCCCAAAATTCCTAGTAAATTCCCATGGTTCAAAATTTCAGGGAATTTAACATCTCTAGCCTCAGGGCTCGAGAATATCTGGCTTTAATTTAATTCGATGTAGGGCAAAATGTGAGCAGGAGCAGCTTGAGTTGCATTGCATTTTTGACACAGAGGATAAAATTTGTGGCCCATCACATGACGTTGTACACGAGTGTGTCCACTTCGAAATCTCGCTAGAGTTGTCTGATCGCGCCTGTTGCCAACCCCAATCAGAACAGCACCAGGGCTCAATATTTTCAAATCGATGAGTAAGTATAAAAGGGCTTAAAATGCTGCTTCAAGAGGTTGAAGACTTAGAGGCACTAAAGGCTGAAGTCTGACTTGCCTTATGCCTGCAGTGCTTTTATGTAAACATAGTGGAATGGTTTTCACGCCTTGGGTGACTCTACTAGGAGAATACTCTAACGGCGTACTTTGCCCATTCCCCCAGATGAGATACAATGAGACAGCAATTAGATATTATTTGATAATTATGAAAATCTTCAATTATTCCAAATAAAGAGTTAAAATATTTTGTTCAGCATTCACAGGAATCTAAGTTAGTGTCATTTTTATTTTTTATTTACTAATTTTCTTTTCTTAATAACGATCTCTGTTTTCAAAGATAAAATATTTATTCACTTTTTTATGTCGATAGTAAGCTTTTAATTATGTTAATTTCAAATAACAATAAAATCATTATTAATGTATAAGAGATTCTCAATGAAAAATTAAAAACTGATATGATATATTCTTATGAAACACTTTTATTTTACCTTTTAAAATGTTCTCAAATGCCATTTGAGTTACTTCGTATTCACTTTTAATTAATTACTGCTTTTTCAGCTGCTATGTTTATAAATTAAAACTAAAATTAACTCATGTTTTTAGTGGATTCTTGATGGTGTATACAATGAAAAAAAAGCTGGATCAAAATAAAGGAAAAATAAATGTTGTCGAATTTATTATTCAAAGATATTGGAGGTGAGATTTTATAAGTACATATTTATTTATAAATACTTTCTAAAAATATTTGTATTTCTATAATGTATTTGTGTGATATTGGAGATGAGATTTTATCAGTGCATACTTATCCTAAAAATATTTGTCTTTTCTTTCTAAAAATATTTCTGTTCTTTGCCTTCTAAAAATGTTGTTTGTAATTAAAAATATTTTTATTCAAAGGAAAAATATATCAATCATCCCAGGTTTCAATTTTTTTCTCATGAAAAAATTAACCATTTTTCAAAAATGAGGTATTCAAATTGCCTTCACACTGGCAAGAAGTCATTAATAATAGTGGCACAATTATATTATGTAATAAAGTTTATTGACCACATGAAAAATTTATATTTTGTTTTATTCCACAAAATGGAGAGAACTTTCCCGTAGACCTAATACATCGGTGGCATCTTATTCTCTAAATAACGGTTTAGTAGAGCTCTAAGTTAAATACTAAACTGACTTTTGTTAAAACAATGTCCACCAAAAAATTTATCTATTTTTATATTAAATGAAAAGAGTCTGTTTATAGATTTATAATTTTACTGTATAATTATCTTCATCTCTCAGTTTAAATTAACAATTCTTATATTTTGGAGTTATTTAAAAAAAATATCCTGTTTTGGGTAATTTTGCATCCTATCTTAGCTAATTTTATTTCCTATCTAGCTGAAAAAACTCCCATTTTTTATTTCGAAATGATTATGAGGTATTTGAGGTAGTTAAATCAGTTTTAAAAACAAGTTTGGATACCTCTTCATTATACAGTACAATAATCTCCTTAACGGGAAAGAAAAAAAATAGCAAATTATTGCCTTAAATACTTCATTTGCATGCATCGTGAGTTGCTTTAAAAGGCTTGCGTTTTTAGAAAGTACTAAGAAATAATGCTAACATTTTATATACTAGCATTTTATAAACTAAATAATTGTCACTTATTGACAAAATTATTTAAATGACAGTCTTTATTTCTGGCGGAAATTGTTTAACAATGGTATCGGTGATCAATTGCGTAAGTATAATGTAGTAGGATATTTTTTTCAATAAAATAAAATAAAATTTTGCTGCATTTGGCTGTTATTTGCCCTTGGTGATTTGTGGCTGTAACCTCCTTTTAACCGATAAAATTATCGCCAAGCAATCTTTTGCACCAACTAGCTTTAACTTTGTTTAGCATTTATCTTGTTTACCACTCCTTAGTAAATTTTTGCAGAAAAAAAAATTCGATTGATATATATTAGATTCAAAATAAAATTTTGAGTCAATAAAATCATCGTATCAAAATTATATTATTTTCACTTTTCGGTAAAAAAAAACATGCTATTTCTGTAGGATCATAAGCGGGAGAATAATGGAAAAATATTCAAGAGAGTTTATAATTGTGAATCAACAAGATGTTTTGTCAGAAAACAATTTATCACACTTTTGCAAGCATACAGTGAATATCCAAGATCTTTATTCAAAAGAATGTTGATATAAGTATCCCAAGTACTTCATCATTTACAAATATTTCGATCTTTTTCCTTCTTTATAAAAACTATATTCACAGAGTTTTCTTTTTATCGGAAACACAATATAAAATAGCTTAAAAATTCCTTTTCCTCTATAGTCTCACGATTACCATCTGTCCCACTGTGAAATGTAGGAGAATTACAAGTCTAATCCTAGTTTGGTGAATTCTTCGTGATGTTAGGGTTGGGAATATTATTCGAGTAATTTCAGATATACCGTCAATTATTTCTGAGTAATACTGATCAATACATGCGATGATGTTGTTAACGAAATTAAGCAATTATTTTGCAAACAATTTGTAGAAAACTAAAAGCATATGTCTGTTGGGAGTCAAATAAAAAATTACATACGTAATTTAACTTAATTAATATAAAAATAACAAAAGTAATAATTTTTGAAAATCTTTACTTAAAACATATATATTTTTAGTGTATCTGAATTTGCAACTGTATTTTTTTTAGATTGTAATCATGTTATTTAACAGAATCTAATTTTGGTTAAGACTGAGCAAACATGATGACTTGTAATAAATTTGTTGGAGTGTCAAAAATTTATTACGGGATTGCCTGTTTTAATTTTCAGAAGCAGCCAATATTACAATTTCACTTATTTTCTGCCAATGTAATGATAATCATCACTTAAATCTAATGATTGTTGAAAAAGAAATAATTTAATTTGTCTTTGTAAAGAATTTTTTGACAAATCATATTGAGAGAACTTAGATAATGCAAACTAAACTTCTTTATGTTGTCTCTGTATGGTATATTTTTTTATCATTTTAGGCTTTGTGATATCATCATTGGTATATTTTCTATGGGCAGAAAGTTATTTTGTAGCCAGTAGAATACAGATTACCAATCACAGAAATTTCATAAGACTAATGCAGATAAATAATGCTTTTAGCCGTATCAAAGTTCATTATAATAAATAGTAAGCGTTACGCCTTGATCTACTGGCACAAAAGCATGCGAAATGAATCCAAATATATAAAAAAGATGATTTCAGTATTATTGAAAAGAAATGACAGTTTGAGTTCAAATAAGAATTTAATGAACAAATAATTTTCACAATTTTCGAACTGAAATTTGAAGAAAAAAAATTAAAATGTAATAAATAAATACGTCATTACATTAAAATGTAATCACTAATGATACAATCAAGTTTTAGGTGATATTTTTTTAAAAACCATTACTCTTTCATTTCATGCAGAGATACCTTATAATTTATAAGAAATGAAGAATCGCTTATATGATTAATCATAATTGTTCATCGCTTAGAAAGGTAAGAATCTTTCATATGACTTAAATTGCACTGAACATGTCTGATGTAAAGTGCCATAGCTATGCTGATATCTTCATTAATATTTTAACAATTGGAAACAGCATCAACCGAAAAATAGAATATCGCAAAGTCATCTGATGTTATAATTATATCTATGGAAGATAGGTATGTTGCAATTTTTCAAAGGGTGTACTTCCAATTTTATATTTATAACTTATCATATCCAGGAAGTGCACTTTTCAGGTAGGAAATGCACTTTTCTCTTCATTTTAAGACATTTATATTTGTAAATCGAAATGGTCTCTTGTATTTTATTCCTCATATTAAAAATTTAAACTACCTTATATTGATATGTGTTTAGCCCCATTTTAAGCTGATTCTAAAGTATATTAATTTAGAAATTCTTATATGAGTCACTTAATATTTAAAGTCACGTTCTTCTGAGTGCATTCTATGTTAGCTATCCTCAAGAAACGGGATATAGATGTTGGATTTCTGTTTTCAACATATACGTTTGTTGAGATAAATATTTACTGGGAAATGACATGGGAAATGATGTCGACAGATCTGAAAAATCGAAGTTTATTTAAGGCATTTTAACATCTACATCATATAACAGTGTAAGTTTGATAGACCCTCTAAGTGATTTCTCGCCAAATCTAGTGGCCTTTGTTTTTGATTATAAGTGTTGCCAATTTGAGTTTTTATTTATATTATAGTGTTGCAAAATTCAATTTTTGCTACTTTACAGATTTTTTTTGTTGCCAGATTTCATTTTTCTCGTGTTTTACGTAATTTTTACGTCATATGTATGCTTCTTTTCAGTGGCAATAGCATTTTTAGTTTCACTTTAAGTTTAGTTTTACTTTTCAATTCGAGCCTTTTTGTTCCATGTTTCAATTCGAACCCATTTAACTGCTGTTTGCTGTTGTGTTTCGTTACCGCCAGCGTCTAAACATCATAAAGTGTTTTTTTTTTCCAATTTCATTTAGTTTGTTTATTATATATATCTTTTTTATTTGGTTTATTTATTATACATTTTTCTTATATATTTTTTTAATTTATTATTATATATTTCTTTTATATCTTCAGTATCGTAAAATTTAAATCGTTTTTTTTTCCCAATTTACTTTTTATTTTACTTCGGATGTAGCAGGGATTATAAATATTGTCTTTTACATTCACATTTTTATTTTGCTGTTGATATAGCGCAGGAATTTCCACCTTTATATTTGTTTTGTATTTCACTGTGGATATAGTGCAAGAAGTTGCTGCCACTTCTAACCAGGAAACTTCTTTACTCAGAAGAACATAGTCCTATAACGCATTCGACACGAACATAGTCTTAGAACGCATTCGACACGAACATAGTCTTAGAACGCATTCGACACGAACATAGTCTTAGAACGCATTCGACACGAACATAGTCTTAGAACGCATTCGACACGAATATAGAATATAGTCCTAGAACGCATTTTACATGTACAAAGAAAATAGTATTAGAATGCATTCCACACGTAGGATTTTATCGTTCGCGTTGTGGTTTTATGTTCTACGTTCACTCATCATTTATGATAGGTTCACTCTTAACAAAATACTTGATGTATATTCAGATTTTCCAATGAATTTTATGTATTAGATTTTTCCATCCATGTATCTAATTTTATAAGAATTAAAGAACTGTTTTATTTTCCCATATTTTTCTTTTTTGATAAATATATATTCATCAGCAATGCCAATAATTAAGCTGACATTTTGCGGTCCAGATTTAAATTTCATTGTGTGTTTGAAAATTTTTTTTATTTAATTTCTTTTATAAATTTTTCATTTAACATTTGTGTATTCTCTCTATAACCAAAAACATACTATTTTATTGAAAATCTAGAAGTAATGATTTTCAGCCATTTTATTTATTGAATGTTTTAAACAGCTGTACTCCCAAAATCCCATATAAATATTTACAAGCTCATTAATTTTCTTTTAATTTTTTTTATTTAAATTAGATTGATGCCTCCATTTTTGTTTGTCATTCTTTTACTTTTCATCTTACCTATGACACATTCTGGACCCATTTGGAACTCTTCTTGGGAATCTGAGCTGGAAAAATGTCGGAAAACGTGGGGCTGGAATATGGCCCTACTTCAAAATACTTTACATATAAATGATTACGTAAGAATTTTGTTATTACATCTTTTGTATGCATATAAAATTTATATTTTTTTACCGTATAATAGTTATATTAGCCTCAACTACTGCATAGTAAATTTTTTCAAATGTTACAAAGATTCTGAGAAAGTTAAAGTTATATGTCAGTTATAAATTATGAAAATTTACAAACTTTTTTATTTTAAAATTATATATATATAGGTGTGTAACTCATATCTGCAGTGAGATACTTCCCGTATGAATGTAAGATGATTTTGAATAATTTCTTTTTTTTATCTAAAAACCGTCAAGGTCACACTTCAAACAGAACAATTACTTGTCTTTAAAGAACACTTAAGTCTAATCACTCTGCAATCATCATTGATATTCAGTACGTCCGCTCTACTCAGTGCACACAATATCTTGAAGTCAAATCTATTGGCCTATACATTTTTAGACTCTCATAACGAAACCATTTTTGATTGTTTAGTTTGAGACTATTCCGTAAGAAACACTTGCAAATGAACAGAATTGTTTCATCTGTGTTTTAGCTGTTATGTTATATATCTATATCTTTGTTTGAAGCCATATTAATAAGAAATGGTAATTCACTATTTTTGATAACATTTTTATATGAAATTACTTCAATTTTAAATTTGTATTTTTTATATGCAGTATTCACATAACAGGGTAAGCTCCTGCTTGCAAACTAGCTTGTGAGATTTTGTGTTTGTTCCTTAATCAGATTTTTTATTGTTGCACACAATGCTTTTATAAATACTGCAAAAATTTTAGAATTATTAACGATATTACTTCTGTTAAATCTTCAAAGTTTTGCCTTACCTTGATCTAAAAGACTATTCCGTAACCTTTTAAAGCAACTAAATATTTTTTTTAAAAAGTTGTCATCAAAATAAAAGAAATGTTATTATAATGAAGCTAATAATGTGTTTATTAGATTTTGATTATAAAATGGGTTTTGAAATATTATAAATGAGGTAATAAATTAACAGATTTTACTACTTTTTTGGGATAAAAATTAAAATATTCTTTTAAATAAGGGTAAAAGAGTTAAAAGTATTTATGTATAATATCCTACATTTATACAGAATACTCTAGAATTTAATTCTTTTCATTTGAAAAACACACACACACAAGCTGAAATAAAATATAAATATTTTTTTTAAAATTAAATTTAAGTGTATTAAATAAGCTCTTTTTTCCTGTTTAACTTCTATGCCAATTAATCAAAGAAACTGTTGAGTCAGTGTTTGCGTTGCATGTGTGCTTTAGAATCAAACTATAATCTGGAATTCGTCGTAATCTTGAGCAATTATTAGCTGTCAAGATCGTACTTGAGATCGATTCCCTCTCTCCGAATTTTAACATCACACCAATGAAACGATAGACTAAATAACTAATTTAAAGCCTTTTAATAAGCTATTTTCGGATTAAATTAAATAAGAAATCTATTTTATTGCTATTATAACAGTAACGACACACACATTGTTAATCATATATTGCTTGATATTTATAACACAATATTTAAGAGTATTTAAATATTTTATGATTTCAAAATGCTAAAACTTCCTTTTAAAAATAGAAACATTTAAATTATTTTAGGCATTAAATGCTATTTAAAAATTTTTTGGATAATCAATATTTGTAATTAATTTATTTTTCATTATTTTAGTGCATGATTCATTCTTGGTACATTGGATGTTTATTTCAAATGCAAATTGTTGGTCTTATTTTAATGATCTTGACCTACAGGTAAATATAACTTAATATTAAGTTACAATAATTCTAATGTTATTCTAAATATAGTGCAAACATTTTTCTTCTCGATTTTGTGTAATATTGTAACTATTCAGAATGAGTTTCTCGCCCAGCAATACAGAAGTGATTTTTTACTTCATTTCGAAGAATAAAGTAAAAAATGTTTTTATTACAGAATGTGGAGCAAACAGTGAAATAGGACAGCAATATATTATTAAACCAAATATAGGGTGAAATTTTTTAAACTGTAATAAATGAAAACGTCATAACTTCTGAACAATGATTAATTTCAAACTTCGTGGTTAGCCACGAGGCGTGATGGAAATTCGTATCCACTTGCAAGTGCAATTTGTTATTGTTGTCCATTCCTAAGTGAAAATGCCACGATACAATGTATGCACATTGTATCGTGAAAGGCATAATAAGCATTGTAAAAGCTTATTATGCCTTTAGTCAATGAAGGCTCATAGGAAGTTAGCGATCGATTACAAGATGAAGACAACAGGTCCAATCAATAATTTGAGTCGTAAGTTTGAGAGAGCTGGTACTATTCGTAATAAGTGTTGGAAATGTCTGTCATCAAACAATTGTGAAAACGTCGAGAAAACAAGCTCTGTGTTACTAATCATCCAACAAATTCGATCAAATGAAATGCTTAATAGGTGGGAATAAACCGGGGGATTTGGTGTCAAACTCTTAATGAAAATTTGAATCTTTTTCATAAAAACTTTAAACCCGCCAGCCATTAAGCTCCATGATCGTGGAACAGTATTTGTGTTTCACCAATATTATTGCTGAGAGAATTGATGAACAAGAATTTGATATAAATATGGTTTAGCTTAGCGACGAAGTCCACTTTCATTTGGATGGGTTCGTCAATAAGTTAAATTGAGGCATTCGGGGATCTGAGACCCCTAATTTCTCTATCAAGAATTCGCACCACTTTCAACTAGTGAGTGTGTGATGTGCAATGCCCAGTTACAGAAATTTCCGTGTTATTCGTTGCCGGTATGGTGACAGTTGAATATTATATGAAGATTTTGGAAAATGATTTCATTCCCGCCATGCATATCAAGGCAAGAGAGCATTTGATATCTTGAAAGAAAATTTTAGGGACCAAATTTTGACTCTCAGATACTCGGAGGCCACTTGAATGGGATTCCCTGGACCACCATTTTTTTTGCATCTGAACACAATCGCTTGTTTTTGGAAAACAGAAGGAATACAGAAGTAATCCCAAAACTCCTATGAAGCTGAAAACTGCTAGCTACAAGTCACCGACAGTATCGATGTTACAACACATCAGAGGATTATGCAGAAATTTGCTATTTGCCTGAGTCAAACATAGCCAATTATATTGAACATATCATAACCTAAATCTGAAAACATGTTGTGACGTTTACATGTTTAATAAAGTTTGTGTAATATTTAACTAAATTACGTTTTATTTCGTATAGTTAAAAATTGTCATTCTATAGCAATATCTTTATGTAATAAATATATAAATTGTATTAAAACTTTCATTTTTATTCAAGAAATTCATATGAAAAATTTTCTAAAGTGATTAAAACTCCCCTCTTTGAATACGAATTGTTAAATGGAAGTGGACGCATGTTGTGTTACTATTTGTAAATCATTATTAAATGCACTATCAATTATTCTGTAAGAGCCAGGAGTATACTACGAATATAAAGAGTTTATTAGTACCGGATAATGCAGAAGCTGACCGTACTTATTTAAAGACAGAGTTTAATCAGTTCTGCGTAAAGCATTTAATATTAACTGACAAGCAATGATGAAAGCGCAACAGTCAATGAACAGGACAGGCGACAAATATGCCTGCTCAGGACAATGCAACTAAATTTGCATTAATAGGATACAGAAGCTAACAATGACAAACTTGAATGCTGCCAGCATTTCAATTGAACGAACACAGGAACTAATATATGATGGACATACCAGTTAGACTATTGATGAAAAACAAAATAATGCTGGCTTAAAACATATCATGATTTCAGCTGATAAGAACTAAAGTAGGATTTGAGCATAGTGAATACATTATGAGACCAGGAATTCAAATTATCAACACGGTATCGTGAAAATTGATGTTGCTTTTTTAAAGACATAAAGCATTTTAAACGTCATAAACTGCTTTTTTTTTAAACTACAAACTGAACTAATCACAGATAAGAAATCGAAATGTTCAACCAAATAGATATCATTCGTAGCATTTATGTATCGTAACAATGTCTGAGCATTCCTAAATAATAATACACATGTTACTATATTTAAATTGTCCGCATTCGGTTTGAGAAATATTTCGTATAATTCCAATAAATTATGGAGTCCACTAAGTCTCCCACACATGAACTCAACTGAGCATATGCTCAATTTTCTATATATGAAATAATAATTGAAAACCCATTTCATGCAAAAACTTCTACGCCAACAATATACCAGTTATGATTTGCCGTAGAGAATGAAAGCATGAATTGTTTCTTCAGCAGACTTCTAACAACTTATTGAGATAGTTTAATTTGCTGCATTTCGCTAATCAAAAAATGTCACCGTACGATTTTTGGAGGTTGTACGCAGTTTTTAAACTAATTTGTATCATAAATAATTAAACGCATCAATCAAAAAACAATTTTACCTTTGCTCTGAAAAGTAATATTAGTTCATTTATTCAGATTTAATTTTGATTCTTTTTAATTACTTAATTATTTCTCGATATTTTATATTGTTAAGAAATATATACACATGTGTTTCACATTGCTTGAGAGTTTATTTTTATATCACATGGGACAGCAAATATTCTTAAATATCTCCGCTCTGAAGAAATGTTATGTTAAACAATAATTTCGCAAAAATGCCTTACTCAAAAAAGCAAAAATAAATGTAACACATTATTAGAATAGTGGATTAATAATGGAGTGGTAAACAAAATCATAAAATCAAAAGATGGGTAAAGATCTGACGTAATATTCAAAAGTGAAGTACGCAAAGATAGAAGATAAAGGAAAAGTATGTATGTCATTAAGAAGGATATAATGATTGGAAGGTTAGTATTTTAAATAGTGATATAAGTGTATTTTAAGTAGAATGTATATATTGGTTGCATTTTAACTAGAATTTATTTTTTACAAACATCCTTTTTTTTTTATAAACAATATCAAAGAAAAGTTGATAAAGTTAATAAATTTATTGCTTATCAGAAAAAAATTAGAAATAAAATAAATAAATAATAAAAAAATAAAACAATATTTAACAATAGAATTCGGAAAAAATTTTAAATTATTTTGCAGTTTTTTTTTTGGAAATTTAATGATGTGAAACTATTAAAAATCGAGACAACTTAGATTAATCAAATTTCATTAAAGTTAATTATACAATTTCTCTACCATCAGTTTTTTTTCTATTTTTATAAATTTTGTTTTATTATTTGACTATTTTATAAATTTAAAATTAGTCATAGAAAAAAAAAAAAAAAAAAAAAAAAACAGAGAAGTTTGATATGTAAAATTTAATGAAAAATTATTTGAATAAAAAAACCACTGTATTAAAACCGTTCCGAAAAGTAAGTTTTAATTTTCTTTTATATTACAATTTTTAATTTTAACATGAGAGAAACATCTATGTAATATAATTTGTAATATCCTACAGATTTCCAAAATTTGGTGTAACAACAGGGTTTCTGCTTACTGCTGTTTGTATCTCAATAGATTACAATACATCAATGGCAAATAAATTTCGAAGACTAGATTTGAATTACATCAAAGATTATGAGTAAGTTCCTGATTTCAATGAAAACTAAAACATTCAATAGAAATACATGCATGTTTTCACTTTAAATTTTTGAATGCATAATTAGTTTAAGCATTAGCTATTGCTCCAATAATAATTAAAAAATAGTGTTCTTTTCATTATTTTTTTAGCTGTTTCTTTCGCTATTTTACAGCATATTTTACATTATTTTCTAGTAAATATTGTTTTCCCACTGGCTATCAATAATTTTAAACATGATTAATTTTTAGAGATTTTGTTGCGTTAAGATTTCTTTTATGCATTTTTACCTACACCACTACTACCGGTAATAAGCAGATAGTCTTTTCGATCAAATTCAACTGATGAAGTTCTTGAGCTGATATCTCCTTTTCACATGGAATTAAATGAAATAAATGTAATCTATAGATATTTGATACACATAAGTTCTCTCAGCTAGATGATCTCAAGTTACGTCTGTCAAAGTTCCAGACGAACATAATATACTTTGCTTTTTCTTTTTAGAAATTTACTTTCATCAGTATAGGTGATCGGTTAATGAACAAAATCCATTACAAAACTATGCTCCATATCCGAATTGTTGGTTAACTAATCATCGTGTCACCATAGATTTTTTTATAAAATCAATTAATTCATTCTAGAGACCCTAAAAATTAAATTAAACAAAGAATGTATGATTTCTCAGTAAGTTTATTAAAAAAAATATTACATACGTATAATCTTGCATATTAATCAGTCCTTTTAATTTTTTTGTTAATGAGGCATTAAAGAACATATCCTGCCCGTTTCAGAAATGGTCATCTTAGTAACTTGAAATTCGTCGAGTGTACGAAGAAATTCGAAATTTGCTCCAAGTGCTTAAATGAACAGGCCTCTCCTGAACATATTCTTCAATGCCTTGGTTTCTCCGGGAGAGATCTGATGGAGAATCCACTGATGGTAATGAACGTTTTAAAGGTGTACGCGCTCATAGACCTGGTCTAGTACTGCTGACCTCGGAGCATGCAACAACAACAGAGCATGTCCATTTTCAATTACTTTTCTCTCTTTTTTAAGATTTTCAAGAAGTGATTAATAGTATTGTTATCGTAAAGATCCCTAACCTCATTGATATCAGTTTGGTTTGGTCGCCATTCTAAGACAATTGCACTGATATCCTCCCACTTCTTCAACAAATAGAAGAAGGGGAGGCACATAAAATAAAAAACCGAAAATGATGGTATACTTTGGCTATAAATATTCTCTACTGGAAGTTTTTTTCTAGTATAGAACTTTGAAGTTTAATAGGCAATCAACGTAATTCTAGAGAGATGAAAAACGACTTTTTGTTCCTTGGATTTGGCAAACTTGCACATCATGGTTCGAGAGCCGAGAAGTGTTCATTAGAATTCGTTACCTGAATATGTGTTTGTTGTCCGAATACAAAAATCTTTCATGAAAGTGTTCGTTGACCTATTTGTTCGAAGTCCGAACTGTTCGTTAACCAATCACCCACTGTATTGAAGTGTTAGCAAAGTACTTTAACATAGCGAATGGACAGCTTGATGGTCAAAGATCATTGTAAAATACATATTAAATTGCCACTCGGAAAGACTTTTCATAGTCAGTGCTTATAAGTTATCAAAATCGATATGAATAAGCAATAATAGTATCTTTTTTTCTGGCCTCCTTACTGTTGATGGATAAACAGAATTCGCGATCATTAAGAGATACTAAAATGTGCATGAAAAATCCATCCAAAGAATGAATACTGAACCAAGATAAGTTGCACGATTTAGTTTTATTAAATCGTTCAAATATCTCTTGGTTCATATGCATGCAGTTTAAACAAGGATAAAAAAAAATTGGTGATATTCTTAAAACGTTTAATTATATTTTCTTAATATATAAAAAAACTTGATTAATAATAAATTTTCATATTTGATACTTCTGTAAATAAACATCTATATTTCAGGGACAAATTTTTAAAAATTATTATAGATACTGGAATTATTTAAAAATTATATAACGTACTTAAAAATCCCCCCCCCCCACATACAAAGCGTTTGATGTCAGGTGTATTTTGCTTTCTTGGAGGTTTTATATATATAGTGAGCTATTTTTACATTTCTCAAGGGTGAATCCTTTTTAAATTAATCAGCTCTACAAATAGTATACCGAGAATTGAAAGATAATACTATTTTCATTTGCTCAAATTTGATTGGAATTAGGTCCTAAATTTTCCAATCCAAAGAACATGGTTCTACCATAAGGTCAATATTGTACCGCAATTCGGAGTTCGCGTCGATTGAGAGATGAATAAAGCAACAACTTAATGAACACAAGACTTTTATTCGAAAAAATTCTACTAGATATAAGAAATTCCAGCTGTAACAATCACAATTATACAGCTACAGTTCGTCAGATACAATAAGAAACAGCTTCCAACCACAGGTCTCAAATACTTTAGACAGAGAAAAGCTTCTCTAAACTAGCAGTCACGACTAATCGTCTTCACTCACTGTCTTCACAAAACCTCCTTCACTTCTATGTCGGGTGCTGCGGTATTTATATCTGACTTGGTGGAGAATCTACCAGTTCGCCAAGGTTCTGGAAGCTTTTAGGCTATCTCGCTAAATATTGGCCCTAGAGCTTAGGTGATGGATGTTTTCAGAAGTATTTATTTCTCGCCAACTGTCGCCAAGCTTTCTCGCCAAAACATCGCCAAGTCACCAAATCATTAGAAATCCCGCTTTTAACGTATAACACGTCTAAATATCGCAATATTTGCCCAAAATGTGAGTATTTCCGATCTGTCTGAGATATTTTAAGACAAATACAATAATTATTTATAAATTTGTAAGAATATTAACCCTAATTTATATAAATATGTACAAGAAATGGATTATTATAAAAGTTTTCTTTCAATTTTGAATGAAAATAAAATGTTGGCAAAATTGATACTGAAAATCCGATAAGTGAACTTCAGAATTTTATGATTAAGTAATGAGATGCAATTCTAATGTAAACAATTTATCAATCCATTGAAATCTACTTTATTTTCCAATATTTAAATAGTGAAATTAGAGTAAATTTCTCGCAGAATTTTAAGTTTTTTAATATTTTACAATGAATTATAATTCAAGCGAGCACAAATATATAGCAACAACTTTAAGCAAGTATTTTCATTTTTTTTAATAAATTTTATGTAGTTTAAAGATTTTATTGAAATATTCCTTTTTAATTGAAAAAAAATCTTACAGTATTTCTTCTCAAAAATTGAATGAAAACATTGCTGATGATTTTATACTATAGTATAGTAGAAACTCTTTACATAACTTCAATTGGCAATTTTTATTAATTTATTGGAACTACTTTGATATACCCCCCCCCCCAAATCGTAAATTTGGCGACTTTTTTTCTCGCCAAGCCAAATACCCGTTTCTAACGCTTTTTCTCGCCAAGATGAATTTTCGCTGAATACAAATAATTAATAAACAAAAATTACTTAATCGTTAAATAAAAAAAATGAATACCTAAAAAATACAATGAATACATAAAAAATACAAATGAAGGAATGAAGATGAGTAACAAATCTAAGAAAAAGAAGCCGCCGATCTAATAAAAAGAATTATTTATAGACAAATCTTGAAATCCTCCCAATTTACCCCAGCAACAATTTCCATAAATTTTTTAAAACAATCAACATCAGCCGCTAAACAAGAGTGCGTAGGGGGTGCCAGATTTGGCGCGTAATTTTTGAGGGGGTATATCAAAGTAGCACCAATTTATTTATTTAAATTTGTATTATGTAACTTTACGTAAAATGTTTATTTCATAGAAGTTTTTGTATAATCTCCAAAATTTTGATTAACTTTGGAAAATAAAGAGTATTAAAATTAGCTATAATTTTTTAAATTAACCTTCATTTTTAAATGAAGTAGTTTTCCTTGTTGTTGCTTTCATTAAGACCAATCGTTATTATTTTATTAATCATACATTTTGTAAAACTAATTAATTAATTTTAAAGTATAAATGATCTATAATCTTCAACTAAATAAATTTCAAAAGATTATTCAGTTTTAAAGCATTGAATAATTTAGAAATTACATAAATTTTGTTATAAATTCATAGTAACTTGAACAAAATTTTGAAAATTAATTGAATATTTCTATTTTCAGTATGCTAAAGGATTTTATTTCTAAAATTTATATTCGACCATTCAATCATTTTCCAGCCTATTTATTAGGAATGGTGACAGCATGGGTAGTTTTAAACTATAAAGATGTAAAAATACCTCTGGTGAGAAGGATTTCTTTCTTTTCAAGAAAAATATCAATTTCATTTTAATACATGAAATTTCAGCAAATACATGAAAGTCTTAATGATTCACAAAATTAAAACTTACTTCTTAGAAATTTATTTATAAATTATATATATAAAATCAAAAATATTATTTAAATTATTTTTTTTATTTAAATGGGCTTATTTCACACAAACACACATAAAACATTAATATTATTTTAATTTTTTAATTTATCCTAAATTATTTATGAAAACTCCTCACCCATACTATAAATATTTTACATACTAGTTGTTAAGAGAAAATTCAAAAATTTATTTTTACTATAATATTTATTTTTTGCAACTAAATAAGTTGTTTATACTTGGGATAATTTTATTTAGTCTGAATTAATTTTTCAGTAAAATTAATTAATTTATTAGATTTCAAAAAGTTTTTACTTTATAAATCAAAATGTTGCTTCAGTCATCAATGAAATTAAAATTTTTTTAAATAAAACATGGCCTATATTAACATATAGTTTAATGTGTTAGTTATATCAATATTTAGGGCAAATATCAACATTAATAGCTCACATAATTTGCTCTTTACTATTACTTTGTACGCTACTAATATTTATTTTCCAATTTTAGGTGTGTAGAATACTGCTTTGGATTATAGCTGTTATAACATACTTTCTGGTAATAACTGGTATTTGGATCCCGACTGAAAATACTAAAATAATATCATGCTATTTAGCATTAAGAACAGTTATATGGGGTTTAGCCACTTCTTGGTTGGTTTATTCCTGCGTTACGGGTCACGGGGGTAAGACATAATTCAAAATGTTTCTTATTCTAGGAAATATTATTTATGTAGATTTAAATGAAATATGCATGCATTTTTAGACACATTGAACATGAGCATTTTAGACACAATAAAATCTTCGCTAGATGGCGCAACAATGCTATTTTATGACAAATCGTAATCAAAACCCATTTATCTGAAAGTCATCATTCGAATTAGTAAAACTATTTCAATATAAGATATCTGTCATACGAATAAAAAAAATTGTGGATACATAACCTTTTTACTGATATATCAGTAATATTCATTTTCTGATTTTAATCTAGCAGAATAATTATTATTTTAAAAGTTATTTAAAATGATGACAATTGTCACTGATCAAATTTTTACTACAAAGAGAATAGAAATTTTATTTTATGCCTTTTCCTGCTGAATTTATAAAATGAATCAATGGCATAGTTATGACATAATTCGCAGTTCCATATTTTAGAAAAATTGTATATGTCATCAAAACGGAAATTTTTTTCTTCAAAATGTTGTGGTTTTCTCATCTATTTTAGAATGTTGATTTTAGCAATATCTATATAAAATTTTCATTCTGACGATTTTTTTATACAGACCAAAATTTTATGCCTAACTTAGTTTGTTTTTTATTGTTATTTCTTCAGAATAGTTTATTTTTAAAGAAAAGAAAATTCGATGAGATTTTCAACTAAGTGCAGGATTTTGTACTTAAACATCCGCTATTCAAATAATCTTGGAGGCTGTTTTATTAGTCCTAACAGAAAAATGTTTGAATAAAAGAAATTTTCGATAACGCTCTCCAAAATTCTGGGGGGAGGGGAAACCACTTTATAAATTATCACCACTAGATGGCGCTGCCAGTTATTATGTGAAGAAAAGACAAAATGAAATCCCGAACCAATGGAATATTGTAATATACACAATTACAAAACTGTATTCACAGTTTTTTAAACAAATAATAATTTTTTAAAATTACTACTAAACATCAAACTAGTGTTTCCAAAGATGTTCAATATGCGAACCATCTTATCGACAAAGCACTCTATTCTGAAAATCGTGCTTTCTAACGCTAACAGGGAAGAATCAACATGAATGTTTTGAATATTGCTGCGAATACTACTCTCCAAATCGGACATACTTTTCAAAAATTCCCGGTAAACGACGTCCTTAAAAATCCCTATAGACAGTAGTCACGAGATCTCCAGAATCCTTTGAATAGAGGAAGTTTAATTTCGATAACCCTATATAAAGCATAACAAAAAACGTAAAAAATAAGTTTCTTATAACAGTACGAAAAGCATTCAGGAATAGTGAAATCTCAAAAAACATGCTGATAATAGCACTTTATTTATAAAAAAATATAAAAAAGCTAGAAATTTTTATACTAAAAAATAACAAATGAGAAATCTAAGATGGAGTAAATTATATATATACATATATATATGTGTGTGTTAATAAATTATTTAAATTGTAATGAATTGCTATTAATGAAAGATGTGTTTTCCTTTACATAGGTATTTTAAATAGTATTTTCTCAATGGAAATTTTGATGCCTTTGAGTCGCATCAGTTACTGCATATATTTACTGCATCCCTTGGTGCTTTTATTCAAAAATTCATCATTAAACGAGAGGGTGTACATTGGATATATAGATCATGTAAGTTAGAGAAAAATATTTTCCACTTTTTATGCGCGTAAAACTGAACATCAGCTTCTTTTTCAACACTGTATTCTATACATTTCGGCAGATACCTTCAAAGTTTTAAGCATATAATATCACATGGTAGAATTAACTGTAGTATTATAAGCAATTATCAACTGTTGAGGAATAAAAGAAAAAATATATATACTGCAATTCTTGGAAAGATAATAAAAAAATTATCTTTCTAATTACTAAAAATATAAATGAAGAATTTTAATTTTAAATATCAAAAAAGATATTTAAAATTAAAATTCTTCATTTATATTTTTTAACAGATGTTATATTAACTTTTAGGTATACTAATGTCATTAAAAACAACTAACTTTACATTGGCGCAAGGTTGTTAAAAAAAGGATATTTATTAATTACTTCATAAAAGGAAAAACTAAACAACTCTTATACATCGTGTACACCTTATTAATATGGATTACTTTTTCTTTTGTTTTGAATATTATAATTTCTATTATGACTTCCGTTTTTGATCATTATCAACAAGACATAATAATAGTGTTGTAATAAGTGCCACTGAAAAGATTTGAATGGTTATTATGTTTTTCCATTTGTCAATTATATACAGCTTATTTAAAGTTCACGGAAGAATTAAGCTATTCTTGTTACTAGGTAGTTAAATTGAAAAAAATATTAAATTACAAACTTTAAGCTTAATTGATATAATAAGAAGAAAAATAAATTCATAACATATTGACCAGGATGATAAGAGGAGGCTAAGCGGTAATTTTAGGAAGTTCAATTTATCTATAGAATGTAAAGTATGAAAGTAGTTTCGTACAACAGTGAAAATAAAATTACAACGTATTATCATATATGAGCACAAAAAATACCCTGCAATAAATTCATAAGGCACAAGATGTATTATCAGAAAACGTTAATTAGGAAATACAATTCCACACATTGTTTTGGATCACCTTAAATCGCTATCTTAAAATTAATCTAAGAAATCACTATCTTAAAATTAACAAAATCATTTAATATAATTGTGATGAGAACAATCTTGACTGAACACCCGTGCATACTGAATATTTTTCTTGATAAAAACTAGCTTCACTTGAGAATAAAATTGTGAATAATTGAAATAAATAATTGGTTATATTGTGTAACACTAAACTCCAAAGCCAAAAAGCACGAAATCAATAACAAAAAATAATTGTGGCTTCTGGGCGCTCTTAAATTATACTTACTTATTAACATGCAGAAGACTAAGTTAAATTGCAACTTTTCTTGCACTTGTCAATGAGGAATCGACAATGATTAGTTTTCCCATTTCAAATGACTGAATATTGCATTATTTTACTTATTTAGAAAGATTCAGCCTTCCTTGATCTTCTACTGCCCTTCGTAAAGATAAGCTTCTTGAAATCCATCGCAATTCTTTCCTTATGCTACTCATCGGTTATTAATTATTCATCTATAAAAGCGACATAATCACATATATTCCTCTAATGGTAAAACGATATTTAGTCATCAATAATTTATGGTAAGGTTTTTTAATTGGTGCGTGATATTGCCTATCGAGAGAGCTTTTCATATAGATTGGGTCATACGGGTTGACTCGGGCTCAACATCAAATAGAAATTTTATTTTATATTGTCAATCAAATAGAATCTTTTGCCAAATAGAACAGAAAGTTTGTTGTTGTGAAACAGAAGGGCCTTCTAGAAGTTTTTGTCGCTGGTCCCTATTAGGCTAAGTCAAGCCCTGAATAGAGAATATTAACTTAACTCAATTTCCAGTTGTTAATCAGTGATTGATATCGAGTTAAGAACACACCATTCTAAAAAGGATATTTTGTACTAAACAACACACATTCAGCAATGCTTACTCGTTTCCTTTTTTCAGCGACATAAATAGGAAATTTTGTTAAGCTGAGTTTCTCCTTGTCCTCAAGTCATTGCATTTACTTCAATGCAAGATGAGTTATAAAACAAGTTCCATTCGTGAGTCAGTGATCACCAACACATTCCATATTCCGCCTTCTACGTGAATAACACATAGGTGATAAAAATGATTGATCCATCAAGACTTTTTATTCTTGATCTTTTGAATATTTTTGCGATTTTTCATTAGTTAAATAAGATTTGCATTCCATAGCTATATTTTCTCTTTTGACGTCCTTTTTTTAAATTTTATTTCAATACTGTCTGAATTTGTTTACATCCCTGTTAATCCATCTTTAAAGTAAAATGCTGAATACTACAAAACACTTTTGTAACACTGAGTATTTCGATAGATATTTTTCAGAATATATAACATTATTAACACAATAATCGAGATATATATTAAAATAAATTATTTTAAACTGGTAAGTACTTTTAAACTGTTTAAATATTTCTTTGCTGTTTAATAATATTACTTCTATCATGCTTCTTAACTTTTAGAAATAAGGCCTAAATTATAAAATAATTTATTTGATTATTTAGTTAAACAATTTATTAAGCATCTGAATTGCATTGAAATTAATGTCTTTTGATAATTTTTTCCAGATGTTTGACTGTTTATCAATCACTGTGATATCCATAATCATTGCATTCATTGTATACATTTCAGTTGAGTTACCATTTAATTCCATTTATGATATTTTGCATAAAAAATGTTCTTCCATATCAAGCAAAGAAGAAATATTGCTAACTACTACACAGCATAGCAGTAAAAAAGATAACTTCTCACACTTACAGAAAACGAAAACTTCCTGAAAATAAGTTTTCAATGTGTTTTTGGTTTTTAATCAATTCAATGTTTTAAATTTATATTAAAAGAATTACAAATTTGTACGCAAAATAAAGTTATAATATATTTTACAGCAATTTAAGCCACTACTGTATTTTAGAAATTTATAAAATTTATTTCTGATTTTCAATAACAGTAACATGTAATTATAGTAAAGATATGCTTACAATGTAATTTTGTTTTAAAGTAATGAACACTAAACATGTATATTATTATTAAAATAAAATTTTAGTTATTTAATTTTACAATTTTTTTCACATTTAGAATGTTATATGCTTGTAGTTTATGATATGATTTTTAATTTTAAATGTTTATCTTTTTAATAAATATTCACTAATTTTGTTCTAATGAATAATTTATTAATATTTGATAAAATGCTTATTAAATTTTTAGATGAAACTTATAATACCATTGCATTAAAGATTAAAAAAATGCTTCATAATATATTTACTTTAAATCAAACTATTATAATTAAGATATAAAAAAATTTATAAGAGAAATGTTAGTGTAATTATACAATACGAATAATACAACAGAAACAAAGCCTATTAGAACGTGTTTTTTCTTTAAAATTTCATTTATAATTTTACTGCAAATTTTTAGCCTCTAAATAATTTTGTAGTAATAAAATTTACTGTACTTCAACTCTATTGTCTTAAAAAATACACTTTCAAGAACAAAAGCAATACTATAATATGTTAAAACAAATATATATATATATATATATATATATATATATATATATATATATATATATATATATATATATAATATCAATATTGAATACAAACCAGTTTTCACCACAACTACATTTGCAACAATAAGAGAAAATTTTACCTTTGATTTGCAGTACATTTCAGCAAAAATTTTTATTAGGTGCCAAAATAAAAATTTTTTTTATTTTTTGTCAAATTTCCTAATTATTAATCTTTTTGCAATTCATCTCAAAGGATCTTATAAAGGATAAAAGTCTGAACTCTAAAAACAAAGTATTAAAATTTTTCAGTTAAAAAAAAAACAGTGTTATATATATATATATATATGAAAATCCTACTACTACAAGGAATCATTGCAGACCAGTTTCTCTTAAAGTTTCAAATATCAACAGTCTTAAAAATATGTCATTTTAATAAATTTACTAGGAATTAGTATATTGCCATTTCATCTTACTGCCATTTCAAAACAGAATCTCACTAACAGTTAAATATTATTTACTAACTTTAAATTAATGATTTTTAAAATTATGAACTTAATTTTATTCATTTCGCTCAATGGTCCTTTTTAAGAACTTAATGTTCTGGTCTTCTGTCTAATTTACTCCAATAGTCAACAAAATCCTTAATATTTCACAACTACTTAATTATTTTATGAATAAATGCTTATCTTAAAAATATATAACGACTTTCTAAGCGTTAGATTTTTCTCAATAAAAAAATCCATAAAAATTATTTCATTGGAAAAAACTGACAGTTGAAAATATTAATTTATACAATGCATGAAATAAATATATTCAAAATTTTGTTAGTTTCCCAAAATTAAACTAATATAGTTGAATATATATATATATATATATATATATATATATATATATATATATATATATATATATATATATATATATATATATATATATAGTAGTAATGTTATTTAATTAATATTTTGTGATTTAGGAATATAAAAATTTAAAATGAAAATAAAGTAAATAAAATTTAGTACATATTTGGTTCAACAGTCATCAGATTTTATTAACAGAGTATCTCGGAACACTTAATGATACAAAAACTATTATCCACATGTAAAACGTAGCAAGTGAATATGAAAAAAATATTCACTATTATTTATCCATTAATTTTTAAATTAAGAAATATTTTGTAGTTCTACATATAAAATTTATGATTTTTCTTCATAAAAAGATAAAAAGTCAAAAATCTTAAATTACAAAAAAATTCTATGAAATTGTAGAAAACTAAACTTTTATTGAATCTCAAAAACAGAAAATAATATTTAAAAATATGGAATACTGGAATGATTTAATTTTTGAATAAATTAATCATTCAATAAAGTCAGTACCCATAAGCATGTATACAGATTTTGAATATGTTGATTGCAATACAAAATTCTTTTTTATGGCTTCACTTAAATCATTTGTTAAATTTTGACAGTCAAATATTTTCTTTTGTTGAATATCATTAGCTGTATTGTAAATAAATGGCCCCCCATCTGTACTAAACCATAAAGCATCAATACTCAAATGAGAGGCTAGATGACGAGTTAGATAGGCTCTTGAGTTTCCAATAACATTCAAAACACCACCTGGAAGTCCAGCAGCCTGATAAACCTTAATAATATATAAATAAATTAGTATTTTATTGGCACAATTTAATTGTCATACATAGCTAATGTGAACATCAAATTTAATAAATTATTTCATTTATTTCTTATCAAAAAAAGTAAAAAATATAAAGATTCAGAATAAAAAGGGTAATTCATCTACTTTTAAAAATACAAAATATATCTAAATACACGATAAAATATAACAATATATTGTTTCCTTCCATTTTTAACTAATCTGTATAAATTTAATGTTTAAAAATAATCAATATAATAAAATCTAAAACATTACATAAAAATAATAATATATTTAAGGTAATATATATATAGATATATATATAATTAAATATATATTATAAATTATATTAATTACTACTGAATATTTGACAGTAAAATTAATATTTTCACTTAAGAGATCAATTTATAATATATATTATTATAGTGACATAATATTATCCATTTTAAATTTTATTAGTTTAAATCAAACTCAAATCAAAATATGCCAAATATATTTTTCTTCAATATTCATCGATTAAATTATAAGGTAAAAAAAAATAATGCTGGTATTTTAGAGCAATACAAATAATACTAAAATTTGCTCCTTTTTTTAATAATTATTTTTTTAAAGTTAAACTCAAGTAAAGAAAGATTTTTAAATCAGAATTAAAGTTGAACATTAATGAAACTTACTTCACACATTTTAAGAGCAAAAGTGGGATATTTTTCAGAGGCAATGGCAACAACTGAATTGCCAAATATAATAGCTGGTGTTATAAGGAAAATAAAGGAGAGTAAAGGTTCCTTGTCAGGACATTGAATGCCAATTACTCCAATAGGATAATGCTCTTGAAGTACTTTGCCATATAGTTTTGCTTCCTGGAAATTTAAAAAAAATTGGGTTATTGGGAAATATCTTGAATTTACATGAAAATAGTATTGTAAATTACATGTAAGTAGATAGAGCAGAAAAGCGGCTTAAAGTAATAGTATTCTTAAAGCAAGGTGGCAAATTTTACAGTATAACACAGATTTATTGAAAATATTAAAGTATAAAGCTATGAAACTTATTTATATTACTCTAGCTCTTAATATTTTAAAACTTATATATTAAAAAATTTTGTAAAACTATAATAAGAATGCAATATATAGTTCTCATATAGAACTTGTGATTGATTGTGAGAATAGTATAAAGTGAATAAATGTTTTCTTTAAAGAAAAAATAAAACTTAAAATTATTAATAGAGGCAAACACACGTATACAAAGATATATAATTATATTATACAACGGTGTGTAACAATAAACAATCTTTACAAAGCAGAATAAAATGTTAAATAATCTTACATATAAAAAAAAAAACAACCAAATATTTTTTTTTTAATTTTTTAAAAAATTAAAAATAAAGGAAATAAAATGAAAGGATTGAAAAGCAAATAAGTAATTTAAATAAAATTTAATGCAATGAATAACAGTACTTATTTAAAACAGCACTATTCTAAAATTACTAATTTACTAAAGAGATACAAAAGTTTCTTTTCCCAATAAATTAATTGTGAAATGATCTAGCTCTGGAGTGAAAATTTAATGATTCATAATTAATAGAAGAGGCATTATTTTCAACAAGACAGTGCATATCTTGTCCAATGCCCATGATAAAATAATCATTGTAAATAAAAAGTATTATAAGAGACATTTACTTGCTTTAAAGAGTATGCATCAAAGATACATTTAATAAATTAGCAAAAACAAAACAAATTGTGTACAGATTACTAAAACTTGAAGCAAGTTATAAAATATCTAGAAATGAAATATTTTAAATTTGAACTAGTTAATAATTTTACTTATCTAAGTTCAACATCAACAATCTAAAATGATACAGTTAATGAACTAAAAATGTGCTTTCTCTGATAATCTATATTTTCAGGCTCTAAGGATAATTTTAAAGTCAAAATTAATTCAAATATATACAAAAACCATGTTGTATAAAGCAATCGTAAGACTTGCACTCATCTGTAAATCAGATACACAGACTCTTGGGTAGATATACAAATGAAATGCTCTTCAAATAGTTTTGATACTATAAACAAAGAAAACTAATGGAGTAATGAATGAAATTAAGAATTTTAAAAAGTATTCAAAGAAGCAAATAATAGCAGTTTCACAGATGTGACCTCAAAGGGCTATCTTAAAGATAAGCCCTATTAGGTCACACCTGTGAAGCTGATCCCACCTTTTCCTAAAGATTTATCATCATCAACCATATACAAGAACCAGATGTAGGGCTCAAATTATAATAAACTGATTGTGTAGGATAATTTAAAAATTTTAAGAGTTACCAAATAGAAAACAATTGCTATGAATGAAATGAAAGAAGGTTCTCAGGAAAGCCTAGGCCTTCTAAAAGCTGTCAAAATATAGGAAGAGCAGAATTTCAAAAGTTAATCTTTAGTCACTATTAATGCAAAAGAACCAATTTATTTCATTAAAATGATGAACAAACCAAGAAATGAAACTTCAACCAAGAAAACTAGAAAGTAACATCTGTCAAGATTTCCAAGAATTATAACTAAATTCAAGGAAACTTTGAAAGATACAGCTATTTTCATATGTATTTTTAAAACATTTAGATTTCTATCAAAATTCCATTGTCTCCAATTTTTAAGTCCTGATAGCAATCAAATTAAATAAATTAATAAAAAATTAGCTTTCTAAATTATCATTTTTCTAAGAATTTAAAATAGTATGACTAAATTATATATTACAGTAAACGAAATATAGGACCTCAATATGAAGAACTACACTTAACATTGCATTCAGTATATGGCCTTTATATAAGTTTACTTCAAGTTCAAAAAATAATAATTTGTTATCATGGAATAAAATGTAAGAGTTCTTTTTTTACAGAAATTAATTATCAGCTTTACTTACAGTTACATTATCATCAAAATGAGTTATATAATTTGCCCAAAAATATAACACATGGACAGCTTTTTCAATTTCTTTAACACAAATTTCTTTCTGACATCCTGTAACAGTACATAATTCAGACAAAAATTCTTCACTTTTCTTATTTAACAACTCAGATGCCTTTCGAATGACTGCAGAGCGTTTTAGTTTAGATAATTTTTGCCACCTGCAAGAAATCAAATATGAATATTTTGTTTTAAATAAAATGTCATAAATCTTTAAATTATGAGTTTGAGTCAAATCCTTAAATTCATTTATATCCACAATAAGTTTGAGTCAAATCATTCTAAAATTAAAAATAATGTTAGATAATAAATATGACATTATATAGCAACATATTTTGTTTTATTGATTTAAACCATAGGTTCCCAAAGTGGTCCAGATGGACCCCCAGGTGTCCATAGGAGATCACATGAGGGTCCACATGGACGTGAAAAGAAAACAGGGGTTTACAAGCTGTAAGTGGGAGTCCACGAAATATTTTCTGGTTTTCATACTAAAGAATAAAAATTTTGGCTTGGATTTACCTAGCAACATAGGCAGGTGGGATCATTCACTAGGTAGGTACTAAAAAATATTCGAAGCTTAGTTCAAACACAGAATTGAATATAATAATAGCAAAAGTATTATTTTAATAAACAGTACACAAAAGAAAATGTGCTACTTTTTTTCATCTTAACACCCCCAGTTTAGGGTGATATTTTTTAGGAGTTTGGAGTTAGGAGAGGGAATACAGTAAAAATGTAGCAGCAGGGGGTCTACAGAAAGTAGTAAAACTTAGAAAGTTGTCCTCGTGAAAAAAAAGTTTGGGAACCCATGGTTTAAACATACATACGTCTTTATAACTGAATTAAAAATCTGATGATAAAAACTGTAAAGAATATTAAAAACTAAATGAAGGAAAAGTGTTTTTTTTTTTTTTTTTTTTTTTTAATATTACAACATTTTAAAGCCATTCATAATAATCTTAATTTGCAAAGAAAGTTATCAAAACAATGTAATATTAAAAGTGATTTACATTAAAAAATATACACACAAAATAAAGAAAATATAGTTTAAATAATATAATAATTAAAATAATTTGAATTGAAAAAAGGGAGCTATTTCTACATTTTATTTTTCATCATATTTATACTAGTTGAGTTATACATATTTATACTAAGTATTGAAGTAAATAAATAATATACATATTAAAATGCTAAGGTGTTATCCATTTTTTCAATAAGTAATCCTTAGTGAAACTTTTGTCTATTTGAAAATTTGATTTTCCCTCAAAGAATAATTTACTGGGAAATATAAAAATTTAATACATATATTTAAATATTAATTATTATAAATTCTACAAGAATTTATATGTATGATTACAAATTGTTTAGTACATAAATAATTTACTAATTTCATAATTAAATTATATATATTTTACGTAATATAAAAAGCATAAATTCAGCTATTACCCAATTGCTCTAATTCATTATAAGTAATAGATTTGAGGATACATTTAGTTATTTACAATGTTGAATATAATAAAAAGAATGCTAAAAAGAAATCAACATGCTAAATAATATTTTAAAAATTTAAAGCTATATTATAATATTAATTTTAACAACCAAATTTTTGAGCTAATTAAAAAGATTAAAATAATAAAAACTATATGTTAATTTTATAACACACTTTGAAATTTTAGTTCAAATAAACTTGTAGTAGTGAATTATAAGCAAAATTATATAAATTGCACATAGAAGTTTAAAAAAAATAACAGATACATTTTTTATCAGAATGGTAAACCATGGATATCAGATGAAAATGTCACAAAGTAGAAAAATTCAAAATTATGAATAAATTTTTTATGTTATGAATAATTAGTCTCATACTATATAGCTAATACTGCTTAGTTTGATTATGTTTGGTTGAGTCTATTTTAATAATAAATTTATTCTAATATAAAGAATGTGAATTTTTTTTAATTATTCATGAATTTAAATTTGAATTAATCTTGATATAAGTATGCATTATACAAATAAGTAAAACAATGGAAAGTCTTTCATAATGTATAAATTAAATCAGTTCATTCAATGTATATAATTAGTACACTATGAAGTATGTATACATTTGCATGTGTGTTCTTTTATCAGAAATATAATTTTACTAATAACAAAAACAATAAATACATTATATATGTTCAATTGGAATCCAATTATAATTTTATTCTGCAACTAATACACTATTTCACAAATTTTAATTAGTTTTCTATGAAATATCATTAAAAATTTTTATAATTATATAACCAGATAAATTAATAGTTCAACGTTAAATAAAAATCGTAAAATTTACAGTTTTTATAAAAAATATTAGCAAATATTGAAAATGAACTTTCAATATTAGTTAATATTTTACCATTTTGAAATATTTGTTTTTATATTTATCATCTTCTGATTTTCATTTGCAAGTTTTTTGCTTAACTCAGATATAATGTGACAAATATCACATATTATTAAAGAAATAACTAAATGCATATTCCCCATCAATTACTGTAACAATTAAAAAAATTTTCTACATTTATTTGTAATAACTTTAACAATTCCTTATAGAATATCATTTTTCTACACCTATAACTCCCATGAGAAAAGCCTTTGTGAATTGCATTTGGAAACATTTGTTTGTAAGACATCAGTAAATGATATAAAGCATCTGAAATAATTGTATTTTCAAATAATCTAAATTTTTTTCTTTTTGTTTCATTCACAAAAATCTAAATTCTGACATGCATCTCTGAATGACAATGGCATTTAAGTATGTGAAAGACTTTACTTTATCACAAAGTTAAATCATTGATGCATTAGCTGAAATAAAACAATTTAAACATTTTTATTTTATGATCAATTTGATTATCTATTAGAAAAAAATGCAAAATATTAAGTTTTTTTTTTTTTAAATCTAATTTACAAGCAACTTCTGCAAATCAATCTACCAAATACATTTATTCTCATAATAAATCACACATGATTTCTTTACATTTCTAAAATAATATGAACTTTTTCCCATCAGGGTAACTAGCTGATTTTGTTCATAACTATTCATGCTTGACAGTACAGAACAGTAATATATTTCAAATGCTCTACAAAACTTTCATTTTATATAAAAGAATATAAAAAAGTCTGCTCAGTGAATGCTCTAAATGATATTTCAAGAAGCCATTTCAGAAGCACTATAAGCACTTTCTAAAAGTAAAAACAAAAAAATAAAAGCATTTTTTTCATCCTTCTTTTATTAAATTTTAGAGCAGGAATAATAGCATATTATGCTAATCAAATGCTGTATTCTTAATTTGTATTAATAGGTGATTTACCTCTCTATAGAAAAAAAAAAAAAACTTTTTCTCATATTTCTAGCACATATTATAAAATTTTTTGTTATTAAAGGTTAATTTAATCATTTTCACAGTAGTTTCTTTTATTGCCAATATTAACATTCAGCACAAAGTATTTCTTTTGTTTATTGTAAAAATTGTATTTTTGTTGAAAGGCACAAAAGCAATTAAATTAATATTAATTAGGCACCCAATATTTTAGCTTATATTCTATTGCTAATTTTAGTTTATTTTGTATATTAGCTATTTTTAACATATGGTCAAATTATAAATTTTAGTGTGACTTAGTGTATAATTTTAATTAAAGCAAAAATTCCAATTCTAGTGAATATAATTAAATAAAATTCAAATAAATTTTAGTAAATTCAAGATTAAATTCCAATAAAATAATAAGATAGTAAATTCAAGACTAAATTTTAATTAAAGTACTACATTATTACTAATACATTCCCTTAGTAACTAAACAATTTCTTTTAATTGCTTACTTTGTCTGTGAAGAAATTGCACTTAATACTGTTTTTTGAACATCAGATTTGTTTGCACTCGCAATATATGCATAAGGTCTACTTTTAGCATCAGATATAATTTGTACTGTTTCATCACTAGAGTTGACAAAAGATCCTCCAATATAAAGCTTCATAATTTTTTCAATTCTATAATAAATTTTTCAATTAAAAATTATATAAATAATAATAACAATTAAATAAATATAATTTGATTAAAGTAAAATGTAAATGACTAAATTAACTAAAAATAAAAGCAAAATCTTTTACAAATTTTTAGTGTAATAAGTAAAAAATAAAGTAACATTAATAGCTCAAATTAGAATTTCCTTTTAAGTAATTAGAAAAATGTTTCTAATAAGAACAATATAAAACAATTAGTGAGAAAACATAGAAAAAATTTATAATGCTAGCAGAATAAGTAAAAATTTATAGTTAAAATAGAAATTAAACACAGCAGAATTGCCAAGAAAGTAAACGAAAATGCTGAGAAATGATAGAAATAAAACTTGATCCATCTCATGAAAAGACAAAGTAGGGCCTTTTGAATTCATTCATGAAATACATAAATGAACGGTTCCTGATGCCTTCAAAGGAAAAATATAAATTAACAATAGAAATTAAAAAATTGAAACAAATTTCTCAAAGGAAAATACAAATATTTTTATGTAAACATACCTGATAAATTAAAATATTAAAAAAAATACAAATTTAAAGGCATGAAGTAACTCTTAGAAATATATGTATATAAAGTAAAATAAATATTACAGGATTGCAGGGAAGAATAATCAGTACTCAAGTATAGTAGAAATTCAGCAATTCACAAAGAATAAAAGCTGCTATTACTCTTAAAAATATCGAAAATTAAAAACTGAAGTACACTAGAAATACAGATGTTAAAACACAAAGGAAAACATCTATGAAATACAGTAAAATATCAACAAAGTCAGTTACATTAGGGATATTGACCAAACTGGTAAAATAATGGTTTTTTCTGCAATGATAAAGGACAATAACCAAATTGACGACACCACATGAACTATTCTAACTAAAATGATTATAAAATTTTTTCATCAAATTTTTCATAATTTTAAGAATTTAAGCAAAATTATAAATTTATAAATTTACAAAATCATTTGACAACTGACTACAGACGACTGCCAAATTATTTGATTGATTTGACAGGATCTGATTATTAAATACTTTTAAAGCACATAAATAATGAAAGTTATAATATAAAAATAATAATTTTTAATTTTTGTAATTTGTTATATTAGTTCAAATGTAGACTATTTATTAAATGCATTATTAATCAAAATCAAAACTAAAAGCAAAAGCTAACTTTTTTTCTTCTTTACTTCCAGTAAGATTAATATTTGACACTGGTGCTTCAGCTCCATAAGATTTTATATCCATGCATTCATTGCTAGTGGAGTTATCTTTATTTTCTTTTAAAACAGTTAAGTGGCTAAAAAATCCCTGAAATATTTACTGACAATAATAAAAAATATCATAACATTATTTGAAAGAATAAGAAAACTTTAATTTAAACAAATAATGATGAGATTACAAAAAATTATATTCAATCAAATAATAGTTTTTTCTTATGTTCTGCAAAATTTTAAAAACTTCACAAGAAATAGATAAGAAGTCATAATATTTCTATTCAGTATTTTATCACAAATCTGTACTTCTTTTAAATTGTTTTAATGGTGCTTTATACTTAATTTTACGCATAAAACACCACTAATACAATTTAATCAATTTATGCATTGATATTTTTTTAAAGATGAAAAAGATAGTTTTTGTTTCAATAATTATTTTAAAAGGTAAATTACTAATAAATTTACAGAATTACATTATTTAAATGTGGACGATTATAACAAACTAAAATTTATGTTAACAAATTCAGTTATTTTATATAAAAGGCATATAAGATACCTTTTTGTATATGCTGAAATAAGAATGCCTTCTACATTATATTTTAAAAAAAATGTTGGCCCATTTTTTCAATATGGGCCAACTTAAACAAAATCAAAAGTTACTTTGAAATAATTGGTTAAAAATATTATCACAGAGAAAAGTATATAATATATCTAATACAATTGCAGTTGTAATTATAACACTTTGATATAATTAATCACTTATAAATTATTTTCTGTATATAAAATGATATCAACAGAAAGAAACAGTCAAACAATCATATAAGCTTAAATATTGAACGATTAATATTAACATAGATTAATTAAATGTATATCTTACATACAACAATTACTTAAACTGTTTTTGAATAAGATAATTTTAACAGTTGTTGAAAAATTATCAACTCTTTAAAATTCATAATATTTTACAATGGAAGTAAAATAGTTATACACACACAATGCAGTGAAATCTAGTTGGTAAACAATCAATTCCCAAGAATTTTCAGAAAATTACCTGAATGTAAAATCATCTAATTAATTTTGAAAAAAATAATTAGATGATTTTAATCAAAATTAATTTTGAAAAAAATAATCAAGTCTTTCGAAAATTACTATTATGCAAAGTGGAATTGTCTGATTTATGACTAACATAAATCAAAGAGTTTTGCTTTGAATTGAAGAATTATTCATAACTAATAAATTTCTATCACACCTTTCAATAAAGTAAATAATATTAAATGCCATTTGCAATATGTGTTCTACCAATGCTTTTTATTTTCAGAAGACTAGTAAAATATAAATAAATTATCGCTATGAAATAAAAAAGAAAAACCTTTATATTCTTCACTACATTAATTTTCAATTAATTTGAAAAAAGAATAAAAAGGAATTACTTTATCATTCAAGGAAATTTTTTGGCACCTTTTGTTTAGCTAAATAAAATAAGGCAAAATATGATGGATAGTATATATACTTCATAATACTGCATATAAGATACCTTTTTGTATATGCTGAAATAAGAATGCCTTCTACATTATATTTTAAAAAAAATGTTGGCCCATTTTTTCAAAAGATATTTAAATTTTTGGCAACCATTGATAAAAAAAGTTAATATTTTTTATATAAATATTACATAAATAACTTCACTTCAGCAACATATTTTACACCTAATGTTGATTTTTTTCTTGTTTCCTTTTTAATCTAAATTACCCATTAACTTAAAAGTAAATTAAGTGTATTTTCTTTCAAAAGCTCATAAATTAAAACTGAAGTAATTTAAGTTCTTAGGAAAACTACATTTTATTTATAAAATATTCAGTGTCATCAAAAAATACTTGAAATTCTTTCCCAAAACAATATTATAATTTAATAACATCATTATGATTAAAGCAACATTAACATATTATACATTTTTTGTTAGTAAATTCTATAATATTCCTAGTAATTTCACTTCAGAGAACATTTCTAATTAATTATTTCAAATAACAAGAAGAAAATAATACATAACTTACTTCTTTTCCACCTATTATTGAATTTCCAGATAAATATAAACTGCCATAGGAAACAGTAGGTTCAAACAAATTTTTGGAATTGATCCAAACAGTTTTAGTTTGCAATTTATGAGCAACTTCTAAAGCTAAGCACATGTCTTCTGTCCAGATACTGACATCAAGGCCTAGTTTATCTGTATTGAACATTGTAACAGATTCCTTTATAGTGCGAAATGGCTCTATGTAGACCCCTGGACAACATTTTCCAACTTGGAGCTATTTTAAAAAAAGTTATCTGAAAGCTCTATTTGTTTTCTTTCTTTTAAAAAATAATACAGCAAATTATATACACAAAGATTCAGTGAGTGAGATAGCATACAATAATTAAACCAGTTTACAGTACTAAAAATAGTTACGAAAAACATTATTAAAAGTTAAGAAAAGATAAATTCAGTTTACTTAATAAGTACCAAATAAATCAATTTTCATAAATATCTATTGATTGATTGATTCCCCAGAAAACTAGTTCCATAACATCAAAATATGTTTAAAATTGTTGCAAAATTTATTCAACTTTTTTCCATACTTAACATTTTACAGTTTTATTATGAAAATATTTTAATTCATTTTGAGCAATCGTTATGGAATGAAAACTATAGAATATAAATGAAGAAAAGTTACTTTTTTTATCAACACTTTTCATACATACATTACAAATTTCCAACAAACAATTTAAAATTAGAAATAAAAAGTAAATATATTCAAAATCGATCCTAATAATTGTTATTGAGTTATGACTTTAATTCTATTCTAAAATAAGCAATAAAGAGGATCAAATAAATTTATAACAGAATTTTGAGTTCAATAAAGATCGTAATGCAATAAGTAAATAGTACTGCATATGATAATCAACACTATAGATAAAAAAAATAATAATAATAACTTTTCAAAGAAATACTTTGGTCATTAAAAAATCTTTTATCATTCTTTGCCAACTTATTTTTTAAATATAAAATTCTTTTTGTAAATTAAATGTGTTTAGAAATTTCTAATGAACCATATAATATAAAAAACTAGTTATTTTGTTATGAAATATGAACTTATATTTATATTTATCATTATTCTGAAATTGAATACACACAGTTAAAAATTTTAGTTGTAAAATTAAAATTCTTAAATACTTAGTGCATGACAGACATAAAAATAGAAATATTTTTCATATAATCAAGAAGAATTATATCTATCTATAAATACATAATATAATGAACATTTTTATGCATTTTGAATTTCTTTTTTTTTTTTTTCTTAAAAATTTTATTTCTAAATTACAATTAGAGAAGCAACAGCTTACCAAACTTATAGAGAAATGTCATTTGAAATAATAACTCTGAATTATTTTTATACTATTATTTATGATTTTAGACACATAATCTTGAATATATTATAAGAATGTGATGTTAAGTCCTTCATGTTTACATATATGAATCTACAGCAAAATCTAAGTTGAAATATGACAAAAATTATTAAAAAAAAAAAAAAAAATACAAGTACAAATTAAAAGAGGATAAATATTTAAGGGATTAAATAAATCTTTTAAACTACATTAAAGAGAATATATTTTAAAATTTTTTTATTATTATACCAGTAGATAAAATATTAAAACAATTATGCCTGTTTTTGTTTTAAAAAAATTTACATACAGCTAATTAATAAATCACAGCAAATTCTTCTAATGCAACAAGTTGGGAGGAAAAAAATTCTTGTCTTCAAAACTTAAAATATTAACTTATGTATTTCTTACATAACTATCAATCTAGAATTTACAAATTAACACCAATTACTAATCAAATTACATCCTGATACTTTACTAGTGAACTAAACATATACATAGTTGTATTGTATGTAACATGACAGGAGCTCAGAAAGCAGATGTATTTTTGTTGCTATGAACTGGATAACAACTCTTTTTGGCAAATATGTCTAAATGCAATAGAAATGAAACACATGAAAATAGTGATACAAAAGGGCAAGAGCCTTAAATAAATAAAATTATACTAACGAGTTTAGGAAACACCTAAAAACTCCAATAAAGGCATAAAAGATTAATACAGTTTTACACACAAAAGAGCCTTTTTCCTTGAGATGAATGGGTAATCTTAAATAATAAAAAAGAATAACATATTATCTTTTGTATTTTTGTTTGGACAGTTCAGGGTTAAAGGAGCAGATTTTTGGTTTATCCATGGAGGAAGAAAAGGAAAAAAAAAAGTAAGAGATGATTATTCAGAGGTAAAGATTGCAATAGCAAAATACTGACAGAGATAACAGGTGATAACTATGAATTAAAGACAGCAGTGACAAAATACTGACAAAGACTAAAGAGAGGATGACTCTAAAAGAGAATCATTGGAGAAATACTGCAAAATAGACTAGTAAGAAGAAATTTTACATGAAAGCATCCATATCAACATCACCGAATAAGAGACTAGTTCACTACAAATAAAAGAGACTATCCAGAGCAAAAGCAATGGGGCTGTAGATGAACATTACCAAATACAAATACTCAGTTAAAAAATATGTTTTGTTCATATCTAGGTATCTGATAAATGAATACTTTCTCTTTCTCTTTTCCTGACAAACCAAAAATATACATTTAAATTTATTTATGAGAAATGAGATTTTAAAAATATAAAGATATAGTAATAATAATAAGAATATATAAATCTATATATGTAAATTAATGTAGAATAAATACCATTTTAAAGATATTGTTGGTCTGAAAGAATCAAATTGCATTTTAAATTTGAATTAGCTTGGTAGTATCCCATTTTGCCAAGTTTCACTATAATATATATGATAAACTTTGGTGACATTTTTTCGTATTCTTTAAATATTATTTTTGAAATTATTCTAAAATCAACAAATATTTGGATTGGAAATAACAGTGAACCAATGATATGTTTACAATACACTGCACATGCAATAGATAACATTTCTGCCTTTAATTAAAAAAATATTTCCATTTTTTTTTTTTTTTTGAAAAAATTTGAGTGTTTTGAAGTTTTATTTTTATGAATTCAGTTCTTTTCTGATATGAATATAAAATATTAAAAGTATTTAATTACCTACTGTATCTATAATAATTATAATGGTGAAAAATTATTTGTGCAAGTAAATGGAATATTACAAGGATAAAAATTTTCATGCCTTCAACTCAATTTATTTCTACACTATGGAAAATTTTTTATACTACAGATGAAGTTTACTTTCAGATATGTAGGTAATTTGATAATAATTATTCAAAATTTGAATAAATTTCTAAAACTATATACCCAGAAGAATTAAACTTCATTAAAACTAATAGTAAAAACTTAAAAATGAGCATTTTTAGATACATTCATCAAAGGTAAATCTTAAATTAATTTTAGATTTATGAGATCACTGAAGTTTATTTTAAAATAAATAAATTAATTTACTAAAATTCTAATATTTTCATTAAAATATATAAAAATATAATTTTGGATCAACTAAGTAAAATCTATAGAATTTGAAAATTTAAATAGCAGAAGAAAGAAAATTAAATGCTCAAATATTATTTTCCAAAATAATAATAATATGGCAATAAATTTTATCAAACACTATTTAACAAGTAAAGCAGTGCTTATAAAAGTGAAGTAAGACATAATTATTAAGCTACAGAATCATTACCCAAGTGTTGAAGCCTTTATAAATGATTGAAAATGCTACTCTGTATTGAACTAGTCAAGTATTTTTGATGTTAATTTATTGCTGGTTTATTTGTTTTAGAATTAATTAAAATTTATATTGCAATACTTAATTTCATTTTTCTTTGATGTTTGTATTTACATGCCAGTTTTTATTATTAGTTATCTTCAAAGTTTATACATTTTCAATTAATAAATGCAGTGATTTTTGTATGATTTTAAGTGTCTTGGAGCAATTTCTGATGCTAATCTTGCACCTTTGGCAAAGAAGTCCTATTTATGAGCAAATATGGTCAACACCCTTTGATGAATATGAATCTTGATGAAATTTATATTTAAATTTGAATTTAAGTGTATCATGATGCAAACATATTTGATCAAAAATGTAACTATAATCTCACATGATAATTAAATATGACTAGTGCAAATATTTCAGAGAAAATTTAATCACTAAGTAGATGAACATAGATTTTATACCATTGTTGTAAAGTGTAATATCAAGTAAGGTATCAATTAGTTTGGACAGTCAATTTATTCTGATGAATAGCAAAAAGTTTCTTTGGTTCTTAGTTCAATAACTTTGAATCAGTATTTGAAAACCATAGTAGAAAACATAACAATCAAAATAACATAAATGCTATTACCTGCTCTTGTTGTGAATTTTCATTGTAACTTATTACAATAGCATGGATACATTGTTTCTCAAATTCACTAGTTACTGATCTGCATAGACTCTAAAAAAATTTTATTATTAATAAGAAATAAATTTCTGAATGTTAACTGCTTACAATATTTTCAATAGCATATTACATAAATTGTTTTAGCTTCTTCAGAAATCCCTTGAATCATCAATTTCAGCAACTGTTCTGTCAAAGCTGCATTAGCCATGATTGATAAAAATTGTGGATAATTCGAAGCAACAACACTAATGGTATTGCAGATTTTTCTTCCTAGTTGTTGAATAAACTTTTCTAGAATCGATTCTTGCAAATATAATCTACAATTCGGCCATACTCCCTAAAATAAAATATGAAAACATTCTAGAACTTTGAGATTCATTATATATCAGAACATCTTGTTTACAATAAGTAAAACATCATTTATGGTAAAAAGATAGTAGAGATAAAACTTTGAATAAAAGAAAGCATGCATTGTCCATCCACATGAAAGATTTTCAAAATTAAATTTTACTAACTGAAAAAGCATTGTATAATTTATAATATCATTTAATTAGGACAAATACACTAAAATTTATATACTAACCGAATTTTTTAAAAAAGTGCAAAACTGTTCAATGTCTAAGGTAATAAATTATATAACAAAGTATATAACTTTGTTATACATAATTATAAAACAAACATTTTTACTCTGTCCAACACATATAGGTGAGTCTTGTTGATTATATTAAACATTTTTAATCTAAAAATGTCATTTTAAATGTCACTATTAGTATATGGCTGACCTCCACTGGTTCAACAATCTCCAAAAGTAAATTATTATAAAATTATTCATTCCAAAGTGAAATTATTCACTGATTGCTTACAGCAATGTAAAATATAACTTGAATTTGCATTTATCCTATTTTATTAAAAAGTTTGAATTTTTTTTTTACTTAGTATCAGCAAAACTTGTATTAGGTTGATTTTAATATGGACTAAATTGTTAGCTGCTAAGCGGCTGCTTCTCGGATATATTTAGCATTCAGGGATTAGCATTGCTTAGTATACTAATTAACAGAATTGGGGTACGTTTACAAAATATATTTTAACTAGCAATTGGCAACGAGCATATTCAAAATCCAATTTCTAATCTCACTAATATGAGACAAGTGACTTGTATTAAACAACTTTGCAGATAAATTTGTTTGGTAAATTAAATATTTAACTTTTAAGTATTTCATCTGTAAATATTAATCCGCATTTATTTAGTTGTGAAGATGGTGTTATATTTAAAGTGTCTAATAAAGTTTAATGTATTTCTAGCATATTCATCAGGTGTCTAATATTTTTCAGTCATTTTAAGTCATCAAGTCTTTGAATTACAATTTTAGATTTCTACAATAAATTAAAACTTTATTCTGCAGCAACTTTCGGTTTTCTGTTAATATTGGAATGCAGGAATGTGAAATAACCAACCCAATAAGTTTGACATAAGTAAAAGACATGGGAATGTGATAAAAGAAATTTTCTAAATCATTGATCATAACATCAATTTTAATATTAGTAAAATGATTTACTACAATAGAAAACTCTGCTAACAATAATATAAGTCATTTGCTAAGGAAAACATTTTAAAAGATAATGAGGCAGCTTAATTTCTTTTAAAAAAAGATGAAGAAATTCAAAAGAGTCAAACAACTTCAGATCTTACCAGTCAGAAAACAAAATGTTAAGGATTTAACATGCTTGAAAAAAGTGGCTATATAAGCTATGGAAAGAATCATAGTAAGATACTGTTGGTTTAATATTTAGCAAACATGGGGTAAATATGTTTATTTCATTTGTTTGACATATGCTTCAATGAATGTGGATACAATTTCTTTGCAAAATCTATGGTCTTTCTCAACTATTCAATGGGAAAGTTGAAGTTGATAAATATTTGTACTACAGGCCTTTGTATCGTTGATATTAAACATGCTTCTTATGAATTATTGTTATTATTATTATTAAATGGAAAAAATAATACACCAAAAAGTAGAGAGTCCAAGTGTAGTAGATCATGTCTCTTTGAACATTGAAAAGATTACAATTTAAAGCAATTTCACTGCATTATTTTTACTCTTATAAAAAGATGATACTTATAAAAAGATAATACTAACAGTGTTTAAAATTTGCTTTATTATAGGAAAATAATTGCAATAATATTGGAATATTTTTCCTATTTTGAAATTTCTATAAAAACAATATTTTCAAAACAAAATTTTAACACAGAATTGACACCATTCAATACACATTAATGTGTTCAACAGATGTCACAGAAAACCTGTTTCTTAATGACTTTTCTTGATAGATTCTTACAGCATCAAATTCATAAAGAATAATGTGCAACATTGTTACATCTGAAAAAAATATTTATTCAATATATTTGTGGGATTATTGCAGGCTTATTAAGGTATACATTGTTTTGTGAATGAAACAGGTTGTGATGAACTAGGATACATGTACAAAGTTTATATAAAAATTTTGATGACTTCTGTTTCATCTTGTATTACTAATTTTGATAGTGATTTCTTGTACCATTTTTAAATAATAAGCCCATCCAAATTTTGTGTCTTTATTGGGAGAGGTTTGAATCATAGCAATCTTAATTGAGGAGAGTTTTAAATTAGAAAAACTGTGTACATTAATGAAAAATTCTATATCATTTTGTAAAAATTTGTTTAGTAACTTATGTTTAAAATATGAATGAGAAGAAAAGATATATTTTATTTACATATATTTTTAGCTCTATTGATTATATGATTATATAAGAAAGCAAAATAATATTAACATCCATTACCTCTACACCAGAAAGAAGCATTTCCAGAATACCATCTGTGGCAGCATCTAAGTCAGTATTCTCATAAATAATCATACATGGTCTCCTATATGGCAAAATTTCACATGGCACACATAAATTTGATGCAACTGATATGAGTTGCTTATGTGCTGATGATGATAAGATGATTTTATTAACTTTAGATAAAAATGCAAATGAAGATTCATCATAACAGAAAACATTTATTAAGCCCGGTGGTAAACTAAAAGGAAAAAAATATTAAAATGAAAATAAGATAGATAATTATAAAAAAGTTTAATTATGTATACAGTTTAACAAGCTAAAAATATATATAAAAAAAGAAAAAATTAGTTAAGCATTCATAATAAAATATCAATATTTATATACACTTTTATACATAATATTCATGATATGTAGAATTTACATTAAGGATACATAATCAAAATATTAAAAAACTTGAGAAAATAATTAAGTAAAAAATTAATTTAATTGTAGTAAGTAAAAACATATGATTAAATTTTACAGGTTAATGAGATTAATATTTCACACAATGTGTTATTTTAACAAGAGTGTATTTGAGAATAACTGTAAGCAATTATTCTAAGCTCTTTTGATAAACAAATATATTTTGTATTTTAATTAAGAAGAAAATACTTTTCCTACCCTGCAGTATTGCAAAGTTCTGCAAGCAAAAAGGCACTTAAACTTTCATTACAATTTAAAATTAAGACTGCATTTCCAGTGGCTAACAATGCACTTATTCTCCAAAGTGTAGAAAAAAGAACAGGTTTATGCATTTCTTCAATAATAATACAAACAACACCTGTAAAAATAAAATATTTTTGAAATGAAATAAGATTTCAGAAAAGTTAAAATTTTAACTACAAATAATACATAAATAACTAACATTCACTTTAAGGTGTAGGTCTCAGTCTAATTCGCCCTTCTATGCAAAAATGACCGTTAACAAAAACAAACCTTGGCATATTATCAAAAAAAGTTTACAAAAAGCTGATGAGTTGTAAATTTTTGAAGATTATTTTATCTTAGTTAAAATTACTCCTTTTTCTAAGATCTATAAAGGGCAAGATTTGGAAAATGCAGCAAATGAACCAGAGCATTTACACTTGAAAATTTCTTAAGTACGAACATTAATTTCCTAACTAGATTGTGCACATTTTCTACATATAAAATCATTCTTGATTCTTACATGACTGTTGAGAAGGACCACATCTCTGGTATTTGAAACATCTAAGAGGGTTAGGAATATATGGGCGGTGTTTGCAACTTGTATAACCTGCTTTTATGGATTTAAGAAATATTGGTGTCTAAAAAGTTAAAAAACAAGTTTGATGGGAATAAGTATACCATCATGTCAAATGTTTACATGATATGTAGAAATAACTACTTGATCACAATGTTTTTCCACAAATTCGGCTTCTGTAATATGTATGAAATCAGAGTTAGAAAGAACACCACAAGACTTATTTAAAGTTTTATAAAATGATGTATCAACAGAAAATGAACTCAATTTTTTTGAATTATTGATTACCAGAGTTTGTTTTGAGACACCTTGAACAAGAAGATCGCCCAATCACAATTTTTTGACATTTTGCATGTTACTAATATATGAAGCTTTTGTACTAGAAAAGGTGATACTACATGAAAATTGTTCACAGTGCTTATTAACATGTAATGAGTGGATGAATTAGCTTCAAAAATGAAAGAATTAGAACTCCTAGAATATTTGTAAAAGTTAAAGCTTGATGGACAAATTACCACAAAACCATACAAGGGATGGCAGTCATCGGCAATAGACAATATCAGCCTTGGCATTTCCCATGGTGGAGCCAACACCCATAATGCTAAGAATCACACCCTCCCCCCCAAAGACAGCGACCAGTCTTAATAACAAACTAAGGATGTGAAACTTTTGCTTGATCCCTACCAGACTAGCCTTGAGTGTAGCTAAGTACCATTCAATTGATACACTGGAAAACAAATGTACAATCTGCCCAAGTAACTGCCACACACTGTCAATACATGGGGATCTTGACTGTCCATGAGAAGTAAGAGTGGCTATAGATTCTCATGAAGCCGCTCTGTGTGCTTCTTACTTCTCATGGAGCCTAGTTCACAGTCGAGGAAAAGAATGGAAGAAAGGAAAAAACAGAAAGATAATATAGATCCCTGGGTACTTCAGGATTGGGACACCTGTACTCACCTAAAGAAGGTGATTCCCATGATTAGATGTACTCTTCATGCCATCCAGTTGATTTCAATGTTAAGCTATGGTAAAGGATATGATATTTTATCTTTTTAATATATATATTTATTTTAATTTTAAATAAAGTAGAAGGGAATTAAACACCCATGTAATTTGATATTATAAATTCTTTCAGAAATTTTTTAGCAAAATAAAGAATAATTTAGAATGAAAGAAAACATTTAAAATAAAATATAGAAGTTAATAGAGAAAATTAATAGGTGTAAAAAAATTCAAGTTAAAATTGAATTTAAGAAAAGGAAAAAAAAGGGAAAATACAAATTTGTTTAATTTTATTAAAAGTGTTATAGACAAAATAAAAGGCATTTTGAATTCATTTGCATACAAATCCTTATCAATAAAATGACATACACATAAAATGTTCCCAAAATATTCAAATTGATGAAAAAATGGAAATATTAACATTAATTACACAGAAACAAAAAATGAGGGGAAAAAGCTTCATAAAAAGGTAATATTTCAATATTTAGAAAACCACATATGTAGATGTAAAGTTTAAAAAAAAAATACTTAGAAATAAACAGATAAAAGTTATGGATAGGGAGTCAAACATATGTCACCATTAATACTCCTTTTAACAAAAGTCAAACATATGTTAAAAGGAGTTTAAATGGTATTAGAAAAGGAATTAAAATAGAGGTAATTATGGAGAGAGGCTAATGAAATTTTTTTTTGTTATCCAAATAATAAACAAAGTTTGAAATTTTACTTCTTTACTTTCAAACCTTTTTAAACCACTCAACTATTACATAATCACACACACATATTATAGATATATTTAATAATTCAATATATTGCAGTTCACTCAAGAATTATTCAAGTTCATAAATTGTCATGAGTAAGCAAAAGCATATAGGTTACGCGACAAATTTAAAACCAAAATCAAAAGAGGAAAGAAAAAAAAAAATGACAAAAAAAAAACAAAAAAAAAAAAAACAAATATAAGGTGAAAAATAAAGTACTGCATCACAAGAGAAAAGTGTATCTAGTGCACAGTTCACAAATAATTCATTTTTTCATTTAACTATTAACGAAACAAATATATTTTATTTTAAAATTTGTTAAAACTCATTTTAAAAGCTGTTGAAAACTAAAAATCATTAAGTTTTACAAGAATCATTTTGGAATTATTGCTCTTATACTTTTATCTCAGTTTTTGCACTTTCCAATGAAATGGATAACAAATAGGATCTTAATCCACTGTTTCTCATAATAAATATTTTTTGTACAAATTATATTTTTAATTACATTGTGCATTTTTTTATTTTATGTGATTCCACATTATCACTAGTATATATTTTTGACAATTTGTTAAAATAATTGCCATAGATAATGCGACACTTTTTTCTCTTACTCAGACAAAATGTCTCCCGGATAAACACTGTTGTATTATATGCAGGAAAAAAATAAGGTAATTCATGTATTTTTAGATCGAATTCTAAATTCTAGATTAATAAATTTACCTATTGGATTCCATCCATTATAAAATTCTGAATCTGCAACTAATCCAGCATAATAGTTAAATGAATCAATAAGGTAGGGAACATTATATTTTTCTTTCAATCGCCCAACTGGATTCAGATTCTCAACTCCATTTATCAGTTTACTATGCTGTTCAAGCAATTGAGCTATTCTATAATATTAAAGTCATGTATTAATATATATTTAAATTTACATAAATATCTAATTAATTGATTTTCTTCTTTGTATCAATATACATTTAAATTAAATTGACATCTTTTAAAACTAAATAATAAAATCAAAATATTTCATTGATGGTTTTATTTTCAATTTGATATATTTTTACAGCTTTGCTAAACTAAATACGATACACACATTAAATGTTTTTAAAATAAATTTTCATCCTGAAATTAAAATTATCAGAAATATTATGATTTATTGATTATTTTAATAATTTTTTAAATATAAACTATAAATTTTTTTAAATAAACCATTTGTATAAATATATATGCAATATGTAAAAAATTATAATCGATGGACAGCAATTCAATGAGAACAGTTTACATAACATGCATTGTTCATAAAAGCAGTAAAAGCATTTAGAATTTATTTAGAATAATAAAAAGAAAGCATAAAACCCTTAAGTATTGCTTACAAAATATTTTATGATTAAAAACAAAATATTTAAACTATGTTAATAACATTTATTATAAAATTTAAGTAAAAAATTTATCTGTATAATTCTAATCTTTTGCTATTCTGTTGCAATCTAATGCATTGCTAATATTTTCCAAAAATATAATTTCTTCTCAGCAATAAAATTATTACTATTATTTTTTTAGTTTAGCTAAACTTTAAAAGTTTTAGTTTAGCTTTTTTAGTATACAAGAATAAAAACAAAACTAAAAGTAGTAGAAATAAAAATATAGATTCTGCTATTGAGAAATTATATATTTCAATTTGACTAAAAGAATAAACATAGCAACTTTTGACATATTTTAAAGTTATATACAAACAGTAAAACTACATATTTTAAAGTTATACACAATACTTTAATTTTACTTTTAACTCTCCACTTTACTGTAGTGAAAATTCAAAAAGTATTTAATAACAAATTACTTTTCCTCATAGATATGAAAGATTAGAGATATTTTTCCTTTTGCTGGGCAAACCTTGCCATCCTGACATTTTTGATGACATGCAAAATAAAGATTACAATTTTGTAACTTATTTGTTACTGTTATTATTTGATAATTGCAACATATTTAATTTTAGAGTTGATATTGTTTAAAATTTTGCTGAAGGTAAAAAGTTTAAAATTTTGATAAAAGGTTCCAATTGGTTGCTTTGTTCAGAATTAATAGTACCATTTCGTGATTTCAGCACTTACACATGCAAAATGGAACACTGATTTCAAATTTAAACAAACTGATACATAAGCTGAAATAAATAGTTGAAAAATAAATTGCTTATACTTACATTTAGACATTACAATTTAAATTGATATTGAAAATAAATATTTTTCCCCAAAATATAAATGCAAAAGTTTCTGGCGTGATAATAATAGAAACTCTTAAAATTAGATTTTCAATTATAAAGAAATTCCTTTTTCATAAAAAAAAAGATTAAATATAGAATCTCTTATAATATACAAAATAAATACCTGATTAAATGCAAAGAAATCTGAAATTTTGACAATATTTTATTCTGAATTTTTTACCAATACATATACTAATTTCAATTCATATATTAAAGCTAATTCTGAAGTTAACATAATACTGCAATCAAGTTTTCAAATTACAATAAATAATTCAGAGTATTTAATATAAAAAAAGAAAGCAAACTTCTTTATACAAGGGAAACCATAAATAAAAAAATAACAGTTTTAAAACTCAGAATTTCATCACCAAATATGAACACACTATTCCTCACTACAAATGCACATGAGGTATAAATGATTTTAAACCTTAAGATATTATACTTTGGTTACAAATTATGACTTCTCTTGTTTGCATTTGTTGATGAAATATACTTGGTAATAAAATTACTATATATCAAAGTTAAGCCACATCACAAAAATTGATAAATAAGAAACACATGAATAATATCATACTTATATAAAACTTTGGATTTTGCTTCCGATTCAAACTGCTGCCATCTTCTAAAACCTTCAAGTGAATTTATAACAGCATTTTCCAATTCTTTGGCAGAAGCACTTTGAAAAGTAACTTCTACATCTGCATCATACAATTTTTTCTTTAAATTCTCATTTAATGTTGTTGGTTGTGGAAGATAATTTCCATTCACAAATCCCAGAAAATAGTTATGAGTTTTCAGCCAACTCTGCAAATAAAATTGATGCAAAATTAATATTGCTTTTCCTAAATTTAAAATCATACTTTGTAAAAAGTTTTTTAAAAAAAAGTTAAATCTACATAATCTGAACATAAATAAACCATTTTCTGAAATAAAATTCAATTTAATTTCATGTATAAGATAGAAACTAAAATTTTCAAATTTACTTTTATAATTACTTTAGACAATTTTAAGCTTACACTTATGTTTTGAAATATTTTATATATTTTTTAAGATTTCTGGTGAAATTATTCTATTTTAAATTTAAATTTGTTATAACATAATATTATAAAATACCTTTTTTAAAACATGTAAAGTAAAGCACTTTTTAATATTAATACATACAGTTTTTCTTTATTTTTTGAAAACACTTTAATTAATCATTGCAATTTTTAAATTGCTACTGATGTTATATTTCTGCTTGATTTCATAATGTTTTAAATTAAATCTTAATAACATTCTTAAATTAGCTCATTACTACCTTGATTCAAACAATATCTTCATTTGTTGTTTCACCAGCCTGCTACCCCTATACCTAATCCTGAGCCAATTAGATAGAAGCAGATGGGTGAGAGTCTTCATATTTTAGAGGCAGAGACCAAACAGAAGACTCCATAATACTTAACCAACCATTCTTAGAGGTATTATTTCACTTGGAAAACATTGCAGACACGACCTATTTAAGGTGCCACAGCTGATTTTAGGGAATAGTACAGATTTTTAGTTAGGCCAGGATTCAAACTCACTACCTTCCAATAATAAGAATGACCTCACATTTTTATTTGTTGTTGTTACGTGACATATTTTCCTGTACCAAAACTAGAGTTGATCCTTATCAGTTAGTGGAAGCAGCCACATGGGAGTCTTAGTAAGAAGCAGAAGACACTGTAATATTTGATTTGACATCCCCAGAAGTATTATTTCTCTTGTAGGACTTTGCAACTAAAACTTATTTAAAGTACCACAGCCACCCTTAGAGAACACTATGAATCTTTAGTTAAATCAAGATTTGGTTTTGGTATTTTCAGATAGTGAAATGGCAATGTAACCAATCAAGCCACTGTGACCAGTCTTTATTTCTGATACAAGAATTTAATTCATCTTAAAACGCATTTGATAAATACATACTATCAATAGATTTTATTTTGGTATACAATATGTGACCACAATTTTTAATATTAAGGCCCATTGATAAATCAAGCAATTTTTAAAGGCAAAATTTTTATAATATATTAAATTTTAATTGTTTTGTTGTACTTATATATAAATTTGTTTAAAAAAATACTTCCGAAAATACCCAAATTATAACAATTTCATTGAATTTTAGGTATTCACTAAGTTTGTTTTTAATTTTTCTGTTGCTTATAATTATTTTAGTATTTATAGTTTATTCTTTTTAATTTCTTTTATGGAATGTTTATCTCTATCAACTTAAATGAAATATTGTTTGCAAAGGACAAAAATGAGGGCATTCTAAAGTGCATTTTCTCTATCATACACTACAAAAGCTTAATTTCTATTCAAAATAAAACTGCTCCTTTCAGTGTTCCATTTCTTGACATAAATATCCTTTGAAACATCGAAATAACAATGAAAAATAGATATCAAAATATAAATCACATTAAGGAATGTAATTATTCGCATCGAACCAAATGAAAAAGGAATCCAAACTTTCATGGAAGTCTAAAGCATAATTCAATTATATTTTAGTTATCCAATTTATTCTTGTTTTATACAGCATTGGTTCTCAAAATAAATCCAGCACAATTTTAAAAAATACTGTTTTCAATTAAAACTGAAAACTTATTTTTAAAATGCGATCAATTTTTATGACACACTGATCATATCAATGAAATTCGTAAATAAAGCTTTTTTGCTTAATACATTGTTAAAGATATAAAAAAAGGTTTAAAAGTTAATAACTTTACATCTTTAAAATTTCTTAAGTAATGAATAAAACTAACCAAAGCCAAACTACTATGAGAATATTTAAATGGAGAATTAGCCATTGTTTTGAATAAATCAAAAATATTTGACGATTTTTCGTTACATGTTTTAGAAAAATTATTCATATTATGAAAATTAAATGCAACAGAATTTAATTTTGTTTTGGGTTTTAAATAATTTTAATCTTTGAGAAGAGCGATTAAGATTAACTTGTTATCATCAAGAATTCGATTCAAAACAGATAAATCTTATCATGCTTTTTATATTTATGATTGAATCAGTAAAATTAACCGGATCAAGAATTGAAAATCACGTTGCCAAACTCCGTTAGTATAGTAATTGTCACCATTAATGACAACGCCTATAACAAATAGTTATTGATATCTTGCATAAATTCTACTCTACAAGTGAGAGAATTTTTAATATCAATTAAAACTGAATTTACTAAAGACTGCAAGTCTATTAAATCTGATTTCAGTTCAAGCCAATTAAAATATAATATGGATTAATTGTATTAGACAAAGTGACGAATAATACTCCCTCTCCTACGCATACTACGAGGGTCACTCTGAAATTTTTGATATATAACTATGTTTTTACAGTTATACTTACAAAATTTTAGGTGTGTTCAAATTAGTCTCTTCCAGCATCAAAGCACTTTTGTAGACGAATTTTCCACAGATTAAATGCCTCAAGCCATTCATTTCTTGGAATAGATGGAAAAATGCATTTATAGCCACATCAATCTCTTATTCTGAATGAAAACGACGTCCACCTAAGTTCTTTTTTAGATTAAAGAATAACCAAAAGTCGCACATAGCTAGATCAGGTGAATACGGTGGATGTTCAATCACTTTAATTTGTTTTTGTTTAAGAAACTCAATTGTTAATCCGGCTGTATGTGAAGATGCAATGTCATTGTGAAGCATTAGTCCCCTAACATTGAGTTCTTGTAGAATTTCTGGAAGACAGTTAGTAGTATACCAGTTTGATATTACTGTTTTCTGTCCTTCCAACTTGATGGCTTTGACCAATCCCGTACTTCTGAAGAAAACGGCATGCATCACTTTTTTCAGTACGTGTTGTTTTTTCACCATTGTCGGCGTGGGATCATCTTCAAAGACCCATACTTGGCTTTCTTGACATATTGGAACGTCAAAAAACGGTATGTACGTTTCATCACCTGTTGCAATTTTAGAAATGATGCGGTGGCTATCATCATTTAGCAATTTAAGAGTTTCTTTACTGATTATGACACGGTCCTCTTTATGGAGCTTATGGGGCAGTTAGATTATGGGGAACCCAACGGCAAACTAATTTTTTAATATGTAATTCTTCATAAATGATTTTGTGTATGGCTGCAAATCCAATGTTAAGTTCCTTCTGTATCATTTGATAGGTACAGCGATTATCATCCATTAACATATTTCGTATGGCAGACACATTATCCGGGATTACTGCCGTCTGCGACCTTCCTGTGTGTTTTTCATCCTGAAGAAAATTGCGACCTCTTCTAAATTCTCTAAATCATCTGAATACAGTAGCACGAGCTGGAGATTCATCACCAAATGCTAATTGTAACCGTTGAACACATTCTTCTTGATTGAATCCAGCTTTAAAATCGTAGAAAATGATAGCGCGAAAATGTTCTCGCGTCAACTCCATTTTCTCTTCTGTTTAAAATTTATTCTACGCTAAACAAGTTGAAGTAAGTCAGTAAAAAATCGTCTTTTGTGTTAAAATGCTTTGCATTTTAAAATTAAACCGTTATTTTTATTTTGTAAATTCTCGTCAGCGCGTGTCTCAAAATATTCAGAGTAATCCTCGTATAAAAAAATATAAACCAAGTGATCATTTGTACTCTCAGTTGCTCATTTTAGTCACAGATGTTAATTTAGTGGTCTAATGTTACTTACATAATTGCATCTATATGATTAGAATGTAAATTTATTTTAATAAGATGGTAAAAGAATTGTTTAAGCAAATTTAAAATTCATGAGCATAAAGTGATAACTTTCTTTTACTTAAGATAGAAATTTAAAATTCTAAAACCATTTTGAGAACATTAAACAGTATTTTAATCAGTGTTATCAAATACCAGGTAAACAAGAAAGTTCTTCCCATTTTTAATGACTTAAAGGAATATGATCCACTGAATGTGTAGCCTATTATTAGTCGAGAAGCAAGATATGGTGTCCTTTAAATTTTCTTAATTGGAAAAAAGATTATAGGAAAATAATTGAAAAAATCAGCAAATAATTCTCAGAATAATTCAAGATAGAAGAAGTTCTGAAATTCATGATTGATGGACTATTTTGAAAAATTATCTTAAATTTTATTCGATTTATATAAATTACCTAAAATAAAAAAAGTTAATCAGCAATTACTTTTACTTTTTTGATTATTCTAAATTTGGATTTTTGTTTATTTTAAATATAATATATTCAACTACACATATAGAAAGAGATTTACGTTATTAATTTAACCATTTTATATACATTTCTATTATTCTCAAACTCAATCAATCTCTTAATAAAATCAAATAGTAGAGACAGTTTTATTAAGCGAAATAGACAATACATCTCTCTCTCTCTCTCTCTCTTAAAGATTTTATATTTATTAAAATAAAATAAAATCAAGAATATTTTCAAAGCTTTTTTTTTTCTAAATTATCATTCAATAATTCAAAAGGGCTTGATCCTATTATTTACGTTATTTGTTTTGGAAACAATACTTATAATTACTTCACACACTACTGTCGAACTGTTAACCGAGTGATTATCTCTGAGGTTCTCGTTTCATGGTTGTTGGTTCAGTACCCCTCTAATGCTTGGTTGGTTGTATCGAGGTTCAGAATCTACTTTAAACTATAGATAGTAATGTTATTAGTAATCGTGTACAAAAATTGCTGTTAAACTATTACTGAACTATACATTAATGTTTATGGAAATCAGACAAAATTAACTAATTTATGTATCTCATTGTTTTAATAAAAGTGATGTACATGGTTAATATTACAGACTTGTTTAAAATATTTTATGTGCTGAGATTTGAAGAAAATTTAAAGTATGAATATATATATAATTAACAGAGATAATCTTACTGACTTCACCAATAGTAATGAAAGAGTAATTAATTAAGTAAAAATTTTTTATCTTACATTTAAAACATTCGTTAAATATAATTTAGTTTTCTAGTTATAAATAACTCAGATAACTTAGGTGGCATGAAAATAAATGTAGACAATACAAGTACTTGTGTAAAATGTAGAAATGGTCTTTGTGAAGAACTCTCTTCAAACCATAATTTCAATTTTCTATCAATTCTCCAGAATACCGGAGAATTTGATGGTGATATCTACACAGAGAATATAAGACCGTCATTGGCAGTCACAAATTCATTTGACTTCCTGGACACGACACCAGCCAACAAATTACAAATAACTAATGTTTTAAATCATTAACTAATTCATTTTCATGTGTGTGCCATTTATAAAATTGCAGTATTCTTTAACTTAACAAATATTAAAGTACTAGAATAAACATTTAAAGTGTTAAATATAAAATATTTTAAAAATTAAAATAAATGTAAAGGAAAAGAGAAAAACAAAAATAATAAAGAAAACAAAGAAATAATGAATAAAATATAATATTTATCTATAGGTAAGGTTTTCAGATACTCATATTTCTCAATCCTTTTACGTGTTGTTGAGCTATCATAGTGGATATATATTGAGATAAGAATATTTACTGCAATAACTTTTCCGAAGGTCCTTTAATGTGTATGTTTACAGTGAAAAATTTAAAAATATTGCTTAGATATAATTTCAAAACAAACTAATTTTAAATTCTATCTCATAATATTAAAGAGAGTAACTATACTGAAAGAGTCATTTTTCGTATAGTTTCTTTTCTTTTTCTATCTATCTATCTTTCTTTTTTCTTTTTTTTTTAAACTTGTACGCGAATATAAGTAAGCTTATATACAAGTTCAAAAATACCTTGAGAATGACCTTGCAAACAATGAAGATGTAATACCAATGCAAATTTTTTTACTGATTTGATCGATTGTTCTTAAAAACGCATATTGTTACTGGAAAACAGGAAATGTAATTGAATAACAAATATTATGCAAGTGAATTATTTCAATGGAACTATTTTCACACTCAAAATTAAACTAGCAAATTCTTATGTAAATAATTCTACTTATAAAATAACTTCGTATTAAATTGTTAAGGATAATTATTACCGAATTGTAAGGAAAAAAATATTTTCAAATTTTCTTTCAAAAGTAATTCGATTTTATTATCCTCAACTACGAAAACAAGCTTTAATTTTTTTTACCTAATGGAAAGCTGCATACTTATAAATCATAATCATGTGGATATAAATGTTTTAAGATTAATTTCTTTTTCATAAATCTATTTTTTAGATTAAATTCAGCTTTAAAATTGATTATAACGCATATATAGAAAATTACATACACTGTGACAAAATTGAAATTTATTTAATTAGTTCTAAGATTAATGGATCTAATCTTTATGAAAGATTCTTAATTAAAATTATCATTAGCATACAGATAGCTTTAGAATTTTCAAGGAATAACTCAAATTATTTATTAAAGCAAATTTGTCACTAATGCGCTACAAGTAAATATCCTTTCAGGTTAGTTTCCTTCTTTGATTTGTTTTGATTATATTGTTAGCGATAAGCATGAATATTAATCACAAATGCAATTTTTTAATCTAAAATATCTCTGTTCAAATTTATTCTTAGAATCATATTGTAAACAGCCAAACGTAATATCATGTAAGGTTTCACAATGATTATACTTGATACTTTAATAGCTTTTTGTTCTCCATTAAATAAGATACACTTTTTTCATCGATTATATCATTAACTTTGATGAATCGCTTACATGCTAACAAAAACTTGCATATAGTGACATGAAATTAATTACGATATATCACAGATGAAACACTTTGCTAAAAAATTTTAATGTTTGCACTACATGCTGTTTTACAGAAATAAAGTATTGTTATTTTGTTTTTAAACTGTGATAGGGATAAAATATTCCTGAACAAATTTAAGTCTTGAAATTATCCACATAATAAAATCTAATTCCTTATTTTAAAATCGTAAATTTTAAATAAAAATATATTTCCTTTCAATCAAAATGCCAATAATCATTTTTTGTTTTAATAGCTGTAAATTAAAATTTACTTCATATCTCATGTGCTGTGATAAATTATTAGAATAAATTTTACTGATATAAATTCTATTGTTAACATTATTTATGGCAACTTATCTATGAAAATTTTTTCCCATAAATTCATTTGCAGTTGATGAGCTGAATAAAAATTTATGGAAAACTGCAACTGATATTAAAATGATATATTGTTTACGCCACAAACGTAAAAAAAACTTCACGGTTATTACTAGAAATCAAGGACTTAAATTTCTCACATCCAAATTCGAGAGAACTTGCATCGAACAGTATTATATGATAATATATGATGTAGGTAAAACCTATCCTATTGTATGACCAATTATATAGTTCTCCGAAAACGATGATCTTTAATTCTTAGTACCTAATAATAGATATAGTTATTTGATATTTCAATAGGTAGTGTTGATTTATATACGAAACGAAATAATCTTAAGAGGTGATTTCTTTTCATATATAAACTATTCCGTTTATCTGCAGAGCTTTCATGTAAAAGAGAATTAAGAATTGCGATATTTAATTCATTATGTTGTTCCCATGTTAATTTAAAAGAGGGTTATGTCAGTTTGAAAATTTAATTGCTGCATTTGCAATTCATTTAAATGGTAGTGTTGATTTAAACTCAATTTAAAATATCTTATTTCGTTATGTATAAGGTAAACAAGAAAGTTCTCACCATTTTCTCGTTGCCATTAAAGGAAGTGAGAATAAGTATGCAAATTAATGTGTGACGAGGTTGACGCACGGACATTTGAGAGTAAGAATATCATTTATTATAAAAGTAGGTCCACCGTGCACATTCATGAATCGTAACTCGTATAGTACGACGAGAAGTGGACGTGTTGAAGGAGCTTGTTCGGTGTTATTTGCTTTACGACTTTAAAATGTACTTATCAACTACTGCATCAAATCGACGAATATGTCAAGCGCTTATGGATAATGCTGTGATTGAACGTACGGCACAACACTGGTTTCACAAAGATCGGAAGATTTTCTCTCATTCCACTTGACAACTTGTCCACCAGATGAAGCAGTAGTCTGGTGAACAAGTCGTCAAGTGGTTCACTATAAGGTGCATCTAACGGGCCAAACGCTCATTGAGAACTGTACTCGCTGCAATTGGAACGTGTGCAACAGGCATTGCAATAGAAGGCGGCAGCACTAGTTAATCGCAAGGGTGTACTCTTCTTGATCAGCAGCGTGAAGCCCCATTCACGTGGGTGCCAGGAATACTATACTGCGACTTAGTTGGAAAACTTTGTGCCATATGGCCTACTCACCTGACTGTACAATCAGATTATCAAGAGTCTCCCCTTCCATGAACAACCCTTCACCAATGAAACAGACTTGCGTCAAGCTTTGATAAATTTCTTTGTGTCCAAAATCCACAGGTTTTACCACAAGGACGTTTTTAGTTGTGCATTCCCTTGCACAACTAAGGTAATTTCACAATACGAGATATGTTGGTAAAAGGTGCTTGCTGGATGCCGATGGTGACTACTGCGAGGAGTAACAATGTTCTACATTTTCGGAAGGTCATGTTCTTTTGGATCATTAAAAACGAGATAAACATGTTTATCTTGTAATTAATCTAAGTGATATAATGCTTAGGAACTCTTTTCTCTTCAGAAAGGAAGGCATTTCTCTCTCATCCACACATGTCCACATCCACATACATAACCTTTGGATATGGAGGAAAATTTTGCACTGGAATGGATTCTATTCTCTTTTTACAATCTCAATTCATTATTATTTTTTTTGATTTGTGAAAAAGTTATTTTCAAATGTGCATTTATATAGTTTCTTTTATACCTCTCCAATTGGAAATACACTGAAACATAAAATTAGAATTGTATTAGGTTGGAAATATATTAGAAATTGAATGAAAAGTATCTCGAATTCCTTATTTAATAACCCCAAACATTTAAGGGAATTTTCAAGAGTTTCACAATTTATTTTATTTATCTTTCTATACGTGAAATCTCGTTTTGTTTTGCAGAGTAGCGCTTAGAAAAAGTTAAGCACATAGTAAATACCGTTATTTATTTTCAACTCGCATTAAGGTTTACACAACCTTCCATTGAAAACCGTGGCACACTAATTTAATTATAAATCTTGTCATTAAGCTAAAATATAAAAAAATGTGTCTCAAATAACACATAAAAAAGCAATTTTGAAAATATCAATTCATCTCTAACTTGTATATCTGTGCTTAGTTGCAGAAATTACTTCATATTTAGAAGAAAATATCACTACTTTATGTGAAATATTTTTATTCTATAATATGAGAATAATATGAAAAATTCAAGTTTTTTTGGGGGGAGAATTCTTGAGAATAATTTAAATTTCAGAAATTTTTCAGTGAATACTATAATAAAAAGCCTATGATGCTAAGAGACTAGATTTTATTTCATATTCTGAAAATTGGTCTCTAATTTAAGAAATTAATTGAATGTTGTGTGCAGCTTTTTGTTAATATAAGAACATTATTTGTCTTTAATGAGCAATTTTATTATATACCAATGCAAGTAGTTTAGTTTAAATGTTGAGTAAAAATATATAATTATTTATTAATTCAAGATTTATATTAAGAGAATATTTATTACGATTAAAATTGTCTAGTTTTTCCCTAATCCTACAAGATTTGGGAATTTGAGAGTAGATTTTTTCTTTAGTATTAAGTATAAATTAGAAGTACTATTAAAAAAATTTAATCTAAATTATTTGTTAAATTGAATGTAAAGTAACATTTAAATAAATGTTACATTACATTTATTTTATTTTAGTTTTATGTGTGTATTATTTAGTTTAAAAAAATCCATAGAATATTACTATACATAAAAAAAACCCCACGAATTTATAAAAATTAATTTTAATAATCTCTTGTCTCTAATTTTCTTTAATTTAGGATAGTTTTATAAAGCGATCAGCACTCATTGAAAACGGAAATTTTGTTTTATTCATAGAATTACAAATAATTACTGAGAAGGTGATAATAGTTATTAATCAAACAACTATAGTATTATTTATTATACAGTACATTTTGCAACATTACAAATTCACATTGTGTTTATATATCACTTTAGATAAAACACTATGTTCTTCCAGTAATTTTTTTCTATAATTTTCCTATTATACTATTTTGAGAGCTGAAATAATTTAAAAAATTTAATATTGTTTATTTACTCTCAAAAAACTGATAATTCATTCATAACTTTGAGTGTGATTTATTCACATTCATAAATATGCAGCGATTAGAAAACTGAATGATATCAATAGTAAAATTAGTTGGTATGTTTAGTTTTTCTCTTATTATTCATCTACCTTTATTTTTTTTTATCTAATTGAAGAGTTTATCAGTTCAAGGTTCTTAGGCAAATCGAAAAGTGTAAGAATTCACCATTTAGGAATGTTACATTTGAGAAGAGAAAAAAGCCGTTTTTCTCCAATTCATCTGCTCAAACACTATTTTTCATGAAAATTGCAAATGGGCATTTGTTTGAAAAATAGCAGATGTTAATGATGTTTCCACATTTTGCTCTCTATTTCTGCTTAATCGAAAGCATTTAGCACGCACATGCACTTTAATGATAAAATTATGCACAACTTAGCTTGAAGGTTTGGAGCGTTGGCGCCTGTTCTTGCAGTTAGTGCTGCCAAACTATGACCAAACTTCTGAATTTCAGAAATTAATGTATTTTCATGGGATTAAGTAAATAAATTCAAGGTAGGGGAATAGAATATTGCTTGTTGAAGAAACAAAGAATCTTTAGAGATTTGGTAAAGAAAATGTTAAGGAAAAAAATGAAAAGGAAAAACGGAATACTCTCAGTTAATGGAAAGAGTTTATTGACTTTACGTGAGGTTTTAAAAGTTGATGTATTTTTTATAAGAACTTACAAAGAGAAAGTTGTATGTAACAAATTATCCATCTCAAGTAAATTTTGTATTCATTAAAGGTGAGTGGAAAATCTACATAGCAGAAACCTTTGTGATTTAAAGTTTACCCAACAAATCTTCATTCAAACTGAAACGCTACATTTCGCAATTTATTGCTGCATTTCGGAATTTACCCAAAATTACGAAATTCTTAATCATAATAAATTTATTTTAGCAATATATTTTTGGTTTAAAATTTAGCATGCCATATTTTTGCAAACAATTTGCTTGATACATTAATATTTTAGTGTGAAAAGGTTTTAACATTTATAAGTAATTACATAATGTCATTGGGTTGCTGTTTTCCTTTTTGATGTTAAATAATACAAAAATGCAATCTTTGCCTTAATATTAATTTATAAATTTCAATCCAAACACATAATGACACAAGTTAAAAAATAAGGTATAAAAATAATTTCCAAAGAAACATGTTTTCCTATAATATGTGAAGCTTACTAAAAGTTCATTTTAAAGTACATAAATTACAAGATTAAAATAGGCTTAAATTTTATTTTTAAATGCTTTGTTGCCGTGTATGCCTTAATTTTCTTCCTTTGTTTGTTTTATATTAAGAATTAAATAATATTCAAATTGAATGAATAATTTATATTTTTGAATTCGCTCTTGTTAACCGAAATTAAAAATCATTAAGTGGAATAAAGTTTAAAAATGTGTTAATTTCTTTTGCTTGGTTTGTTTGTCACTTAGCAGTTATTTTTTATGAACATGTTAGCTACAGTTTAAAGTGGTATCAGAACCATTTTAAATACGTACAACTGAATTAAAGCCGAATTCGTGAATTTCTACATGAATCTTCTTATTTAATTTTAACAAAAAAAATAATAAATGAAAACTAATACATATTAATAGAAATGTTTTTCGTGAACAGTTCTAGGCAAAAATAAATTTTTTCAGTAAATTCTAAAAAATTAACATTTATTTAACATTACACTAAGCAATATTAATAATTAAATAATAAAAGCACATCATGTAAATTATTTTTTAAAAATTCTATTAGTACAAATTTGCGCATTCAACATTTTTTAAAACCTTATTCACAGCAATTAAAGTAAGCATATGAAATTTTAAGAAAATAAAAGCGGTAACCTGATAATTAAGAAATTCAAGCACTCATTACTTTGCTAAAATAATATTTTAGCAAAATTTAGAAGAAAATTATGCTTTGAAAGAAATACGCAGCGTGTGCAATAAAAAGGAAATTTTATTTATAAGCAAGCTTTAATTTCTAAAATCATATTATAAAATATTATATTTCTAATTGAATAGGCTCAATACTGCTATACCAAATTTAAATTCTTATAAGTTTCTTTTTTGTTTCCAATGGCCAGAGAAAATACAAATAACAAAAAAGTAAGCTACAGAAAATACAGACCGAAGTCATTTGCCTAAGGAGTGCTCTTGCATCGCAATATCTCGCTTCCACCGTTAAGCAATTTTCTTACACGTATTTTACTTATAATTATGTTTTTTCGTGAAGTTTATGTAATTTAAAGCACTGTTAATATTCATAACAGATCTTAAGTCTATAAGTATCAGATTTCTTTGTCAAATTTAAAATAAAAGCTCTTTATGTATTTCACCTGTAACTTATTATTTTTTCTCTACTGAATGTAAAATTTCTTTTGCTTGAAATTTTCTTTTAATAATTCAGTTAAGAATAATTACTTTGATAAAAATAATACATTCATTGTTCTAAAATGAGCTAAAGACAAATAAATGCTCCAAGATTCCAGAGAAAATAAAAATGATAATAAGAAAATTAAATAACGAAAAAATACAGCAATAAATGAATTTTATTTACAAAAATTAACAAGTTACTAGTATCACAACAATTAAAAAACTCTCATGACTACTGCTTGCAAATTGATAATATGATGCTACAATTATTCGATACACAGTAGATATTTTAGACAAATCATCTATATTGAAACTTTGTAAATAGATTTGAGTTAAATATTCAATCGTTTAAATATGTTAAATTGTTATTAGAAAATAAAAGATACATTTTTGCAAATGTTCAATGCAAATGCAAGCTTTTTTTTAAAAAATATCTGGAAAATGTAATTACTAATATAGTATTGTTTGTAACCTAGAACAAAAATAATTAAAAAAAACTTAATTTGCAAAATTTATAATTTTAAATTTTCGATGTTATGTTATAAACATCATAGAATATTTAAGTTATGTGAATTACTTAATAATTTAAGAGTAATATTTTTGAAATATTAGGGAAATATTAAAAAAAATTTAATGGATAGTTATTGTTAACTGTTGCTTCTAAAGAGAAAAATTTTCTGGATCTTTTAAAATGTCAATTTTATATATATGAAAAAAAATTGTAGTTATAAAAACCTTTTTCAAACATTTGGTGTTTATATTACATTATGAAATTTTTTTTATCTTTTTAATATCAAATTGATAATTCATTTGGCTAGTAATAATAGCATTTAAGAAAGATGTTTAAAACGTAATCTTGAAATTTTTTTAATATAGTAAGGTTGGTTGGTTGGTTTTTATGGCGCAAAATTAAATATAGTGAGAGTAAAAATTTTAGATAGACTTACGTTTTTTAAATTTAAAAGTAGGTTATTATTAAGAAATGTGTTATTCATTATAAAAGAAAACTCATTACTATAGTATTAACATGAAAATTATGCCTTTGAGATTTTATGGTTGTAAACTTTAACAGATAATAACTGAATATATTATCAGTCCTGGTTCAATTTTTGATACAATTAATAAATCTGGTGAAATAAAACAAGAAGTAGTTTTGATTGAAAAAATACTAAATGAAATAAAAGCAATTGTGTAAACCAAAATTCTACTCTTATAATAATTGATGTAAAAAGTTATGTGTGAAATAGATGCAATTTTATGTGAACAGCGTAAATAAGTTCTTTCTTTTGAAGAATAAAGTGGTAGTGAGGTTAAAGAGTACAAATTTGGAAAAAACAAATTAATAAAATTTTAATTTGAATATAAAACATCAATATCTAGAAATCATTTGTAAAACGAACTTATTCAATATATATAATAAAATCAGCTTGGTAATTAACCTGTTCATATTCACGGTTGTAATTGCAGATTGTTACCAGCACAATCACTGCAACAAAATTTGGCAGTTATATCGCTTCCAATTTAATATTCACAATTTTTATTAAAATTTTATCAGTTTTCGTTTCAACACTTAAGACACATTGTGAATCATTAAAAATCAAATGAATTGTGGAATAATACATGATGCATAAAACACTCAATAAAATGAAATCCATTGAACCATTTTCCTCTTACGATACAATTTTAGTGATCTTCTATCGAACGAAGGCAAAATTCACTTGTTATTTTTTTCTTGTTTAGACATTCATTTCGAGAACTTCACTGGCCTGGAATTTCTGGCACATTCATAAATAAAAAAAAGTCGAATTGTTGAAGACATTGTCTTTAGGGATATTATGCATTTAAATGGCGCAAATCTTGTAGTCCATAAATTGGAAACTTGCTAAGTCTTCTCACCAGCAGTTACTCGCACACTCGAAGAAATTCTGTTTCAACTGCACTGTGGAGTTCAGAATTTCCATCCACTTGATTCCAACGTTGTAGAAGAGTCCATTTGGGAAAGGGGGCAGCTTGCAACTATCCAGAACCATGAAGTCGATGATGTGGCCTTGCATTCCCTTCATTGCGTTCTGCAGAACCTGAGTGTTTCGGATGGTCTTGCAAAATGCCACCGTTTCCAGCTCAGCCTCCCCGCTGCTAGAATCGGTTTTTGGAATTTCCAGGCACTCGCATGGGTGGATGTCTTCCCTTCTGGGGCATCCAACTTTGAGAGTGGTTGCTGGAGCATTAGCCGGAAATAAAGATGTGGACATGGAAGTCAAAGGTCTTTGTGGGTCGGCCAGAACCACGCTTACCAAGAGCAGTAACCTCAAAATTAGTCTGTACATTGTCAAATGCTCCTAAAGAAAAAGAACATTTTTAAAAATAGAATAATCTTTATTAGCTTAATCAAGTTTTTAATTAGGTGAAAATACTTAAAAATAGAAAATATACTTTTCATAATTGGAACTTATAAAAAGTTTTACTGAAGTTGTTATTATGTTTTTATATTTGATGGGTATGTAAGATCTCGTCGACCAGAAAAACTAGCACTAATTCACTAATTTGATGCTAAATGGTTTTAAACTGTGCCTCATGTCATACTTAAGGAAATGTAATCTTAAAAATGAATTTTTTGGCACAGGTGGCGTATAATCCATGATTCCAAATTCTGAGATTGGTGATTTTGGGGCGAATTTTCTTATGTATCTAGCAACCTTGTTTTTATTACGTCATACAATACGGAGACCTATAAGAATTATGCAGAAAATTCTGTTTTAATTACTCTAGTATTTACGTCATCGCGCATGTCACGATACGTCATCTTGGCGACATTTCTTCATTGCCAAAAAATTCAGAATTTGAAATCATACGGCACCAGTGCCAATTATATATATTTCTTCATCGCCAAAAAATTCAGAATTTGAAATTATACGGCACCAGTGCCAATTTTATATATATATCAAAATATAAATACAAATTAAATGCATTATAACAATATAAATTTATAAGAATCAAAGATAACTTAATTCCTATTATATATAATCTTTTCTCTCTCTCTCCCTTTTAATTGCTTCATATGGTTTCTGCTTTTAACGTATTTAACTATGAAATATTTTTAGAAATACACTGACATTTTCTCTTCAAAGAAATCGAATGAAATTTATCTGCAAAACTTATGAATTTCAAATTATAAATTTTACAGGACATGAATATTATTTTTTCATAAAAAAAAACTGCTTATGACAATCCTAAAAAATATCATTAACACAAAAAGGCAAGAGAAAAATTGTTATATTTTATTCTAATCTGCATTATACATATATATTATAAGGAATAAAACTGTTTTAAGTAAAATATTTATAAAACAGCTTATAAAAACACAAAAATTAAAATATTGTAATATTAAAAGTGATCAGCGGTAAAGCTTTATTTTTTTAATGACAGCATGTAAGATTTTATTGAGTTGCTTCAGTTCAACATATAATTATTAAATCTATTAGAACAGAAATAATATGCTGGCTGTAAGTTATGCAAGAAGTTTAAACTAAATACATAAATTAATTATAAATAAACATAAATGCACTTTTGGCGTTCTAAACTTTAATCTTTTTCACAGCTAGAAAATATTAGTAGTCATCACAGTAAAAAAAAAAATTCCCAGTTAAATCATGTTTTCGTTTAACAAATTTTAAATTGAATGATTGGTGTCTTCAAAAAGCAGCCGTATGTGAAGGTATATTCGTTTAGAAGAATGTACATTTTCAAATTTATTTTGAGGAAACCACATTTCACAGTTGCTGAAAAAAAAAAGTTAATGCGCATATAATGCAAAGGTAATATTATACTAATTAAATGATCTACCAAGTCTAAAATGTTATCAATAGATTTATTTAAAAACTAAATTTTCAGTATTATCTATCTTGATATTTTTTTATTAATCAATAAAAATAATTTTGAATGTTTATTGTTCATTCACTTAAAATCATTAGCGTGTAGTTCGTCTTTTGTTTCATAAAAGCTGTTTGATATATTAAGTGATTATAAACTTATCTTCTTAATAATAATAATCTTTACAATTTGAATCATATTATGATGATGCATTAAAATGCAATTTGAAAAAGAAAAATTAGTAAAAAAAATTTTTCGATTTATAAACATGAATTAAAAGAATTCGCCCAGTTTTCTCCAAAAACAATATTTTCTCCATTTTGTTTGAAATTTTTTCCTCACCCAATAATCTAGAATCACCTGCATAACTGGTCGCTCTTAGAGGCTACTTTGGTTACTAGTAATATTATCTTCTGAATTTAATCACTAGAATAAAAATTCGGTATTTCAGAAAATTATTCATTAAGAGAGGGAATTGGTAAACTGAAGTATTGTTAAAAAAGCTCCATTGCTGTCCTCGTATAGTAATTCTAAAACTGTTAGCGTGAGAAAAAGTCTATGAATAACTAATTTATGGGCATAATAAGTCTGGTTTTCTGACTAACTTAATTTTCCATATTCATACACACATACGATATAATAAAATATTTTAAATGATCCGTAATATTGCATATTTAAATTATTTTGAATGACGCATTAAGGAAGTATAAACAGTTCACTACAGTCAAAATCCATGACAGAGGAGTTACAAAATTCAGTCAAGGAAAAAATTATTTTAGACTTAGAGTGTGTCAAACTTAAAGAATACGAAATGCTCACGTATGGGAACAATAATGACTATCATTTCTTAGAAAACGCAACGAAGGTCATACAGTCCGTAAACATGTCTTCATTCAATTCCCCAAGAAGCGAGCGGACTCTAAACAAATAAATGCTTATTTATGCCTTATTGTATGGTAAAGGAAATGATGCAAATGCATTTGCTTTACTTTCGTGACGGCGAGGGAAATTAATATTTATTTTACGCATAAATAAAATCTCATAGCTTTTTATGGGTAAATAATTAATTATTTTTTAACCCTCCAAAATATTTTTTCGATTTAAATTCAGGTAAATAACCAATGTTTCTAAATGGTACAAAAAATCATAACCGCTTTTGTAAAGATGTAATTATTTCAATATGTACACCAAAAGTAATTATGATTAATGAATTCAATAAAGATTATTTTTAGAATTTAAAAAAGCAATCGATTTTTAAATAATTATTTTTAATTTTATTTATGAAATATAATTGCAATCCCTTTAGTTTCTGTGGTTTTCTCACATTTAAAGCCTTTCTTTCACTATATAAACCATAAAATGATTTAACACGAGAACATCGATAATTTTATATGCATGCAAATATGTTGTAAGAATTATTTTATTTAATATAAAGTGCTAATTCATTCAAGACTTTAACTTAAAAATTATAAAAGAAGACAAAATGTGTACCCACCTCTGATAGCCTACTTTAAAAAGCATATTACATTCCCTTTATTGACGAGGAAAAACAAATTGCTTTTTGAAAATCTCACTATGACGAAAATAATCGAAATGCAACAACGCTAAAGTCGAACGAAAAAAAAAATCCTTTTTATTCTTATTATGTTCGTCACGAGTGCACTTATGTTTCATTTGCATTATTTTTTGCATAAGAATTTCAGATAGGAACTATTCATGCCATTAAGAAGTTCTCTAATTTTAAAACGCGGTATTATTAAAAGCATATTGCTTAAGAAATTGACTTTCAGTGTATCACGTCAAATTCAATTACGCAAGAACTCTTTAACATCCACTTTCTCAGAGGGTGGCAAATTAGCAAAAACACAACTCAGATTAAAAGGGATCTGGTGTTCGTCATAAGCAAACTGTTGACCAGCCATTTCATTTTCTTCTGATAATGGCATTTTATGCGGTGGGACCATCTCCACCCACTAGATTTTTTTTTTACAGAGGACCTCACACGTGGTCGCTGGATGTAGTTTGACACTAAGTGATCTAAGAATAAATTATGACCTGGAGTATAAACATACTTCAGCTATTGCCAAAGCCATAATGCAAAGGATTTTGAAATAAAATACATTATTTTTTTTTTACCCCGCTATACTTATTATTAAAGGCTCCGCATATTTTTCCATTTAGCAAAAACTTGTTCGCGATTAAATTTCAATGAGCTGAACTGAATTATTACTTAAAGGAAAAAACAAGGCAGAAATATTGCATTACTATTGAGTTATATAAATTGAAATAGATTAAAATAATAAAATGCAACTTTCAAGCTGAATCTATTTAAAAAAAATGAAATTTCTTGTATAAAAACAATAGAAATTTACAACATTTTTCAAGTTTCCTGTTTACAAGCTGTGAGAACTGTTAAACTAGTTCACGAAGTAAAGACTCGGGGGTTTGATTAAGCAATTTAATAAACAGATAAAACAAGAATCGAATAAAAAATAGAGCACGAATCAATTTGTATCTTACAATCAATAACAACAAATGATTCGTTAAAAGAGCAAATTTGGATATCAGGTTGACATCAAAATTGAACAAAATGTTCGGAAAAATGTGCATCCATCAGGCACATTCTCTTCTCTACTGCTGCCAATGAGATTTATTTTAACAAGAATGTTTTAATCTATAAAAATAAACACTTGTGTGGTGGTTCCATCTGCTGGCTTCAAAAAATATTATTTTTAGTAGGTCACTTCTTACAAGCATTATAATGGTTTTATGGAATATTATTATATATTTTATATAACACAATTTATTTAAACATTCATTTAAGCCAGTATTTGAAGGAGTACATTTTAAATTTCTTATTGCTATTTAAATTAATAATTCTTTGCCAAAAAATTTAGCATACGTCAAAATAGATAACACTTATATATTTAAAAATACATAAATATGAATAAAAATGAATTATATAATAAAAATAATTAATTATATAATAAAAAGATATTAATAAAAAAGGATTAATTATATTATAATTGTTGTAGAAAAATGCACTCTGATTCAATATATATTGTTTAACTGGGCGTATTACTATATTATTTTTACATGCACTTGCATAATATTACACACTTTTATTTACAATATCTTCATAATTACATAAATTTTTATTACAAGAAAATATAATACTATGATTTAAATAAAAAACTATTTAAATAATTAAATTTATATGCTATTAAAATTGTTGTTTCTTGCATTTTAAGCTATTTAATCGATGTGCATAATCAATATTTTATATACAAGTATTGATCATTATTTTATATACAAGTATTGATCATTATCTTATATCCAATTAATAAGCAATTTCATTTTTGTTCTTCTTAAGTGAAATATTTTTCCTTACTTTAAATCTCATATTTTATGTGTACTTTTAAAATAGATCGAATCATAATTGAAATTTCAATTTGTACTTAAAAGTTTAGAATTACAAAAACTAAGTTTAAGAATTACGTTTATTCTTATCGTTGACCGTAAACCAATTAATTTAGAAATCAGTAATAAAAAATTATATGCAAATTTACTTGCTTGTTTCACGATTTAGTTTACGAAAAGAATACCACTGAAAACTTTTATTTAAAAATATTTAACTATCCCGTTATCAAATAACTTTTAACACATTAAGAGCAGAACCTGGTTATACTCAACTTGAGGGTGGCCTCGAAATCGATTTTTGTCATTTTGGTACGCTGTAGATGAGTATAAAATTTTTACACCACGTGATAGATAGCCAATAGCAAACGAGTGTGGGAATATTTTTAATATCCGTAATATTAATTTCCAGAATTACTTCTCATATATATATATATATATATATATATATATATATATATATAATGGTATCTAGATATTTCAAGGGAATAAACCCAGAAAATTTTCAAGCACTCATTCCGACAAATGTATATAAAGGAAATTTAAACGCAGCATCCATCTCTCGTTATTTAAAATTAGTGTAATTATATTTGGAATCATACAACAAAGATTGCCACTCAACCACGAATTTATAATGAGCCTTATTTATAAAACTTATCTATAGGGTTTTTTACTATTTTAATATTCATACTTTCCCTTTATTCCCCTTTAATTACTTTTATAAATGTTTATTGGTGCAGAAAATAATGGGTCACCTTATAGTTTATTTTAAAACAAAACTTTCTTTTTACACATTGTACCAAATATTATATTATTGATAAACATGAATGAAACTTAAAAAACATTAAAAAAATTTTTTTTTAAAAATATCCTTATAATTTTTTACTTTAATTCGCTTAAAAGTGAGTTTTCTATTTGTTATTTTCATACACCCTTTGTTATTTGTTAGGACAAAAGTGTGACATTGAATTATTTTAATTCATTAATGGATTTAAAAAAAGGAACGGGAAACCAAAAAGAAAGGAAATAAAAAACTGCAATCTTTCTTCAAATTGGATAAAAATTTCATAGACATTTCTTCCTTTTAGAACAATTTTTTTTTGTCACCATATCATGTGGACAAGATTAGAATGCTGTAGTCCGGTCGTGAAATGAAAAATGATGGTAATTGAACTTTTGCAGTGTTTCCACGATTTGAGTTCTGTGGCTATTATCTTTTAGAAAACAAGGTTACTAGTAAGTGAATCCAGTGTGAATTCATGCATAGTGTTCTTAAAAATGTTTTATTTATTTTTTTAAATTACTCACGATATTTTGAATCCTGATAGCAGAACTTATTCGAAGTCAAACGACAAAATTTCCAAATTGAAGTATGATCATTCCAAATTTCATTGATGGAATCTGGGACGACACGGGTACAAATGGTACTTGATGTTGACATCAGTTCAAAGGGCGTTTTCTCACTCTTTCCAGGTCGAATCATTGTCCATCGTAGTACATCTTAGGCACGATTTATTGTATTTCTTAACATCTTATATTTAAATCAGATAAGTGATGTTTATGTCTGATATTGCGAACAGAGATGATGAATGTGTTTCACTATTCACATCAGAAAATGTTTGTCAGAGACCGAGAAAAAGGCACAAGAATCACAATTTGGAAAACATCTGCCACCTTTCTGTGATATTCGCCTCTGAAACAATTTAAACATACAATTGTGAAATATATTGTATTTTTTCCTAAAATATTTTATTAAAAAGCACCGATTTTTTAGGTGTCTTTTAATAAATGTTTTCTGCAGTTACCTGATCTGCCTTGCTCGCCAATCAGCAGTCTTTTCATGCAAACGGAGACTAACTAGACCGGAACATACAGTTTCATACTGGATTTTGAAAGCTATCAAAATCCATTCGCAAGTAAGATTCAAATATAAGAAGTGTTAAACAGAAAATCAGAGCGCTAACCATTTGGCTTCAAGATTGGCTTTCTGTAGCAAATATGTGCAAGTAGGATCTGCAGTATAATGTGGATTTCGAAATACGATAAAGATTTGATCAAAAGGTATGAATCAAATTCAGAAACTGAAGGCTAAAATGCAATTTATTTACAGTTAATTTTAATTAAACATTTGTTATTCAATTAGTTGATTGATTAGAAATTATCTTCTTTATTTCAAATATCTTGTTTCCTGTTTATTCACAACTGGATTGTGTATAAAAGAGAATTTATGAAAAAATAAAAAATTATGTAAACATTTCAAGAAATTCTCGTTTATTTGCATGTGCAGGAGCTTAATAAAAATTTGATGTTATGTTTGATGCAGAATACGACAATATCCTCCCTCCCCTGAAGTTTTCAAGGAAAGCTTGTATTAAGATATATACTCTCAGTCCATTTATCTGACTTTAAAGAAATAGCTTGCACAATCCACAATATTATTGCTCATGGGACAAATATTGTAATGAAAACGACAAACTATATCAACAGTAAATTTTTAATAGGAGATGTTCAAATATATAAATTGCAATTCTGTGTTAAACATACCACTTACAAAATATACAGCTTTATCAAACAGAAATAATATATATATATATATATATATATATATATATATATAATTCTCCTTTATATTATAAGGTAATAATTTTATTGAGTTCATTTATAAAATTTATTATAACAAAGAAAATGCAAGAGAAATTGCCTTTCACAAATAGACACAAAAATAAGCAGAATATAAAAAGAAAATTTATAAAAACAAATTATGGAAAAGAAAGTACATTTTGAAATACAGTATTATATAAATGTTCTCAAAAGTAAAGCTTCAAAAAATTAAAATTATTTTATCTGCAAGAAATTTAATTGTTTAAATTTTCCAAATTGTAAGGTCTTTTGTGTCTTCTGTAGTCTTAAGAAAAGTTCAGCATAGTTTGCTTTTTATAAGTCGTAGTAATAAATAATAAAATGCAATGCAAATGAAATTTTTATGAACAAAATTCTTTGCCATTCATTTTTGTGTGTTGAATACATTAATTACTATTATTTGAAAAAATGAATATAATTTTATAAGAGAGAACACATTTAAATTTAAAATACATTAATTTAGTGACTTTAATCGAAATTAATCAAGTCAAGTAAAACTGACAAGTTTATAGTAGTTATATCGAATAAAATTACGTTTTTTTTTACGATAGTGTGTGACCAAATATGTATGAAGGGGAAGAAAGCATCGTTATTGTTAATAATAAAATACTGAATTTTTCCAAAATGTCAAAAGAGCTTATTGCATTTGTCGGATAAATTATGAGGTCATGGGTAGCGTCAGACATATCTGCCGCACACATGTCGGAATGTCATTCATAGTTCTGTCGGCATTTTGTTCAGAATAACGTAAAAGTGATGGAAACCACAAACTGCTCCACTTTCTGTGCAAATTCTATATTGTGGCTTAAGTTAGAAACATTATTAATTTTATTGGGTGCAGTTTCCAATGGATCAGCAAGAAATGGATTAAGCTGAAATGTCACGAATCTAATAAGAATTAAAATCAAAGATTCTTCAAGATTTTTTAAATTACTTTCTAAAAAATTATAAGAAGCAAATTATTTCAGATGGAAAACAGAGCCAAGTAAATTCTTTTGAAATAGAGAGATAGGTTTCAACAGTTAATATTTTTTGAAACGAAGCGTCGAAATAACGATTCCAATTCTAAAACTTCTTTTTCAAAAAATGCATCTTCCTAAATGAATTCAAACTTCGAAAAATGAAAACATTTCTTCATGACTTATTTTGAGCTGCTTTTTCAATATGACGTGTTGTTTAATTCGATTTTTCTATCTTTTGGGCTGGAGGATTATTAAAGTTAACTATCCCGGAAGTTAAAAATTACAAAGATATGTTATTGTGCCAGAAAACTTTTTTGTATTTAACACTGAGTTGGACTCTACCAGTTCGATAGAAGCAACCAGTAGGAGTTTTCGTGATTTAATTTAGAAGCAGAGACCAAGCAGAACCCATCCAATACTCAACCTGCTACCTCCAAAAATATCTTTATCATTTCTCTTGGAGGACATTGTGACCACAACACATTTAATGAGCCCCAGCAGCCATTAGCGAAGACGACTTATCTTCTTTTAAACAGGGATTCGAACGCACTACTTTCCGATAACGAGAAAGACTTTTTAACCAAGCAGGATACCATAGCGTAACAAGCCGCCTAATGCGAAAAACGAACTCACTATCAATTTATTTAAAAGCTGAAGCTCAGACCACTTAGATATCAGCTTAAGCAGCGTGATATAAGAAGCTGATCAGCCAGATCAGCTATATATAATCAACACTTTCTTAGCATAAAAATCGAGATTATCTCACTACTCGAATACAAGAACTTACAGCTGACTTTCTGATGATTCAACATTTGATGAAATAAACAGTGTGACAAAAGCTTAGAGAAATTTATACACACTAAAATAAATAATTATTTAAAATGCGATAATTCCAGAAAGTACAACATGACTAATAAATTCATTATAAATACTATTATAAAAAATCTTGATAATGTTGAATAAAGTAAGCTAAATTCATCAATTTTTTAAATATCATTTATACATTAAAAACATTTTAAGTCATAATAAATAAAAATTTAAGCTACTGAAAAAGGGAAAACTATTTAAAATAGCATTTTCCCACCTGCTACGGATTTTGACAGGGCGATACCACTAATCTGTTGACCTTCGCCCCATATTATGGGAGACTGACTTTTTGTTCAACAGGTAAAAATTGTGAACGCAAGTTGTTAAAAATGAAAGCTACGAACCGTGAAGATATAACATGAGTCATCTCCCGTGATTGCGTTAGCGAATTCACTGTCGACAGATGTTCCTTTTGTATCGTTCGATGATATTGTTTCTTTTTTAGAATCTAAGTGGAATTCTGTTTCGAATGCATGACGCGTGCGCCCACCAAGGTTATTTAAAGAGAGATCAGAACTTCATACGGAATTTACAGAGATATTACCATCGATTACATGCATTTCATTCGAACAAAGCCGTTCTTGATGAGCTTTACCAGTTTGGGTAGATATCGCCGGATAATTTATTAGATATTATTTTCCAATTACAACAAGGGACTCTTAAGCCCTTCTAAGCAAAAAACAAAATGAAAAAAAATTAATTAAAACAAATTAAAATATTTACATGAGTTATGAATGATAAAAATAATAGGCCAGTAAGTTGGTTTCCAACCAAGTGAAGAGTTGCTCATGGTCAAACACTTTAAAATATAGCTTCGAGTCTGTGGCGTGCAAAAAGAAGGAAATTTGAGCAATAAACAAATATAGCGCCCCCTGTCTACAACACCAACCATGACGTCCTCAACAAGGAAAACAGTCCCTCTCCAGCAACCGTAGGAATAGACGTATATCGATATAACTCTCATGTTTACCATGTTCCCTTTATTTGCTTAGATGCAATTGTGTTTTGTTTGTAGCATATGTATCTGTGTTGTGCTCAAATTGTAACCCTAAATTGTAATAAATTATTTTGAGCTACTTAAGGAACTTATTTCTTTGTTCCTATTAAACCAGATTAGTGCTACACAAATCAAATTACCACGAATTGTAGAACTTTTTATAAATAATAGCCTCTATTTACACTTTGTAAAGGAGGAAAATCTTGGAAAACTCCCAAGCACCTACCTCGGATAAACCATGCGTAGAAATAAAAACGCACTATGATTCTCAAACTATTTAATAGTGGATAGTATATCAACGTGGAACTTTCCTCATTTAAATGTTGTCCTTTCACTCTACGAGAACTTTGAGTAAAAAAATGAAGTTTTATTCGAACAAATATCCTCTTCTTACACACATACAAAGAATTATTATACATGAAGTAGAAAGCATAACGCTAAAATTATGTTCCAAACTATTATTTTAAAAAAAAGCCGATCAAAATTGTAATGAATAATAGAACAAATAAAATTATATAATAATTCAAAATATAATGCCTTTTTTAGTGACTTACAATATCATTTATTATAGGTCATCCTTTTTCAAATATAACTCAAAAATAAAAATTGAAAAATTTTACTCTGTAGTTCTGTTTTTTAGATTAATTTATTCTTGTGGATGCAAGTTTATTCAATAGATATACGTTTATTGATGTTTCACGTGAACATATTCACGAAAAGATTTCGTTTATTAAAAGTGACAGGTTGAAAAATAAAAAAATCTAGAAGATATTAACTTTTAGATCAGAAAGCATATTCTTGATTTTTAAATCCTTTATTTGCAAATCTCTATTATTAAGTTAAATAAAAAATCATTTTATAAATTGTGAAGAATAAGATAAATTTTCATTTAATTCAACAAAATATTTTGTAAGAAAGTAGCAGTCTCTGACAAGTAGTTTTTAATTCAAACTTTATACATCCCCATTGAACTTAGTAAATTTTTATTTAAAAGTGCTATTTATTTAATACGTTTATAATTTACCAAAATTGCCCAAATTTAAGACCTTTGCATTTTATTCGTGGATTAGTGAATAGAATACGTTCAGAAACAGACAATAGAACTTTGCTATTTTGGAAGAAAAAAATAAAAACATGTGGTTTGCATTTGCTTGTTATGTATTGTTTTAACAGCACGATTTTCGAACGTCAAGGTCACTACAAATAGCATTTCTGATGTTTATGACTGACTCAAGGAACAAAAATTCCCCAATTCTCATTTCCAAAACGCAAGTTCACTTGCGTTCATAGCTTATATTTAACTCGTCATAAGTAGACCACATGCTGTCTGGTTAATTAATTGAGATTTTGATTAGTAACAAAGTTAATCGAATCCAGAGATTTAACTTGTTCAAAATAAAGCGATCAAAACTAAACAATGCGGAACACGTCTGCCCTCTCAAGGAGGTGAAAAAAATATAATCTTATAAATAACATGATTTCAAAATAGTCTTCAATCGATAAAAAAAGTAGAATTTCTACAAATTCGATTTTAATTTAGTCAGCAATAAACACAAATAATTATTTCAGCAATTCATACTCACTTCTCCAAGTTCACTTTAAACTTTTTTTATTTAGTACATAAACATTTCAAAACTTTTTCTGTAAAACATAAGCTCACATTCAACATTAATTATAAATTAGAAGTAAAGAAATATGTACAGATATATAATAATGTACATAATTCTCAATATTCAGTAGACTATCATATTTTATAAATTCAAAGAGAAAATATATAGTTGACATTATTTTACTTCATTAACATAATAAAAAAATATATTGCACTTAAACTCAATTGGAAGATAGAATGTATAAATAAAAACACAGTGTTATTCATTTAATACTATATAATTATATTAACAAAATAAAGGATATTAATATGCCTATTTTAAAAATTAAGACACATTTTTAATTAAAAATTAAGACACATTAAAAATTAAGACACAAAACTTTTCAAGATTTGTTTCTGATGGACAACTCATCCAATAATCTCATAGCTGAAAAAACAGAATTTATATGTAAAGGACGAAAAACACACATTTTTATTTCTATATTTACTAATGAAAATACAATTAACAATCATTAGTTTAGAAATTATTGCTGGGTGAATATCCTTTTCTTCAACTAGACACAAAAACATTTTTAAGAGTTCTTGTGAAGAAGTTAAACTACAAATACAATATTAATTATTACACTCAAATTTATACAAGTAATTCCTAAGACTTATTAATTCTATAATCAAAAGAAGAATTCTAAATTTCAGATTTCTATTATAAATATGATCAAGATATTTGCCAGCTATATGGAATCAATAAATATATATAAATTAAAAAATATATGAATAAAACTATATGAATTCAAATTAAATATTTGGTATGCAATTTTAGCATGCAATATTTGGTAGAAAGTACAACAAAAATATCTTAATAAATTTTAAGGAATCCAATCATTAAATTTTATTTATTTTAAGAAATCATGTTCTTTTAACTTTTTCCAATTTTAATTAAATTTAAAATGACAAAGTTTTTAAAGAAATGCATGTAATCAAAAACTGTATAAATCGCATGTATGATTATAATATAAATTGTACGTCTTTATTTAGTTTATATTAAAAAAAAATTTTTTTTTTAATTTTTGTTCTTTGTCTTATCGTTTCGATATTGAGACCATCATGGTTTTTTCAAACACCGAACAGAAGTGCTTATTACCGAAAAAACTTTGAAAACATCCCTAATTCTAACTGAAGAGTGCTTATAACTAACTTATAATTATAACAGTACTTATAATTGTAACATAAAAAATTTAAATCAGAGGATTTGAGGAAATTTTATAAAATTCAAATTTTTAAATTTAATGAGGAATAGTTTATCCCAAAAACAAAGGTATTTTCCAAATCGTATCATTAAAAATGTGTTAAATATTAGCAATAACTCTCCAAAACTAACAAAAATGTAATCTGTTTTTTTCAATTAATAACAGGTTTACGTAGAAGATAATTATTTTTAAACTTTGAAAATTTGACTTTCATTTATTATTTTATTTTTATAACTTTAAACTAGATATATTATGTGCATATCAAGTTTATGGCTAAAAAATTCAGTATAAAATTCTTTTTTCCATTAATATCCATTAATAACATTTAGGCATTTATGTATGGCCAAAATGTTACTTCGCTCTCTCTATTAACATATACCAATACTGAATTTCGACAGTGTGTGTGGGTGGTTGGAGGAGTCCTTCTAGAAAAAAGTGCCATTAAACGATTTGAATTTTTTAAATTAACTCAATAATAATTGAAAAATACATCTTCAGAATTCACTACAGTAAACAATAGAATTTTAATTAAAAATAACATCCAATCAATATAAAATTTGTAAGAAATCTTAAAGAAGAATATATGGATTCTTTGCTATATAGATATCAAATAACTTTACAATTGATACTAGACTACTGATTACGATTAAAATACACTTATTAATTTAAATGTCTGAACATGTTTATCATACAAAGTTAATAAAGAAAGACAGAGCTTAATCAGCCTTTAATACTTAGTGTACTGATCGAAGTATTTTTTAAAATGCTTTTATCCCATAGAGTTATTTAATTCATAATATATATATATATATATATATATATATATATATATATATATATATATATATATATTATGAATTAAATAACTCTATGTTTTAGTTTGTTATGTTTAGAGTGCTCTCTCTCTCTCTCTCTCTACATATATATATATGTAGAATATATATGTAGAGAGAGAGAGCACTCTAAACATAACATACTAAAACATTCTAAGTTAACTTAAATATTTCGACTTTTGTGAATGTATATAGCTTGAACTTTATTTTAAAATAAACATTATACATTTGCATTTTTTAAGGAATCCCTCATTTATAAACTAATTGAGTGAATGATTTTCAAATATATTTGAAAAAAAATGTTTAAATATATTTTCTACTTAGAAAATTTACTAACCAGTTGCATTTCTTTGAAAATTAAGTGTAGCAGTGAAATCAAATGTTTATAGTTGAAATGAAAAGCAATTTTATGATATAAAGGCATTCTTTAGAATATTTGTGGGGAAAAATATAATCCAGCAAAAATTTGTCTCTCTAGTCTAGTTTCTTATCAAATGAGGATGAGAATTTGTTTTTTCCCCTCCTTTATACCGCCAACGCGTCTCTTGCTACCATTCAACTGGTCAAGTCACTTTCACTGACCTACATCAACACTGAATGGCCTTGTGAATTTTTGAATTAATTCAGCATTCATTTTCGATACAAGTTTAACTCAATGTAATGATTTTAACATTACCATCAGCGAGTAAAAATTATAAATCTAACCTTAATAATAAATCTAATTCGTAAATGATAAAATTATAAATCGAACTCGTAAATGAAACTTATTAAAAAAATGCCAGAAAAATAAACTTAATTCTAATTCTAAACACACAACGGTAATTTTGCAAAATTATTCAATGAAGCATTTTGCATAGCACATGTTATTTATGATTCAAAAAGACTATCTCTCTAAACAATAAATTTCTTACATTAATGTGATAGTATACCTAAAAAAGAACTAATTTTACTGTTTTATTTAAGATATTTAATATGATTTAGTTGTATTTAAAATATCACCAAAAATACACAAATAGTAAAATTAAAGTATTATTAAATGTACTTAAAAATAAGCCAAAAACTACATTTATGAAGTAACGGAACAACTTTCTCGAATTAAATAAATCAATACAAGAATTCTGAAGGAATTCTGGTTTCTCTTTCAGGGGAAAAATTACTAGTTTCAAAATAACACATATTAAATATTGGAAAATAATGAATACAACTGAGACGTCAAATTTTGATTTTTAAGCATAAAAAGTTAAAAACAATCTGTATTAATCCCATAAGTGTTATAATTAAAAAATATAAGTTTTTGTAAGCCATGTGAAATCTCTGGGAAAGCTCAGTAAAAAGTTTATGTATTTTTAGGAAAAAAATCTAGCAGAAATGAAAAATTACCAAAAGATTTTGCAAGCATGAAGAAAGTGACCAGAAAGTGGTTTCTGGCACAAAAAACAGAAATTATTTAATATATTGATTGTCAGTATAATATACCACAAAAAAAATTATGAAATTTTTCAAGATATTGAGGAAATCTTAACTGATTTAAGTGTTACCCCATCTATCCCCTTAAAATGGCTAAAATATAAATATAAGAAACAAAAATTTGGTACAAATGCCATATAATCCAGGATGCTAAATCCTGAGATTGGCGATTTTTTAAGTATTTTCTTATGTATGAAGCAATCTCGTTTTTATTACGTCATATATATGAAGACCTATAAAAATTATGCAGAAAATTCAGTTTTGTAAACCTAATATTTACGTCATCGCGCACGTCACGATATGGCAACATTTCTTCATCGCCAAAAAATTGATAATTTCGAATCGTGGATTATACTGCACCTCTGCCCAAAGTTTTACCAAAGACAAGAATTCAGCTACGTTATCAAATACTTTTCGTATTTTCAAGTTTATCTGTTTGTCGTTTCAAGATGCGTTTTCACTAACTTCTATAAAATTTTCTTCTTGGTGCCTTTTAAATTTGGTAATTATAATAAAAAATACTCAATAACACAACAACACACATGCGCGCGTTAAGTTATATTGAGTTAGATGGAAAGTTCTGTTGACTTTATGCCTAAAAACCAGTTTTTTACTCAGTATGATAACCAAATATATAGAATTATTCACTGTAGCTCATGTACTAAATTTCATAACTATTAACTTACCAGCACCTGTTTAATAATTTGCTTATGCCAACTTGAAATTTTTGTTTTTACAGAAAATTTTTTTCGATAAACATTTTCAATTTTAGATAAGTGAGAATTTAAAAGTGATAGCGAAACAAATATGCAACCTATTGATATAAGGCCGGAAGCATACGGCTCCATAGCATGGATTGTATGCTAGAAATATTCAAGTTTTAGTAATATGATGAACATGGGATTTAATGTAGGATCAGAAATTTTATAAAAGAACACTATTTAAGATGATTTTATTAATTTTTAATTTAAAGTAATAATTTTAAGACTACATGAATTTTACTAAAATTAGTATAAAATACATTAAATTTTTTTTGCACCTGAAAAATTAAAATTTTGTCGGATAAATCTCCAAAAATGCTTCTTAGCAAGTGACTTTCACCATAAGAAAAAACTGTTAAGTATATTAAATTTAATTTAACAAATTAAACACACACACACACATCACAAGTTCTAATCAATCTTAATTATAAAAAAATCATGGTGCTTTAAGATTTATTGTTAAATGTAAATAATTTCTAATTGTTAAATAAACATTTGAACTTTAGGAGTCTCAAACTTGTTTCTCGAGAAAGTACCTTATATTTAGCAGATTCCTTAATTTCTAACTGCTTATTAAGTTCTTGAATGTAAATATATCATTATTAAGAGTATGTAAATTATACAGTAGAAATCTCCCTTTGGGTGTGGCACCACCTGAAGCGTTTCATAAACCTCTTATGATCCATGATTTGTTTGTAAATGCCAAGTGCACAAGAGGAGGAAGACCACGAGTTAATTTAGATCCACTGCATCTAACTGAAAGAAAGTGCAGTAATCTCAGAATGAAGGAATTACTTCCGGAAGGCAGCCCAACACGTGGTTACTGTCAGTCCTTAAAATTATTGCTTTTATTTTTAAGTTTTGGATTTTCCACCTTTCACAGATTGAATCTAAGATATGTTTTTCCGTGTTAACATTTTTTTTTTGGAGAATCAGATGATAAGAATCTAAATTATATTTAAAAGTTTAAGCAATATTTCTTTTAATACATTATCTGATAACAGATGACATTGATATATTTCTTAAATGATAAATATTACTCATCAAAGTGTATTCCCATGAACATCCGTCTGATAAAAAATGCAAATATATTTCAAGTTTAAAACATTCCAATTATAATTTTTCTACAATAAAAATAACCTTTATTGTTTTTAAATTAGTTTAAAATAACTATTTAAGAATTTTGCAGATTTTTTTTTTATGGTTTTTGTACTAAATCGTCTTAAAATATCTTTCGCGTCAAATGATAAATATCTTCAATTCAAATAAAGATTTAAAATAGCTTTAAGTGTTTTGATGAATTTGATTTATACTCAAAGTGCAGAGCTAATTCGTAATATATAAAAAATAGTTAATATTCTGTGATAGTTCCAATCGGGAGGAATTATAAAAAAGTAACTTTGGAGGTAACAAATACTTCTAATGATATATATATTCATAATTTTACGAATAAACGATTTTACATAAATTCAACTGCATAGAAACTATATACACGTATATCAGAAATCCATTTTGATTGATAAATAAAATATTTCACTTTTATTTCCTAGAATGACTTAATCAAACGCAGATAAGAAAGGCTTTTAGAAAAATTTTGTTTTCGTCTTCATTGTTTTTAACAAAAAAGTAATCGGCTTATCAGCTTTTCAGTCTATTACATTTAATGCATTTCTAATCGATAAGAAAATTAGGTTTAAAAAATGAGGAAATCATCCTTAAGTGCACTTTGTCAAACATAAAATAGTAAATGTTTTTAACATTCTTAAATATATTTAAAACCATTCGATTCTGTAAGAAATTGAGTCTAATTATTTTATTACTAGAGCTGTTTCAGGATATTTATAGATCTTGCGATAAATAAAATTTTGAAATAATTTAATGGATTTGGGATTTATGTTTACCATTTATATTCATTTTTCCATTTAAGGAATTGAAGGTCACAAGCATCTTCCTCCGAACACTTGAAACTTATACAACATGAGGGACATACTTGCTTTAAAAACAAAATTGTACATGAATTTAAAATCCGTAATTATTTTTTTTAAATGTAATAAAATTGTAAATTGTTCTCAGGATTAATGGAAACAATAAAATGCTGTTAAAATTTTTCCCATTTTTTTATCAACATGGTCAAAAAAATTAATACTAACTTTAAGTATTACGTTAACTTTATATGTTAAGTTATTCTTTTAACCATTTTTTTAGAAAATAAATAAGGCATTTATATTCTATCAAAAACTTGCCATTGATTACTCGGCTACTTATAATTCCACAGCCGGTTATACAGTTCATTATTTATTCATGAATTTATAATTTTGATTAAAAAAACTGTCGATCGGCTTGAGGAAATCGGAATATTAATTTGACAGTGGAAATTGATTTCATTTAATGAATTGTTCATAAAGAAATTTTTTTATTGTTTATTTTAATTAGAAAGATTAGGAATATTTAACTAATACTAATTTGAGGGTCTATATTTTAGATTAAAACAGCTTGTATATCATGTGTGTGAAAAATAATAAGTTTTTATTAATTTATACCTGTTTGATAGTTTCATAATTAAGAAATTAATGATAAAATTATACATATCAAGAAATAATATTATTAAGTAAATATTATAATTAGTAATATGAATTTGAAAAAACCAAACAATGTAAATTAAAAATTTTAGCCCGTTAGACTTTGAAAGAAGTTATAATAGACGAATATTTCTCATTGTCATTAAAATACGATTTAAAAATTAGTTTTGATTAAAAGGAAAATTTATTATTTTAACACGCGTGATATTATTATTATTATTATTATTGAAATATCTTTTGCTTTCTAAGCTTTATCGTTGGAGAGAATAAGGTAGTAAATTTTTTTCCAAGGAAACCAAATATATTAAAGGAATAAGAGAAAATCTACTTAGCTCTTACAGAAGGTCTCAACTATTAATAAAGCTATAAAAGGAAATTTTTTTGCGATGTATCAAGTTTTGGTTCTTTAAATATTACAAGTATTCATATAAAAAAATTCCAAGTAAAAAACATATATGCAATCGGAAAAAAATTAGTATTATTTAAAAAAAAAAATTAAATCTAAAATTATAAAAACATAATATATGCATACTAATTGTAAGTTAAATCTAATTATAAAGATAATTACGATAACGATATTTTTGACAATGGTTATAATTAAACCATAAAATTTGTTTTTGCCTGTGAGGCATTATAAATTTAAAAAAAAAATATATATATATATTTAATAGATTAAAATATTTCCTAATACACAATTTCCTACCAAGTTTAGCTTTTATATCAATACAAAATAATGGTCCTGAAAAAGCATGTTATATTGATTTACTTTTTTTAATAAAAAAACATAAATAAAAATTAATAAATTTGATTAAAGAAGTGTATATTTTACTAAGAAAGCGTATGTTTAAGTAACGTATTGTAATAAAAAATTGCAGTAATAATATCCTGTGGCTGTCTCATTCTTGAATACCGCATTCCACTTTATTATTTACATAAGCACATACCTGTTATCAAAATAATGTAAAAAGCTATCTATGTGAGGAAATAAGGTTTCTGAATAATATGAAATATATATATTTAGTATTAGATGTAGTAGAAAAAGCGGCATGTTTTTAATCTTTTTCATCTGAAATATATTGGACTACATTTGCTTAGTCATAAAACTATCTCACCTTTTTTTCCATCTCAGAACAAGAATTTGTAATATTCAAATCTAATTTCAGTCATTTTATTATCTGCACTCATAATCATCAACATTTCAAGTCTAGGTTAATAAATAGCAGTACAAATATGAATAAGAAACAAAGGTCTGGCGGTGCTTAAAAAAGTTAAAGAGAACAATCTATCATTGGATATGTATGCATAACACAGATCTGAAATCTCAGACTAAACCAAATAGTTACCAAATTATTAAAAAGTGTATGAATATTTAAGCATAATTAAATCTATTCATACAGTAACGTACAGACACATGATTTTGCAAATACTTAACATGGAGTTTTCTCAGTCTTTCATCATGGAATTTTCCAAATGGCTTAAAAACAGATAAATTTTCCTAATTGTACTTTCGTAATTTCAAGCTATGTCTGCCACAGTGTATGGTCATAGGCGATCACATTCTCAAAAGCAATAGTCAGTATAACATACGGCTATATTTATAGTAAGGCGTCAAATCTTGATCAGAATTGATTTAAAGACAAATCTGTAGAAGAAATTGTTGAAAGTCGTATCGAATTTTGACTTCCAAAATTAGGAACACAGCCACCAAGACTAAAACTCATTACCATATTCTCATTCTCAAACAATAATAAATCAATAAAACTCTTCTAATTTCGAAGTCACATTTGATTGAAAACATTTTAGTGATTAGAAAACAAAATATTCATTTAAAGATCACTATTAAAAAAAAAAAAAAAAAGAAATCCAACCAAAATGTACATGAAGGAAAATGATATTTAGTGAAACATTATTCACTTTTTTTTTCATAACAGAAAATAACAGAGCACAAACTTGTCTCTGAATTTTTCTCAGAATTACCTAACTGAAAATAATAATTTTTCCATTATTTGAATTGGGGTTCAAATCTTTGCTGAAGTTTATTTTAAAAAAAAATTGAAGTGCGCGAAAGTGATTAAAATATAAAACTAATATTTCGGAATCGATTAATTTCTACATTTATTAAATAATTGCTTTTTTGATTATTTTTTTAGAAGATGTTTTCTAAACGAATTATAAGACATAGTTTTTCTGTCCAGAAACTAGGAACAAAAAACTTGAATTCCTTTATCATGATCCTAACAATAAATTTCAATATTTATGAATTGTTTTTTGTTCCAATCTGTGTAATAAATTATGGAATATATTGTTCTCGCAAGAGAGCATGAAGGATATATTTACAAAATGTTTCATATTTTTAAAATAACAGGATTCCTCATACACGTATGATTTTGCAACTTAATTGTAAAAAAAAAATGCTCATATTTGTAGGATTTGGATAATTTTATTTGTAAACAAAGAATTTCCTAACACAGCTGAGTAAAGTCTTGTATCGGAATTGAGAATTTGAAAGTAATAAATATAAAGGTAAAATTTTCACAAATGTATTGTTATATAATACATACGACACTAATGAGTAACTAAATTTTTGTAAGATTTGAGTTTCTTTGAATTTTTCGCAGTAAAATATTAAGCTTCACTAAAACGGTACCTGAACATGCTTGTATCCGAATAAAAAATTGTGGTACTGACATTAAGGACTTTTATACAATCAGTTGTATATCGAATATCAAAAAAATCATTTATTGACTTTATATCCAATCTCATAGTAAGGATATATACTTTTCTTAAAACAATATATTTTAATTATAGTATTATTTAGACATTATTATTTTTGCTTATTAACATTACTTTGACAGTAAAAATTTGAAGATTTATTTTTTGTAATGCGGAATAAAAAAAAATTGCGAGATGTTGCTCAGTGACTCATTTCTTGTATGACTCAAAGACAAGAATTCTCAGAAATGACAAGGTGATACTTCTAAGAAATGATCCTTTGAAATGGTAAGTGCCCAGACCACTTCTTTTAAGACAAAGTAATGACTCGGCTTTTGCCCATCCCAAGCCATTCATAACTACCAAAGTCATAGAATTAAGACCCTAGTATAAGTAATCCTAGTGCAATCGACCGTTACAAAGAAGAAAAAAATGGGAATGTTTTCACCCATATACGCATGAACAAAGCTAGAGAGCTTTCGCTTAGGTCGTGAGGTCATGAAAAATAAAAATTTGACATTGTTAATGACAAAATCGAACAAAGTTAGTGTGTGGAAATGGTTATGTTTTAGAATTTTTTAAACGACGCCAACAACTTAAGTTATCTATAAAAATTCTGTAGCTTAACAGAAAATTATTAAATTTATTGAAATGTTTTATTATTACACCATGTTATTGACTTCAAAAATATGTGGTGAAACATCCATTCCACATTTTTTCTTCCAAATATCATTAGAAATGGAAAATTGACTTACTATTCTTTTATGGTTTGAAAATCATTCTTTTTTCGGACCAGGAGCTGATTGAGATTATATATATTGTAGAATTATAATGAAATTTCCCAAAACCAACGAAAACTCACAAGCTTTTGCGAATATTTGTCTCAATAGATTTGCTGAATGCAAACACTTAAATTAGAACTTTCGCACGCAATTTGGATAAAATATACTATGCCAAAAGAGTCATCTATTAGATTCTGTACTAATGGGATTATTTTGAATTATTTTCTTTTTGAAATATAAAATTAAATAGTTTTAGTTTTCATAAGACTAGATTTGGTTGATGAGTTATTTACTTTTGATAATAACGATCTTTTGCATTTGGACCTTTATTTAACATATTAAGTTGAGAGCTCTCAGCAATAATTAGTTTTAATTATTTAAACAAAAGAAAATAAATATTTTAAATTTGTGGTTTGAATAACAAAATGATACTCAGACTTTAATATTTAAATACATTTAAATATTACAAAAGAAATAAAATCGTTGGAAATTAAAAAGCTAATGGAAAGATATCAGACTAGAAATAGTTAGAAAGCTATTATTACAGACAGAAATATTTAATAATAACAAACTGAAAATTCTCATAGCAAATAATAGAAACCATATTATTAATGCTATTGGAAAGTATAAGATTTTAAACGTATAATAGAGAAAACAACATATAATTATTTTTAACACATAGAGAAAATACTTTTAACGTGAAAAAAAAATCTCACATGTTTTTTGTGAGAATATTATAGGAAATATTTCTTACATGAAACAAAAAAAAGATAAATAGTATTAAAGGAAAAATTAAGCACAAAATGTAATAATCTCCTTATTTTTTTAGAAAGAAATTTTACTTACTATATAATAAGATGCTTCTAAAAAGAATTTATTTAATAATAAATAATACTATAAAAGACTCTTATTTGAAAAAGATAAAGCAATTCTACACACAAGACAATTTAAAGTATGTCTTCTGTCCTTAGAGCACTTTTTACAAAGAGTTTTTATCTATTTTCTCTATTGTCATTTTGAAAGATGAGTGAAATACAATTTGATAATAATGACACCTTAAGGTGATAAGTTGTTTAGAATATGTGAAGCTTCAAATTATTTCGGTTTATTCCCATTTTGAAAAAAAAATGCTTTTGAAAACCTTAATTTGATTTAGTTTTTTTTTTATAAATTTAAGATTTTCATTAACAAGAAAATATATTCTTATGTTTAAGAGATGTTGGACAGAATACTCAGACAGAAAATTACTTGCATTAGGTTTTAAAAAACCCAGAATTCTGAATTATAAATGGTCACTATTTCGGCACTAGATAATATTAAAAAATTCCTATATTATCAGTATTTAACTCAAATTATCCTCCAAAAATTAAGAGTAGAATGGCAAATGAAATAGTTTTGTCCTTTTTTAATTACTGTTTTTTTTTAATTCATTATGTAGCGATGTCAGGATTTTAAAAATTGGAACGAAGTGACAGTTCCATTTTATTTTCTAACAATAAATATATTAGTGAGGCATTCGAATCATTAAAAATTCTTATGATGAAGATATTTTGTCATTTATTCATGTACTTTGAAAGGTTGTTCCCATATATGACGAGGAGAAATCACACGTCAAGCAAGGATAATCACATTCTTGCTTGTAGGTACATTACATTGCTCATAGGGAATTGTCTCTTAGAATCAAAGTCAATGATTGATTCAACAAGATATTCTTATCAATGGGATTAGAAGAGTCGATTCCGATTTCCAATTTCATTATTTTAAGATATTTGTTTTTCATTCGCCATCGTCAACTATGAGATCTTAGAACCTCTTTTTAAAATTATTTTGGCTGCAATTTCTGTTTAAATAAACTAAATATACATTTCCAGATTTAACTTTTTCACTTTTTTGGAAATTTAGATTCGAACTAATTTTTGAGACTCAAACTTAGCTTTTACAAAACATCAGATTTAAAGTATTAATCTAATGGGATAAAAGAGTACACAGCAATAATTTTGATATTTTCCATGACTTTCCAAAACTTTTATACTGAATTGTCCATGGATGTATTTATCATGGCTTAGTGGTAAGACCGCACTTTTTGTTTTCTAGATTCACACTCAGCAGCTTTTGAACACTATTAGGTAAAGCAGGTAGGGCATATAAAGAGTGTGTAAGGGCTTTGGACAACATTGCAATTGTTGGCATAATGCAGAAACGGCGCGATTTATCCGACGTCCAAAAGGACACGATCATTGGCTTTGAAGCCAAGGGTGGAAAAATTTCCAAAATGGCTAACTTGTGAATTGCTCACATGCTGACGACATAAAAATTTACCGTGCACGGCAAAATTGAACTGCTTAAATTCAGCAATTTATCAAATGTGGTGCATCATGTGCTATAGATGACAGATGTGAACAATGGTTACGGAGATGCATTCTGTTGTATAGACATGTTACCGTTGAGAATCTGACCACCCAAAACCACCCAAAGGAATCAAGAGGCTATCAACTGCGTTTCCCAATTCTGCAAACTTTGTTGTCTCTGGGCTTCCGAAACACATGCCTGGTTTATGCATCTATGCTGACTGCTGTTCATCGGCAAAGAAACTTGGAATTAGCACTCGAGTACTGAAACTGAACGTCCACTGAGTGACGACAGGCATCGTTTTACAATGTATCATGTTTTATGCTCCATTGAACGGATGGGCATTGGCGTATACGACGTGAAACATCTGAAAGCAAACACCTGGCAATCATCACCGAAACAATCTTACGAACTATGTCCACCCCTATATGTGTGCATCATTTTTTCTCAGAATGTGGAATCCTCAGTATCATAGGACAATGCAAGGTGTCATATAGCTGGCTGCATACATACGGGGTTCAAAAAGCACAAGAATTAATTTACCGTTTTCCCCTGCCCAGCAAAATCACCTGACTTAAGCCCAATCGAGAATCTGTGGGGGATCATCTCGGTCAGGTTGTTTACGTCATGGATCCTCACCCTCATAATCCAGGGCAACTGGCCATATGTCACTGGAGTCTACATGGCTCAACATCCCAGTGAACACCTTCCTTCATTAACCTGACTCTCTTCCTGTACGTTTCGCAGCAGTCCGCTCAGCGAAAGGTATTTATTTAACTTTTGACAGGTGATGACCATTACTGTGATTGGACAGTGTATAAGGTGTAATCATTTTCACCGTTTAATTTTTAAAAGATGGAAATTTTAGTAGCTGAGCATTATATAAAAAATAAGCCAAAATTCGGCTTAATCCATCTGTTTACGATTTAAAATTTATAGTTCCTATAAATGATCAACATTGTAGAAAGTTATATGCATTGAAAACTAATTACAGAAAATATTAATATCATTTACATCTTGTAAAATGATCTGATTCCCCTTCCCCCGTTTAAATACATGTTATATTTACGGTGATTTTATTATTGCATCAAATGTTTGCTTAACATTTAATGACGCGCCCAATATTTGCCTAATATAAGAAGTTTCAGGACGCTGGTTGAAATTCATCGACATTTGGCATTAACATTTGTGACAAACTATTTATGAAATGTTCAGCGTATATAAATTTATTGTTTATCTAGGTATCTTCCAACTGTAATCATTGATACTGGAAAATGCAGACTCTGATTGAACTCTGCTGTCACTCTCTCTGCAATTGTTATTTATTTTTAGATATTACAATCCTCTTCAATACCCTTCAGACTCTTTCATCGAGTTTTTCTTTTTTCTGTCCACAATTTTGCTTTGCTGTGATGTGCGCGTGCTGTCGTTACTTTAGACACTGTACCTTCAGAAACGACTAAAAAGTGGGATGTTTCGGCCTCACTTGTTTCATTTTGACAAGCTCCAACTTTGTCTTTTTGAAAATATGAAAAATTCTATATTTTATGTTTTTGAAAAAAATTCCAAAACTTTAGTGAAGTTACCACTTACGATCAGAATAAATATATTTTTATTTATAAAATAGCTGATAGCTATATTATTATACTTTAATGCATTCAAAGCGTATTTAGAAATGTTACTTTTCATAGGTGTTTCCATTGTTTTTATAACCTCCTGCATACATATGATGTACAAAGTATCGAATTTAATAAATCAAATATAATATTGGGTTGTTCGGTAAGTAATTTCATTTTTTCTCCGACAGAGGATTTAATTGTATTTTTTGCACCCAACTTCACAATTAGGCCGTATAATTATTATATGCTTTAAGAGCTTATATAGAGCAAGGCTTGTGTGAGAAAAATTCCAATTAATTCTACGCAGTAGTTTCTGGTTAGTGCCCCTTTAAATATGGAGAGTGATAAGCAGCATTTTCGACATATTTTACTGTTTTATTATAGAAAGGGTAAAAATGCTTTTCAAGCCAGAAATTGACCGATGTGTATGGAGGTGTGTTGACAGTACGCCAGTGCCAGAATTGGTTCGCTAAATTTCGATTTAGCAATTTTGATGTCGAAGATGCACCACGTTCGGGAAGGCCGGTTGAGGCTGATAAAGACTCGATTAAGGCATTAGTTGATGCAAACCGGCGAATAACAACAGCTTATAACCACTTGAAAGGCCTGGGATTATCCTCGAAGCTCGATGTAAGGGTTTCCCATGTTTTCACAGAGAGAAATCTGTGACGCCACATTGACGTCTGCTATTCGCTTCTCAAACGTCATGAAAATGATCCGTTTTGGAGGCGGATCATCACTGGGGACGAAAAATGGGTTGTATACAACAACGTGAAACGCAAGAGGTCATGGAGCAAAAAAGATGAACTGGCTGAAACCATTTCGATCTCCACAAAAAAAGGAGATGCTATCTGTTTGGTGGGATTTTAAAAGAATTTTTTTTTTTTTTTTTTGAGATTTTACCGGTGTGAAGATCAAACACTTAGCGGACGGGAGCCCTCGAGTTCGTTAAGTGGTAAGACACTTGAGAAATAGGGGAAGCTTGTCGAAAAAGAGAGACAGTACGGGTATGCCACGACGAGTGGTAGCGGAAGTACCGCTTCCAGGCGATGAAAATTTCGAATGTAAAATTAATCAACTAAAGTTATGTCTTTGTCTATAAATTAGTGTTATGTGTGTTAATGTAAATAAATATATCTTAAAAATCGGATCTTTTGTTATCAATGAGCGATCTTGGAAACAACAGGGGAAACCAATCACATTGGCGCAGCCGGTAGGATGTATTCGGATTAATACAAAATGATGAGATCCTAATGATGGAAAAATACCTACAAAATCGTGAGTCTGTATATTTTGATTGCTTCTCCTTCCATTAAGAGCCAATATATGTTTTAATTATGTATGATTTAAAGGAAATTTTGTTTTAGAATTTTCGTAAATTTCTTTGTAGGGTTTTGTTTAAGAAGTAAATGTAATAAATGGAAAAAAAAATGTTTAAATATTCAAAATATCAAGATAAAAACAAATATGTATAATGTTTAATTTAATTGAGAAAATGTTTAAAAGTTCGATATTGGTTCGAAATAATATTGGTTATTGACATTTGTTCATTAATATTCAGAAAAAGTTTTCTCTAACTGGTGATATTACTAAAAAAAAAAAAAAATATATATATGTATATATATATAATTTTTATTTATTAGGAAAAAAATATTTTTGGAATAATCTGTTTATTAAAACAAATTTATGTCGAATAATAATGTTGTTGCTAATTGTCAATTTCTTGGAGTTATGTGCATTAATTTAAAAGATACTGTATTATTGAATAGTAAATTGTTGAAACATATGTTTTGGTGTAATGGAGTTAATGTGATATAGTAGGATATAAATGTTTTTTTGCTTTGAATTTTCATTATCATTTTGTTGTTCATTATGTAAATGATAAAAGTTTATGGAATAAGAAACTATTTCAAGAAAGTTTAAATGCTTTTTACTGAGTATTGTTTTGCATTATTAAAAATTTCATTTTATGAGAATTATTGTATGTTATTTGGTGTATTTATTATTTACTATGATTGTATTTAGTATTTATGTAAAGTAACTAAGTTTAGATTTTAAATTTTGTATCAAAACCAAGATTGAGGAAGCATTTATGAGAGAAATTTTGAATTATTTTATATTTTGAGAGTAATTGTGCTTGCAATGAATAATAGTTTTTAGTTGTTTCAGTAACTCTGATTCATATTATTTTAAGGTAAAATTACATATATTAATAATGATAAAGATATAAATGCATGTTACTAAAAATTATTTTAGCATTTTATTGATTTAAGTGGTTATATGTTCAATGATCTTCTGTGATAAAGATTTATTTAAATTGAAATACCTAAACTGGGAGTATGATTCGTATATGTATATTTTTTTAGCTTGTTTTGAATTGTTTCATTCATTAATGGGTATTATGTAATTGAAGTTTTATACATATTATAGTATATTATCGTGTGTATTAAGTATATTACAGTGTGTTGAAATGAAAATTGAAACTATAAAATTTAAAATTTATTATTAGAATAAATTTCTTAAATTTTTTGGTACGATAAGTAAACGAAAGTGTTTTATAGATTAAACAAATGAAAGGTGATTTGTGTGATTTAAATGTTTTGCTTTGAATAGTTGATACTTAAGTTTGGTAATTTGCGATAACATTAGTTGTTAAAATGGCCTTTGCATTCTTGGGTAAAGCTCGAAAGGAGGATCTGTTAATATTGGCTAGTGAGTTAGGAGAACAGATTCCTCCGGACGCGAATTATAGATTTAAAATTTGATTACACAATCCTAAACATTTTGAAGAATCATTTGTTCGAGAATTAATAAATACAATAATTTCCGATCGGATAGAAAGAGAAAAAGCCAAAGCAGAACAAAGAGAACGTGAGCATGAAATTAAAATGCGTGAATTAGAAATAAAAGAAAGGGAATATGAGCCCAACTCATTAAGCACGGTAGAATATGGGCGAGATAAATTAGGAAACACATTTCTAGGTTATTTAAATATAATGAAAGGGGTAATTTTAGATCCCCCAGAACAAGCAGAAGAATGGCCTTTCTTTTTCCATCATGCAGAAAGGATGTTCAAGCTTTATGAAGTACCGAACAGTACGAAGGAAAATTATTTTACAGTGTTTAAAGGGTCGTGCTAAAGGTATTAATGCTATGTTGTCGGAAGAAGATTTAGATCAGTATGACAAAATCAAAATTTCATTTTAAGGGAATATAGAATAACTCCGTTACAACACAAAGAATTTTGATTCTTGTTATAAATTACACAATGAAAGTTATGCTCAGTATGCGTCCCGAGTGGAAGCTGCATTAGAACTGTATTTAAAATCAAGAGATGTAGAAACATTTGTTAAACTTAAGAAGAAGCTTATTGTAGCTGACAAAATAAAGAAAGTTTGCCTACTCATGTAAGATCTCAAATATTTCTGAAAGAGACTGAAAATTGGCTTCAGTCCTGAATTAGTAAGGAAATTGATAATTTCCTAGTTTCGATGCCAAAAAGTTTTGCAAATAATTCCCACAATTATACTAAATTTATTCCCGGCCCACATGGAACAAAACAGAACAGAAACTGTAAAGAAACATTTTCCAGGTGAACTTAGAAATAAAAACTTTGTGGAAAGAAAGAATATTATAATTATCAAAAAGAACCCAAATCCACGACCACAGAATCGTTTAGGAAATAATACCGCAAGTTGCGCTCCAGATAGAAAGGTATTGAAGTGTTACAAATGTCAGGAAGAGGACATTTGAAGAAATTCTGCCCTGCAAATGAATACAGTAACTCAAGTTTCTAATATAAGTGAAACTGAGGTAAGCAAAAAGGAGTTAAATGAACTTTGCATTAAAATGGGTAATGCAAGTTTCGATTAGGAAATTCAATCAGTGAGAAGGATGGTGAGCTTTGCGAGTTGATTTAAATATAGGAGATAATAAGTTTCAAGGAATCATTGATAGTGGTGCGGAAATTACAGTACTGCGGAAGTCAGTGGTACCAGAAGAAATGTTGCAGTCAAGTGGGAAAATTTACTTGAGGCCTGCAATTGGATCTCCGGTTGAAGGAAAGCTTGTTTCTATTCCACTAAGTCTTTGGTCAGCAGATGATGATATCAGGCCGTATATCATGGTGCATGCTGCGGTTGTGGAAAGGATTGCATGAGCAAGCTTTGATCCTCCTAGAGTTTTTAGTTTGTTGGAAGAACAAAGAAGAAAATATCTTGGAGAGAAATAAAAATATCCACAGGAAAGGAATAGTTTCAGTACTTTCAATGTGGAGGAAGGAAAATAGAAGCTCACCAGGCAATAGAAGCAAATCAAGGAACATTTGATTTAGAAAATTCTGAAGTAGAGGTTTCAGCTACTCCAGTGGAAAGTAACTTGGCAAATAAAGAAATAACCGCTATTAAGGGATGAAGAAAATAGTACTCCAATTTCGCAAAGCAAAGATATTTAGAAAAGAACAGTTGTCCTGTGCTACATTAAATCGGTGTTTTGAAGATGCCAGAACAGCGTAAGAATAATTACTGGTTGGAGTCAGATTTATTATTGTACCACACAGGCAATGTGGCAGGACAGAAGTATGTACAGCTTGTAGTTCCTGAGTGCAGGAGAAAAAGAAATTTTAAAATTGGCTCACGAGAAATACCCAACAGGAGGACATCTTGCTTCTAGGAAAACAAAGGAAAGAGTTACAATGTCTTTTTGGTGGGAAGGTCTGCCAAAGGGATGTAAAACGCTGGTGTGAATCTTGCCACGATTGTCAATTGCGGAGGAAAACCAAACTGAAAGACAGAGGACCTATAGAAGCTGTTGGTAGACCAGAACTTCCCTTCCAAGTAGTCAATGCTGACATTTTAGGGCCTATTGAACCTAAATCTTCAAGGGGACATCAGTATGTGTTGTGTGTATGGATCAGCACAGTCGGTGGCCAGAGGCAATTCCGATTAAAACTTTGACGGCAAAAGCGACATGCGATGCCTTTATGGAAATTTTATGAGGACTGGCATTCCTCGAATCATTGCTATGGACAATGGAACAAATTTTGCTGCAAAGTTAACGCAAGAATTTCTTAAAAGATTAGGGACTGTACCAAAATTCTCTACACCAGGTTACCCACAGAGTAACGGATTAATAGAAAGATGGATTGGCACAATGAAATCAATGTTGCATCATGCCATAAGGTCGCAAGGTAGAGGATGGGACAAACAGATTGCCTTTTCTCTTGTGGGCATATCGTGAAGTGCCAAACGCTACTACTGAGGTCTCACCCTACCTACTCGTTCATGGACGCCCCCAGTTGGACCTTTAGCTATTTTAAAATCTACATGGGAAGATGAAGTTGTTTTACCTCAAAGGTATTGGTGAATCAATCACTGATTATCTTCAGAAGGTTAGAAATAGGTTACAGGAAGCTGTGGAATACGCCGATGAACATACTAAAAATCAACAGGAGAAATATGCACATTATCATAATTTAAGATCCAAAGAAAAAGAATTATCTATTGGAGATGAAGTTATTGTGCTGATTCAGACTCTACAAACAAACTTTGTTCTAGGTGGAAAGGTCAGAAATTGTGAGAGCAAAAATCACCACATTCTTATGCAGTTAAGCTACCGGATGGAAGCATCCGTCATTTGCATCAAAATAAGCTAAGGAAATATATCCAACCGATGAATATGGTGGGCATAATATATGTAAGCTGATGAAGATTTTGGAGAAGTTCAACCTGTACCTTTAGGAGGCCTTGGAGAAATAAGGACAGTTGGAAAGCAACTAGAAGAAAAGACCGAATTTTCAAATCTATCTCCGAAGCAAAAGACTCAGCTTTTAACAATTCTTAAGGACTACAAAGTCGTATTCAATGGTGAATTGAAACGAGCTAGGTACCACCTCATAAAATAACATTAAAACCTGGAATCGAAAGGAAACAGCCTCACATATACCGCATACCAGAATCACTAAAACCTCGGGTGGAAAATCAAATAAAAGAACTATTAAACAAGGATTTGATAGAACCATCTTCCGCAGAGATTGTTTATCCTCTTGTATGTGTCGCATAAAGAAAGATGGAACGATTCGACTATGTGTCGATTATCGAGGACTGAATTCTGAGTCTAAAATAGCTCCATTTCAATGCAAAATTCAGAAGAATTACGATTCAAAGCTGGTGCAGCAAATTATCTATCAACTCTAGATATCCTTAAAGGTTGTTAGGAAATTCCATTGGATCAAGATAGTCGAGAACTAACAAGTTTCGTTTCACCTAAAGGACAGTATCAGTGGAAAGTAATGCCATTTTGGACTTGCAGGTGCTCCAGCTACTTTTCAGCAAATTATGAATCAGATTCTAAGGCCTCATAATGATTTTGTTGAAAGTTTCTGGATGATATCATAGTTTATTCATCTAGTTGGGAAGAACATTTGAACCATCTAAGAACAGTTTGGAAACATTAAAACAGTGTAATTTTACCGCAAATTTAGAGAAATGTACCTTTGCTCGATCGAAGGTAAAATACTTGGAGTCATGTAGTTGGATCCAGGAGAGCATGGGCCCGATCCGGATAAAATTACAGCTATCAAAAACTTAAAATCGCCAAGAACGAAGAAAGCCTTAAGATCGATTTTAGGACTGTTTAACTATTATAGGAATATGTACCTCATTATGCGAATATTGCTAAGCCATTAACAGACCTGACCAGAAAATCTATCCCAAATGATATTCCTTGGTCTGAAGAGACAGAAAAGGCCTTCATCTCATTGAAAGATAGTTTGTGTACTGTCACTTCATTGTCAACCCTGATTTAAATAAACAATTTGAACTGCACACAGATGCTTCGGTTACTGGCATTGGAGCATGCTTAATGCAGAAGAGATACAGATGGAAATCCTAAGCCTATAACCTTCGCCAGTCAGAAATTAACTCCAGCGCAGACCAAATGGAGTACCATCGAGAGAAGCGTATGCTGTGATATGGAGCACTTGGTAAGTTTGAAGCATGGACTTACGGAACTTCCATAAATTTGTTCTGAATCACAATCCTCTGAAATATCTTACGGAAAGCATTCCGAAGAATGCCAGATTACAGAGATGGTCATTGGCTCTTTCTCGCTATCAGGTCAAAATAGCTCATAGGCCCGGTAGTAATAATGTTATCGCAGATGCCTTATCAAGGGTTTATGAGGATGATTAGTATTTTTCTTTTATAATGAATCTTGTAAAAAAAAAAAAAGAAAAAAAAAAAAGAAAAAAAAAAGAAATAATTTCTGATATATCATAATATTCATATTTAACTTTATATAATATAATGTAGTTATTTCTATTTGTTATGGGTCGTTAATTTTCATAAGGTTTGTGTGTGAATAATATTTGCACATAATTGTTTTTGTGTTGATATTGATTCTTATTTTCTTACTTTATAATATTGTGTTGTAATAAATATAATGAATATAGCAGTAGTATAGGATATTTTCCTTTAAAGAGAATATGAAACAAAGTGTAAGCTGAAGCATGTCAGCACCTAGGTTAAGCACTAAGTTAAATTTAAAATGTTGGTATTATTTGGCTCTTGATGGAATGGTGATAAAGGTAAAAGGAACTTTCTAGGAATTCTTCGTAGTTTCCATTTGCGGGACAAGGTCCAGCAATGAAAACTGGAGGGAAGGTGTGAAGATCAAACACTTAGCGGACAGGAGCCCTCGAGTTCGTTAAGTGGTAAGACACTGAGAAATAGGAAGCTTGTCGAAAAGAGAGAGACAGTACGGGTATGCCACGACGAGTGGTAGCGGAAATACCGCTTCCAGGCGATGAAAATTTCGAATGTAAAATTAATCAACTAAAGTTATGTCTTTGTCTATAAATTAGTGTTATGTGTGTTAATGTAAATAAATATATCTTAAAAATCGGATCTTTTGTTATCAATGAGCGATCTTGGAAACAACAGGGGAAACCAATCACAACCGGATAACACAAAGATTAATTAGGTAGTCTTCTGTCATCCGCTGGACAAACTGAATGATGCACTTAAACAGAAAAGGCAGAACTAAAAAACAGGAATGGTGTAGTATTTCACCAAAACAACACAAGACCTCACGCAAGTTTAGTCACTCGCCAAAAGCTTTCACAGCTTGAATGGGATACAAAGTCACACTCACCATATTCTCCAGACCTGGCACCATCGGATTTTTATTTGTTCCAGTCACTCAAAAATTTTTTAGACGGTAAAACCTTCACCTCGTATGAAGAGGTCAAAAACCACCTCGATCAGTTTTTTGCCAAGAAAGACCAAAAATTTTAGGAGTATGGAATTATGCTACTTCCAGAAAGATGGCAAAAGTGTTGGACCAGAACGGCCAATATATAATTTAATAAAGTATTTGTTTATTGTACAAAAACTGTCTATTCATTTCCAAAAAAAAATAAATAAATAAATTGCCTTCCGTCCGAACAACCCAATACTAGTATTATAATCACAAAAATTGTTGAAAATGTACTTAAAATTTTTTCTATACCTGAAAATTAATGGAATTATTTTTATTGTTAATATTTTCTGGCGAAATATACAAAGTACTGTTTTTCATATTGGCTATTTCTTCGCTTTATTGAGGTTTGACTTAGTTTATTTTCACTCAACGGTCATTTGTTGCATAGGAGAGCTAATTAGACCGATATTTTTGACTTAAAGTTGATTCCGAACCGCTACAGACATCCTTGCCCAAGGTGAGATTCGAACTGACGAACTGTTGAACAGAAAGCAATAGCGTTAACCACTCGGGTGCCATTTCTCACTGCTTTGCTATTTTGAGAAAGCAGTGTAGTGGGTATTTGTTACTGGTCGTATTTAATGAATAAGAAACACTCGAACCAAAAATAATGAAAGAAATGCCAACTATCAATATTGACCTATAAATGATTGTCGATGAAAATTAGCATTCAAGAATTTAAAATATATTTTTAAAAAATATCTATATATTAGGCTTTTTCATTTTGAACTACTTTTGTTTCATAAAATTACGTTACAAGAAGATAGTAAGCAAATAATCCGATAATTTATTTACTGTTAAGGGTAAAAGGTTACAATAATTTGTGAACTATTACAGAACAAGAAATAATTTATAAATTATTAATTCAAGAAATATAACTCTTATAATATTTCTTACTGATGATTTCTTTTTGATGAAAAAGAACCGTGAATTTAAAAACTCAAGTATAAAGTTAATTTCTTATAAATGTATAAAAGAATGAAAATAGGAAATAAATTTTCAAGGTTAACCGTTTTTATAAAAAAATGAATAAAACCAAATTATATAATTTTCTCAATGAAAACTTACACGAAGGAATTTCAATTTTTATTTTCAATTCTCTCAAATACACAGTTATACAATTATCCACGTATTCTTTAATCACAATATATACATAAAAAAAATTAAATCTCGGTTCAAGTTGAATGAATCTAAAAGTGACATAATTACTAAGAAATATCTTCAGAGCGACGTCATTCCCCGTGATTTCCACCCTCTAACGAGCCTTGTTACAAAGGTCAAAGCAGAAAATACATTTCTCTTCGTATGTGTTGGGCGATAACCTTTTGTGGGTGTCACTTTTCTTCTTGTACCCATTGGAAAGAGTTGGCCTTAAAGAACATTCAGTAGCATTCCATTTGTCAAAATGTTACTTTGCTTAATAAATAAATTGCGTTGTTTCGCTAGCAAGAGAAAATTCCCTTCATAACTCCACCCTTAAATTTATCAAAGTAAAAAGGCACTTATTTCATTTTTAAAACTTTTATCAAATGTTTGATATTAAAAAAATAGCAAACAAAATGATTAATTTACTTTTATACTTATAAGTTTTAAATATATAATTAATATGTTATGTCAGTTTCTTTGAGTATTAAATATCTAGTATTTTCATTAAATATTTTTCTATTAAAATTTATATTTTTCACAATGTCAAATTATATAGCCTTTATAATTTTTTATTAAGCCTTTTTTCTAATCAATGTTTAATTTTAAAACATGTATCAATTTTAACTATACTGTTTTTACAAAGTAAAAATTCACAATTTAATATTACTTACAATTTAGGCTCAATATAATACTTTTTAAAAAATTATTTTAAACTTTTTGAAATTAACTTTTGTTTATTTACATCATATTATAATTTTAATAATACTTAAAATCAATATAAATACCCATCCTGCCGCATTAATGTAACCACTACGTGCGCTCGACTTTGAATAACCACTCACAGAAGGCATGTGGTGGCAAGTGCAGTTGAGAGCATATGAAGGGTGTGTAAGGACTTCAGAAAACACTGCGATCGCTGGCGTAATGCAGTAACTTAGCGAATTATACGACTTATGGACATGATCATTGTCTTTGGTGGCAAAGGTGGAAGTATAACCAAAACGACTAAGTTTGTGAACTGCTCGTGTGCTGCCGTGGTAAAAGTATACCGTATATGACAGAATGGGACAGTCTAAAATCAGTGACCTGCCAAATGTGATGCACCATGGGACATAGGTGACAGAGGTGAATGACGACTAAATGAGCCAATAGATGTGCTCCCGTTGAGCAACTAAACCCCATCTAGAATCAAGCAAATATTTAATCTAGCAAATATTTAAAAAACGTGACTGATTCTTATATAGGCAAACTGTATATAACTACAGAAATTCATGAGTATATTTTCAGTCTAGTTTAAGAATTTAATGTGAATTTCGTTTTAATAGGATTGTTATTATTCAGAATTTCAAGCTGAATTAACTTGTCAGCCTTGAAAACAGTAACGGGAAAAAGCAGGCTACACGATCATATACACATTTTTTTCATAAAAAGTAAAAACTAAAATTCTGATTTTTTGGCAAAGAGATAAGAAATCAAAAAAGTACTCTTGAAATGCAACTACTTTGAATTTTTTTTAGTATTGATATTTTAATAAAATGTTCTTTGTTATCAAACATATTTCATTATGAATTAGTTCTCATTATTATATTATTTGTATATTTATTCACATGAGTTTCAAACCTCTCCTTTTACTGATATGTCTAATATTTCCTATACTGACTACAGCTAATTTTAAGGATAAAAATATGAGAAATATTTAGAGTGTAAATGCTGCAAAGTAATTACATAAATATGCAATAAAATATATAAAAAAATAATGATTACTATTGCTCCAACAGCATTTGGAATGCTGATTTTCAAAGGCTAAAAAAATTGACTTATTATTTTGCAAATTTCCCTTAATTTTCATATTTGTACTTTAACAAATTCTATTAATTTATTGATTTTATATAAGTATAATATCATACAAATATTAATTACCCAGAGATTTTCAAATTACTTCTTAATTTCTCCTACACTAAACGCATTGATAAAAATAGAAAAACTATGTTAATTTTAAACTGTACTGAAAAATAAAGTACAAATTTAAAATATTATAAGTATAAATAAAAATGAAAATGACATCAGTATAATTTTTAATATATCAATGTTTCAGATTAAATTATGGCTTACTAATATTTTATGCATTCCTTTTATATTGCAATATGGTAAAAAAAAGTAATTATTGTAACAAATTTCACTTTCAAGAAACATATTTTTTTAATTTGCTGATGATAAATAATAAAATGATCAAAATTATTTTTTGTATTTTATTGAAAATACCAGTTTTTAATAAATTAATTTATTAATTTCATTAACAAAACATTAATTTTGTATTATTGTGATGTATTTCTTTGAATATAGTATTACATTATGTTATAATTATTAAGTTAATTAGATGACAAGGGAAGCAATCTTTCATTCTTACAGGGGAAGAGTATGGTTGTGACAATTAGAAAACTGTTTAATTACTGAAAAGTAGGTTTCCTCGTTCCAAATACTTTCTTCATAAATCACTACAATCTCGTTAGAATCCTGAGAGGTATATATCATTACAATCAAGCACTAGATTCCATCAATCAAACATGCAATACAATTTAAGATATGGCTTTAAATACTTAATTTGGCTTTTCACAGTAGAAAAGTTCAAAGTTGAAAGGGAAGAAAATAAAGTAAATAAATACTGCCCTAAATATTTTCGGCTTGCAAATAACTAATATTTTCATTAAATATTTTTCTATTAAAATTATTATTTTTCACAATGTCAAATTATATAGCCATTATTATTTTTATTAAGCCTTTTTTCTAATCAATGTTTAATTTTAAAACATGTATCAATTTTAATTATATAGTTTTTACACAGTAAAAATTCACGATTTAATATTACTTACAATTTAGGCTCAATATAATATTTTTTAAAAAATTATCTTAAACTTTTTGAAATTAACTTTTGTTTATTTACATCATATTATAATTTTAATAATACTTAAAATCAATATAAATACCCACCCTGCCTCATTAATGTAACCACTACGTGCGCTCGACTTTGAATAACCACTCACAGAAGGCATGTGGTGGCAAGTGCAGTTGAGAGCATATGAAGGGTGTGTAAGGACTTCAGAAAACATTGCGATCGCTGGCGTAATGCAGTAACTTAGCGAATTATACGACTTATGGCCATGATCATTGTCTTTGGTGGCAAAGGTGGAAGTATAACCAAAACGACTAAGTTTGTGAACTGCTCGTGTGCTGCCGTGGTAAAAGTATACCGTATATGACAGAATGGGACAGTCTAAAATCAGTGACCTGCCAAATGTGATGCACCATGGGACATAGGTGATAGAGGTGAATGACGACTGAGTGAGCCAATAGACGTGCTCACGTTGAGCAACTAAACCCCATTTAGAATCAAGGAATAGCAAACAGTGTCTCTGAAACTACTGTTCAGCGAATGTTGCTGCGTTTGGGCCTCCGAAGCAGATGACTAGTTCATGCACCAGTACGCACCTGCTTTGAGGACCATATCCACCCCTATATGTGCGTTTGTTTTTCCTCAGGATGATGGCATCTGCCAGCAGGACAGTGCGAGGTTGCATGTTTATGGCATGGTACATGCGTAGTTCGAAGAGCACCAGGATAACTTTAGCGTCCTCCAATAGAAAGCGAATTCATCAACCTTAAGCCCAATCGACTTTCTGTGGGTACATTTCCTGTGGATTGTTCAAGTCATGGATGATAATCTAGCACAGCTGGAGACATCCTCGTAATCCAGCTGTGCTTGATTAAGTAGGAGATCTATGGGACACCACGTAATCTAGCACAGCTGGCCACGGAACTAGAGTCGGCATGGCTCAACGTTCCAGTGAACACTTTCATGAACACAATTGAATCTCTTCGTGTACATCTCTCAGCAGTTCGCTCTGCGAAAGGTGGTTGTTCTGGCTTTTGACAGGTGGTCATATGAATGTAACTGATATATATTTCCTAAGTATAACTAAAAGTTTATACTTAGGAAATAAGTTTTAAACTGAAAACTATATAAGAATTTTAATTTCAAAATTAAAACAAATATTTTCTTTTAATTTAAAATATGCTGTTATATTCCACATAAGGCCATTTAAAAATAAATAAACGATTATAATTTATTTTATTTTCAATGAAAATCGTATCGTATATTTCCTATTATGAACCTTTGAAAATCCTGGTTTCTTTTTTAAGATAGAAATTTATGTTTTTCTTCAAATTAATGTAATTTTATTTGAATTATAACACATGGTAATTTCCATGTATATCCTTATTATAATCTATTATATTTTTAGTTATAAGTTCAGTAAAAAAATGTCAAAATAAGTAAAAAGTTTTTAAAAAAATTTGATTTTATGGCAATATTGTGATATTTTTATTTGTCTTATTCTTAAGTCTTTTACTATACTTACAAATTTTTAAATGATTATCTCTATTTTCAATACATTATGACTCATATTTTAAATGATATTCCATTAATTTGTGGTGGATATTACATAAATTAATCTTACAAATGCATTTTAATAGATCTGGTATAAATTTTTAAATCTAAGGTATAAAAATTAGCACATTTTAAACGAACTAATTTTTTAATACATAAATTTAATATAGAAACTGCTAAATATCATTATGAAATCTAAGTATATAACATTGCACACATTAGAAAATTTTAACATTTGCATTTCAATTCAAATAAGGTTGAAAAAAATTTATAATTGGGAAGCAATTAGGAGTTTAAAACATTTTTTTTATATTTTTCTGTACTTATATTGATATCTGAAAAGATTAAGCATTTTAGAAATAATTAGATGTTTTTATAGAACAATTCAAAAAACAAAAAATGTAATCTGGATTCAGAATTTAAATGCTTTTAATTTGTAAAAATACTGATTTTAAGCTACAAGAAATTTTGATTTTTACTATCTCACGAATAAAATTATTTATTTTAAAATGTTTTTAAAAATACTCTTATTGAGAAAACACATTTTCGTTTGCTAAAAAACCATTAATCTCACAAAAGCACCTTTGTATTACATATTTTTAATAATATATTTTCGATATAATATTAAAATGATTCTCATGTAGAGTATTAAAATGTGATAACTAAGAACATATTTTAGAATCTGATTCGAGGTCATATTTAAAATTGTTTTAATGCAACTAATATAGGATTCATAATACCTACAAATTAAATGTTTGATAATGGAGTTGTGTTTTCATACTTGCAAATGTACAACAAAGCATTTATTCGAAGAAAACCACGATTATTACTTTTCAAAATATCTATAATGCGTTTAAAATTAAAAAAAATTCATTAAACATTTAAAAAATACAACTTTAAATTATCGTTATTTTTAACCTTACAAAGATCTACTATGTCTCAGTGTAAAGAACAAACACTACTGATTCATCCACTTTTCGAAAGGTTGTATTTTTCGACAAGAAAAAAAGTATAAGGATTTTACCATGAACTTCTAACGTAAGTACTATTTAGAGCAAACCACAAACACACCAAAGATGTGGGAGGGAATTCCAAGTGAAATTCCACTGGATATTCTTTTTTTCTCTCTCGTTAAGATGACCTTTAAATCAACTATTTCATCTGACTCTTCAACAGTGCCTCTTTTCTACCGTTTCAAAACCGAGGATAACCATCAGTGAACACCAGGAAGCAATCGCTTTGAGCTCTCCTCCTTCGTGGTATTCGGATGCAGAAATGGGGGCTCTAAAGCAGGGGCATTCACTTGTCACCTGGTTTCGTCTCGTCGCCAATAAGTCGCCGCGATATCTGTTGCATTCCAACGAAGGTAAAACACCGTTATCTGCAAGAATTTTTATCCACAAAACCCTTGGGGGAAGTTTTCAAAGATTTGTTTTACTGGATTCTCAGACAAATTGCAAAATCATTAGATTAGCAACTGGCTGACCACTCTGTTGGATCATTTTGGTGTGTGTGAATCTCATTAGTGATGCATCACTGGTGATTTAGAGAACTTATTAGTTTGCGAAAGAGAATTTCATGTTTTCTTGGCAATAGGAAATCATAAAGATTGTAATCCTACATACTTAGAAGAGTTGAGATAATTAAAGTAGTTAATTTTCACCGAGGAATCTAATATACTGTTGATTTAATTAATATTACGCAAAGTTATATATAATTACAAATACATTCAGTTAATCATGCTTATACATTTTAAATAATTTTTTAAATGCTGATGCTATGCCAATTAGACTTTCTTGAAAAAGAATTAATCCAAACATTCTTTTTATTTCGAAAATAAATGTTCTTTTTTATTAATTAAGCGGTAACCAGGTATAAATATTAAATTCCTGTTTATTCAATTTCAATTGGTTGTTAAATATTAAAAGTTGATCCCCAAATATATTGCTCAAAGCTATATCAATTACTTTACATATTTTTATGATGTAGTAACATATCATATTCATTAGTATTTTTTAAGTCATTGCAATTAAATTCGATTGGTAATCATATAAGTTTACATGTATTAAATAAAAAAAATGTTGGTCAACTCAAAAACGAAAAGACTGTGTTCAGTAAAAATATCATCGGCATAAATAAAATTTGGTAAATGAAAAAATAATTTCGAAATTTATTGTTCTAAATAATAGAAAACAGATCTTTGTTGACAACCAGCTTGCTTGTTGCTTTATTGGTAAACATAGACAAAAAAGCATGGTTGCTTTATCATCATTTTAAAACAAACTATCTATTTATTTTCATAAATGATTTTTAATATAATAGAAAAATTAAACAATGATGAATATAAATAATAATACTTAACTGTTAAAAAACTCTTATAGGATGAATTATAATATAATTTATAAAGAACTTGTAGAACTATTACCTGCATAATTGTTGACCAGTATGCATGATAGTTTACAATTTCAGTAAATAATATATGGCCATTGAATTCACCAAATTCAGAATCTATCAAATTCAGTCCAAATTGATTATTGAAATTAATTGTTGAAGAAATTTTTAAAAAATGTCATAAGTGGTCATATAGAAACTTCACTTTTTTAATGATCGGATGATTTTATATTAATATAATTATAAAATTAGTGAGAGTGAATTGAATTTATGTTGCTCAATTATTGTTCAACGCAAAGGAGTTCCAACCCTTTGCATTTTACTGTACCAACTTTATGAAGTAATTATTTATTTTGATAATATTTATGCAATAAAATATTCAAGAAAACTTTATTTTATAAAAAAAATAATCATACCTTATGAAAAAGCAAACTATAAATATCCTTTTAAATAATGTTTACAAATATATTTTCAACATAATCAAAAATCTGAAGAACTTGTAATTCATTGGAAACTATAACTGACATTTTTGTACAGCGTAAACGATACAAATGTTTCTCCAGTTCTTAGTATACTTTCAAGGTGACGCAAACTTTGTTCATACATACTATAAATTGAATATTTTATAAACTAATGGAACGAATTGAATATTTTATAAACTATTTTATAAACATTGTCTTGTATAAGAAAAATGTCAGGTAATAAAAAACAACATCAACATAAGGAACTATAAAAAAATCCCAATGCCAATCTAATGTTTAAATAACCGCAACATTCTGCTATAATGTTGAAATAAAAATTATATATTTTCATTGTAAAGTGTTTTTTTTTTTTTGATCATTATTTGTACAAGTGACGTATTTTTCCACATATTAAAATCGCAGAGAAGTATCACTTCTATGTTATTTTATATTGTGAATTTAAAATTTAAAAACAACAATATTTCACCTCTCTCATTGACGTTTTCCTATACTTTATGAATTTTTTTAGTAATGTTCTTTTAAATTAAATTTGATTTGGCTTATATTTCTATGCAACTTTTAGCACACGAGAGCTAAATCAACTATGACTTGTATAGATTCTGAACCATTATAAACAACTATGGTTATAATGGAAATGAATTCGTAAACTATTGAATATATTTCTAAATAGGTTTTACGGTCAGTTATTACCTTAGTGTATTCTGTAAAATACAGGTAGTGTATTGCAACACAGACAAATATAAAAAAGTTATTTTTCCATGATACTTTCGATTATACGAATCAATTTTTAATCATATTTTTAAAAATGAAAGTGCTCACTGTTAAATAGTGTAGTTTGCTATATTTTGAGTTTTTTAGTAAAATATTCCAAATTGCTTTTTTTTAATCCAGATATATAAATTAATAACTCACAAATATATAAAGAAATCGTAAGAGCATGTTTATACTTACAACCAAAATGTAATATTTCAAAATTTAAAAATTACGATGTCTTTCAAATACAATATATATTATACAAATTGAAATTATTTTATTAGAAAAATTCTTATCTGTATCTCACTAAATCCCATTAGATTTCCAAAATTCACTGTTGGTAATGGTCTAGTGTACTTTGTCAAAAATGTTTGATATTTCCTGTTAAATTTGTACTTTGAAAATAAATTTAGGAAACGACTTTTAAATTAGTTTGGAGCAAATATTTTACTTTACCATATCTTATGTGTGTAGGACACAAATTGAAATTTATAACCCTTATTTTAATAATTTTCCATTATTATAATTTCTATTATTTAGTTTTTATATTAGGATACATCCATCACTAAAAGAAAATTTTACATAGTGACAATTATTACTGTATAAAAATTTTTTTTTCATGAAAGTGCTTTCTGTGAGACAACACTCTAAATGAATTAAAGAATAAAAGTCTGTGTGGTCAATGGAAAGTCATCTTTCTGGTTGAAATGAAAAGGAAATATGACATATTTACTTAGTTTTTAAAGGAAGTCAGAAATATCTTTTTCGCTTTTATTAGTTTTTTATGATTTGTTTTTAATTTACGATTTCACCTGTTCTCTTATTTTTGAGAGCCTGTTTTTCCAGTATTAGAAAAAAATTAAGGAATTTTTCAAGGTAATACTTTATCAATGCTGATATTCATATATTTTTGTACAGCATGAATAAAACTTGATTAAATATTATTTTGAAAAGTTAATATATTACACGAAAGCGCACCCATTAATGAAAAATAAATTTAAAAGTCAAAATTGACCGAATTCAAGTTCATCAATAAATGCAACTAATGTCATAATGTCACCCAAAATTTAATGGTATATATGATATGGCAAAAAAAGGCACATGTTTGAAGAAAAATGTGGTTAATACAAAATTACCATGAATTTGCATTCAATGAAAAAGCGTTTATGTTCATAGATATAATTTTCCAATGTGTTAAAAAACGAATTCAAAAATATATTGTTAAACATTAGGAATTATCATTTTTTAAATGAAATGTTAAAATTTTTGTTCAACATGTCAATTATGGGAATACAAAAATGTACAAGAAAGCTCTTAGGGATAATAGAAATAAACAAAGGAAATGATTCCTGAATTCCAAATTTTTAGAAATAAATATTAAAATTGCAATTTCAAATTTTTACAATTATATATAAAAATTAGGAAAGATTTACTGTTGTTTATACAAGTGTTACTTTAACTTTTACATTTAATTTATATTTGTCAAGAAAACAATAATTATCTAAGAATTGCTTTAATTTTTGGATAGTGATAATAGCAAAAATATAAAATTTAAGCGATACAATTTTTCTTATTTAAAAATATTATAAAATTATTATGATGTAAGTTAAATTAATTTGATTATGCACATAAAAATTTACACTTATCTCGTCGTGCTTAACTTTGATGACCATAAGAATGAACTCAAACAAAAGAAAATGGCAAATCAAAACAAACTATGGAACGTATGGGTTATTGTATTATGAGGTAAAATCTTAGTTTTTCATCATAATGAAGGGAATTTAAGAAATAAATATTCATCAATCTTTATAAATCATCCCAGAGTATTAAATAACATCTTGTTGAATTGTAAATATGAGTTATCTAAAGATCTGTTGGCAACACTACATCCAATGACAAATACAATTCTTAAGACAGTAATATGAATTAAAAAAAATAATATTTCAATGTATGTTTCCCTCTTTTGTCTTAGAAACAATAACAAAATGTTGTTGAGGCTGCTTCTTAAAGCAAAACAAAAACCATTACCGTTCATTAAGAGAGAGGAGGGTATCACGATAAACAAATTAAATTTCTCTTGGTGATACAAGTTAAATTAGCTACACTTTAAAGTTGCTTTAAATGCAAGTTAAATTAGCTACATTGTGTTCTTTAGTCATCATGCAAATACATGCTAATAAAGCAACAAATTTTTAAAGATTGCTGAAAAATTTAAGAATTTCATTATCTTTTATTACGCATGATATCATCAAAACAAATTTCACTTCTTTCATGTTAATAAATCCAATTGAGAATATTGGTTTCCTTTAAACAAGCATGGGAAATCTAATTAATTGTTCATTCGAAATTTTAATTTTGATAACTTAAAAGTTGCAATAATCTAAGTTTTTTTTTTAAGTTGTATATTCTATATTATTTTAAAATACAATAAATAAAGTTATTCCTGTATACAAATGAGTAGTTTGAAAAGAGTAATATTAGAGAAATTTTTCTGTTGCGTAAACCCAAACATGTGTAATAGTAAATTGTTCTAAAATATTTCGGAATATTTTAAAATTTGCTTACGTAGAATTTTTAATCTTTACGGAAACCCTGCAATCTAAAGAACACAATTTAAAGAAGCATTGCAAAAAAAGTAATTTTAAATACATATATAACAAAAAATATATTTATCAGACGCCGTATTTCATTTCCAATGTGGTATTTTTTTTTAATTCAAGAATCTCACCTAATTCTGAGTTAATGCTTTGTTTCATGAAATAAAATCAATAGAAAAAAAGCAATCTTTGTTTTTACTTTGAATATGGCAAAATTATTTAAACTGACTGTTTCCATTAATATAAATTTTTCAGCCATAAACTACTTGAAATTGCCTAGCAACTGTTGCTATGACATCCCGAACGTTTAACTTGATTCTGTCTTTACGCAATGTAATAGCATTTCATGCAGACTTCCTATTAAAATGTTTTCATTTTCCACTACATATTGTACAGGTATTGTTTATCATAAGTGGAATAAAAAAGTGGAATATATGAATGACATTAAATTTGGCTTTCTTTAGAAAGTGTTATTGTTCATGAGTTTTACCCTTTTCAAAGCCTTAAGTTAAATATTTGTCAGATCATGAAAATGTGTTTTTAGAAATATAAAGTTAGTATTTAAAGTATAGCTTTTAATTTTATCTAATCAAAAAAACTAACAATATTACACAGGATGAAAATTAAAATGAAATATATTTGGCATTTTTTAATAAAATAGTTTTATAAAATATAATTCTAATAATTAAAGTAATAAGAATTAAAATAATTGAAAAAAATTTAATTTATATTATTTGTTGCTGTTTTCTTTGAGTTGTAAAAATCATATTGAAAATTGCACTGCTTGACCAATAGAGATTTGACTGTCGGTTCAATATTTCGTGGCTTAAATTTCCACTTTGAGCATTTATGTTCGTAGTGGTTTGGTTTGTTTGTCACCCAACGGTCATTTTTTTGCACACAAGGGCTAATTAGACCGGGACCTACGGTTTAAAGTGGATTCCGGACCACTACAAACATCCATGCCCAAAGTGGGATTCGAACCCACGAACTGTTAAACCGAAGGCAAGAGCGCTAACCATTCAGCTGCCAGCTCGGCTATGCTCGTAGTGGAGTTCACCTTAAACTTAAGTTGCAGTTTAATTAGTCCTCATTTGCAAAAAAATGACCTTTAAGCAACGATTAGGAACAAATACACAAATGAATATTATTTTGTATGAAAATCAGGCAGCATGAATATATTAGAGAATATTTTATTATAACATGTGTGTAGAAGCTACCTATATTAGATTTTCTCGATTCCTCTTACTTTCCAAAATTGACCAGAAATGTTTATGAGTATTTAAATTAAAATTTTATTTTGGAATGCCTTTTGAAATTATACTCATTTTTACTTCTATAGGGGAGCCAAGTTAGCCTAGTGGTTAGGGCACCGGCCTTCCATCCGGAAGGGTGAATTTCGATTCCCAATGCTGCTAAAGACCCATCGAGTACATGTGATATACGTGCTCGTTAAATTTGTGGAATCGAAAGTCCTGTGATCGGTCATTGAGCAGTTACAATGGGTGTAATGGTCTGGAGAAAACTTCCTTTCCCTCCAAATCAATATCAAAATTGAGGGAGTGGATCTTCTGGTGGTGCCGTCTATCGGAGGAGATTAGAGCAAAGTCGTATTTTCACCTTCATTGTGCTCTGGATAAACGAAAAGATGCATCCCTACTGAGTTAAATTCCCATCGTATACAGCATAGCGACCTTGCCTTGTCAAAGTGCAATAAATAACAACACTTCTAAAAAAAGAGTGTATTATAATTTAATTCATATGTACATGATATCATTAATTTTTGAAAGGTTTTTCCTTTCTTGAAAGGAGAGAAGAAAATGTAGGAAAAAAATATTTCACCTGAAATATTTTAGATACATAAACTTTTTTTTTTTTTTTTTAGGAAATTATATTCATAATAATTTTTTACTGTAAAAATTCATTCTAAGAAATTTAAAAAATCTGCATTTAGGATTATTAGGTAAGTCGATCTTTATTTTAGAGATAGAAATATAAGGGTTAATTCTTTCATTTTATATGCGGTTCGTACTAAATGATTAAAATATCTTAAATCTGAATTCAGTGAGACAAGAGACGAAATTCATTCAGTTATTGATTTGTCACTGGGAAGCATACACGAGTGTTAATTTCAGCAAAACTTACATAGCTTGAAAAAGTAGAATCGATAAACTGTCGAAGTTCAATATACTAAGCGTTCAGCTGTCTGCTCGGAATTATGTTACGAGTCCCATTCGGAAATGCTATAAGGTAAACAAAGATCTTGCCTTTTTCGCGCTGTTATTGAATGAAGTGGGAATAAGCGTACAAATTAGTGTATGACGTGGTTGAGACAGCAATCAGCGGAAAATAGGAATTTCAGTCGTCATAAAAGCAGGTACACAGCGAATATGCATCATTTATAACACGTACAGAAACGAAGAAAAATAAACGCGTTGAAGGAGCTGGATGCTTTACGATTTCAAAGTGGGATTATCAGCTTTTGCATCAAGCCGTCGAATATGTCAAGCATTTGGGAATAGTGCTGTGAATGAATGGTCTGTAAGGCATTGGTTTCAGAAATACAGGTCTGAAAATTTGCCCTTTACGATGAAGCCGGTGTCTAGTGGACAAGGCGTCAAGTGGTTCATTATGAGCTGCGACCAATCGGCCAAACAGTCACTGCTCGAAACAACTGGAACGTGTGCAACAGGCATTGGAACATAAGGAGCAGGCACTTGTTAATCGCAAGAACGTATTGTTCTTGACCGTGAAGCCGCATGTCGGGCGGGTTGCCAGAAATACCATACAGCGACTTTGTCAGAAGAATTTGTGCCGTTCTCCTTACTCACCTGACTTATCACAATTTAATTAATACCTCTTCTATTCCTTGAACAATCAACTTCGTGGAAAATACTTCACCAATGAAGCAGACTTGCGCCAAGCCCTCAAAGACTTCTTGCGTTCAAAACCTCTTAGTTTTATTGCAAGATTGAAGAGCTAGAGACACGTTAGCAGAAGTTGCAGGATGTCGAGGGTGATTGCTTCGAGGATTAGAAATAGGCTATAAGTTCTGTAGGCCATGTTCTCTTAGGTCATTAAAAAGGCAAGAAGTTTCTTGTTTACATCGTTCTTTTAAAATTATTCTATTTATATGGGAAAACTATGATAGTAAAAAGTGAAACAATAATACCATTTATATTTTTTGTCATGCGTCTATTTTTACTTATCTCATAAGAAATAATTATTTTGCTTGAGAATTATAACAATCGTTAGATAAGCTAGAGTAGAAACATTTAAAGTGGAAACATGATTTTTAACAGGAATGCTTATTAAATGAACCAAATTTGTTTTAAGGGAAAATTGTTTTCTAGGATTCTTTTGTAAATTGACGATAAACATGAATCAACCGCTCTGATCATGTTATTCCAATATTACCAAATGAATCAAAGGAGTTACCTTCTGCCCCTACGTTTTATTTACCAAAGAAAAAAATTAAACAAAAATAACTCTCAGATTACTATTATTTTTATATATAAAAGTAAATATTTCTGCTATATAAAAGAAAGAAAAATCGAAACACTTCTTATTATTAATATGTATTTTCTTTGTGTAGAACATATTAAGAGTGCTATTAATAATAAACTAATAACTATATTATTATTTTATTAGCATAATGTGTTAAAAATACTTTAAATTTTAGGCCTAAAAAATTTCATTTTGGCTGTGCTTTCCTGAAAGTAAGTGTCAAAATTTAAAAAATTATAAAAAAAATAAGAATAGAAACCACTGCGTATAATTTGTGGCAAATGAATATGATTGTAATCATTTTTAGAGAAAAAATCTCTGGAACTATATATAAATCATTTGTAAGTTTCCCGTTGGAATTTTACTATTTCAAAACACTCAGTATCTTTCAAAAAATATAAGCGTAGAAAAAAATAGCCCCTCCGGAAAGAAAAAAATAACCCCTTCCGGAAATGCTTTTGTGGTTAACCTAAAAATAATCCTGGATGGAATCCATCTGTCAGATTCGATGTTCCCATCCCCAAGTTATAATTACCCACCAATAATTTTTATTTAAATTAAATATATAAAGATTAATTTACAATCAAAAAGGAATACATTACATTTCTTCCTACTTAAAGTAATTCCGATTCTTACAATCATAAACTAGGCTAAATAAATAGGGAAGATGTAACACCTGTTAAGATTTTTGACGTAGCTTTGAAGCTTATGTTATCAAATATTTTAGGTTCCAATAATATTCTGAAAAATTGCAGCTGTTTCTAATTTATCTTTACCACTGTAATGTTTCAAGTCTAGTTTTATGTTGTCATATCCAGTGAATATTTTTTTAGAGAAAGAAAATTGCCATGTATTTTTATATACAATTTATAATTCAAGTTTAATTATTTAATATTGTTTCTAAATAAATGTCTAAAATTAAGACTAAAAGGCAAAAGATACGGAAAAAATTTTTTTTATAAATGTATAGGTAATATATTGCAGTCTCTTACTTTTTTTAAGAAAATGATTAAAATGCAGTATATATATTTCTTGTTTCCTTCCTTTTCTATAATTACTTTTACTATTAAATAAAATGTTTTTAAAATATTTAGTAAAAAATTTTTACAATATTTAGAAATATAAGAAACACTTCAAAGAATTGTCCTTTATGTATGTATGTATTGTATCGTATTAAAATTAATGAAATTTATTTTCAAATTCCTGGCAGGTTTTCTAAGATGTTTAAAAGAAACTTATTCCCTTTAAGTAAAAAAAAAAAAAAAGTATAGCTTACGTTTTACTGTCACGATTTTATAAATAGACTGTGCGTGTGTGTGGATTATTTAATTTTCACAAAACACCTTACTTTATTTAGTAAGTGATTAATTTTCTCCAATAACTTTATCACCTTATATAAAGCGTAAATTAAATGTATAAGCATTTTTAAAATGTATAAAAAATTAAATGGGTATAAATTTACTTTTATTTAGCAAGAAGTCTTATGACGATGAATACAAATTTAAAATATTAAATAGCTTTTTGAATAATCTTTGTATTTTTGAAATATTCTTGTTTATCTTAGCTTTAATGGTAGTTAAAATCTTATTGTAAACCTTACACTTTATTTACAATCTTTTATATTATCAAACAATATTATGGTTTACGCTTCATTTTCTCATTGAATTCGCTTTCGAATAAAGATTACTGTAATATGCTATTCTTAAGAATTTGAACGTATGCTACATCTTACTTTCCGAGAGAATTTTTTATAGGTAGCGATAGTTATTTATGTCTAAAAAAATAAAATTTAAAAAAACCCGAAAAAATTCCCTAATACTCATCTTGATATACATACATATACAGTGTAGAAATGCAATGTTTATTTATGTTGCTCAATATTGGATAACATCGAACTCAGAAACGTTTCTGCAGCACATTAGAGTTAATACGACCAAAGCCGACTATAACTGAAATATAGATTTCAAACTACAACAAACCTAATTGGTATGTCGCTCAACGGTCATTTTTTGCACACGAGGGCAAATCAGACCGGGACATACGGCTTAAAGTGGATTCCAAACCACTACAAACATCCGTGCCAAGGTTGATTCGAACCCACGAACTGTTGAACCGAAGGCAAGAGCGCTAACCATTCGGCTGCCAGCTCGGAATACAAACCTGAAGAGGGAATCGTAAATACGAAATGTCTAAAAACGAAATGTCTAAAACTAGCTGAATCATGTGTTCGGATAGCCCGAACACATGATTCAGCTACTAACTCAGAAAATCTATGTCAGGATCTTTCATACCGAAGAAAGTATCACATGAGTTGGTCATCTGATAATTTTACGACCATTTTTTTCACTCGAAGTCTAATTCTACCGCATTTCGCTTGTAACTCTTTTAGGGATGCATCAAATAAATTCTTTATCTCTTGTTTAAGGTCATTTTTATACTCGCGAGTTAATTTGATTCGGTCATACTTCAATTCAAAATCGTTCTGGACCACTATAAATAAACATATCAGAGGTTTGACAAATTGTTGAACAGATGCCGCAATACTTACTAACCACTTAATTATTAACTTTGTTCGAATTTGATAGGGACCTACGGTGGAATTTAAATTCTGAATTATAATAAACAGTCATGTCAATATATAGTAATAGGTAATAGTATCCAGGAATTTTTTAAATGAATCTTAGGGAACTTAGGGAACTGATTTTCCACAAATTCGAGTTTCAAGTCTTTGGAAAATAGGGTTTGATTTGAGCCGATCTATGGCTTAGTGGTTAGCTTCCGTAACTTGGAAGTAGTAGTTCGAATTCTGATTCGGGAATAGATGTTCCTTTCTTTGTGGGCATTTCTTTATTCCTTCACTTTCAGGGCGAAGAACATACACCCACTGGGTGCCCTACAGCATAAGATGCCATCAACTTCACCCTTGTAGCGCTGAATAGGTATATGCTAAGGACAGCGAGGCATTAGGAGAAAAGGGGTTTAATTTGATTATCACATTTCGTATATTAAAACTGATTCAACAGAAAATTTTTAAATTTTAAGTAAATTCTAAACCATGCCAAACACTCGCATCAGGAAGTGGGAATCGAATCCATAAGCTGTTAGATTGGAGGCTACGTATTTAACAGTCAACTGCCAGTTGGATTACAAGGAAAAGGGGAGGGGCATGGATTTTAATTCAGATAACACCTCTTCAAATCATTTTAAATTAATTTTGAGTCCAACTTTTCAAAGATTATCCTAAGATTTCGTTATATAATCAAACTTTAGATAATATACTCATTTAAAAAGGAACCAACAAAGCATATTATAAGCATGAAAATCGTCAATTGCTGCTAGATTATCTTTTTATATAATTATTAATTTAAACTTCGATAGATTCTCGTTAAATCCCAATTTATAACTTTTTATGTTATTTTTGTTATTTTTTATAAAATAAACATTATATATATATATATATATATATATATATATATATATATATATATATATATATATATATATATATATATAACATGTCTTTACCTTTTAATAATATTAAACGTGAACATTTCAGAAATCCAAACTCAAAAAAAGAATTTAAGATTTATACTTTTACTGCGAAATAACTAAAGTTAATATGGATAAGATATTTAATTTTAAATAGTTGGCTTAACAATTACACTTTTTACACGTACATTTTTAGTTTCTATAGACACAAATATAAATTTTAAAAAAATTATTAATGATTAAATCTTTGTTTTCTTCCAAAGAAAAACTTAGACAACCTATTATTTTGAGATACTAATCCATCCATCCATCCATCAAATTTTAAATTCAAGTGGTCCATTATATAAGCCATTTCCTATTGTAGCAAAAGATGAAACAAGTATTGAGCGGGATAGATTTTACACAGAGAAATACTGAAGTTTAATAGTAGAAAATCAGTTTAAAGATTTGTTCTTGCGGAAATCACAGGGTCATAATTGGCTTCACCAAAATAGAAAGTGAACGGTGAATCAATCTGATCCAAAATACCTTTATTTGCATAATCCATACTTTATCTTTGAAACCTTTTAAAAACGTTAGGTGAAGTCATGCATTTCGCTGATAACTGACCTTGGACCTGATACTGTAGTTCCAAGTCGCAAAAAGCGTAAACAATTCTCCTTAAATTGGAAAAGCCAAACATTTTCAAATTTTATTCCCCAAAAATCAAATTTTACACTGAGATAACATTGAATTTAAGCCTGAATAATACTAATTAAAAAATATATGAAATTGTACAATGAAATCAAAAATAAAGTGCAGAATTCATTTAATGGGAAATACACTTCAGAGCAAAAACCTGTTCATATTTCTCATCACTTTTTAGCTGAAAGTTTCCGCGTTCCTTGACAAAATTTTGAAGAATACTTTTTTTTTTTTGATTTGTAAAAAAATAACTGTTATAAATATTTAAAAATGTCCTATTTTCTATATTTCATTTTTGTAATCACCCTTAAGTTGTTACATTTTTTTTCATGTTAAACATGAAGTGAAATACGCATTAAAAAATATAATTGATTTATTATCTTTCAGATATCAAATGTTTTAATTTGATTGCCGTTCTAAAGTCACTTTTTGATACAAGAATTAATTGAATCGATATTTACAGTTTAAAGGGATTTTGAACTATTTATTACAAATCCGCAAGATGGGATTTGAACTCACGAGCAATCAGATTTGATGATAGAGCTTTTATTATCCAGATGTTAAGCCGTCTGTTCAAGTATGGAAGGAGAAATTTTAAGTATACTGTTAAGAAACCTGGTGTAAAGGGGTGTTATATTAATAAAAAAATGGATTGCTTTTTTTATGTAATATTAAGTTTTTAAAAATCAAATTATTTCTAAATTATTATAATATCGAATAACAAAATACATTTTTGAAAAAAAAATATTAAAATTTTTCGAAAGCATATACCCAATCAAAGGAACAATTTTTTTATCATAGAGAAATAATCAATTTAACATTCCAAATTTATTTAATTTGTATTTTGATATACTTTACTAAAGTTTAATTTTAGCCTTTCTTTCTTCGTATTAAATGAAACTGAAAAACCATATTGTTGCGCTTTGTAAGATACATAAATTTCTTAAATAATATTTTACTACATAATATGAAAACATTCTTTAAAGAATTAGCTACTCTACGAGCTTTAAAAATCATAATTTTTTAACTCATCGGTATGAAACTTGATTAAGTATGAGAGAAATGAACCAGCAATTCTCAGAAAAAAAAATTGGCCAACTGATTAAGGGCGCCGAAAAGGAAGCAAACCAGCTGTCAAGATATTTATTATTTTTTACTGATATTTATTTATTTTTTGAAATCTAATATCTAGTGTGATGTAATATTCGAAAATAAATGGTTTTCCTTTCAGGTAGAATGCATAATTGTAATATTGCCACTATTTTACATTTGACCTTGAATAAATAGTTTCCAAATAAGTTTTTACGCATTTTTAACTGATTTCTAATAAAATATCAATATCATTCAAAGAAAATTGCTTTAATGCCAATCAGGAATTCTAAAATAAATTAATTAAATAGCTTATAAAAATGGTCGTTGTTATTTGTATATATCATTGTAAATTAATTTGAATTCTTTACTTAGAAGTAATTACAAAGCTTATTTGTATAGAATCTAAAACCAAATTTACAGTGAGGAAACAAGATTAAGTTATTTTCATGATATTGCATGTTTCTTACGGTCTTTAATATAAAATTCTTTTTTAACATTTTTTATTAACAGCAAATGAAAAATGATTATCACTGACAACAAAATTGCTATAAATAATGATTAACTTTTGCAAGATTTTATGTTAATTTGACTGATATCCAAGCGCTGATTAATTTAAATATTCTATTCTTAATAGCAAAATTGTGTTAAATTTTAATATATATATCCGAATTAAATCTTTCTTGGCATTGCTATTTTTATTCTTTCCAATATTCGTATATCTTCATTAAATGTATTTCGTGGATTCTATAGATTAGTAGTGATCTTCTGAATACATAAAAATGAATTTTAAGACTTGAAAATATCAAATTTAAAAAATTTAGATTTGTAATGATTCACTAAATCTCTTATAATGTGCATCTGAGAATAATAAAGAAAACATTTTTCCAAAATATCATAATAAGCATTTACAGAATTTCTTTAAATTCGAGCATTTAAAGAATTATTGTCGAAAAACTTCAGATTTAGGATGCATTTTATAATTAATTATATGGCCATTTATAACGTTTTGCAACTTTTAGGGATTTAATTCTATGATTAAATTTTTTCACGAATATATTTTTATTCACGTAAAATAAAATTTTTACAATCATACGTTTATGATTATTAATGATGAAAAATTGTAGCACAGTAATGTTATAACATAGTTTAAATATCACTTTTATTGTAGGAGGTTAATTTTATATAATTCATAAATATTTATCTAATTTATTTTAACCTTACTGATTTGATACAATTAAAAAATATTTATTTCTGTTCATATCTTCTTTTCTCTATAACATTTGATTAAGGAAAACTAACATAAAATAATCAGAGTTAATTTTTAATATAAGTAAGGAGAAAGTAACATTTTTTATGAAATTATATTAAATTATGCTATCAAAAATGTATCTGTATTAGTACTCACCCTATATACTCTCTTCACTAAATATATTCTCTGAAAACGATAAAAAAAAAAAAAACCCTTTCTAATTTTCGAAAAATCTAAACGATAAATTAATCTGCTTCTTCAAAACATAAACTGCTACATTAACAAATATATCTTGTTGAACTTCAGCAGTGATTGGATATATTACTTTAAAATTTCTGAAGAACAACAAATTAAAAATGATGGATCCAGCGTTTGTTTTCAAAATCTCCGGCTTCCCTCTTCTCAACACACCAAACAGAATCGTGCTGTTTCGACCGGTTAGTTTGCCACTCGGCTATCGTCTGTTGGCTTCCAAGTTGTTACGTTCTCTCAACTCTGCGAAGCACGTAATTTTTTTTTCTCTCTTTTTTTTTTTTTCTTTTACCTGGACGCGAGTGGCAGGTGCTTTGTTGGCCACTGCGACTGCGTAGTGGGTGTTTTCGGAAGTTGGGAGAAATCAAGGCTGCTCTCTATTCAGAATGACCGGCATGACGTTTGTTCCTAAATGGGAAATTCAAATCATGTCATGAGACAAAAAAGAAATAAACAAAAAGTCGTTGTTTAGCACGCGAAGAACGGGTGCTGGGAATAAGTGAACTTTTTACCACTATCAAAGTTTACTTTTAAAGATTAAATATTTTCGCTTTATTCTCATTTTTTTGTTATAATTACAGATTTGATTTAATAAATTTAATTGAAAACTTATTTAATCTCTATTCTATTTATAGAATTAATACAAGATAATGTATAACTTCACTTGTATGTTAACAGAATATACGGAGTAGAAATCAAATTGATAAGTGTTTTTTTTTTTTTCATTCAGTATGTTTTCCTTATCTCTCTTTACAGTCACTTCTAATTCCTCTTAAAAAAACCTGTAAAAGAGTTATCATTGTAATCTAAGCTTTGAATGCAGAACTGTGATAACTGAATGAACAACTTCTTGACATTAGTTAAACTTTTTTCGATTCGATTATGTTTTCAGCCATTATTTTTTGTAAGATTTTATTCAACCTATAGGCTCTGTCGAATTAGCTGTCCTCAGTTGAAAGTTACTGTAGAAGAGCATCAAATTTAAACGTTGGAGACTTAAATATGTAAATTCAATACAACATAGATTCACAAATATTAGAGATAATACTTATCTTGCATTTGTCAATTAAAACCTGAATTCTCACAGGTCTCTTAGTTCGTGAATTTGTATTCCACCTTGATCATTGATGTTAATAGTGGTTCGGAATCAACTTTAAACCGTAGGTCCCAGTCTAATTAGCCCTCGAATGCAAAAAATAATCGTTGCGAAAAAACTAACCAAATCAAGTCTTCTGATTTCATCTATGTAAAACATTTTCTCCCTTTTTTCATCTAGATGAGAGTAATTAGAAATAAATTATCAATAATTTTATCCGGTATTTTTAATGTATGCAGTTTTTAAAAATTGTCAACTATGAAAAACACAAATGAATGCATTCAAACTATATTGTATTTACATAAACTTAGTTAATAATCCCGAGTGAAATTATATTCTTTTTAAAGTATTTCCAAAATTAAGTATAGTTTTGTTATTTGTTTTATTGCTGATATTAATTTTATTCAGATTTTTAACAGATACTATATTTTCAAGCCCAAATTATTTCTGCTTACTTATAAGATCAGTTTGAACAATCAGTGATTGTTTCCGAGAATATCTGCAAAAGTATAGATACTGTCTGCACGGACAAATTGTAGCAGATATATGTACAAATATTGCATCAAAATGTTGATGCTATATAATTCAATAAATCCTAATCAGTATAACGTAACTTATTCAGAATCATGCGTAGTAAATTTTAGATCAGCTATCTGTTATACATAAAATGTTTTTGTCAGGTATTCCTTAAATTGTGACTTTAAAATGAATAACAGAATATTGTAATGTTTTAATTCTGAAAACTGACATAATACTTTATCTTTTAAATAAATTTCAAGCAAATTTCAAATTAGGAATTGAACAGTAAACTGGGTTCTAACTCAAAAATTTGAAAATATAAAGGACTTGATACACAACACAAAATTTAAAACGTTTTGTAAAAAAAGAATACTTTTAAAATTGATTTTTTAAGCTGCAACTATATGAAATTCAAATTCTACTTAAAAGATATGAAATATATTCTATGAAATCTGCATCGCATATCATCTCAATAGAACAGGCATCTTTTCATCTGGTTTATGCCAAATTTGAAGTCTAACTCAAACATCTTGAATGAATCTCTATGAATGCATATCATCTTGAATGCCCAAAAACAAGTTTGATTCTTTTAAAAAAGGAATGCGATAAGCAAATTACACTGGAACGCTAAAACTTCCATGAATTCTTTGCAAAGATTCTCTTGAATGGATGATGAAATCCTTGAAAAGATTCCGCTTGTATTTTCTTGTTCTTTTTAATTTTAAAGATTTTACTTCTGTTCTCTTGTTATTTTGTTTTGGTTATTACTGAAAACGTTTCTTTTTTATAATATTTGTTGTCTTCTATATGATACGCAAACTGCTTTAAGCGTTTTTATTAATATTTCCAATAAAGCTTTGCAACAACAGATGAAATTCTCATATTTCTTAGCTTCAAGTTTCGAAAGAGTTTATAAAGTAAATTAACAAATTTTTTACTTTAGTTAAAGTTACAAAACTTGTCAAAAATGTAAATTATGTGTCCAATATTTGATAAAAGAAAAAAAAAGATAAAATAATAAAAACATTTTTACACGAAAAATTGGAAGTGTCAGGTTTTTGGATCTACCAAATTTATATATTGGATCACTTTGATAAAAAATAATAAAATACTATTTACATATCTTGTAAAAAATGAGTTCACTGAACCATTCACTTGGTTAGCAACAATGCAAACCTGATACACTTAAGTATAGAAATGTTAAAAAAAATTTCAGATGTTTACAGGTGTAACACACATAATTCCAAATATGAGTTATTATTATCATATGAATCTGATGAGGTCGTACAAAAACTGTAATATTATGAGAGCATCGTTATATGACATTAAACAATAAACGTCAAAGAAGATTGGCAGCTGGACAACTCCTTCGAAACATCTGCATTCGCACAGTAACATATCAATTTTATCCATTTGATTAGATTTCCCCCATGATCAGTTTTTAGACAGTCCCTATGTTATGAGGCCATAAGACTCTGTCTTCTATATAGCAAACTAAACTCAATAATCGATACTGAGACCAATCGAATTATCTCATAAAATAATTTAGAAGTAAGATTGATGACTCTCCGCATTAATGACGTTTATCTCTTAAAACATCCAAGAAATTACTAATTCTTTTTTTTAAAATTAGTATTTTCATTGAGTAAACATCTTATAGTAAGCACTTCTTTCACACCTTCCATATATGTGTACAATGATTGCATGTGAAATATGGGTAGAAGTTTCTTTCGTGTTAATTAAATGTTAGGGATGTCTCTTTTCATTTTTAAAGCAATTTATCATAATCATGTTAATTAATATTTTGTACCAAAGGATTTTGTTTTATTACCATCACCAATGTGATATACCAAATATCCTATCTTTAATATATATACACACATGTATATATACATATATATATATATATATATATATATATATATATATATACACACATGTATATATACATATATATATATATATATACATGCATACATACATATGTATATATATATGTACACACACACGCGCACATATATATATACCGAGTGTCCTAGCTTTAAACTTATTTTTATTTTTTAATCAATGATTATAATTGTTAATTTAAATTTAAAGGGCAATACATATATTTATTCAACATATATTAAATTTATGCAAAATTACCTTAAACTTCTTTTGTTTAAATTTATAACATTAAAAGTCAGAATATGTTTGGGAGAGTTATCAATATTTTATGTTATTAACTAAAGATTTCTACAAATTCTATACATGCTTAAGTTTTACAAAAAATAGTATAGCTTCTTTCAGCAAAACGGATTGAGATTAAAGTGTACTTTAATGGTAAAATTTAGCTTAAATTATTAAAATTTTAATTGCAAACTATAATACCTAAAAACACTGTTAAAAGAGTAAAATTATTTACTGAAACATAGATACATACATATATATGTGTATATATATATATATATATATATATATATATATATATATATATATATATATATATATATATATATATATATATATATATATATACGAAGGTTACTCTGAATTTTTTGAGATACTCGCAGACGAGAATTTGCAAAATAAAAATAACGGTTTAATTTTAAGATACAAAGTATTTTAACTCAGAATACGATTTTTTACAGGCTTACTTCAACTGGCTTAGCATAAAATAAATTTTAAACTGAAGAGAAAATGGAGTTGACGCGAGAACACTTTCGCTGTATGATTTTCTACGATTTTAAAGTAGGATCAAATCAAGAAGAATGCGTTCAACGATTGCAATTAGCATTTGGTGATGAATCTCCCGCTCAAGCTACTGCATTCAGATGGCTTAGAGAATTTAAAAGAGGTCGTAATTTTCTTCAGGATGAAGAACACACAGGAAGGCCACCGTCGGCAGTAATACCGGATAACCTGTCTGCCATTCCAAAAATGTTAATGGATGATAATTGTATGAAATTTTTTGTGGGTGTGTTTTATACTAAAATTTATAGTAAAACATTTATTACATAACATACATTTTGTCAAAATGTTAAAGTATTAATTTAACAAAAATATAATTGCTTAGAATGGATTAAAAAAAAGGTCACATAAGTGATGGGACACCAATAGATATGCAACAAAAATCCTCTGAAATAAGCAATAAAAACATTTTTTGGGTGTTTTATTTTTTCTCAAAAGCAATTAGCAATAATATATAAAATTGTCTGCAGTATTTTTCTCCAGATTGTTTTGGAATTTTTGTATTTTTAGCTATATGCAGCCATGAATGCTAAATGAAAAGAAACTTCGCCTGAAATTCGAAAATTAGTCATTAATTTGCATATTGAAAGTGGAAAAATTATTAGAGAAACTACTGAAACACTTAACTTGAGTCATTCAACAGTTTTCAATATCATTAAACGATATACAAAGAATTAAATGATTCAGAATGAAAGAAGACATTGCCGACCATCAAAGCTATCCAATGGAATTAACCGAATTGTCATTCAAATAGTTAAAAAAAAGTACAAGAATGAGTGTTCCTAAAGTTGCTGATGATTCACCAGCATTATATAGAATAATTGTTAATCCTGAGATTATTAGAAGAGTAATTTGATCTGTTGGATATCACAGTAGAGTAGCCGGGAAAAAATTCTTCGTAAGTGAAAAGAATAGAAAAGTCAGACTGGCTTTCGCAAAATCCAACATAAATAAAAATTCTGATTACTGGAATAAAGTCATATTTGCTCTGATGAGAGTAAATTTAATATATTTGATTCTAACGGTAATTTCTTGGTGTGGAGAAAACACATTGATGAATTTCTTAAACAGAACTTGGTGACAACAGTAAAACATGGTGCAGGAGGTGTAATGGTATGGGTGTGTATATCGTCCGCTGGAGTTGGTAATTTTGTTTTTATTGACAGTAAAATGGATCAGTACAAGTATATTGGCATTCTAAAGCTAAATTTGAAATCTTCAGCGTGAAAACTGAACCTTCATAACGATTTTAATTTCTGCCAGGACAATGTAGCCCCAAGCACTCTTCTTTGAACGTTAGACTCTGGCTGCTGTATAACTGTCCTGAAATAATATAAACACCACCACTATCTCCAGACTTAATACCATAGAGAATATTTGGTAAAAATTGGAATCAAAAATTCGCAAACACACCATTTCTTCAAAAAAAAAAAAAAATTAAAGTCAGTGCTTCAAGAAGAATGGGGTAAAATCACTCAAGATATCTCAAAAAAATTTGTCAAATATATCCCAAAAAGATTAAATAATGTTTTAAAAGTAAAATAATATCCAACAAAATATTAAAACCTTTTAAAAAGTAAAATTTTTGGATAAATATTTTATGGAAAAGTAAGTGTCCTATCACTTATATGAGCGTTTGTGATAAAATTTTGTAAAATAATTACATTTATTGCGTTAAATGTTTTTGATGCACTGTAAATCAAAGAAAAAAAATTATGCTAATAGCTGCATAGTTGCTTTACTTTGGTGCAGTCAAGATATGAAAATTTATTTGATTTCTATAAACAAGCTATGGGAAACAAAATAATTTAAGAGATATATTTTATGTACTCTCTCTCTTATTTAAGTGCTCACAAAATAATGTTAGAGCCTTGATCTTCTGTATAAAGTGCAGTAAAATACTTCATGATAATTTTTTGAGTTCTAACTTATCCATTTACTTCAAATATAAAATTCAAAGATTTTCAAAATTTAATTTTGTACAAAGGTATGTGTCATGCGATGATACAGTTTTATGTCGATTGCCCTTTTAAAGAGTTTTATGTCGATTACCCTTTTAAAGAGTTTTATGTCGATTGTCCTTTTAAAGAGTTTTATGTCGATTGCCCTTTTTAAGATATACCTGTGTTGTAAAAATATTTACTTAATTAAAATTAAATTAGTTTTAATAATGTTAATTACCATTCTGTAAAAATTAGAACATTCTTTTCAATGTATATCAAAAAGTAAATAAATCATTCATAAAATTTAATTCATGCAAAAAAGTGTACATACTCGTTTTGTCCATGCAAGTTTAATATTAAATTATTTTTCTGTAGTTCCAGTTTTCAGTCTAATTACAAAGTTCAAATCATTTTTTTTTCATATCTAACTGTGACCATATATTTTAAAGCTACGTCCATATAAGCATTCCTAAAATGTGTAGGAATAATGTATACTTCCTTATTGTAGCAGTTCTCTCTCTCTCTCTCTTGGCCTTCTTTGACGGATTTAGGATTACTCTAAGATATCAGACACGATTTCAACAACCTCTGCGGCAGGAACATAAAAATAAATAAAATCATATAAAAATAATGTAACACAAATGCTAATGGATGAAGACATGTCTAGATTTTGTTGATATTTCAGTGAGGTTTTGCCACTTTCTTGGCGGTATATCTTGAAGATTTAGTGAACTGCAAGATATAGAGCCAAGTGTTTTGAATATCTGCCTCAGTCGGTCTCATTTCAATAAGGAAGTACTGAATATTTCGAAGAAAATAGTGAGTAGAAATAAAGTGCAAAACAGATTAATTTTTGTAACAATACACATCTTCAGAAAGCTATAAGAAATATGAAACTCTTAAGTTCTAAAGATGAATTATAATATTTCCTGGAAATAAAACATGACACTAACATAGAAAAAATTAAATATAAAATAGTTATTTGATTGGAAGGAATTCTTAAAAGCAGATATTAAAAAATGGTGTTAAGGGAAATATATAGTGTGTCGAAATACAGCTGTATTAATATAACTCTGCACTTTTAAATGTGCAGATACATCAATGGATTTTGAAAAATAGTAACTGAAGATAAATTGCACAAAAAATATTTTCTTGATTATTCTAAAAAAAATGTTCATTTAAAAATTCAGAATTTTTTCATATTTTTCCCATTTTTAAATACTAAAAATTTCCTCTTTTTTTAATTCATTTAATAAATTACCATTAATTTATGAATCATTATATTTATAACATTCGAACTCAACTCATTGAAGTTTTTCTAATTCTTTTTTGAATTATAAAAGTGTAAATAATATCAAAACAAGTTTCTTTATTTAATATTAAATTCTGTTTTTTTAGAATTTAGAAATTGGTTTTTATGTAAAACCGACAAACATTAGGAAGTGTTTTAAAATAGAGCTTTAATTTAGTAAGAAACTTTAAATGAATTCCCAATAAAAAATGTAATGAAATATTTATTTTACCAAAACTAATTATACAGGAAAAACATATTTGTAAAAAAAAAAAATGCATTTTCTTTTCGAATTACTACCATTTACCTGTAAATTTATAAAATTTTTGCTGGATCCTAAAACTCTTATTCTGTTTCCAATATTATACATTTTGGACTAACTTCTAATTTCTCTATTATTTTTTGTGAACAATAACTCTCAAATCTGTTCTGACACATACGCCTTTTGCAAAAGTAAAGCAATCGTTTTGTTAGTTTTGAAATAGTAAAATAAAGATATATAGAAAGTTAATGTTTACAGGTCTTCAAAGATATTTTCAAACATTTTATAAGAAGAAAACTTCTTTAGTAATTATGAAAAGATATTTTATAATTAAATAAAATTTTAAATTTAAGACTTCAGATATTTGGGTTTATTTACTGAATATACGTAAAAATATGGATAACTTCACTGAAATGAAATATTTCTGTATTTTACATTTTGATTCTTGGCTTAAATTTATTTACATTTAGATGTCACTGAGACAGAGCATTTTGAGCTGAAATTAATACTTTATTGGTATCACAAATATTTAATGAAAACGCTTCAAATAAGAATCTGAATAAAATGCTAATTTGAATTGAAAAAAATATATTATATTAAATATTCTTTTATTAAAACTTGGTGAAACAAAGCAGAAAACTATTTCAAAATCATAAACGCAATGAGAAGATTTCTGAAAGATTGAATTAACTATTCAGCCATACGAGGCAAGACAAAATATTATGAAGCGTCGCGTTAAAAACTAATTCGTAAAAGTAAAGAAATATATTTTCAGGAGCAGTGGAAATATGTTTTTAGAAGTACATTTGATAAAAAGGATTCAAAATCATTAATTATATACACATTAAGTAATATTTCGGAAAACATCGATTACAAGTTTTATGAATATTTATGGTCTTACTATACTAATTACTTTTATATATTTATTATTTTCTTTAACTTAAAGTAAAACACAATGATAGTTAAATATCATTGCTAAAAATAGATAATAATAAAACGTTTAAAGTAGTGATTTCTTAACGTGTCATAGTTTTTTGTGATAAATATTTTATTTATTTAAGCTGATTAAGTGTAGAATCGGGTACATCTTGCTTTGGCGATACATTTTGAAGATAAAATTCATTTTCGGGTAAACCTATCTTTGTATAGCTTTTGTGTATCAGCCATCTTGTTATTCAGATGTTGGTTCCTATCTTGGCGTCAAATAAATTGACAAAGGATTAAGGGGCACATGATTGTAAACTTTTACCACTTAAGCTGTTATAATTTCACGTCAAGTAAATGTGTATATATATATATATATATATATATATAGATAGATAGATAGATAGATAGATATTTTATATATATATATAGATAGATATATATATATATAAATATATATATATATATATATATATATATATATATATAGATATATATACATATATATATATATATATGTATATAGATAGATAGATAGATAGATATTTTATATATATATATAGATAGATAGATAGATACCATGTCTGATTTAATAAATGTATTAAAACTTTTTATATTATGATAAATATTAAAACTGGTTTTTATTTTTAATACAAAAATCACGGATTTTTTCTCAACTAAAAATCTCTTGAAAAATTTGCCAGCTGACCTAATTACAAGAATTACCGATCAGATTGTCCTGTTCTATTTTCTGGTATGCAATATTTATTCACATTGCATTCTTGATCACACTTCATCATTTCAAGTAAACACAGCTGAGGGTTGCTTTTTATAACGTAAACATTTTGACTCTCTTTAAAATATCTTAAAAATACTCTCTCTCTCTCTTCTCTTAAAAATTAACGAAAGTATACTCTTATAAAATAATATATAATCTTTGATTCAATAATAAATAAATATAATTTCATATTCATACATTTTCATACGCGAGGAACTCTCATGACGGTAAATTTCAATTATAATCATTGGGTACAGCTTAAAGAGATATCATCTAATGTGGGCTGATGCAATTGAACCTTACTTTCGAAGATTTTGCTACCAATCAGTTTGAATAAAGTAGTGAGGTAGTGTAATCTTTCTTGGATATTTGGAAAAAAAACTTTTACGATTCATTAGACACGTTGTATTCAATTTTTATCACACATGCAGGGTGTGCCAAAATGTCCGCATCAACTTTGCACAGCTCGATTCCTCGTTGGGATTACATAAAATCTGCCCTATCTAGCTGTGCAGAGTTTATGCGGTCGTTTTGAAACACCCTATATAAGTATTTTAAAGACAAAGGAAATATGTTCTCTTTAGTAATTACTTTTTTGCTGTATATATACAAGTAACTGAGTTTCCAATATTAAATAAATTTAATATTGGAGACTCAGCCACTTGTACTGAAAAATAAAAAAATCATTTATCTATAATTCATAAGAATTTGTTCATAAAATCAAAAAGCAAAAAAAAAAAAATCAAAAAGCAAAAAATCGCTCAATCTAAAAACTTTTAAGTGAGTTTCTATAACTTAATTTTTATAATTATATATATATATATTATAAAAGTATTTTTATAAATTATCTCACATTGCTGCTTCAATTTGGAAAATATTTTTACTTTCAACAACTTACTTCAAGTAAAATTTTCATCAAATTGTTTTAAAGCTATCAATACACGTTTAAAATGTTATGATATTTGCCTCTATAATAATAAATTTGTTTGTAAATCTTCAACGCTTAATGCGTTGGAAACCTATTTCAATACACCTAGAAGATTCGTTATTGTTTGACTGGCTGCTTATACATTCTATTTCTGTAAATATGCAATAACTTTTGTGTTTAAGATGGATAAAGGAATACTGAGAGGTAGAACCCAAATTCTTTTCTATGATATTAAGTGCTAAAAATATGGGTTTTCAGTATCTTCTTGATTTTTTTATAAATACGTTTTTTGTAGTACTTTTCTAGAATAAGGCAACAATTATACAATTATATAGTAGAAGTACAATTATATAGAAATACATGTAAGTTAAATTTAGTATTTATTTTTCCTGATTTATATATAAAAATCCTGTTAGCGTATATTAGCCTGACTTTCATTGTTCGTTAGCAAACAATGTTTTTGATTTATAGAATCTTATTATTCTAACATAATATTAAATTATCGTAAATGCTTTTTAAGAATACATTGGTAAAATTATTATCTATAGTAGTAAAAAATTATTGAAATTCAAAGCCCTTTACAAGTGTTTCACCTACGTCGGCGAGTACCACCATTGAATTTTCAATATTAAATAATAATTTTGCATGGTCAAACAAATCTCATTTTCAATTGCAACGGGTGGATGGACATATGAAGCTATGGAGAAAATTTCACGAATCTATAAGCCAGTTATGTCAACATCGATCCATTGAAGTTGATGGTACAAAGTTTTATGATGATATAAAACCCCTTTTATGCCTAAAGAAAAATCTGACAAGTGCCAATATGTATGCATTTTGTCTGATCAACTACACTTATTTATATTGATTGTATATTATTTATATTTTTTGTCCAATGGCCAAATTCAATAAAATATTGCTCCACGAACTGCCATCGAGGAAAGACTGTGGTATCACATATTTCTATAAATTCGTACATAGTCTTGTAAGTTTCACAGCAGGAACTACCTTCAAGTCAAGTCCATGAATCATCGTGTGTTGCGGCAGTTCATATTTTTGGGGTGCCTACACTATGTTGGATAAGTATGCCAGTTTTTCTTTACATATTGTTCACTGCATACATATTGTGACATTTTAGTATGAAAAATATAGAATTTTATGCTAATTTCCAAAGTTTACTAACACATCTACTTCGAGTCTTTTCTTATTTTGTATTTCGAAATAAAGGGAAACTGAAGTCGGTTATGCGCTCTTTATTTATATTATATATATTTTTTAATTTTTATTTTTTTTAATTTGTTTTTTTTTATATATATATTTTTATTTTTAATTTTTTTTATTTTTAAATTTTTAAAAGCTTATTCTTTTACTGCACCTATCAAGACACAAAATACAAATATTAACTACACTTCGTGCTAACTATTTTGTTTTGGTCTGATTTATTTTATTATTGTTTTGGCCTAAAATAACACAATGTTTTTTTAATAAGACGAAATTTGTTTGATTTCAAGATTCTGTTTCATATTTGTTCAACACTTCTTAAGGTAATGTAATAATTTAGTAATGAATGAACGATGTAAGCACTACGATTTCATTTTGAATAAATTTACAACTGGAAATGAGGTGGCCTTTTTCACAAATATATTGATATTAATTAAAACTCTCTTAGATTTATTTGAAAATGAGTCGCAGAATTCAATTATTTAATAAATTCATGTAATTTAATAGTGTAATTTTTGATAACATACTAAATCTTTTTATTGGAACTATTGAGTGTAATTAAATTTTTTTTTTTACTGTTGATGGTTCATTCAGAATTATGTGAACACACCCATCATACAGTATCTGTAATCATCAAATATTTAAATAGAAGTGATTTTTTTAGTAAATATAATTGAATTCATGTCATATTGCCATGATTATTTATTTAAAATATTTTACTTTAAGTTCCGCCAAATCATTTTTTTAAAATTTGGGTGGTCTATCCAAATTGACCTAATTAAAATCAAACCAAGCTTGTTTTATTTTGAATTATTTTCCTTCAACTAATAATTTTTGTTTTTGCTTAATTTAATATAATGGTATTTTTACCTGAATAAATTTATTAATATTTAAATCAACTATTATACAATTTTAACAAACTTCTAATTTTTTTATAATTGTTAATAGAAAAGTTTTCATTTAAGGAAATATTTTCACTCAGCTTACTTAAATAAAGTGAGGTTACTTCCATCTCAGAGAAAAGTTAAATTTTTTATAAAGGGAAAGAAATATTTTTTTGAACTGGACACTTTGACTTTTTTTACTACATCATTTTCTGTAAATAATGTTAGGGTTTTCTACCTTTGTGCACTCATATCAAAAAGCTATTTCTCTGTCCAGTAATCTTATTGCGTACATTTATTAGTATCAAAAATTATTATTTATGTCAGTAAATTATGGATTTCTTCTTAATAATACGTAACATTTATGCATTTATTTAGAAAATTAAGGAAATTTAAAAACATAATTTTATATGCAATTTTAAATGCATTCATATAAATAGTAAAATTAAGTTAATTGAGAATAGGCTTATATCGTATGATGTTGATGCATTCCGTTGTGTTTCAGTTTGACTTGAATCTCGACTTTTAATACAAGGGTTTGCATGGAGTAAAATAAAAAAAGCATAATAAACTACATAATAGAATGTTATGTTTGATACTGATATTAATGTGTATGATGAGAAATTTCGTAATGGTATGTAACTATTATTAGTAAGGTGATTTGGAAAATATTTTATTTAGAATGATATAAGAGGAGGCGGCTATGATGTTTTGTATAGGTTACCTAGAATAGGTTCCCATAATAAGAAAGGGTAAAATAAAAAAAAAATAGTTGCTCATTTTTATGACATTGGCAAAAAGATCAGTGCTTTGTGACGAATGAGTTGAATAGTCTATCATAAATAGATACTTTAATACACATCCATTCAATCCGACAAAATTCTTTTATACTATATCATTTTACATATATAGGCTTAAATGTAAATTCACTAAACTTTTTATGTAAGTTTTTTATATCACAAAGCAGTATCAGGAGTAAGAATGATCGTTGTTTTGAAGTCTCAATCTACCAAAATCCAGGCTATCCAAAAACAGCATACTCTAAGTCTTATACTTATTTTTTCCCATCATGCCTCAAATCCTTACAACTCGCCTACATAACATGCTTATACAGCAAAATATATATGATAGCAAGTTTATTAAGCTTATTAAATGCTTGTAAATTGCTTAATGACGTTTGCTAGAGAATAGTGTAATGATTCCAACCCCCGCGGATGACACTAGGAAGGCATTGAAAACAATTTTAAAAACAAGGATAAACTGTTTCGCTAGATTCAAAAAAAAAAAAAAAAAAAAAAAAAAGGCGGGATGGTGGAACTGTTTAGAATGCTGAATGTGTCTTTTCTTTTATAAAAATTTCGTTTAAATTTAATTTGTGTTCTGCCCAATTGTAGAAGATAGTAAATATTTGATTGCTATAAAATGATACATAATAAATTCTTGTTGCATACAAATTTAATTCAGTGACATATCAGTAGCATACAAATAAGTGTACTACATTTTTGTCATTTGATGAAAGCCAATATGCACATGTTGTTTACCAAATATGAACATTAATCCGATACAAATTAAAATTAAAGTTTAAACTTTGAAAGGAAAGGTATTATATGATAGGTCAGTATCGTCACCGCATTCATATATATATATATATATATATATATATATATATATATATATATATATATATATATATATATATATATATATATATATATATATATATATATATGAGTATAAGGTGCATACCATACATGTATTTGTTTACCAGTAATATTAAACTATGCTGGTGGCATACATATATAGCGGTTCAGGTAAGGCCTGTTATCGAATTCTATCTTAAAGTTAATGGGTTTGGAGTACCGGCCTATCACTAAACGCCTCGCAATTTTAAACCACAGTCAAGTGACCTGAAGAGGCACTCTCCTCTCCGCATGTGCTGCAGACATCGGAATCATCAGTAGATATCAAATGCATGTGTTTAGGTGAGACAATTACGGTATGCAAGTGATTAGCATTTCAGGACATACCTTTTAAAAAAATGCGAATGAAGTATCAATATTATGTGTAAAAAGCAATCTAAATTGTTTTTCGAAATGTTTATTTAAACGTTGTACATTGTAAACTAATCACTTTTTACCTCTTGTAAAAGATAAAAATTCCCATCAAATTTCAACAAAATATACTCCTGGATAAAATTTTGCAAATAGGTCGTTTATAGACAGTCATTATAAATCAATGTATTAGATGGAGACGTTGTAGAAAACTCCGCAAATTAAGATAGACATTTTATCCCTTCCTATTTGCGGTATTATATAGTTATTTTATGCACTATAAATCAAGAATTTTCCGCATGAGCAGGAGTAAAAATATCTGTATGAACAGCATATATGACCTATTTTAAAAATTAAAATTATTGTTTTTTATGATACAGTGTTGCGACAAAAATTGGTAATGTGCCCAATTTACTGTCTAATTTTATAGTGCTCTTCTTTGAGTGAAGGTATCGTGTAAAATTAACCTTAAAAAGCGAGAAATAAACAATATTCATTGAAAAATGAGCATTGTATCCATCTTACAGCCTTAACATCTGAGGAGACCCTGTGGGATACCCTTCACACACAAAACACATTTTGATGATATCTTGTTAGCATAGGTGATAAAATATAGTATGATACCATAACATTTTAACTTCTGAATATTGGTAACTGAATCCTTTTTTCTCAAATTAATGCGAAGTTTTCTCCTTACATATTCCATTAACTAATGAAATTTGCTCTTCTTATTTTGATTTCATTTCCTCCCAATATACGGTTCATTTTTTTATTACCAAGTAGTAAATAATCAGTTAGTCCCATTTTATGGATTGCGTTGGACGGAATCAGGGGATTTTTGTACGAATTTAAATTGATGACCTGTCCATAATCAAACATCTGTCTCTTCGATATATAAAATCTAGTATATAATGTTGCAGACTCATAAAAGGAAATTCATAGACGATACAAGAGAATTCTCTTATTTCTAAATCTAGGAGAGTAATGACTAAAAGTTTACAATCGGGTGTCCCTTAATTCTGTGGAGTTATTTTTAAAGCAAAGATAGGCACCAAGATGGGATTAACAAGATGGTGGGTATACAAAAGCTATACATAGAACTACCAGGGTTATCAGAAATTAGATTTTATTGCCAAGATATATCGCCAAATGTTTCACTAAGCCAAAGGGTATCCGATTCTACAGTGAACCCGCATTATCATATCGATTGAAATACATATATTATCTGTCTTCCAAATTTTCTTTTACTTAATGAATGTTTCGAGATATTACAGCTTTTGTAAATAAAAACTAATTGAATTTGATTCTGCAGACTACAAAATGTTAAAGAACATGTTAATTCACATATTTCTTTCTTTAAAAAGAATGCAAGATTTATGCTAATTATAATTTTCAGAAATGCAGAAGGGAATTTTGAGATAAGATAGGTGAAATTTCATTAATAGAAAATGATGTGCAAAAACTAGATTTTTTATATAAATGTTTAACATAAAACAATTTTCTGTCATGAAAAATTAATTTATACTTTTTTCACTCTTCTTATTGTTAATATTTTATTGTTTGAGAACTAAATATGACAATCATATAGCTTTAGATATTATTAAAAAAAACTCCCTTATTTGAAATTTCTGATATTAAATTTTAAGTTAGTTTCTAATGATAAAATTTAAGCAAACCTTATAAGTGGAACTAAAATTGTTAATTTTTTGCCCCCTACTTTTCATAATAAATTGACATTTTTGAGGGGAACTATTTAGGAAAATAAGTCCTTAACCAAACAAAATATTGTTTCAATTTATCACTTATTAAATAATTTCCCTAGAGATTTCTACAAAATATTTTGTCTTAAATCAACAGGTTTGGCAAACTGCACATAGAAATCGATCTCTATTTTTAAACAGCAGATTCCTTTGTTTCATTGCTAATGCAAAATATACATCATCATTGGAAAACTGCATTTGATTACTTCTGCATTGATAGATTTGCTCTAAGAAACAATTCTACTTAAAAATAGAAAAAAGTAGTATAGAAAACCTTAATTTCATATTTATTGGAAGTCTTCTTTCTTAGTAGAATTTAAGGTTTTATTCAAAGAAACTGCAGATATTTTATGATCCACGACTTGTTAGCATTTTCCATTCTGGTAAAACAATAAACATAAAAGCATTAAAATAAATTTAATTTGAAATGCTAGGGAGTAACCATAAAATATTTTCGACATTTGATTTATAAAAATTATGATTACATTATTTTGGAAAATGTTTTATTACAATATAAAAATTATTTCAATTATTAATTACTTTATTCTCTAGCGCAACTATTGTTACTACCAGATATATTCTTTCCAAATGGATGCTTAAATTCTTTAGTAAGTCAAGGCATAGTGCAAATAAATAAAAACTACATTAGGAATAATTAATAAAGAAAATAATTGGAATCTAAGCGCATCCTGATATCTAGAATTATCAATAAGTCTTTTTGTAAAAGTCTAATTAATATCTATATACTTTTACAAAAATAGTTAGATGTATTGAATAAAATGATGTGCACAAAAACATGAGTTCAAAAAATGAATATTTAAAATTAAATTTTTTCTTGAAGTTTTTTTCATTTCTGTAAGAAAAGGATGACGCAAATTAAATTAAAATTCAGAAAAATAAACAAAAGCATGAATAAATACTCAATATATGAAAATATATAAAAATAATAATAATTTACAAAAAATGGTTGTATTATGGTTGTGAGTTCACGAATTAACTCAAGAAATTTTATAAATATTGATTCATAGTTACATAATGTTTTGCATATCATTTATTGAAATTTATAATTTTGTTCATTGAAAAACAAAAATTAATGTAAATTTATTCATTTATATAAATCGCATTGAATTAAATCATGATTTTGAGAGTATCTAGTTTGACTGTAGTTTGATGTAGAGTCTCTTTACGTATATGAAGTTATAAGTGCGAAAGAATAATGAAGAGGAAGTACGTTTATGATTTTCTAGTTTATTCATTGTTTTTCTGAACAGGATATGGGGCCTAAAGTGGGGACTGTTTTATACGTGATTTCACGCTAAATGTATCTTTCTTGTTTAAAAAAATTGAAAAAAAATGAATAGTCAACCATGCAATTTCTAAAACTTTCCTTTATGACTTAAACTTTTTCTTACATGGAATAGCAGAAATAAATGACATAAGTTTCATTATATAATTTATAAGATTATTAGTTGAGAAAAGTTAAGCAACAAGAAAATGAATCGCACTAATCAGCCAAAAAATATTTCAATATATGGACAAATTGCGTTTTAAGGAAAAAATTAGTTATAGATCTTAAGAAGTTTCACAAGAAATTTATATAAAAATTTGGAAAATTATATTATTTCTTCTTTATAGATAATACAGCAGAAAACTACTTCTGCTTGGTTATATATAGTTTGTTTATTACAAAAACTTGTATAGGTAGGGATCTTTATTTACTGAAATCACTTCTACGTTCACTAAGTTCGAATTAAAAGTTATGGCAAAATCATTATAGCACGAGAAAAATTTTATTAAAATGATATTTTAATCAAAATAATATTTTTGCATGAATGCAACAATTTTTTTTTTATCTTGATAAGAGATAACTGTTGTCATCAACAAAAGTTAAATACTAAAATCCTTCAAAGAAATAAAATTTTTAGGAATAAAATGCAGTAAAAACTATCTTTAAAACAAAATCTTTTAAGTAAAATTAAAATAATAAGTAATTTTAAGCAAAAAATGTTCATTTATAATTTGAATTTTATGATTAGAGATATGAGCTGAAATATATATATAAGAGAAAGGGGTGGAAATGTATGGTAGCATATAATACACTTGGGAAAGAATTTAATTTCTTATAACGAATGTTTGATGCTTAAAACTGTTTAATTACACGTTTTCTTATTTATCATGGTTTTACCTGTTTCTCTGAAAATAATTATTATTATGATATAGTAATAAACATTATAAAAATAATTTTTAATACAGAGTTCAATACTTTTTAAAAAGTGCCAACAACATTTGCAACATATGAAGCAAAATTTATTTTTAATGTTTTTATTCTTTTGATTATGATAAAAATAGTTGAATTTCAATATTTGTAAAGAAAATTTTGGATAAGTATAAATTTGAATTGTGAATATTTTTACATAAAGAAAAGATACTCATGTTTTAAAGTGAAAAGCTATTATAGTTATACCCACTTTTTTTCAGGTCTGATTTAACAGAACACATTGTTTTCACTTATAGTTTTTTCGATAATTAAAGTATCAAATCTGATAATTATTTGGTTTAGGGGAAGATATTTGATTTTATAATTGTTTTTTTCTTCAGATTAAAAAAACGTTAAATATTTTAACATGATCCGTAATAATCAGATAAAATATAATAGTTACAATAATTGATGCATTGAACAGTTGTTACTTTTATGTATTCATTACAAACCATAATTTTTGCCAAATGAAACAACTACTTGCAAAATTTGAAATAAAAAGGAATCTAGGATTTTTAATATATTTAATGCATTTCTTGCTAAAGATTTATAAGTGCTGCACCATTTTATGCTAAAATAAAATTTTTATAGTTAATTTATCTTATTTATTATAAAGTATAAAAATTATCTTTATTATTCATAAACTATGTATTTATCTACTTTAACAGATCTTATTTTTTGTCCGGTTAAATTTTTTAAAAATCAAATCCTGGTTTTCAGAAAATGGGCTTTGCTAGAATTAAAATTTCTTTTTCAGTCATATTAATTACTTATTTGTATACTCTATAATGAACAAAAACAATAGTTTTTCAAAAATCGAAAAAATACCACAAAAAAATTATTTTTGTGTAAAGTAAAGCGAAGAAAGAGAATGCGATACCTATAAACGAAGGGGAAGAACCGCGTACTTCTTTTTCGGGAAGAGAACAACCAAGTTTTTTAAAAGAGAAGAATTCTAGACCAAAAAATGTCACCTCATTTAAATTAATTACGTCATAGAGTAAGCAAAAGCAAATTTATAGGGAGTTCAGATTAGCGTTGATTAATGTTTCAATTAATTGCAAGCGTTCTAACTAAAATTTTCAGAATGAAACATAGTTTTTATTTTAAGTTATCCAATGACCAACATATCCACACATTCCATTCTGTGCAGCTATCCTCAATTCAAAATCGGTCGAAATTTCGGTGTATAAATATAATAAAGATTTCTTACTTACATAGATCAATCTAATTTACTCAATAGAACGTTTTCTTTCACTATGAACACATCTCAAAATATTTACTCTTAAATACTATGTGTGAGAAAAGTACTCATAAATATATAAGCAAAAATATAATTGTTTTTATTATATTCATCGTCATGTTATTTCTTTAGAAATGAAGATTTTACAACCTATACTAAGCATTCAAACACCCATAGTATGTCTAATAGTATTATTATGAATATATTAGGCACATTAAAATAATATAAAGATTACACTATTGTATTATATTACGCATGAATAATTACTGTTGCACATGCTGTGCGTGTTCGTTATATTATCTGTTCTTATGACGCGCCACATTCCATTTACGTTTTAAGAGTTCAGCTTTTAAGCATAAAGTTCTGAGCGAATTCAACACCGGTGTGCACAACTGCCTTATGACAAAATTTCATCAGAGATGATGCCTGTTTACACATATCTTGTAAAAATTCCTTTGGAATAATCAGTAAACATTTCTTAAAATATGAACCCCAAAAATGAATAATATTGAAGACGTGGAGTATCAACTTTAAATTTAATCACTTTTTTCATTTCATAAATATTCATACTTAAACAATAGAAGCATAATAGTAGTTATAAAGCTAATAATATAATAATACTTTAGTTTTCCTTTATTTAACAATATGACCCCTAAAATAAATTAATATAAATAAAAAAATCGTCTTTGTCGGTTTAAATTAACCATAAAGTGATTGTTTTGTCTTATTTTGCTTTTTCTTCTGTTTTATTTTCAATGTTCAGTTTTGGAAGCAATATGGCTAATGATCTGAAAATTTTAAAACTAATTATTTAGAACCCAACAGGTAATTTTTAGGATTTAAGAAGTTTTACAAACGGAAAAAATTATAATTAAAAAATACTTCTTTATTACTGATAAAAATCACAAATGGAATTCTTCTCATCGCCGACGATATTCAGACAATCGATGGTGACCTTCGACATGCTTGCTGCGGCTCAAAGAATGCGATTTGAAGGCAGGCAGCAAATTCGTCGACAAGTCGAATTTGATCTTTTTCAACGTCTCTGAGTTTAAAATCTAAAGGTAAGGTGTATTTTAACTAAGCAACTTAAATTACACGGCCTGGTAGAGAAAAGTTGCTATCGTAAAGATGCAGGAAATATTCTTTACCTGAGACTCACAACCGACGATCGTCACATCATTTCCTTAAAATTACCATTAAGCATAATCTCTTTAAATATACCACTGGTTTCAAAACCTCTTCTCTGCTATGGCGTATTATTGAGAAGAAAATGTCAGCTTAAGTATCAACATAGTCATTTAACCTAGTTCAAAATTAGGAATAATTGGCGTCAGTCGCTAGAAATATTCAACCAGAAACGTATTGTATAACTTAATCTAGATTTTAAAATCGTGACATCACCTCAAAATCATTAATAAAAACCGAAATTTTGTTCTTAGTAACATATTACAATACAGAATTTTTGAAAAAGTTATGATAAATGTAAATTTTGACATAAAAATATTCACATTAAAATAGAGATTTCAACATGGTTAATAAAACAACTTCTGAAATAAATACTGTAGATAATTGGGATAGGTTCTCATATTTTATTTACTATCTTCAAATCAATTAGTTGTTGACAACATCAGAATGGATTTTCGTTTCCCGTTTCATAAGATAGAACACGATAGACATTCAAATGTCATACAGATGATTTTAACTATTAGGTTGTCATCTGCAAGTTATGTTTCAAAAAATGTTCTCAATTTAAACTAATTAAAGTTGACTCACCTTTTCAGTAATATTTACTCAATATAATACATGCTGTCATATTCATGAAAAATATAGAAACAGCGCTTCCACTGTTACCTTGAGTATTTTCTTTTAAATTTTAGACCTTTTAATATGCAGTCATAGTTATGGAACTAGTAGAATATCCCCCCCCCCTATATTGGAGATCATTGCGAATTTTTTTTTTCGTCGCCAAGTTAAGCTTATGTCTTTTATCGAGAAAATTTTCCCTAAGTTCCAAAAATACGCATTTTCGAAAATTTTAAATCACATAATAGTATACAAAATCTAAAAAAGTATTACTAAAAAATGAATAAAACTTTTTCTGTTGGGTTTGCCTTCTCTTCAAAACAGCCGGTAAAAGAAATAACTAAATAACAATGACTTACTTAATGTGACGTCAAGGTCACGTGTCGAATATGCTCGGTGATATTAAAATATATAAGAGTATTAAAAATATATAGGAACAATATATTAATAAACTAACAAAAATATATAAGAAACAGATAATAATAAATAAACAAACAGAAAATGAAAAAAAAACAGTTTACGACGTTAATAATATGAAAGAAAAGTATAATAATAAATTAAAAAATATATATGTATATAAGAAAAATATATAATAAATAAACAAAATAAAAAGATATAAACAACAAATAAACAAAAAGAAATTGGAAAAAAGAACAGTTTACGATGTTTGGATGCTGGCGACAACCAAACAACAACAAACGTAGAACAAAAAGTTCGAGTTGCGAGTAAAACGAAAACTTCAAATGCTGTTGCCACTGAAAAGAACCATATACATGACGTAAAAATGATGTAAAACAAGATCAAAACCAAATCTGGCAACAAAAAAATCTGAAAAACAACACAAACTTAAATTAGCAACAGGATAATGAAAATAAAGGACGCTAGATTTAGCGAGAAATCACTTGGGGGGGATATCATACCTGCACCGTAATAATATTTAAACATTAATGTATGATGAGAAGTAACACCAACTTTATTTAGCATACATTAATTATGAGTAAATAGCCTTAATGGTTTCTAACTTGATTACCTGCCTGTTTGATCATCAATCCACAATACAATCGAAACGTTTAAAACTCGCATAAGTTTTCAGGAAGACCCAATTAAATAAATCAATTGGTAGTAAATATATTTTATTTTTTGTTTATAACAATTACATCATACACATACTGTATAGTCTTAAATAATAATTTTATAGACATGAAACCATTTGATCTAAATCAACTATGTTGTTTTATTGCTTATCTCCAAGGGTCTGATAGAGTCAGACCAAATCTAGGAATCCGTTGACTGAGAGGAAATCCATGACAAGGGAGAAAGTGTAGATTTCGTCCCATAGTATATTCATACAAAATAATTGCTAATTTAATTTAACGCAATTCCTTGTTTAATTTTCATGTTACTTTGAAATGTTATCTGAAATTATAACATTACTACCTAAAATTATTACTTACAAAATTTTCTCTGTATTTAATAGTCAAAAAATATAATTATTTATCACAATTGAAATAGTAGAATTATAAAAAGAATATTAAAATAATTTTTTGCTTGACATCAAATTTTAATAACATGATTTTGGCGTATTCTAGAAAATTTAGAGAATATCGTTTTCATTCACATCTCAATTATTCCATATTTTGAAATGTAATTTAATATAAGGTAAAAAACTTACAAAATATTTATAACTTCAAATAATCATTGATATTATATTCTTCTTTTAACTAGGCTAATAAAGATCAATGTCTTCAAGTTGCTATGGTAACAAAAAGTACTCTATTTTGGGATTTAAGATTCAATTGATACTGTTTCGCATTTAATTTGCTGCTTTACAATAATTTAAAAGTTAAAATTAAATTTACTTTTAGATTTTATCATTACAATTTGCAATTATAAAAATTAATCTTGTCAGTCTTATTTAATGAAGTAAATAAAATACTTCACGATTGATTATTGCAGCTTTCATAGCATCAATATGTCATTCGGATATGGTATTTACTTTGTTCTGATATTCTCTTTATTTCATAACTTTTTCTCATACTTTGGAAATCTACTTTGCTTTTAAAAATTTCTACATAGTTATATTTTATCTCTCACTTAATTTAGCATTATCTACAAAACTTTAATTAGAGACGTGTATTTCAAATTAGATATAAGAAATTGAAGTTATTAGGTATAAGAAATTGAAAATTTGTGTACTCAGTATTTGCCAGTATTGTTGCGGTATCATCATTTCGATTTACCCAATATGAAAAAGAATACGATTATTTTCTTTTCTGGGAAGTTTGCGCTATTTTGAAAAGAACATATTTTGTGAACTACTCGTATACTAATATTACCAAAAACTGTTAAAGCATTACAATGCATGCTAAATTTGTTATAGCAGCACCATTAAAGCGAAGCACCATGAAAACTGAAGTGCATCACATATTAATGTCGTAAGAAGCGAATTTCATTTTGTAAGTCTCATGAAGATTAATGACTGATAAGCTATGGTTGAAAAATTTACTTTCCAAATATGAATTGGATTTCAAATGATGCTGTTGTTACGAATTGATATTTATTATTTCTATTCTTCTACTCAATAACAGATTATAATATTTCTTCTGGAATTGAACACTAATTTTCAACTATAGAAAATATCTCTCGTAATCAAATGAGCATGGTAGAGCATGAAATGGTATAATGTTCAATACATTAGTTTTACTGTCGTGGAGAGTTATTCTATTGTAATTATGAGTTTTTTCGAAAATTACCTATTTTGGATAAAAAAAATTACTTTGTTAAGAAAGTTAGAAAATGATACTTTTCAATACATTTTCAGAAGTGGGTGATAAATTTTACAGAACATTGCTTTCCGGTATTTATGGAGAACAGTCAAAAACTAGTTCCATGTCATTAAAAAATGTGTTATGCATGATTATAAGATGAATTTGTGTTGCGATAAAACTATGAACAAACGGCAGTTGACAGTTAAATTAATGTAGATTAAAAAAAAAATGTTAGACTAACACACTATGAGAATATATGCCATTGTAGAAAAATCAGAACAGTTCCATTGTACTCCTGTACGATAATCATCGTGATTGGAAAGAAAGAAATCGCACTGACTGTCATAAATACTTTGCGGCCTATACTGCTTAAAAAAATTATTTTTAGAAACTACTAAAAAGTAGTGAAAAAATAGAAAATAGTACTAACTTTTTTTTTAAATTTTATAAACTAAATAATCATCGTTTATTGATAAAATGCGTTTAAATGCCTAAGTTTATTTCTTGCTGAAACTACATAGACAACTATCGACGGATTGCGGGAGTGTAATAGAATAATAGTAAAAAAAATCCTTTACAGTTGTAGATTTAATCAACAAGTTCTGTGATTCTGTCAAACTTTTTTGGAACGTAAGAAGTATATCATCAGCAACACTGAATTTAATTTGGTATGTAAGGGAAATATCAAGTGCATTAAAAAAAATTGTCAAATAAATGCAAAACAAACTAGTAGGATATATCTCCCAATTTAATCCCAATTTTGGCGGCTTTTTTCTTCACCGATCTGAACGCGTGTTTTTATATCTGAAAATTTCCCAAAGTCCGCCGAATTAAAACGCCAAACTAAAAATTCGAAAGCTGTGGCCACTTAAGAAAAAACCATATGCTTGACACAAAATGATGTGAAACACGAGGAAAAAAACAAATTTGACCGCAAAAAAATCCGAAAAACACCAAAAACTCAAATTGGCAACACTATAATAATAAAAAGAATGCTAGATTTGGCGAGAAATATCTTAGGGGGATATATCATACTTATATCAACGAAACAGTAATTTTTGAAATATTGAAGAGATTTAATGATAATTAAAGAAAAATATACCTAAAATATTCTCTATTTTATAGTTTTAGAAAAAAATGAATGAAGAAATATATACTAAATCTTCTTAAGAATGAAAATATTGTTATTTTATAATTAATATTCTTTTATTTGAAGGAAATGAATTTTCAATAAAAAATTTTACTTGAATTTAAATGAAAATTTTATTTGAATTTGGTAGCCTAGCTCATAAATGTTTTGCTGATTGACTGTTCATACAGGAAACTTTAAGTGGGTGGTAAACATTTTGTTAGAAAAAAAGTCCTTTCATCCCTATATAATTTCCCTGAAACGGAAATATAAAAATGAATACAATCATGAGAAATAAAGGTAATACGTAAGCTGAAAAATTTATGCATCCGTAGAAGCTTACAAAAGAGCTTGCTTTCAAAATATATGAATGCAAATATCGATGGTAAAGGAAGGATGACATCTCTTGTTTCATTTCTTTTTATTCAAATATATTCTACTACTGAGAAAAAATTTAGGTTTTACTATTTCAAAAATAAATTAAAATCTTATAAGATTAATTAACCAAAAAATTTTCCTGAATCAGCGTGCTTCATAATCAAATTTGCTTCTATATTCAAGCTAAATTTCCCGAAAGTGGTCTCATACATTTCTTAAAATTCTAAATCCATTGGAGATATTTGCATTTATTTTTACTAGTCCATCCCTCACTATAACGCTGCTTAATAATGCTGCATTTTTTTTCAAGCTGGTATAATTCTAGGAGTACTGACTTCAATTTTTATGATACAGAAATTTATTCATTTTTTAAAATATAGTTACGATAAATCTACGTAAATGAAAAAGTATTCATTTTTTACGCAAAATATTAAAATATATGAAACAGTCTTTTATATTATTTATCTCATTATCCAACCAGTGTCTATAAAATATTATTTTTCTTCGGATTAATTTATAAAAAGTGAATAATTTATGTTAAATATTATACACTGAGTTGTTTTTTAAAGTGTATTACATATATATATAATATACATACTTAAAATATATTATAAATCATAAAGTATTACTATACTAAATAAGCATCTATCTCATAAAAATCAAATTTTAATTTTTGCTCTTTTTATGTGTTGGAATCTCTTGAAAGTTATTTTGAAATATAACCCCGTGATGCGTTGAATACATTGCATAAAATACACTAATTAGCAATAAGTATTAACCAAATTTTTATTGCCATAAGCCTAATTTCCTATTTTAATTAAACGCTAAAGTTAAATTTCAAGTTGTGTTTGAAAATTGATTTGCAACTATTGCAGTTTTTTTAAAAACTGTAAATGTAGCAAAAATAATAATTATTATATTTAACTCAAGAAAATGATATTTATCGCATTATGTTGTTTCTGTTTCTTATCCTATCTGGTTAGCCAATGGAATAAACCCGATTCATGAAGCCCTGAATAGACAAAAATTCCAAAATAGGAAGAGGACTTCAAAACAAGTCCTCTTTTTAAAGTCCTAAGCAGGGAAGTGGATGACCAAGGGTAAAATGCGCGATGCTGCATTTTCTGCACATGAAGATCTTGTTTCCTTGGTCAATTTTAATACATTTCAAGCATCCAATTATCAGTTTTTATAATGATGACAGCTTCACAAGACTACCTGTAAAAGTGACAGAACCTTCTTGTTTCCTGCCACCATACCAGTCAGAAGATGGAGCAGAACACCGAGATGAAGCAATAGCAGACTTGACTTTTAAGCGTACTTCCAAAAAAATCAGGGTATAAAATGTTATAGCCATTAAAGTTCCTAATTATATATACATATATAATCTTATTATTTTAAAAGCCAAATTAGTGATAATATAAAAATTAATAATAATGATATGAAAGATTTTGATGTCAGGGATGCTAATTTCTAAGAGAGTATCTTTTTTTAATGGGAGATATTTTTGATTGATTGATTGTTGTTGTTTTTGTTACTTGGGACACTTGAAGTCAAGTTCGCTCTGCCGACGGCTATACGAATTTAAATCAGTTGGATGTATCTTTCGTTTAACTAGACCACCACGAAGGTGAAAGCATGTAATAATGGTTATAGTAGATATAACAAGCAGACAAGTGATTGAAGAAATAAATACTAAACGTACGTTACGTCTTAACACTGATTATATGACTTTTTTAATTTTAACAAAAGTTTGGTTATTTTTGTTTTTTAATTTACAAGGCGTACATTTTAATCCAAAAACAATAAATATCGAAAAATGGCAACATTAAAAATAACTTCTTGTTCCAGATGTGCTTCCCCTACTTTGGTAAGCAGAATCCGAAAAGCATGTATACTTAATTACTCTAACCCTTTTAACAAATCCATTCATAAAATATATCGTGTGCGGGGGTATTAAAACTCCTCCAAAAGATGGCACTACCAGAGGGGTTTTATTTTTCCAATTTCGACTTTGATCTGATGGGGGAGGAAATTTTCTCCAGAGCATTACATCTACAGTAATTTCTCAACGACTGACCACGGGACTTTCAATTTCACAGATTTAACGAGCACGTATATCGCAAATAATCGGTGGTGTTGGTGGTATTGGGAATCGAAACTCGCCCTTCCGGATGAAAGGCCGATACCCTAATTACTAGGCTACCACGGCCCATGATCAGAGCTGATATACCCAATTATCAAATTCATACTAAATATATTATTTATTCATTAATCATTAATACCTCACATTAATTTGCAGCAAGTGCAAGTATAAGTATTCAATACTGATTTACCATTTTTCATTCCTTTTTGTATTTCCTTTTATATTCTTTACTTCTTGTATGCATGCAATTTGATATATATTTTAAATATCTGTCTTACCACATCCTGTCAGACAACTATACTTTCCCAAAAACTACAAATCTCTGAAACTGGATCAACTGCTAAAAAATATCAAAATTCAACAAGGAATAAAAGAAATTATGTATAAGGTCTTCATTAATTCTCTACCATTAGAATAATCTTACTTTTGTTAATTTGTTTTGTACTTACTCTTAACATATAAGTAATATGTAAAATATATATTTAGTTTGTTAATAAGGGCAAGTTGCCCTTTCTTCCGCCGGTAGCGAGACTGGGTCGATCGCAGGCTGGTGATTGCCGGTCTGCGTGCAAGGCTCAGACCGTACCATGGTGTCATGTGCTTTTTGGTCACCACGGATATCGTTGCTGACTTGAGATTGGAAGCTGGTCTACCGGCTACTGATCTGCCTTGAGCCGAATGCTCTCCTGGAGGATTGCTGTCCTCGACTAGTCATTTCTCGCTGCCGTATACCTTATGGTGGGTTGGCCTATATAACATCTAGCGTTACCACATCCTGTCATGTACTTTGTCTGTTATCTAATTTGAATGCTTCTTACGTGTCTAGATGCCAACTCTCAATTGTAATCCAATTTGTTAAGAGGATTTGTAAAGCATACTTTACAAACCCTGTTTAGTGTCTAAAAGTAATAATTCATTGTCTCCGTATAAATGTAAATTAATAAATACAAGCATAATTGTATTGTTTTGTGTGTATTGCGTACTTCCTTCTTCATCGGCGTTTTCTTTTCTCCCCATCGGGTCCATCAAATCTGGTAAAAACCTTCCATGGATCTCTCTGTGTTGTTTACTTTGCTTTACGTGACCCATGCTCATTACTTACTGTTACAAATGACATTTGGACATGCGGAGCTCGCTATGATTTAAATCAGTAGAATGCGAATTTAAATCAGTAGGGTGCGTCTTTCGTTTAATCAGAGCACCATAAAGGTGAAAGTACACTTGTTTCTTCAAATCCTCTGATAGATAACCCCATGAGAGAATCCACTCCCTCAATTTTGACATTGATCTGAAGAGGGAGAAATTTTCTCCAGGCCTTTGCACTCATGCTCAACGACCGCCCACAAGACTTTGGATGTCACTGATTTACCGACCTCGTATATCGCATGTACTCGGTGGGTCTTTGGCGGCTTTGGGAATCGAACCGATATCCTAACCACTAGGCTACCACGGCCCTGTTGATTACTTAATAAAGGTTAATACAAAACTATTTTTGTTGATTTTCGCAAAAAAATTTACAACCTTATAGTTTTCTCTATTTTTTCCCTACTATTTATATTAACAGCACCTTATTTTTTTTCATTCAAATGCTTTATGGTGTGATATGAATACGCAAAAAAAAATCCACTGCAAAAAATGGAATATTTTAAAGGCACACCATAATTATGTATAATACATTTTAAACAGGTTTTCTTTGCCCAAAATAGTTTTAAAAAAATTCAGTATTTAAGTATTTCATTATATTTAGTTTTATATTTAAACTAAATTTACATTTAGTTCTATGTTGTTAAATTTAATTTATTAATTTTTAGTTTAATATTTTATAGTAATTTCATTACATTTAGTTTTATATTTTTACTTAAATACTGAATTTTTTTTAGCTATTTTGGGCACAGAAAAACCTGTTTAAAATGTATTCTACATAATCATGGTGCGACTTTAAGATATTTCATTTTTTATCTCGTGAACATGAGCTAAAAGGAGCATTATAATTAATAGTCACCAAGAGTGAAAATTCACTAATTTAATAAAGACAAAATTTGCTAAATTTTTGTTGGAAGAAAAAATAAAAATAATTTTATGATGTCTTAGGCATTTAATTTAGGGTCAAAGCTAACTAAATTTTTATTAATGGCAATAAAACACCTTTTATATTTTAGGAACAGAACTAGAGATTTCCTGTTTTACAATTAGGCATTTCTACCTACCTATGTATCGAGAGTTGAAATAACTTAATGTGTGGTTGCAGTGATTATGGTGGAAACATACAATGAATATGTGCAGTTATTGTGTTACTTTAAATTGTATGATTAATACTGTTTCAAAAATGCTACTTTCATAACAGTAGTGTATAGTTTGTATAAAAACGTTAAATAAAAAAATGAATTAAAAAAACGGTGATTCAAATAAGAAGCTATGCGCTTCAAAACTCAAAGGGGAAATATTTTTAACAAAGAAAAGGAAGACATTTTTTTTTAATCTGAAATTTTTTTGTAAAAATCTTTGATAATTTGAAAATATTATTTTAAATAATTCATTTTATATAATATTATGAAAAAAATATGCATTTCAGGAAATTTCTCTTAGATAATTTAAGCAAAATGACATTATTTTGTCTACTTCAGTTTCTATAGTAGAATACAAGAAAAATAAATATTTCAGAAAATTTTCTTTCTAAGATTTCTTGTATCTTGTCTCATTCATATCTCATCTTTTATTATATTTTCCATATACATAACCTCTTTTACTACTTATCTTATCCAAATGCCTATCAAATACTTAAAATTCCTTGTTCTGTTTACTTTTTTCTTCGTAAAATTATGAATTTAAGTGTGAAATTATTTTAATTTATTTTTATTATTAACTATTTTTATATGCATTTTCTTTAACATCAAAATTTCTGAATGGAATCTTTTGCGAAAGTAGAATTTTTTTCGTAAAAAAACATAATTACAAAATAAGGTAAAATACTTAAACACAGAAAATCTTCCACTATTCAATTTTAATTATTTTAAAATGTGATATAAAATACACTATTAAAATTCCTTTAGAAATCACAGAATTTGGAAAATATTCATTGTAAATTTTGTGTTTCCAGTGAATTTTTAATAGAAGTAAGGATGAAAGAGCTGAATTCATAATTTCTTTAAGTCCTTAACTGAATTGTCGTTATAAAATTTGATTTTTTGAACTTTTGGCGAAAATATTAGCATAAAATATTAATAATAAAAATTATATAATAAATTTCAGCAAAATATAGTTTTTATTATTTTATATTTCAATTTATTTAGTTTTAAAAATTAAAAGAGCAAGCTCGCGGGAGTTAATTTGATGTATTTAAAAACAATAAAAATTATATGAATTAAATAAAATGTATGTTATAGTGAATGAAAACAGAATAATGCTGTGAATTTTTGGAATTCACTGAATTCATTATTTTTTAAACCAGTAACAATAAATTTTCTCAATGAAGAAGGAACTTCTTATTTAATTCATCAGCTTTAAAATTTATATATAATTGAATATTTCAAGATGTTCATTTCTTTTTTAAAAAATTTCTTCTCATTCCCTTGATGCTGATTTTAATTGAATAAATGCTTAAAGTTTGATCTTGCTTGAAATTAACCAATTTTAAGTCGAATTGTTATAAGTTTAACAAATTATATGACTTTTATTATTTTTATTTATCAAATACTTGTCGATTATCCTAATGGCATATGTAGACACGATTCGAATTAAATTTACTAAATTTAAAAATTCAAACGATTAAAATAAAATATATTTTGATTCTCCAGTTTTATGTACTGCTGCGGCCTCTGGTGGTGCTTCCCCAATTAATTGTTCTCGTGACCTGAAAGTAGCTGGTTCTTTGGCCCACCTGATAACCAATCAACATGTCAACAAGATCTATGTTTGTTGGGAGTTCTATACGATCGAATGACTCCCTCTACTTATGCGATTTAGAATAAAGAAATGGCTACCAGTTCAAGCGTCAATCACTTTTCTATGGTTAAAAACTATTATAGCTATGTTAAATTGGTCCGCAGAAATGAGCAATCAAAAAGAATTGCAACAACTATTGTAAAAATTTAGGAATTATTTGCAAAATCCAATTTAGATTTTAAAAAATTTGAAAACAGTTTTATTTTTATAAATTTTAATTACGTTCAAAATGCAAAGTACAATTTATTTTTTAAAGTAGTGTTTTCATTTATAAAATCAGCCATAAGAGCAAATATTGCAGAGAAGCTTAATAGAAAAGCTTTGTAAATGATAAAAGAAAACCCGCATATAAATCAGAAGAAACGTGTAAGATGCAGAAATTTATGTCTGGTGTTAAGGTGAGCAAACAAAGCATTTTTACGTTTTTGGTATGTGCTGTTGACGCAAGAAGTTGATGCATTCGAATGTCTTTCGAGTACCTTATTTTCTACCCAATTCTTCCACATTCCAAAACATGGTGCAATATGCGCGAGAAAAATGTCTCTTTTTTCTTTAGATTCATATTTTAATTCTTTGAGGTTTATATGAGATAAGTTTCATTTTTAGAAAATTATTGAAGTATGTGATTATAAATTTCCTGTATTATTTTTCAAATTAGTTCCGAATAACTATTTATGTTTTGTCAGGGATTTAAGTAACATATTTGAATAATATGAAACTACTTATTTAAGTATTTCAAACCAAATTATAAAAGTAATTCTATTTATAACAAAAATATATTTAAATAGATAGTAAATAGTAATTGCTTAGATTTATAGACTTTTCCTTATTCCATATCAGAAAAGACATGACTGTAAGAGGAAAATATGCCAAACAATGGAATTCTTAAGTCACTTAAATCGTTTTTAATGCTTATAATTAAAGGAAAGAAACACAAAAAAAGTAGATTAGAAAATATACTTTTAGTCAGTGAGAATTGCGTAACCTGTTATAAAATTAGATTAAAATACTTTAATTATGAGACTTTAAATAAAGTTTTAAAAGAAATTATGACATTATTGATTTAAAAAAAGCAAATTTAGTATACTGATTATTAAATAACTTTTATGTATACATTTAAAAGATTTAACTAATACTCCATTTTTCGCTAGAAAACACTGTAACACGTAATAAGATTTTCATAGGAATGTCTTATAAATTTTTTAAACTTCCATTTTCATTACATTTTAAATCAGGTAAATTAAAAATCTATTCTTATTCAATTACAATTTTAGAGTACAATTTTAAAAAATTTTTATCTATATAAAAACTTTTCATTATTTCCATGATTTCTCTTAAAAAGATTTTTATTAATATTTTAATTGATTTTATTGGAATGATTTATTATTAATGTTGTAACTTTTTTTTATTTCCCACTTACTGTTAAAAATAATATCTTAAATTAATCTGTATTTTTAAAAAAACATTTTGGAAAATTTCTGTAATGTAAGATATTGGCATCAACCTTCAATATATAAAAAAATTGATACCTCATTGGAACAAACATAAAGAACATTGTTTATGCAATCCGAATTTATTTCGTTGACTTACTGCTGCATAACATTTTCTTGACTTTAAAGACTAATTTGGCTCAGGCAAAACAATTGCAAATTTTCAACCTCGTGGTAGGAATTGGACAAACGAATTGTTGAACTGAAAACAAGATCATACGATCCGTATGACAGAGTAATGTTTATATAATTGACATGTAGCTTATATACTCGTATTTCCGCGAATAAAAAAAACACCTTTATTCTCCTATTAAAGCAATATTGTAACTAATTTGGGATATATCTTTCTTTATAACAATAAGGAAATTTTTTTCGTAATTTATTTTATATGCAAAAGTAGAAATTCCATATTAAATATGGCAACACGAGAAAACTGATTGAATTTTAGAATTGTTAACGTGCTGGTGTTGCAAAAATGCAGCATGGTTGAAGTAATGATCTAATTAAATATTATGCCATGTAAATTGCTTTACATCAGGTGCCATTGATATAATAGAAGAACGTTACTTAAAGTGATAGGAGGGAACGGTTCTGTATAACACAGTTGTACAACAAAACTATTAAATGAATCAGGAGATTCTCTCTCTAAGACTTGTGGCTGAGAAAACAGTGCAGAGTTACAGTGATTCCGATGCAATTATTAACAAGTCGTTATAATAATTTTTGAGCTTACAGAATATATTTACGTTGATGAACATGATATTCAGATATTGATACATAACTTGAAGCAACAGTATTTTGTAAAGTTATTTATGAGTTTATATATGTTTCTCTACCATTATTTTCTCTAAAAAAGTAAGTACAATTTAAAAAACAACCCTTAAACGTTTATGTAGAAATGGTAAAGGATTGGAATTATTAATTTTACGAATACATGCGATCGCGAATATTTTATCGCGTAATGTCATAAATTAAAATATTTAAAATAGCTTCTACTTCTTTTTCTAAGAAAATACAGCTTCTTACAGGCTTCTCGTCTTCCGTTTTCCAAGGGATTATTTACTATAATCCCATGTGTAAAGTGAGCTTTTTACTGGATATTTCTTGTCAGAACGGAACAAATAGCCCGAACGAACCATCGTTGTCTATTGAATTTTGTAACTTTAACAATATCGTGTTGTTTGAACTTTTTATAAATTTCAAAATCAAATAAGTATCTCCAGCTATTATTTTCATGTACTGCACCAAAAAATTTCTTAAGATTTTACTTTCAAAGTTTAATAATTTATTTACATGTAGTGTTTAGAAATTGCCAGAATTCACTCTGATAAAACCTGATTGGTTGAATTAGTGTTTTATAGATGTTAAATTTTACTCTCCTAAATAGAGATGTTTGTTGGTTTTTGAAACCACAATAACATCACTTGACATGGTGAGTCTGATGTTTATCTGCACGGTTAAATCATTGTTAGCGGTAACAATAGTTCCAAGATTATTGATCTATGACACTGTTTCAAAAGTGCAATTTTTCTTATTAAATAGCTGTAGAATAGGTGTATGTGTGAAGTCTCCATGGATTTTCTTTTATGCATCAAATAGTTTAATTTGTTGTAAGAGACACATAATTGTGTGCGTGTGTGTGTGCGTGCGTGCGTGTGTGCGCGTGTGTGTGCGCGTGTGTGCGTGCGTGCGTGCGTGCGCGTGTGTGTGCGCGTGTGTGCGTGCGTGCGTGCGTGCGCGTGTGCGTGCGCGTGTGTGTGTGCGTGTGTGTGTGCGTGTGTGTGTGTGCGTGTGTGTGTGCGTGTGTGTGTGTGTGCGCGTGTGTGTGCGTGTGTGTGTGTGTGCGTGTGTGTGTGTGCGTGTGTGTGCGTGTGTGTGTTTTAGGTTAGGTTAGGGAATAAGTTCGTAGAATTTTTACCAAAGACTTTTATTTAAGCAAAAAACAATTATATCAATAAGTTGATCAATTATATATTCGTCGTTGTTGTTTACAAACTCTACCCACCTCACGCCCAATTTGTTGATGCCGTTCCACCATAAATCGCCCAGTCTGGTGTCAAAGAAGTATTGAGCCATTTTTTTAGGACCACTTGCTCCACTGGGAAATGCTCAAATAGAATGACACAGTCAACAAGGAGCTCTACATTGTCCAGCTACACTGCGTAAATGAGGCTATTCGATTGAAAAGACCTGATCGAATGGTCAAACCATACTCCTTCATGACAACACCAGGCCCCATGTTTCACAAATCCAAGAGCTCGATCCGTCAGCATCCACCGTATTCACCGGACCTATTACCATCTTTTCCGCTCCTTGTCAAACCATATGAAGGGCATTACTTTCGATAGCAAAGAGGTCCTTAAAAACTGGCTCAACAATTTCTTTGACACCAGACTAGGTGATGTTTAGCGAAATACCAACAAACTGGTTCAGAGTTGGGAAGAGGTTGTAAACAGCAACAACGAATATATAATTGATTAACTTATTGATATAATTATTGTATTTTGTTTAAATAAGAGTTTTTGCTAAAATCGCTACGAACTTATTTCATAACATATATATATATATATATATATATATATATATATATATATATATATACAGGTGTTATCAAAATAATGGAAACTTGTGAAAAATAGAGACATATTTTTGAATGTGCATTGTATAATACAAGTGATAATATAATATTTACCAGATTTTTCATAAACAGAAATCCATATATTCTAGTACTATACGATAACTTTATTGTTGTCTATAAAGTTACTGCATAGTACTAGTATATAAGTCTTGGATTTTTATCATACGAGTATAATATCGGACCTTTCAGATTTCCAGAAACAAAATTGTATGACCCCATCTATCTGGAGCAAGTGTTGCAGAATAAAGGTAACTAGAAGGCATTTCTTGAGGCACAATGTCTAAAATGAGCTACACACAACGTGGCAAGACAAGCATGGCAAAACAAAATAGTGGATAGAAAGAGAAGCACAAGGAAAGAGAACGAACGAGTATTGAACTGGATTCTAATTCTTAAAAAGTAACTCATTCATCTTCTGGATTCTCTAGAATCAATGATTACAGTTAAGAATCATCATATGAAACAGAACAATTATAGGAGAGCAGCAATTTTCAAGACATTTGTCACAGATGTTAATGTCAAACATCGTCTTCAGCAGTGTCAAACTTAGAAAAAACAGGTTGATTCATAATTTAACTGAAGAAGTATAATCTGATGAATTGTCGCTGACAGTTTTCTCTACAACAGGACAAAGGCAAGTTTGAAGAACACTTGCACAAACGCATGACCATAACTGTCTCATTTCAAATGTAAGACAGTTAGGAAGATCAAACGTGATATGGGTACTATGGTTTTCTACAGGATCATTCTTAACTTTGAAAGCAGAGATCACAGAGGAGAAGTATAGATAAATTTTAGCTGACTGGATCCATCTTATGTTGCAAACTTTGTTTCCTGTCGAAGATGAAATTTTCCAAGATGATAATGCAACTATCCATGAAGCAAGACTTATCCAGTCATGGTTTGATTAACAGGAGAAGGAAGTTAAGCATCTACCAAGGTTCACATAGACAACCAACCTGTCTGTTTGTATATATATATATATATATATATATATATATATATAGGTATATATATATATATATATAGGTATATATATACATATATATATATATATATATATATATATATATATATATATATATATATATATATATATATATATATATATATATATATATATATATATATATATATATATATATATATATATATATATATAAATTTTCTATTCAAATCCAAAATATTTTACATTCTAAAAGTGATCCTACACCATTCTAACATAATATTCTTTATAAATTCAAGCTGTTTCGATCTCTTTGATAAAACACTTTTACTTTTATCAGTTAAGAATGATTAGATACTACAAGTGCTGGGCACTTTTATTAAAAAATTGATTATTTCAAAAAGTTAAAGTAGATTCCATTCTACGTTAAACGTTTTGGTAATGAAATAGCAAACAATATTTCTAAGGAGGGTTGTACTTTTCTAACCTCTACTTCTTTAGAGCCTATATACCTTGAATATTTTCCGAGAGAAAATCCCAAATTAAGAAAGAGAGAGAGAGAGAGAGAGAGATTGTCTTATACCCTTTACTCACTTCTAGTACAGGAGTAATAAACCAAACCTGTCATTAACATTCTTATGTGACAAAAAAATCTGCATTAGTCTGCTTTTCACGTCATGTGCTAGCCCCCTCCCCTCGGAAATGTTTTACATTTTCTGAAGGTGAGAAATCCCATCCTCTTTGCCTCAAATGCCACTAAAATCAGGATTCTGCCAAATACATCATGGAATGTTTGGGCCTTCTTTGGGAAGAAATTTTTTCTGCTCTTTATCTTCTGTTCTACTTTTTAAAGGTCAATGGATTCATGTATTTGGTCTAACTTTATTAGATTGGGTTAGGGATTAGTAAAACAATAAAAACTAGCATATGTTTGTATTTAATTAATATTACTTAACTTTCATTATTAGACATTCTTATTATTTCCTTGGTTTCTTGAAATGGGAGATTATTAAATGCTAAAAACAGATCTACATCAATATTTCTTTGAAATAATAATTTAAATTATTCCATTTTTCGTATTTATATTAATTACATTTGTTTCATTGATAGTCAGTTATAAATTTAGTTGTTTTATCAATTTTATTCTAAGCAGTAAGCAAATTAAAAGGACAAATAGAACGTTCATGATCCGGATTCTCCTGTTAATATAGTCATTTATAATTCGTGGTAGTTTCATTTCCTTTACTTTTTCTTGAAGACAGTATACAACAAAAATGAAATTTAAAGTCTTACTTTTGGAATACATTAACTGGTTATAATGCTATGCTTCACTATTTGGCACTTTTTAAACCAGTACGTAGTAAAAAATGATCTACCTTCAGCATTTTGGGCAAAAAAAAATTTATTCTATAAGTTCTATAGTATTAATATACAAAGCATTGTAACCTTATTAGTTATAAAACTTGGCCATAAACCTGCGTTATTTATATTCATTAGAAATATATGTTATTATTATTTCATTAAATTACGTATGCATATATATGACAGTCAAAAAAATATTTTAAGAAATGCATTTAATAGCATAAATGTATAGTTCGTACGGAATTTTCTTCTCCAGTTGTAGCTTGAAATGCAGTTCTTGAATTCAATGTAATTTCACTGACAGAATTATTTCGTTTCCCAAAAACAACCGAAATGTCTTAACTTCTGGAAATTTATTCTCTTCTTTATTTTTCCTGATAACTCTTTGCTGCTGATACCCAGTTAATTTATGTGGAAAATAGCAAAAAAAGTTATTCTCTAATCTACATGTCTGCAAAAATAAAAAAAATAAAAAAAAGCTTTTATTTACACTTGTTTTGTTTTTTTGCATTAATTATTTTAAAATTCTGTGAGTGGTAAGAACTTTGCAATCACTAAATATTTAAGGCCATTCAGAAAGAAACAATCAAAGTATATTATTTTCATTTTAATGTGACCGACCTTTATGTTATTGAGATTTTTTTCGAAAAAGTCTAGTATATGTGGGATTCTTCTGAAGTTTCCAAATCAAATGAATGAAATTAAATGTTCTCCTCATCTAGAATTATTTTTGAGATTGTTGAAATTCAGAAATTCCTAATAATATCCTTTTTTGCCACACTGACAACGACAGTAATATAGTCGAATTTTCACGTGTAAGAAAATATTAGTTTTGTTCTTGATAATGTTGTACACCCTTCAATTGCTAGGTCCTTCTCTTTTCTATAATATCCACCGTCATGACCAACTTTTAATAATACTTGAATCAAATACTTAGTTACATTAATCAGTGGAAATTATCATTCAGAAAATTTGAAATATGAATGAGATTAAAAGGCTCAAAGATATACTGATATTGCATATGAATGTTTTATCAATTATAGTCTTATGTTTTATTTGTTGACTATAGTTAGATATATTAAAATATAAAAAATTTTAAATGAAATTATGATTTTAGTTTTTTTTATTAGACTGCAGTTTTTTGAGAGAGAGAGAGAGAAGGATACTAATCATGCGCTAATTCTCATAACCAGAAAATTTTGCTTCCATGATAACTATAATTACAAAGACATTTATGTTCAAAACATCCAAATCCATCAATGAAAATTAATACTCTAAAGGAGATTGTCAAAATCAAAAGACCAAAAAGTCAGACATTTTTACCAAGATCTTTGAAAATTTTTTGTATACAATAAGACTTTTACAGTTTGATAAAAATTCCTGATAATGCAAACGCGAGAAATTTTTAACTGTTAATAAATAGCATGGAAAATGTAACACACAGTTGTAGAAGATATTACTTTGTTTGTCACTGTTTTATGAGTTATCTTTGAAAATAAAATTTTTTTTTAACCTAAAAAGAAAAAATAGCATTTATTCAAGTCATTTAAAAAATAACATGAGGTTTATACTATAGAGAATAAGAACAATATTCTAAGCTAGAAATGTTAATGTAGGTCTTAAGCGCATGGGAAAATCAAAGAAAACACAAAACTGTGTTAGTCATTTCATCGAAAAAAGTTTGAAGTACTCTAATAGTTTATTTATAGCTCTTGCTCATCAATTTTTTAGTTTCAGTGCTGCCATCTATTTAATAAATAAGTACATAAAGTATAATTTTACTGCATAAGAAAATTTTTTAAAAAAATCTCCTTTTAATTATACATTTTTCTCGTTCAGAGCAATGCTTCTCAAAATGAGTGTTAGAGCTTACTTAAGATCATTTAGAAAATTTTTCTTGAACGGAAAGATTTGCGAAAGATTTCAAGCGATGCATTCATTAAAAATAGGGGATTGTGAAAATAGTGGATCATACAAAATTAGTGAATTAATTACAATTTTATAAGAATTTCTAAATATTTTTAAAAATTACTTAATTTTTAATTTTAACAATTATTTAAAAAACAAATATTTTTATATTTGTTCTTTAACATAAAATTAAATTAATTTAAAATGAAATAAAATTAAAAAAAGAATAATGTTCAATCGGCTTTAGTGAAGTATAGTTAAGTTAAGTAAATATAGAGTACATATAAACATATATTTGTATAAATTTCGTAATGTGAATAAACTCATGAAACACATTTTTAAAGGAAATTCCGGCTATTGTAGAAATAATTCAACTTTTTATTCATTTATAACTTCATAGGTAAAAATTTATTATTAATAAAGGAGAAAAATTATTAATGGTATTTATAGATATCCCTTCATTCAAATGGCATGGTAAATTATTTCATCAAATTGATGATATGAATAATATTAATTAAATAACAAATAAGTTATTGCCATTGAGTAACTATTTTATGTTGTTTATAAATATAAAAATTAAATTACAATATGTAATGGAAACATGGAATTTTATAAAAACAAATTTACTTTCCCAAAGAGAGACTTGAAAATACAATCCTATGCTCAATTATTCCTTTTCAGCTGTAAATGAATATTTGAGTCGTTGAGATAAATTTGGTTTTTACTCTTTTTCTTTTTTCCTCTTAGCGCATTTTTAAGAGAAGAATTCTTTGAACATTTCTTTTTTAATTTGTCTTAATGAAAAGAAATTACAATCTCAAATTGAATAGATATTTTAGACGCACCTTTTTCTCAAACATATTTCTTTTCATTGATGAAACGGTAGTGATGCTCTCTCTCTTCTCCGCCTCCCTATCAAAAATTGTATAACAGACGTGTAATTAAGTTAACTATTTAATTACCTAGAATAAAGAAGACATTTATCGATTTTCGTGACAAATAAATCGAACTTTTGAACTACGTCTTTCTGAATGCTATTAGTAAACACATAAAAAATTGCTTTACTTTCTTTTGCTTGGTTTAATAATTTTTTGTACATTTTCTTGTGACAAAATCATAAATTAACGACTGTTATATATGTAATAGGTAAATGATAAACTAAAAATTTAATCAACTAACAAACACACTATGAATTCAATAAACAGTAATAATGGCTAGGTTGTGTATTTTAAAATATGTTCTTGTGATTTACTTACTTCATAGCTTTAATAATCCTTCAAAAAAAAAAAAAAATCCCCAAGTCTGTTTTTCTTTTTTTTTTCTTTTTTTTTTTTTTAAGATTTAATGTTTAAAAAATATTTTCTTTTTCACTTAATAGAGAGCGGCACCATATAAACACGTAACTCCTTAAAGTAGTTTTTAATTGACAATGAAAAATATATTTTGAACATATTTTACGTTTTTTAAATCTTTTTGTAAAATTAAAGTCTTTATGTGTATGCCAAAAATTTAATCAACAGAAAAGCACATGGTGAATTCAATAAATCAAAAACATGGTTGAGGTGAGGTATTTTAAAAATATTCTTGCGATTTCTTTATTTACAATTTCAATATTCTTCTTCAGAAAACTTCTTCAAAAACAAAGTTCCTACTTGATTCTATTCCAAAAGAAAAGTTTCTCACTTTCTTTTTAAATGTTTTATTTACTTATTTGAGAATTAATTCTTTTTTCTTTTTTTTTTCTTAAAAATTTTCTTTTCCCTTCAATAGATGGTAGCACCATAGTCATATATGCCATCCTAAATAGAAAATGAAATTTATATTTTCAACACATTTTACAAGTTATTCATAAAAAAAAGTAGAATTATTATAGCAAGAATGTATTTTAAAATATGCTAAAAATAATACGCATTTTTGAAGGTCTTTATGAAATTTATAAATACAAAGTTTCAATACCTTTTACTTCCATTTACGAATTATAAAATAAGTTTTTATAAATGGTTGCATATTTAATACAAAATAATATTATTTTTTAATAAATGTTACATTTAATAACGCTTTAAATTTTAATTTTGATGCTTGATTTTTCAAGTTCTTTCATTAAATTTTAATTTTAAACAGAATTTTTGTATTGGTATTTTAAATTTCACATAGAAATTAAACTTTATTAATACATACATTATTTGTATACCATATGGTATACAAATCAATTACAAATTACAATTTTATCAGCAACAAAAGACTATTAAAATCAAAGGTTTTTTTTTTTTTTAAGTAACATATAATTATTTCTAATACTTCAATTTCTTTTCTTGGTAGAGTTATTGGTATATACTTCAATTATATTTATTGATGCCACATAAGAAATTAATCATCCAATCAGTCATAATATACTCTGTTCATTTAGTCCTCGTATTAATCCATATCACTGTAGACAAACTATTAAAATCTAAGTCGCAGCAACATAAATATCATATTCATTTCCTAATGCTGAAATATATTTCAGAGATGAGATGGTAAAAAATTAATGAGTGAAGATTACTTTGAAGGGGTAAGTAATGAAAATATATATAATATCTCATCCAAGTAATCTTACACTTGCCGATTTAATTCAAATAATATAATTGTATTAAATTTTAAAGTTTCATAAAGATTTTTATAATGTGATATCTGTTCTGGTATTCGTAGCACAATAAAATGTATAGCTTAAAATGGAAAAAGGTCTGAAAATAATATATCAGGCTGAATATATATTTTGGGAAATATTAATTAAAATCAGGAAATATATTTCAAATTTTTACAATTTACCATTTTGTTCACAACAGTGCATGAGAGAATCAGGCAAGAGAACATAATTAACAATGCCATTTCATTTCTTCCAGAAAATGCGGCAAATTTTTATAATTTGCTACTTTCTTCACGACAGCGTCTGGGAGAATCAGGCAACAGAATATAATTACCTATATCATTTCATTTGTGTCAATTGTTTTCAGTTAAGTTTCAGCAACATTATAAAATATAGTTTTAGAATAAATTGACATTAATCATGTAAATATGATAATTCTAAAAATTTGAATGTTAATAGAGTTTCGGGTTACTCACAAGAACATTAATTATGAAAATTATTGTTTTCTTCTTCTACATATATTTTCCATATTTTATACACACTTAAAACAGATTTTTTAAGCAAAGTACTCATTTAATCTTTTAAAAACCAATGCATATTAATTACTGGCATATAGTCTGGCTAAATAAATTAGTAAAACTTTCAGGATAAGTCAAATATGTTTAACAACACTATTTTTTTATTAAATAATTGTCTGGTTAAATCATGATGAGATAGTAAAATGTAATCTCTCAGTACACACATTGCAAATTTATTTTTAAATTTTGCCTACGATAAAATGTTAGGGAAAATTAATAAAACGAGTATTAAAAAGAGTTCAATGCTTATAACTCCCAATAGGTTAAAAATTGACAATAAACGACATGAAATTAAAAAATTTTAATTAATCTATTAATTTAAATATTTGGAGATGTAAATCTGACTATGTAGCATTTAAAATTTTAATAGTTAATTTTACTGATTCGTGAATGAAAATATTAGATATTCGATATTATTGATGTATAAGAAAATCTTTGAAAATATTCAAGAAAATAATAAAGCCTACAGTAATTATAGAATTTGCATTTATATATATATATATATATATATATATATATATATATATATATATATATATATATATATATATATATATATATATATATATATATATATATATATATATATATATATATATATATATATATATATATATATATATATATATATATATATCCTTTTAGTAAATTTAATTTATATAGATAAAATTTATATTTTTAATAAGAAGTAGGAGAAATAATTCTGAAAATTGATTCCAGGAATAAAAAAATACTTAATAAATTTTGATTATACAGTTATGTTTAAGGATTCATTTTTATGTATTTTAATTTCTTAAAATAACAGTTAGAATTAATGATATTATGAGGATTCCATTTTCAAAAAGTATTGATAAATACAGTATATACTAAGTAACCTTTTAAAGCAAATTCAAATCTATATCTTACATCATTCGAAAATTTGTTTTGTGATTTATAGAATTTTTTAAGCTAACATTACAACTTAAATAAACAATACTTTTAAATCAAAATATATTGTTGCATATCAGCTTAAGTGTATTTTAAGATAAGCGTCTGTTAAAGCTTTTTCAATTACCAGCTTTAAAAGAATCAGGATTTTCAGCAAGTCTGGACAAAAAAGGCAAATGCGCTCCTGATTTCCAAGAATTACAAGTATTTAACTTGACGTGACACTAAAAGCATGAAAAATATCCCTCAGTATCTATGAAAAGATGTGCTTTTCAATACTTTACAAAGAGAACTTCGAATCCATTCTTATCACTCCTTCTGAGACTAAGAAATTGGTTCAGGCAAATTGAATGGACCATGTGCAGTTAGTTGTCAACATTGACAATGGAGGATATTCAAACCTTTCAAACTGAGTCATCCCACAGGTGGTTTTATTTCACTATGCCTTGCATTTCGTAGGTCATGGGGGAACATTTTTCTACAAATATTTTCCGATGCTTCTGAGATATTGAATTCAAATTCTACTATTGCATTCTCAATGGAAAAAAGAGAATTTTTATATAGCCTTTCAAATGATAAATGTTGTAGAAATTTTGACTTTATATAAGTAGTTAATAATATTATGTTCAATATATTTACTAAAGTAAAATGATTTAATCAATTATGTTTGATACTAGAAAGAAATAATTCTATATTAAAAAATATAAATTAAAATATGATAATCATAGTTAGTAAATCAGAATTATCGATATTCATATACATGGACACTTATCTCTTAAGATAGAAAAATGAAAGCATTTTAAATGTTTTAATTCGTTTGTATATATTACTTCCTACTTTAAATCTTATAAATGTATTTTGATATTTTATGCATAGAATAAGTATTTTGTATTTCTATGAATTTACTCTCTTTTATTTGGTTATAGGCACACCCTTGTAAAGTTTATTATGCATATTTATTCATTCACATTTTATAATTTATATTTATTTTTAGTTATTTATTCATTTTCTAATTTATTCACGTTAATAATTTCATTTATTATTTAAAGAATAATTGATGTTTTAAACTGCGTATTTTTTTTTGAATAATTTGGTTTGTTACTCAACGATCACTTTTGACACATGAGGCAAGATTAACTAAATAAGGAATACAATTTAAGCAAAATACTACAAATATCCAGATTAATTAGAAATCGAACTTACGAATCATTTTTGAAAAAGCATTAAATACTCTTAAGATTATATATATATAAATATATATATATATATATATATATATATATATATATATATATATATATATATATATATATATATATATATAAATATATATATATATATATAATGATTTTTTTGTAATACAAATACAGCAACTGAATCAATATCTAAATGACGCTTTCCTTTATTTATTTTGCAGAGCTTCTTGTACTTTGTACCGCTAAGTATAGTTTATTAGTTAAGGCAAAAAATGTAAACATCATTTAACTACAAATATGATTAATAGAACTAAAGAATATTAAAATATCAATAAAATAAAGCTCTTATTTAATACTCGCACTATATACGTAGAATATAACTGTTCTATAAACTCAATCTTTTATGTATATATATATATATATATATATATATATATATATATATATATATATATATATATATATATATATATATATATATATATATATATATACTAATTGTAAAAAATAATGCGTATATGTAAGAGAATAAAAATTTTAAAAGCTATAATAAATAAATCAGGAAAAATGTCAATTAACGAAAATATCAATGATTATTAGTATAATAAAAAATCGTTTTAACTTAAAAATAATTAATTCGTTTCCAAATAGTTTGTTGCTTACAAAATGGTTCATAATTCCCACTCCCATTTACGGTATGGATATTTGTAGTTTTAAATAATTTGGTTTGAATTGTATGTCTAGATTGAATTAATCCTCGTGTATCAAAAGTGACTCTTAAACTTATTCACAAAATATGTTATGTTAAATATCAAATTATATTTTTACGTATCAAATGAAACTATTCGCTTATATAAATAACAAAAAAAGTTACATGAATTAAACGTAACAAAAATGCTACAATAGAAAACATAAATTATACATTTAAGCTAACACAGCTTTTACAAAAAAAGAAAAAATCTAATTATAAAAGCATTAACTGTAACTAATCAAATTAATAAAAGCTATTCATTTAATCGACAAAAGTTTTATTTAAAATAAAACAATATTATTATTGCTTAGTAATTTATTTGTTTTCTTTCTAAATTAAAACATATTTAAAATAAAAGAGCATTTTTTTGAAGTCTTGCACCCACGTATTGCTAAAAACATTTGTTCGAAGTAATTTAGGACATAAATCCTAGATAATGTAAAATTGTAGTTTCTTATTTCTTAAAAAGAAATATAACAGATTTATATTTTGCTCATGATTCACATGCATCATTATATTATCAATACATCATTGAAAAGGCAAGTATATAACTTGCTAATTATTTCTTAAATTTACCCAGGCATGGACATATTTATCATTAACCATTGTTGTGCTTATCCCTTCTCAATGCATCAATGTCATTCATCAAGTTATTATACCATCAAGTCAGTTCTTCTGGACTGACCGTTCCCTGAAAGTCATCTGACCAATACATTTCAATAGCGGAATCACGTGTTGTCTTGTCATTCGCTCATGGCTGCTCTAAGGAAGGAGAAAAATACCTTGGACTTGACTAGACAGGACAACTAAACCGCACATTGAAACCTGTATAAGAGCAACAGTTCTGACCACCACGTGTTTTTTGACTTCAAGTCTCAACTTTAACCTTACGCTTTTACTGATTTAAGCTTTATTGAAAAATACCTTTTTTCAGACGTTACAGTGGTAAAGTCTTCTGTAAAGTTACTTTAATTTTTTGAAGAATTTTCAGTAATGGGTAATAAATCTTCTAGGAGAGTAAAGTAAGTGATTTTTGCTCAATATTTTTCTCTTAACATTAGTATTTTCATAATTTGAATTTTTTTATTCATTTTAAAAATAGCTATTATTAGTTCCGTGTGATAAGTTTATTCTTTAGCACAAATATTTTCGAAGTAATTTGTGTACATAATGGGTATGTAAAATATAATTTAGTATCATCATAAAATTTATATAAATAATAATTTAAGCTTTATATAAACAATAAACTTGAGAAGCCTTTTTGTAATATGTTATAGAGAGATTTGGTTGTTACATAACAATTCATAATAAATTAATAACTTTTTCCTATTGTTACATAATATTTGTATTATTGTATTCACGCAAATTAAATTACATATTTATTTAATATAAATAATAGAAGTAAATCAGATTAATATTTTAGTAATTAATAACAGTATATATTTTGCATCAAATCTGAAATTTTCATAATATTTTAATAAATGTTATGAAGCATACAAAATAAATCCTGTGTATTAATGATAAAATCAATTCTAAATTTTAAATTAATTCATTTGCAAAACAATGTATAATTCTTATTCAAGTTGTAAAAAAATTATTAATGTTGGATAAAGCTGTTTATCGAAAGGATAAAAGCAGTCGTAATTTTTATTGGTACTTCTTATAATGATTTGTTTGGGATGGAAGAATCGTTAATTGTTGTAAATCATTTAATGAATATGGTGAACATTTTTCCTAAAACTGCAATTTCATCAGAAATTATTTAAAATTAATATTTTAAGCTTTATTTTTACTTCTCATTTATTTTAATCTAATTTTTTTTAACTCTATACTTATTTACGCATTTTTTTTTTTCTTATTTGAATTGCTATATTAATTTTTAAAATTAAGAAAACGTTGTATCTTAAATAAAAGTAAATATTTGATTACATATTTCCCTTCTTAATAAATTATAATTTTTTCCAATAAAATATAATATGGACAATTTATAATATTGATTTTATTCTCTCTCTCTCTCAGCATTATTTTCATTGTATATTGATATCTAATTAATAGCAAATTTATATCGAAATAAAATCGATACGAAGCATAATCTAGCACAAGTAATTTAACTTGAAAAATATTTAAAATTGTTTGTAAAGATTATTAAAAATGGAAACGATAACAAATTAATAGTTACATGTAAAATAATTACTTTCAGCAAAATAATTGCTTTAAAATGATGGTGATTATACATTCAAAGCAATAATATCTAACATTTATTATTAAATGCATGCAGTTTTAGTAACAATTAAAATTGCAATACGTGATATAAAATTTAAATATAAATAAATAACTTATTTAAAAAATACTGTTAAAATATCGAGAGGTGAAATAATTTGTGTTTCCTTAGAAATAATTTTAAAAATTCATTTTAATGCTATGTCATCTTTGTCACTCATACATTTGTATTAAATGTGTTTGTTGAAAGTCCTAAGAAGGTGCAATTTTAAGTAACTCTTTATTTTTTCTGTAAAGATTCGTGATTCTAAGGAAACGATGTCGAATTTCAGTAAGTTACGAATTTTAGAAGCTAAGTTTTTCTATAATGCATTTTAAATTACACAGATAAGAGCATATATTTTTATGCTTTACCTTTGCAAAAATGAAAGAGATTGAGGATGAAATTAATCATAAATACGTGAATTCGTTTGTATGTACAATAAATAGTTGTTAATCAAATTATCTCATGGTAATATTGTAATAGAAATAGTTCTAAAAGTTCTTAGCATTTTGGGTTTTTATTAATTGTACAATTGTTCTTATTTCATAACTTTATGTCTTTTAATTATAGCTTATTATGTCTTTTAATTATAGCTTATTATTATAATCTTATTTCATAACTTTATGCCTTTTAATTATTATTCGCTAGTAGAAATCTGTACATAGCCACCAAATTTTTGCTGTTACCATACGGTAAAATAGCATGGAATTACAATGTTCTCAAATTTGATATAAGATTAAAAATATACCCCGAAGTGACAATTTAGATTTGGTTAATCAACAAAAGATGTATGCTGCATGTATAGGAATTCAAGAAAAGAAAAAATGATAAATTAGTGCCTGATTTACTTCATTTTTAGAAGAATTTATTTTATACTGTTCTGGGTGAACACAATTTGTTTTATTTTAAAATCCATTTCTATCAGATTTAAATTTAATTTGATTATACTTATAAATAAAACTTATTAATTTCAGGTAATAATAACTAATTGAAATTTATTTTAAATAAATATATATTTCTAAAAATTTCGGGATGAATTTATGTTGTAATTGCAATTCCTCGGCATGTGTGCTTTTTTTCTGCAATTTCTTTTTCTAAATGATATTCGATGATAAATTATTTATTAAAAAGTTTTTATTTTTTAAACTAATTAATAAAATGGACTCAAATTCATAAATGATCATAATTAATTATCTCTATTTTTTAAAAATATAAAGGAAAATTCTAATTTTTATTTACTTTTTTATTCAGATGTATTATGTCACAAATGAAAAAAATATGATATTCTACTGGATAATCTAAGAAATCTATTTCATTTCACAGAAGCAATAAATTAATAATTGATGCTTAGATTGTGATAAATAGTTAATTATAAAATTTGATTTGTCATGCAATCTTATTAAATCGATGACATGATTTCTTGTTTCGCTAATTCAGAAAATATTTTGTCAATGAAAAACACTCATACTTGTTATACTAATGGAAGACAATTTATTGATAAATTATCTATTTTATAGCAGCAAAAAAAAATTCATTAATAATTACTTAATGATTTTGTTATTTCTGTGATATATATGCGGTTATAACTTTCTCTATCACAATATTTATTCCAATAAATTTTTAAACTCCCATGACAGATAAAAACACTCTCAACATTTGTTTCAAATTTTAGCTTAATATAAATTAAAATTTAAATTCAAGCATTTTTAATGAAGTTTCATGTACACAAACCTCAAACAGTATGCAGATAATTTTATCCCCTATTATAAAAGACTACACTTAGAGTTAAATATACACTGACAACTTATACAGCTAAGCAGAGATAAATATATAATGATTGAACTATTTTGCAAAATATTTAAAATAAAACATTAGGGGCAAAATTATTTTAAATAATTTAATTTTTATTTATATAATTTTAAAAGTGATTGTTACAATATGTGCGATTTGTTTAAAGCTTCAATTGTGTCGCCATCTGTTGATAAGTGACCAGAGAATTTAAATTTAAAAAATTTTTTTTTTCCACATATCTAAATGTTTACGAAAAAACTATCTTTCGAAATTAAAAATTGTGATTTAGTACATAAATATAAGCTTACTTTCTATATTTACACACACATTCAATATTTAAACTTCTAATACTTATGTTAATTATGTTTTTTTTTTAATTTTTTGCTTATACTTATTAAAAATTATTTTAAATAGTTTAATTTTTATTTATATAATTTTAGAAGTGATTGTTACAATATGTGCGATTTGTTTAAAGCTTCAATTGTGTCGCCATCTGTTGATAAGTGACCAGAGAATTTAAATTTAAAAATATTTTTATTTTTTTCCGCATATCTAAATGTTTACGAAAAAACTATCTTTCGAAATTAAAAATTGTGATTTAGTACATAAATATAAGTTTATTTTCTATATTTACACACACATTCAATATTTAAAATTCTAATACTTATGTTAATCATGGTTTTTTTTTTTTTAATTATTTGCTTATACTTATATATTTATAAATTCTTGTTGCCTTTGCTTTTTTTCTCATTCTACTTAATAGAATTAGTTATTACGTGTAATTAATATTAAAGTTTTTCTAATTTCATGAAAAAAAAAAACATAGTATTGAGGGCAGATCTTAATTTTCTTAAGTTCTTAATTTTCACTGAATTTAATGAAACGAGTATTTTAAATCGAATCTGAGACAGATTTTTTTAATTTAATTGTTTCAGCGTACTTAACCAACAATTCGTACCATTTTCATTCTAATGGTATAATTAATTATAATAATGTATGACATATCTGTCACAAGTATGGATTACTTGAATGCTTTGGTCAGATGATCATATGTGATAGTAAAATTCCATCAATTCTAAGGTTTGCTAAGGATGTGGTGTGCATGGCTGCCATCTTATACAGTTAGTATTTGAGTTGATTTTTATGGTCTAAAACTGCTATAAATGGTAACATGAACGATATCTGCTTTTAGTTTTGATTTTACTATATTACAATTTTTCCTATGTGAATTTACTTACACAACTAATAAATCATAAGAGACATTGTGAATCTTGCTGCATTTACTAAGTTAAATAGGTTATTTTGCCATAAGCTTACCATTTTGGAGTCTTCCGGAAGTACTAGTCTATAAATCAACAGTCCGGTAATCAAAATGTAATCCGGTAATTCAACTTTAAAACATGTACATCCTTGTTCCTAAATGATAACTATTCTTTAATCAGGTTTATTAATTTCCATTTTTTTTTTGTTCAAATATACATTTGAACAGACAAAACAGATTAAATCCGATTAAAAGCGAATAGTTTCCCCATACAATAAATGTAAACAGAAGATTTAATAATAAGTCAGATTAAAACTCGGTAAAGTTCCTCCAATTAATAAAGGTGGTCAAAATATTGACATTTTAAAATATCTCTTCAAGAAATACCTCTATTCAGTTTCAGCTCTTGATAATAATTTGTTTTAATATTTCATAAAATAATGATTAATGAAATTAAAGAAATACATAGGTAATTTTAATTGCACTGGAAATAAATCAATGTTCCAACGAAAACATAAATCAGTATCTATAAAATACACTGAAAGCAATATACTTATTTTTATAATTTTACTTAAATAAAGTTAACTTTTCCGAAATTTGACAATTTAAAAAAACTTTATTTTAAAAAGATGTGTTTTTTCTTATAGATGGATTACTGACCAGCCCTCATCTAGTAATAGAAGTTGCAATCATCAAAATGTGGCTGGCTAAAAAGAAGTATGTTTCTCCGCAAAGAAGGATCGGAGATGCCTTTAGGGTTTTACATGAAGACGAAAAGAAAGGTGTGTTGATTTCCCATCGTTAATATAATAAATAAATAAATTGCAATATAATAACTTGATATAGAAAATCTTTAATGGATTTGCGTTTAGAAAAGGATTAAAATGAGAACTATACTACTTAATGGAGTTTTAAAGAAAACTATGAATTTTAAGTAAAAGATAAATAATGATTTACCAAAATTAAGAAATTTGAAAAATCCTTTGTTTTTTCATATGAATATTCCTACTTTGCAATTATTTTAATTTATGCACAAAGAAATTACTTATCTAAGTATTAATATGTAAAAACCTTGAAAATTATTGAATAAAACACTTTAATAATTAAAGCATTTTAGTGTGCGAGGTATCAAATTATAAAGAGAATAAATATTTTGATAAAGTCAGAATCCTTCAAAATTTTAAAATCGCTATAAAATATAGAAAAGAATATAAGATGAAATGCTACTACTCTTCGTTACATATAAAATTTAAATAATAAATACAGCTTTGTTTTTGATTTGCATAAAAATAAATGATTGGTTCATAGGCAAATTAAAGAAATATGAATGCAAAAATACATATGTAGATCAATTGTTCATGTTCCTTTCTTTAATTTTAATACAAATTGAACAAATATTTTAAATTAACAAACATATTTACTCCTTCTTAAATCAGAAGAAACATTTTTGCTTCATGTGATGCTCCGTATGTCAAATATGATCCACTAAGCAAATTTAAAATATTTTATAAATTTACTGATTTTTTACAGATTTAACTGAAGTTATAAATTTGTTTAGGGCAAAGTCTTACAAGTTATAATTGTTTGAAAAAACTTCACCAGTGTTGTAATCCGTACTGGAAAATATTGTACACCAATACTACAAATTTTTAACATTTTTATTGATTAAAATTTAACAGTTAAAAAGCAATTAAATTTCTTGCAAGCACCAGACTATATTGCCCCGCTTAAGATAAAACAATAAAAAATAACAATTTATATTAATAAAATACATCTCTATGTAAATTAGGTTCATTATTCTCGGTTAATTAATTTCCTTAATTGTTTTTCGACCATTACTTAAAATTATAAAGCTCGCAGATAAAAAAACATAACGTTCCGTCATCGTAGATAAAAATCCACACATGGATGGGGCATTACAATAGTCCTTATTTGACTATTATCTAAATAAAATAATTCCCCATGATTTAAAAAATATTTAAGAATAAGGACATGGTGTATGTGATTTTTTATATATTTAACTGAAAAATATGTATACCTTAAGGAAAGTTAAACTTTCCTAATTTCTTACCTTTAGTGAGTGTGTGTATGTGTATACATTGTAATGAATATATATTAGTGAATGTTCAATGTGGTTTTTATAGTACATGGCAGACAAAAACTTCTGCATTAACGTAAGTGCTGAGCGAGGTACATTACCTTTACTTTCTTGGCTCTATCATTGATCATTTGACCCCTTACGTAAAATAAAGTCAGATAACTGAATAATTAGGTAAGTTTTTCTATCCATATATTTTCTGTTTTTCTTTGTAAGCTTTCTGAAATTTACTTATTGTTATATTTAATTAATTTTGCACTCTTAAAACTATTGGGTGGAATTTCAGAAAAACGAAATCATTCCTTACTGTTTACTACCTAAGACTCAACTTACTTAACAAATTAAAAAATAACTATTAAAAATACCGATGTGAACCCATTCTAATCAAAATCAAATATTTTTAACTTAATTAAATAAAAAATATTGAACATTGTGAATGCCCCACTCTTCGCGCGAGTACTGAAAATAATTAGAATTTTTTAAAAAATATATAGAAAATGATAAAAAAAAATTTAAATTTGCATAAGAAATAAAAAAAAATATGTTAATTAGAAAATATTTTTCGAACATTATTTTCTTTCTTTTTTTAAATTTGTTTCCTAGCATAATAGGAATTATTAAAAATCACGATAACAATTTTATTTCATGTATATTAAATAAATAATTCGTTTTTTTCGATAAAAATTATTCAAATAATAATAAGACATGGGTTCCCAAACTTTTTTTTTTCGTGGACCACTTTCAAAGTTTTACTATTTTCGGTAGACTCCCTGCTGCTACATTTCTACTATATTTCTAAAATGTATCACCTTTAATTGAGTTAAGAAGAAAAAAAGTAGCACATTTTCTTTTGCGTCCTATTTATTAAAATAATACTTGTGATTCTACAAAATTATAAACATTTATTAATACAAACAATCAACAATTGATAAAAAATCAACAATGAACTCTGAAATTTAAATCAACAATAAAAATAGTCATACGTTTTGCTCTTGGCATTCGTATTTATACTAATATAGATAGCAAGCACAGTGCAAGTCGCATTTCATCCCTTTGCAGGTCCAAACAAGCATCCCGGACGCGCAGGCGCACGGGCGGCACTTTCAAAGTCTCGACATCTGGTGTACAATTGTACCATTTTCTATTGTTCTATTCAATTCTGTGTTTGGACTGAATCTCGAATATTTTTGTGTACCTACCTAGTAAGTGATGCTATCTGCCTACGTCGATAGGTAAATCCAAGCCAAAATCTTTGTTCTTTATTATGAAAACCAGAAAATTTTTCGTCAACCCCCACATACAACTTGTGAATCCCTGTTTTCTTTTCAAGTCTACGTGGACCCCAGTGTGGTCTCCTATGGATCCCTGGGGATCCACCCGGAACACTTTGGGAACCTATGTAATAAAACATAATGTAAAAAACTTTGTTTAGTGTTACTTAAAATCTTTCACATATAAATTAAGTGTATATAATTTCTAATATATAAATATATATTATTGCTGCTGTGTGTGTGTGTGTGCTTTGGGCCACCTAGGCTTGAAATATATACAGCGCTGCTCCACTTTTCCAACTGAACCGTAATTTGGTGTGGAGTCAGATTTCCTCAGTACACACATGCGAAAGGTACTCGTTGACAGCATAAGCAATCATTCACAATCCTTAATACAAGAAATGAACAAAAACAGGAGAGAGAGAAAGTACATACACGTGCCCGAACCCGAATTCGAGCTCAGGACCTTCCTATCCGCAAAGAGACACTCTAACCATAAGACAAGGTGGGCGGCGTGCATATGTACTACGGGGAATTATTCAAAAATATATAGATGGGTGTTTCATAAACTTTAGATTTGGAATCCTGCCGTTTTCTTAACTTTTATCGAATAACGCATTTTATTGTTTTACTACTTTTTTTTTCGAATGGCAGATTGCAGACAGTTTTGTTTTACTACAATATTAAAGTAATTTTTCGATTTAAGAAAAATGCATATCAACACACGTATCAAATAAAAACTGCAATACATTTTTTAAACTTTTTGGCTTGCTTTGAAATTTAAATATTAATGACTTATTTCTTCATCATTCGAAAAATAAAGAATTTAAGATCAATAAAATATAATTTAATTTTTTGAGATATTATTTCGACTTTAAAGATATTTTTAGAATTCTAAGCATGCTTGTATTCCAATTTTCTATTCGCATCAATGAAGATACTTATTTACACAATCTAATTTTTAAAACCTTATCACAATGAAAGGGAAAAAATTATTAATTTGAAAGGTTGAAATACTAACCTGTGCCACCTTCTTTCAGGTGATCTAGAAACAAAGTCCCTACCAACACCAGAACAATATATGGAGTCTGAACACAGTGAAGCCAAGAAAAAAATGTATGGACCACCAGTAAAAAAAGAGTATGATCTTTGGGAATCCGGTACTTTGCCTTATAATTCGAAATTCGTTACCATAAAAGAGCAGAAGGAACAAAAAGAAAAAGAAGCGGAAATAGCCAAAAAGCAGTTGGAAGAAAAGGAAAGACTAGAAGAAATAGAAACTGAAAAACTTTTACTTTTATCAAAGGATTTGCGTGTATAAAAGTCCCGAAAAAAATTATAAGAATGTTACTATTTTTGTAATTTTATTAATAGGTTTATATGTAATTCAGCGTCCTTATTTTATATCTACGAGCTTAAATAAATCATAAACTGATCTTGCATTATATATTGATCTTATTAACTTATTATCTTATAACTGATCTTATTAATTAAAATATATTCTGGAAAAGTGTTATGAAGATCTTGAATTTAATATGCAAGATCAAAGAATTGAAATTCAGTCCATTCATTATATTAGAATGTTGTTTATTCATTCTGACATTAGCAAAACATTCATGCTATCTATAATTAGATTTTTCTGTACACTAAAATGTTAAAAATATACATATTTACATAGCTGTACAGGCGACCTTAAGGTTATCGGGTGAAGATTATTGGTTTCTTTTTCCCTATTACACACACATCGTTTAGCGTAGTGCAAAATTTGGCCTGATACTCACCAATATATGAATTTGACTGTTGGAAAAGTAATTTATTTCTGCTGAAAGGAAAATCGAATTGACTGAGTGTAGAAGCATCAGTACTGAAAAATAAATTAATTAATTAAAATTTAAAAAATAAAAAAAACATTTAGAGATTTACCGAGAAATAAAAAATAATCTTTTAATCATTTAAAGTTTAATAATCTTTTTGAAATAGTTAAATTTTTTTAACTTGTGATTTCAGGAATAAAATGCACCTTAATATCATAAAATTTATTTTCATGTCAATAGAATCAAAAATAAATCAGAAAACTATTATTACAAAATATGTAAAATTTCATTATACTTTTAAATTTTATTCAGTTTAGCATGCTATCTTCATATTTCCTTCTCTCGTATTTATTTGCATACATTATAATTAAATTATTTGCAATTTCTTTGCATTTTAAGAATTACATTTTAAGTTATTTATATGAATAGGATAAATTAGTAAATTTTCATGACAAAATAGGATATATTTTTACTGGTAGAATTATCAGTAATCATGAGCTAAAGAATTATTAAAATTTGCGCTGTTCGTTACATAATTATTTTTTAATTTTTTTAAAATACCTACAATAGTGAACTATTATTCAAATTATTTATCTATTTTAAATAAATAATGCGACTAATTAATAATCACATTATTTAAAATAAGAGTTTAGCATATTGCAAGTCATTCGTTTGAAAAAAATCAGCTAGTAGAATGTTTGGTAATACCAATTTTGTAAGTGCTATGTAAATGATATATAGAATACTACCATTAAAGTTTGTAACACTAATTAATTTAGAATTAGTAGTAAATACAGAAGAAAAAATGGTTTCAATAAAAAGCATCCATTAAAAATTCTTCAACATTAAAAGAGAAGGTCATTTTTACTCAAATAATTGGGATAATCGGAAAAGTTAGAGATTTTTTATATTAACGTTTTTCAAATAATTGAAGAATTTAATTCGAAATATAGAAAGCTAGTACTTGTTTAACAATTATTTTTGCTTAAACTGTTATTCATGTTTAAAAATATTGAAATATTTGAAAATTTGTTAATTTATCAAATTTTATAGTTTTTGAAAAATTTAATATCAAACAGATTTTGATTCATATTAACTTCTATTTTTAATCATTTTGATTCTTGAATTCAACGATTCATTCAAACAATAAAGCAGCTTAGTATTTTTCAAGGAAAAATTTATTGCCAATCTTTTAATCTCATGTAAATAAATTCTTCCTATTTTTTGTATAAATATACTTTGTTATTAAAATATATTGAGAGAGATTTTACAAAACAGAAGCTTCACAACAGCTAATTAAATTTTCACGTCCTAACATGTAATGTCGATAAATACTTTGTAAAGTACTTTTAAATATTTAGCAAAAGTAATATGTATATTAAAAAATAAGCAAATAAAATCTTCCTAAGCTATTATATTCCGAAAACTAAAATATGATGGATAGGATGCCGTATATTCTAGGATACCAAATACTGAATTTTTTGGGGGGATGAAGAAATGTTGCCAAATTGTCGCATTATGACATGCGAAATTACATAAATATTAAAGTTGAAAAAATAGAATTTTCTGCATAATTCTTATAGGTCTCTATATCTATGACGTAATAAAAACTAGGTTGTCAGATACATAAAAAAATCCACCAAAAATATCACCAAACTCAGAATTTGGCATTCTGGATTATACGGCATCTGTGCTAATATCGGTGTTTAAGATGTTACATTATTTTACATATTTTTTTATGTTAATTAAAGGCAATAAAATATATCAGTATTAGAACGTTAGCTATGAAATAGCTTCATGTCACTATAGCTCTCCTTTGTTATTTAAAGTATATTCATATATATATATACATATATATATATACATATATATATATATATATATATATACATATATATATATATATATATATATATGAAATAATGAATATATGAAAATAATGAATATATATATATATATATATATATATATATATTCATTATTTTCATAAGATAGCGGGTCGTATCTTATGTATGTAGCAAGAAACCCGGAAAAACCTCAAGTACTCCACCCGATAGATTTGCATGTAGGTAAAAATGCAAAAACCATTCTCATTATTAAATTGAATAATTACAATAATTTTATAATTAATATATATATATATATTATAATAATTTTATGATTAATATATATAATATAAAATTTGCACTTGGAGCTGCGGATTATATTCTGATTTTGCTTTTAGACGGGAATTAGAATAGGCGGGAGAAATTGCACATAAATTGCTTTAAAAAATCCGGGATTTCAACATCTGCATTGAAGTTTTTATCAGCAAGTTGGAGGTTTCACCATTCTTTTACAAAAATGTTTTGATCCATGTTTCTCAACTATAAAATAAAAAAGTGAAAACATTTTTTTTAAATTTAGATGATAAAAAAAATGAATTCAATCTCCTAATATTCTTTATTTTATTTTCTTAATAATTTTTTATCCAAATTGAAGTTTTATTTTATAACTTATATTAAATAAGTTTTAAAAAGCTTTGGAGTGAACTATTTATCAAGTTATAGTACATACAGCAAGATATTCTAAAATATTGTTTCTTTCCATTGTTTTCAATGTATAAGAAATATGTTTTAATTTACTGTGCATGAAAAAATGTAGTGATTTTCCAAAATTTTTTTTAACAAGTAAACTATAAAATACTTAACTAAAAGTATTTTTTCAATACGATTCTTATTCATTTCCTTAAATCTTAATGTATTATAAATTTTAGTTAATAAAATGTGTGATTTTATGTATTTTTATAAGAAAAACATTTAGTTTTGCATAATGTTTGTATTGTTTATATAGTTTTGCATAATAAATATCATTATAATATTTGTTTTATTAAAGAGAAAACTGAAAATGTAACACTTATAAATGATTAAGTATTATATTTCGATTCTAAAATTGAAATATAAAAATTTGAACGTTCTTTAAGAGGGAAATTTATTTGCAAGTTTATTAATTCTTATTCTTCTCCCCCCCCCCTCCTTTTTTTAATTAACTTTTTTAATTCATAGCCGAAATTGTTAAAAACTTATTATTGTTTTTATTATAAAAATTAACTCATCCCCTTTATTTAACCTTACTTTTTTATGATTGAATAACAGCGATATGTCAATATACAAAAACAATCAGAAAAAATGGGAAATATAAGATATTTTTAATGACTTGAAAAATCCACTTTATTTATAAAATTCACATGACTTAAAAAATATTTAAATATACTGGTACTATCATTATTTTACTTACTGGATTGTTAACTTTTTATTTGAATAAATTATGTATATGCACCTTTATATTAAATATTTATGTCAGTAAAATGTAACTTTTTTAGGATATTTTATTTTCTTTAATAAAAAATATTGATTTGAGAAAAGAAAAGACGCGTGAAAGATTCTTATGCTTCCTTAGTAAAGGGCCTCTGCATTAAAAATAAATTAAGAACTTGATTTTTTTTTCCCTTTAGTCCTTGAATCACTCTCTATACTGATTACTCTTTCAGATTTTGAACACTTTTCTTCCTACTGTTTTCTCATGCCAAGAAAATAAAAAAAATGCTGCAATTCTTGAAAAAATGACAGATTTGAGAAAAAGTCGATCAGAATAAAGTAATTTCGAATAACAAGAGTCCCTTTCACAAGATCTCACAAAGTTCAGTTCAGTAAGAGACTTAAAAAGCTAATTTTATATATTGACATAGATATGTTCTGATCAAAAAATAACTTTTTAACTGAAATTTATTTTAAAAAAATATTGATTCAGTATTTTACATAGCATTTAGTCGCGATTTATATACACTGTATATGATTTCAGTTATCAACCATTTGTCAAATATCGCATTATTTGCAAACACAATATTGTTTTGAAAAATATTCTGCTTACAATTCTGAAAAATATACTATATTGAATTGTTTTTATGTATTTTATTATATCATATATTTGAAGAGATCCAGCTCAACGTGTATGGCTGTTATAACCACCGGCTGCCCCTTAGTGGTCTCGGGTTCGAATCCTGAATAAAGCTTGGGTGTAAAAATGGGGTAAAATTCTGATTTTCTGCAATTGAATCCCCTTTTTGGAAAAGAAAGCAGCGCCCCCCCCCCGTTCCTGTCTGGAGTCCGCTTCAAGATATTTTTTTTTTCATGCACACCAGACAGGAAAGCACGACAAAAAAAAATTGGAAGAAATATTTTGATTAAAATCACATAGTGATTTGATTTTTTAGGAGTATTTTCGACCTAATTAATTTGGAAAAAAAAACTAAGCAGTTGTAAATCTTAAAATCCAATCACTGCTTGCGGTAAATGATGTTTCAACTTGTTGATATTAACGGGAAACACTGAGTCGCTGGAGATCACAGCAAAGAAACTTGATGACACAGAAATATGATCAATTATCTAAAAAGAAATCCTTCTGGATGACAGTCTGAGATGAATGTTCCACCACCGCATTTGTCCTTTTGATAATCCGTTACATGGTGTCGAAGCATAAAATCAAGTTCTCTGACAGTTTCTACCTTTAATACTAGCTCAAGAAACTACACAATATGAACATGTGTCTAGAAAAATTTAATTTTTAAATAAAACTCTCTCTCTCTCTGATTATATTGACTTTACCTACAGTCTGAGGTTAATGAAAAAATTTTCTTTAACGAACAGAAAATATTTATAGTTAATAAAAATACGCTCCTCTTTTGTGCCTTTATTTAACACTTTTAAAATGAAACATAAAAGATCTATTTGTTATCTATATATAATATATATTTAGGAAACATTTTATACATGTAATGCTTATATATGGCAATAGCTAAATTTTATGAGTTTTATAATATATTTTGTAATTTGTAAAATGTTTATTATAATGTTTTAAGTGCTATAATATATATTAAAATAATTATATATATATATATTCATTTTATGAGGGGGAGCAATATATTTTATGACAAATGTACCGAAACTAGGAATTTTTTTTAAAAGAAATACATTATTTATTTATTTTATTTATTTATTTTATTTTATTTTATTTTTTTACTTTATAAGAATACAATTAAACATTGGAAACATTCAGGTTAATAGTACTTTAAAAGAATAATTTGAGGATAATATTTTAACAGCATCGTTTTGTAAAAAGTATTGTAATTCAAAGTAACATTATAAAAATATTGATAGCATTATTAAATTTTATTGCTTAAGAAGTCGACACTGAGTAGTGGACAGTACATCGGCCATAAACTATAGTAAGGCATTTAAGTCACTAGGAAAATGCTTTGTAATAGTTTTAGGAAGGGCACTAGTTTGAAAAACTACAAAACTCTGCAATACATATCTCGGCAGATAGACTAACAATGACTGAGATTGAATTCGAGGCCTTGATTTCTGAAGAGCTCTGCCCTGGACTTCGAAATGTTCTGTCTTAAAACTTGCAGATCGATTTCCTTCAAATAAATTATGCAGTGAATAAATATCAAATTTTTACTAACTTTCGTGAGTCGCAAATGACAAGCAATAACTTTTAATCCCCCTTCCAAAACTGTTTTGTTTTTATTTTTCCTTCTTTGAAATAATAATCAAAACAGCAATTAAATAAGTAATATATGATTAAAATTTTACATACAAAATACTTTTCAAAAATAAACTTTTTTGTCTTTATTATAGTATATATTAAATTTTATACTATTTTATTAATTTTTTATTGACGAATTTTTAATTGAATAAACTTTTTTGTCTTTATTATAATATATATTAAATTTTATACTATTTTATTAATTTTTTTATTGACGAATTTCCCTTTCAAGGTATATCTCTATGATGATAAAATTGCTCACATTGCCAAGGCCGTGATTTCGGTACATGGAATGATTTGAGTTGACTTCAAATGGATACGACACCAAACCCCAAACGTTATATACCAATCCATTATTATCTAAATTTTAAAAACTTTATTTGAAAAAATATAGTAATTTTCCTTAATAAAATGAACTGAAACACAAAGCAAAAATAAACTTTTGAAAGTTTTCTTACATTCCAACTAAAGTGAGAGAGTTTATACATTATTCGCCAATTTAGAGTCATTGAGCAAAATTTGTGCACATTTTCACTCTTTACCAAATTTAAATTAAAATAAGTTATAATTCTATTGTTATGATATAGTTATTATAAGAAAACTAGACTATAATTCTAGACGTGAGGGAAGGAGATATGATTAACTCTGACCATAACTGACATAATAACTGATCAGAAGAGGACATGAAGATCGATGTATCTTTATGATCCCTCATAAAGACATATCGATTGATCAAAAAAAGTTTTGTTTCTGAGTAAAAAAACAAACTATCTCTTTTTCAAATTAGGTATCTTAATTCTCTAATTTCTTTAAACATTGCTACAATATCGAAAAGGAGTAGCCTCGATCCCCGTCTTCTCACAAGATGTATATTTTCTTCAAAACTTTCCTGATTTTATTATATGAAATTTTGAAATAAAAGATATGAGTAAAGAGATATGAGTGTTATTGCTTGCGTTCAATAACATGTTTAAAAAGTCCTGTTTACCTATCTATTCTGTTTTATATGAACAGTAGCTGTAAGAATTACAAGTATGAATGACGAACATCTTTTTTTATAATGATTGCATAAAAAATATAAGTTAATAAAACGGAACTTTTTGCTCTGATGACAAATTTCTCAAGTGAAAAAAAAGTTTAAATAATATGCAAATTATATTTGGAGAACTTTGCTAAATTAAATGTGCGTAATCTTAAGCCGTTAGTCGTAATTACGAGCATTACCACATTTCATTGTGTTAATAACTTTGTAATGTTCAAGATGCATTAATCAAAACAATCAACATATTCGAATTATTTTTATAAATTGTAATTTTACCTAACCAAGAAGTTTTGTGTCAGTTAGATATTTATTTCTAAATGCGATCGATATTATCGATATCTTTTACCATTATTATTTCTAAATGCGATTGATATTATCGATATCTTTTTTTAAACTAGCGCTAATTTAACATAAGCATTCCTCATAAAGTAAACAAAAGGAATTCATAAAATTGTATATGAGTTTCTGAATGACTTATCACAGACACTATCTTCATGACGTCGCAAATTATGATTTCTGTAAAAACATTAGGATAAATTTAGACCATTTTTTATACAAATAAAATTTTAATTTAATAAATTCATAATATAATATTTTAAAGTATACAATATTTTTACCTGGACTAAAACGCAAAGTTTGTAATTTTTTAAATTTACATGTTAAAAAGTATCTCAGATCTCTCAAGAAAATATAAAAGAACTAGTATGGAAAAAGGGTCGAAATTGACATTTTAATGTATAAAATAATTCGTCTTCACGTGTCAATAGTTGAAAAATTCCTTCCTTTCAATTCATGAATGATTTACATTAAAATTATGTCTCAGGAAATAATAATACAAATACATGTAGTATAGAAATATGTTAAAAAATTTGAAAATAAAAATTTTTAAGAAATGTATTTAAGAAATGTATGCACTCTAAAACTGAACAAAAAGTGAGGAGGCTTCTTTTGAAAACCGAACAATCACAGTTAGATCAACAACAAACAAATTCTCACAATGTAATCATTTTCCTAGACCTGAACGAAAGACAGTGATTTATTCCAGTGGAGGATATTTGTTGTGGAAAAAGATGAGTATACACCCCAGGAGAGCGATGTTTCACTAAACAATTGAAGAATAAGACATGATAATGGGAGCTGTTTGATTAACGATTATCTTTTACCCCACTTTCACACCTCTTCTCACTTTAAGGCAGGAAATGTCTATCACTTTCTTATGGGAGATTGTTACCTTTATTTGGGAAATTGACAGAAAGAAGCTGCTTAGGCTGAGTCATTTTAACATCTGTGGTTCCATTTAGTTACCATTTGCACCTGACCTACCACGTGTTACCTACCTATTTAAATTTTACCCGGGGAAAACATGTACCCAGATTTTTTGAGATATTTCTTGATAATGAACTGAAAAGACGCCTTTTTAGCCAATACTATGGTAACAGGATCGTTCGAGATATTAGATATGAATTATGTATATTAGATGTTACTACAAGGCGCACGCAGCGGAACAAACAAGAACTCTCAAAGTACTAATAAAAAAAATAAAAAATAAAAAAATCCTTTTGAAAAGAAATTTGAATTTAAAGGTGAAAACAGGAAATATACCATTTAATATATAAACGTATACTCATAATAAAGTAATTTAACTAGCATCTCAAAATGATATTTTGTGTTATTAAATAAAATCTCGTCTTATAGATTATTTTAAAAAATAAAACTGATGGTTGAAGACATTCATTACAAAATTGCTAAACACGGAATTCGGGATTCTTTTCCTCTATGTTCCAATGTCCTTTTTTTTACTGGTGACATATGCAATAACTCGAATTTTGACAAGTATTTTTGATGGAATCGAACAACAGTTGCAAAAGTTTTTGTTTCGAGCAGTGATTTTGCTTAGGCTTATAGACAGATCGTTATCGAATTATCATCAAAGTGCAAGATTTTCATATTGTCTTACATTCGATCAAAATTTCTGATTGCTTAGTAAGATAACTAGAGCATTGACAGATTAACCCTAGTAATACAAATTAAAACTGCCAAAATTAACTTATAAATGTGTTAAGTTAAATTTTAAGTTAATTTTCATTTTAATTTAAGAAATAACTAAAATAAATAGTACTCAGGTAAATAGTATTAACTGCAACCTTAACTGTTTATTTGATTATTTTATTATTATATAGTCTATTTAAAAAAAAAAAATAAAAAATAAGCTTTTGCGATAAACCAAGTCAATACTAATTCTCCTTGAATCCGGTTAAATCATAAAGAGATAGTAAAATTTCACCTCAATATATGTATATTTTTTAATAATTTTATTTTTAAATTATACCTACGATGAAATGTTGGAGAAAAGAAGTAAAATGAATATTAAAAAGTTGAATTTATTTAATAGACATCAAATAATTTTTTTCCATAAAACAAAATGATGTGAAATTGAATTTTTTAAATTGACCTATGAATTTAAATATTTGCAGTTTTAATCTGATTATGCAACATTCCAACTTTATATTGTTAATTTTATCATTTTTTTAAAATAAAATATTTTAATATCCCTGGTGTGTTAGGAAAATTTCAGAAAATATTCCTGAAAACTAATTTGAAGCATTTTCAGCTTATTTTTAAGCCCATGTAACAATCATATTAATTTATCAAATTTGCATTTACTCTTTTTTTTTCTCCTTTGTTTAGGAAAACGTCCTTATTTTATTTAAAGGATAAAGGTTTTTGATTAATTTTTAAGTTATATATATTAAATTTATTTTTTAATTAAAATAAAAATTCCAGATCCAAAAATAATGCTTTACAAATTTTATAATGACATTCAATTCATTTTTGTAATTTAATTTCTAATAATAATATAGATAAGTTAACTATATTATAATGTTTCCATTTTGAAAACATATTGATAAATATTATCATTTATAGATCGTTTTATACAAATTCAAATTTTACAAGTATCTTATTCGAGAGTTTTCCTGTTATTTTCAAAATTTTTTTAAGGTAGCATTACTGTTAGTTTATAAAAAAGTGCAATTAAATAATGATTTTTCCTATATAAACTTATTTGCATTTTAAAGAGCTTTATTTAAACCATTTAAGAAAACTTATTTTTGTAATTTCCAAAAAAAAATTTAAAAACATAATATTTGTTTTACCGATAATAGCTATAAATCACCTACTCAAGAAAGACAAACACAATAAATGTAACAATCATCTATTTTGAATCGTTTTCAAATATCCGTTTCTATCACATTTACACAATCATTCCAAATTTTTAAGTAAATTGTAGCATTTTTGATAGAAAGCATTGGAAGAAAGTTTTAAAAGGTAATAAGTGGTACTTAGCACTCTTCTTAAAAGAAATACCTTCTTCCAGTTTAAGATTAGAGTTTAACCTGCTTTAATTTTTGAAATATGGAAACGTGACTTTTTACACACAGAAGCCAAAAATACTAGCATAGTCATTGGATGAAAATTATCGGAATACTAAATAATTGAAATTCATATTTAATTCTTTTACTTTAATTTTTTTAACCAGGATAAAATTGTTCTAAAACCCCCAAAAGGACCATTTTGTGATCAATTCTATAATTTCTGATGTAGATTCATAAAAGGATTAGCAAATAAACTCTTTTTTCATACAATTTTTACAAATAGCAAAAAATAATGAATGCATAAAAGAGAAGTAAAATATTAAAAACTATAAAAATAGAAGAAAAAGAAACGTCAATAAACGAATATGCCCATGATTCATTAAGTAATAGTGTGGTAAAAATTTGCTCATCTAATATTAAAATATAATAAAACAGTTCCTGAACATATCAATTAATATGAAGTGTAATTAATACTTCTTCATGTAGTTTTTAACACTGTTTACAAAATATTTCCTCCCCACAAAGAGTTTGGATATTTTTTGTGCTTAGAAATTTTCTTAAATCGTATCACACGATTTAATTAATCCTCGTGTGCAAAAAGCAATTGCTGAGTGACAAATAAAATTATTCAAAAAAAAAAAAAAATACATTTATAAATTTAGAACCACAAATTATATTTTAAATAATGAATAAAATTAATTCAGTAAATAAATAATATATTAATTAAACCTAACTAAAATATTAAAATTGAAAATGTGTTGCTTTTAAAAACATAACTTATTCAAAAAATAATTAAATATTATTCATTTAATCAAATAATTAAGAATTATTCATTTCATTCAAGAAAGCTTTTTTTCTTTTAAATAAAATGGCATAATTTTTTGCTTATTTATTCTTTTATTTCCTTATCAATTAAAACATATTGAAAGATAAGAACAAAAAGAATTGTTATCATTTCGGAGTGCATTTCATGTTTTGCCCCCATTAATTATTAAAAACATTTCTTATTGTAATGAAGTAACAAGTCAGTTATTTATCATAAATAACATTAACGAGAATCTCTCACAAATAACATTAAATAAACGAAACAAAATTTTTAACTTCGTAACTTTTTATCTTATCCTTATCTAAACATAAGAAAAAATCTAATGCTAATTTTTAGTTCAATGATTAAGTAAATCTTAAGCCAAGATATTAAGTTTATTTATTTTTCTGCGGGACTTGCAATGTTACCCTAAATCATTTGAAACATTCCAAGAGAATTAGCTGTTTATTTACTTCCCTCAATGAATTTTAGCCTCTTAACATGAATGTTATAAATTTATTATTTCTTCAATACGGGATTCTTTGTTAAATATGTAAATTCTCGTTGCCCATTTGAAAGAGATAAAACACATAATTTTTTTTCTGAACACCACTTAATGCGAGTCACATGTCTGATAAAGCTGACGAAATTAAAGTTACAGAAAAAAAAAGCTTCTCGCTGCCAAAAACAAAATAAAAATGTATTTTTGTAAAATCATTTCTATTTTTACAAATAAATGTATCCTCGAGTATCTATGCTCAGACTGAAAAATTGCCAACTGAATTTTATAAAGATACTATGTTTTCTTTTTTAACTTTTTTGCAAAGTACATTTCTTCCGTATAATTCATACTTTTTAGATTTGGTTTTGGCTTCTTACATTTTAATTAACTTATTTTAAAAGTTATTTTTATTTTCCTTTCAATTTTGAAAGAGTACATGATATAATAATTTTAACTGAGAATTGATCGGGTCCATTTATGTTTAAATATCCCTAAAACAAGTGATTTTGTTTTCTCTACACAAACTCAGTTCATTGGCTAATATTTATATTTCACTTCCTTTGTGATATTTTTATGTATTGTTATTATTTGAAATCATATCATCAATATATCTTTCAAATAATAAGAATATAGTTTGCTAATTATTTCTTAAATTTATCCAACATGTGGAGGAATTTTTTCTTCTCATAAATCATTTTTGTTCTTCCTCCCCTTTAATGTATCAATGTCATTGTATAATACCATTAGGTGTACTTTTTGGAATGACCATTCCCAGAAAAGTCATGTGACCAATATATTTCAATAGCGGAATGACGTGTTGTCTTATCATTTGCTCAGGCCAGCTGCAAGGAAAAAGGGCAAACAATGCACTGGACAGGACAACTGCTCATTGAAGCCTATAAAAGTACAACAATACGGGACACCACGTGACTTCACATCTCGAGATATACTTTAAAACGTTTTTGATTTCAAATTCATTCTCAAAAACATTTTCTCAAGCAGCAGTAGTCAAATTTTCTCCTAAAGCTACTTTAATTTTTTTTTTTGAAGAATTTTTCAGTCATGGGTAATGAATCTTCTAGGAGAGGAAAGTAAGTGATTTTTGCTCAATATTTTTCTCTTAACATTAGTATTTTCATAATTTGAATTTTTTATTCATTTAAAAAATAGCTATTATTAGTTCTGTGTGATCAGTTTATTTTTTAACTGGAATGTTTTAGAAATAATTTGTGTACATAACGGATATATAAAATATAATAAAATAAATATTAAATAAAATCAATTATTTTAGCTTTATATAAACATTGAACTTGAAAAAACTGCTTGTATTATTTCATACATTCAGTTGTCGCATAACAATTTATCATGATTTAGTAATTTTTTTTCAATTGTTACGTATTATTTACGTATTCATGCATATTAAGGAACATATTTATTGACTATAAACGTTGTAATAAAATAAATATTTTAAGTAGTTAACAGTAGTATAATTTGAATAAAATCTGTACATTTAATAATAATTTTTAGTTTTATTTAAACAATGAACGTTTAAAAAGTTTTCTTCTTATATCATAGATCAGGTTGTTACATAACAATTATTGATATAATAATAATATTTTCCTATTGTTTCGTATTATATGTGTTACGGTATTACATCATATTAAATTACATATTTATTGAATATAAATGGAGGAAGTAAATAAATATTTTAATTTCAAGCATTTAAAAACGATATATTTTGAATTAAATCCATAAGTTTTAAAAAAATTGTAAAAAAATTATTTTAAAATTTTTTAACTTATATTTTTATTATTGAACCAAATATTTCATTGGTAATAAAGCAAATACATTTGTTATAAGAAAATCAAATTAAGGTACAAAAGTAATTTTTTTATTTTTGTAGCTGAGAAATTTTTTGAATCACGCGAATTGTGAAAAAAAATATTTTAAAATGGTGAAATAGTAAATTTTTTTAGATTTCTAATGTTGATTTATTTGTTATAGAAGGAAACGTATTAAATTGCCATGATTTATATGTATGTATGTATATATATATATATAAACTTAAATTGAATGTATTTCTTGTCAAAACATTTATCATTATTACTAGGAAAGGGTGAATATTATTTCAAAATTACAATTTCATCAGAAATAATTTAAAGATATATACTTTTTCTTATTTTGCATTGCTATATCAATGCTCAAAATTAAAAACTAAAATACAAGTAAAAATTAATCTTGCCTTTCTAATTTCATTTTTTAAAAAAATTTTTCAGAATAAAATAAATTTAATAATTTCAACTATTTATAGTTATTGATGTCCTTCGTTCTCAGCATTATTTTCAAATAATACGTATTGAAATAAAATAAATCGTAATTAGTTAAAATCTAAAAGTGCTTAAAATTATTTAAGTAAATATGATTAAAAATAGAAACCAAAACCCATAAAATCTTAAATGAATAATTCACTTTAGCAAAACATATTTTTTAATGTAAGGATGTTTACTTCAAATGCAGTACTGTATTTGTATTGTACTGTTATCTCAAAAAAATGTGTGTGTAATGGTAAAAATCTGCGGATTATGAGTAATAACCCGTGATTAACCCTTTCTTGGTAAATGTGATAAATTATTGAATATTTAACATATTTAGTGATTAGCTTATAAAGTCTAGACATGGGAAAAATTTTATTTAAACCACTCATTTACTGAATGTAACCTATTTTTTCCATGACTCACTAGTTCACTTCTCAAGGAAAAATTAAATATATTAATTGAAAACTAAATTTTATTTTTTAATTAAAAATTAAATTGCAAATATGTAAATACAAATTTAAAAAAACATCTGAGATAAATAAGTTTATTTAATACGCAAAAAAATATTAATATAGATTGATACAATTACTATACATAATTATGACACTGTTACAATATATGATTAAAAACTTCAGAAATAACATTTAATTTTAAAACTTTATATGAAATTTTATTTAATTTAAATAAATAGTAAAATGTCTTTTATTTTATAGTATTATTCTAAATTTTTATTATAAACTAATAAATACCTTACTTTCCTTGAAGAAACTTTCTTTTTTTTTCAGTGCAATTATCTTGCTTTTAATAAAGCTTGTTCCCATGGCTCTGGTGTGCCAGGGATACAGAATTTTTTTAAATCACTAGGTGCAATGTAGGATAAATATTTTTTCTTGAATGCCACGATATTAAGGGACTTTCGTTTCTTTGCAAATAAGGCTCTTGTAAATAATTATTTTACTCAATTATTGAAGCTGATTGGGAGTCAGGTATTCCTTGTCGTAAGATCAAATTTCTCCAAAATTGTAGTATTAGAAGATGCATCCACAGACAAAGCGAAATTAAACTAAACTATTAGTTTTCTTTGCAAATTTAATGCTCTTAATTACTTTACTATGTCGCTGTAGCATTTTTTAAATTCCCCATCGCCTTGAAAAATTTTAAAATTTGCAATCTAATAAAGATGTCCGCGTGATAAGTTCATTGGTGGAAATACGTCCAAACCACTCTGACAAACCTTTCGACAATTCCCTTCCTAATTTTTAATTGGCTCAAAATTGATTTTTTATGTAATTCTTTACCTTTTTAACTATTAGTTTAATCAGAATTACTGTCTTAGAGAGAAATGAATGTTTCTGAAAATCTTCTGAAATTATCTTATCAAAACTTTTAAAAATATCAATCGAATTTTGCATAATTTTCCGGTTAGAATTTGTGAAATTAAGAGTTTTAAAGCATAACATTTCACAATAGTAGATATAGGGTCTTTGTTCTAAAGATATCTTTTTAACATTTCATCTTATTTTAACTTTATTTTATTTTTTAAAGTTCTCTTAAATTTTAAACCACATGTTTGAATCATTAAAATATTTTTTTAGATGTATAAATGTATCACTTCATTGACTTTTTTTAATTGAAAGTTTTATGTGATTTTTGACAGTCAAATTTAAAGCGAGGGCTAAACAAGGTACATATTTCACATTTAAAATGGATGAAACTAATTTCGGTATTTTTCCATTAGATCCCCGCTTTTGAAAATTGCTGTAATGAGAAAGAAAAAAATCATAACTTATTGTTTATTATTATCATATTATAATATTTGCATACATAATTGCAAAAGTATTGTTTAAAAATGCTTACGTTTTCAGAAACTACAAAAAATAATACAAGCATTTTATTTATATAAACTAAACAGTTTTTCCACTCATTGCTAAAACTTATTTAATATTTATTTATGGCGGAAACCCCTTTGGCGATCGATTGCTTATGTATACTGTAATATTAGCTTTTTTTCAATGAGACAAGATTAAATTTTGCTATAGTTAGTTATTTTCACTCTTGGTGGTTTGTGACCGCAATGCTTCTTTTAACCGACAAAATTATTACCAACAACCTTTAGTTTTGTTTAGAATCTAGCTTGTTTACCATTGTTTATTACTTTTTCATTACCATTGTTTATTACTTTTTGCACGCAAAAGATTTTATTTAATCTATATTAAATTAAAATAAAATTCTGAGCCAATAAAACCATTTTATCTATGTAACATTATTTTCATTTCTGCATAAAAAACATATTTCTTTATAATGAAAATGGATATTCTTTAGGTTATAATGGAAAAGTACCTTAATTTCATATTTGCAGCATTAACTTATAATTTTTTTAATTTTATTATCTACATGATTTCAGACTAAATGCAAATTTTAATATTTTGCCCAGAGTGCATTCATAAAACTGAGAATATGTAACCTTCTCATTTCTTATATATTCATAATTGCCTCCTGAAAAACTCGGAATTTCCGATTAGAGAAAGATTACGTGTCCAGTGCTATTAACATTTTAATGAAGTCAGAAACGAAGCATGTCAAAAGATTAAAGATTAGTCGAGGAATCAGGCAAGTTGAGATTGAGCTAGAACTCTTTAAGAATTAAAAGGAGCAATGTCGGCAAAATTCGAACTGAGTGCATATGGACGAAGTGACCGTAAATAATAGAGTGATCAGGCAGCATTGTAAATTCTCAAAAGTTACGACCAGAATCACTGATTATCAGAGCGAGAGCAGAAAATCACTGGTTTCACGAAAGCGAAAGAGTAACTGGGTTCATGAGAATGGAAGCTCCTGCGGCTATTGCCACATACCTTCAATCGAAGATTACCAATATAGGAGTGAGCTTGTTTGTCTTATTTATAAGCATTAGTTTTAATAATCGTTTAAATTTAGAATTTAAAGTTTAAAATTTGAATTTATGGTTATTTAAAATTATTTTAAAAAAAGGGGGGGAGAACAGAGAAACCGGTATCTCCATCAGGACCTAGTCGCGGGCTACTTTATTTATTTTTCAGCAAAATTTTATAATCTCATAGCTCTAGAGTCAGAGCTTAATGTTTACATACATTCTGTTTACATCTGTTTAGTTTTACATACATTCTGTTTACATCTGTTTAGTTTTACATACATTCTGTTTACATCTGTTTAGTTTTACATACATTCTGATTTTCCACAATTGCACTGATTTACATTGTTTTGTTTTACAATTACAATACAAATTCTTGGATAATTATGTGCAATAACAGATTCTTGAATAATTGTTAACAATTAGTTGTATTTACAAACATTTTTGGTATTCAATATTACAATCATAATTAATTATTTATATTTTTAGCACATGATTATTTACCAACAATTTCTTGTTATTCAATATTTTAATCACAATCAGTCATAATTATACACATAATTAATCATATTTAAGTAAGTGTGAACACTCATCTAGATTGCACTGATTATTATATCATTATAAAGTTAATCTCTTAGGACTGCCTGCGGTCTCCTTCTGTTAATGGGATCATTAATGTTATAGTATGGCTGAGTGTTAATTAATGGGTTTTGTATATGTTGGAGGTTCGCAAAGAATTTATCTGCTTGTTTCCTTATGAACTCGGTAATGGTTATTAGTTTGTATTCTTCAAAGATTTTTTCATTTCTAAAATATAGGGGGGCTTTTGTTAGCATTCTGATGATTTTGTTTTCAAATTGTTGTAGTCTGATTGTATATCTCTTGGGCTGCATATTCCCACACTGGGGAGGCGTATATTGCTATAGGGTGCATTAATGATTTGTAGATTAATAATTTGTTATCAGTACCAAGAACTGATCTTCGATTGACTAATGGATACAAGACTGCTTGAATTTGTTTCTCCTTCTTTGATATTTCTTCAATATGGGGAAGCTTCATAGAACTTCAGCACTTTTTCCTGAGTCAGCTTTCACTCGCCTTATTGAAGAGTCCCGTTCTTGAGAATTAGTTATCGGAGGTATCACCCATCTCTAAAATCCCTAGCTCAAATGGGTAATATAATAAATTTCAATTAATTTGTATAGTAATAATACCTTAATTTGAAAAAAATATTTCCAGGTAACATCAAACAATTCGTTCTTAAGGCTCTTCTAGACCTACGTGAGAACTTCTGTTGTCTTGTCGCCCCATCTGGTGTTAGTTCTCAAAGCTTGTAGAGGGGAGTATCCCAAACATTATTATTGGTTGAAATTGCTTGTCAATCAATCCTTCGATGTTAGGGAGTCTGCCAGAATTGGCGCATTATATCGTGAAAATTTAAAGTACTAACGCCATAAAAACAGCCAAAAAGAGAGTTTTAAATTTGCTCCTAACAGATGTTTACCTCAAATTACCCTAAGGGTTCTTAGAATAGGGGTGGGGGAAAGTTGGTCAGTACAAATGCTCAACGAACTGACACCGGAATTACCTGTTGCTGTCTTATGGAAAATGAGCTGCCAGTGATTCTAAAGAAAATATTATTTATTTATATTTTAGAGTTCGGTTTTTATTATTCGCACTAAAATATATCAAGACAAATTGCAAATGTTGAGTGATTTTACAGTTACTAATTAAATGGTCAAAAATGATTATCAAAATTCAAATAAAACCTAAAATACTATATGAATGATTAAAAATATTTTTTAAATACCTTGGTTCAATTTGATTTTATGAGACTTGATCCATTGACTTAAGATGCTTTTGAATATGAATGCAACAAATAATTAAAAACTATTATTTTCAAAACTAACTCAATATAAAAATATTTAATTTTTTTCAAGTATTTTTTTAAACTAACACACACACACACATATATATATATTCTAATTATATAAAAATAGATGAAATGATTATATAAATAATTACAGTTACAATATATATTTTTATGAAAATAACGTTACGATTTTCTATCTCTCTATCTATATAATCGTATCGTAATTTTCATAAAAATATTGTAACTGTAATTATTTATATAATAATCATTACATCTATTTTATATAATTAGAATTACTTAGAGCTTGTAAGAGATTCATCTCTTATCTTTCATCTCACAAGTCCCTAACTTTATTCCTCTATATAAATAAAATTAACTAAGTTATAATTAGAAGTACACGTTTTTTAAAAACTTGATATTCTGGTGTAAAATGTGTTGTGAAATTTACTTTAATTCTGACGATTTTAAAACTCTTCAGTTATTTTATTAGATATTTTCCCCTGGCTTGATAAAAACAAAATTAGATTAGCACTAAATATGCCTTATAAAAACACACAGGTAAATTAGATTAAAATAAGTTTAGAGTAAAATTGTGAGAAATATAAATTAGGTTTATATTTGTCAACGAATAATCAAATGCAAATGCAACTTATAGCATACGAGAAAAATATAATTTCATAGTAATACGAGTAAAATATAATACAATTTCATAAATTAGGTTTATTTGTCAACAAATAATGAAATGCAAATACAACTTATAGCATACGAGAAAAATATAATTTCATTGTAATACGAGTAAAATATAATACAATTTCATGAGCATATGAGAAATTTAGTTAATACCTTGAAATATATATGAGGTAAAATAGTAATTAAAATAAATCTGTTAATAAAGTAAAGAAATGCTTGAGCAATTCACATTTCATGAAGGGAAAACAGAAACTATATATATATACACACACACAAACACTCTATATACAAACATAAACATACAAATTCGTATAGTTAAACTTTTATTTATTTATTTATTTATTTTTATTTTAATTTTTCAGGTTTTTTTTTTTTTTTTTTTGCTCCTCAATTATATAAGTTGGATTTCTTATGTCCATTGATCTAGGATAACGTGGATCGATTAGTTCTGGCAAAAGACAGTCAAAATAAAAATCATTTAATTTAGTTTTCATTTGTGTCTCCCAAAATACATCATCTCTAAAAATAATTTCAGTTTTAATTAATTTTGGGGACCAAATGACAAACCAACAAAAGTTTCTTTCACTAATATGTAATTATCTTTGTATTTGATAGTAAAATTTATGATTTTTATTTATGCCATTAATTTCTTTTGTTTTTCCATCTTTTTGCCAGAAATTGAATTTAGATTTCTTTATAAATTCATTGGGATGTATATCGCGACATGTATATGGGCATTTAATTTCAACAATACCCTCTTTGCCAATTATTCCATCTGGCGTGGCAGCTAAATGAGGCAAATTTTTATCTATGAATATCTCACATGGTTCTATTTTAAGTCCTATTTCTTTTTCTAGTTCCAGAATGGCAGTTTTTTCATGAATAATCCCGTATAAAATTGCTTCATTTTTTACGTTAGAGTATAGTATTGTTTTTACTAAATTTTGGCATCCTGTAGAAGAATATGCTGGTATCGTATGCTTATTAATCAGACCTTATAATGTATTTTTTTTTTCATGAAATAAGTTGAAAATAAAATTAAATGTCCAAATGTTTGTAAAGGTAAAAACTCAATAATTTTGGAAAATGATTAAAAATCAAATTAAAATATTTGTTTCACTATTATTCTAATAAACTTATCGTTCTTATTATTAAATATTTTATTTTATAAGAAATAAAATATATATATATATATATATATATTTATATATATATATATATATATATATATATATATACATATATATATATATATATATGTATATATATACATATATATATTTATTTATATATACATATATATATATATGTAAATATATATGTGTATATATATATATATATATGTAAATATATATATGTGTATATAGATATATATATGTATATATATATATATGTATATATATATGTATATATATATGTATATATATATGTATATATATACATATATATATGTATATATATATATATACACATATATATATGTATGTGTGTGTGTCTATTGTAAAATGCATTTTTTTACATCTTCGCACATAAAGTACTTTAAATTTTTAATACATAGTTAGTCTTATTTCAAAATCGTAGTATATAATATAATTGAACAAGGTAATACAAAACAGTTTATAATATTTCATTTTGAAAATTTACTTAAATGAAAATAATCAAAATTGATTTAAAAGTACATATCATAGCTACTTTTCAACGCTAATAAACAGAAATCTAATATGCATTATTTACAGATGCCTTTTCTATTTGATGAGTGAAAAAAGCTAATTCGTCTTGCTCGATTTGGAATTGTTTGCCAACCACAGGGTAAAACAGCGGGAATCATATGGGGAGAAATTTTTCTCAGAAATTCCTCCTTCTTTAGGTTATCGTAGTGAAGTAGAAAACTCAGCCAAGTTTGGCTTTAAAAATTTTCCAGTTTCATAGGTGGCGTTGTGTACAGAGGTGGATTTTCAGAAATAAGAATGAGTTTGATTTGTAATAAAAATTTGTATCAAAATATTAATGCAATCAAAAATATTTTTAGCTTAAAAAAAATAAAAATGTTCATTTTGTAACTGTACGGAGAAAAAAATGAAATATCTTTAAACCAAATTTTGTACAACCTCAATAAAATTAGAATTTGGTTAAAATTTACTTAGATGGGGATATTTTGACATTTTAAAAATATTTGAAAAAATTTTAAACGTTAAAAATGGACGTCGAAGTAACAATAGCTCTGTTTTTTGTAATTTGCTAAAGACCGGCAGTTTCTATCATGAAAATAGCACTTGTGAAACATTAAAATATTATCCATAGGATTAACATAGGACTCGATTTTCCCCAACGGAGGTCTAGCAGGGCCTTAAGAATTACAAAAACACTGTGGTGACTTAGAACAAAACTCACAATAATATAATCTAAAAATTTAAATAAAAATGCTCTCTTTTTTATTTTACATTCAATAGATATCTTAAAAACAGATATATTAGATAATAGTATAAATTATATATGTCGTATAAGTATTGAAATATAGAAAATGTTCTCGGCAAGTTAAAAAATCTGTTGTATTAAAACGACTCACAGTTAATTAAAATCTCATGTTAAATAGCATAATTAACTTTTGGTAATAGTCATTTAGCACTGAATCCTTAATTTTCATATTAGAATCCTCTTCTATTCCACTTTTTTAACCTTTTTTTTTAATAAGTTGTAAAGAAACAGATCATTTTTTGTTATCTGTTCATTACAGCATGTTAATTAATTTCTTTATAAATATTATAAATATTCTTTTTATAACTTCCCTAGAGCTTTATTTGCCTAATCAATATTTATGATTTAGCACAGACACACAAGATTCTTCTCTAGAAGCTCTATAAAACTTTTGACGCCATCTAGTGGACAATAGAACTACCTAAAGCTGTTCTAATGCATTTAAATGTTCACTGCATCAGGAAGAACTTTTCATAGACCATGGGCCATATCACGAATCGCAAGTGAAGAATCCTAAGGTATTTCCAATCACCTACACTGACAGATGTGAATCACACATTTTTCGTCAATGACTGCCTTTGAACTGAGGATCTTCTTCACGAGAGGAATTTAGGGAATCTTATATAATCTGTTTTTCGGGAATAATAGCTCCTAGGGCTTTGAACTGAATGTGAGAGAGTTTAACAAATATTTTAATTTTCCTATATATCACCAAAATATTTTTACAATCCTGTGTTAATATAAGCTGTAAGCTTGAGGGTTTCAGATTACTTCCAATATTTCTTCCTTTGTTGAAAAAAAAAATCAAACTTGCACATGTACAGCATCAGACCTTCATTTCTAAATTTTCATCGATGTAATTTTGTTCAAAAAAATATATAAATAAAGATTTGTGTAATTTTTTTCTGATGTTTGAAAGGATGTCGATTTTGCCCATTGTTGTGAACTTGTTTATTTATAGTGTTCTCAATATACCACCAATTAGAAATGCATTGAAATGATGACGAAAAGATACCCGGTATTAATATTTAATTAATTATTACAAGTATTTTTAAATATACTTAGTTATTGTTTAGCTAATTTATACTTGAGACCTGATTTCTATGTGCAAAATATCTTTGTAAACACTGCTATAAGTAAATATCTTTTCTTTTCCCATTCAAATAACAATTTTGCAAAACAATCGAGGTACAGCTTTTTAACTTGAAGTTAAATCCCACGAAAACTGACGATCTTGACTTGTTGGTAGTATAGTGATAAATACATGTTTATAACTAACAAACTTGTGTTTCTTTCCTGACTAACTTAAGTGTATGTTTACTACATTATTATATATAAGCAAAAATATTAAAAGTTTTTTTAAGATTTAAATGTTTCAGCGTGTCTTGAAATGATTTCCTATATAAAGCTCACACCACAATGTTAAATGTTTATCATCTAAAATCCAAAATATTAATTTGCTTATTTTATAAAAATGGTAAGTTTAATTTAAAATATTAACTAATTTCTTTATTAAATTAAAATCCTGCTGACAAGGATGCAAAAAAAAAGCTTTAACCATTATATAAAATGCGAAATAAAAGATATTACCAAGAAAAAAAGACTTAGTATAAATTATTCTAAAATTTCCTTTTCATATATGGGTGCTTATTTGCAGATGGATATTAGTGGCGAATAGGAATTAACTGGGTAAATAAAATGATAAAGAAGAGGTGAGATGCAGTTTCTGTTGATCATTAAATCTTTGAGTTCTGCTGTAAAACTGAACAGGCTTTTCCTGATCACATCTTGGACTGTTTGAAACTTTCTGTAGAGGATATATACTCATCGCCCCTTCAGTTCCTCAATTTCCTTAGGGTCAATGGTCTGATGGACTTTGTCTGACTTTGCCAGGTATTTGGAGGATAAGCCACACACATTCACATGGAAATTAACTAGGATATTGAACAGAAATTAACTATGCAGAATCAATCATAGTATGTAAAGTTACCGTAGAGAAAGTATAAATAAATTAACTCAAGAGAAAGTATGCTTATCAAATATTTCACTAGTAACAAGTTCTCTATGTTTAATAGTAAAAAAACTTTCTAAAAAATGTCGGTATAAAATTTAATGCACTTTTGTTTATACACGGGCAAATGATTTTCCCGTTTTATTAAGTTTAATGTTTAAATTTATCATGATTTTTTATAACATGGTAATGCAAATTCATATGATGAGAATATTAATTAAATAAATAAAGCTCTCAAACATTACTATCTCTCATTAAAATAGATTAATAGTAGTTATTTGCAAATTGTTAAGCTCCATTAAATCATATACAAGCTCCTAAAAATGCAAAATATTTAGTCAAATTTTCTGTTTTGTATAAAAAATGAGAAAGAAATCCGCCTCTGTTTAAATCTAATAACGGTATTTTAATACTTACATGCAATAGTCTATTGATTATCAAGCACAACTCTCAATGGCAAATCAGTCATGTTTTTAACCTCTTGTTCTGCAAATATTTTCCTATGTGCTAATTTTCAAAAATTGATAAATTATAAAGTATCATCAAATTATAGCATTATACAAGAAATAATCTTCCTTCTCTTTTCTAGTTCGTAGAATTTTAAATTGATTGGTTAAATACTGTGTAAATATATATATATATATATATATATATATATATATTTACAGTATTTAACCAATCAATTTAAAATTCTACGATTTAATTAATTAACAATTCTTATATAGCTTAATGTTTAATTAACATATATTTACAAATACAACTATATACAAGTTTGGGATATTTACAATTAATCGCGTCTTAATGATAATAACATGAAATGAATTTTAAAGTTATGGGCGGAAAGGAGCCGTCGTCTTACTGCAACGTCGTATACCGTCTCCGTATTTTAGCTTACTACCGCTCACTGTTGTTGCGTTTCTCGAGCCCCTTCCTATATATATATATTCTTGTTACATATCTCTTGGGTTCAACAGAGCTAAATCAAATGCATCAATGGTATTCCTCAAAATAATGAAACAATGCTATGCCTATTTGCGGACGATACTGCTATTCTTTCTACTCTGTCGGACCACAAGATAATACATCAAAATTTGATGCAACATCTAACGGCCATAGAGTGTTGGATGAAGGTTTGAAAAATCAAAATGAATGCCTCAAAATCACAAGCTGTGCTTTTCACAAGGAAGCTCAGACAAGAACCAAACATAAAAATTGGAGGTACTGAAATTTCATGGTCTAGCAAAGTAGACTTCCTTGGTCTAACGCTAGATAAGAGACACATACGGAAACCCCATATAACAAGCATTAAAAACAAACTTATCGCTGACAAAACCTTAGAGTATGACATAATTTATCGCTGACATAATTTAGACTTATCGCTGACATAATATTTAGAGTTATATGCCATTTATCCTTTAATGGCATATAACTGTAAACAATTTTTGGCAAACAAACTAATATACAAAGCTTACCGGCGCCCGATATTGACGTATGCTGCTCCAATTTGGGGAGGTGCAGCTGATACAAACTTGAAAATACTTGAGGGCCAACAAAATAAAGTACTCAGATTTACAAAATTTGAGTATTACATAAGAAACGGACAGATTAGGAATGACATTGGCGTGTTAATGCTTTTTAATTATATAACATACCTATCCTCTTTAGGTTCTATGATAAGATCTATCATATAAACAATAAAGAAATTCAAAATATTGAAAACCACAACCCATATGCCCTTATAAATTTTCATAGATCAAGATTGTGAAATTTATAGCGTGCTTATATCTTTTTAAGATTCTCTTAACAAATTCAAATCAAATTAAATCTGTCACCTTTTTTGCATGCTTACAATAAGTAGCAATTATTCTGTAAAATTGAAACTTTCATTTTCTCATTTCCTCTCCAATTATTGTCGAAATTTGCATTTTAGACCTTAGTTCTAATGCTTTTTAGGATTATCCTTGTAAAAGATTCGAATTAAGGAAACACATACATATCTCAGTACAAAATCTGAGTACTACATAAGAAACGGACAGATTAGGAATGACATTGGCGTGTTAATGCTTTTTAATTATATAACATACCTATCCTCTTTAGGTTCTATGATAAGATCTATCATATAAACAATAAAGAAATTCAAAATATTGAAAACCACAACCCATATGCCCTTATAAATTTTCATAGATCAAGATTGTGAAATTTATAGCGTGCTTATATCTTTTTAAGATTCTTTTAACAAATTCAAATCAAATTAAATCTGTCACCTTTTTTGCATGCTTACAATAAGTAGCAATTATTCTGTAAAATTGAAACTTTCATTTTCTCATTTCCTCTCCAATTATTGTCGAAATTTGCATTTTAGACCTTAGTTCTAATGCTTTTCAGGATTATCCTTGTAAAAGATTCGAATTAAGGAAACACATACATATCTCTTATAACCAAGGAATGCCAAACCTAGGCACATTCAAGGGAGAAGACAATGTTATACAATCGCATGTGAATGCATAAAAACTTTTGAACGTTTAACACTTTTGAAAATGAAATCCGGTAATCCAATTCAGAAATATGTGTATAGATTCTTCAGCATAAATCATATATTTTAACAGAAGAAATGGGATTTGATAACAAGTCTGATTAAAACCTAATAAACTTTCTCCAAATAATAAAAGATTATTAATTTTTAATGTTACTTTAAGAAATGCATCGATTCAGCTTTAGTACTTACTTCAAGATTATTCTTTGAATATTAGCTTTCATGTTTTGCTTCCATATTTCATAAAAACAACGATTATGGAAAAAGATTCATAAATAAATTGATATTTTTAGTTGTACTGGATATAAGTTAATACTCCAAAAATTAGTACTAAAAAATATTATCCATAAAAAATAACTCTAGAATTAAACTATTCTTTTAATGTTATTCAGATAAAGTTTATATTTCTGAAATTTTGATTCTAAATAACTTCAATGTGTTTAACAAAATTTGTTTTTCTTACAGATGGATTATCGACCAGCCCCTATCTAATAATAGAATTCAATCATCACCATACTGTGGACGCAATCGGGAAAATGGGGCAGCGAAGAAGTACTTTTCATTTCAAAAAAGAATCGACGATGCCTTTAGATTTTTAATTGATGGCAACGAGAGAGGTATATTGATTTCAAATTTTTAAAATAAATATTTAAAACTACGCTAGAATAATTTAATATGTGAAATTTTTAATGTATTTGCGTTTAGAAAATGATTGAAATGAGAACTATGCAACTTGATGATGCTTTAACATAGCTATGCCTTTTAATTTGAGAGAAATATAAAATAATGATTTATGAAAACATAAATTTGTAGGATTTTCTGTAGTATAATATTTTTCTCATGAACATTTTCATTTAAAAAATGGCTTAATGATTTAAGTATTTTGATCACTAAAGCTGAATCGATTAATTTCTTAAAATAACATAAAAAATTAAGAATCTTATTATTTGGAGAAACTTTATTAAGTTTGAATCATGCATGTTATTAAATCCCATTTCTTCTGTTAAATTATATTTCGAATTGTTACAGTGTTTCGAATTATAAGGAGAATTTCAATAATGTCAAAATCCTTACTTCAATGTTTTGAAATGGCCGTAATATGTGAAAAAGAATATAAAATAGAAATCATGCACCTCTTTAACGTAAAAGTTTAAAATTAAAAATATTAAAGTGCAAATCTGAATTTGATTATCGGAAAAATAAATGATGATTCATAAAAAAATTGAAAGAAATAAGAATACGAGAGTATATAATCCAGAACAATTATTTGTTATAATTTCAGTACAGTAATCAAAATCTTTTACAAAAACAAACCTATTTATTCCCTCTTAAATCAATAGTGATACTTACTTAGCGCTGTAGTTTCTAAATAATGGCTCCCTACAAATTTAAAATATTGATTCATGAAAAATTAAAAACTTATTTAGGGGAAAGTTTATAATAAGTTATAATGGCCTAAGAAAATTGCATCAGCATTGTAATCCTTACTACAAATTATAGTGTATTAATACTACAAATATAATATTTTTTAAATTGAATATTGTAAATTATAAAGAAATTATATTTTACTCACTTAAACTATCATATTCTAACATATTGCTTTTTTATAAATTAAAATTATTTTCGTCAAATAGATTTAATTTATCATTTTTTATCATTCCACAAAATTTTGGTATTTTAAACATGATTTAAAATTTTTTTTACTTCCAAGCAACAAAACGGGAATTTTCAACAGGGTTCGCGCAACTCCTGAAATCTCCTGAAGTACCATAAAAAAATTTAAGGGCCCTTGAAACTCCTGGGATTTCGACTTGCCTCCTTGAAAATTGTGATATACTCCTGGAATTTTTTCTTACCTTTATGCATTTATTTTTTTCTACAAAATATTATAATTTTTTGAATTTTTTTGTTTTAATATTTTAAAATTTTCAATAAAATTGTATTAGTTTTTAATTTTGTCACTAGAGGCCGGCAAATTCGATGTTAAATTTTTTGTATTTTTAACTGTTGACTTGTATAAATATTTTCAGAATCTAGTTCAGCTACAATAATTTCATGATAACTCGGTTTAGCAGTATTTAGATTTATGTAAAGTGAAGTGAAGAGAAGCATGGAAAGCGAAGTAATTACAAAACAAAAATAAATGCATTGGGCAATTAAGACTGGCGATTTTAATTGATTCTTTTTCTGGCTAAACTGAGTATTATATAGTATGTGTATTATTTAAATAAAAAAATTGCTGTTATAGCTGTAAATTCATTGAAGGCTTTTGAAATCATTAATAATTTGAACTTAAATAAAATATAGTCTCATTAATATTTTCAATTATTTATTTTTATTACTTACAGAAATGAATAAAAAATATTGCATGTACATAATTATATGTATATTTGGTGAAGAAAACAATCTTTAAAGTAAAATTAAAAAAATTTAACATGAATGCCGATACCTTCTGGAAATTTTTGATTTGACTCCTGAAATTTAATTCTTGGAAATCTGAACGAACTCTATTTCAAGGAATCCCGGATTTTTTTATATTTTTTTATTTGACGTATGTTAAATAAATCGTTTTTTTTTCCTATAAAAATCCTTCAAATAAAAATAAAATTTAATATGAAAAACTTTAGCAAAATAGGGACTCCAAATTATTCACATAAAATATTTTCTTATATACAATTATATGCATTGATATTTATATATAATGCATATTAATCAAATGACGCAATTACCTAATTATGCATATTTCTTTTAATTTTTACTTTATTTACAATTTATTTATAATTTAAATATAGATAAAAAATTTAACAGTCGTAAATAAAAAATTAAAAATCAATAAAATTCAAAATATTTATAAATTTTCTGAGACCTTGTTTCGACTTTAAAAAGATTACTCATACTTATATTCCATTTTCCTATACATATTACTGAAGATAATGATTTACATATTATTATCTTTAAAGTTTTGTTAGAATGAAAAAGAAGATATGAATTTGGGAATTTGAAATATTAAAGGTAAGAATTTTGTTTCAGGTGATCTAAAATTGAAGTCCTTTAGAACAGTACAACAGTACCAGGAGTCTGAATGCAAGGAAGCCATAACGAAAATTTATGGATCACAGATAGAAAAGAGGAGAGAATTTTGGGAATCTGCTATTTTTCCCGACAACTCGAAATTTGCTACCATAAAGGAGCACGAAGAGCAGGAAATAAAAGAATCGGAAATAGCTAAAAAGAAATCGGAAGAACAAAAAAGACTGGAAAGAGGTTAGTGTATAACCCTAATTTTATATTAATGAATTATCATATATGAGTCTTTCAAAAATCATAAGAATATTTCTCTACTATATTTGTAATTTCAGATACATGTTAACATGCAAATTTGCATTTTTATTACCTATCTCCGAAATGAAATAAATTAAATCTGTTCATAAATTTCTTGCCTAATTTTTATTAATTGAAATAAATTTTAGAAAAGTTTTCATGTATGATGAGAAATATCAAATAAATTAAAACTTAGCTCATGAATTATTCTGATGAAATATGTAAAGCTGAGAACACAAAGGTTCATAGAACATTCATTGTGTCTTGTTAAGAACTAAAAAAAAAAGATAATAATTTCATGCATAAGATTAAAAGAATGAGACCGTAAGAAAATTGATTTTTTGCTATTTGAATTGGAAAAATTTATGAAAAGTAATTATTTTAGATCAGAATTCAATTTTAGATCAGATTTTTTTCAAGAAAATGATTTTTAGAGATGCGAAATCTAATTAAGGGCATTTACTTTACCCAAATTATGTGAACATAGAAGTAAAATGGTTAAAGTTATTGATCAACAAGGTCGACTCAGCTTTTCAGTGGGTCGATAAACTGAGTACCAAGCATGCTTAGGAACTAAATACTAAGAGTTTCGCATTAGGCTGACCATCTAATCGTAACATATGCTTTGCACCCCAAGGCCTCTCAATAAAAAAAACAGAGATGGGCATTGTAGGACTTGGCCCACATGGGCTGTCATGCCACAGAGTTTAGTTTAGTTGTTCTTTTGCGATTTTGTCAGAATTTATCTTACTAAACGATTTGGCACAGATGCCGTATAATCCAGAATATCTAAGTCTGAAATTTTTTGGCGAGCGATGAAGAAATGTTGCCAGGATGACGTATTGTGACATGCGTGATAACGTAAATACTAGGGTTGCAAAAATAGAATTTTCTGCTTAATTCTTATAGGTATGCATATCTATGACGTAATAAAACCCTGGTTGCCAGGTACATAAGAAAATCCGCCAAAAAATCAATAAACTTTTGTTGGTAATTTTTTTTTTTTTTTTTTTTTTTTGCTGACAATTAAATTCAACATCGAACTGTTGTCACGGATTCCGTATATAGAATTTGGTATCCTGAATTATACGGCATCTGTGCCAACGATTTACACATATTTGAATTAAATTACTTTTTAAATCAACGGAATTATCAATAGAATACAAATAATTTAATATCTATCATAGAATTTAATACAAATCATAGAATTTAAATCAACGGAGTACAATTATTCATTCTTAATAATACTGGTTTATTTCTCGGTTTCTTTAAGCCCTGAGATACTGAGTTAATATCTCTGTAGATTCGATGAAAATTCACATATTTTTTGTGTGTGAAAATCCTTATTTAATAATTTTTAATTGAAATTAGCGTTAATGATTAAAAATTAGAACATATATTCAAATATTAATATATTTAAGTCCGCATATACACACACAAATAATGCATTTTATTATTTCTTAAAGGTATATTATAATCATTGCTTATTTTCCTTGATAATAAAAATTAAAGAATCTTAACCTTTTGAGTCCAGCGTCATCGTTTAAAAAAACTGCTCCTAGGACGGCGCGAGAAGATGACATTTCCTACCCCCTTGACCGAAAGGAGAGGGTCATTTTCCTCCCATTTAAGTGCCCCAGGTTTCACCGTGACGAATCTTTAACTTTTGAGGGAGATACGCCGCGCTAGGTCTGCCGTAATTCTAATGAAAATGTAAATGCGTTTACCATAAATACTGTACTTATCGACAAGCTATCGATTTTTTTCTAATCGTTGTTTTATATACCACATTAAGAATTTGAAGATTATATACATTAATTTGTCAAACAAATTTAGTCTGTTTTAAAAACAATATGGCGTACATTACTTTATTACAGAGAATTTTCTGAAATAATTATTTAAAATAATTACAAACTTCTTTAAAGTAATGAATTTGCAATTAGTTATAATAAAAATTGATAAGCAATAAACTAACTAAATATTTCAAAAACATTCCTAAAAGCAGTCTGCCTAATATTAAAATATGTAAATAAATAAATAAAGATATTTTGAACAAATATTTCCTTTTATGAGTAAGTACAAGCGAATTGCTGAAGTTGCATTTGAAAAAGATTAAAAGTAATCTGTGTGTTAAATACAGAAATGGTTTCAGTTTTCTTTTGATTTAAGTATTTCTATTTATAACAAATTTCTATATTGAATGGATTAAATTATATGCTTTTATATCCTTCATTTTAAGGAAAAAGCTTAAAAATGGTATTTTTCTTTCTGCATGTTTCTGCAACTAAGTATGAAACGTTTTGCACAATGAAGATAGCCAGACGAATCTTGAGTTTCTCCTTTATATGTAGCATTCAGGTTGATTGTTTAATAAAATTACATTTGTCATACAATAAATAGTAATATTCGGTTCATTTCTCAATGACTGAGAACTTGAAAATGTTCATTCAAAAATAATACATTCTAAAATATACTCATATTAGTCTCAGAAAATATTTTTGTAAAATTCTTATCAGAATATTAGGAAGAAAGCATTAGCTTTATATTAGGAATAAATTCTTATCTTCGGTATATTTAGCTTTTATAAAACTATGCTTATTAAATTATTTTTGAAAACCAAAACCGTGATTAATTTAATTTTATACAGAAATTAAAATTACGTAGAAGGAAGACTGACACAACTAAAAGGCAACCTTTTTTTAAAAAAATCTACTACATCTCAATTTATGACTGAAAGTATTTTAATTTTTTTTTTAATTTCTACCTACATGTTTTTTTTTTTTTTCCGTGAGATTAAAAAATACAATGTGCTCCTGGAATATTTTTTATAAGCAATACGTCGAAAGGAAGATACCAAGAAACTTGTCTAGCATTTATTCCGATATTCGTGTACATAAGAAAGAAGTGACGATAGTAGTCTTTATTCAATAGTGAATTGGACTAATGAATAAAATATATTTCACCTTGAAGAGCATATTCCTCTAACACTAAATCAAAACTATTTCTTTATAAAAAATTTATTTCATTAGTCCATCTAAAAATCTAGACTGTGAAAATAGCTCTTATATTACATGAATACCGTTTCTTAATGAAAATGTTTCGAAGACTATTAAATCTTTGAATTGGGAATTTCCTAACACATACTTTCTTATGTGTAAATTATTATGAGAAACTTTTAACATTACCTTATATTTTCTTATTTTAACTTTTAAAATATCAATCTCAAAACCAGCAATTTTGGTCATGGTTAGACCAAGAATAGTCCTGTTTATGGGGATTATAATTGTCAAAAATGTAAGGACACTAATGCTAATTTTCCAGGCTTTATTTTGTAATTTAGAAATAGTTGACCAGTGCAGAAGCCAGCATACCAATTTACTGGTAGTTAAAAATCATAAAATACAATATATAGAATCTCAGACTCTCATAAATATGAAATTGGAAATTAAAGAAAAACCATTAATACAATTAAAAATAAAAATATTCTTTATATGCGTAGTTCTGTATAGTGTGTATGAGTAGTAGGATATATATACATATATATATGTACTTGAATATCACTCTTCCTTTGAATTTTAAAATGACTTCCTCAACTGCAAGTTCTTCAGACGAATGATAGTGCTCCTTAAAAGATTTATTTAAAAAATCAAAAATCTTTTGTAATTTCCATAATCTGTCGTATTCTTCATCTAGTTTTGGTTTTTTCTTATTGTCTGTAAAACGTAAAAATCTCAATACATTAAAAAATCTATCGTGGGACATATTTTTCTAAAAACAGGAGATTCAATCAATTCATCTGTCGACCAATAACCTTTGATGTTATCTTTATCTATATGGCCCATTAAAAGAATAAGTCTTAAGAATTTTTTAAATTCTTCTACATCAATATCAGTCCATTTTGTCCCATGTTTTCTTTTATTACTTTCCGGATGTAACTCTAATATTTGGGAAGCATATCTATTTGTTTTATCTGCAATAAAGTTTAAAATTTCTTCTGAAAAATATAAATAAAAAAATTCGTGCTCCTCAACTAAATCCTTTATTCGCTCAGAAATACCGTAATCCCCGTAAATTTAAAAATGATAGGCTTATCATCTGCTTTTGCCTTACGCTAATCAAAATCAAATGATGCAGAGGAATTTGCATCATTATTGCCATCAAAAAAACTAATATCCTTCATTCAGATTCATCACAGCAATCAGAATCACTGTCTGCAAAATTTTCTTCTTCTAATTCTTCTAATAAATTTTTAATTTCTTCATCAGTCAATCCTGTATGACGTGAAGCCATCAAAGTATTTTTTCTAGCGACGAAAAAAGTAACTGATTGTGATGAAAAAATTTGCTAAAGTGAGACTGAAAATGCTTCCCTTTTAAAAAGAGGAGCCAATAAAATCGTTTTTCGCCAAAATTCTCCACTCAAACAAGTCCCCAATTTTTACGACTTTCACACACAAAAGAGCACAATTAAATCGCATTCAACTGCCCGAAGAAACTTGAGCGGGAAAAAGTCAGGCGCTTGAAAGGGGGAAAAAATCCATGGTACAACTGTTGTACCACAGCCGTCCCCTAAGTGAGAAAGTGAGAGTCAGAAGACACTCACTTTCATGGTACAACAGTTGTACCGCCGGGATGAAAAGGTTAAGTATGTGCAAGCACATTATTCAGAAATTGATTTGAAATTTAATTTGATAATGTTTTAATAAATATATATAGTATACATGTGAGCTCCTCTCTTAAATAAATTTTCCGATTTTGTGATATTTCATTAATATTTCAGCTAGATATTTCATTAATATTTTCTAGTTAGCAGTCATAGAATTAACATTCAGAGCAGACACCAGGTGCCTGTTTATATAAGCAGTTCACACACAATTAGGATGAATATTACTAGTTGTTAGTAATTTAATTAGAAAAATATTTCTGTCAAACGAAGTATTTGTCACTGAATTAAATTTATTTAGTAATGTATTTTATGTAGTTTCATACGTTTAATATTTATAAATTGCACTAGTGTAGTAAAAGTTTCCCTATAAAATAAATATTGTGACATAAATGTTGATGTTTATTTTTACATATAGAATTTTCTTTTAATTTTCATAATTCCTTTATGTGGTTGATGGATATTTTATTAAATTATTAAGATTAACACAAAATATATTCATACATTCTAAGAAGGATTTATGCTAATCTAAAAGGTAAAATTGTCTTTTTGTGGTACTACCGTTTTAAACATTCTGTTTCAAACAAAAATGTCGATAGTGGTATCTTCTGATTTTTTCCATCAAAATCAGTAGAATCTACTGATTATTTTTCCTCCGAGGTTGGCAGGTATGCATTTATATGTGCATTTAAATGTTTTAAATAGAAAGAAAGAATTTAAAAACTACTCTTTCTTACAACATTCAATAAATAATTTTCAATGTAAAAATATTGATTTAAAATCAGACATTTTTCTGGACTTTAGTTTATATCATAACTTTATTTTAACTTATCTATTTAACTAATACGTGAAAAAATATTGAAATCATTGCTTACATACGAGTAATTTTTAAAATTTTCGTTTTCATTAATTTATTAATATGTGAATCATTTGCATTAAACATATATTCGGTTCCTTAAATTCATAGACAGATTCTGCGTGATAAGATATAATTCTGTAAATTTCTATCATTATGAAAACATGATATCTAGAAAATATTTTTTGTACTTAACGTGTATATTTTTTAGATACAATTAAGGTTCATTAACTTTAACAATAGTAAGTTTGGTTTTTCGCCTACTGGTCGAAGGCTAATTAGATAAGGATTTACAGTTTCAAGTGGATACCAAACTACTACAAATATCTAAGCGCAAGGCTGGATTTGAACATACAAACTGCCAAACTGAAGGCAATAACGATAACCATTTAGCTACAAGTTTGGCCCTCACAACAGTAAATTTGTACATAAGAATTAATAAATGTATATAAATAATTTGATACCTAATTTGATTTGCATTTGATTAATTTTATTGATCGATCATATTGAGGAAAGGATTTCAATAAATATGCTTAATGAATAACATTATCAATAATTATGTGCCATTTCTATGGAAACACACACACACAGTCACTTTATTTCGGATTATAAATCTAATGTTGAAAAAATTTTAAAAATTTATATATTTAATTGTATTTACATTCATGAGTAAGTTAGTAAATTGTAAGCAACATTTATATTGTTTTTACAGAGAGAATTGTTAAAAGTAATTTTGTCCCATTAGGGAATGGTTTAACTAAATTTATAAAAAGATAATAAAGCATTTATATATATAAATTTGATAAAGTGTTATAGCTCTTTCCGGCACCATTACTTTTTTCAATATTCAAGACTTCCACTCTGAAATTTATTAATAAATTAAAAGCATAATAAAAGTTAACTTTGAGATGTGAGATAAAATACAGAATTACTAGAAATTATTAAGCATTCAAGTAATATATTTTACTTTTCCCTTCCCTTTCCTCATAGTAAAAAAAAATATATTAGTAGCACAATGTTTGCCAGAAGCGATGGAACTGAAGCTTCCAGTTCCATTTCTCTTCCATTGTACAAAATGTGTATTTCCATATTCATTTATGGAAAAAGTAAAAGCTTACTTATCCTTAAATTTTTGGCGATTTTTCGTCGCCAAGATAGGAGCCAAAATGTGAATAACAAAATGGCAACCCTAAAATTATTTTAGTTAAAGAGTTAAAAAAATACCAGGATTACCAGAAATTGAATTTTATGGACAATAATTGTAGCCAAGTTTATTGGCAAACCAAGGGTACTTCTACACTGAACCCATGGAAAAGAGCGTATACTGAAAATTAACTATGGCGTGCAATTAAGGTATTTCTATGTTTTGTAAAATTTTTTGATAGATCTTAAGAAAACTCCTCTGCTGACCATCATATATGATTTCAAGCATGATTCTTTTTTAATTAGAATTTTTTAATTAGGAAAAGAAATCCACTTTGGATATTCTAATTCTGTATTCAGTACTAGTTATGAAAATGTTTCCTCTCATAAGTCTGGAATTCCTAACTATTTTAAAGATATTTAATGCTTGCAATAAAATTTACTGATTATTTATAAGTAATTAAAATATATATTCAAATTTATATAAATGGTTTAAATATTGTAGCTAAATAAAAAGATTGTTTCAAATAGTCAAATATCTAAAAATTTTAATCATATGTTTTCTATAATAAAAAAAAAAAACACTTTTGAAAAAACATTTCAGATTTAATTTTATTAATATATTAATTTATTTTAATATTTTTACCACCTCAAAATAACTAAAAGCATTTTTCTTTTACAAACTATTCTAATATAATGTTTTTATTTGCTTTTTCAGAATTGTGTCTGGGAGATAATAAATCAGAAATTAATCCCTACACTTCGGAAGCAGTCAATGCCACTTCATTTGTACACAATGAACGACAAAGGAATGAAAGAATCGGCGAATACCGTTTTGGAAAGGAAGACAGATCTACGTCCGTTACTGAAAACAGGCTTGAAGAAAGACTAAGTGTGTCATCGGACCTCGATGACAATGAAGAAAGCATGAGAATATTATCGAACCTCTATGAAAAAAGCCTCAGCATTTCATTGGATAACGATGAAAATGAAGAAAAAATGAAAACCCCTTTCTGTGAAGAAAAGATGCAAATCCATCTCTTTAAACAAAGGATGAGAATCTATTTCTATGAAGAATTCCTCTATGAAGATAGCCTCTATGAAGAAAGCCTCTATGAAGAAAGCCTCTATGAAGAAAAGCTCTATGAAGAAAGCCTCTATGAAGAAAAGTTCTATGAAGAAAGCCTCCATGATGTAAGTCTGACTGCATCATCTACTCGTGAAGAATATGAAGAAAGCCTGAGTGTATCACGAAGTGAAGAAGAATATAAAGAAAGACTGAGGTTATTATGGCACCACAAGAAAAACCAAAAGCTGAACGAGTTGATGTCGAAATAGATCTTGAAAACTGAGCAAGCATTAGATTGTAAAGATAAATATATCTGAAGCAACATGCCTTAAGAAGCGAGGCAGTTATTGTAACTAGTTCTTTGGGAAATATGACCTCAGCTGAAATTTTTGTTGGAAATGTTAAAATGCAATATTACTTACCTAAAGTTCTGATGTTAAAGCTTACCAAAAAGTGTCTTTTGAATGTTTTCAATATGTATTAAATGTATAATTTTGTAAAAATATTCTCATTTTAACATTTTTTTAAATTAATTTTTTTTTTAATCTAAACTGCTTTGTATGTATTCAATATTTCTTTGTGAAAATAAATTTTATAAATGTATTTATTTTTAATGCTACTCTTTTGTTATATATTCATAATATTTCCTGCTACTAATTCTGTTTAGTATTTTTTGAAAAAGAGTTATATTTCCAAACTGAGTCATGAGCTAGCTGGTAAAATTTAAATTTCGTTAATACTGATAATATTATAATTTTTCTACACAACAATGCTACTGTGTTTTGTGCACATTTACTACACTGGAGACAAAAATACCACCAGCAAATGAGTATTTTGCTATCATCTATGTGATGGTGATAGATAATGTTTAGATTAATACCAATTTTTAGTGATTTAAAATCTTCAAATTAAAAACCAAGAAATAAATGTTTCCCCTTTTGAAATAACAAAGGTAAGATATATATTGTTTGAAAAAAAGGACAAACTTATAAACAAAAAATATTATAATTGAAAGAGGTAAGATATAATTTATTATTCTGAATCCCGGATTTTAAAAGCTTCTATTTGTCTAAATTTGTGAATTCTAATTTATCAAAAGTATAATCTTCTAGGAATAGTAATTTACATATACACTTATTGAAATATTCATTTAAAAATTGATGTTTTAACTGACATTAATTTTTCATAAAAGAATAGAAATATATTAAAAAATATATGAAATTTATTCAAAACTTAGCATGCAACTATTGTGCATGAAAAATGAAATTTTGTATCAGAAATTATTTACCACAAAATGACTTGATAATCAAAACTCATTTTGTTTTTGCAAGCCACAAAAGTTGTCAATATTCTATAATGTTGAACAAATAACTAATTATAGTTACTGTCAGTTGTCTCCCACCACGGTGTTTCCAAATATGAATCACCCTGTCGCAGTGCGATAGACAGAAGAGAGACTCAGAAAGTAAAACCAATGTCCCTCCAATCCGTTTTCAGTTTCAATTGTTCGTTGCACCACTGCCATTTTTGAATCACGGGCACTCATAAGACAGACTTTATAATATAGATGGCGCTCCCCCACACGAGGAAGTTGCTTGCAGTTGCTGTAATTTTGTGATAGAGTAGCTGTAATATTGGCTGGTAACAGATGGTCTTACCGTCAGTTTTTCTTCATTTCTTTTCAATGTTTTGTGATGTTTAAATAAGTGTTGTTTTTGTTAAATTACAGTTCACTTAAATTCTGTAGTTAGTAGGACGGCTCCTACATTTTGGTCCTAGTGACCAGGAGCTAATCTGTGCTTTCTTTACCACAAGAAGTAAATATTAATGAACAATTCTACAACTTAGAGGAGATTTAAGAAGACCTGGATGAAATTGAGGTAAGGGTGAAATTCTTTCATTTCTCAACTGAAAAATATAAATCAATTTGATTAGAAACTAAATGGATGTCAATGCACATCTCTGTGGTTAAACTTCCTGAAATACCTTTACCCATACCTTATGGTAATTATGAAGATAGGCTTTTTTTAAGAGTCAAATTTTATTCTTCTATTGTTTACAAATGATTTAAATGAAATGCAGAAACTTTATTATTTACAATCATCGTTAAGATTGAAGCAAAATCCATTCAAACAACAGATGACACTTTTAGTTCTATAGTTAAAATTTTTGAAGAAAAGTATGAAAAAAGAAATTAATATCGGACTCACATTTAAATTTAATTTTATATTTAGAGAAACTAACTTATGAATCATCAAAAGAAGTGAGAAAATTTTTCGAAAAATATTTTAAAACTCTTAAGAGCTCTGAAATTGTTGGATTTAGAATTGAATATGTTGTTTGAATTAATATTAATCCTTATTAATTTTCAAAAACTAGATAAAAAAAACGCTTAAACAATACTAAATGACGCAAGTCACAAACGAGCTTCTAAATTAGATATAATTTATTAATTTTTTGTTAAGCGAAGTCAAATATTGGAAAATTACTAAGAAATCAACCTTCATACTCAATAATAAAAGCGAAAACTCTTAGAAGTAAAAGCTATATGATAAAATCAGATTCAAATTTCAGCTGTCCAATATGCCTTATTAATTATCATCCCTATTATAAATGTAAGAAATTTCTTGAAATATCTATTAATATATAATTGCTGTAGCGAAATAAAAAATACAAAAAATATCTCTTTAAGTCGCATAAGCTTTCGGAATGTAAAAATAAAGACTTACCAAATATGTGAAAAAAAAAATTACACCGGAAACAGCACATCTCATATGCAGGAGCTGCGGAACCAAAAAAAGAAAATCATTTGACCTTGAAACATATCGACACTTCTGAGATTCAAAGTTCGTTTGCAATGGCTAATCACTGTCTCTCACTTTCTCTAGCACTCAAACATGTTATACTCTCAACAAATAAAAGGAAAAAAACGGAATTTCATTTTCTTTTCGCTCCTTACTGGACTCATGCTTGAAATTGTCTTTCACGAATGAAGTTGCCGATTGGTTAGGAATAATGATAATTTCGAAAGACGGTCGCTATCTTTTAGTAAGCAAGTTAAACAGTTTATGCAAAAATAAATAAAATGCTGTATTTTAAACTGAACGTTGTTGAATTTTTCGCTTTACTACTGTCACCCGGGATGTACGTATGCGTTGTAATGCTAATGGTATGGATATCCCATAACTCTAAATGCACGATGTTAATTTTGCATGATCTGCATACTTTCTTCAGAATTTTAGATGACCAGCAAAGTTGATAAAAGAAATCGAGGCTGTTGAACATGAAAGATCCGTTTCAGCAGTTTTTAGTTGCTACCTGTCTAATTCTGAGCATTTCTTGTCAATTATAAGTGTTATTCAATTGCGAATTAAGTTCCGTATTTAATATATGAAAAAGTTTACTAAGTAAGAAATAAAATTTAATACTTATTTATATCCTGTGACAAAAACTTTATTCCGTCGATTTTGCAAATTTCAAAGCAACATTAAAAGTATTTAGATGATTAAGGAAATTCTTTACTTGTCATCATAATCCATAATTATCAGACATTTGAATTAAGTTATGGTTGTCTTCTATAATGATTCCCTTTTAAATTAAATGTAAATACTAATAAGCTAACGAATATGAGTTCTTTGACTGATGATACATTTCGGTTTGGTTTGTTTGTCGCTCAATGGTCATTTTTTGCACACAAGGGCTAATTAGACAATGACCTACGGCTTAAAAAGAAATCCGAACTACTACAAACATCCGTGCCCAAGGTGGAACTCGAAAACACGAACTGTTGAACTGATGGCAAGAGCGCTAACCATTCGGCTGTCATCTCGGCGATACATTTCGGGGAAGGAAGTATTAATTTTTGTTGTTAATTTCATTGATTGTAACTCAAAATTAGGACATGTTTGTTAGAGTTTCCGAAATTTTCTGTTGTCAAAAATTCTTCAGCCAAAGGCAAACACAATAAAATAAAGCAAGTGCTTACTTTCAATACAACATGAATGAAATTTCTTTACTTACTATTAGTATGAAGTCATAATCGTTATAAATTGGTCACGATTGATTATTGCGATGATATTGTGTTTTTCAACATAAATATTGTGTTGCGCTTCCAGATTAGAAAAACAACTGTAGATTGAGAAAAACAATCTCTTAAAAATTGTAAAGTTTTATTACGTAGCAATTCCAACAAGGTACAGGAAAATGCTAGCAGTGAAAATCATAATCACACATATTCAGCTAATACATATTGTGCAATATTTGCCCAAAATATGAGTATTTCAGATATGTCTGAGATATTTTAAGACAAATACAAGCAATGTTTATAAATTTGCAACTATATTTAATTTGCAGCGTTTTTCATAAATGCACCTTGCGATCTTCGTTTCCGTCAAAATTTTACCATTCACATATTGTTAAAATCTTATTTAAATTCTAAGAATGTTATTATAATTCTTTTTTCAGCTTTGAAATAAATGCTAAACGTGATTGAACATGTTCATTCAACATTAAATACCCTGAAAAAATGTCCTTTTCAAAATGACAAAAGTTGTGTGACAGTAATTAACAATTCAGACAATTCTTGTCTAGGATTCCAAGAAACACAAAATAAATTAAAAAAGTAGTTTTATTGATTTGTTATATATTATTTAATTTTGTTGACATCCAAAATCCAGTGCTTACACAAATGGTTCTATCTACATAACAATTTTAAAGGGATATTTAAATTTTATTTCTAACCAATATCTATTAAATAATCAACATTTATACTCAATTAATTACTAAAAAGCTCGGAAAATTTTTCTGACTCAATAATTTCTTAAAATAAACAGCATTTGAACTTTCTTTTATCAATTATAGCGTTGCCTGAATAACGAAACCTATTTCGAAAAATATAATTGTATCAGACACAATGGTGAATTTATTCACTTGTCTCCCTGTTGTTGGTTCGTGAGTCGTTATGAATTGATCTAGACGACTTAATGTCTTTCTAAAAACGAATATTATCTCAAAAACTTGATTTAAAGAAAATCTAATTTCTTTACAAGGTGGAGCATTAAAAAAATTTTTTTGAAACTCAGTGGCTTTCAATATTTTTAGATGTTCCTCTCCATTGAAACTGCTTCTAACACTTATGCATAGGAAGCCGTTGTGATCCAATCTGAATCAGATTTTGTAGGCAGGCTGGCCACTCCCTAGTAATTTTAAATAATTAACATAAAATAAATATCTAGGTTTAAACAGACTTTTTACATAATAATTTAATAAATAAATATATAAAATATATTTAGCTGGAAGCATTGCATGCTTTAAATACCGATTAAACATTTACAAAAAAAATAAATAAATAAACCATTATTTTTTAACTTATATTTTGTCCTTTTTTCAATGTTCAAAATTACCGATTTTCCCGTAATATTATATATATTTTTTCCTGCAAATGTTTGATAAAGTGTCAGTTTTGATGGTAACATTGAGAGATTACCGACCCACCAGAAGGTACACGGTGGTGGAATGTCGTTGTAGATAGTAGTCCAAATAGAAACCCAGGATCGGCCACTGGGTAGCCAGGGTCAAGAAGACCAAAACTGGACTAGTAGTGGTGGATTGCAAAGCCATTAAATAAGGATCTCTTTAAGACATTCCTCTTGTGCTCTTGGGACTGGAAGATTTGTCGGTCTCACTGGCAATTGTTGAGAAATTATATACAGAGTATTTACAGAAATACACTACTGACCATTAAAATTGCTATACCAGGAAGAAATGCAGATAACAGAATGATATTTATTGGACAAATATATTATACTAGAAATAACAAGTGGTTAAATTTTCAAAAAATTTGGCTGGATAGATCCTGAGAAATCAGTACCCAGAACAACCACCTCCGGCAGTAATAACAGCAGTTATACGCCTGGGAATTGAGTCAATCAGAGATTGGATTGCATGTACAAGTACAGATGCCCATGCAGCTTCAACACGATGCCACAGTTCATCAATCGCAGTGACTGGCGTTTGGTGACGAGCCAGTCGCTCGGCAACCATTGACGTGACGTTTTCTATTGGTGAAAGATCTGGAGAACGTGCTGGCCAGGGCAATAGCCGAACATGTTCCGTATCAAGGAAGGTCCGTACAATACCGGCAACATGCGGTCGGGCATTATCCTGCTGAAACGTAGGGTTTCGCAGGGCTCGAATAAAGGGTAGAGCCACGGGTCGTAACACACCAGAAATGTAACGTGCACTGTTCAAAACACCGTCAATACGAACAAGAGGTGACCGAGAAGTGTATCTAATGGCACCCCATACCATCACGCCAGGTTATGGGCCAGTATAACGATGACGAATGCACGCTGCCAGTGTGCGTTCACCACGATGCTGCCAAACACGGATGCGACCATCATGATGCTGTACACAGAACCTGGATTCATCTGAAAAGATGACGTTTCGCCATTCGTGCGTCCAGGTTCGTCGTTGATCACACCATTGAAGGCGCTCTTGTCTATGACTCATCGTCAAGGGAAGCCGCAGCCATGGTCTCCGAGCTGAGAGTCCATGCTGCTGCAAACGTCGTCGAACTGTTCGTGCAGACACTTGTTGTCTTCCAAAAGACCCCGTTTCTTGACTCATGGCTCGTGACGTGGTTGCACGATCCATTACGGCCATGCGGATAATATGCCTGTCTTCTCGGCTGCTAGTGATAGGTGGCCGTTGAGATCCCGCATGGCGTTCCGTATTACCGTCCTGAACCCATCGATTCCATATTCTGCTAACAGTCATTGGATCTCGACCGACGCGAGCAGTAATACTGCAATAAGATAAACCGCAATCCCGGTACGCTACAATTCGACCTTTATCAAAGTCAGAAACGTGATGGTACGCATTTCTCCTTCTTACACGAGGCATCACAACTTTTCACCAGGCAACAATGATCAAATGCAATTTGTGTATGAGGAACCGGCTAAACAATTTCCTCATTTAAACACAATGTAGGTGTCGTTACTGGCGCCTGCTTTGTCTGAATGCGCTGAAAAGCTAATCATTTGCATATCATAGCACCTTCTTCCTTTCGTATAAATTTCACGTCTGTAGCATGTCGCCTTCTTGGTATAGCAATTTTAATGGCCAGTAGTGTATTTACAATAACAATTCATATGCAGAAGAACAGAGAAATGGAAGAATGATAGTGACGTGTGATGGACGGCTACTGGTCAAGGCGTCATTGCATCTCATTTTGAAGGATCTTGCTGGCCGGAATCCTCGATGTTGATGGTAAAGGATTTATTCATAAGACGAAAATACTGCTTACTGCAAATATAAACCCTAAATGTATTTTTAATAATCGAAAGCTGCATTGTATTGAATAATTAATGATTAAATTATGTATCACACATTAAAGAGCTTCTTTGATTTTGAATTGTGCGTGAGTTGCTTTTTTTAAATAAATAAATAACTAAATTTCATAATAGTTATATAATTTTAGGATAAATCAACTTAAAAGACTAGCAGTCAATTTGAAAATCATCCTAATCCAAACTTTGAATTAAAATGTCATTTCAATAACTTAAAATTAACTGTTAGACTATAACATCATGCAATTAAAAATAATGAATAAATTCTTCAAAATTTTCAGAATATTGTAGTTAAATGTAAATTCCTTTTATTCCAAATATTATTAAAATTCAATTGTATGAGAAAAATTCCAAATTTTATTAACTGCTATAATTTTCTTTTCAACTTTTTCGATATTTAATGTTGAATTGAGGTATTCTCAAAGTTCTTACAGTTCTTGGAAATATTTTTTTCAACTTTTTTAAACATAAATGGACAGAAGGAATTAAAATTAATTTTCATATTTCTTCTAAATATAACCAAGATTAAAATAACATAATGAAAAAAATATTTTAATTGGGGAACAAGACAGTGCCAATTATAAAAGTTTGAACCAAAAAATATAACTAGAGTATAATTTCGCAACTTTAATATAAATTGAGAAAAGATTTCGTTAATGGAAAATATATTTAAAAAATGCAAATTAATTTTCTACTGTGCAAAATTTTTTGTATTAATTAAATCAGTCACTGATATTCATTTGCAGAATTAAAGGGGAAAATATCAATACTTACAAATATAAATATAAATGCTTTTTACTCAGCATGAAAATTCAGCTTAAAGCTCTGATTATTATTATATAGATTATTATTTATTCATTTCGTTAAATGTTGCTTCTATTTATAAATAACACAATTATTTCATTCCTTAACAAATGTTTTAAATGTTTAGCATAAAATATTTAAAAAAAAAAAAAAAGAAAAATCTGTAAAACTTTTAAAATGTTCGCTTGCATGTAGATGCCGCAGATATTAAATATTCATAGCCCTGTACTTACGAATGTACTGCTGGAACTTATTTAAATCACACAGTTTGAGTATCAGTAAGCAAGAAATTCGAGGGAAGAATACTCATGGTTATATTTTATATGGCATGAAACATGTTATTATAAGAATGTTATAAAAAAACGTTATAAAAAAATAAAGAATGTCGCGTAAAACTCATAAGCTTACTCATATTTCTTTTTTTCATAGTCTTTTAACCCAATATCTTTAAATATGTGCAGTTATTACTTCATGCATTTGTTAGTAATATAATTGAGTTGTACTATGCTTGGTATGTTTATTGAAAAATGTTGGGAGGGTCTATGAAGAAAATTATTCTTTTAAAAAAGATTCTTTAGGAGAGAGAAAAAAAATAAAGAGAATTCCTGATCTCTCTTTTGTACCTAAAATGAATATAACAGTATGATTGTTATATCAAAATTATATATATTTATGAATAACTTTAAATCTAGAAATCTTTCTTAAAATTTCGAAAGTGTATTGAAAAATTTAAAGATGGAATAGAATTTTCATTTAGAATCAAATGAGAAAATTATTGTCACTTATAAAAAATTACTTTGTTTTTACTACTTTTTCATTGTTTAAAAGTTTGTTAAAATTTGATTTTCTATGAAGCATTTAACTAGGGAAATTTAAAAACAATCCAAATCTCTATCATAAATAAATATATTTAAAATCAAACTGAAGTATTAGATGTGTTATATTATAATGAGAAAAATATTTTTAATCCTACTCGGGTCGCAAATTAAAAGCGTTGGTTGTTTTCAGAAGGGGGGGAAAAAAAAAAAAGAAAAAACATATAAGAAAACTCAAAACATAGCATAGTGTCATTTATTGTCTTAAAACTACAACAAAGTTTGCCTAAGAGCACATATAACTGAATTCTAATGTGCTCAATACTAAAGAAAAGAAGGGAACTACCAAATAACGAAACGAGCAATATTAACACGAGCCATCATAGAATTGAAAATAAATCCTTTAAATGCTAATGAAATTCATTCATAGTTCTCTAAAAGAAAACAGCACATCCAATCATAAAGCTAGCAATGGAAAAAGGTAAACATAGAAGCAGGCAATCATCCATCAATGATCCGCTTTGGGCGCAAGCTTCGAAATTTATATCAATGATGTTCCAAAATTTAACATTTTAAGTCATTTTGCAGATGATTGCACAATTTTAACAAGAATAGAGTCTCGTGAAATCATCCTTCAATTTCAAACTTACTTGCAAAAATTTGAACAAAGGAAAAAAACTTGAGTTGATATAAATAAAATGCTAAAGCAATATTCTTCTCAATTAAAATCAATCAATGGAAAAAGCAAGCAAAATAGCCTGAAGTAAAAATGTAAAATAACATATGATCAAGTTTTTTTAAGGGTTTCATATCAATGAAATTTTTAAAAAAACATTATTATTCTGTCTCAAAAACTTTTCTGCCTCCAATATGCAATACAGCTAAATTGAATAGTTATAAAATATGTTGCCCATTTACAAAATGCATCGCGAAATCGACAGATATAAGCATGACAATTGTGGTATAATTGAATTCAAGTGATCTAGAAAATCTCAAAAGTAATGACTGTAATGATAAAATTCACCCTACAAATAATTATTAGAATAACTCGCTACCATGTAAATGCGTATCTTTAGTAAAAGCACAGCAGAAGTTGCATTTTCTGTACTGATATTCTTATATATTCAAGCGAGTTCCCTAATGTACAAAAGGTTAATGGGTTTGGAATTCTTGCTCATCACCAAGAACCTCATTATTATGGAACACGGTAAAGTTCGAGATCGACACCTGAGCTGCTACTGTCATAATTCACATTTGCGCAACAGCAACGTGAGGATTTCAGACGTCACATATTAACGTGGGCACATATTAATGCAACGCACAGAGCTCGATTAATCCAGTGAGGAATAAAGCGGTTACCTTTCAAGCCATTAACAGTGGCAAGACTTGACATGCTGATCTTACAGGATGTATTTGAACCACTAGGTTTTTATTTCAAAGTTTAAATAAATTCCCAGAAATGCTATTTTTCTTCTTTATTTTAAAATTTATGTTTGAAAACTTTATAAATTCACAAATTTTGCATATTTTTTGTATTAAAGCAATAAAAAATATGCTGCAAAAGCCGCCTTTGAATTTCTACTGAAACATTTGTAACATGCCTGTGTGACCATTGTTTGTCGCTCAACGGTCATTTTTTTGCACACGAGGGCTAATTAGACTGGGACCTACGGCTTAAAGTATATATATATATATATATATATATATATATATATATATATATATATATCTATATATATATATATATATATATATATATTTAAACTAATATCTTTGGGGGACACCTTGTGAGGGAGCGAATTGTTTTCGCGAAATTGACATTTGCAGGGAGCAAATTTGTGAAGACCAGAACTTGTGTATTATCTGCAATTTTTTTTGCCTACGACTCTTACTATGTATTCTTAGAATAGTGATAATTATTGAATAGTTAATAAGTTGAATATAGGTTATACGTATAATTTACACGCCTGCTATTTGCAGAAATTTTTTTAAGTAAAATTGCACGTCGGATAAATGAAAGTTCGCAAAAAATAGATTTATTGACAATATCGTCTTACAATGTTTCAAAATTGAAGAAAGGCTTCACTATCAAAATTAATTTCTATAAAATTTTGTGCTTTAGACAAAACAATTGTACGTTTCGCTTATGAATGTGAGTTGTATTATCATCCAGCTTTTAACCTTTCTTGATATTTTTAATCCCTGTTATACGATGCATTGAAGTAGAATTGTTTAATTAGTTTCTTAAAAATGTCTTATATAAAGATGTTGAAAGTTTTTATTTTGAAGTCGTTTTGGCTTTTTTCACATTTTTTTTTTTTTTTTTTTTTTTTTTTTTGACAGGCTATTGTTGTGTCTACATAATGAATAAAAATTATGTGTGTGTGTGTGTGGTATAATATTACGCAAAGAAGTGTGATGTTTCTTAAATAAAACTATGTGCGCCTATAAACGAAATTCATACGACGAGCCTGATGTATCTTCAGCCTAATGATAAGAATTTAGCGTTATCAATTATTTCTTTTGTTTAAAAGATAAGAATTTATAATTTCTTTCATATGTTAATTAACTGCTTAATTATTCTATTCTGAAAAAATAAAAAAAATTAAAACGATAAAATCAGTAAGCAATTACACATACATACAGGAAGAAACATGTATTCAATTAAACACAACTTTTTTTAATAGGAATGAATAATATGCGAAAATTATTTTGTAAAAACAAGTTATAGTTGTTCTTTCAAATAAATCAGTAAGCAATCAAAATGTAACAGCAAAAAAAGTGTTACGGTTAAAAAGAACGCGAGAAATTGTCTACCACTAAATTAATTTTTTTCCTATGTATAACTCTGTAGTTGAAAGCACATGAGTATACTTACCTGGCACTGGGGATGCCTTGATCAAGAAGGAGGCTCCCCCGAGCTGAGGCCTCTCATTGCACATCGAGGGGCTGACGTTCGCCACATCCACAAACTGTGGTTGCTTGGGGTGCATAATATTTGGTAGCCGGGTCTGCGCTTGCGCGGACCCGATATAAAGAATTAAAGAGTAGTTGCAGGTATTTATGTGACTGTGTGTTTGCTTGTTTCACAAAGTTGTGAGATTATGATGAATCGGGCTGTTGGGCGTGCCTCAAATGTTCGAACACTCCTCTGTAACATGCAAGTGAAATCAGTTACTCCACATACAATATTCTTTCTAAAGGTATTTTATAAAATAAGGGGGGTGCATATATAGATCTAATAATTGGTTTTTTAAATTTGGGCTTGAATTCCAGGTGGAAAAAACAACAAAACAGGACCAAGGACACACAAAAGTTAATGTAATTTAATCATTCTCTTTTCAACTGACGCGAGATTTCCAACATTTTATAACAGCAGTAAAATTTTATACTGTCCTTGAAGTATATATAACTGCAATATAATCCGTTGTTTGTAAGTTTTTAATTCCTTGTATAAAACTTTATTAATGCTGCAGCTCAAGCTTTCTAGCTCAAGAATATTTATTACTTGCATAAAGTTCCGATTTGTTTTGGAATATTTGATAAAACTCTTATCATAATGCTTTTATTATTTAAAATCGGTTGTTATTATCATTATTAACCCTTTTTTGACCCCAAGAACAAATATTTATAAAAATAGCTTCTAACGATTTTACATAGTAATTGCTTAATTTACATTGTTATTATAGAGAAGGAAGAAGAGAAATCTATTGGTTTTATTCTTGAATATTCGGCAAAAATTTCGAAATTGAAGATTTCATGGAAATTAGCTGTGTTGTAGTTGATTGCCTTTTGATAAAATCTACGCTTATATACTATATACATATGTAGAGGCTCGGGGTTAAGATCATGATAAGTTGAAGAATTTGTGTGTGTGTGGTATGGTGAGTTCGTAATCTGCCTCAGTAGTTCATTTTGAAATTTTAATTTTTTCAGTTTTTCTGTAATTGTATTCCAACCTGGAGAAGCTTAGGTGAGTATAGGTTGTAGGACTATTCTGTGTATGAGTTTTGTAGTTTAATGGTTGCTTTTGAATTAGTTTCAATGACTGGTATATCAGTTGTCTTGGGCTATTTCTGTTTCCAAGCGATTTTCCCGAGTTAATTTATGGCATTTTTGACAATGGGTATTTCCGTACTAGGAGATTTAAATTGCTAGTGATTTTTCGGCGTGTATTAGTTTTAATGATGAGCTATAGTGATTCCTGTGCTTTTATTGAGGTTTTCCATTTTCAGCACTATCTTCAATCCCATCCATTTTATTCTGCATTTTTTTAATGACATAGTTTACATCTATTGATTTTATGACTATCTCTGTGTCATTAGCATAGAAAGCAGTGAAGCTATTATCATCTTCTCGGTCTATTGGTAAAACGTATGTAAAGAGTAGGTAGAGAATTGGTCCAAGAGTGTTTAATTGAGGAACTCTTGCTTATATTGTTCCTGTGGTGGATTTCTCATTATTGATGTTGATTTGGAGCGTTCGCTTGGAAAGACAGCTTTTAAATAGTTTAGTTAATTTGATGGGGGTATTCAGTTCGATAAATTTATATATTAAATTGTTGTGTCAGACTTTGTCTAAGGCTTTGGATGTGTCTTACATCAGTAATGCGACCGATTCCTTATTTCTCTTCTCTCTGTCTATTAAGATTTTTTAATTATTTTCTATATTTCTACTTTAATTGTGGAGCATGTAGGATCATTTTGGGGGTTATTTTGAAGAAAATGTTTGTCAGTTCGTCTGACATTGATTTCAGAGTCATCATTTTCAGTGGTGAATCGGTATTCTTGTGTGTAAGCGAAGACTTCTGCTCTTCATCTTCTGTATTGTAAACAAGTATTTGCCATAAAATAATCAACTTAATTTTATGTCTCTTTAGAGTTCTTGTTAATTCCAATAGTTTGAATTATGTTTTGTGCATCTATTTTCCAACTTTTCAATCCAGGTATTTCGTTGAAATGTTTTACAGTTTTACAAAATGAATGAGTGTTTAATAAGATAATTTTTTTTTTTTTAAAGTTCAGATCATTTCTTAATGTTATCTTTTTACGGATCTAAATGCGTCATTTATTTAATTATAAATATTACATCTTTGTTTCTTTAGAAAGTACATGGTATTTGGAAATGGGGTAGTTTAATGTAGTTACTTTAAGTCATGGGAGTTTGTTGGTCTGGGCTGAATATATTGACTATGTTGTCAATTTCATTATATTATATTTGGGTTGGCATTATAAGGTTTTTCGGGTAACTATGTTGCGGTAGAGACTCCACTCTACTTTCGATTTTTTTTTTTTTTCTAGTTGTAGGAGAATTATTTCCAATGACATTTACGGCTATTAGTACGTCGGGATTTGTAATCAAGAATTGCAAAATGCGTAGGCCATTGGTATCTCGAAAGCCGATAATGAAGGGGAGAAAACTGTTATCTACTTTAAACATTATTTTCGTTTGCTATTGGCTAGCTGTTTTATTCAATAATATTTTATTATTTCGATAATTCCAAAGGATTTTTTAAAGAAATTTACTAAATATTTTCGTTTAGCAACTATGTGTTGTGCTTCAAAAATACAATTTTTCGCTCCTTCTTTTATTTTTAGATGATGATATTCTGATTATGATTTCTTTTTAGTTTCGAGTATTTTAAGCAGCCTCTGTGATCTGCGGAACAATCTGTTCCGCAGTTTGAACGGATTACTCGAATTACTTTTAATTTTTACATTGATAGCTGTTCAGCAGCGCATTTAAGCATTCTAGAGTGCGCTTACTTGACAATGTAATTGATGAAAACTCTGGCATGCATCATTTTGTGTAACGCCCCACATTCCTCGATATGATTCTATTTTTACTTTCATGTTCAAAATATAATTATTATCATAAACTGACTTTGAATGTTTGTGAAGGAGGGAGTTTACTTAGAAATAAGGAAAATTTAGTTATGTTTTTATCAGATCCGTCTCTTTGCATTTCTTTAATCATTTCTTATGTTTTCGGCTTCATCAGGAAGGGTTTTGAATAAGTACATCGATGATATTATCTATCTAAAGACAAAAGTGGGAAAACTTGTTTATAAAGCATCAAATTTTCCGACTACTGTGGGGTGAGCTTGTGAATCTGGAAGTTTGATTTAGATGGAGTCTTTGGACATTTTTCAGTGCATTCTACTATTTTCGTATTATCAAGTATTAGCTTAATTTGATTCCATTTAATTATTGCAGTTTAGTAAATTGGGAATTATATTTGTAATGTTTGCTTCTTAATTTTCATTCTCTATTGAAACTGTTAATTGCAGTATATTTCTATGTGTACTAAGGAAGAGGAGTGGTTTCGGAAATTTGGAAGTCTTGGGGGCGGTGCTTAATACTTGAATAACCGCAGACTTATACCAGTTTCAAATGATATATTAAAGAAAAATTTTTTTCAAACATACAATAAAATTAGCGGAAAGAAAAACGCTTTAAAATTCAAATATGTACAAACACTTGCTTACAAATAAAACATCAAACTCGGAAACATCTGAGAGGAGGTGATAAGTCAGAGCAGAAACGCTACCCTTATTGGAGGTCTGAGTTAAGCCATCTGAAATAGTCACACCCATTTACTCTGTGGCTTCTTTTATTGTCTTTTATAATTAAAAGTTAAACAACACTATCGTTTTATTTATTCTTTTAAACAAATTTTTGTTGAAACGTTCTTCTGTAAACTTAAATTTACGAAAGATTTATTGGAATGACTTTTTACAAAATCTATTTTAGACTACTGCACTTGATGATCCTAGATCATGTTTTGTGATTTAAAATTGATTCTGCCCGTCTTACAGCTCAAAGTGGATTACGAACCACAATAAAAATCCACATACGAAGTTGAAATTGAACCTTCGAGTTGATGATCTGAGAGGCGAAAGATGAAGTCATTCAAGTGCCGGTTCGCGCTTCCGAAAATACCTATTTCCTCTCCATATAAATATAATACTAAAAATACATATAATTTTTCTTAGAAACATGATTAGCAAAATACATGAATCCCATGAATAAATAAATTACTAATTACTTAGATGGTTAAGGCGTTAAACACATTAAAAGAATTACTTTTTATAACATTTTCTGAGAAGTACTAGATACAAAAAGTTACAAACTTTTCAGTGGGATGAAAAGAAACAGTTTTAAGAAAACTGTTAAGTTGATTAATCTGCTTAAGATGCAGTTTTATACTTTTATATATTATCGATAAAGACTTAGGTTCATAAAGACGCTTTTACTTTTATTTTATAAAATTAATTATATATATTCTTTGAAAGTGAATTGACAAGAAACCTGACATTAATGGTTGCATTGTTAAATACTTACATAATTGTTCGTCAAGTTGAAATATTTACTTTTTGAATGAAGATGTAAGTTTTTGAAAAGTAAAACTTAGAGCTCATTTATTTATATAGTACATACTTCTAATAAATTCATCAAATTTTCCAAAGCTTTCGAAGGAAGACCTATTTCTCATGTCATCTGAATGTGTTCTATAAATTTTACGAGAAAATTTAATTTTTTATATTTATTATCAGCGAAACATGATTAGTTAGCATAATAAATCATTTGTTACACGATTTTTCAATAGAAATTTATAAAGAGTTACTTTTACATAAAAGTTGCTTTGATGTTATTTGTTTTAAGTTAAGTATTTGAGTTATTTGTTAAATATGCTTTGGGAACTAATGTAGGAGACATAGATACTATACTGACTGAAGAGTAAAACTTTAATTAACGATTCAACATATTGTTATTGATTTGAAGTAAGCCATTTTTGCTGAAACTCCAAGGCAGCTCATGTATATTAGATGGAAATTAATGTATTTAAAATTTAAATAGTAAAATTTTGGTGATATAATTTATTGTATTTTACTTGAATAAAAATTTTCTTTGTAATTTATCTAAATATTAAAGAATTTATAATCCATGAAAAAAGTCTCAATTAAAGTTTCAAAAAATGTGGAACGCTTCACGATTTTGCGTGTCATCCTTGCGCAGGGGCCATGCTAATCTTCTCTGTATCGTTCCAATTTTAGTATATGTACAGCCGAAGCTAGTACACACAACATTCATGCAATCTTGTTATATATATGCTAGTAAAAATCAATATAACTAATAGTGGTAGTTATTTTATTCATTTTTATCTCGGTTAAATTTTTGTCAATTTTTTTTATAAGTTTTATATATGCACATAACTGAAATAATAAAAATATTCTTGCATAATAGTTCTATTTTTCTTCATACTTTTTTTACATCTTATTTTTTATTTCTACGAGAAGTTTTATTCGTGCTGATTTCGCTGCTTATCGAAGCCAAGCTAAATTACCTAAACTAAAATGTTAGTAAATTGAAGAATAATAATATTATTTTTCACTGTCGTTAAAGTAAAAAATCTCCCATTATATGCTAAATACAATTGTTTTTAAGAAAAGAACTTTTCTGTAGAACTCAGAGTAAAATAATACTTCCCTTCGTTGCTCGTTCCTCACAATAATATTTAGTGGGGGTGTGAAGATGGTTACATTCAAAGTTCAATTAAATAATATTTAAAGAAAAAAAATGCTACCGATTTTAGTGAAGTCATTTATATAAATGAACTCTGTCAAGGATGTGCCCAATCACTTTTTGATAATTTGCATATTACTAATAAAAAATAAATATAAAAATAATTTGCTAAAACTTTTGATGCTTCACTAAAATCGGTAGAATTTTTTTCTTTAAATATTATTTAATTGAACTTTGAATGTAACCATCTTCACTCCTCCACTAAATATTATTGGGACGAACGAGCAACGAAGGGAAGTATTATTTTACTCTGAGTTCTACAGAAAAGTTCTTTCTTAAAAACAATTGTATTTAGCATATAATGGGAGATTTTTTACTTTAACGACAGTGAAAAATAATATTATTATTCTTCAATTTACTAACATTTTAGTTTAGGTAATTTAGCTTGGCTTCGATAAGCAGCGAAATCAGCACGAATAAAACTTCTCGTAGAGAAAAAAATAAGATGTAAAAAAAGTATGAAGAAAAATAGAACTATTATGCAAGAATAGTTTTATTATTTCAGTTATGTGCATATATAAAACTTATAAAAAAATTGACAAAAATTTAACCGAGATAAAAATGAATAAAATAACTACCACTATTAGTTATATTGATTTTTACTAGCATATATATAGCAAGATTGCATGCATGTTGTGTGTACTAGCTTCGGCTGTACATATACTAAAATTGGAACGATACAGAGAAGATTAGCATGGCCCCTGCGCAAGGATGACACGCAAAATCGTGAAGCGTTCCACATTTTTTGAAACTTTAATTGATACTTTTTTCATGGATTATAAATTCTTTAATATTTAGATAAATTACAAAGGAAATTTTTATTCAAGTAAAATACAATAAATTATATCACCAAAATTTTACTATTTAAATTTTAAATACATTAATTTCCATCTAATATACATGAGCAGCCTTGGAGTTTCAGCAAAAATGGCTTACTTCAAATCAATAACAATATGTTGAATCGTTAATTAAAGTTTTACTCTTCAGTCAGTATAGTATCTATGTCTCCTACATTAGTTCCCAAAGCATATTTAACAAATAACTCAAATACTTAACTTAAAACAAATAACATCAAAGCAACTTTTATGTAAAAGTAACTCTTTATAAATTTCTATTGAAAAATCGTGTAACAAATGATTTATTATGCTAACTAATCATGTTTCGCTGATAATAAATATAAAAAATTAAATTTTCTCGTAAAATTTAGAAATATTCAGATGACATGAGAAATAAGTCTTCCTTCGAAAGCTTTGGAAAATTTGATGAATTTATTAGAAGTATGTACTATATAAATAAATGAGCTCCAAGTTTTACTTTTCAAAAATTTACATCTTCATTCAAAAAGTAAATATTTCAACTTGACGAACAATTCTGTAAGTATTTAACAATGCAACCATTAATGTCAGGTTTCTTGTCAATTCACTTTCAAAGAATATATATAATTAATTTTATAAAATAAAAGTAAAAGCGTCTTTATGAACCTAAGTCTTTATCGATAATATATAAAAGTATAAAACTGCATCTTAAGCAGATTAATCAACTTAACAGTTTTCTTAAAACTGTTTCTTTTCATCCCACTGAAAAGTTTGTAACTTTTTGTATCTAGTACTTCTCAGAAAATGTTATAAAAAGTAATTCTTTTAATGTGTTTAACGCCTTAACCATCTAAGTAATTAGTAATTTATTTATTCATGGGATTCATGTATTTTGCTAATCATGTTTCTAAGAAAAATTATATGTATTTTTAGTATTATATTTATATGGAGAGGAAATATGTATTTTCGGAAGCGCGAACCGGCACTTGAATGACTTCATCTTTCGCCTCTCAGATCATCAACTCGAAGGTTCAATTCCAACTTCGTATGTGGATTTTTATTGTGGTTCGTAATCCACTTTGAGCTGTAAGACGGGCAGAATCAATTTTAAATCACAAAACATGATCTAGGATCATCAAGTGCAGTAGTCTAAAATAGATTTTGTAAAAAGTCATTCCAATAAATCTTTCGTAAATTTAAGTTTACAGAAGAACGTTTGAACAAAAATTTGTTTAAAAGAATAAATAAAACGATAGTGTTGTTTAACTTTTAATTATAAAAGACAATAAAAGTAGCCACAGAGTAAATGGGTGTGACTATTTCAGATGGCTTAACTCAGACCTCCAATAAGGGTAGCGCTTCTGCTCTGACTTATCACCTCCTCTCAGATGTTTCCGAGTTTGATGTTTTATTTGTAAGCAATAGTGTTTGTACATATTTAAATTTTAAAGCGTTTTTCTTTCCGCTAATTTTATTGTATGTTTGAAAAAAATTTTCTTTAATATATTATTTGAAACTGGTATAAGTCTGCGGTTATTTAAGTATTAAGCACCGCCCCCAAGACTTCCAAATTTCCGAAACCACTCCTCTTCCTTAGTACACATAGAAATATACTGCAATTAACAGTTTCAATAGAGAATGAAAATTAAGAAGCAAACATTACAAATATAATTCCCAATTTACTAAACTGCAATAATTAAATGGAATCAAATTAAGCTAATACTTGATAATACGAAAATAGTAGAATGCACTGAAAAATGTCCAAAGACTCCATCTAAATCAAACTTCCAGATTCACAAGCTCACCCCACAGTAGTCGGAAAATTTGATGCTTTATAAACAAGTTTTCCCACTTTTGTCTTTAGATAGATAATATCATCGATGTACTTATTCAAAACCCTTCCTGATGAAGCCGAAAACAAAGAAATGATTAAAGAAATGCAAAGAGACGGATCTGATAAAAACATAACTAAATTTTCCTTATTTCTAAGTAAACTCCCTCCTTCACAAACATTCAAAGTCAGTTTATGATAATAATTATATTTTGAACATGAAAGTAAAAATAGAATCATATCGAGGAATGTGGGGCGTTACACAAAATGATGCATGCTAGAGTTTTCATCAATTACATTGTCAAGTAAGCGCACTCTAGAATGCTTAAATACGCTGCTGAACAGCTATCAATGTAAAAAATTAAAAGTAATTCGAGTAATCCGTTCAAACTGCGGAACAGATTGTTCCGCAGATCACAGAGGCTGCTTAAAATACTCGAAACTAAAAAGAAATCATAATCAGAATATCATCATCTAAAAATAAAAGAAGGAGCGAAAAATTGTATTTTTGAAGCACAACACATAGTTGCTAAACGAAAATATTTAGTAAATTTCTTTAAAAAAAAAATCCTTTGGAATTATCGAAATAATAAAATATTATTGAATAAAACAGCTAGCCAATAGCAAACGAAAATAATGTTTAAAGTAGATAACAGTTTTCTCCCCTTCATTATCGGCTTTCGAGATACCAATGGCCTACGCATTTTGCAATTCTTGATTACAAATCCCGACGTACTAATAGCCGTAAATGTCATTGGAAATAATTCTCCTACAACTAGAAAAAAAAAAAAAAATCGAAAGTAGAGTGGAGTCTCTACCGCAACATAGTTACCCGAAAAACCTTATAATGCCAACCCAAATATAATATAATGAAATTGACAACATAGTCAATATATTCAGCCCAGACCAACAAACTCCCATGACTTAAAGTAACTACATTAAACTACCCCATTTCCAAATACCATGTACTTTCTAACGAAACAAAGATGTAATATTTATAATTAAATAAATTGCGCATTTAGATCCGTAAAAAGATAACTTTCAGAAATGATCTGAACTTTAAAAAAAAAAAAATTTATCTTATTAAACAATCATCAATTTTGTAAAACTGTAAAACATTTCAACGAAATACCTGGATTGAAAAGTTGGAAAATAGATGCACAAAACATAATTCAAACTATTGGAATTAACAAGAACTCTAAAGAGACATAAAAATAAGCTGATTATTTTATGGCAAACAAATACTTGTTTACAATACAGAAGATGAAGAGCAGAAGTCTTCGCTTACACACAAGAATACCGATTCACCACTATAAATGATGACTCTGAAATCAATGTCAGACGAACTGACAAACATTTTCTTCAAAATAATCCCCAAAATGATCCTACATGCTCCACAATTAAAGTAGAAATATAGAAAATAATTAAAAAATCTTAATAGACAGAGAGAAGAGAAATAAGGAATCGGTCGCATTACTGATGTAAGACACATCCAAAGCCTTAGACAAAGTCTGACACAACAATTTAATATATAAATTTATCGAACTGAATACCCCCATCAAATTAACTAAACTATTTAAAAGCTGTCTCTCCAAGCGAACGCTCCAAATCAACATCAATAATGAGAAATCCACCACAGGAACAATATAAGCAAGAGTTCCTCAATTAAACACTCTTGGACCAATTCTCTACCTACTCTTTACATACATTTTTCCAATAGACCGAGAAGATGATAATAGCTTCACTGCTTTCTATGCTAATGACACAGAGATAGTCATAAAATCAATAGATGTAAACTATGTCATTAAAAAAATGCAGAATAAAATGGATGGGATTGAAGATAGTGCTGAAAATGGAAAACCTCAATAAAAGCACAGAAATCACTATAGCTCATCATTAAAACTAATACACGCCGAAAAATCACTAGCAATTTAAATATCCTAGTACGGAAATACCCATTGTCAAAAATGCCATAAATTAACTCGGGAAAATCGCTTGGAAACAGAAATAGCCCAAGACAACTGATATACCAGTCATTGAAACTAATTCAAAAGCAACCATTAAACTACAAAACTCATACACAGAATAGTCCTACAACCTATACTCACCTAAGCTTCTCCAGGTTGGAATACAATTACAGAAAAACTGAAAAAATTAAAATTTCAAAATGAACTACTGAGGCAGATTACGAACTCACCATACCACACACACACAAATTCTTCAACTTATCATGATCTTAACCCCGAGCCTCTACATATGTATATAGTATATAAGCGTAGATTTTATCAAAAGGCAATCAACTACAACACAGCTAATTTCCATGAAATCTTCAATTTCGAAATTTTTGCCGAATATTCAAGAATAAAACCAATAGATTTCTCTTCTTCCTTCTCTATAATAACAATGTAAATTAAGCAATTACTATGTAAAATCGTTAGAAGCTATTTTTATAAATATTTGTTCTTGGGGTCAAAAAAGGGTTAATAATGATAATAACAACCGATTAAATAATAAAAGCACTATGATAAGAGTTTTATCAAATATTCCAAAACAAATCGGAACTTTATGCAAGTAAAAAATATTCTTGAGCTAGAAAGCTTGAGCTGCAGCATTAATAAAGTGTGTTTTATACAAGGAATTAAAAACTTACAAAGAACGGATTATATTGCAGTTATATATACTTCAAGGACAGTATAAAATTTTACTGCTGTTATAAAATGTTGGAAATCTCGCGTCAGTTGAAAAGGGAATGATTAAGTTACATTAACTCTTGTGTGTCCTTGGTCCTGTTTTGTTGTTTTTTTCCCCTGGAATTCAAGCCCAAATTTATAAACCAATTATTAGATCTATATATGCACCCTCCTTATTTTATAGAATACCTTTAGAAAGAATATTGTATGTGGAGTAACTGATTTCACTTGCATGATACAGAGGAATGTTCGAACATTTGAGGCACGCCCAACAGCCCGATTCATCATTTCACAACTTTGTGAAACAAGCAAACACACAGTCACGTAATACACGCAACTATTCTTTATTATTTTATATCGGGTCCGCGCAAGCGCAGACCCGGCTACCAAAAATTATGCACCCCAAGCAACCACAGTTTGTGGATGTGGCGAACGTCAGCCCCTCGATGTGCAATGAGAGGCCTCAGCTCGGGGGAGCCTCCTTCTTGATCAAGGCATCCCCAGTGCCAGGTAAGTATACCCATGTGCTTTCAACTACTAACTTATACATAGGGAAAAAATTAATTTAGTGGTAGACAATTTCTCGCGTTCTTTTTAACCGTAACATTTTTTTGCTGTTACATTTTGATTGCTTACTGATTCATTTGTAAGAACAACTATAACTTGTTTTTACAAAAATAATTTTCGCATGATATTATTCATTCCTATTAAAAAAAGTTGTGTTTAATTGAATACATGTTTCTTCCTGTATGTATGAGTAATTGCTTACTGATTTTATCGTTTTAATTTTTTTTATTTTTTCAGAATAGAATAATTAAGCAGTTAATTAACATATGAAAGAAATTATAAATTCTTATCTTTTAAACAAAAGAAATAATTGATAACGCTAAATTCTTATCATTAGGCTGAAGATACATCAGGCTCGTCGTATGAATTTCGTTTATAGGCGCACATAGTTTTATTTAAGAAACATCACACTTCTTTGCGTAATATTATACCACACACACACACAATATAAATTTATTCGTTATGTAGACACAACAATGGCCTGTCAAAAAAAAAAAAAAATAAATAAATAAAAAAAAAATGTGAAAAAAGCCAAATCGACTTCAAAATAAAAACTTTCAACATCTTTATATAAGACATTTTTAAGAAACTAATTAAACAATTCTACTTCAATGCATCATATAACAGGGATTAAAAATATCAAGAAAGGTTAAAAGCTGGATGATAATACAACTCACATTCATAAGCGAAACGTACAATTGTTTTGTCTAAAGCACAAAATTTTATAGAAATTAATTTTGATAGTGAAGCCTTTCTTCAATTTTGAAACATTGTAAGACGATATTGTCAATAAATCTATTTTTTGCGAACTTTCATTTATCCGACGTGCAGTTTTACTTAAAAAAATTTCTGCAAATAGCAGGCGTGTAAATTATACGTATAACCTATATTCAACTTATTAACTATTCAATAATTATCACTATTCTAAGAATACATAGTAAGAGTCGTAGGCAAAAAAAATTGCAGATAATACACAAGTTCTGGTCTTCACAAATTTGCTCCCTGCAAATGTCAATTTCGCGAAAACAATTCGCTCCCTCACAAGGTGTCCCCCAAAGATATTAGTTTAAATATATATATATACTTTAAGCCGTAGGTCCCGGTCTAATTAGCCCTCGTGTGCAAAAAAAATGACCGTTGAGCGACAAACAATGGTCACACAGGCATGTTACAAATGTTTCAGTAGAAATTCAAAGGCGGCTTTTGCCGCATATTTTTTATTGCTTTAATACAAAAAATATGCAAAATTTGTGAATTTATAAAGTTTTCAAACATAAATTTTAAAATAAAGAAGAAAAATAGCATTTCTGGGAATTTATTTAAACTTTGAAATAAAAACCTAGTGGTTTAAATACATCCTGTAAGATCAGCATATCAAGTCTTGCCACTGTCAATGGCTTGAAAGGTAACCGCTTTATTCCTCACTGGATTAATCGAGCTCTGTGCGTTGGAGAAGTGCCCACGTTAATATGTGACGTCTGAAATCCTCACGTTGCTGTTGCGTAAATGTGAATTATGACGGTAGCAGCTCAGGTGTCGATCTCGAACTTTACCGTGTTCCATAATAATGAAGTTCTTGGTGATGAGCAAGAATTCTAAACCCATTAACCTTTTGTACATTAGGGGACTCGCTTGAATATATAAGAATATCAGTACAGAAAATGCAACTTCTGCTGTGCTTTTACTAAAGATGCGCATTTACATGGTAGCGAGTTATTCTAATAATTATTTGTAGGGTGAATTTTATCATTACAGCCATTACTTTTGAGATTTTCTAGATCACTTGAATTCAATTATACCACAATTGACATGCTTATATCTGTCGATTTCGCGATGCATTTTGTAAATGGGCAACATATTTTATTACTATTCAATTTAGCTGTATTGCATATTGGAGGCAGAAAAGTTTTTGAGACAGAATAATAATGTTTTTTTAAAAAATTCATATATTGATATGAAACCCTTAAAAAATCTTGATCATATGTTATTTTACATTTTTACTTCAGGCTATTTTGCTTGCTTTTTCCATTGATTGATTTTAATTGAGAAGAATATTGCTTTTGCATTTTATTTATATCAACTCAAGTTTTTTTCCTTTGTTCAAATTTTTGCAAGTAAGTTTGAAATTGAAGGATGATTTCACGAGACTTGTTAAAATTGTGCAATCATCTGCAAAATGACATAAAATGTTAGATTTTGGAACATCATTGATATAAATTTTGAAGCTTGCGCCCAAAGCGGATCATTGATGGATGATTGCCTGCTTCTATGTTTACCCTTTTCCATTGCTAGCTTTATGATTGGATGTGCTATTTTCTTTTAGAGAACTATGAATGTATTTTATTTGCATTTAAGGGATTTATTTTGTTTATCGTTTGAAATCCAGAATTATTGAAACTATTTCCATTGTTTAGGAGTACTTTAACTACGGATTTTCTTGTAAGCAGTACTTCTGAAGAAAATCTGTGTACCTCATGGGTAGATTATTCTTAATTGTGAATCGTTGTGGTTATGCGAATACATCATTGATAAGGTAACTATACATATTTGAAAGAGTTACTTAGAAGAACGGTCAACATGTTAGTATTTAACTGGTCGGCAATGCCGAATTTTTTTATTGTATATAGGTGCAATAATTGCTTTTTTCTAAATATTTGAGTAAATTAAATCGAAAATTTTAATGATCATAGGTGACCACTTCGAGAGCGGAAGAGAGTAGTTTGTTCCTATCTTTGAAATCCGTGATCCTTCCAGATGGGAACACTGATACGATTGGTACACTGGAGGGACAATTCATGTGGTTTTAAATCATGGTTTTTACTCTTGAAAAGATTTCCAAAAAGGTTAGAGGGACCAATGGCTCCCAGCTCCCGCCGTGGCCAAGGTATCTGCAGTTTCATCTCTTTCTAAATTGACGTAGGAAGGTATCCACTGCAGATGAATGTCACGGGTCATGGATAGCCATTGTAATTTGTCGAATATTGATACTCCATTTCTGTCTCTCACACTCTGTCAATGAGTCAAGTGCTGAATCGTGCTTGTGCTATCAGACAAAATTCACATTTCTTTTCCCGTTGGAAGGGACACAGGAGAATCCAGGGCTTCGTCCATGGCTATTAGCTCACCGCGAAATACTGAGGAGTAGTCAGAATTTTTATTAATATCAATGATGGCACTCCTCTTGTCTTGAACGAAAAAAACTATTAACATTCGAATTGTCTGCTCAGATCTTGGACCTGGCTGTAAATGGTCTGTTTGGAACACTTGGGGAGTGACGATCTTCCTGTTTTAATTGAACTAAAAAAAAAAAAAAAGAGACATTTCATGCCCACAAATAAGAACAAACAATGAATCTTTAAAAAAGTGGATTGGCACTTCACAAAAATTGTTGAAACGAGATAAAGAGAAAACCTTTAAATGACAGTCGAACTAAACTGGTACTCTTAGAGATTATAAAAAGGGCTACCAAACAAACTACTTTATCTTTTTCATTGTAAGCCATAACATTGATTGCTTGAAAGGGAAGCATAAAATTTTTTTCATATTTTCTTACTGTCCTTGAAGATATCATTGCTATCAGATTTCATGAGCAGCAATCATTTTTCTTCCGATAATAGCTTAGCTCTCGTTTTAATTTCGACTTGATGATTACAAGATATACCCTTGTGAGCTATGTGAAATCGCCATTGAATTGTTATTTATTACATACATAATATGAAAACAAGGGGAGGTAAAATGACAATTATTGATACAAAGCAAGCAATTACGAAGGTGATTCATTTTGTTCTATCTTCTTTCTTTGTAAAGTATGTTATAAACAGAAATTCATCAACTTCGCTGTTCATTATTGTTATTCATTAGCAATATAATAGCATTAACGGTAAAAATAATAATCATGAAAGAGATAGAGCATGTTTAGATAACTTCTTTTAAACATATCATACAATTTAGTATGATGTAGAAAGTATTGTACTCATTTAGGAAGTTTCACTTTTATTATAAATGTTTGTAAAGACCTCAAAACTAACTGCTCTAATGTTACTTCTCAAAGAAAAAACAAATATTTCCTTAATAAATTTTAAATAATATTTTCCCAATTTTTAAAAGTAATTAACAAAAACAATATCTTTGTTCCAAATTAGTATGCCTTTAAAAAAAAAAGAGTGTAAGTAAATGATTATACAGAGCATAGTATATGAAATACACAATTTTCACAATATCCATAGTTTCTAACTATAATTTGACTCCAGATACGGAAGCATTTTTCTATGAAAGTTCTAGGTACTTGGCTGTGCTTAAGACTTCTCTCAAAATAAATTTAGAACATATCAAAGTAAGTAAATTTAACCTTTCAAATACACACACACACACAATGCCTTAAATTACATATATATAGTTTAATACCTATATTAGTTAATTTTTTGATATGAGAGATACATGTGCTGAAGACGTTTTGCTGACAAATGAGTCTTAAATTAACTTTTAATAAAAACTTAGGACAAATGCTCTCGAGAATAGAAAATCTTTAACTTGGAAATAAATTTCTTTTCCCAATTCTTCCAGCTATTTTTAAAATACTTAATGTAGATATGAAAATTGCTTTCTCTTTACACTTTGAGAAAACAATGCTTTATAGCTTTAATTTGTATATCAGTAAAATATCCAAATGCCAATTCGCAGACAGTAACATATATCACAAGAACACAGAAAATTATCTGTAATTGAATCTTGTGTTTCTATAAAAAGTTACTAATTGATGAAAAGCACCTTTGAGCCACACACATGGTAAAATCATGTAGAATATAATATGAATATTTAAAATGCACGTGTAAAATGTGGAACTGAAGAATTTAGTTTAGTTAACAATCAAATGTAGAATTAGAAGGTGCAAAGGAGTGAAGTTCGTAACATTGGCTACTCTTCAGCAATCTCGATGATTGAAACTTAAGAATTTCCATAGCAGTCATACCAAAATCTGATCACTTAGAAATACAAGAAAAATAACATCTATGTTATTGATCTATAAATTAAATTGTGCAAGACTAATTTTGTTGCAACTTATGGAATTAACATATTATCTATTTTCGTAAATTATGTAAAGGAAGCGAGATGCCTTTCAGAAACTAACAATAGATTTTACACTTCTGAAGAAGGAAAATCAAAGTATTTGTATCATTTTAACCAAAATATTATTTTTAATGACTCAAAATATGTTGATTTGTTTAATCAAAGCTAACAAGGGAAATATTTTTGAGAACACTCTTTTTTTTTCAAACAAATTCAAATATTCAAGTAATGTAAATATTTTTAAAGAAAATATTTCTGAAGTTTTCTCCCAGGAAAATTTAAGCAAAGACATATGTGAATATCATCTTGACAAAGACAAAAATACGAAATTAATAAAGCATAACAGGTGGTAAACCCTGATTAGTTTGATTAACACCTTCATTTTTAAGGAAGAAAAATGTTAGATTTTGCCTAGGTTTTCAATCAAAATTTATCATTCATATGATCCTGAAAATTTAATTACTCAGATTTGAGGCATGTAAAATTGATAATGTGCATTCTATTTTGTTTCTGAAGCAAGAATGTTCAAAAGCAGAAACAAAAGTATCATAGGCACAAAAATGAAATCAACTGTATCTTTTCACTCAAAATTTGCAGTTGCACCTGTTGGAATCAGAACATGTAAACAAAATTTAAATAAATATATATTTTGACCATTATCGTTTATATAAAGTCGTTTGAAAATATTTCATTATCATTCCATATTTATATTTCCAGACTTATCTATGAAATTAGTTTAAATTCCAGGATGAAGTTAATTTTGCAATTAATGTTAAATTGACAATTTAACTGTTAGAGCAACGAGGAAAAATAATTTTTAAGAACTTTTAAGAATACCTCTCAATTTAACTTCAAACAGGGGGTAAGTAAAATAGTTAATTAACATTTCTTTCCATAACATTTTACTCTAAATTTTCAGTTCTTTTAAAGTATGCCATTAGCTTAAAAGCTTTGATATCTGGAAAAAAATTACATATACAAAGAGTCAGAAAAAAAAAAAAACCAGATAATTTTTTACTATACATAAAAAGTTTTTATTTGGGCACCATTAAAAATCAGGAGTCTAATGAAACACATAACATTATGTATATTAACTCAGACAAACTTTTTTTCTAAAGACATGCACTAGAAAAATGTATCATGTGGGGTTGTATGATGGGTTTACAAAAATTCAAGCAACTATACATAGTCTGATTTTTCTTCCTAAGACAGGCTAACTTCAGGAAGCAAATAATACTTTTGCACGCCTCTTCCCATATGGCAACAAATGGGGAAATAAGTAAAATTCTGGTTTCCATGTTATTTATTAAAATATTTAAAACAAATAAATGCAAAATCTCATAAGCATATAAAAATGAGTCTTATTTGTAGTAAATTTTGATCAAATTTTAACAATCAAATGAAGTGCATGAAAAATTTCAAGCTATTTATAAAATGAGAAAGTTTGCAACTATGAATGATATAAATAAAAAAAAAAAAAAGAAAAAAGAAAAAGAAGAAAATACCACATTTTACAATAAACACGATATGATGGCAAGAAAATATTAAAAAATAAAATGAATGATTAAACCATTTGAACTAAGTGATCATCTTATTTTGTTTATATTAAATGAAAAAATTTTTTAATTTATTTAATCCAATTTAGTTTTAAACATTTATAATAATCTTAGTTTATTAAATGATTTTAAGAATTACTTAATTTTCCCATATATCTTATGGACAAATTTTATAATAGTCTCACATTTTCAGTATTATTTAGGCCAAAGTTGGGAGAAATATTTTCTGTAATTTTATATCTTCGTAAGTTATACTTGTTGCCAGAAAATGTAAAGTTGCTTCCAATCATTCACAAAATCTAAAAGAACTCATGATTGTTCCTGGTTATAATTAAATTTGTTACCTTATCCTACTAACTTTCAGCAATTCATTATCTTGACATAATTTAAGAATTTTTTTTATTTTGAGTGTATTTCATTTATCAAATTAAAATATAGAAGATATCCTATCCATACCTGCCAACCTTGGGAGGAAAAAAATAATAAATCAGGAAACAATTATACTAGCAACATTTTTGCTTTAAAATGGTAGTACTGCAAAAACACAATTTTACTTCTTACATTCTGAGAATGATTTATGTTAAACTTATTTTGTGTTGCTATTAAAATTTGAATAAAGTATTCATCAACCTCATAAAAGAACTATAAAAGATAAAAAGAATACATTAAACATAAAAAAAAAATAAGCATCAATGTTTATGTCCAAATATTTGTTTCATAGGGCAACTTTTACAACTTTAGTGCAATTTATGAATATTAAACTTATCAAATTACCCCCAAAAATATTATGGTTCAAAACTCAAAATAATTATATTAGTGCACCATCAATCTGCTGTCTATTTATAAGCTACTAAAGTAACTCAATAGCTTTATTTCCTGACAAAATTTTGGCGTTTTTGTCTTTCACTAAAATTGTCAAAAATCAGGAATTTCCAGATAAAATCAATAGAGTTGGCAGCAATGGATATCTTTGTTGCATCTGTCAATTTTTTGCATCATTACAATCCAGAGCAATATTTGCCAATATTTCTGTGTTTAATTTCATCATGTTTAAGCTATAATATTTTTTAAAAACTATTTCTAATAAATAATAGAATAAAACATAAAAAATGTACATTTTAAGCCAAAAGCAATAAATATTGAAAAAAAGACATCCTTAAAAATAACTTCTATTGTGGTGAGCAGAATTTGAAACGCGTGTGTTACTTTATACCCCCCCATAACAAACCATAAGGAAGAAATGTAGTGCGATGGACTTAAAAAGCTGTGTACAAAACTTAAATTCAAAGATGACATTTATAAATTTAATTTTTCAATTCAGTATAATTCATTAAATAACTGATACAAAAAACTGAAAAGTTATTAAGCAAATAAGACCACACACAGCATTGATTAAAAATAAAATGAAACAGAATTCTGCAATAATAATGTTCTATAAAAAGAATAGTGGAAGATTCACATTTATATTAATTTCATGTATATTTCAAAATGTTCCACCAATTTATCACTGCATTTAAAAATTGTACAATAAAAAAATTAAAAACACTAAGCAAACTAAGTTTTTAGGAAAGTAGGTTGAGTTATAATGAGTAAAATATTGTATTAGTAGACTTGTGTGATATGATAATGTAGGTGTAATAATAAAAGGAAAGAAAATAGTTGCAAATATTTTTATTCATTTCTTAACAAGTCTATTTAACTTTTTTGGGACCAGCTTCAAGACTTTCTGCAGCTTCCTTAGCTCTTTTCTGACGCTTGCCAAATAATCTTGCATCAGCCCTGGCAACACGTAATGTTACATAAGCATTAAACTTCCTTTCAGCTTCTGTTGGAACACGAGCATTTTCTCGCCTGAAATGTTTCTTAACAGGCATAATGACACCCTTCAGTTGAGTAGCCATTTTAATTTCCTCAGCCTAAATATAAAAAAAAAAAAATTTAATGAATGGAAATAATGGTAAATAATAAGATGTTCATACCTTCAGAAAAAAATTAGAGTGCAAAGCAATGAAATCATCATTAATCATAAATATTTTTCATCATAAGGTATATGTTGGCTTCCTTTGGTTTCTCCATAAAAATCTCTTACCTAAAACTTCTAACTTAAGTTTCAAAACTTATTGCAGAAAACCAGTTTTCTGGAGTAAGAAGGCAAAATATAATTAATCTACATACAATACACATTAGTATGCATCTTAGTATTAAAAGATGGAACCTATATAAGATTTGGATGTATGCAACATTCAGAAAAAAATTAGAGTGAAAATAAGCTTCAGTACATCTCAGCTATATATATTTTTTTATCATAATGCTTTCACAGTACTAAATAATGTCAACAACTTAAAACTTTTCTATTCAAGAAGCAGCCAAATAGTTTCCAACAAATTTGTCACAATCGCCGAGCATAAAGTTTATATTTCAGTAATCCTAAAATGGAATACAAAAACTTATAATTTAAGACTAGATTGAAATTCCATGCCCAACAAAGAAACTTGACAATTGCTATAATTGGCACAAAAGCATAATAAATTAACATGTTGTATCTACAGAATATATAAAATTAATAAAATTTTCTATGAAAAATAATATATTGCCTATTTCTTCAGTATTTTGGTGAGAAAAGTTTAGACAATATCCACAATGAAATAAAAAAGTAGCTCTTTCCCTCACCCTTTGAAGATATCAATAAAATTAAATTTTTTTTAAATAGAAAAATGAAATGCAAGTAGTAGTCACTTTGTGCATACATATTTTCATAATTATAGTTGGTTGAAAAAATTTGAAAATATATATAATTTGAATAAATATTTTAATTATCTATGCATATAACTACTTTGATTAAAGAATTAGAAACTATTAACTTGGTTGATGCTCTATAGCCACTATTTGCAATGTATTTGGGATCTACAGATTAGAACTTCTGCAAACGGAAGGATCAAGGCTACGAATGACTGAACCAGGATCAAGCTACTTAATTGGAAGACATTGTGAATTGGTTCTTAAAAAAATTATAAACTGAATTTTACAACTGCCAAATGATCAACTTCACTTTCAAAATCTTAATTTTCTTAAAGCTGTTTGTCATACATGACAAACATACAGATGGATTTCTAATTATAATAATTATTGCCACCAAAACAAACAACATAATTTTATTTATTTCATGTCTCATGAAGTTAACTGAATTGAAAAATGAAATATTGAGCTTAGAATTAATATTCAAATGATCTAGAAATGCCCCATGCCACATTCATTTAAATTCTAAAGCAATTTCCATTAAAAATATTCAACCATCAGAAAAAAATTAGAGTGTTAATTGAGCATCATAACTACTCAGTAATTAATATTTCATCATAAGGTTGAAGACAAGTATTTTAGACTTATTAAGAGCAAATCTTTTGATTAAGTTACAATAAAATTTTTATATAATGCAAAATTTAAAAGTTAACATTAACAAATAAGGATAGAATTTTGTAAATACTTACTGTGGCATCACCCTTCTTAGGCTTAGATAATTTACGTGGGAACAGTATCAACTTAGATTTATACACTTTTAAGCGTTGAACATTCTGTTGGAGACTTTCCACACTTTTATTTCTACGCCTGAAATCTACAGAAATACCAATTGTCCTTGCTTCTTTTCTATGAATACCAGCTGCCTGTAAAGATTGAAATATATTTCATGGAATCATTTATTTATACCATTTTTTAACTGAAATGCAACTATATTTACCTTAAAACACGGAAAAACATTTGAGTAAAATAAATTACATTTTAATAAAACAATAAAAGATAATAAGGGGTAGGACATTCTTGTTATTTTATAAAGTAAAATAAATTATATTCTTGTTATTTTATAAGGTAAAATTTATCACAATCAGATTTAAGTACATTAAAAGAAGAAGAAGAAAAAAAGTCAAAACACTATTGCAGATTCATTCAGTTAGGTAGATTATAATAGCGGTTTTCGGGTTCAATGTTAAAGCTCTTGTGATTTTAATTAAAGAAAAACTAATTCTATTAAGTCAAGTAACTTAAGTGATTTGCAACTTTTTCCTAAAACTTTATGCAATGAACAAAATTTATTAAAGAATTTTCAGAACATAATTCAAAAAAGTATATACACTTCGATTATTTTTGAAATGATAACTTATTATCAACCTGAGCAACTGTCAAATTTAAATGCAGATTCTCCATATTTGAACCAATTGTTACATACTGCAGGGTTGTAAAGATTTTCAGGAATCAAATTCAGGAGGTATCGACATTCATGTTAAAATTGTTCTTAACCATGTATGCATATGATTATGTACATGCAATATTTTTCAAACATTAATGAGACTATTTTTCATTTAAGTTAAAATTATTAATAATAATTTCAAAAGGCTTCTATGAATTAAGGTTCTTCTTCTCAAGCAATAAATATAAAAAAATTGCAATTTAACAGAAAAAAGTATATCTTTTGAACACTTCTGCTCAACACCAAAAGTTTGGATCTCAGGATTTTGAAAATTTTTTGTTTTGAGCAAATGACACATTTTAAGATTCAGTAACATTTCAAGCAATCTGTTGAAAACACTTATATTTTCTAACCATCAATGTTTGCAAAACTTCAAAGGAAATTTCATACAAGGGCCAAGGCTATAAAAGTTCTTAAATATTCTGTAAAATGGACTTGTTAAGCCAATTTCTAGAAATGAACATCATGTAAGCACTGTGTAGAAGGTGTAGACTGCAGCTTCAGACACTTACAATAATTGAATGAAGTACTGTTTTTTAAAAAAATCAGTCATTTTAGTAAAAACAGACCAGTTTACATTTGGGCCATTTATCGACAACAGGAGTAATTCACTTGTTCCTACTTCTAAGCACTTCTCATTCATTATTCAAACTATATATACATCCCCAGTTGAATGACCTAAAAAATCGGGCGAGTAATACCGTGTTTTAACTGTATCATTATCCCAGATGATTATTTAAGCTTTCATCAAAGAGAAGCACATAATTAGAAACATTCTTAACCTTTTCTAGCAATCCAAAAACTGTTAAATAAACACATTTTTTTATAAACACAACTGAATTGCTTTGCAACAGCCCCATCTGGAAACATGGTTTGAAGGAGGTAATTTATATCATTACAAGAACTGTAGCTGAACCTACTGTTTAAAACTTTAAGGGCCCATAGAATCTCAGCCTTTAAAACTTCCTTGAAGAAACAAATGAATCTAAATTTTCCGTTTAAATTCGTTAACAGGATAAGCAGAAGTGAAAAACTTTTAAATGAGTAGATTTTTAAGCAGATATAGCTTGTTCTAATATATATATATACTTTCCCCTTTTCACATGGGATTTAATTGCAAATTTGCCCATATTTGAAATACAGAATTCTGTCTTTCAAAACAGACAATGGGAACATGTTTTCTGAACTACGCAAAAGCTACTTTGTATGGCTTTTCCAGAGTCCACTGGTCATTGAAAAGTCATTTTCCAACAGGCATATTAAATAATTAATTTCAGTCTTTGCTTCATAAATAAGCAAATTTATACCAATTAAATTATACGCAATTTTCACCAAGGGAAACAGGGAAAGTATGTTTTAACTCAATAATTTTTATATTTAAATATTAATTTTCAAAGAATTTTATACAGTATAAGGAAAACAGCACCAAATAAAAGAATTACAATTGCCTGTCTTACTTGCGCAACATATTGATTTTGTATGGTGATCATTTCACATAAATCAAAATACTACTAAGCTGAATTATCATGAAATTATAGTATCTGAAACTAGCTATTATTGTAGCCTATGTTAATGCAAGCTAAAAGAATACGAGGGTTACATCGGAATTTGAGATATGCGCAGACGAGAATTTACAAAATAAAAATAACGGTTTAATTAAAAAATACAAAGTATTTTAAAACAGAAGATGATATTTTACTGACTTACTTCAACTTGTTTAGCGTAGAATAAATTTTAAACACAAGAGAAAATGGAGTTGACGCGAGAACATTTTCGTGATATGATTTTCTACAATTTTAAAGCAGGATTTAAATTATAAAGAATGTGTTCAACGGTTTCAATTAGCATTTGGTGATGAATCTCCAGCTCATGCTACTGTATTCAAATGGTTTAGAGAATTTAGAAGAGGCGGCAATTTTCTTCAGGATGAAGAACACACAGAAAGGCCGCCGTCGGCAGTAATCCAGAATAAGGTGTCTGTCAAATGATACAGAAGGAACTTTACACTGGATCTGCAGCCATACACAAAATCATTCATGAAGAATTACATAAGAAAAAAGTAGTTTGCCGTTGGGTTCTCCATAATCTAACTGAGCAGCAAAAAGAGGAGCGTGTCAGAATCAGTAAAGAAACTCTTAAATAGTTAAATGATGATGGTCACTGCATCATTTCCAAAATTGTAACAGGTGATGAAATGTACATACCGTTTTTTGACGTTCCAACACGTCAAGAAAGCAAAGTATGGGTCTTTGAATATGATCACACGCCAATCATGGTGAAAAAACAACACACACTGAAAAAAGTGATGTATGCCGTTTTCTTCAGAAGTACGGGATTGGTCAAAGCCACCAAGTTGGAAGGACAGAAGACAGTATCAGCAAGCTGGTATACCACTAAATGTCTTCCAGAAATTCTACAAGAACTGAATGTTAGGGGACTAATGCTTCACAATGACAATGCATCTTCACATACAGCCGGATTAACAATTGAGTTTCTTAAACAAAAACAAATTAAAGTGATCAAACATCTGCCGTATTCACCTGATCTAGCTGCGTGCTACTTTAGGTTATTCTTTAATCTGAAAAAGAACTTATGTGGACATAGGTTTCATTTAGAAAAGATTGATGTGGCCATAAATGCATTTATTCTAGGGAAAATTCATTGACAAAAGTGCATTGATGCTGGAGGAGACTACTTTGAACACCCTAAAATTTTGTAAGTATACTTTTAAAACCTAGTTGTATCTCAAAAATTTCAGAGTGACCCTTGAACAAAAATTTAATATCAATCATGATGCCATCTAGTGGCAATATTAAAAACTAATATTAAATTAAGTTCTTTTGGCAATTTTATTGAAAATTTTAAATATTAAAACAAATCAATTTAAAAAAATACAATACTTTCTAGAAAATAATAAATGCATTATAAGGCAAGACAAAATTCAAGGAGTTTCCTAGAGTTGTGCGAACCCTGCTATAGTTAATGAATAAAGATATTATAAACAGTAATGAGAATAAATGAAAACAATAAATTTTTTTGGTATAAGAGATTACAGTCACAAGTAGAGAGAAATATATGATCAGAAAATTGTTTGAGATTGAGAAATTAGATTGTATATAGGTTTTAAAGTAAACAAATTACATATTTGGAAACAAAAACATTGGTTGTCTACTTCTATGATTTAACAATGTTAGAACAGCCAAGCAACTTTTTTTAGCAATTCTTTTTACCAGGATAAAAAAATTATTCATTTAGCGTAATCAGAATGATTGTATACTTGGGATGTTGCGGTAATTTTAAGATCAACTATACATAATCAATAATACACACTCAAGGCTTAAAAATTTTATAACACTCTATTTTTAATTATGTTAGGATTAAAAATAATCTACAATAAGTATTTAATATCAAGCATACAGACATAATTGAAAAAATAATTTTTTTTAAGTTGACAGAACAATAAAACATATATACTTTTTAGATTTTTATTAGAGCTATGAGGGCTTAAACTGATATAAAGGAAAATAACATAATATTGCCTTTTATTTAAGTATTATTAAAAAATGTTTAATATCCACTTCATGCAAATTAAAAATCTACTAAAGTAATCACTCTTTTCCTCAAAACCATTTTTTAAAAAACACTACTCCAAATTGGATTGTTTGCCATTCACTTACTTTTTTAAAGACAATCTAAGAACAAAATCACATTATTCTGTTTCTCATTTGAATATTACACACAAATTTAAGACCACAAGTGCAGAGGTGAAATTTTAGGGAACAACAAGTATTCGTTAAATACTCACTCAAGTCAGTCATTAAATTTTGAACTCTTTTTCAGTCATTAATTTATTTAATAAAATACAATGTCAAAATGACTTAGGCAGCGTTTCTTATGCATATTAATAAAGTGTATAGAAATAGGATCACTTATACTAAAAGTATCCTGCAATATTTTTCATTTTTGGCATTAAAACTTCCATACAATACCCACATAAATCACTGAAAATATTTTCTTTCAATTTTGATTTTTGAATTGAAGCATCTTTATTTATTATACATATTTATTATTGTTCAATGTCAATATAAGTTTTTAAACCATAATATAAAAAGAGAATAAACAAATTAGATCATATAAAAAAACCACAAAGGAAAAATGGATAAAAGAAAAATTCATAAAAATTTAGTTCATAAATGGGAATTAAATTCAGGTTTCTCAGGGACCCTGTCAGTGAATAGTAAATGCTAAGTAAAAAAGGACTGCAGGCTTCATACAGATTTCCAAGAATTAAAGCCCAGGAGCCAAATTAAAAATATTAACTTTTGCATTTAAGTTAGAATTTCATTACAAGATTATTTCAAGATTTATACTACTGGATTATTTATTGTATAAAATTAAGAATTTTAGAACAGGCAAATACAGCTCGTTTTAAAACATACACTTGTTCTTTCCTTTCACATAGGATTTGATTCCTATATTTGAAATGCAGAAGTCGTTCCTGCAAAGTAGACGATGGATATGTTTTTTCTGAACCCTGCAAAAGCCAATCTTAGTATGCTTTTAAAAAATCAACTAGCCAATGAAATGACATTTTAAATGAGGCATATGAAATAATTTTAGCCCTAATTGCATTGATAAACAGATTTGTGAATTATATATAATTTCTACCAAGGGATACATAGAAAGCACATTTAAATATTAATATTCAGTGAATTTTATACAATATAAAGAAAATAAAACCAAATAGAAAAAAAATTATATTAGAACAGCCTCTCATATTACACAACACGATCTCTTATTTGGTGATTACTTTACTTCACATACACATATATATCTAAATAATACTAAACCAGATATGGCATCTTCGCGAGCCGAGATTGTAATACTCAGGTTAGCCGATCTTGCTGTCATCTATTAGTAACATTGAGTGCTAACACTAAAATAGGTTTTCTAACAATTTCACAGAAAAATTAATTTTTTAAATTTAAAACTAAAAAAAATTAAAATCAAAACTATGACATTTTTCTAGAAAAAAAAATAAATAAATAAATGTATCAAGATAAGTAAAAAATTACATAAGTTTCAAGGGCTCTTAAAGCTGAAATTTAAGGATCCAGAAATTGTGTGAATTCTTGGCCTGTAAAAATGAGTGCCTATAATATAATTATATGAAGCAAGCACTACCATATAATGCGGATATGCTCATCAGTGTACAATCAAACCTCCTGAATTTATATAATTTCAAACTTATATGCTTGTGATACTAGGCATCTAAGAGTGGAGAACTGTACAATGGGTAAAATGCGCTGAGCGGGTGATAAAATGCTGCAAATGGATTTAACAGTTTGGAATGTGTTTGCATGACGAGAGAAATTTGTTTTGTGTGCAACCTTTGAAGCATTTAATGAGTAATTTTATTTACTTACAATTTAAGAATTTGTTACGCAAATGTTCCAGTTAATGGATTTTAAATTTTTAAGAAAATATGTTGTTTATAATTTTTTAAAACATCCTTTCAAATTATTGAAAGGCTTATTGTTTAGTATCCCATTAAAAGATCTGTGTGTGCAAAGTATGTATGGTGGAGAAACCATACAGAAAATACAGTCTTATACAATGATACAGAAATACATAATGAAAATACAGATTTCTTCAAAGTTGTTAAAGGTGTTTATTCTCCTGCCAGGCGCATTGATTGTGAAATTAGTGAAGATTAAATAAGATATTTTGTTTTCATTAAAATGTCGTTTAAAATGGTAATAAGAAACTAGTTTTTTTTAAAAATAAAAATGTATTTTTTATATAAATAAATACAATGTTAAGTAAATTTTATTGTGTTTCACATAAGGGTAAAACTGAGTATTACGGTCACACCTTGGCGAACTTGGCGAAATTATTTTTCGCCAAGGGCCTGAGACGGGTGTTTTGGAAATTGATTAGCAACCCAAAAAGAGTGCCAATCGACCTGTAATTGGCGCAGAAAAACGACGGGAGTTTCACCCGATTAGAAATTCCCCCTTCCCTAAAACTAAATGCCGGTTTTCCCCCCATATTTCGAATCGCTAAGCCTAACCGCATGCAAGAAAACAGTGATCGTAATAAGAATTGATTAAAAATTCTATTTAAAAATATTTCAGGATTAAAATTAAGTAAATAGAGTAGCAACTATATTTACATTTAATAATATTTAGTTAAAAACAAATTAAAAAACAGAATTTCAGCTATTAAACACAGACTGTTACAAATCATTACTACATAAAAGTAAACAAATCTAGAATAATTTCAGAGCATAGATTTTATAGTTTCGTTTATTATTGGAAATTTAAATACATACACTTTTAGGAATTCAGCATGCCTGCAGAAAATAAAATAAAATTCTTACCTACATTTTTCACCAGGCTCTCTACACGCACAGCAAAATCAAAATTGAAAATAAAATACGGGATTGAAAATCCGGCGCTATACCCACAGCAAAAAACAAAACGAATATAAAAGACAGGATAGAAATTCCTTCGCTATATTCTCAGCGAAATACAAAAGGAATATAAAAGACATTATTGAAATTTCGGCACAATATCCACACAGCGAAATAAAACAAATAGATAGGATTGAAATTCCGGCACTATATCCGACCGAAATAAAAAATGTGTACATAAAGATAATATTTATATTACACGCTACATCCGAAGTGAAATAAAATATAAATATGAAAAACAAGATTTAAATTACCGCTCTTTACAGCCGATAAAAAAATCCAAAATAAAAATGGCTAGCGTTTCCGGGGTATTCGGACGATATGCATAGTGACACATTTGGCGACTAATCGCTTTTGGTGATTTTATGGCGAAAAAACTTGGCGATGAAAAATAATCGCCAAATTTTACCGATTTGGCGACTTTTCGCTCAGACCGTGGCGACCTTCTGAGATTTACGAGGTGTGACCGTAATACTCAGTTTAGCCCACATAAGTGTCAGATCGTGCCATACAGATATGGCACAACCAGACACTAATGTGAAACACTAATCAGGTAGTTAATATTAGAGTTGCAATGTTAGAAATTTAGTACTTATTGCCGGTTTTCACTGCAGTAGATAGCACCATACTGAAGTTTTTAAGGCGGGCACTACTGCCTGGTCAATTAAACATTGAGTTTTAATAAAAAAGTTTGTTTCTAGTTACTACTAAAGCTGAAGTTCAAGTGCGATCAGTATGCAGATATTGTGCACAGTGACACAATCTAGGTTGACAATATAGATACGGAGCACTTGAGTGTGAAAATTGGAAATCAAGCCAAATCTGTACAGTTCTCATTTTTTACAGAAAATTCTATTTAATCAGCCCCAGTCAATGTCTTACCATTTATTATGAATTTAACAGTAAATAAGAACAGCTGTTACAAAAAACAGCACAAACATTTATTTTAAATATTAATATTTTAAAAGTCATCTTACATCTTTATTATTAAAAGGAACAGACATATAATAATTAAGGTTGCCTTTGAGAATATTCAAAGAAATTTTCATTATAATAACAATATATTGATATACTTTAGTGTTTTCATTTATATAAACAACATTGAATTTTTAAACTAGAATTTGTATCCCATAGGAGACATTCTGCAGATTTATTGTTATCCCATATATTTACAGAAATGAAAAAAAAAAGTTATTTACAGACAACAAATGGTTATTCATTACTGAGCAAGGTTTCGAACAACTAGGAACTTAGAATAAAAACTTTGCTTAGTTTCACAAAACAATAAAATTTACTGACCAGGCTAAAATGAACATTATGATCACAGCTCACCAAGTGTGGTAAACTTGTAACCAAATGTGGTAAACTTTTATTTTCCTTACAAGATTCTACTCCTCGCCAAAAGCAATTAATAACCAAATGTAAGTAGGGCATTTTAACAACAGGCCATAATTCAAATTTGCTTTTGTGTTTGAATGTGTAATTTGTAAAGATTATTTTTGTTGTAAATGTGATGGATAAATTAAGCTTGTTGAAAGAATGGGATCTTTTATGATTGGAACAATGGTCTTTGTAAAATTATTTTAAACATTTTCTTCATTTTTAGATATTTTCTATCAGAAATGTTGAATTATTTTATTTAAGGAAAAATTTTAAAAATTTGTTTTCTCCATAATAGAAATTTAGGAACTAGTTCGGTGGTCCCATATATTGGCGAACGCGGCGATTTTTTTTGTCGCCAAGTCGCCAATGTAAGCGCGCCAAGCTAACACGGGAAATTTCCGGAAGTTCGATCGAAAAATAAGCATTTTAGAAATTTAAAAATGGGAAATAAATATAAATGGACTTACTTGATATGAAGTTGAGCTGACGTGATTGGTATGTTTATTTCGACATTTTTTTCGCTGTCACCAGTGTCACATTTCAGTTTTTTTTTTTTTTCAAAATATTTACACAGATATTCTTCTAAATATTTTCACTTTATAAAATTTTAAAAAAAGACAAAAAAAAGGCATGCAAAAAATATTATTTTAAATATAAATTACCTTATAAAATTGAAAAAAAAAGAAAAGCCATCGGAATATCCTTTCTTTGGGGTAATTTTCATTTCTGAACCGCACTTCCTACAATTCGCATTTTTTAATAATTCTATTTCCATTAGAAAATTAAATAATAACTGCGGATCTTGAGCCAATTGAATTAAAAAAATCCTATTAACACATCCGGTTTTCCAACTGTTGGTCTAGAGCATGAAAATTTAAAGTATCCATCGTTATTTTAAGTTAATTTTAGATATAATAATTTGTTGATATTTCTCGACAACACTACGAGCATGAGACGTCGTGGCAAAATAATATCCTAAAATTAAATTATTAAGCTAATAATAAATATATATTAAATAAACGATATAAAAAGAATTAATGTAAAAGAAATTAATAAGATAATAATGATTTAAATCAATAAGATAATAATAAATTAAATTATTAAGCTAATAATAAATTAAATTATTAAGCTAATAATAAATATATATTAAATAAACGAAATAAAAAGAATTAATGTAAAAGAAATTAATAAGATAATAATGAATTAAATTATTAGGATAATAATGAATTAAATTATTAGGATAATAATGAATTAAATTAATAAGATAATAATGAATTAATGTAAAAGAAATTGTAAAAAATAAAAATTTACGATGATTAGACGCTGGTGACAAACTACAGACAAATGGCTTCCAATTCAAATAGAAATGTCGAAAAAACGTGGGACATAGAATTTTCTAGAACAATGAAAGTCGAAGTAATTTTTAAATAGCTTTAAAATTTATGTTAAACAGAAGAAAATTGATTAGTGGCAACAACAACAAAAAAAAAAAAAAAAAAAAAAAAAGAAAAGCTGAAATTGGCAACACTAAAATAAAAACAAAAGCTGAAATCGGCAACACTACGTAGTAAACAAAGGGCGCCAGATTTGGCGAGAAATCTTATATGGGGATATCGAACTTGTTCCGAAATTTATTTATCGAAATGGAAGTAATAAACCATAAGAAAAAATAACTGAAGGTAAGAACTTAAGGAACTAGTTCGGCATCCCCATACATAGGCGAACGCAGCGAATTTTTTCGTCACCAATGTAAGCGCGCCAAGCTAACACGGGGAAATTTCCCGAAGTTCGATCGAAAAATAAGCATTTTAGAAAATTAAAAAAGGGAAATAAATATAAATGATGGACTTACTTGATATGAAGTTTAGCCGATTGGTATGTTTATTTCTACATTTTTTCGCTGTCACCAGTGTCACATTTCAGTTTTTTTTTTTTTAAAAAAAAAAAGGCACGGCAAAAAATATTTTTCTAAATATTTACACTTTATAAAATTTAAAAAAAAAAAAGAAAGGCATGCAAAAAATATTTTAAATATAAAGGTAAGCGTGCAAAGAATATATTTTTAAATATATACACTTTTAAAGTAAATAAAGATAAAACACTAATACAATAAAATTTAAATAATAAATTAAATTAATAAGATAATAATAAATATATATTAAATAAGCCAAATAAAAATAATTAATGTAAAAGAAATTGTAAAAAAGAAAAATTTATGATGATTAGACGCTGGTGACAACAAAGCACATCTTTTAATTGCACCTACAGCAAACTAAACACAAATGGCTTCCAATTCAAATAGAAACGTCGAAAAAACGTGGGACATAGAATGTTCTAGAACAATGAAAGTCGAAGTAAATTTTAAATAGCTTTAAAATTTATGTTAAACACAAGAAAATTGAATAGTGGCAACAACAAAAAAAATAACTAAAACTGAATTTGGCAACACTAAAATGAAAACAAAAGCTGAAATCGGCAACACTACGCAGTAAACAAAGGGCGCCAGATTTGGCGAGAAATCTTATATGGGGATACTGAACTTGTACCAAATTTAATTCTAATTATTTTCTGCATGGTTGGAATTGTATTTAAAATATTTACCTTTTTAATTATAAATTGAACTACAGAGTTATTCTATTCTCCAATTTTTTCCCTTCATCCTTTCAGTGAATATATTAAATGAATACCTTTTTAATAAAAATGTAAAAAATTTATTTTCCATTTCTTATTTACTAGCTATCACATAAGATTTTAAACTTCGGGAATTGCATGAAGAGATAATCATTTTGGTTAATCTGTGCTTTAGGTAACCCCCATGCCAAATCGATGATAAATGCGCCAAGCGTGGCAAACCCAAAATTACGTCATCCGTCCACTTTTTATGGCAGAGAAATTTTAAAGCGCTTTTTTGTGGTTGCTCATTAATCTTTTGTTTCAGCTTTTTCATTGGCTGCTAATTAATTTTAGTTTTAAATAGCGGTATAATATATATTTGATTTACGATTTCATTACCGTTGGATTTGACCTGGAGGTAGAACGCTCGATTGATCTGGCCTTTCAACCATTTGTGAGTAGAATACTTTATTGGAGTTTTTTCTGCTTATATTTTAGCTAAAACCTTAATAACACTATGGAATTAGATTTAGCTGAAGCTTTGAGTGCAACTAATAAATATTCAATTGGCTATTTTAGCATTTTGCCAGTCATGGGGAAAAAAGGCTGTGTTGGAATGGTGTATGAAAGAGGGAATGATTGCTTCTACGCATAAATGTCCAAAGTGTGGGTCGCAAATGAGTTTAAAGACGAGGCAGGATAGGACTGATGGTTTTACGTGGTTTTGCAGAAAAAAAGGTTGAGAGAATGTGCATGAATGTTCCAAGAGTGAAAGAGATGGCCCGTGGTTCAGTCACAGCCATTTCAGTATAGTTCAGATTCTAAAATTGACGTGACTGAGGTATGCAAAAGTGATCCATGAGTATATTATGTATGAAGTGAAGGTGTTTTAGCATGCAGCGACTGATTGGTGTATGTTTTGTAGAGAAGTGTGTCAGGAAATTATGATGAATGATCGCGCGGAAAAGATTGGTGGATATGGAAAGATAGTTGAGATTGATGAATCAAAATTCGGAGAAATGAAGTATGGAAGAGGAAAGCCTGTGAAGGGTGAATGGGTTTTTGGCGGTGTTGAAAGAGAATCGGGTAAATGTTTATTTAAAGTGGTTGAAAAGAGAGATGCTGAGAGTTGCTTCCGATTGTCAGGGACTGGGTATTGCCTGGGACAACTATATATTCAGACTTTTGGAAGGCCTATAACTGCCTTGAAAAAGAAGGCTGCGAACATCTGAGGGTCAACCACAGAGTTTGACTTATGTAGACCCCGAAACTGGTGCCCACACTAATTCTATAGAGGGAACTTGGTCGGCGATCAAACACGCACTTCATGGAACGCACCATGTTCCTGGCGAGTTTGATTCCAAATTAGTGGAATATATGTGGTGAAAGCTCCATGGACACGAGCAATCGGATGAAACCTTCAAGGCGTTTTTGGACGATTTAATAAAGGTATACGTTCCAGCAGCACAGTAAACAACAGAAAAAACGGGATCTAAAAATCATTTTCAAGATAATCAGGTATGTGGAAATTTATTTGTTTTCAGTGTATTTTTATTAAACCACTTTAAAAATTATCATACTTTTCCTTCATATTTTAGTGTATTTTTTGTTATACAATTCGTAAAAACAACATTGTTTTTTTTAAACAGTCAAGTTTGTTAAAAACACGGACTTCGTTTTCGTCGACATGGCAACAGCGTTTTTGAAAAATGCGCCAAGGGGGGTACCTAAAGCACATTTTCACCATTTTTTTGTTCCATTACTTAGCAATGCTCTGAAAAAAGTTAATTTCACTTTTACGAAAGACTAATCATATTAAAGCATTATTTACAAAATACAGAATAACCAAGGATTCCATAATTTGAATGAAAAATTTCTATGAGCATATCAATGATTCCCTGCAACATTACTTAGAGCACTATATTACAACTTTTTTCTTGTCAGAAATGAAAGAAGTGTTAACTGTTAATGTATATATACCAACACAAACACTTTCATGGCTAAACTGAGTATTACTGTCTCACCAATGTTCAATGTCATGAGCCATGAAAAGTCACCAGATCTAGTTCTTGTTTACATCGCCAAATGTGTTTCTCCATGAATGTTTCACCAGAATTTCCTGGTGTCTCCCCATAATGTCTGGGAGGATGCCATCTGTCACCCCAATTTCTTGGAAAAGCAGGATGTCATCCATCAATTGTCAACTCCAAAACTGGGAAAAGCTTGCTCACAATGTGAATACATTCTCACACTTTCATTTCTATAAAAAGTTAATGGTCCACTTTAGTGGACTGTCTCACTCAACACTATCCTTTTGCTTATAACAATCATTAAAAGTCTCCCCTAACTACTTCACATTCCAAAAATAAACACATTAAAAAAACATAAAATTTTAAGGATAAATTATTTAAAAATAAAAATAAATGGGTTCTTAGCATTCTATAACTTTTCACACATGAAGGCTAATTAAATAAAAATTTATGGTTAAACTGGATTTAAACCCTTGGGCTTCAATGTATGTTGTTGAACAGAATGCAAGAGCACTAACCAATCAACTGGCACCTCGATTTGCAACATCTAAGTAAAGATAAACTACATTTTAAGATATTTCAATCATACAATTTAGAAATGTCTGATTGTATAGCAAGATTATAAGGAACAGGAGTTTAGAAAGCATAATTTAATTGCATACAAAACACTTAATCAGCCTTGCTAATCAACAAAAAATATTGTAAAATTGGTCGATTGATACGGTAAAGGCATACTAACAATCTTAACACAATAACTTGAAATGATTAGGTACCCCTGTGGTAAACAAAAACAAGAAAGTCAACCAAAACTAGGCAATTGTTGCTAATTTGTAGTTTACTTATTCTGAGATGAAACATAATATACAATTTCACTAAGTAAACTGAAATTAACCTTTAAATGATTTCATATGCTTTACATTTACATTTAAATACACAATATAATTTTTAAAACCTGCAACTATTTGCAATCATTAAGCATTGTTACAGCAACTTTTATTAATAACTTACTTTCAATTCTTCTAGTGAAAATCCTCGTCCCAATCTTTGTTTCGTGTGATATCTGAATGTTGGACATCGTACAATGGGACGAACAGGTCCACCAGCTGGCCTAGGTGCTATCAATCTTGCTTTTTTAATACGTTGTGTATGTCTACGCTTCTTTCGCATGGGTTGATTAAACCACGTTTTCACGTACCTCTGCCAATCTTTATGAAAGTGGCCATTAGGTATCATATTATTCCGTTTGGGAGCCATTTTTTAAACTAAAATGTATAATTATTAATATCATTAGTAAAATACATTATTAAAACAATAAAAAGGTAAATGAGTATCTTGGAATAATATAATAATGAAGTATATAAATAAATGGCAAGAACTGCTTCATTGAAGAAAATAGCACATTAATTTCAGATATCGAAATAAAATAATATGTCTCAAGTATGCAACAGGCTTCAATAATAACAGATACTTACTTAAGAATATAGAAATTTAAATGATTACAAATATTATCTTAGATTACGTTTTCCCTAACATAAACTTATTATACGTTTCCGTCCCCACTCAATCCACAGGAACAATGTTGATAAACCGATATTGCCAAATTGAATTTACAAATACTTATTAAATGAAATTTCTAAAAATACAGCTTAGATGAAATTTTTAAGAAAATAATTTTCAGTCAAGACATTTCAATATAAAATACAATAAAACAAGGTGATAAATATTTACGTTACTCTAATGCATTTTAAATTGAAATCAAAATCTAAGATATGTTAATGAATTTAATAAATTTAATCCAAGGTAATCTATAAAAAAATTAAGAAAGTATTTTTAAATTATCTTAAATAAAGACATTAAATTATTAAAAAAATATAATTAAAATTTTTATAAAAATAATAGTATTGTTAATTTTGAAAACTGTTAGTATCGAAACCGTACCTGTAACGTACATGTGTGTTGCTTTTGTATTGTAAACAAATAAAAGTATAGAGCGGCTTATTGGAATGTTTCTTGAAACTAATAAAATATTATTTTAATGGAATTAAAATTAAATCAGTAATAAAGATGAATTTAGTGTCTCTGAGAGTTATTATTCATTTCTTTTAATTTTTTTCTCTTGTCGTTTTATTAGATTTAGAATGAGTTTCATTGCCTACAAACGGATCTTTTTTCGTATTAAAAGCTGTCATATATTTACTACAGAAATACGTCGTACTGTATTTAGTCAAAATGCCGTTTGGGTAGAGTATATCTATATGTGTACAAAATTTGTGAAATCGTATTTTAACTAAGCCAGTTTAACAATCATATTACATCATTAAATATTTTAATAGATTATTTAGTTATTTTCATGTGATCGCCTATAGTTAAACTTATTGCTTAGCATAAGGTTTTAAATTTTATTAAGCTGATTATAAATAAACTGTTAAGTATTGCTGTAAACTTATTGCTTAGCGTAAGGTTTTAAATTTTTTTAACTGATTATAATTCATTGATGGGGATATCATTAATCCATTAGCAATTTAAAAAATAGCCATTAAATTTAAAAAATCACAATTTAGGGCTTAAAAGAAAAAAAATGGATAAGTTTGAAGGAAAAATCATTTATGAAGAACGAGTCAAAAAATTGTGCTTCAATGTAAAGTAGAAATGTGACATGTTAAATTGGTATAAAAATATTTAAAATTAAATTACATATTATGAATATATAAATTTATATGAAATATAGTTACAATGAATTATGCAGATAAACAAGGTTGGTGTGTAATTTCATCACTAAAAGGGAAGTGTTTGCAAACATTTTCTTGAATGATCTTTGGTAACTATATAAATGGTAATTAAAAAATTTAGGGAGTTATAAAATACAAGATCAAGATATTTTTTTTAAAAAAAATATTTGCTTGATAATGAATCTTTGCATTAAGAACTTAAAGTAGTATTGGATAAAAGATTATAAACATAAATTTTTATTCTATTAATTATATTATCATATGAGTAAATCTCAAGAATCAGGAACATTTATGAAAACTTAAAATGCTAAGCAAAAAATATTAGAAAAATTTCACAGGTAAAATTTTTTCACATTAAATTTAAGTTCCTGCAGAAAATTTTAAATTGTTATTACCAAAAATAAAAATAATATATAAAAGATAAGTAATTCCTTAAATAATTAAATTATGATGAATTATATTTAAAGATTACTTATTCTAGATAACTTCTGTATATTAATTTAATTATTAGTGAAGTTTGATGATTTTTTAAAGAATGCTGAACAATATTTTGTATAAACAAGCCACAGAATCAGTGCTGATAGTCAAATTAATCTTTAACACTATTATGTGGATATTATCATATTCACATGATAGTATTCAAGATCTACCATTAAATATGCTGATCAGTTACCAAGATTCTACATTGTATTCTCAATGTTAAGTGATTATAATAACATTGTGCCCCAATTGATTATATTATAAATTCTATTTTAATATGCTCTTGATTTCACATATTTTAATAATTTGAAATCAAATAAATTAAAAAATTTTTCGTCAACTGGAATTATTGAAATATATGAGAGGACAAAGTTAGTAACCAAGATTAACATGTTTTAAAATTAAGTCAATTGAGGAAAAATAAAAAGAATATTTTCATTATAGAAATAGTCAGAAAAGTTATCCGTTTTGATTTCAAAGTTAATTCTGAATGTATATATATATATATATATATGTATATAGATAGATAGATATATAATTTTAAAGTGTAATTTATTATTTTAATTGTAGAATAATAGCTATAATAATCTATTATCTTTGATAAAATTGTTAAAGTGAATGATTTTATGTAATTGACATAAAATCTGATACTGAAGGTCTGAATGGTGTATAGAATTTTTTCTTATTTATATCATTTTCATTTTACTCTTTTAAACTTAATAATAAAAAAAGAGTATTTTTCTAATAATTAAAAAAAAAAGAGTATTTCTCTCCTTCTGTTGATCATTATCATTTTGTTTTAATAATTTAATTATTTTCTATTTATTGAAATATTAATATAATCATAGTTTTTTTTACAGAATTTTTGGTACTTTTTCATTATATGGTAATCGCTGTAACGAAAAAGAGAAAAAAATTTTAATTACTGTTGTAAAAATTCCTTTGACATGTATTGTGTATTGCTTAAAAAAGTTTAAATTTTTAGAAATTACTAAAAAGTAATAGAAAGATCTTATATTTATATTTTATATAGTAAATAATTATAACTTATTGACAAAATTACTTTAACTCCAATGTTGTTTATTTCTGATGGAAACTGTTTAACAATCACATCGGGGATCACTTGCTTAAGTATAATGTAGTAGTACCTCTTTTTCAATGAAACATTAAATTTTGCTGTATTTGGCAGTTTTTGTTACTAAACTTGATTGACTTTTAAATTATACTTTTTGCAACTATTTTTCATAAAACTTAATAATTTATCAAAATGTAAGAAATGTATTTTATTGCTTAATATATAATATTTAGATTTCAAAATTCTTGTATTAACTGTTACTAATGTGTTTTGATCTAAATAGTGTTTTATAACATACTCTAATAATCCATGACATTTAGTTAAAACAAGTTATTTATTTTTGCAATAAAAAAATTTTTTTTAATATTATAGAATTCAGAACTTACAAATGATGTTAAAAGGGAAATTGAGGCTTATTGGAAAGACAAAATTAATATTCCATATCCTTATGATAAGGTAAATGTAACCATGGTATTTCACGTATAACTAATTCACTTGTTTCTCTTTTTATGTTTTGGATATTTATAATGAGTATTTTTATTTTCTGAGTGAAATTTGTAGTTTATTTTTTCTTTCACTTTTATTGTAAACTGTTTTAGTTTTAAAATTCACTATTTAATCTAAAATATACTGTAATAATAGATTATTTGTGTGGTTTAATCGTAGTATCTGTAATATGAGGGATTTGTTGACATTAAAATTCCAATTGAATGTTTATGTATTGCCATTTTCGGATTCACAATTTTTTTGTTATGAAATGCTCAGGTATACTGATGGTTATAAATAACATTAATTTTACCATTGACAACATTTTTTAACATCCCCCCATACATGTTAGGTATACTAGGATTTTACTGACTATTTACATCTAAAATATTATAGCAGCATTCAAAAAGAAAATTGAAAATGCAAACAAGGCATTTATCCCAGAGTATAAATTAGAATTTACATATAAATTAAAATGCAATTTATAGAATGCTAGATCAGTTTTTGTTGAAACAAATATGGTAAAATGCTTATTCATAATCAATCCATTTTAAAACAATGGCATGAATATTTTAATGAACTTTTCAATGGTGAGAAAGCATAATAATATTGATTTTATTTCACCTGATTACAACAATATCGAAGTTGAGATACTAACTATTAAGGCAGCCACAGCCACAATTAAAAATTTAAAAAATAAGAAGGCTCCAGGACATGGTCACATTTTTGGAAAAAATATCAGTTTACTTTGTTGTTGAATATTTTTGAATTAATTACTGATGTCTGGAACTTAGAGATTATACCAACTGTTTGGAATAATATTTCATGTTCAATTCATAAAAAAGGAGATGCGATGACTTGTGCCAATTATTGTGGCATTGATTTATTTTGTATGTCTTATAAAATTTTATTTAGAATTTTATTTCTTAGATTATTACCATATGTTGATCCACAAATATTAAATTATCACTGTGAATTTCACGCAGGAAAATGAATTAAAAATCCTGATTCCGTCATATTTTGGAGAAGTCATGGAGTTTAACATTAAAACTCACATCTTTTTACTGACTTCAAGGCTGCTTTTGATAGCATTAATAGAAATTATCTCCTTGAACCAACCAATGAATAATTTTGGGTTACCATCAAAACTCATTAAATTGACAAGACATACACTGAAGGATACCGAGATAAAATTTCTAGGATCTTTGTCAGAAAATCTTGATAAATATAATGGTGTTCAACTGCGTGATTCTGTACTCTATCTTCTTTTCAATAATATGCCTAAGAGGGTTATTCAAGACTTGGGTATTGATATCAATGGGCATATGCAGACGATATTGACTGGATTGTTTAATCTCTTCCCTTTTTGAAAGAAGTATTCCATGCCCTTGATGTGACTGTAAAAACAAATGGCCTTAATCATTAATGAAGGGAAGACAAAATACATGCTTTTCTCTGTGAGCAGACTTCTAGACATTTATCTTAAAATTAGCTTATATAAATTTGAAACAGTAAAGTGTTTCATGTACTTATGTTCAATTATTACTAGTGACAATAAAAAATCAACTGTTTTTTAGCTTAAGAAGATTCTTTAAAGAGGTTTCTAGGTTTCTGTCTAGAAATATAAAGTTTTTAATTTACAAAACTCTTGTGAGGCTTGTCTTGACATATGTTTCTGAAATCTGGACTTTTAATACTTTTAAGCTATTTGAAAAGAACATTTTAAGGAGTAGTACAAATAGAATGAACTGGATGGAGCATGTTCTTTGAATGCAGGATGGTAACATTATAAAAAAGGTTCTGCACTTTAGACCCACTGGAACTAGAAAGCAGGGAAGACAGTGATTAATATGGGCTAACTTAGTAGAGTTAGATTTACTTACAATTAATGAGAAGAATTCAAAGTCAAAGATTTTTCAATGGTTGTCATGGAGAAATCTGAGGAAGGCATTGGCTCTCATTGGACTGTCTGGTCAGTTATGATGATGATGAGAATGTTAGATCTGGGAACAGATGGAAACCTTAATTCTCTTCAAAACAATATAAAAATAAATGAAGGAAAAAAAATTCAGAGCATTTCAGTTTCATTAAATGTAAATAATGAAATAAATTATATTTAAAATAGATACTATGTTTTCAAATAATATAATTTTTTTTTAAATGGCTGAGTTTACACACTATTTTCAAAAAATAAGTTTATTAATAATTTTAGACAAATTGCTTTTTTTGTTTAAAAGTATAAATTCTAGTCAATAAGTAAATTCAGTGGTTTTTTAAAATCTTTTTTAAGAATATTTTTTCATTCAATGAAAAGAATGGGCTGAGCACTTTATATTCTTTATTAATGTAAATTGGTTGAATTGAATGAGATTTTAGCACTATCATATGCAGAAGAAATGAATATCTAATAGGTACATGCAGGGGTTTCATTATCTAATCTGTATAAATTTTAGTTGACAAATTATTTTAAATATATTTATATTAATATACCCATCTTTAAATTTTTGCTTATAATTTTAATATACATTAATGCTGTGATCTTTTAAAAATGATTGTAGTATCAATTTGAAAATTTTTTTTCTTTTCATCAAAATATTAAATATAACCCTATTAAACTGAATCTATTTTCATCAATGAATGTGAACATGGTTTGTATTTAGTTATATTGCATTTAATGATGTATATTAACCCAATGGTTTATAGTAATATAATGCTTTGAAATAAAATTAATATCCACCATTTTTTATATGCTAAAAGCAATCTGATTAAGTTTAGATTAATTGATTTAAATCCAACATCCTGTTGCTAATTATTATATGATTAACAATTACTTTACTGAGTTGTTAACAATAGGTATTTGTCATTATTTGCTATGGGAGAGTTTGCCCAATCAATGCCTAGCATTATTTGTTTTTGTGGAGTTTATTCCATGTAGTTCCAAGAATACTCTTTACATTTTTGTTCTAACTATTGAAATCTATTCTCCTATTTTATATAGTGGAATTCATTCCTGGTAGTTCTGAGAATACTCTTTATATCCTTGTTCTAAGTATTAAAATCTATTCTCCTATCATGTGCTCCTCTAGTTTTTTTTTTTTTTTTTTTTAACACATGCAAGTTATCAATAAACACAAATATACAGTCCAGTTGCATTAATGTGACCACATACTTTCTATGTCAATGTTAATTAACCAATCACAGAAGGCAAGTGGCAGCACAGTGCACTTGAATATATATGAAGGGATTGAAAAACATTGCTATCATTGGCATAGTGCAGAAACAGAGTAATTTATCTGACGTTTGAAATGGCAGGATCATTGGTTTTGAATGGCATTGGAATCAATGGCATGGATCCACGCCCAAGTGATCCTGCACAGCTGTCCATGGCACATGAGTTGATGTGACTCAACATCCAGGTGAACATCTTCAGGAACCTAATTGATTCTCTTCCTGTATATCTTGCAGCATTCCGTTCAGTGAAAGGTGGTTATTCTGACTTTTGATTGGTGTTCACATTAATGGGACTGGATTGTGTATTTTTAAGCATAACATTTTAAAGGCATGTTAATATGCTTATATTTCAGTGGTTAAAGTTACTGTCTTCATTTTTTTTTAAATAGAATTTTTAAAAACCATTTATTTTTGCTTTACACAGAATTTTAATGTTTAATTTTGCTAAATTAGTAGAGTGCAGCTATTGTCACACAAATAAACATTTAATCATTATTTAAAAATTTTTTTTCTGCATTAATTATATTTATTATATACAAGCATATTTTTAATGTCACATTCAATTTCTTTACTTAAGTCTAACTTATCAAGTTATAGTCTACATTAGAAAATTGTATAAAAGATTTATAAAGTAATTTAAAGAAAATAATGTTAGGTGCGAACTTTAAAATGATGATAAAAGTATTTCACATAAATTTTGCTTTATATTAAATAACTAAAATTAAAAATATATTTTGTAGTACTACTAGTCAAAGCTTAATTATTTAACAACTGAGCTTAGTTAAATATTTGAATAATATTTTTATAAAATTATTTTTAAACATATATGAGTACTACAAATTACATTCTACATTACTGTAGAATTTTTTGAGATATATTATGTAATTAGTTGTAGCATTTTTTGCTTTCAAGCCACAGGTCTAGTGTTTAATCCTCGAGCTGGCCAAGGTCAACTCAGCCTTCAGTGAAACTAAATGTCAAGCATATTTTGATTTAAACACTTTAGATTTTGGATTAGGCTAACCATCTAACCAAAACATATGCTTCATTGGTTAAGAAAACAAATTTGGGCACTGTGAACCTTAGTCCCCATTCATATCTGAGTACTTAAGCTAGAAAATGTTTTTTTAGTTAATGTCTTTGCTATAAAAATCCTTTTTTTTTCAATGCTTTTATAGGTTTTTCATTGATTATGATTTTTTGTTTAGGACTATACATATGTACTGAAAAGTTCTATTTAATATCAAATTCAAATGATGTATCTCCTAATAAATTAATTGATATCATTCATATCAGTTTTTCAAGGACTTATGAAATATAAAAGGATTTTTTTATTGAAACTAGCTCTAATTTTGAATATAATAAATAATAAAATACTTATTTCTTGTCATTATTTTAAATGTAATCTATTTTTCTTACTTTGATAAAGTTTTATGTTTGGAGTGAAATAGACTTAAGTATTTCAAAATTTGTAATTTACTGAGTGAAATATATAATTTTATTCAAATTAATATGATATTAATAAGTGTTATTATTAATAATAAATAAGTCTCTAAACTTTTTTATTGTTATAATTAAACATTTATATATCTTTCAACTTATTTTATGTTTATTTCAAATATACAAAAATTTATTTTTTATTTATTTTTCATTTATTTTTAAAGTGTGAGAAGTAGCAGTAAAATGCATTTCAGATTGAAATTTTTATGATTAAATACATTTCAGTTTTTAAAATCTTTTATGTTAAATTCTAACTTTCCTCCAATTTTTCTTTTATTAATTTAGGATGCTGATAAGTATTATTTGTTATCAATGTTTCCTTACCCATCTGGAAATTTACATATGGGTCATGTCAGAGTGTACACTATTAGTGATGCTATAGCTCGTTTTCTTCGAATGAATGGAAAGAAAGTTAGTATATTTATAGTTAACTTCTCATTGTCAATTTAGTATTTCAATTTTTTTCTATTTATTAATTTCATTTCTAATTTAGTTAATCTAATTAGTTTCTAATTTATTTAAAAAACAAAAATTTGTATGTTCATTTTTAAAATTATTTTTTATTTATTTGTAAAATAAGTTGTATGTAAAATTTTTTGCACGATTGAACAAGTAACTATACACTTAAATTTTTTCAAAATCTTATTTTGTAGTTAGAATTTTAAAACATTTAATATCTATTTTATGACTTTGGTAAATAAAGCAAATTATTTTTATTATTCTAAGTAGCAGTTTTTCAGGATTTTGTATTTAATTATAAAGTACTTTACCTCTATTTATGATACTATTTTGTAAATAAATTGATCTCTCTTTGACAGGATTATTTTTTTATTTTAGATAAAATGATGTGTTTTCTTCTGATTAGAAGTATCTATTTTTATTTCATTTAGATTACTAATCATTTATTATTATTATTTTTGCTTTGTTTTCTATAGTTTATTTTGATTTATCTATGAGAAGTAGTTAATTTACTTACAACTTTGTATTATAAAAAAAACATTGGAGGAAAAGATTATTAGAAAATTTTAGAGATACAAGGTAAAATAAAATATAAGTAAAATCCATATTAAATAGTAAAATCTTACTATTTAATATGGTTTTTGTGAGGTTTCCAATTTATGTGCCAAGTGCTGCACAGTTATCTTGCCAACCTAAATTATGTCATGCCATGCAATATCTGAGTTTCAAAATTGTAATTGCACTTTAACTCAAACATTCAGTATTTTTAATTTTTAGATGGTGACTCAGTATACATTTTTTTTTTTATCATTTATCAGTTCTAATTTTAAATGTGTATTTATTAGTGTAAATGCATGTTTTTAAATGTCAAATTCTTAGTGTATATTTTTCTGAATTTTTTGTGATTGTAAGTTGTTAATTTTAAATATATTGGTATATTTTAATTATATTATGTATACTTTAATTGTATTATATATATATTTTAATTATTATTTTCTTTTATTTAATCAAAAGAATACAATCACTTTTCAAATCTCGGATTTTAATTAACCAGTAAATGGCATTCACCTTAAAAATTATCACTATAAATGCAATCTAGATGAAAAACAATGGGCAATAAAGCTAAATCAATAGCTTAAACAGCAAATGTTTTTATAGAAACTTGGATTTTAATTAGCCAGGCAGTAGCAGCCATCTCTAAAATAATAATATAAACACAATCTTGACGAAAGACAACAAGGCAGTAAAGTAAACAAACCATAAAAATAAATATAGTGCAGGCCAAGTTACCATACATTTTCTGAAAACTGATTTTTTTTAATTAACTTGGCAGTGGCACTCACCTTAAAAAACATCAGTATAAATGCTATCTATATTGGAGGCAACTCTGCTATGAAGCTAAATCAAAAATATAAACAATATTTTTATGAAAATTCAGATTTTAATTAACAGTTCAGTAGTGCTCCCTCCTTATAAAAAGAAATCAGTATAAATGAAATCTTGTACTGGAGATAACCTAGCAATAAAATTAAATCAGTAACTTAAGAATCATATATATTTATGTAAATTTAAGTTTCTCTAATTAATAAGCTCTACAATTCATAGTAAACCTAAATACATATGTCAAATATTTTTGCACAATACTTAATAAATTACATCAGTTATTACTAACAGCAATTTTAGTCAAGTGACACATGAAGTGTTCATCTAATCATTACTTGCTGAAAAATTTAAAAACACAAATTTGCTTTATTACCATCTATATTTTTGTCCATATATTTATGACAAAATGATAGTAATAAGTATTTTACAATTCAGTGTCACTGTGGCCTGCAAAATACTTCCTTGTAAATATTTTATTATTCATAGAAATCACAAGAATGGTTGTGTTCATGAATGCACTCTAAATTTTATGAATTAAATATAACTGAAGATAAAATTTTAATTAATAATTTATTTTTGATTAATTAAAAATGTAAATTAAATCTAGTGAAGTTATTAAATTATTTAATTTAATCAAAAAACAAGTATTTGATAGACATGTAATTTTGACACCCGAAAAGTTTTAATGAAGCACTTTTAAAAAAGTTGGCAGGTAAGCAAATAATGCATAAAATGTTAGTCACTGATAAAAGTTCTCCACGAAGAATATATTTGAAATTGAATTCCTAAAATCATTTATTGATCTATTAAACTATGGTTATTATAAAACATTGAAAAATATAAATTGGATTCAATAAATTAAATTCATTTTTGTATATTTTTCATTTAATTGAAACAAAGTAAGATGATAATCTATTAAATTAAATTGAATTAATAATGGAAAAATTTAAAGCAATTCATTAATTGAATTATAATGTTTTATGTTTTAAACATAGGAAATTAAATAGTTTAAGCCCTCATTATATTTTTTAGTAATACTTCACTGTATGTGAACATATGATAGACATAATACAAACTCTTTATCACTTTGTTTATTGTAGCAAATTTCATCAATATTTTTTTATTTTTCATATGTTTTCTTTTTATTTGATTTGTGTGTATAGTCAATGCTCATAACTTGCCATAAATAAGATTCATCTTTGTATACTTCTGCAAATTCTTGTAGTTGCTTTATGGACATTTTAACAAATAAAATGGAAACTAAATGAGATATTTCAGTAAATATATTTTCCAAGTGTTACCAAGAATATTTTACAACCCTATAACCAGAAACTCATAACAGGGAAAAGCTACTGTTTATTTCCTGTAATTAGCCCTAAATTGGAAGAAAAATCAAAGCTTACTTGAATTTTCTTTAACCCATCAAACTACCCCATACATTATATAATATTATATGTGTTATGCAGATTCAAATATTGAATTGTATTGCATATAGTAGGCTTAAAGAGTAAAAAGTTGTTTGTTTATATTTTCAGTTCTGCTTTCTTTTATAACAGAAAAAATTTATGCACAAAAAGTCAATTAAAGATATATATATTTTTTATTTTACTCTAATGTAAAACTAAAAATTAGTTATTAGTATTATTATTTCTGTATTATCACATCATATCACAGCATAACTAAGTATACAATCATGAAATGAAATTAATACTAAAATGTTTAAAATTATATATATATATATATATATATATATATATATATATATATATATATATATATATAAATTAATTAATTGTAATGATTTACATTTATACAATGTAGAGCCACATTACAGTGTTCGTCCATTTAATATCTTAATATGATGTTGGCACATTTTTGGCAAGCGAAATTTTTACAACCCACCTTGGCATGAAAGCCAGAAGTCTTTTGAAGATAGCCAGAGTCAGATTATACAAAATGTTCATATATGTTGAACATTCTTTATGATGGCATTTAAATTCTGAGCAACTATTCCTTGTAATGTTAAATATTTTGTATTGGATTCAGATCTAATGAGTCTGGTGGCCAGATTATTTACTGGAAGCCATCCTCATGTTTCTTAAATAGAACTAAATTGTTACAATTCTATTCTTATAACACAAACCATTAATCAGATTTAAAAAAATCCCTAGCCATTGTGGCTTGCCTGATAATGAAAAAGCAGACAATCTTGTGAAAGAGGCTTCTTTTTTAAACCCTCCAGAAACTCCTATTGGCCTGAGAAATGTCAAACTCCTTCTAAAACGGGTCATGTATTACCAGTGAAAAATTTATTACAAAGAGAAAGCAGTTGATGTCTCTTGGAGGACCTTGCTGACTTCATGTATCCCCAGAGATCTACCTAAGATCTATAGGGGTCTCCTACTTCAGGTTACTTACTGGGCAGGATTTTCTCCAGAAACATCTATATCACATAGGGTTTGTGGATTCACCAAACTGCATTTTATGTAGGGAACATGTTAATATGGATAGCGAGCATCTTTGGAAATGTTCTGCCCTCCAGGAAGACCACTCTTCTTCACATTTCAAGACGCTCTCCACTCCTGGAGATACTTCTTTTCTTTATTGGACTGCAATACTTATTATGCTCGAAAGAGCCAACATAAGGATGTAATTAAAAAAAAAGATTTAAAAAATTATCTCTTATAGGGAAGGCAGGCACCATAAAAAAGTGTTACAGAATCATATATCACCACATAAAATAATTCAAAACTTTCATATTTTGTTCTAACACTCACAAGGTACTCAAAGACATTTAAATACAATGCTCTTCCAGTGCTAATAAGTGTCACAGATTTGCTTATGGCTTGTAGTATGTGAATCCAACACTGTTGGGTTGGAGATGGTGTATTTTGATACAATTGTCAATATGGTGAACCAAAAAGCATATTTCATTTGACTAAGCAATGTTCTGCTATATTGTTCCATAATCCACTTGTAATGCTCTTGGGATCATGATTAGCAATAATGCTGTGTAAGTAGCTCACGAGAAATGTACCTACTGTAAGACTATATCTAAAAGAGTCTGGCTAAGTTTAGGAATGCTTTTGTTGAAGCTACACTGCAATTGAGCAGGAATTGAACTAGTGTCTTCAATCAATTTTGTTTTAGCAAGTAGAATAACCTCCTACATCTTGTGTTGCTAGTAATGTGTCTTTTTAAACGCTTGTGTTAGACCAGCAGTTTCTCCCATGAAAGACATGTGTAATCATTAGAATGATGTTTCACATTACCTGTGACAAAATATTTTTTTCCATTAGATTTGTTTCATTTATGGTCTATTTATTAAATTAACTTCAATGTCAAATATAATACAAAAATAATGATGGGGAACATATTTTGGTTCTTCAGTATCTTTAGATACTCATGGTAAAATGTTAAATTAAAATACTAAATTTTCATGAATAACTTTACTAATTCTTTTTAGAAAATACAAAAATTTAAGAAAATCATTTATAAATAGAATATATAAAAGGAAATATATTTTAATCAATGGAAATTAATTAGAATTTTCATACAGTTATAGATATTTGTAGACAATAAACTATTGCACTAATGTTTGAATTTATAATATTGACTTGTTATCAGGATATTTCATAACGATTAATAGTTTTAATTGATTATTTTTACTGAATTTGTTTATTCTGTAAATTTAAAAAGACAATGCTCCTTAAAAAAAAAAAAAAAAATGCCTTATCACTTTGCCTATTACAGTAAATACTTTTATATAATGATTCTATTTTTAAAGGAAGTTGCTAGTTTACTCATTCTATAAAATTAAGTAAGCAGATTTTTTAAAAATAGAATGAGAAAAAGGTAGTATTAGAAGTTAATACTTGGAATTTCAGAATCTGATCATAGAAGTGACAAAGCATATTAATTTTTTTATTTGTACTGAAGAATCAGTTATAATTAAAAAAATTGAGAACAAACAAACTCACATATAAAAATTATTTGATCACCCTCACTTTAAACAGAGGTGAAAGATTTAAAAAATGGTCAAAGAAGATTGAATAGTCATTGTGTTGACTATAATAAATGAATTTTAAATCCATATTATTATTGTCTAAGTGTATTAAAATTACAATTGTTTATTCATAATATGAAATAATTATTCCCATTTATTGCTTAATTTTAAATTATTAATAGCATATATTAGAAAGTCATGTCAATTTTATGATTTTATTTATGATATGAAATATTAATACACAGAATAAAATATATTTATAATGGGTTTACTTGTAAACCAATTTGGCTGGACAAATATTAGTTTATTTAATTATTTCTGATTAAGCTTTACACATTTTCATTCTTTATTTTAAATTTTGTCATTATTTCTTTGGTTTTAATGATCTTATTCATTTTAGTTTAAATTTATTTCAATTTACAGGTTATACATCCTATTGGTTGGGATGCTTTTGGTTTGCCTGCAGAAAATGCTGCAATAGAAAGAAATATTCATCCATTTGAATGGACTAAAAAGTAAAAAAACTATTGTCATTCATATATAAATATGTATAATATTCCTAGATTTGAAGTGTGTTTGGGCATGGGTATATTTAAGTAGTCTGTCATAGCGAAAAATTCAAAATTAACTATCTGTTTCTTAGAGTCTTCTTAAATTTATATTTGTTTATATTTAAATTAGAATTTATATATAGTATAAAATGTTTCTATAGAATCTGTTTATTTATAAATGTTAACGTAAAAAAATATTGAAATAATAAAGATAAATGAAAATATATATAAATTTCAATATTTTAAAAGAGTAAAATTCTCTAGTTTATAGTTAAAGATTTTTTCAGAAGTCTCTTCTTTGTTCTGGTAAGATTTGAAAGATCTGTTTTTCATACTCATTGATCACAAATAAATGTCATCAGATAATTTTTATTTTATTTCTTTTTAGGGATATCTATGATCTTATTATAAATATTATTCTAAATATGGTATTATTTAAAAAAAAATCTTTTTCTTACAATTTGGGATAGAACACATTATAAGCTCTTATGCAGGAAGATATAGACCATTTTTATATGAATTCTTAACATTGATTTTTATCCATATTAAAAGTATTGTGCCAAATTCTGTTTTAATTTTATGTTAGTTAAAAAATTTATTTATGAGAGAATTAAATTTAAAGAAAATCCTGCTTGTACTGAAATAAAACTGAGTCTATTAAATTACTTTACAATATAAGCTACTCAAAAATATTGAATTATTATATGAAATTCAACTATCTTTCTATATTGGACTTTATAGTATGTTATAAAAATAAAATGAATAATGTTTTCTATCTATTCTTGCCTAATTGATAACTAAATCTTCGTGTTCTATATTTCTGTTCAATTTTTCATATGTTCAAGTCTCAAGTTGGGTATGAATGTTTTGCATTTTCTATGGATATAGATTTTTGGATTTCATTGTATCATGCATGGTATACTTTTACCATGACTTCATGTGATAAGCTTACCAACTTAGCTTCCGCCCTTGGCCAAAAAACCCATGATCACGTCCTTTTAGACATCAGATATTACTCTCTATTTCTACATTTTGTCAATGATTGGAAAGTTTTCAATGCCCTCATACAATCTTTATATTCAATCATTTGTAATGTACTACTACCTGCTTTCTGTGATTGGTTATTTAACACCAACATCGAAAATATGCAATGATCACATTAATATGACTGGACTGTGTAAATTCGCTTTAAATTCATTTTTAAGTACAATTGATATTAATAAGTATTATTTTTTTAAGTTTTTGCAATAAATTCCCATATACACTAGGTGTCTAAGGATTTGTTTGGTATGTAAATCTAAGGGGCTATATATATTAGAAGCTATATTAGGTTATATTATAAATTCAGAAAACATATTTAAATTACTGACATTAATACACATATGCTAACAAAAGGTAAAGGAAATGAGTTTCAGTAAATTCAGCCACTAATATTTTTTTTAATTCAAAAACAATTTGTACATTTCAATTTATTTTTGTACTTTCAACTTTATCATAAGTTCATAAAATTCTGCATTTTGTAAATTGTTTTTCATTTTGAACTAATAGAAACTTCTGCTACAGTATGTGAAGTAATTTTAAAAAATGTATTACACTATGTATAAGGTTTGCAGGAATTAAATTCTTTTAAGAAGATTTATCATAATTATAGTAATTTTTTTAAAAGATTTGATGTTTTACTAGTTTGGTTAAATATTTAGTAAATATATTTAGAAATCCATTGGCTTGAAAAAAGTCTAAAAAAAAAAAACCATTTTAAGATTAAATTATTTCCTATCAATTCTAATTTTTTTATTTTCTGCAGATTCCACTTTCTTTATTTTCTAGAAAAATTGTCTTAGTATATATAAATAATTTTAAATTATTTATATATACTAAGACAATGTTTTTTGTCATTGTATCTATAAATAATTTAAAATTTTATGCAAATTATTATTTTCTTTATTCATCTATTTATCTTCCATCAATAAACTTATTAATAAATGAGCACTTTTGTTTTTCATGTATTGATATATATTTAAAAACTGGTAATATTTTCATGCTAAGCAAAATTGGGTTTTGAACAAAATGTTCATTAAAAAAATTTTTTTTAAATGAAGTAAAAATATTTCAATTTATTTTATAAATTTATTTAATTCTTGTTCTTTTAAAAATTTTGTATTGAAATTATAGAAATAAAACAATTTTTTCTACTTTCATTATATTTACTCTATATTTTAAAAAAATATATTTTTACCTCATAGATAAATAAAGAAAATGATTAATTATTTTAAGAAAAGGATTAATAAGCTAATGATAAATTATTTTATCATTAGTTGCTTGTGTGAAATTTATACTTTTTATTTTTAAAACAATATATGTAACAGTATCATAAAAAGAGTGTGTGATGTTATTTCAAAACTTATTTTGCATATAAAAAACTCACTTCTCATAAAAACACTTTTAAAAACACACTGTAACATTAATATCTCCAATAAAAATATTTTATTAAAATTCTTTTTTTATATTTAGGAAATGGCAAAGGTTTATGTTAGGAATGAATGCAAGTGTTTGCATTGCAAATTAACATTCGAATGAAAATGCTTAAGAACTCAAAATACATTTATTATTTTTTTTAGTTGGATGATATTTCAGTGAATATTATATTTCTTATGATAATGTCTAAAAAGTAATTTTTTTTTCAGTGTTAGCATGAAATTTTACAATATACATGGACATTATTTACAGAACATATTGGCATAAATATAAATAGCAGTTTATATAAATAATATTAAAAAAAATTTAGTGCTTTATTTTTTATAGTCATTTTTCAAAAAATATAAAATAAGGATATTTTGGAAAATTTGCAGAAATATACTAAAATTTTATTTGAAAATATTTATAACAAAAACTTTTAATTTCCATTAACACTTTATATACCACTAATACTATTAATAGTTTTTTTAATTTATATTATTTAAACCATTAAAATAAGATAAATTTTATTTAAACATATACATCATTATATTTAAAATAAATATTGTTGGATTGTTTTAACCTTGAGATTTTTTTGAAAGAATACTCTTCTTCTGGAATTATAAAATTTTTTTATTATGTTGTGTAATAATGAATATTTTTTTTTAATATCTTTGGATCATAATATTCTTATTTGAAAATTTTTTCTCTTATAGAAATATCGAAACAATGAAACAACAATTAGAAGATTTAAACATCAGCTTTGACTGGGAAAGGGTTGGTCATTTTGATGATATCATTATATTCTATAATGTTTTTATATAATCTAAAAAAATTAAAAATTTTACATTGTCATTTGACTTTTACATAAAAATCAAAATTATAACTAAACATGTATTAATGTATATAATTGTATGTAATAATGTGCATATAATAATTAATTTTTAATAATTATTCTTCAAAAAATTCGTTAACACTATTTGCTAGATTTTTTAAATTCATTTTTTCTATAATTAGTTATACAAAAAGTTCATTTTATAATTTTTGAAATACACCTAAGTTTTTAAAGGTATATCTACAAAATTTTAAAAATGTTCTCTCCAGTATCAATGCATTTCTGTTAGTAAATTATGCAAAGATTTAAATGCCTCAAGCCATTTACTTTTTGGATTTGATGAAAATTGTTTTTATAATGTCATCATTCTTTTTTTTTTTTTTTTTTTTTGGAATGGAAACAATATTCATGTAATTTATTTTCTAGATTAAAAAATTGTATGTTTTAACATAGTTAGATGAGAAAAATAAAATGTATGTTTTATCATTTATATGTGCTTAAAAAACTTTACCCACAGTTTTGTTGAATGAGAAAATATTTTGTCATTGTACAACATTTAGTCCTCTAGCACTCACTTTGAAGAATTTTGTGAAGGCAATAGTAGTGAATAATTAGAACTGTCTTTCCATTTTGATGGTATTAATCTTACTTTTAGAAAAAAGGTCATAAATTTTGCACTGCATCTTCAACATTATTGGAGTAAAATGTGTGATCATCAACTCTTTTTTTCTTGATTTATTTAAACATCAAGAAATGGTTCATACATTTCATCCCCATTTAAGATTTTAGAAATAATACAGTGGCTTCATTTTTTTTACATATTTTTGTACTAATTCTAAATAACTTTTTTTTTTTTTGGTTTGTTGAATTTAAGAAAAACATAAAAGTGAACTATGATTTTCATTTGTATTTTTTATGATTTTTTCTATGTATACACTAAGAATTAAAGTCCTATATTACATAAATATTTAATTGTGATTTCAGAATAATTAAATAATATTTTTTTCATTTTTATTTTATTGGCTTAATTTTTTTTTCTATAATAACTATTTTCTGTGATGTCACAAAGCACAAAACTTTTTTGTGAAGTTTAATTTTTATTCTATAAAAATTAATTAGGTATGCAATATTTAATTGTTCAGAGTTTTTTGGTTCTATAAATGTGATTGATAACAAAATTGAATCAAAAATATATTTCTTCAAATTAATGTAATTGATTTTTAATATTTTGAAAAAGAAGAAAAAGAAAATACATATTTTATTTGAACATATAAAGAAAAAACTATATGAATTTGAAGGAAAAATTAACAAATAACTTAAATATTAAGTTATTTGTTAATTTTTCCTTCAAATTCATATAGTTTTTTCTTTATATGTTCAAATAAAATATGTGTTTTTATTTAATTTTATCTACAGAATTGCAAAACTGCCTCTATTTTTTCCCCATTTCCTGCTTTTATTTTTCAGTTATTAAACTCAAGTTTCCTTAATGTTTTTGAAATTTTGGTTTTGTAAAGAAAGTAACATATTAGATGCTGGCTATTATTATGCAAGTATAAAAAACTTGTATCAATACCACAATATCTCTCCAGAACATTTAGTATTCTCCAAGCAACTACAAAATTTTTTTTCTAAAATCATCTCTCAATAATAGTTATTTTACTGCTATTTCATAATTCTTCTAATTCCATAAATTCCATGCTTATCAAGAAATTTGTAATCAGGAAAGGGTAAACAAAATGTAGGTTTTTAAATTCTATTTAATAGTTTTAGTTTTATTGTAAATGTAACATGAATAAAGAAAACAAAGCGTCCACTAAAATAACTTTCATTGATGTTAGAAGAATATTCTTAAATATCAATGAAAGAGGTTTTTCTGGCTCAAATAATAATCCTTCATATATTGCAAAGGTTGAAGATTTCTGGTCTCATTTTAATGTTTAACAGTTTCTAAAATGAACAAATCTCTGTATTATTCATAAACTTAAGGTGAGTACATTTTAAAAAGTCGTGCAAATGAAAAAAAATACATAACAATTTTTTATAAGTATAACATAAAACATTTCTTGCTTTATATGGTGGAATATATTCATAAAAGGTTATTATTTTCATGAATATTTTTGTTTATAAATAGCAGGCATCCAATTTTCCCACAAGGAATTTTAAAAGTAACCATATTATACACATCTGTAAGTTAATATATCTAGTAAATTTGTCTTGTGCTTTGAGGCAGCAATTTTGTAAATTATTGAAATCTATGTTCTTTCCATTTAAACAAATGATTCTCTTTTTATTATTAGAAATATTAAATATAGAATTGAAATATTAAAAAAAAAAACACTGAACTATATTTGAAAAATTGTTTCATATTGTTAAAATTTTAACACTTCTAAATTAATTGTAATTTGACAATTCAATGAAGAATATTTATGCTCTCTTAAGTTATTTACAACACTATTTATTGTTTAATCAGTTATAAACATGATAATTTTATTGTTATGTACTTACATAGAGATAATTTTAAACATAAATAAATTTAAAATTAACTTTCAATAACTTATTAATTTGCTTTTTTAAATTTTTGTAAAATTATTGATTCTTAAATTATTAAATAATATATTTAATTATATTAAAAAAATTGTGATTAATTAAAATATTGAGGATTATGTATTTTAAAAGCTTTTAAAGGTAGACAAAAGCATAACATTTTTTTATTATAAAATAATATCTAAATGTATTTATTGCTGAGAATTAATGTGCTTATTCTTGATTGCACTTTAAGAGTAATTTTATACCAGAAATAGTTAAAGATTGCTGGGTAAAGCTATTGCAGACATTTTTAAAGTAATTTTAATTTTGATTTTTGAAAGATTTTAATTTAACATCTTTTGTGTGTGTGTTCTAAACAATTTTGCCATTGACATATAATTGTGAAATGTTTATAGTAATTGATAAATCTTTTTCTTTTATTAAACTAAAACAAAATGAAAATTTATAACTTTATATTAAAATTAAAACAATGAAAATTTGGGCTAGTTATATAAATATTTCATTTTTTAATTTAGAAAACTTCCAAATGTTGTTTTTATAGTATATGTTGTTTGATATAAATAATTTTTTCTAAAGTAAGTTGAAATCAACTTTAGTAAAACATGCTAATTTAAAAGAAAATATTAAGAATGTTATTTTTTTTTTTTTATTAAAGTACACATTTTATCAGAAATACATAACTTTTAGTTCTTTGTTCTATATAAGAATTATATGCTGTTATTATTATATGCCCATCACAATAGCTACACCAGCTATTGTGATGGTATATAAAAGCAATTTTATTTATGACATGTATGTCTTATATAATATGTAATAAAACTTTATCTTGTTAATATCTTGAATAGGGTTTTTTTATGTGGCTTAAGAATATTGTCTGAATTATTCCAAACACTTTTTGGTACTTGCAGGAAATTAAAAATATTAAATTTGCTATAATAGTTAAATTATTTGATAATTATTATAATAGTTAATATGAATATTTCATTAAAAGTTGCTTGAGTAAACATTTTATTTTTCTTAAAAAACCACTTTATTATGTAAAACTAAATTCAAATATTTACATTTCAAATCTAAATTGTAATTTTTATGCATAATTGAATTTTACTATATTATCTGCTACAAATGATAATTTCGCAACTCTTATTCTTGGTTATATTTTAAAAATAATACATATTTTAATGAGCTATTTTTGAGACTTTGTGGATTTCCAAGTAACATTACTTTATATTGCTATATTTGTTTTCAAAAAATTAATTCAAGCATCGCTGATGCAGGAGATATTTTTTTAATCAAAAAAATTTTAAAATGTAAATGTGAATAAAATATACTGATAATTCTTTTCAAAATAGATTTTTAATTTATCGTTATTGATAACAGAAATTTTCATAAAATTAATTCACAGTATTAAAAATTAAAACATGGTATTATAAAATATTGTTTAATAATGTATTGTTATATTTTGCTGATTCATCAATTTAATATTTTCAATACGCTTATGTTTATTTTTAAAATATTTTATATATTATTTTCGTATATTAAAATTTTTGGTGGTGGATATTTTATATTTTTAATAATTTTGATTGATATTATGCTTAAAATAGGTTTAATATTAAATGAAATTAAATTTTAGGAACTTAGTACCTGTGATCCATCCTACTATAAGTGGACGCAGTATATTTTTCTTTTGATGTTTGAAAAAGGCTTTGCATATAAAAAAGAAGTGAGATATATTCATTTAAACATTAAAAGTTATTTAATATATATAGGTTATAAATTTTGCATTTTTAATCAAATTTAAAGATTATTTTTGAAACATTTTCTATTATATATATATATATATTAAATAAAAATAATTCACTTTCAATTATTAGCACTGCCACTAATAAGAAAATTATGAATTCCTATGAGATGTGACTGCATTGTTGAAGTTTATTGATATGTTCAAAAAATTAATATGTGTTGAAAATGGATATAAGCACAGAAGTTAATTTGAAAAATTCAATTATAGTAATTTTTTATGTGATTGATTCAATTAATAAATTGGAAAATGGTTAAATTTCATAACATTACACTTTATGCAAATTAAAAAGATAAACCTACTTACTGTTGAAGCTATATATATATATATATATATATATATATATATATACATAAATATATAATATATATAAATATATAAATATATATATATTTATATATATATATATATATATATATATATATATATATATATATATATTTATATATATATATATATATATATATATATATATATATATATATATATATATATATATATATATATATATATATATATACATACATACATACATACATGTATGTATGTATGCATTATTTATTTATTTATTTAATTAATTAATTTCAATAAAAGAGATGTCTAAAAAAACAGTAAATGATAAAATTTAAACAAAAGTGATACAGATAGTTATTACTACTATTTGTTTCTACCATCAATCAGTATTTGGCTCCCTTCGTCAAACAGCTCCACTTTTTTTTATCTTTACAGATAGTTATTTGTGTACTAAACTTTAAAGACTCTAGAAAATTATGATTCAGCTAATTAGTTATTTAACTAAATAACTTAAAATTTCTGTTAAAAGTTATTATCAGAAATGTTCAAGTTTTTATATCCATTTTTTTGAAATAACATTATGAATGACCTAACCTAACTTCATTATATTAGATTTTTTATTTTCTCATGCTCTGAAAGTTTATGTGCTGTGTAACATTGAGTATTTTAATTTTGTCACAAAATTGAAATTTCTAATTTTGTTATATATACTCACACACACACAAAAGTTTGAATTTGCTATTATTCAATTAAATCTCTGTAGCAAAAAAATATTTTAAACAATATCTGCTGCTGTAACTTTAACTTGAATAAAAATTATTCAGTGAAACTTAATATGGGTTTGCTTTTCTTTTGTACTGTTTGAAATTACTAAAGTTAATTAATGAAAATAGAGTTCAGAAAAATATTCCTCTTTCATTATATAATGATATATATTATAATAATTAGCAGATAAGTGTTTTCAAATAAGTAGAATTTATTCAAGACTGTGAATAGAGAAAATATTTTGATTCTCTTATTTGTTTTATTTATAAGTGTTACAAATTGTAGAGAGAAAGAGTATTGATTCCATGTTAACTTTCTTGAATTTTTTCTCATTCATTTTTTGGCTAGTAAAAAATAATTTCTGAATTTTGCACTCAATTTATGAAATAATACTTGCTGTTATGTTAAAGAAAATTTATGTACAATTATAAACTAGACTTATAGAAATAAAAATAGCAGTTTCAAATATATGTACCTAACGATTTGTTACAAGTTTGTTAGAGCTCAAATTTTATTAGTTATTTCTTGTAGAAATGATCAACATCACAAATGTGTGAAAATGATCTAACTCTTTAAAAATTTAGGAAAAATTAAATAAAAGAAGAATTCAAGTCAATATTTGAATTCACATCATTCCAAAATATTTTTGTATTGTAAATAGGATTCCAGTTTTAATTTTTTGGACCTTTAGAAAGACACGCTATTATAATTTTTAAAAATTCACTATTTGTTTATCTGAATGCTCATTTGAAATAAAAGATATATACAAGTTAATTTCAAATTATAATGATGATTACTAACTGCTGCTAATTTAATAAATTGTTCTTTAATAATTGAAAGTTGAGTTTTTAATATTTTGTCAAATTTCGCTTAATATTTAAATTTTTAAGAATAGCAGTTATAATTTCATAATAATCATAAATATCCTTATAGTACTCTTAAAAATAAAAGATCGTATGTTTCATAAAAGTTTTTTTCTATAAATATTTATTTATAGATTTTTGTATTTCTTTCTACATCTTTTCTTTCTTTCTTTCTTTTTTTTTCTATTCCTTTCCACATTTTTTTTGTATTCCTTTCTATATCATTTTCCACACTATAGAACATTGTTGTTCCTAAACACAATTCTTTTTTAAATTCCAGGAAAAAGTGCATTATTTTTCTTAGCTATTTTTAATTTTAAAAGTTTTTGGCCTATGATATTAAAATTATAAAATATTCTTCATTTTTTTAAAATATATAAATATTTGACCAAAATAAATGACAATAGAATCTTCTTTTTTCATTTCACTAATTAATTTTTTTAAGTCACATGAAATTAAAGAAATCATTTTGATTTTTATAATTTCAAAAATTAATAAATAAATAAATTTTTATTATTTAATTTGTTTATTTATTTATTTTTTGATGGACAAAGACAGTTTTGTTTGGTGCAGGATTCGTACAACTCCTGGAATTTGTGAATTTTTTTAAGTGTCCTTGAAATTCTTGGAACTTTGACTTGACTGCTTAAAAATCGTGAATAACTCTTGGAATTCTTACTGGCCCTTATGCATCTATTTTTTTGTCTGAAAATATTATATATATATTTTTTAATACTTTAAAGTTTTTAAAGAAATTGTTCAAAAACTAAATTAAATGTTAGCTTTTACTTTTACCAATAAATGGAGACATGATCGATATTAGATGGTATTCATAAGTGTTGACTAATTTAACGATCTAGTTCAGTCACGATGGTTTCATGACCATCCAGCTCAGTCAGGACTATTGTAGTATTTAGATTTATGTGTATCAAGTGAAGAGTGATCACCAATTTGATTGTCTTGTGATGCAGTCAGTAAAAGGTGACTCTTTTAATTAATTCTTTTTCTATCTGTTTCTGTTTTTCATATTGTATAAAATTCATTGAATATGTATATTTAAATACAAAATTTTTTAATTAAAGTATACTTTCAATATATTCCTCATTGAAAATTGCTTATAATTGCAGTGAAAAGGGTTGAATTTGTTTGTTTATCAATGAAATTATGGCTGAAGTAAGTTTTTAATTATGCCTGGCAGAAAGTGTCTTTTCAATGATCTATCGAATCTGAAAAAGCAATACAAAGATTGTCTTTTGCATGGTTTAGAAAAAAAAAATTTTTTTTAATTTGTAGGATTGTATAAATTTTTACTATGGATTGTTAGATTTCAAGATTGTATTGATGAGAAATTAGATCCTAATAAAGATAGAATAAAATACTTTTTATTTTAACTTATTCACAAACAGCTAAAATTGTCACTTACGGAAAGTAGTTAATTTGCTTTTACAACTCTCTCATAGACAAGCATTTGTTGAAAGTAGGCTTTCTGTGAACAAAAGTTTGATAGTTGATAATAATAATAATTAATGAATTGCAGCCAAGTGTGTCATGTTTGAAATATCTCTAGATGGTATCAACACTATAATAATTAGCAAAGTTTTGCTGCTGGTACCAAGTAAAATATCAAATATCAGTACATTTAAATGAACTAAAACAGTGAAAAAAAATAAAGTAAAAAAATTAAACAAATTAAGCAACCAATAACAGAAGAGAAAAAACCAGTTCTTGAAAAAATTGATGACAGAAAATTAAAATGAAGCATTTGGAAAACGTCATATATAAACTTGAAAAATTTACAATAGGAATTGCTTTGGAAGCTGAAAGAATTGGTAAATCAGCATTAATTGCAAACTCAAATAAGTGTTGCTGTGATGCTTCAGAAAATTAGCAGTTATGATTCAGTATTAATAAATAATTCATTATTAATAAATAATGAATTAAAAGTGATAGCTTTAGAGCTAGAAAGTTAGCATTTTTTAATAGCAATTTTGTGTATGTATAAGTAATCAAAAAATGTGAAAATCTATCTAATGATTTAAGACATAGAAAAATCTAGAATATGAATGTGAAAATGTATAGTTTTAAAAGAGTTTGTAAGTAAATAGAAGAAAAATTTAAAATTACTTTTATTAAATAATAATTGGGAAGAAAGTCACATTTTGGAAACTTTATCTAATAGTTATATTTATTTTGTTTTGAATAAATATATTTATTTATAAGAGATTGTTATACACATCTTGAAATACTCAATAAATTATTAGAGAGAAATTTAATGAAGATGTTTAAAATTTCTTAAATTACCCATTTTATATAATATATAATTCAGTAATGTAAAGAATATTTATTATTTAAATAAAAAATTTTTATGCAAATCCTTGAAGCTGTAAATTTATTGTAGATTTTTGAAGTAATCATCAAATATAATTCTAACTTAATTAAAAAATATAAATTTTTCCAATAATTTCTGTTATTTACAAATATAATTGAAAAATTTTACATATACAAAGTTATATGCATATTTGATTAAGAAAAATTTTAAAATAAAAATTATTTAACATGAATGTTGAAACCTCCTGGAAATTTTTGACTTGACTCCTTAAAGCTCCTGGAATAGGATTCTTGGAAATCTGTATAAACCCTGAAGATAGGTATATTTCAATATAAAAATGTATTAAAAGGACTCCTGATGCATTTTAATTATAATTATAAAATTAAATTTTTGAAAATAAAAAAAATTTTTAAGAAAACAATGAGCATAAAATTGTCACTTTATATCTGCTTAAATGTTAGCAATTTATTTAGGTTTCATGCATTTTTCTACTAATCTGTATAAATTTTTGACAATTCATTTATAAGATGATATAATACATTTTCTATTAAAAAATAAACAAATTACACCCCAAATCGTAAAAATATATTCATAATCATATACACACTAAGGTTTTGTGTATGAATTGAATATTTTTACTACTGCTACATTATATTCAAGACTTGATCACATTTTTTTTTTAAATTTACTTATATCATTTATTAATTATTGTTGTCTTAAAAGTATATTACATTTTTTTGTTATATTTAAATTTAACAATGAAGTGTAATTTTAAAACTTTTTGTTAATTCTTAAAATTGATCATAATTTAACATTCAACTTATTTTTGTTTACTTTGAGTTTATTTTTTGAATAAAACTATTTTTTGCTTGTATTAAATTCATATTTTTTCTCAGTATGCTCATTGTAAATGAAAGGATTTTGATATTTTTAGCAAATAAATAATATTAAATTATGGAAGTTTTTAATATTTTTGGAATTATTAATTATTTAGGCTCTTGTTAATTGGGATCCTGTGGATGAAACTGTTTTGGCTGATGAGCAGGTTGATGAAAATGGTTGTTCCTGGCGTTCTGGATGTAAAGTAGAAAAACGACGTTTATCTCAGTGGTTTTTACGCACTTCTGAATTTTCTAAGGTATTCGTTTGATTTCTAAATTAATGATAATTGTCAAATTATCCATTTTTAAATTTAAGAACTTATTAAAATTATTTGAAATTGTATAACAATTTATGTGGTCACTGTTTCCCATATGGGCTGTTGTGCTACTGAGCTGAGTTGTTGTACTAGATATAATAAATTTCCATATTATTATTTTTGCCATTGTTTGAAAATGTATTGATGATTATTTCTACTATCCATCTCATTTAGGAATACTTATTATACATTTTTAATGGAATGTAGATTGTCATACTTCCACTATCTTACCATGGTATCTTTAATATGATCTGATATTAAAGATATTCATAATGAAAATCTCTTTGAATGGTAAAAAATGTGCTCACTTTTATTCTAATTCAGAGAGATTTTCTTGATGTATTGTAGATGAAAGTATTCTTTTTAATTTACTTTATGGAAAACCATAATTTCTGTCATAAATTTATCTGCATAAAATTCTTAGATGATGTATTCTTGTTTTTAACAATCTTTATTAATGCTAATTAAAATTACTCATCTTTCCCTTGCATTAAGGTTCTGGTTCCAATAATCTTTCAATGTATAAAAATTATTGATCAGGAAAATTTATTTATAAAATAATGTGATTTTTGTAAGCTTCTTTTTGCATAGAATTAACTTATTGAATTTAAGAATCCTGTGAAATTTTTTATTATGTACATATGTAAAATCTGTGTCATGTTGTGTGATTGGATTACACTTTGTCACTCAATGGTCATTTTTTTTTGCTTCCCAGGGCTAGTTCGATTAGAACCTACAGTTTAAAGTGTATTCTGAACCGCTATAAACATCAAAGCCCTAGTCAGCACTCAAATTCATTAACTGTTAAATCAAAAGTTAGAACCCTATATATAGTCTACTAGTTCAGCTATACATCATGTTGATCAAGTCGAATAGATTGTATTAACTTGTATTCAATTATACCTTTTCATCATTCTTATTGAATTAACCTTATCGTTACTTTAATACATGACAAAAAAAATTTAAAGCCAGAAAAACTAAGCAGTGAAATTTAGAATAAATAAATTTCACAAATCATGCTTCAAATCTAAATATAAAAATAAAATTCTGTTATAGCTATGCAATCAACAGATGAAAATCAGAAAATTTTTATCAGTTCTTTTATGTACTGAGTTTGATTAAAGTTTATTGTATAAAATTAGAGAACTTGAGCTTATTTTAAGTCAAAAAATGCTAATGTATTTTTCCTGTATAAACTTATGTACTTGTGTATAAAATAAAGAGCAAAGCTTAAAATTTTTGATACAGCTTTATATATATATTATATAAATTAAGTAAAATAGCTAACTTTCACTTCAACTATATTTTTTGACAGCCAGTGTTAATTTTTTATTGTTAAAGAATCGTATTGGTTTTTACAAAAGTGTTTCAATAGTTTAAATTTAAAAATAGTTGTAATCTATATTTGTCTCATTGGATTACACTTTGAAATTTCTATGTATGACTATGTGTAAAAATGAATATAGTACAATTATAATGAATGGTGTTTGTCAATTTATGCTTATTTTTTCACATGTGGATTTATTCAATTATTATCTGTAATTTAATGGGATTAATAATGAAAACCTACAAACATTCACTGGTAGGTATCAATCTCAATAATTGTTAAATTAAAAAATATGATAGTGACTACTCTCATCAATCAACTTAGTGATAATAAAGAAATTTTACATCTGGATGATGTGTGCAAAAAGTTTTTATCATTTATAAGGACATATTCTGTTTTAAAAATATAATAAAATAATCTCTGCTTGATTGTATCAATTACAACACTTGTAGTAATATTAATTGCTTGAAAATGAGGCTTATATTATTACTAATATTGAAATTTGAAAGGAATTTTTTTAAAAATTTTATATTAATTTTTAATGATTGATAAATATTAATTGTTCATTCTTTATAAAAATGGATATTGTAACTAATAAAATAGTATATGCAAATGTAATAAATAAATTAGCATTCCATTAGGTAATTACAATCTCATTAAATTATCTATTTCACATTATAAACATAAAATTCATTTATTACAATATTTTAAAAACACTGCTCATTAATTTCTGCAATTTTATAGGATTATTATACCATAAGCAATCTTTTAATAAAGTCTCATAATTACTGTAGCAATTTTTTTTAAACATTTTTGTCAATATGAACTTTTGACTTAACAAGCATGACTTGTTTAAAATTATAACAATAATTTATTGTTTCACAAGCATTTTTTCAACTTAAAAATGCTTACAAATACTTTCTTATGTATTGATTATTTTAAAATTTTTTGAATCTTTAATTTATGACACATATAATATTTCCATGTTGATTTTTACTATCTATTTTATGTATAACTTACTTACTTTAGAATCTAAGCACAAAAACAGTTAATTTTAAAGTGAATATTAAAACTAATTTATTTTATAGTCAATGTTGAAGTAAAATATGTGGTAATCCTTTTAAAACCTTTTTTTAAGAGTTTATATGAAGGTTTAGATGATCCTAAACTTGTGGAATGGAGAGATGCTACTAAAATTCAGAAGCATTGGATTGGTGAACCTGATGGTTTTATATTTCACTTTAAAGTTTTCAATGATGGCAAAGATATAAATGATTGCTTAACAGTTTGGACAGGCATGCCTGAATTAATATATGGAGCTACATTTATTGGAATTTCACCTGATCACCATTTTAATATTCCTGAATATGGAGGAGGAATCAAAGTTCATGATCACATGTTGAACCTCAAAGTTATGAATCCCTTTACCGGAATGTATATTCCAATATATGTAACAGAAAATTTAGATCACAGTGCAGCTACTGATTCTTACTTGGGTTAGTATTTTGGATATTTTCATTTAATTATCTGGAAAGTATTTAAGTTTTGTGTTTATTTTATTCATTATTATTATGATTGTGCTTGATAAAAAATCTTTTTGTGGAACATTCTGAAAAAATTCCAAGTATCATTGTAAATGTTAATTGTAAAAATTAATCATTACTAGATTATTTCAAACTATATTTAAAATTAATATTCTTTTTTTATTATTATGGTAATGCTTTTTGAAAAGAAAAAAACATAGTTGTTAACTTGTTATAAATTAAAAATAAACCAGTATAACATTTATCTATCAAGACTCATTATTTTTTAGTCTTGTGTCAGTTAGACTGACAATATGGGGTGCACTGCTTCACTTTTTCTTACTGAACCATATTTGGTGTGGAGTCCGACTGCTTCACCATTTTAATATTCCTGAATATGGTGTACACACATGCCATAGAGACTCGTTTATAGGGTAGGCAGCCATTCACACCTCATTCATACACAGAAAGGACAAAGACAGGATAGATAGAGAGAGAAAATATATGCATGCCCGAACCGGGATTCGAGTCCATGACCTCCCTATCCGCAATCATGCACTTTTATCACTAGACAGAGCGGTCGGCAAACATTAGTTTAAAAATATAATTTAGATATTACATTAAGATATATTTATCATTCTATAATTTTATTCGTATAATTTATTTAATTTTTTATTTTGAATGATGTTTTACTTGTTATGCTAATTAATAATTAATATTTATTGGGAACATGGCAATTTGTTTAATTGAAATATATAGTTTTTCCCGAAAATATTTCTAAACTTTTACTGTTAAATGATTAAGTTTGTCATTAAAATCCTATATTTATTCATTAATTTCTTTTGAAATATAAATATATATATATTACTGAATATAAAATATTTTTCCATGTATTTACATCTTATTTTTTTTTTTTTCTAAATGCAAAATATTTTTTGCATTAAAATGATTATTAAATAATGTTTTTATTAGATATTTTGAATTTGTATTGATAATTTAATGTCAGTTTAATTTCTTTCAAGTATGTTATATCTTATTTTAAATATTCAAAAAAAATTTTTTTTAATTTAAAATCACTTTTTTAGGTATATAAATTTTGTCTTGATTCTAAAATTTTAAAATTATTTCTAAAATATTTAAATATAGTTATTATTTTTAATTATTTAAAGAAATCATTTTTTATTACTTATTTTAAAGAAATAATTTTTATTTCATACAAACTTCTTATTATTTTGCTAGGTATTTATGATTCTGGTGATGAAAAGGTTGCAGAATTTGTTGCTGCACATAAAATTAATGTTGTTGATGTAGTTGATAGGTCTACTAATAAGCTAAAAAATTCTGGAGAAGTATATTTCTAATATTTCTTGACAATAAATTAAATTTTTTAATTTTACTCGAATTTGTCCTTAATTATTTGAATTAAATCATTTATTGTTTCATTTAAATTTTTATATGAAAGTTTTGCTAAATTTATGAACATTGTACATACACAAATAGTACAAAAACTAATATATGCCTTTTTAGATTTATATTTGTTAATTATTTTAATTTTTGTAAATGAGTTTTAAATATTTATTATCATTGTAAAGAAAAATAGTTCTTTTATTTAATGAAAATGCAAATAAATTTAACTTGACATTCGTTTTAATATCCAAAATAAATGCTATATAAGAAGATAAACCTATATGATATATATTTAATTTTCTTATATACTAACAATTTTTCTCATTAGAAAATTACTTTATATTGACTTAAAGTAATTTCTCATTTTGGTATAAATCCTATAATATTCAATATTGATTTTGAGCATAAAAGAGTAAAACTCCATTGATAGTTTTTGAAAAGGCCATATTGAAATATGCCCGAGGAAATATGTATTGAAATCATACATATATTGCTATATTTGTCATCACTAAATATCATTTCGAGTTTAAAATAAATTAATGAAATAAAAAAACAAAAAATTTAAATAATCCTTGCTAATTTAAATTAACTATAAAGTGGGTGTTTTGTCTTGTTTCTTTTTATTTTGCTTTTTCTTCTGTTCTATTGTTAATGTGTTAATTACTTGAATCAATGGAGAATGGCTTCTCAAACCTATGCTTTGGTCTTTAAATTAGATATTGTTGTATTAACAAAATGTACCTTGACAATATTTTTTATTTTGATTCCGTTGAGTGGAAGCCATAGATTTGTTACTGAATATATGTGACATGTCTAAACAATTTGATTATTGAAAATGTTTGGCTCAAAGTGATTCAAAAGGATTTCAGGAATCATAGATTTGGATATTCATAACAGTCAATCATAACAGTCAATGTTCATCATCACACAAAATGTTCATCAAATATAAAGAGAGAGAGAGAGAGAGAGAATTAGAAAAGCTTTAAAGGATTTCAAGATAAAGTGAAATGACACAACAGATGTTGGTGAACCAGAGAGCCAGGCAAGAAAACTTGAATTGGCCCAAGACAAAAACTAAAGATAGCAAACTAATAAAATTTTAATGAAGATTTGAAAACTTATTTTTCTTAGAACAATAAGTAATTTTTAGTGATTTTAAAAACTTGAACAAATGGAAAAATTATAATTAAAAAAATACTTCTTTATTATTGGTAAAAATCATGAAAATATTTTTCTCATCCCCAACCGAGACTCAGACATTCGATGATAAACTATGACTTGTTAGCTGTCGCTTGAAGAATGCAATTTGAAGGTAGGCAGCAAATTCGTTGTCAACTGGGATTTGTGACAACATCTTAATATGATGTTGTAATTAATTATGTGTGATGTATCTGAAATGCTATTAAACATCATGGATATTTAAAACCAATGAGAATTGTAATAAAGGGATTTAAACATGATCTCATCTAGAAAAAAAAGAAAAACCACTTTATGGTTAAAATTAATATAGCACAATTTGGAAAACTATTTTAAAAATTTAAATTATGTTTAAAGAAATTTAGAAAATTCTGTTTTCATGCAACATACATTAGTAATGTTTGATAACATGTAGTTTTTGTCTTGTAAAATCACAAGAAACAATGTGATTCTTCAAAGTCTTCTTACTTATTTGATTAAGTTTTAACTTTTATGGGGATAACTGTACTAGTTGAATGGCAAAAGAAATCTGAGATTTCTTTTCAGGTGAACAAATTTGCTTATAGATGAAATTTGTATAATTTTGGAAGACTTTGTCTCTAACAGCATAGTAAATGAAGACAATTTAGGAATACTGGAAAAAATTATATGGGACAATTCTAAGAATACATATAGTAAAAAGTATATAGTAATTAAAATAAATTACTTATAAGAAAAAAATACAAAATAACTAAATAATAGAAATGTAACTGTACAAATTTACCGCAGCATTAAAAAAAAAAAAAAAAAAAAAAAAAGATAAATGAGAGAAGTAATTTTAAAGTTGGAACTGCATACATGAGGATTAAATGCATATTATAAATTAATCTAAATTTGAAAATTTAGTTTTCTTGTAAATTATTGAAAACTTATATTTAAAAAAATGTTTAAATTAATAGTTTTTAAAGAAGGTTTCAAATTAGAATCCTTACAATTTGCCTTTTTTCCTGTAGTTAACTGGATTAGATTTACAAAATGCTAGAGAAAAAGTTATCGACCTTGCTAAGAAATATGATATTAAAGTTTATCAAGCCAGTAGAAAGCTAAGAGATTGGTTAATATCTCGTCAACGATATTGGGGAACTCCTATACCTGTTATAAATTGCGCATCATGCAAAGTAAGTTAACATGCATTCTTATATTTATGTGTTTAAATAAAAGTTAAATAAAACGCTAACAAAATCTTAGAATATATATATATATATATATATATATATATATATATATATATATATATATATATATATATATATATATATATATATATATATATATATATATATATATATATATATATATATATATATATATATATATATGCATCATATTTTCTATTTTCTTAATTTTTACATAGTAAAAATAATAGTGTGATAGATATAATTTTTTTGTGACATTAAAATATAAATAATAATTGCAAAGTTTTTTACTTTATGTTAAATAGTTTTGAGACTCATTGAGACCGTATTTAGTTTCGTTAATAAAATATTATAAGATGAGCTTTCATATTAAGAAACTTAATTTTTATATTCTTATATTTTAAAAGCAATAATAAGAGAAAATAAAATGTTTTGTTTGCATTGAAATTCTTATACTGCAATAGTAAAATCAAGCATAAAATAATAAACATGATTTTTTTTTACTGCAAGAATGATTGTAAATTCCATTTACATTTTAATGTTTAACAAAATAAAAATTATGAAATTAATTGAAATTAATCATTTCTGAAATGTTATTATAATTTATACTAAAACAATTTGTGTTAAAATGATTTAATTGGGTATTTTTAAGAATTTGATTAACATTTTTTTTAATAATTCTTTTATTATTTGTCACAAAGTTGAATAAGATGTTTTCTTTAATCATCATATCTTATTTATAGATCTTGGAAATTCTAATTAATATTATATTAGTAAATTTATGTAATATATTTTTCAACTGTTATATATATTTTTTAACTTTGAAAATTTCTATTAGTTAAATTTTTAATATTAAATAAATCCTTTTAAATAAATCTATACTGAATCTCTAATTTAAAAGTTTTCAGTTTCCTTTATTTGACAAATTTATTTGCCAAGATATTGAGTTAATTCTAAATTGTTTTTTAAAATTGAGAATCTAATGCTTAAAATGTGTTAATAAATCTTGTTACTTTTACACTTTAATATGAAAGAGTTAAAATATTATTGATTCAATTTTTTTAAAATTATTGATGAGAAAGATTGTTTATGAATTAATTTCCAAATAAACATGTTAAACAGTTTATAGAATTTGTGAAACAAAAAACAATATGAATATTAGAATTTATATTCAAGAATATTTTAAATAATTGACCACATTTAAAAATCCCTGATATTTTGTTTAATTCGACAAAATTGTATAGAAATTTTTGATTTATTTTTTCTTGTGGCTAATTTTGTTTCAATTTATTTAAATAGGCTGTTCCAGTAGAGAAAAAAGACTTACCAGTGCTACTTCCTAATTTAACATCATTTAGTGGAAAGTCAAGTTCTCTTAGAAGTTTAGAAAATTGGTTTAATACCACTTGTCCTAAGTAAGCCATCTGTACTTTTTATTTATTTGTTAATATTTTTTCTCATAAGGTATCTTTTGAAAATATATATATATATCTTCATTTTAAAAATTGAATTTTGTAATTTTAAAATATGTTTTTAAATTATGATTAATTTAATATATTTTAAACTAGTCAATTTACAATAGTCAAAAGTATTTTGTTTCAATAAATTTAACTTAAGAATCTATATATTAATGTCTGCAAGCCTAATTGTTATATCAGTAAAGAAATAATTTTTAAATATTATGATGAACAACTGAGTAATAATTTAAATTCAGATCAATGCAATGAAATAAAAAAACATTTGATTCCTTTAACTAATATTTTTTTAAAGATAATTTCTGCTAAATTTATATTTTGGTTCTAATTTAAAAATTATTTTAACTATTAACTTTTACAATTTAACTGCATAATTATACTATTGTTATTTCAATGAATGTTGTTGCTTATATAACGAATTATGAAAAGCAAATAATATATGTCCATAGTTTTGAAATATTTTGTCTTTTAAACAAGGTATCCAGAATCTGACTATTATGTCTTGAATTTTAAAATCAGAAACACAAATAAATATTTTAAAAATACATTATATTTTATAACACAAAATCATTATTTTAACGCAAAAACTATAAAGTGTCATAAATTTTTTTTAATACTAATTTAAACAAACATTTTAACTTAAACACATAAGTTCTTGAAATAAATAAATTCTTAAACACATAAATTCTTGATGAAAAAATGATTATACTATTGAATTTTTGAATTATATATTCAAATAAAAGTAAGACATTTTGTAATGTTTTATAAATATTACAAATTTGTAATGTTTAAAAAATGAAAGTAAAATAAATTAAGTATTAATAAGTGTAATTTATTTTATTCAAATAGGGAGGACACAATTGTACACATACATATGTCAACATTATCAAACTGTTCTGTATGTAAACATTATACTCTTAAACTCAGAGTGCCCTGTTTAGTGCTTGTTTTTAAGAATATCACATTCTCCCACACTTAAATTACTTAGATCATTTGATAACCTAGAAGTTGTCTAATCCTTTCTGATTTCCAAGATAGCTTATTGTTGGCATAAGAACATGAGTGAACATAATGCCACACATTTAAAATTCTGTAATTTGGAATAGTAGGTGAAAAATATCTGGATTTGAATCCCTTGTCTAGTGGACATAATAAATACAATTTATAATTCGAATTTAGAATCCAAGATATGACTCTGAAGGAATTTTTTCAGATTGTAATGGAGTTGCTCAATTACAAATTAAATTTCTCTCACTTTTTCTTGTAATAAATTATTTTCATTGGACATTGACTTTAATTTCTGTGTAAGGGTTTTTACATTACTTTCAACTAAACCATTAGTTACAGGATGACTTGGAGTAATTGCTTTATGAATAATTTCATTTTTCTTAGAAAATTCTGCAAATTCTGTATATTTAAATATGGATGTGCTGTCAGACACAAGAATTTGAGACAATCCGTGCTCACTGAAAATATCCTTTAATAGTCTTATTGTTTAACTAGTTGTTGGAGAACTTCCTTGAGTTTTAAATTCAGGCTATTTTGATCTTGCATCCATAACTGTCAAAAAATTATATTCTATAAATTTTTGATAGTTATGGATAATTAATATGTACCCATAACTAAAAAGGCCCAGTGTAGTCAATATGTACTCATTCAAAATTTGTTGATGTCTCTTTCCAATGATTATTTGATACTTTTTAAGGATTTTCTTTACTTCTGCACAGCTTCTACATTCTCAAACTAATTGCTCTATATGTTTATCGATGTTTTCCCAATAATAATATCTTCAGGCTAAATTCTTCATTTTGACTATTTCTAATTGTGTGTGATAAAGTGCTTTTAATACCTCTGCTTGAATTTTTTCAGAAGTGTTCATTCTATGTTATTTAAAAATTACTCCATCTTGTAATGAATATTATTCATAATCCTATTTGTTACTACATAAAAGGTTTTGTTTTAAAACTGACAAAGCTGGATCATTCTCTGTCTCCTTAGAAATCGTCTCAAATGTAATGGAAGAAGTTGAAATTTAGTTAACAATTTGGCAGGGAATTATATCAACATCTTGTAAGATGTTTGAAACTTTTAAATATGCTTAACAATATTCACCAAGAAATGCTGCATATCTTTGTAACCGCCATAGAAGATATTTTATTATCATGGTGTGAAATTCTATATAACTGGTTGTTATCAGTTATTAGTGAAATTTCTCTACCATAGATGTAGTTATGAAATTTTTGAACTGTAAATTTGATGGGTAATTGTTCACGATCTAGTTGACTGTAATTTTATTCATAAATTATTAGTGATCTAGATATAAAAGATTCTGGTTTTTTGATACTATATACTATGAGGTATTTAACTCCAAAGATGCCTGTTGGACTGCCATCACAAGCAACTACAATGGGTAAATTTAGATTGTATGGCATCAAAACTTTATCACTAAAATTCTTTCTTTCTCTCTCACTCTCTTTTTTTTAATTTAGTGAAGGCTGATTCACAGTTAAAAGTCCTATGGAATTTTTTATTTTTCTTTATAAGTTGTCTTAAAGATAAGTCAGAGATGATGCATTTGGGATAAGTTTAGAATAATAGGTTATGTTTTATTTCTTTGATATTTTTAGGTTGCTTGGCATGAATAAGGGCTTCTGTTTACTTTGAAGATTTTGATATTTCATTTTGTTAGATTACATAGCCTAAATATTAAATTTGTCTTTGAGAAAATTGACATTTTGAATTATTTACATGCAAATTGATTTTTTGTAGACATTTCTAAGCATACGATCAGATGACTACAGCATTTTTAAAGAGTTTCTCCATGAACTATAATATTATCAAAACCTGTAGATACACCTGGAAGAACCATTATATTTGATCTAGTATTCTGTGGAATTCACTAAGAACAGGTTTGATGCCAAAAGATGAATGATTTATTTGAAACGTTCTTTAATGTGTTGATATTGTTTGAATTAGCTTGTTTTTGTCATCAGCTACTATGTATAAATATGCTTTGAATAAGTCTAGAATACAGAAAAATTTAGGGTTTTGAAGACCATTCAATATTTCATCTATATCAGGGATTGGATAAGGTGCACCTTGTAATTGAGTGCTTACAACTACTTTATAGTCAACACACAATCAAACATTACCATCAGGCTTGGGTATAATATGCATAGTCATATTAAATTCTATAATGTGAAGCAGCTAAATTACTATCTCATACATTACCATACTGGTTCTGCATCTAATATTATATTTTGGAGTGCTACAAGCATACATTTCCATACCTACATTTTCCAATACTCGTTATTAGTACATTTACTTGTCAGTTCTATGTCTCTCAGAGATTTTTCATCTTGTTTTTTCTTATCTTAAGGACTTGCCTACAGCCATATTTCAAAGAACAGTATGCAGCCTCACAGACAGCACAATATCTCCATAGTTTCTCTTTACCCAATGGAATTTGATTTTTGGTATGATTGAGATCATTTGTTCACAAACTATGACATTTGATAAATTACCAAATCAATTTTGCATATTTGTGAATATAGCATGGCTGGTCATTCTCCTTATAACATTATCTTTTATTCAATGCTGCTACATGAAACAGTGATTATTACAGTTGGATTTAAAGTTTCTTATCTTTCTTGATATTGCAGTTTTGATGGCATGCAGTGTATTAGTTACATTTGATTAATTAATTAATTGTCATATAATAGTACTTAACTCATTTTCAAACTAAAATAAAATTCAGAACTTAAAGGATATAAGTTGAATATAAACCTAATTATTGAATTATGTAAAATAAATAACCAAAACAATTTTATTTATACAGTCACAATTAATTATTATAATTCTCAATTTATACTTAAATATTTTGCTGCTTAGTAGCAGCTATTTTAATGCTGTATAATTTTTATTTTTTAAATCTAATTCTTCATTCCTTTTAGATGCGGTGCTCCTGCTACTCGAGAAACTGATACAATGGATACATTTGTTGATAGTTCATGGTACTTTTTAAGGTATCTAGATGCTCAAAATAAATTAGAACTATATGATGTCAATAAAATCAATAAAGAAATGCCTGTGGATTTATACATTGGTGGAAAAGAACATGGTTAGTAATAATTATTATATTTTCAATATTCCATGGCTGATTTAATCTAAATATTTGATTTATATTATAATGATTACTGTGAGATCAAACCATAAAATTACATTTTAGGTTAGTCATTTCTTTATTTTTATTTTCAAATTATGATAAGCATGTTTAACTGCAGAAATATGTTTTTAAATATTGTACAGTATGTGTAATTTTAAAATGGTGAATCAAATAAATTGTAAAATACATTTTAAAATGAGTTGTTTTACATTAATGCTAAATATTGCAACTTATTTAAATTATATTTTCTGAAAAAAATTATTTTCAGGTTCATATTATTTTGGTTTTTCAATTATTTATTAAAAATTACTGGTATAATATTTCGTCATTATGTTATCCGTTTTTCAAAGAAAATCCATAATTCTTTACTTTAGAAACATCAAGCAATTAGCAATATATTTTTAACTTAACAATTGATAATTTTAAATTTTATCTCTAGGTAAAGAAAGCATCTAATTTAGCATTATGTCTTAATTTTATGTTTGTTCATATTTTTTACTTTAAATAATTTAAATTTAATTTTTCTTGCATACATTTTCAATCCTGATTTTTCATTTTGCTTACATTTTTCTGAAACTGCATTTTAAATTGCTTTCCTTTTATTTTTAAAAGAATTGTTGTGAGGAATTGTAAATAAAATCATATTACAATTTGAAATATCTTTATTCATTCTTCATCGTTTACTGTATTTCAACTGGATTACTTTTTCTCATCTAAATGAATTTCATTACTTGGATATTTCACATACTTTTAGAGTAATATGCTTCTAATCATGCTTTACATCTCTTCCCTAAAGTAAAACTGTATTATATTTTAATATTTCATAAATCTAATAAAAAATTTAAACAATAAATATTTTTGTAAGTTTTACAATTAACTAGTTAATTTGTATTAAAATGTTAATATTCAGGTTTTTATTTTTATGATTCAGCTAGAAGAAAACCTTAATGTTAACTAAAACAGATTTGAAATTTTAACAGTGTTGATTTTCCCTTTTTATTTCCTAATATTGTTATGGATTAATTTATCATGTATTATAATTTATGGATTAATTATTTCAATGGTTTTTTTCAAAGATTGATTTCAAGCATTATTACTTAGTACTGTTTATGCAGAACCGTAAATTGGGAGATAGAAAATGCTTCTTTCATGCTCAATATTGTAATAGCATAAAAAATAGTTAATAGTTCCTCCTTAAAAATTTAGATTTTTTTTAGCTTGTTATGCTTATATTTTTCATAGTTTTTATTTTATTTTTTAAGATAAATTTTACTAATCTTTTTTAATTACTTATTTTTATTTTTTAGATAAATTTTTAAAATCTGTTTTTAGCATTCTAAAACTTTTAAAGTTAACATTTAAACTTTTAGCTTTTTTTTTTAAGTTAACTTTCTAACTTTTAAAATTAGTCTTAAGCATTCTAATCTGAAGTCTAGTATTAATTTTATTATCTTTTTTGCAAATTATAAAATGCTTCTACGAATTTTTTGTTATTTTCATTTCTTTGTCTATTATTGCTAGTACAAGATACAAGTACTTATTTTTATTCATTGCTATCATTAGTACCTTAGAAAATATTATTCTAATTTAACTCATTTCTCACAAAGTTCTTTTTTTATTAATTTTTAAAGAATATTTATATTTCTATTATTTTAGATATTTTTGTAATGTTGCAATTTTTAATTTTACAGTTTAATAGTTCATATCAGAGAAATGAGGAAAGAATTATCCTTAAACTTTCAAATACTAACTCATAAATTTAGATACATTTTTATTTAAATGCTCTACATAAATATTATACTTAAGGCCAGAAAGTAATTTAAAACGTGTTCCAATGACAAAATGCTAATATGTTTCTGTATCAATTTTTTACTGCTGGTGTGGTATGGATGTAGAGATGAGAATACCAGCTCAGGTGTGACCTTGTCACCTGACCGTGGCTCATAATTATGAGATGCTTGGCGATGGGCAAGTATTCCATACCTGTTAACCTTAAGATATAGTCGAGGCTCATCTGCACCACTATGTATGTGTGTATTGTTGTGGTTATTTGTGTATTAGTCAATTTATTGATAAATAAAATTGTAATTTTTATCACATTATGGAAATGAGTTTTCTAAACTTTATAGATTGAAATAATTAGTTATTTTATTTTTATTGTTTGTTTGATTATTTCTTAATACATCAATGTGCAGTATTATCTGATATTTAATACTTATGTCCTTTTCTATTAACTTTTAAATTTCTTTCATCTCTAAATTTTAAATTATTTAATATTGATTTTGATAAATATTTTAAACAAAATTTTTATTAAAATTTCAATTTTTGCTGTGAAAAGCTCTTATTAATGCCAATGAATAATAAAAACATGCAAATTTGGTTATAAAAATTATTTTTCTTACTAATTAGATTTTTTCAGCTGCATTGCATATGTTTTACGCCAGGTTTGTGAGTCGCTTTCTCCATTCAGTGAAACTGTTAAATCATCCTGAACCTTTTATTCAACTTTTGATGCAGGGCATGGTATTGGGTAAAAGTTATCGTGTAAAAAATTCAGGAAAATATATCACTAGAGATGAAGTTAATTTTTCAGGTAAATATGCTTTATTTTTAAATTTAAATTATACTATTCTCATAATTCTATCTATTTGAAAAATGAATTATATTAATTACTTACATTTTATATAGCTTTTTCTGTCTTTAACAGTTATATTTTTATTAGTTAATTCTTCAATTACTTCTCTATTATTAAATTTTATTGATATTTCATATCCTATATCTTTTATTTATATATCTTATCCATATATCTTTTTTTAAGAAAGGTATTTATCCAACCTTAAGGTAGTGATTTACTGATGACAAGAATTTATGGGCAAAAAGTATCTATATTTGATATTGTTTATTTATATTGTCCTATATTTGATATTATAACATTTCTGATAGATTTTGTAAAATAACAAAATATGTAATATGAAATATGGAACAAAAAATTTTAAATTAAAAATACTTAAATTAATTTGTAACAAATAAATTAACTTTGTCACATTTAGACTTTTAAAGAATAATATCAAATTACAATATATTAATATCAAAAGGCAATCTTGTATCAATTTTAACTTTTTTCTTTAGTTATATACTAGTATCACAGAAAAAAGTTAATATAAAATTGCATTAACTTTTTTGTTTGGTATTTTATGTATTTAATTTGCAAAAATAATTTATTTATTCTTTCAAAATTGTGTAACCATTCTATTTTTATAATTATAAAGTTTATAATAAAAGCTATTCTTAAGAAACAAAGCTTGTTGCCTTTTAATAATATCTTTCAACATGCTTAAGGATTTTTGAGAAGGTGAAATCTTCATTTAAATCAAAGTTTTATCATTTTACAATCCAATAAAAGCAATCTAATGTGATGAGTGACATCTGCATATTTGTCTGCAGTAAGTTCTATGTCTTCATCCAAAAAATTGTCTTTTTTTTTTCTTTTTTATCTTGTGATTTAGACCATTTTTTTCCAACTTTGTTTGTAAGCCAACTATTTGGTGTCAAACTATTTTCTCAGGCATTATCTTTTCTTTTACTTATTATGAAGAGAAACTTGGTGCTGTGTAAAAATATTTTATCTCTTAGCATTAATGTAAATTGCACAATAGATTTAAAAGTAAAATCATAATAGCATTATGCATTATTTTATATTTTATGAAAAACATTGGTGTGATAATTTATTGGTATATTATTTATATATATGTAATGTGTATATTTTTGTTTAATATAAGTGAGAATTCTATTGTTTTAACATATGAGCAAATTTTTTAAAAATGTTACTAAAATTACTCTGTATTTAATGGCTTTTGAATTTGAAAAACTTTTAATTAGTCTATTAACACATTTATCTTATGTACTTTTTTTATAATATTTAGTAAGCAATTCTAATGAATTATTTTTTACCATTACTCTAATGGTAATAAGAATTGAGCTTTGAAAATAATTATTAAGTTTTATAATTTAATTCTGTACTATTTTGATTGAAATTAAATATGGTGTACTGATTTCTAGGTTCTTTTCTTACTGAAAAATCTAGTGGATCACCTGTTGTTGAGGAATGGGAAAAAATGAGTAAATCTAAATATAACGGCATAGATCCACAAGTATGTTCACATAATATTTTTATCATAAAATTATTTTGTCTACTATTTTTTACTCCAACTTTTATTGTTATCATGTATCTTTTTAAGAATTAATAAATATAAGATGAAATTTTTAATTTGATTAAGATTAATTTCTGAGAATATAGTATTACAGCTGAATTGTAATATACATTTATTTTTCATTATTAAAAATTAAATTAAGCTAAATTTTATAATTCTGTAAATGTTATGTTAAATTAATAATTGAATACATTAATAATTTCTTTGAGCCAGTTCCAGAGTTTAGTTTCTCTATCTCAGTAGCTTCTAAAATTTATTTTTAAAAAGAAAGTATAGCTATTCAATTATTCTTAAAAATATTTAAAGAAAAAAAAACTATTGAAAAATATGCATTATCTTACGCATTTTTAAATCCATTTGTTTGTTAATGAGTAAAATTAATATCCAAAGTATATACTATTGTAAAATTAGATGAATGCAGGATTAAAAAAAAAAAATGCAGTTTCTTTAAATTAAATAAGACATCCTTAAATACATTGTATAACAGATAAAGATAGTATTTCACATGCAAACTAATATTGTTACTCCAAAAACTATTTCTTTTCCAAAACCTCTCTTTGTAAAACATAGAAATTGAAATTTCTCAGATTTTTTTATATCCTTAGTTAAAAAGTTACATTTTTCAGTTTTGAGTAAACATGTGACTGGAAAATGTGCAACAACAGATTTTATCAAACACATTATTTGGAAGCTTGAATTCTTACAAACATAAAAAATGTTGCAGACACCATTGGAATTGGAAGAAGTGCCATGGCTATCAAGTTAATTGATCAGCTAAGAAATTTTTGTAACATTCATCATACATTGCTTGTAAAAGAGAAGCATGCAAAAATAACTTAGTGTGTCCAAATGCTTGTCTTCCTGAACGTATCCGATAGAACTGAATGGTTAGCCTTTTGATCTTCTGTTCAACATTTCTTAAGTTCAATTCTTATTGTAATTGTGAGCACTCAAAGTAGCTCAGAATTTGCTTTAAATTGTAAATCTTGGTTTAATAAGACCTTTATTCAAAAAAATGAATATTGAGTGACAAATTGAAACATTTTTAATTTCCAAGACTCAATAAAGTACTAAAATATGTTACAAGATTTAAAATATAGGAAAGTAAAAAATCGAATTATCACATTAATTTTCACTTTATGATACACATTTGGAGTTAGATCTAAATTTATAAAAGTATATTTATTTTCTTGACACTTAAATAACTTTGTGATACCAATAAATTAAGCTTTTCATTCTGAAATAAAAGAAAACAAAAATACTAAGTAAAGGGAAATTTTTTTAAAATCATGTTTATTTACTAAACACCAGAAGTGTTAAATTAAAAATCTACCAAATTATTTCAAAATTTCAATGTATTTTCAGAAAATAAGAATATTTGTCTTAAGAATGCTGAGAAATTAAAATCAACAAGATGCTTGATGAAATGAGAAAATTAATCAAACCAATTAATTTATAATGATAATTATAAAAAATTGTTTCTTATTGCATAATCAAATCACAAAATTGGAAATTTTTGTCTGTAGTTACTCTTTTCTTTTGATATAGTAAAGCAGCAATGATGCATGGGTAACAGAGTTGAAGTTTAAGATATTGCATTTAGAATGAATTTTATAAATAATTTGTTTTGACAAAGGCAGCCCATCATAATGTGCTACATTAATTATGATTTTAATACTTTAATTAAAAATTTTGCTTAGTTTATTCTATTGTTTAGTTGTGCTTTTCATACGTGAGTTTTATGTAATGCAAAAAATAATGTACTCTACTGACAATTTATGTTTCTGTAATTTTATTTTTAATATTTTTTTCAGTAAATTTTAACTGTAAATGCAGTATATTTATGGGAAAACATATTTCAAACCATAAAGTAAATTATGAATCAGCCGAAAAAAATATTAAATAAATATTTGAAAGAATATCAATACTTCATGAAGCATATATTTTAATTTTCATAAGGCCATTTTACTTAAAAATTAATTACAAAATAAAAATAAAACTATTTTTAGTATAGCTATTTCTTTTATCATATTCCATGAAATTCCTTTAAATTTGGTTATTTTTCAGAATTCTGAAAATATTTTATTCTTTTGACATTTACTTTTTTGTTTAAAAATGTCAATTTTGTGAAATTTTCTATGAAATAGACCAAAGATAATTAAAATATTAGTTTAGATTTTCTCATAAGACAGTATAATGCAAGCAAGACTTAATCCAAGAACAGAAAAAGCAAAGTTCAGTACTCCAGTGTAATTTGGATGTACTATGTATAATTTTTGGTTGAATTGTTAGACCAAAAACCATAAAATCTTATTTACATTGTTGATGAAAAATATGAAAATTTCCGCTTCTATTTCTTAGATGTAATTATTTAGTGATCATAAAACATAGGCTACATAAACAATAAGAATTTTAAGAAAGAGGAGAAAAAGATTAATATTGTCTAATATGTTTCTTTAAAAAAAAAAAAAAAAAAAAAAAAAATTATTCTTAATTTAAATGAATCCAATTTTTAGGGTTTTCAAAATTCATTTTCATTTGCTTTTTATTGAATTTGATTTTATCTGTGATAACAATCAAACAATTGATTTAGATTAATAAAGATTGTAAGGAATTATTTATAAAAGAAATGTATATTTAAAAATATACAGTTAGTCATGATTGCTGAAAACATAATCAATTCTTATCCATGCCATTAGAACTCACAGAATTTTATTTTGTTTGAAATATTACGTAATAAAACTGGTCAAATGGAATTTAAAATTTTATTTTTCAAACTGGATGCTTAATGAAGAAATTAAAATTGATACATGATTGTAATTTGGCAGCTTCATTTAAAGCCAAAATTTTGCAATAATTATTTATTTTTTGGATCAGAATTATTACTTTAAAAGTAAAAGTTATATACATTTTGAAAACACTTAAATTCTAATCTTTTAGGGATTTTAATTATAGAAAAAGTTAATTTTAAAATATAAGCAATCCATTTAATTTTATAGAAGCAATGAATTAATAATGAATTAATAATTAATTTATTGATGATTAATTCTATATTAATATGACAATTTAAACTCTACTCTATACTTATATAATGAATAATTTCTTTTATAATGAATAATTTCTTTATAATATACCTGTACTGTGTGCTAAATATAAAGCAATTTTTCACAACTATTGATTTGCAAATATATTAAGTAATTAGTAAATTTAAAATTCGAAATTTGAAAGATAGTTCATAAGTTACTGTGAAAATAAGTTGTTGCCCTTTTCAATAAACACATTTGCAAATCAGTATATTGAATTCTTTTTATTAATTACCAAACTACTCATTAAATGCCAAATTATTTTTATAAGTTAACTCTTATAATATTCCCAAATTTAATTAGATTTACATATTTCTGCTTACAGAAAGTAATAAATGAACATGGAATTGATACAGCAAGATTATTCATATTAGGAAGTGTAGCCCCACAATCTCCCAGAAAATGGAATGAAGATTGTAAGTAAGAATATTCCATTTAACAAATATTAATTTGTTTTTAATTAATTAAGTTCAAATATTAATTTATTTTAAATTCATACTTTGCTTGGGAATCAAATTTATTTATATTTTTTACATTTATTAAATGTAAATATTTGATTAATACTTTTATTAAATGATTTTTTGCATTGATAAATAAAAATGAAAGATTCAAAACAAGTGACTTAAAATTAGAATGAGTGGGTTGAGATTAGGATTTGACAAGGCATGCCAGAGTATATACAAAATATGAATGAAGGTGAGAACATTACATAAAGTTTGACAATTTTTACTACCCATTCTTTACGATTACAACAGTTATATATGCTCAACATTTTAATAGTTGTTCATTCTAAAGAAGTAATAGTTGCAATTAAATAAATGCATATAAGTAGCGAAAATTCCAGTTTAAAAAATATAAAACTTGTAAAACAAAATAATGTGTCTTATATCATGTTTCTCCCATTGTCAAGAAACTGATGAAAAATAATGTATATAAACGTATTCTGCTAGTGTGATTAATACATGCTTATCCGGGACACTTTTTTGTGGTGCTAAAAACAAAAAATTGTACTAGTGTAGAACAAAATAATAAGAATACCCATTTAAAAATGAGTCGTTCTTTGACATATCCAATAAATAGTTGCCTTTTGTAACAGTAGTATGCCACCTAATGGTGGCAAAAGAGGAAATATCAATCAAACATCGAGCATTGTGAGAATTACATGAGAAAATTCTATTCCTATCAAAGCAATATTATGTCCAATCTTTCCGGGAAAAAGTTATGATAATTAAAGTGCACTTTGCTGGAGTGTCCATGTTCAGAACAGCCAACCTTGTGGTTGTTTCAAGGAATATTATGACAAGTTTATAACATTCAATACAAACCTGCATAAGCTGTCCTCTGCAAAATATAGCAGTGGGCAAAAGTTAAAATTGAAGGACAGTAATAGACTGTTGTTAAGGGATAATCACCCGAAATTGCAGGGCTACTCTGTTTGAATAATATTTGAGATGAATACTCATTTTTAAAATTTCTTATCCATGAAAACTATTCAATGAAAGTTGCATACTGTGAACATTTGTGGCAGAGTAGTTATTCAGATATCATTTATTTCGATGCAGAATGTTATAAAGAGACAGTGGTGCTGAGACCATCTAAATGGGACACAATTGTAATGGGAAAAAATCATCTGATCTTATGAATCTTGTTTGCATTATTCCAGGTTACTGGGCATGTGTATCTTTGGCAAAGACCAGCAGAAGCATTTGATGTTGACTACCTAATTCGAATCGTGAAATATAGAGGAGGTTCTGCAATGGTGTGGGGCAATATTTCTTTCTGTGGATTAAAGCCTCTCATTATCTTGAGAGAGAGAATTGCAGATGATTATTATCGAACCAGTTCACATTGTAAAGTATGATCACAAATCACCTTATGCTTAAGATTTTCCAAGAGAGCATCCTGTGTTCTAAGATGAGAAAACACTCCAGCTCACACATCACATTATGTTCAAACATGGCTTCAGGAACATGATGATGAAGTGGAACTTCTAACCTGTTGTTCCCAGTCCTCTGATCATAGAATCTTTGTGGAGTTTTCTAGAGAAGAAAGTATGCACCCAGTTTTCTTCCCCAAGCACACTGTTTGAACTCAAGATAGCCCATAATGAGAAATGAGCTCAAATTCTGATGAACTTTGTTCAAAACCTTTATTTGTCAATTCCATATTATATGCACACTATCCATTCAAGCTAAAAGTGGCCTAACACTAACTAATTAAAAATTTTCATTTTTTTTCATGTGTTCCTATTATTTTGTGATATGAATGTACATAATAAAAATAATGATGGATTAAGTATTCTTAAAAGAATAGAGCAAATTTAGTGTCATAATTCTGTTTTGCATAGTATTGAAAAATCTTGTAGTACAATTTATAGAATAAACTATGTTTACAATCTCATCTTCAGCATGGAAAACTATGCAAATATTTAACAATTATTTATACAATTTCTTATTAATTTATACAATTTCTGGAAATTTTTTGAAATTCCTGAAAATTGATAATATTTTCCGACAGCCATGAAAATTCCTGCCATTTTAAGTGGAATCTTGGAAAATTAAACTCCTAGAAGCTTTCAGCATTTGTTTGTTTATTTCGTTTTAACAAACATTTAATTTTTGGAATTTTTTATTTTACTTATTTATTTTTTACATTTCAAATAAAATGGATTCTAAAGAGTTAAAATATTAGTGTTTGATGTCCCTTTTTTTTAGATGTAACCAAGTCCTTAATAACATAATGTTATCTAAGGTCTTATAGACAATTAGTTAAAATCATATATTTACAGTGTTGTTAAATAAGTATGAAAATATAAATACCTCTTTTCTACATTTTTTAATATGATTGATTTGTGATCATAAGATATATGCTGTTTGCATATATCAATATTTTCAAAAGAGAAGAAAGCAATTTATTCTATATAATTTTATGTAGATATTTATTTATTCTTTCTATGAAACAAAAATTTATATTTTGATCTAAATATAGAGCTGATTATTTATTTATTTCTAGTCCATCAACTTAATTTTTCCTAAAATGACTATTGACAAATAGATTTTGATTAATGAATATGAATAAAGAAATTATTTTTTAAAAACAATGTTTTAAAAAGTGTTGCAAATAGTCATGAGTCATGAAATCTGGAAACACTGTCTATTCATATCTATGCCATTTCAGTTTCTGAAGTTTCATTTTGTTAGAAATGTTGCTCACATAAGAAATAGTTATATAGAAGTTTCTTTGTTGTAGGAAATTCATGAAAGTAATTAGAATTGAATTGATTCATCTTTGAAATATGGTATTTTCATTTTAAAATCAAAATTTTTATGATAGTTATAGAAAATATAGTTATAAAAATACACTTTTCTTTTAACTGTTGTTATGTTTTTACTAATGACACATAGACTAGCCAAGCTTACTATGCCTTGCCTATGCAATTTTAAGTCAGTAGGGCACATCTTTCGTTTAATCAGAGTACCACAAAAGTGAAAGTACAACTTTGTTGTAAAAATCCTCTAATAGATAATAAGAATTTGTCTGATTTTTTTATGAGGAAATTTCAAAGTCTAAAACATCTTGATCAAACAGCTAATAATAAAATTTTCATTGAACATAAATTGTTATTGTAATGCTTAAAATATAAAACCGGCAATAGAAGCGGAAAATTTGTCTTTTATCGTATTCTCCGTTGTGATTCCCTTGAGAAATAATAAATGATATTATAACGACGTTTTCAAAGACTTTATGTTGTTACTTCTGACACTTGGACAAGCCAAGCTTGCTTTGCCTTGGCTATTCAAATTTAAGTCAGTGGGGTGCGTCTTTCATTTAATCTGAGCACCACAAAGGTGAAAGTATGATTTTATTTTTCAAATTTTCCAATAGATGGCCCCACCAGAGGACCCACTCACTCAATTTGGACATTAATCTGAAGGGGGTGGAAATTTTCTCCACACCTTTGCACCCATGTTAACTGCTCAATGACCAACCACTGGACTTTTAATTCCACAAATTTAATTATCAGATATATCGCATGTACTTGGTGGGTCATTGGTGGCATTGGCAATCAAACCACGCCCTTCGGAATGAAAATGGCCCTCTTTTACTGTGGTCTACCATGACCCTCTTTTAACAGTAAATTGCTTTTAATTATCAGTGATATAAAATTAAATAGAAAAGTGCCTATTCAATATTTTGTGACAGAAAACAAATCATGTTGAAGCATGTAATTGTGATAAGTAATAAATCAAGTAATTTAAGTAAAAGGGTGAATCTTTATTCTCATTACCAAATGTATCTAAAATCATATCACTCTCTTTAAAAATAATTTTGTAACTTTATATAGTTGAAGTCATTCAAAGATCTGTTATACAGTGAAAGATATGCAATCAGAACTTTATAAAAAAAAAATAATTGATAATGTTTTAAAATAAAATAGTCTATCAAATAATTCAGGAATGTTTGCATGTAATGATTAATAAGCTTTAAAACAATTTGAAAATAAATTGAAGAAAAAATATGAAAATTAACTTTTGTAATTAAATTGTAAAGATTAAAAATAGAAGAAAAAGAATCGTTTGATTTGAACATTGATGTAAGTAACAATTGTATTTATTTAGTTTTCTTTTCTTTCTTTTTTTTTCTTTTTCTTTTTTTTATCATATTTTATGTGTCCTTTGATTTTAACAAAAATTGCTTTTTTTTAAAAAATATACACTAATATATATATACTAATATATAAGCATATTATTATATACTAATATATAAGTATATATAATATATAAGTAATATATTAGTGTAAATATACACTAATATATATATTTACACTAATATATATATATATATATATATATATATATATATATATATATATATATATATATATATATATATATTAGTGTAAATGATCCATGTAAAAAAAAAAAAAAAAAAAAAAAAAAAAAATAACAATCAATATTGAAATTTTTATATATTTTAATGAACTAATTTCTATTATAGCTACAATATCAGTTAATAGTTTTGAAATAATCATTAATTTCAAATCTAATTTAAATAGATATTCATTAATTTTTCCAAACATTTATCACCATCATCAAATATTATTGTGGAATATTTGGATACATAATTACATGTAATTAATCAACAATAATAGGTAAGGTAAATATTTATGTTCAGTATGTGAATATCAGCACTTACTGAAAAAATTTAGAATAATTCCTTAAATGTGTTTATTGATAATATACATGAACCCAGTGCAAATACTGCAAAATTGAATTATTACTAGGATATACTTTATTAGAAATTAAGTTTTTGTTATATTAGATGATTGTCACATGCATATTTCTGTAAAATGATGTTAAAAGCTAGCTTCCCTGTAAAATGGTTTTTTATGTTTTGGTTTTCCTGTATTATGGCTTTGTTTACTTACCAAATCTTGAAAATTTAATAGTATAATTTGAGTCAGTGTGGATCATTCAGCATTTCATTACAATAAAAAAAATCATCTTTAAAATTGTTTTTAGCTATATATTACAAAATTGTTATTAAATATAAAAAATAACTTTAAATAAATAAATCATTTCTGCTCATTAAAGTCAGTTGATCTAAAAATTTTCACATCTAAATTTTTTAATAAAAATTATGAAATTAAAATTATGGCAATATTTGAGTTGTAACTCAAATATTGCCTGAAATTTTTAAATTGTAACTCAAACTCATGTCAAAATATACTTTTGTTTTTACAATTTAACTAATTTGTAACATTTTCTTTAGTGTTTCCAGGAATTCAAAATTGGCAGTGGAGGATTTGGTTGACGATAGCAGACTTTTTAGAACAAAAAAAATTGAATAATTTACATAATGTGTTATCTGAGGAAGAAATACAAAAATTTGAAACTGATCTTTATGATGCAAGAAATTATTATATCAAGGGTGTAAGTGATTTTTTCTCTTTGTTTTAAAATATTCTTTTGAATGGAATGCAGTTAAGTTTATTAGACTGTTCTTTCTGAATTGTTAGCTTTACTCAATTTAATTAATTTATTTAATTACTCAATTTAATTAGATTTACTCATTAATTATTTCTGATTAAAATTCTGAGAAATCACATTACTATTGCAAAAATTATTAGATATAAGTTTATTGATAATTTCAGTCACATGCCCTTAAGTATATTTTAAACAAGATTTATTTCCTTTAAAAGAAAGATGTTCTGCTTTGATGAAACATTTATAATTTTAAATGTCCAAAAGTTAGTATAATAATTAAATTATAATAAATTATATATATATATATATATTAGTATTTATATTTAATAAGTCAATCATTACCAATTATTTCAAATACACATTTGTGCAATATTTTGTGTCATATTTATGATAAAAGAGGAATCCATATCATTATTTTTTTACTTTACTGTTAAAACAATAAACTTTTTGCAGTCACAGTTAAGACTTTACTTATATTATCATATTCCTGTTTTGGAATATAAGTAATATTTTCTATTTCCAATTTCTTACTATTAATATATTTTTAAGTTATTATTGTGACTAATGAAATTATTGCTTATGGCTCAATGGTATCAGAAATTAAGAACATATCTTTGAATCAATTACAAAAGTTTGACAGTGATATATGTCCTTTATGAAATATTTATGATGATCATTTTTGGGAAATTATCATTGTATTACCCTTATTATAAAAATAAAATAAATGTTTTACAATGGTTAATTTATTAGAGAAAATTTAAATCAAACATTCTCAAATTTTTAAAATCAATCTTCTATTAGATAATTGGTTTAAAAATTGGAATTTTAAAAAAAATATATATAAAGTATGTAGACAGTTGCATAAAAAATAAACAAAAGAAAAAAAGAAAGTACAAAGCAGAAGACAATTACAAATTTTAAATACAACTTCAGAGAAGGTACTATATGTTTACAAACACTTACTTATGTGAATAAATTATTATTGTTAAAGGATATAATTCATTTCATTAAATTTAGTAAATTTTCACTTTGATATAAAGTTATATTTATTTCTATTTTAATTAAGACAACAAATACATAATTTAATAAATATTTGGGTAAAAATATAGGTACATCTATACACACACATGTAATAATATTAGAAAGTGTACATTTTTCTTATTGCATTATTCATTTTTATAGTGTTTTTGATAACTAAATTAAATCAATGTATGATTTAATTTAGCTATTAAAAACACTATTAGTAATAACTATTAAAAAACCTAAATACTATTAGTAATAATATTAAAACATATTTACAGATTATAACAAGAAAAATTAACAAGAAATACCACAATCACCATAGTAAAACTGCAATTGTCAATTTATCTGTCAATCTCATAAAATTTGTGAATGATTTTGAAATACTATAATGTAGTCATTTGATTTTTTTAATACTCTTTTAATAGGTTACCCACAATTTTATAAATACCAGACAGCTCAGTGTAGCCATTGCAAAATTGCAGGGTTTGACAAGTGAACTCAGGGTGAGTAAAAATAATTTTATGAATTATTGTTCCAATTTATTTTGAAATTATAATTATTGTTTTACTATATTGAAATATAATATTATTTGTGTAATAAGAATATTCTTTATTTAAAGAAACAATTTAAGTTTATAATTACAAAATAGTATATTGATAATTTTTTTTATTCATTTTTTAGAAAATTCCTAAGCCAATGGCACAGTCTTATAATTTTGGAAGATGCTTGGGAGACTTAATTATAATGTTAGCACCATTAGCTCCACATTTTTCGTCTGAACTGTGGACTGCCTTTTGCAGTGAGATTAGTGACTGCAACTATCCTTATAAAATTGTAAGCTTTCCTTACATTAATTTTACCATAATTTAACATTTTGTGACAAAATTATTATTATCAAGTTTTTTTTGTAAGATAATAGTAATTTCTTAACAAAATGTTAAGTTGAATTTAATACTCCACAAATATTAGTAAACAAAAAACTATGTATCATTGTTTTCTTAAGTTATTAACAGTCTCATAAATCAATAATTGGTATTATTTAATTGGGATAATAGATTTTGGAGTTTCAATATTTCATTTTCGTGAAAATTATTATCCGCAATTTTATTTGTCAGTTATTTAGGTAGCAATTTGTATTTTAAATAAAGTTGTCATTGTTGTAAAATTAAAATGTTGAATTATTTAGTTATAAAAGAAATTCATAACTAAGTTTTAAAATTAGTCTTATTAGTAAAAAATAAATAAATAAAATAAATAGATAATTAAAGAATTCAACATCTGATTTTTTTATTATTATTTTACTCTGTTAATTTAAACTTTTAAAAATTTTTATGATTTTTTTTATTATAAATTTTTTGATTTTCAAAAAAATGTATTACTAAGTAAACTCACAAAGCATTTACCAAATTAAGTTCAGTTTTATATCGTGTACCCCATTAAAAGGAAAATTTCTAATTTTTCCTTTGTTTAAGAAAACAGTTTAAAATCACAATTCATATAAATGCGATTTCCAATTTTCCTACTCTAAAAGATAATTTAAAAGTTTACATAAATGATTTTTCCTTTTTTATTTAACCTCTTCTAACATACTTGGGATTTTTGTGCAAGTATGCATTTGTGGGCAAAGTAAAAATATTACCTTTAAAATATATTGCATATAAATGCATATATATATATATATATATATTATTATTATTATTATTATAATGCTTTCATTTACTTGTATGTCATATGTGGAAAATGAATTTAAGAATTTTTATTTGAATTCATTTGAATTTTTATTTATTTAAATACTTTTAAAACCTTCTTTATAAAATATTAAGATGCTCAGAAAATGATTTCGTGTTTTATGAAAATGGAAAATGAGTTTCTTATAGTGAATAAAAGTTTTGCTGAATCATGTATTCTCTATTTTAAAGAAATCTTTCGTCATATCTAGCAGTAGCATAATTCTACCATCATAAAATGTTTTGTTTTTACTGGCAAACAATTGATCTATATCATTTTTTCTCTTGATTTGAACTAAAAGTTTTTTCACTTAAATAATATTTAAAGATTTGTTGGGGTAATTTGCGAGAGTAAATGTAAATAATAATTAGAAGTTGCCTTATCTAAAGAAGGTGGTGAGTGTGGCAGTATATCTCATCTAAACAGTTGCTTTTGGTGGGGTAACAAATTTGTTTGAGGTTTTGCATAACCCTTTCAGCTGGTCATTTCTGATCTCTTTTGTTTAAGTGAATCATTCAATTTGACCAGCTGATGACAACACACTTCAGAATTGATCATGGTGTTTACTGGTAGAATCTCAAAAATTAAAAAAACTATTCTTTTGAAAGCACCTAACAGATACCATTATTTTTTTTATGAATATTAGCTTTCAAAATGCTTTGAGGTGGTTCATTTTTTTACTCTATAATCTCTTACATTTAATGTTATAGAGCAATGATAATGCTCAACAAAAATGTTAATTTTCTTGATGTTTAAGAAATAAATCACAGATGTCAATGTGTTGCTTCAAATTTATTTCCATAAGAACGTGAGTTACTCATGTGTTGAGCTTTAAAATTAAACTCAGGGCTTTCAAATTATCATAAATATTAAAATTGAATACATTTAATCTCAGCAATTGCATGAATTGTTATTTTTCATCCCTTGATGCCTTTATTGTGTTTTCATAACTTTAAGTGGCCTTCTAGTATGCTATGCATCTTCAACATCAAAGTTTTTGGAACAAAATTTTCAAACTAGTTTTAGCACTGGGATTTTCTCTATACACTTTAGGTAACATTTTCTTTCTTGAACAGTATTTTTACATTAAAAAAATTAATGTGTCAAAAATGCCACTTTTTACTTTCCATATTTGAAATAAAACTAATGCAATCAAAATTTTTTACTAATAAATCTTGCTAAATTAGATGTCAAAGTATATAATAACTAAGCAGCGCAAGTACAGTTAGCTAAGAAAAATGCAATTAATCTTTTATTTGAACAAAACGAAATTACTTTTAACCCTACTTAACACATGAGTTTTTAGTTGAATGTGTCATTAAATATGCTATGTATATGTATGTACTTGTTAATTAATTTCTAATTTTAAAGCTTAAATTCTATTAATATTTCAAAATTTTAATTTACATGCCAGGATGCTTCTGTGTTGCATCAAAAATGGCCAAAAATGGATGAAAATTGTGTTATGGAAGTTAAAATAAAGGTAAGACCTTTTATACTGTTATATTTTGTGTCCTTAATTTTTTTTATCATTCTGATTGTTGACAACTGACAGATTTAGTGCTACTTTTTTGCATCAATAATCTGATAGAAATTTTTTTTAAGTTACTAAACATAAATAGCTAATAAAATATTAATTTTTGTTCATAAAAAGTCTTGTTTGGAATAAATCTATGCTATATGTGTATAAGGAAAAAGGGAATAAAACTAAAAAGGCTGAAAAAACTAAGAAATGATAAGCAGTAAAAACCAACACCAGCAACCAATAACCAAATTTGAAATATGGGCATTCAATTGCAAATATAGAAACTCAGTGGAATATTATCGAGAAGTATTATTTAGTCATACATTGGTAACTGTTCATCCTCAGCATGGGGATTTTCTTTTAATTCTATTGATTTTGTAATTTATATAGAATGTTCTACAACCTGTCAAAACCGATGAGTACTGATTTAGTTAGAAAATTTTAATTTACAAAACATAATTTGTGTTTAAAGTAATAAAACTGGTAACGTAAGTTAGTAAATAATCGATTCGTCGAGAGATTGTCTATATTCAATAAGTTAAAAATCTAAAAATTTTTTCTGCTGTTTCTTTGTATAATTTATGAAAGCACTTAACATAATTTAAGAATCGTTTTTAATGATGTGTTCGCTTTCTAAATCTCATTTTAAATTCAATTTCCCCCAAAAAATTACTTCGATGTAAGGCTGATTGTTTTAAAAATATTTGGAACAAAAGGTTTAGATAAAGCAAAAGTGTTTAACTTCTAACAATTACCTAATAAATATAAAGGAAATCTTGTAAAAATTCACTGCTCTTTTTATTGTATTAAAAAGGCAAATTTATATATTTTGGGTACTTGTCAGATACTAATATTTGACTTTGCAATCAAGAGAAGCATGCAAATTTTGGACAATTATTCAAAGTATTGTTCATATAGCAATGTAGAGTTTAACCACTCTTAAAAATACAATAAAAAATTTAATATTTTATTTAACAGATTGTGCAGAATATATGATAAATAATTAAGTTTGTATTTTGACAGAGTATTAAATTAGTCCTTTACATTTTCTGCTCCTGATTTCATCACACACACACACATAAACTATATATCATTACGTCTGTTATAAGTTAGAAGGTGGGATATATATATTTTTCTCATAAATTTTTATTATTTTATAGAAATGATTTCTTATATTCACTTGTCTTTCTTTAGAAGAGAAACATTTAAGCCATTTAAAGCATTTTGTATGTTGCTCTTAACCTTTGTTGTTATTGTTTATTAGCTATTTTTTATTTTTCATTAAACATTTATTTTAAAGTGAAATATAACAAATGAGCAAATTATTTTTCTTGTTTTAATTAAACTTGGACCATTTTCCATGAAAGATTTAAGAAATCAAAATTCAGTTCTATGTGTAAAAGCTTTTAATTATTTTTTTTCTATATTTCAAGTGACATAATTTAACAATTATAATTTAACACATTAATTATAATTTGAACAAAAAAATGTAATGTGATTCATCTTCAAACTCATCTTTTTTCCTATGTTATTCAAATTAAATTTTAGAAATTTTTCTACCAAAATATATGTTGTTTAGAGAAGGAGTTGAGCTTTCAAGTTTTTATTTGTTTCATTTAGATCAAAGATATATTTTCAATTTTAAGTTTGTGGTATCAATAATTTCTTCTAACCGTAACTTTCATCAACTTATTTTTGAAAAAAAAATTTCACATTTAGTAATCTTATATAAAACCATTCAAGTAATCTTTCAGATAGTATATTTCAGAATTAAATTGAAATCAAATGAAAACAGTTATAAATAGGGATTGGTTTAAATGTTAAAACTTGATGAAAGTTTCATTATGTGATAAATATTATTTTTCTGTTCAATGTCATGTATTTAAACACAAAATTTAAGTATGCTGGATTAAATGCAAGATTCTTACTAATACAAGCAGTAAATCAGTTACTGACAAGTTAACTGATTTACTGCTTGTATTAGTAAGAATCTCTTTCTCTAATTTTTGAATGAAAGAATGGGAAAAATGTAATGGGTTGAATGAAAGAATGCAATTGATGATGTATAGTAAATTACAATTAGTTTGCAAAATAAAGTAAATATTATCTAATTTTTAAAATTTAATTTTATTTAGTGAAAAATATTATATTTTTGACATAAATTTTCTATTGATGAAATTCTTTTATTCATTGAATTGAAGTGCAATAAGTGTTTGTCACTTCTGTACATTTATTTATTTATTTAAGTTATTAAAAGCACTTTTTATGTTAATATCTCCTAAAAGTTAGAAATTATTTTATCTTATATTTTCTAAGTGTATAATTATGTATATTCTTTTAGATCATCTTACTTTTAGATCAACATAATCTGTCACAGTTAATAATTTTAGTAGATAAGTGAGTTTGAATGTTTTCTGTGCAACATAATTTGTATGTTTGCTGATTAATTCCTTACATTTCAATATTGTTGATGTAATATATGCTAAACTTTTTAATACATAAATTGACTTTTCATATCTTTATTGATGAAAAATGTTTTGCAGCTAAATGGTGAGGAATGTGATAGTATAAAGGTTAGCCGGCAAGAATTATTGAAGTTATCTGAAGAAAAAGCTATTGAATTAGCTTTGGAGAGACCAAAAGTTTTAGAAGAAATTAATGGTGGAAAAATAAAGCATGTACGTTATAAAACTTGGTTTGAATATGATTCAGAAGTAATTATAGTTTTCAAACCCCTTGGTAAAAAAGCAAAGAAAAATAAGCCTTTGAAAACTGCTAATATGACATAAATCTTATAATATTTATCTTTACTGTTTGTGTAAATAATGTAAATTAGGAAAATAAATTTTAATCTAAAAGTTTGTATGTTGTAATTCTTCATTGAAAACAATTTTAAATAAAATTAATAATTTATTATTTTGGAAAAATTGCAGTATTGTGTTGTTTTAATATGTTACATTTTGTCCTTCCTTTCATTGACTATTTTGACTTGAATGAATAGATCTACTTAAATTTCTTGTTTATAATTTTAAGAAGTGTACTAAGAAATCCTGATTAAATATTAATTAAGTAAAAAAAAATTTCTGCACTTCTTTCAATTTTTACCTATTTGTCATATTTATAAGTTAAACTTCTTTTGATACTGTGTAGTGTACAGGCTAACATTGGAAAGCTATCATTAACTGCATAATTTGCTTTCCAAGACTTTTTATAGATAGTGGGAAATATTCACATGTTGTAAGGAGAGAAACCTGGAAAACTTTTAAGCACTGACCTGACACATGCATATGCAAAAGACAAATGCAGCATCCATCTTTTAGTTACTCAGCAGCAGCTGAGATCCATTTAGTTATGTTTTGAAGATTGCTGTCCAGCCACTAGGCCACAGTGAAGCCAATTTATACTTGTCAGAAGCTTGAATTCTTTAGAAAAAATTTTGAAATGATATTCATTATCAATTTCATAAATATATAAGAAATTGGTTTATTTGTAGAATTTTGTACTCAAAATCCATCATATATAAAAAATGAATTTTTCAGATTTTGTTGTAACACATCATTTTATCGAACTATAATATGACAATATAAAAAACCTTCCGAAGCCATCGTTGAAAAAAGAGTTGTGCTCTTGTTGGAAAAACTCATATCAAATAAAAATTCTTTTTGGAATCAATTATCAAAAAAAAAAAAAAAAAAAAGTAACTTAAACATAATTTGGATTTTTCCAAAAATTTGCGTATATAAGATAAAATTTAGAATTTTGCATTGTAGTTCAGAAAAATTCAAAATTACAAAACTCTATTGAGTCAGAAGGGATTGAAACAAATTTTAATTTTAAAAATGATATCATAAAGAGATACAGTTCCTAAAGTCCCTTGAATTCGAAACTATTCATATTGAGTACCCAGAAGATCATTGGCTACATTTTCATACAGATGGTTTCTATTCTGAATCACATGTTACAATGATTCCTCGCTTTTCGCGTATGCTGGTATACGAATGTTTAAAATATGTAAACATTTATAATGATTTACACTTAAATATAATACTTATATAAGTGTAAATTATAAATGTTAATTAAAGGTGAAGAGTCTTGTGTTGGTGGCGAAAAAGAGACTCATTTGACTCTTAGCTGTTTTAGGCTCACTCGAAAACTGAATTTTGTAATGAACGAAATGCTGAAGGCGTGCTGACGGTAAAGCCGGGAGCTTTACTTTGGAGAAAAATCCCCCTGTATAAAAACAACCCCATCAATGCGATTGCTGAACTCGACAGCTCGAACCACATTGTCGTCAATGTCTTGTGCAAATTGTTGCATCGCTCTTGCCATGTTACACAATTATTGGAGATTCTCCAGTGTAAGGCCATGCTTTTCAATTTCTTCTTCACTTGCAGACTTGTCGTCTCAAGGAGGTCTTCATCGGTCAGTGGGTTCGAGTGGCAATCTATGAGGGTGCTGATGTCTTCTTTTGTCATGTCGACAAATCCTTCATTCTTTATGCTGGGAGTCCGCCTCATCGCCTTCTCCACCGCTGAGTGATGAACTTCAGGAGTGAAGCCTGGATAATCGTGCACCACGTTTGGCCATAATTTCTTGCTGGAATTTATGCTCTCACTCTACATATCCTTTAGTGGTTGCTGAATATTAGACAAATATGACGCAATGTCTTAATTACACCAGTATGCTTTCAAGGTGAATTCATCATTGGCATCATCAACAGACGAAATGAGACCCTCTGAATGTAGGCACGAATGACACCTTGATCCGTTGGATGAATTAAAGATGTAGTGTTCGGGGACAGAAATTATCTGCACACCAACATATTGCAGGTCCGTTGCATGGCCTCCTACATAGTCCATCAGGAGAAGGACCTTAAAGGGGAGGTCCTTTTCAGTCAAATACAGCTTCACCTGTGGAATGGAGAAACCATTCAAGGGTTAGAGCTTTCGTTATCCAAGCTTTGGAGTTATACATCCAGAATACGCATGACAGAGCCGTATTTTTGTTTTTAATGCCCGTGGATTTTTGGCTTTATAAATAAGGCTTGGCTTAAGCAGGAAAGCAGCAACATTGCCAGACTGATGAAAGTCACACGGTCTTTGTGAGCCTTGAAGCCTGGTTTCTTCACTTCGTCCTTGAAGAGGAATGTACGCGAAGGCATCCTCTTCCAAAAAAGACCCATTTCATCCATGTTGAAAACTTGTTCGGAGAGGTAGCCTCCTTTACTGATAAGGTTAGGAAACTTTCCTCCACGTAACGACAAGCAGCATCTTTGTCAAAAGAGGAAGCCTAACCATAGAAAAGCACCTTTTTGAGCCCGTATCGTTTTTCAAATTTTTCAAACCAGCCTTTGCTGGCTGAAAAGCCTCTTCTTCAAGGAGGCGAATCCCTCCTGACAACGCTATTTCTGGCTTGAATATGTCAGCACCTTCTTCAGCCTTTTCATTGTCATCATCGGGCAAGATTTAATCGTAGAGAGTTTTGGCCTTTGTCCTGATCTTATAAGTGTCCAAACTCACTGTCTTTTCTGCAATCCACAATGCCAGTGCAGCTTCCATTTTCACAATTCTGTTCTTACATGGAGTTACCACACGTTTCGCTTCTTCATTGAAGGTTATTGAATCAGTTTTTCGGATGTTCGCTTCCTGTTTTTTTATGTATCACGCCGTAGATTTATACAGTCTATAATGGCGTGTCACAGATGCTTAACTTCTGCCCTCTAATCATATCTAAAAATTTCCATCTTTCGCTGATGGTCATCTTTTTTTACTCTTGGGTAACTCCAGAGAAAGCTTTCCTAGCAACACAGCTCTTAGGTGGCATTATAAGGGCTTAGTTAATAAAATATTTATATCGCTTAAACAAAACAAGTTATCTCCAACACAACGCTAAGATACAGTGTGCGAGACAGTCAACATCATGGACATAACTATCGAGATACAAGAGAAGATACTAGGTGAGGTGGCACGGAAGCCGTATAATTCAGGGTCTCAAATTCTGAATTTTTTTGGCGACGACGAATATTTACCAAGATGACGTAATGCCGCGCGAAGATGTTATAACGGTGAAGTAATAAATTCATTTTTGAAGAACTTTACATATCTAAATATTAAATTTAAACCTGATAAATAAAAACAAATATATATTTCTGAGATAAGATTTTTTAAAAAAAATGAAACATTAGAGCAGTAATGTTGAAAACGAATACGAATAAGGGAAATATTGGAATTTCGAAAAAGTAAATACGAACTCTAACGAAAATTCTAGAAGAATCAGAACACGAATTCTAAGGAAAAATAAAGAAGCATTCGCAAAAGAATAACTATAAATTATATGATGCAATATTTAATAATTTTTGAAAAATTAAATGTTTTAAAAATATTTTGGGAAAATTCGCGAAACACTAAAGCTGCAAAACATGAAGTGCGAAGTGGTGAGAGTTCACTGTATATAAGGTTCTGGAGTCTTCTCTGATTGTTTTCCTTCTATGCATATGCCGGGAAATACAGAACAGCCTTTCACGGCGAAGTTCAGGTTTTATTTATTGCATTGAAACAACTACTGATTATAAGTCAGAAAGAGTTGTTTTATTCTTTGATTCCCAGGCTGCAATCCAAACAATTATTTCGCAAGGAAACACCACAATAGTATACTCCAGTGCAGGGAGTTCATCAGACTTCTTGCATAGAAGAGCAAAACATTTACCATCCATTGGATTCCCCGTCATTGTGGCATTTTCGGCAAGGATCAGGTTGGCTCCCTTTCTCTTAAGGGCACTCAGATAATTCTGCCAAATTGCTCTGTACTGACCTACCACAGCATAAAATTATATATAAAACACTTAATGAAAATTAACAACTCTTCTTGTCAACGAGAAACCATAAAAAAAAAAAAGAACTGGAGAGAGGCAGATATATTGCAGATATATTTTTAATGAAAATAATATTTATGTTTCTTTAATTTAAATATAATTAATCTATTTATTAAATTGTCACATTTAATGTAATATAAGGATTTAACAAAATAAATTTGCTTAGCATTTAAATAAATAATTTATCATTTTTAAAAACATTATATATATATATATATATATATACGAACTTCGGTTAACATTTAATTTCTTTAAATGTACAGAAATAACAAAGCTAATTAACCTAGATAATTTAAGACCATCGAAAGAATTCTGTACATTCAAATGTGATGAATAGAATTTAATATTTTTAAAACGTAACTATTTTTACATTAAATGAAATACAGCTTAATAAAAACATTTACTTTCCGATTACTACTGTCTCAGGATAAATCGATCGCCAAGTTTATAATTGAAACAAAATTACAAAATAAATAATCAAATTAAAATAGGAGGAATGTATGCGTGTCATACTTAAAGCGAATGCCAACTTCTCTGTTACTTTTTTAATGAAAGTTTTATTTTTTTCATTTGCTTTTGTTAAAAAATGTTAAAACTGTAGGTCACAATTGTCGGTAATTGGAAGCCTTATTAATCTGTTATTGATAGGGTTTATAATATTTGTAAAAACTAACACTATATATTAAGAACAGAACAGCTAAGTGCGCAGTGGTAAACAGAATAATTAAGGCCATGCTTGTAAACAGCTTTTTTAAATTTTAAAATGTGTTACGACGGATTCAGTAATACATAAACTTTTTGTGTCCGCCATTTATCTGTATTCTGACATGAGTGTATTTCATTCATTTCTAGTGGGGCGTTATCATCACTGCATTAAAAGTATTTGTGGCACGTGAATACAATTATAGAGCTGGTTTTTGATCAGGAGTTGGAAGCCTTATTATAAAAATTAATTTGTATTTGACAAGAATTCTAAAATTTTAAAAACTGACATTATATACTAAGTGCTCTTCATAGCATTGCGATCCAGATATGAGCGAGATCTATCAATCTTCTTTTCATCAAATAAATACCGATTTATTTTCATTGGACCTAATATCTTTCTCATTGTATGACGTAGAAATTTGGAAATGAGAATGCCAGCTCAGGTGCAGATAACTTCATTTGATTATAGCGAGAGATTACAAAACCGTTGACAATGTACAGCGATCTTAGGGGCAGAAGTTAACATGAGACACACAGTAAAAATAAATAAATAAGCAAAATTAAGGAAATTTAATTAATAGTATTAATATTAAAAAGCTTCAAATAGTTAAAAATTACTCTAGTCAAATATTATTTTATGCCATGAATTTTCGAAAATCCTGCGAACATCGTTTCTCTAAGTTGATTCTTTATTGAAACACTTATTTTGCTTAAAAAAAAAAAAAGACTGAAAGTAAAAAAATTAAATATTCATTTAACAGAAATTTTGTACCAATAATTTTCCTCATGGGTAGGGAAAAAATGTTTGATCCCGCTTTCCAGAAAGCATTTACTGAAGCTATTTTAAAGGAAAATAAGGTTAGTAAACTATGAATTGATTTTTTGTTATTTTACTTTTACACAAGTATTAGTATATATCAAATATTTGTTTCACAGCTAGAGACATACAAATATTTCATACTCAAAATCAAATTATCACGAGGCAATCTAACTGTCATAGAAATGAAATGAGAGATATTTAATCTGGATAAAATTATTTCAGTGTAAATTTATAATTACCTCACAAAATTAAGGAACTATGAAATTTTTAAGAAGATCGTTCATTGAAAATATTTGTGTGGACTTATGTTTCTGTAAAATAATTTCTAATGATATGAGAATACATTTAACAAATTTAAAGCAGACATAATAGTTCACGCAAAGTTGAATTAAAATAGGCTTTATGTAATGAAAAAAATAATTTGTAGAACGACATTCTGGTCATCCAAAATTTAATACCCTAAAGAGGAAATATGCAAATCATGTGAATTTTACATCATACAATCATATTGATGAGATATGCATCGAATCACATGCGCACATCACGGGCGACCATAGTTTCAGTTACAAGCACTATAAAAAGGGAGACAACATTGCAATTAGAAGCACGGTACATGAAGCAACATGTCTAGGCACAGAGTCAATACGGATGTCGTCCTGAGAAATGGCTCTCCATTCACTATCAACCATTAGCCAAAATGCATTTTCTGAAGGACGCAGTGGCGGGGTCTGCAAATGGCTTCCAATCATATGCCAAATGTTTTGATTGGTGAGAGATCTTGTGAACATGGTGGCCAGGGAAGCAACTGTAGATGCTTTGACAGCCTCCCGCCGAGTTCTTCGGCATATTAGTGGATATTTATTTTGATAATGAGAATCTGGATCATTGCATCGTTTTCTGACCGAAGACCAAATAAGCTTAAAAATTACTATTTTCTGACTATACAGCAAAATAGCCGATTTAAGACGGAGAGGGACACGGACCTCTACGGCTAATTTTGAGAAATAGTCATGGAAAGTATTTTGAGAATATATGGAGGGGATATATCTGTCCTACGACAGGGAATCGCAGTTTACTGCTTTTTCCGGCCTGTAGATTCTTGTTATGAAGATTTTTAAAGATGGCCAAAAGGACTGTGGCAATGAATGTGTGAAAGCACATAAAATTAAAGTATGAAAGTGGCAACTAATGTGTAGTTCCATACATATAATTATTCCTAAATAATATTAAAGACAATGAATGTGATATCTAATGCGGAAATCTCCCGCGTTAGTGACAGAATGAAAACTTTTAACTGGCAAAGTGAAATTAAAGTGTGTGAATGGTGGGTATTTTGTAATGGGGCATGGGTCAAATACACCGCACCAAAATTGAAAATATAAGATTGAGGATGGCGTCTAGCTGTCAATTCGAAAGTAGAAGTGGAGTATGTGGTCTGGCTTAAATGCTAAAGCGGGAGAGTACCAGTCTTGGGAGTTCAGGGTTAGTGCCCTTCCCTTGGTCAGTGGAAACATCGTTAACCGCTGCGACATGAAAACAAGTAGCTGCGTGGTGACGATGCGGCTGTTTCTGGTCGTGCTTATGAGAGACTACCCCACAATGCTGTGCTGTTAGGAGAGCACGTGAAAGGGAGGTGAGAAGCCCTCGAGAAATCCTCCCCTTTCCGAAATTGGCTGTTACGGCAGTCCGATGGTTTGAGGGACCGTAGGATTGAGCCCCTACATTGGTCCGACTTCTTGGAAGCGTGTGATTCACGGGAGTTTAGAGTAGGGTGGACTACACTACTGGAAGCCTTGAGGGTTATTCTAGACTGCAGCGTGAAAAGGAGGGTGGATCAGTGTCGGGAACTGCCGAGGCGGTACGCTGGCGGAATCAATTAAGTTTGGGAGCTGAGCCGAATAAAGCTCAAAACTCATTTCTGTTTTGGTGACAACTAATTGAATATTGTATAAAGCGTTCATTATTATATACAAAATCAGTTACCTAAAAAGTGATTATGGCAAAATCAAAATCCTTGAAAAGTCCCTCTAAGAAGGGAAAAAAAGCACACTTTTCAGTGCGAACTAGTGAGACTGCAAGAGATTTCAAGTAGACTCGAGTGTCGTGGAGGCACTTGTCGAGCATTTGTCTGCGGCGAGAGGTGAAGCGTTATCGAGAAAGAATCTGACAGCCGTGAAGAAGAGGCCAACAATGGTCTCAAGTGAGTGTCAGACCGACTTATTGGTCGATGCTACTACAACCATGGAGACGGGTAAAGAGGCCGCTCCAAATAACGAGTGGCAAAAAGTCACAAAAAGAAATAGGAAAGCCGGGAATTGCGGTTCAAATCTCGAGCAGAGGACTGTCCAACAGACGGGGCAGAAATCAAATAACAAGCCCCGGCCGCTCAAGGACACACGGGAAAAAGCCCTATCAGGTCCTACGCCGATGTGGCCAATAGCAAGGGAAAAAGGAGAGTACAGACCAGAGCTTTCCTAGTATACCCAAAGCCGGGGAATGATTTAACTTCGGATGGTGTCAAATCACAACTAAAACGGGCCATCGACCCTAGAAAACTGGGAGTGGCAGTCCAAGGACTGAAGCCATTAAATAATAAAGGTGTAGCCATCGAGCTAAAAAGCATGTAAGATCTTAGTACCATGCGGGAAAAGATTATGGAAGTGTTGAGTGAAAAAGTAGAGGCTCGGGAGCCGACACGGTGGCTACCCCGAGTAATGATATATAACCTCCCGGGCACGGACGGTGAAGTAGAGGTCTTTGAGGACCTCAGGTGCCAAAACGAGATTCCAGAATGCCACATGAAGGTGGTCTTCAAGCTCAAAGGCAAAACGACAGATAAACACTGAGTGCTGGAAACGGCGCCGGAGGTGTTTAAAGCCCTTACGAAGAAGGGCAAGGTCAGTTGCGGCAGGCAAAATCACCATGTAAAGGAGTTCCTTGAATCCACAAGATGTTTTAAATGCTGTAGGTTCGGGCACCTGCAATCCATGTGCCTGGAAAAGGTGCAAACTTGTACCGTATGCGCGGGCGAGCACTCCTTTAAAGAGTGTGAGAAGAAGGAGACTTGCTGCGTTAACTGCATCAGGGCGAGCACTATATTCAAACTGAAATTGGGTTTCGGACACAAAACAGTTGACCTACGCTGCCAAAAGTATATGAGGGAATGCGAGCTTATTCGCACACTACCATTTATGGTTGATACGACCAACTGTAATGAGTATGGCATTTTGCAGGTAAACCTTGCAAGATCAAGGGCAGCAACTCTGGAGATATTAGAATGGTTGGAACTGAGTTCGTCCGACATCCTTCTCCTGCACTATCCCTATTTGGTGGACGGCGAGATTGCGGTTTTTTCACAGATATGGTCAGTGGCTCACATCACCGACCGAATGGTTGCGGTTGTCGTCACTAACACCAAACTCAGCGTCTGGATCAAACATGCGGATGATCATATAGTAGTGGTAGAAATCAGAGATCTGCGCCAATCGCTACTGATAGTGTCGGTTTATGTTCCTCCGAGAGCAGACATAGGCGGTTTTCTAGAGACTCTGGAAAATATCATACGGTTCCACACGAGAGTTCTCATAGGAGGAGACTTTAACACCAGGCATCAATTGTGGGGTCCCGAGTGTCCGTCTAGAGTGGGAACCAAGCGAGGGGAAGCTCTTGTGGAATTTCTCATTCGAAACGACCTTTTTATATTAAACGATGCTGCCTCCGGACCAACCTTCAAAACTGTGAATGGAAGGAGCTAAATAGATCTGTCGGTTACAACAGGTGGTCTAAAGTCACCCTTATCATCGTGGAAAGTAGTTGAAAATTGTATTAATGATCACAACTACATCTCCTTCAGGCTAGTTCCAAAACCCCTAAAAAGCAAAAATATTAGTAAGCTAAGACCAGGAAAGTATTGCCGTCAGAGATTGGGTGAAGACTTCAATAAAAAAGCATACGATCTCAACGAGAAAATCCCAAGAGCAAAAGAAGGCAGAGATCTAGATGAGGTAGTGTCAGACATTACTAAGGTACTACAGGAGATCTGCAACAGAAGGCTTCGGCCACGAACTAGCACGATTGCTAGGAAGCAGGTTCCATGGTGGGACGATGAGTTGACGACGCTATGGAGCAAAACGTGAACGTTGAGCAAACGGTATCAGAAATGTGCCGACTCCGATGAGCACAAAGCCAGAAAAACGCTGTACAATAGATCTACGGCCCAGTATAAATGACTCATACTTGATAAAAAAAGAGTCAAACTGGGATAAATTCTGAAAAATACAATAAGATTTAAGATGTGGTCGTTGCCATACAAAATAGCAGTTGGAAGCGCTGTTAAAAGTGTACCATTGAGTAGCGTCAAATTGCCTGACGGAACTCTGAGCAGCAACGAGGAGGACAATAGTAGCTGAACTTTTCCCGATAGACGAAAAGGATCATGAAAATAGTGAACAATTAGGCATGAGGAGACTAGCGAACTCCTACTGCAGTGTAAATAACGATCGGCCTTTCAAGGAAAGTGGAAATAAGGTAGGTAGTTAAATCCCTGGCAAAGAAAGTCTCCGGGACCCGACGAGATCCCGGCTGGGGTGGTGCAAACTATTTTCGAGAGAAATCCCGGAATGTTTGTACTCTTTTTCAATAAATGCCTTTTTCTAGAGCATTTTCCAAGATCTTGGAAACATTCCAAGCTGGTCCTGTTCCAGAAACCGGGAAAGAACCCGACTGAAGCGCGTTCTTATAGGCCGATTTGTCTACTTAGTTTTGGCAAAGTACTGGACAAGCTCCTTACACAAAGGATTTACTACCACTTGGTGAAGTCCAAGGTGCTTCACCCAGCCCAACATGGCTTTAGGCCGAGTAGTTCATGCGACACGGCACATGTGTGTCTCAACGACATGATTCGGTATTTCCGTAGGAGCAAGGAAAGTACGTCAGTCTAATTTCACTAGATGTCCAGGGTGCTTTTGATAGCGTGTGGAGACCAGGTGTCATGGTCCTCCTCGTTCAAGCATGATGTGACCTCAATATATATATATATATATATATGTTGGTAAAGTCCTATCTGGAAGAGAGAAAGATTATTTATAATGACTCGGGAGAAAATCTAGTTTTCGAATCCAGCAGAGGTGTACCGCAGGGGTCATGTAGTAGATCACTATTCTGGAACATTGTTGCAGTCAGCGCATTGTGACTGGACATGCCGGATGATACGAGGCTGATCGCCTTCTCTGAGGCATGCTGCTGGTCGCAGCAGGTGACAAAAGAGCAAATTCGAGAAAAATACGGAAAAAGCCCTCAATTGACCCAGCGATACGGTGGTCCTCACGGTCACCAGAAGGCGCAAACTTAAGCGACCGCCTGTTTTCAAATGGGACGGAACTTCCATTAAGTTCGTGCAGGAGTTAAAATTCGTGGTAGTGAAATATGATAGCGCACTCACCTTCAACTCCCATCTTAAGGAGGAGGTTAGGCAAAATATTGTGAATGTCACAATGGCATTCCAATGGACGGCGAGAGTCTTTTTCGGGTGCTTGCCTGGGCTGCTTAAACGCCTTTACAGGAGTGGAACTGAGAGATTGTCTCTTTTTGGTGTAGGGGTTGGAATGTAAAACCTTCTGTGGCCACCTACAAAGTCTGCAAAGACCGGCACAAATGGTATTCACAAAATGCTGCAGGACTGTTTCTACGGCTGCTGTACAAGTATTAGCGGGAGTCCTACCGCTAGATATAAAAGTAGGCATAGAATATGAAAAGCTTATGGTATTGGTAGAACGCAGACCACATATCTTCCACGAAATGAATCTGCGGCCAGAAGTTATTGAGCAACTGGTTGATATTATGCAATGTCATGCAGCGGAAAGGAGCAGTGTACTTTTTGATAGCGAAAGGCCGACTGGTGAGAGTCTGGAAATCTTCACTGATGGATCCGGCATTGATGGCAAAATTGGTTTAGGGTTCTCCATGGTCTACTTTGGGCAAGAGATTGGCACATACGGTACTAGACTCGGTGACGAAAATTTTTTCAGGCGGAAATATCGGCGCTGGGACTGGCACTGGATTGATTCAAAGCTAGACCGGGCAACAGCACTTGCCATTTATATAGTGACTTCTTGTCCTCCCTTTATTCTCTGGCCGATCCAAATAACCACAACATCTTGGTTAATAAGGTAAATGACTCTTTCCGGGAATCTACCAGAAACAGAGAGGTACATCTGCACTATGCACGTGCTCATTCTGGTACTTTCGGAAGAAAAAGCTGATGAACTGGCGAAAAGAGGCTGCGAATTTGCCAGAGCCAACGCTGGACCTGTCCCGGCCAAGGTCGCACCTTCTCAAGGTTCTGCGTAAAGAAGCACTGCGTGTAAGCCAGCTATGATGGGAAAGGGAAGAAATTGATCGCCAGACCTTCAGATTCTTTTAAGCAGTGTCTGAAAAAAGAGTTTTTGGAAATGCTATCATTGCCGAAATAGTGACAGGACACAGGCGTGTTCCGGAATACCTTCATAAACGAGGGTATCCGATTAGTAAGTTATGTCGCTCATGCATTGTGGTGGGAGACTGCCTCCACTTTGTGCTGTCTTGTACCAGGACCACAAATGAAAGGAGCAAGCTGGTGTACGATAGCGATAGCTTAAGTACCATTCTGGACCTGCACAACTGGTCGATCTTGAAGAAGATCATGTCCATTGTGTATCCACAGGAATAGTATAGGAATTGACGATAAAATAGACTTATAAGATTTGATGGAAAGACGAAGTACAAATCTTTCACGAGGTGTACTGTTAGCCAATTTTAGAGAGTGAATGCGGGGGATAATTCTCGCCTCATCAAGGTATGATTCTATGGCTCATCTATCAAAGCAGGTGGCGACTGTTGGATGATAGATTTAAGTTTACCATCTTCGAGTGCAAGGCATCAAAATTAGTTATAGAAGCCTCGCAAACACGATCCTCTTCTGTACACCTTGCAAGGCTTGTTGGCTGATGCGAGCAATGTGCAGTCGAGTGTTATCCTTCTGATAAAGGGCATTGGGTACCTTAGTGGACTGTTGCCGGTTGCAGCACATCATCCACATAACGTTGAGTTGCCATAGTGCCGTGAAAACGAAGTAGAAGTGACTTAGAATCATACACAATGGCGCCGCAAATCATGATAACGCGTTGTCACACGGTAGGGCGTCCCACAATTACTACAGGAAGGGACCTGTCTCCATGTTGTCGCCACACACGTACGCGCTGGCTATCATTGAAGAAATAGAAGCGTGATTCATCTGAGAAGACAATTCTGTGACACTCCGTCGTCCACACAGTTCCTGTCCTGCACCATTCTAGACATTGCTGTCTATGTTGTGGGGACAGTAGCAGTCCTCTTGACTAACGGCATGAGAGCCGGCCAATAACAATCAGTCGACGGCTATTGGTTTTACTTTATATGGAAGCATCCAGTGTATCTTTCCCAAGGTGCAGAATTTCGGTAGACGTGCTTTGTGGAGCCACCATCGTTTCCCGTCGGACGCATCGATCCACACTTGCTGACGTCACTCTGGCTGCATCGGCACCCCACAAACATTCCACAGTTCCATGTTCCAACCATTTTCACTAAAGCTGGAGCACTGTGGTCGCTTCCAGGTGTCTGTCATCTGAGATTTGCCGTAAAAGCCTTCCTGCAATTCTCAATCCAATCACCACGCTCCTCTGTCTGCTGGAACTAACTTCGTCGACGATGGCCTGACATTCTTTGCAATTACACGTATCCTTTGCGACAAGAATAAAATTTCAATGATTATTTTTCAAGCAGCAATATCGGCGCGAATATTGCCCACCCTGTAGATTCCTCACCTTATATCTTATCCTACGTGCGCTGGAGAGCTGCGCATTTCACATCATTTGCATAACTCGGTGAGTTGCGTCTGCCCTGAAATGTGCACAATTTTCGGACCACTCCTTCTTAGTGTTGCATTTTCAAGTCGGTAAGTGTATAAATTCAAATTAATAAACTGAAATTATATATAGGTTTTATAAATTATCATTTCGATTATCACAATACTTAATTTTAAACCAGTCTTAATATACATATTGTAGTGGTATTAGATTTTCAAAAAATTTTGTATTTTTATAACTAAATATAATCATAAATTACCTTTTTGCAAAAAATAATATAATTACGTATTTCTTCTATAAATGAAACTATATACAAATAAAATTTTTATAAAAAAATTTTCCAATTTAAAAAAAATTATTCGTGTATAAAGCTAATAATATAATAAACGTTAGATACGATTAAAATATTAATTATGAAACTTATTATATTTAAATTTCTACCAGATGAAAAATATTTATTGCAATTATTAATTAGTACAATCTTATAGTTCATTTAAATATCGTGAGAAACTCAACAGACAGGCGAAAACATCTGTTTCAGATTATTTTACAAACACTCCAGAGATTTACTTTAGTGATTTGTGTAATAAAACCGCGAAAATGATACAAATGATTTAAGATAATTTGTATTTCAAAAATGTCAATTTCAAAGGTATTTAAAATTTTCTAAGGATTAAAATGAGCAGTTCTATCCCAAATAAAAATATAATTCTAAAATAATTTGTCAATAATGCATTCAAGTACGTTTTAGACAAATTTTGTGCAGATAGAAAAAAGTGTATTCTATTGTGTTTCAACAGACAAAAATTTGAAAAGAAATTGCTTTGCGACCAGTTCCGCACATTTAAATGAAATTATTGTATTCTAGAATTTTAGTTCAATATGTACTCTTCCTAGGTTTTTTATTATTTGGAAACTTCTCTTGTACATAAAGAGTTTTTATGAATTAATTAAAATTTTATATGCTTATAAAAAAAGCATAATCAATAAAGTACTCTGTGAAACAATTATTTAATGTGTTTAATATCTATATATTATTATCTATATATTGATTATAAAATCTCTTATATTCAAACATTTTTACATTGCATTTCCCGCTCTTTCTGACATTTTTTTATTTTCAATGATTGGTAATCAACATTGCTCAAAAGAATTGTTGATGATAATCATGAATAAGCATAAATTGGAATGCATACGGGTAATAGAAATTAAAAATACTGTATATGCTTTAGACAATAGAAAGAATGTGGAAATGTATTTGCAATATGCTTCTGACTGCTGATTAATAGCCAGTAAACACAACACACACCTCATTATTTTAAACTACGTTGAAGTGACATATGAACAGGTACTTTTTTTCTGTCTACGTACATGTCATATCAGTGGAAGGGCATTGAGTCAAATGAAGCTTATAATTGAAATATGTACTTTCAACACAATAGTTTATTCGACAGAGACAAACTCAAACTGGTTGCTGAATAGTTCACGATCTGGCCTTCGGTTAAACATTTCATGAGCTAGATTTCTACTTCAAGTATACATGTTTTTAATGAATCGTAATCCAGTTTAAGTTTCATTCCAAATAAAATAAAATTTTAGGCATTTTAAGTTATCACTGTAAGTTTTGATTTAATTAATCCTAACTGGTGTACAAAATGACAGTCGAAAAACAAATAAAGCAATCAGGTGAGTCAGGTATATATTCTGCTACCTCTCAGTTACAAGAATGACTCTTTTCTTCATCAAGCCACAAGGGTTCTTGGAAAACACGCTTCATAGCAATATTTTAGTCAATGATAAACATTTTGCTGCCATTTCTTTTCTCTTTTACGTAATTTGGTCAATTAAATGGAAAAAAAATATATTGCTCAAAATTTGACGCAAGATGTTTAATATAGTGTATGATTTCTTGGATTAACTTTTTGATTTTGTTGCTCACCTAATATTATGCATGTTATGAAGTTACTCTTAAGATTTCATTGAATACAGTTCTATTCTGAAAAGATTTGGAAATTCTGAGCTTAAGACAGTATAAAGAAGTACAGTATAGCTGCAAAGCGTTAACCGTGTATGTGTCCAACATGTTCGATGGGATTCATGTTGTAGAAGCATATTGAATTCTCCGCACGTTATATTCTTTCTGCTTCATACATGTTCTCCATACGAAAAGTTAAATGAGTTCTTGTCTTAGAAATATTCAAAAGGGTAGTCAACAAGAGATCTAAATATTCGTTTTGCACTTCTCTGCTATGAATTGCCAGTTCAATTGATGCGCACGCCCTTCTGTTGACTTTTTTGATTCCAGGAACGTTGATTTGCATATGAATTTTTTTCCTGCTTTTTCTGCGATGTTTTAAATATTGGATATTTTATTTGATGTCTGTTATTACTGCAAGTATCTGCAAAATTTCTCAAAACTATAAGCTATTTCTTCTTTTTTTTTATTGCTCAGTTTTTTCCCACCGTTGACAGAAATTTCACTTAGTCAATTTTGGTAATGTGATTAACCGCTTTGGGCTACTACTTCAGGAAGCTTCCACACCAATCTCCTGTAATTGAAAATGAAAGAAGAACATCTAAATTAGTAAAAAATTTCAAGTCCCCATATGAGATTTAAGAAAATCAATTCCTTATCGAATACACATTTAAGTGTGGTAATTATTGTGTTCATACTCATCCTGATTCATATTTTATTTTTTTTAATTCACTAGCTATTGTGAAAGTATGTTTCTTATTTTAAAGAAATCCAAGAAAGAAAGACGAAAGTGGATGACATAAGAGTTGAGCAAAAAAATTTATCTTTACGTAAATGTGCTTATATATTGTGCTCATTTTAACATATTTTAACTATTGTATTTGTAATTTTTAAAATGATTTCCTTGATTTTGTAAGGCTTAAATAAATTTGAATTAGTGACAATTACTAATACAAACTAACTGTCAAGATTTGTCGCCGTAATGGTGGTTTTACTACATGTTTTTATCATTTAATCTGTTGATAAATTGCTATTCGCGGGAATATCAAATCATTTAGAATTTCATTTAGATTCGACTGAAATGGAATTTGGATCATGGATTGCTTTCTGAAAGAGTTCCCGAGACGTGCAGTTGGATTGACGAACCTGACGATGATGATGAGGATTTCATTCCAGAGTCTCCTCCAGAAGATACTTTACCATTGCAAGAAACGGAATCTGGGATGTTGCCACCTGATAAACATAAAATATTAAAGCAAAATGATCTAGAAATGAAAGAAGCCGAATCACTTCCTCCTGTTATGAAACCTATTCCTATAGCAATAAAAAGACTTCTATATAGAGGTTAGTGACATATTATTATGCTAATTAGGAAAACTTATTTAAGATTAATTTAATTAGTAGTACATAGTTTATAGCTAATTGTCTGGAACTTTCGTACAGCTCTTTAATATTCATTAATGTTTTAAATTGCATTTTCTTTTTGACAGTGTGTGGCTATATTCAAGTGTCGTAAAGAAAGAAACAATTTACCGATAGAAATCTCTCCAATGTAAACCTCCCGATAAATGCAACCATACCTAAACTTTCCTATAAATGTCAATGCAAAAGTATACCATTTCAAATTTTTTACAGCGACCAAGATTGAATTTGAATAAGAGAGAGAGAGCTCCAAATAGTACAGTCCAAAATCTAAGCTAAGGTGTGCCTTTAACTTAATTAACTCTTAAGTCTAATATTCTTAAAGTTTTATCTATCCTGAAAAATAAATCTAATAATTCAACATGAATAAAGGTACAATTGTGCTTTTAAAATACCATTTACTTTTCACCTGAATGTGATTTAAGAAAAGAATTACAATAATAGACTCATAAAGAAAAGCTTTCTCAAATATATTACCTTCTAATATGAAATGACAATTTAGAAAATTAGAAGGAGTTTTTTATTTCCCAGTTACAAAATTCTAAGTGAAATTTGTGATGTGATTAAAGATTATTATGTTAAGAAATTTTCCTGCTAATGGATGAGACAAAAAGAAAAGTGAATGCTGGAGACATATATTTCCCTAAAACAGATATAAATAATTCATCCTTAAAACGTAGCAGTAGCTTCAATTCTGGAAAACAATATTATCTAACAGATTCTCGAATGTTGGATTTCATTTAGATTTAAAAATGACTACGCTCCAGTACCTGACCTAAATATAATATATTTTATAAAGTCGAATATTTTTTAGTTGCAATGCTAGTTTTTCTTTTAAAAATTTATTGAAACGACGTCAGTAGTTTTCTATCCCTGAGAAAATTACTTTTTCCAAAAACAGACAATAATATAACAAAAGCGGTGAAAATGATAGAAAATTTTGTTTAAAGCTTCATTATGTATTTCTTCCAAATGCTTATATTACTTTTCCCAACTTATTTAATAATATAATAAAATGTTTAAAAATAAAGACTGGTAGATAAATCCTCCTTTTTATAAACCAATACTCCAGAGAAAACAACAATAGTATTTATTTTTTGAACATTTTATAGAATTTCAGTTTAAGAACCATATATTATGGTTGAAAATTTGTATATTAATACGTTCGTTGGACTAATTATACCTCATTCCGTAGTCGTTGGCCACGTAAGTTTGAACTGCACAGAAAACAATGAAAATTGTTATGTTGACTACACTTACTATTCTCCAAGTTGTCTGCAGTGGATGCTTGATAAGAATTCTACCCCTGTAATAGTGAAAAATAAATGTTCCTATCCTGAAGCTTGGACATAAGTTGCTGACATTATCTCTTAGTGTCCCTTTAACTACAAAGGAGAGGAATTAATAAAAGACTCGCCTTACAGCTCTGAGAAAGGAGCTTTTCGATTTTAAAAATAACTTTTTTTGTTTTTTGGAACTGCCATGGTTTGTGTACTCATTTTAATGTCATCAAATGTGAAATTGCAATTCATATGAGAAAATGTTTTTGAGGTTTAGCAGTCACATTTCCATGCTTGGGTTCAAATATTTCAGAAAACATTGTAGTGATGATAGTGCAATATCTTAATGTGTATATTTACATCAAATATAATATTTACAATCCTAGCTACCTACTCAAAACTACTCTGCAGCATTTAGTTGTGAGAATTCACACTCCATGTTTAATTATAGCTTGTAATTACAATCACTGGATGTTATCCGTCAAGAAAAACTTGATACCTTAATTGATCAGTTGTTTATTCTGTTTTAGTTGCTCGGTGACATTAACGAAAATAATTATTTGTGGAAAAAGGGTGATATTAATTCTCGTAGTCTTAGACTGAACAGTTTACTTCAGATATCTGTCTCTGCTGAACATCGACATGAAAACATGTTTAAATGTATCCATAAGAACTTTTCATTTCCTATTTCATCAATGTTTCCTTTTGTTCTACATTACATGTGTCATTGTTGAATTTATTTGTTAAAAGTTATCTGCAGAACAGTTATTGCTTTCCTTATCTCACCTTTAAGACTAGAAGTTATTGTGTGCGACAGCATATAAGCACTTACGTGAAAAGATAGATTGTATGCTTTTTACACAACTGTTAGTTGTTAATAAGGAAATATTATTGATAGGGGTATCGAAGAAGTAATTCATATGACCACTTAAAACATTATATATGTGCAGCAAACATGACAATTCAAAGAATTCTTCTAGATCATTCTGGCATTGCAAACCATTAGTTTTCCATTATTTAGAATTCTAGAAAACATATTTTAGTACCTGGCGGTGTGAATTTCTCCATTCATTTCGTGTTTATCTTCCTAAATTCCTGCAATTTTTTTCAGAATTTTGTTTTTAAATTTCACATTGGAATATATATAACCGATATTTTAATTCAATCTAAGGGTGTCCCTCAACATTCTATTTTAAGCGTCACAATTTTTATTACTTTCAGGAGTAACATCCTTCATCATCAGTTCATTGTACATTGTTTAATGATGACGTGCAAATATCGAGCCAGAAATTAAACATGCATTTAATCAAAAGATAACTACAAATAGCTGTCAATGTACATGAGGCATGATAAGCAGAGAATGGCCACACTCTATCTTCTAGAAAAGCAGTTATATCCATTTCTGCAAGAAAAGCTATGCATATCTTTATAAATTCTGTGTGGCGCAGCTTCCCCTATTTTGGACTTCATGCCTTAAAACCCAATTAGCCAACTATCTTGGCCTGAATCTGATAGAAAACGTTCGGCATATATTTGGATGACACAAAACTTCGATATGATATTTATATTTGGAAATTGCAGTTTTTTCTTGTTTTGTTTTCTTGAGAATAGAATTTTGTTGTTGTTGCATTCGCATACTTCCTTATACCTAGTCCTGAATTTGGTTCTACCAGTTATATAAAAGCAGATGGGTGAACTGCGATTTAAAAAAATATTTTGCTTTTTTTCAATTTATAAAAACATTTCCTTATCTTTTTTTTTCCTTCAAAAAACGTACTTACAAAAAAATGAATGTCTAATCTTTTTAGACATTCATTTTTTTCTTGATCGATGTCTCAAAACTTTTTTTTCCTCATTTAAAAGCAGGGACCAAGCAAAAAACTCCCAATATTTGGCCTGTCATCTCTGAGATATCATTTCAGTTGGAGGTCATTGCGACCACGACCTATTTAACGTTCCTCAGCCGTCCTTAAAGAACACAATGGATCTTCGGTTAATCCAGGATTCGAACTGACTACCTTGTGATAATAAGTACAACGTCCTAATCAACAATGCCACCGTGGCTTTGGATAGGACTTTGTAATGTCATATCAACAATATTATTTTATATATTGAAAATACGTACATAGAACTTTTACATCTAGTAACACAAGCCACATTTCAAATCTCGCATCATTTTCTTACTGTAGTAGACATTCATTTTTGATGAACTCATAGGGACCTTTAGAGAGTTTTTAAAAATAGAAAGTTCATAAATTAGGAAAAAATGTATTGGAATATTAAGATCTGTTCTTTTTACCAAAGTACACTACTGGCCATTAAAATTGCTACACCAGGAAGAAAGGCTGATAACAAAATGATATTTATTCGACAAACATATTATACTAGAAATAACAAGTGATTAAATTTTCAAAAAATTTGGCTGGATAGATCCTGAGAAATCAGTACCCAGAACAACCACCTCTGGCAGTAATAACAGCAGTAATACCCCTGGGCATTGAATCAAGCAGAGATTAGATTGCATGTGCAAGTACAGATGCCCATGCAGCTTCAACACGATGCCACAGTTCATCAACCGTAGTGACTGGCGTTTGGTGACGAGCCAGTCGCTCGGCAACCATTGACCAGACGTTTTCTATTGGTGAAAGATCTGGAGAACGTGGTGGCCAGGACAACAGCCGAACATGTTCCGTATCAAGGAGGTCCGTACAATACCGGCAACATGCGGTCGGGCATTATCTTGCTGAAACGTAGGGTTTCGCAGGGCTCGAATAAAGGGTAGAGCCACGGGTCGTAACACACTAAAAATGTAACGTGCACTGTTCAAAGCACCGTCATTGCGAACAAGAGGTGACCGAGACGTGTATCCAATGGCACATCAAACCATCGCACCAGGTGATGGGACAGTAGGACGATGACGAATGCACGTTGCCAGTGTGCGTTCACCACGATGCCGCCAAATACGGATGTGACCATCATGATGCTGTACACAGAACCTGGATTCATCTGAAAAGATGACGTCTCGCCATTCGTGTGCCCAGGTTCGTCGTTGATTACACCAATGAAGGCGGTCTTGTCTATGACGCAGCGTCAAGGGAAGCCGCAGCCATGGTCTCCGAGCTGAGAGTCCATGCTGCTGCAAACGTCGTCGAACGTTCGTGCAGACACTTATTGTCTTCCAAACGACCCCGTTTCTTGACTCACGGCTCGTGACGTGGTTGCACGATCCATTACAGCCATGCGGATAATATGCCTGTCGGCTGCTAGTGATAGGTGGCCGTTAAGATCCCGCATGGCGTTCCGTATTACCGTCCTGAACCCATCGATTCCCTATTCTGCTAACAGTCATTGGATCTCGACCGACGCGAGCAGCAGTACTGCAATAAGATAAACCGCAATCCCGGTACGCTACAATTCGATCTTTATCAAAGTCAGAAACGTGTTGGTACGCATTTTTCCTTCTTACATGAGGCATCACAACAACTTTTCACCAGGTAACAAGTTCAAATGCAATTTGTGTATGAGGAACAGGCTAAACAATTTCCTCATTTAAACACAATGTAGGTGTCGCTACTGGTGCCTGCTTTGTCTGAATGCGCTGAAAAGCTAATCATTTGCATATCACAGCACCTTCTTCCTTTCGTATAAATTTCACGTCTGTAGCATGTCGCCTTCTTGGTGTAGCAATTTTAATGGCCATTAGTGTACTTTTCCTTTATAAGTAAATACTATGAGAATAAATATCCAGAATACATTGTAAGAAACGCATGCAAAATAAGATTCGTAATTAAATATAGTTCTAACTTTCACTTTATAGACGAGGAATCAAGCAAAGTAATTATTTATTTTTTTCTGTTTAAAAACTGCGATTAAAAAAAAATTATTTTGCATTTTTTCAATGTATAAAAGCCTTTTCTTATGTTTTTTTCCCCTTCAAAAAGTACTTAATCTTTTTAGACATTCATTTTCTTCTTGATCGATGTCTCAAATTTTTTTTTGGTTCTTCATTCATCATTCTCAATAATTCCATCACTCGATGTTTCGTCCGCACATATCACATCTGAGTCTATATTCAAAAAATCCTCTAAAGAAATTTTAGGCAGCAAAGGGGTTCTTTGTCAGATTTTATGCATAAGTGACTTTTTTTTTTTAACATTTTTAAAGCATCTAAGTTGAAATATTTTCCTATGAAAAACAGAGGCAGTTTCTCTGTTCCATTCGTGTTGGCAGAGATCAACGCTGTAATTCTTTGCTTCGTCTTTTCACCCCTAAGATTTATCACCTTTAAAGTTAAGTGCTCTTGCGGACAAGATCTTAAAAACAAACCTGTTTCGTTCAAGTTGAAAACATATTTTACATAAGATTCAGAAAGTAATGATCAATGCCAATTCTTTCTGTTCAATTTCCAAAAATTTACTGGCATCTCTTTTACTACACAATTTTCCAAAGCTCAAACAGTGCTTGATTTTCAATTTTTGAAGAAAACTATTTGATGCTTTAAAATGCTATGTTCCGCTTCATAACAAAGAAGTTTGATTTCTTTTTTATGACATCAGCATCAATAAGAATATTCATTTCTTTCATTTTTCTCAGCCGAGAAAGAAAAGCTTTTATCAGATTAAAATACTTTGCTTTACAATATTTTCTTGAGGGCGCACTTTTGGTGGTACAATTTCCTTTAATTCTAAAGATATTTCTCAAGTTTTTAAAATTGTCGAGATTTTGTTCTTTAAAATTATATGATTTCTGGCAATTTTTGTCTTTAATAATTTTTCGTCCAGTTCTTCTAGAATTTTCTTGCTTACTTCTGATATTCATATTCGTTTCTTTAACTGCGACAAATCCTAAATGGAATGCGTTCTATCACCATCTCGAAACACGAAACTTCATAATTTGAGTTGTTCAAATGAAATGAAACCAACTACAGAACAACGGAACTCAAACTTTAAAGTCCGCACTCTTTCTATGCTTTCACGTACCGAAAGATTTTTCACCTTTCTACATTCTTAGGAGAGGACACTAGTTGAATTCGGTAAGACCGTTCTTTACTGTCTAATGTCCATACGTCTACGACTATTATACATAAAATGCCTGGAATGCCTGCACTTGTCTCTTCATTTTCCAAGAATGAATGAAGTTCTCAAGTGTTGTTTAAACAAAAACTCCAAAAAATCTAAAAGTATCAGATCACAGATCATAAAATAATAATAATAATAAAAACTTTGTCAGAAATGAACGTTTGCAAAAAAGAGATTTTTCAAAACTTTAGTTCGTAAATGGGAATTAAAATTATGTGTCCATAGTTTCAGAGTAGAGTCTAGCGTTCACAAAAACACAAGAGTTCGTAAATTAGAGATGTGTTAAAATGAGTGTCTAATGTAAAACCCTTTTTCATTAATTAGCATTTAATTAAACTGCTGCTCTGACATTTTCATTTTCTTTACATCATTCTTGCTTTTGGAAGGATATACAACAATATAATTTGTGTTCAATTATTACTTTCTTGATAATTTGCGTAATCCTTTTATTATTATATCAATTTGCTACCATACGTAGAGCATTTTATTAATATGGACTATTGTCGGATGTTCTGAAAATCTTAACAAATTTATTTGCCATTAGATTGCTTCTATCTATCACCATTGCATAAAGTGTAATGTCAAATGCTTACACTAGATTTTCTTAGATTAATCTATATAAAATCATTAGAAAGGGCTTAGAATGTATTTTAATGATAAGTTCCATAAATTTGTCTTGGTCCTAGTTTTTTTTTTTTGAAAATTTAATTTTTTAGTGAAAAATATTTATTTCATTCTCTAGGTATCAGCCGTGAAGGTGAAGGAAAGAGTCGTTATTTAACTGAACGATATAAGAAAGACCCTGAAGACAAATTTTATTTTCCAATCACCAGCTCTTGGGAGTATGGCTGGACATACGGTGAACCTGGACAAGAACTGAAGTGTCCTGACTACGGTCGTAAGAATATCATTAGAGATTCTTTCTTTCGAAGGAACGATCCTCAATTGAAACCAAGAGATTAACATATTGTATGAAAGAAATTCATCTAACTTTCTCAGAACGCATATTTCCTATTGAAAGACATGCTTCTTGCTATAGTAGCGTGTTTCTTATTGTTATAAGTAAATGGTATATTTAACTTTATTTCTGAGAATCAAAGGAGAAATCTATATTTATATTAAAATTAATGCTTTTTTTAATTTAATATTAGGAGAAACTTTTCAAATATATTTTAAAGAGACATTTTTTAAATGCATGTGTATTTACTAATAGCATTATTAAAATTTTATGCAATAAATCCGATAAAAATTATTAGAGTTGTTTTTTATTTGTTTGTTGTTGTTGTTACTTATCTCAGATTGTCTAGTAAGGCTAGACAACCCCCATAGAAAGTAAAAATATCTAAAATGTCTAAAAAATGAGTGTACGGTTTCTAGTCCACCATCGGGCGCCTCCCCAGGTGGCGGATAGGGGAATGCTTCCCAGATATGGGTGGTACCGGGTAAATGAAATACCTGGGGCGAACCAAACTAAGCATGCAATGTTTGTCTCAGAGTGAGCGACTTCTACAGCGTCTGCTCTCCATGTTAGGAGCGGCTGGCTTTTGGGGGCTAAGTCATACTTCAACCTCAGGTGCCCCCAGACCATCGGGTCCTTGAAGATGCTCACTTATTCTTCACTTCTCTCTTTATTTATTTGCTTTTGGTCAATGTTTAAAACTTATAAAAAATACAATATTTATAAATAAGAATCAATTTCTCCGCGTAGCTTATTTTATTTCTATGTTATGTTATTTCGTTCATGACAATTTGCGAATTTTTCTTTAATTTGTGTTATCACACTGAAAATTTTAGAAGGTTCAACTACTCATTATATTAAAATCTTATTTTTTTCAATTTTAGAAGAAACTTAATCATAGAAAATTAGAAATATACATTAAAGATACTATGGAAATTTGATGACAATCTTGTTCATAAAACAAGCAGTCAAACTGGATTATATCAAAGAAATTTCTATATAGAAAAGTATAAAAATAATTGCTTAATATACATTAGTGTGGCTTTAAATAAAAAAACTGCTAAACTTCTGATAATGTACATAAATGTGATACGAGCATTAGAAAGTGGTTAGTTATTGGATCTCGGTGTGCAGATCATTCCCTCTCTAACAATCGAGGATTTAGATCTTATAAATGTTAAAATTTTAACAAGGTATGGAGAATAAAAATTTTTTACTAGCTTCGAAGAAGTTGAATAAAGGAAAACAATATGCTATCAGTCATAGTAATGATGTATAGGCAGCTAATATTGTAAAAAAATATGTATGTAGATTGGTGCAATGAAACATGTAATTAACAAAGCTATATCCGTGTTTTTAAGAATCTACAGAAGGTATTTCTAATGTTTTTATATCACCAAATGTATTAATTAATGCAGTTTCATCGCTACTTGATTATAAGCGCATCAAAAATATCATTAGAAGAAATAAGTCAAGATTGGCATTTATATATCGGGGGGGGGGGAGGTGATGGTAGCCAAGGGGTTAGGCCATCGGATTTCTGTCCCGAAGGCTGAGTTCAATTCCCAATGATTTCAAAGACCCACCGAATGCATGCGATGGACATGCTCGTTAAATCTGTGGAATTGAAAGTCCTGTGTTCGGTCGTTGAGTAGTTACCATGGGTGTAATGGTCTGGAGAAAATTTCCTTCCCCTACAGATTTAAGCCAAAATTGAAGGAGTGTATCCTCTGCTGATGCTACCTATTGGAGACATACTTTCATCCTCGCGGTAGTCTGATTAATTGAAAAACGTACCCTTCTGACTTAATTTCGCATAGCTGTCGTCTAGCGAGCTTGGCTTGTCCAAATGTTATAATTAGTAAAGCGACAACATTTACATATGGAGGCTATAGAATTCGAGAATATTTTTAATCCAAAGCAGTAATTTATATTCTCGAACTTTTTAGCTGTAAAACACAATGATATAAAATTTCAAGAGATAACTTATTTAGATTATATATACGGAGTTAAACTCTCGAAGAAATTGATTACTTTTGTCTACAAGTGTAATATTCTTGTTTATTATTTACCACAAATAAAATATGATGTATGACGCCACCTATCATGTAAAAGCGATATCAAATTCCTTGTTTGTAATAATATTTTCAAGTGAGATCACTTGTAACAGGATTAGGCGTCATCATTTCTCTAAGAGATAATGAGAATCAAAATATATTTTATTTTTTTCGACTGGTCTCCTGATAGTTTTTAGATTTCACTTTAACCTAGTTTATGTGAGAGAGGTTGAGGGACCAGCAACTCTAGGTGATCTGTTCAAAGTTCTGTATTATTTCCGTACCACTTTAATGACTCCGAAACCCATAAAGATATTTTCTAATATTAGGGAGAAAGAGTATATAATGATACAAAAATTTTAAATACAAAATGCCTTCAAATATATAAATTCTCATTAATTTCGTTTAGTTTATTATTTCAAATTTGCTTCTTAATTGAAAAAGGCCATTATTTTTATTTGGTATAAGAATTAACTATACTATTCAGAGAAAATAACAAAATGCTCATTCATAATTTTATATTCGGAATAATTAGGGAACTCATAAACATCTACACAATTTGGAGACATCTATACATTTTTTATGTTTGGTTTTTTATAGAATAATATTTCTTTGTTAGTAAATTCACACAATTGTAATGATATAACCATTCTTACAAAACTTTGGTTATATTAACTAACAATTTACTTCACATATAATCTGTTATCGTAATTTAGTTATTTTCTGCACATTAAGGAATCTCACAAAAAGAGTAAAATAAATTTATTTGATAAATAATTTAAATTTTATTTTTTAAGAAATAAAGGAAAAATTTTTACCCATCGAAAGCATATTTGAAATTAGAATTTTCAAACTGAATTTTTGATACTTACTAAATACCATCTTTCTATTCTTTAATTTTACGCGTATCTTAAGTCAATAAAATAACCGACTTCTTATCACGCATAAGACGTGGTTTACAATGACTGCGTTTCCCCAAGCATATATCTGTTATTCCTAAATGTAATACAAATAATTTTGTTGGGCAAAAACCTTAAAAACATGTGAACCAGGAAATGGGATAAGAATATTAGAGATTAGGAATAAGAAAAAAAATGGGATGAAAACTTTCGCATATTCGCGAAGATGCCAAATGTTAAATGAAGAAAGTTGGAATATTTATTAAAATATCTTTAACAATTCTTAGTGAGCAATTTTTATATAACTTTTTTTATAAAATTATATAAAAATCTTTATATTTAAATTGTTTTACAAAGGAAAATATATTCTTCCCAAGATACCACTTTGAATAAAGTTAAATACTAATCATGATTTTCAAATTTAGTGTTATTTAAAATAAAGGAAATTTATTAATTTTAAATCTTATATGAAACTCAATTATATGTGCAAGAAATCATAAAATAATTTTTGAGAGATTGTATATTTTACTTGCAATGTTGGAGTCACGTCACGAAAAGCCTGGCACTAAAATCTTTCTAAGATATTATTTATGACGTTTTTGACGTTATTTAAAAAATAACATCGTATTCTAAAATGTTGAAACATAAGAAAAAATATTGGTACAAATAATATCTAAAGACTACCAGTAAATGTAACTGGATACATTTAAAAGAGTATAAAAATGTTATTTAGGAAAACTTTTTCAAATTTTGCGGATGAACCTTCTGTATCATCTATTTCGAAAAACGATTATTGATTTTTCAAATCGGTAAAGGATCTTCAATGGTAAGTATCGGGTATGATTTGAAGCAGCAGATTCTGATAGCGATAGCTTTGACAGTGATTATTTACAGGCATTCATATCACGTGTTTAATCCAACGCGTTTTAATAGTTTCAGCAAAAAGATCCGACTTTCACACACACACCAAATACTATTATCAAATATTGCCAAAAGCGGTTTTTTGATATCAACGCTTACTACTGGTCATTAAAATCAATTGACAAGAACATTATAAAATACACTTGGAACAGCTAAGAGTTTGCAAAGGAATACTTTTATTTACCTTGTATTTCTTCGGAAAGTCAAATATAATAAAAATTTCATTTAATATGCTTTTCCACCAAAATATCTTTACGTATAAGAGAAGTCTTATAATACGTCGTGTAGTGTTAACTCTCTCTCTCTCGTGTAGAAGCGAAAAGCGTAAAATGGTATACGGATTTTTTGTAACACATGTCGAAAGAGAAAACTTCGAAAAGACAACAAAAATCTACTAGCGACTTATTCGGCGAAATGTTAATTCATTTTAAAAATACAAAATTAAACATGATATTTTTTACTGTAAATAATACACAAAAATGATTCTATGCGACAAAATTGTGTAACACTCTGAGTAATGTGTAGTTTTACCAAAATTATAGTTTTTTTTTTATAATAGTGAAAGCGAAGACTATCGATTTAAGTTAAGTTTTTTATATTTTAGGTGAAGCGCTTTATATATTAAATTGAAAGCAACCACGATAATTGGCTGAGACACCGCTCCAGATACTTCCACTAATGTTGTTAAGTGAATCGGAGACGTCTTATGGGCCGCTGTGAGCGTAACCTCGCCTTAGTCAAGAGTCGTGAAATGGTGGAAGGTACCACATGGGTGATGGAAGAAGCTATAGTACATTGAATAGTAATCAATCATACCACTGTAGCATTTCGGGCTTGTAAAACAATCATCCAATATTGCCTCGCATGTATGAACCTTGGCCTTCCTGAGCTTTCCTTTCGTTTATAAGTTCCTCGTAACAACCATTGCACCCAGCAACTTTGCACAGCTGTTGTAGGTAAAGTACCCATTGCTCGGATGACCACATAACTTCACTCATTCCCAAGATTCGACAATATCCAAAGCCATTCACTTCCCTGTATAGTCATCGAAGGCCGTAGTAGCCTAGAGGTTAGGGTATCAGCCTTCCGTCCGGAAGGGCGGGGTTTGGTTTCCATTATCGCCAAATACCCATCGAGTACATGCGATATACCTGCTCGTTAAATCTGTGGAATCGAAAGTCCTGTGGTCGGTCGTTGAGCAGTTACTATAGGTGCAATGGTCTGGAGAAAATTTTCTGGCCCTTCAGATCATTGTCAAAATCGAGGGAGTAAATCCTTTATGACACTATCGGAAAATTTGAAAAGTAAAATAGTAATTTCACCTTTGTGGTACTCAGATTAAACGAAAGACGCACCCCACTGACTTAAATTCGAATAGACAAAGCATAGCTTGACACTTGATTTGTCCAAGTGTCAGAAGTAATAACAACATATAGTCTTCGAAAACGTCGTTATAATATCATTCGTTATTTCTCAAGGGAATCACAACGGAGAATACGATAAAAGACAAATTTTCCTCTTCTACTGCCAGTTTTATACTTAGAGCATTGCTCAACTGAAATATGCGTTTCAATCATAATTTATGTTCATTGGAGATTTTATTATTTGCTATTCAATCAAGATGTCTTTGACTTCGAAATTTCTTCATAATCAGACAAATCCTTCTTCGTGTTTCAATACTTTTACAAAAAAGTACATGTTTGCAAAAATAACAATTTTATCGAATGAAATTTGTGTAACTTATTTATTTAATCTTATAATTTATGTCTTATGAAAAATGTGATATTTATTACTCAGGTAATAAATTTTTGGTTAATTTTTTTACTTTGTTGGCGCAAGTGATAAAGACTCCAAATTGTACGACCGTCTGCAAAAACAAAATGTAACGAATAACAATCTTGTAGCAAAAACATATAACTGATATTAAAATGTTTGAACCTTTAAAGTAAAACATGCTAAGAAAAACATTTCAGTTTTTCTTTTATTATCATTTTATTTATCTGTTTTCTGTTGTTACCAAAAATGTCAGTTTGGAGAGATTTGTGCTGGCGAAATGGAAATTTTTATATTAATATAACATTATTTAGTTTTTACAATCTTTCTCAGACTCACTGAAAACATTATAGAATATTTTTCAGTTTAAAAATATTTCTTAAATGTGAATCATAAAAATAATGCAAACTTTTTTTTATAAATAACTGTATTACAGCATAAGATTGCACTGTATTCAGCCTAACAACTGAAATCTGTTGCAAGGCTTTTCACAACATTCATTGCTTGCAGATTTTCTATTGTTAGAGTGAGTCACAATTCCATATCGCAAGAAGAAAAATCCAATGAAATCTCTAACTCTCTTTCCCACATACAGGAGTATACAAAAAATACAAAAGCAGCAACACAATTTCAGATTTCACTTCGTTGCACTCTATATTGATTATTGAACCAGATTCTTTTGTATGAAGAATATCATAATTTATTTTAAGATTTCTACTAAGCTCTTGGCAAGCTTATAATATGCTCATGGCATTCTTTTACCATACACCTGCTGAGAATCAAAGCCGAGAAAAATGTGATAAAAAATTTTTAACAGGATTTTGAAAGTGTTTGAGCCATAAGATCCGATCAGAAATATTAATATAACAATAATTTAATAGTTTATTAATTTTATATATGAATTCAATTAAAGTTTATTAATTAAATGAATATATTTAAACTCAAATTTTAAATGAAATTAAATGAACCTAATGATATTATGATGGTAATATTAAAAGAAACAAGACAATAAATGAAAACTAATTTCAATGAGTTCAAGTTAATGCCCCCCAATCACCCATTAAATTTTATTTAAATCACTCATTTTTCAGCAAAACGTCTCTAGCCATAAATTAGAAAAGCCTATTAAGTCTCTCTGTTCATTAATTATTCTTAAGAAAAATTAATATATAATTGCTAAAATGATGTTATTACTTACAAGAAATTTTATTTCTGAGGCATCTTTATGCTTCCTAGTACTTTGCATTTCTTTATTTTGTTTTGCTATTCTAAAATTAACAATAAGTGATTTTTAATTTGCACTAACAACTAAATATTATCTCAATCGTTAACAAACATCAAACAACTATTAACTGTATATAAATGATTGTTTATATTTCACTTTCATATGAAAAAAGGCAAAATAATAATAAAAAATTATTAAATATCTTAACAATTTTTGGCCAACTATCAATTTCTGTCAATAACAAAGCTTTTAAAATTAATTTAGAATTTGCTTTTTAGTTGACTATAATATTTTATCCATAATTCCTCCATGATTATTTTATAGGAGAAAGCGCAATCACACATAAGTGTCAAAAATGATACTAATTAAAGATTTATCTTTGAAATGTGGGTTAATTATGATCAGTTGTGTCTATAAAATTTTACTAATTAAAAAATTAAAGTGATTTTGTTCAATTTTTTTTACAAATATTATTAGCAAATTTAATTGTATGCACAACCATGGAAAAGTGACAATAGGCGTAATGGTGAAATTTAACTGTAACTTTAGAATTCTATTTACTTTCTTCAGATTCTTCTATAATTTATTGTTGAAAATCGACTCAATATTCTCCAAATGTGATATAACTGCCAGTATAACTTTTGAGTGTAAAAAAATAATAATACACAGTTATTTTCTTAAATAATTTTTTATTTATCACTTTTAAATGATTTTTAAAGTCAATTCTCTCTTTAAAAATATTTATTTTTGTTTGAAATAAGACTTTTGGCAAATTTTGAAATGATAAAAATTTGTCATGTATTTCAGTCAGCAAAATGAAAAATTTTCTTTAGTTTGAGAATTGAAAAAAATGTAATTTTTTTCCTATTATCATAATTAACCATACACATTTACTTCCAAAATTTGGTTTACTGAGAATAGCCCTTTCATATTAGAGGTTATATATTACTTTTACATAGATTCTATATGTAACAATAATTTCTTTTTAAGTGTTTTTCTTAAAAAGTAAGATATTTTTGTGTCAAGATTTATTAGTATTTATTATATCATAAAGGTATTCACAATGTTGTGAATACCTTTATGTTGTGAATACCTTTATTAACACATGTGTGTTCAAAAAAGGAATTCAAATAACAACAAATTAAATTATCAGGTAAAATTATTTATTGGTTATTCAAAGTATATCTATATGCATGTAATAAATTTAAATGTTTTTCTTAATTTTTAAAATAATGATTTTGTTTCCCTAAATATTTTGATTATATATAAATTACTCTTCAAAATAACTTTTAGATAAGAGTATAAACTTGTGTATATATTATTACAATGATGTGATAAAGAAAACGATATCAAAATCTGGAATTCAGCTGGAAACATCTAAAATATGAGGATTTGCGTCTAGACGGTTTAAAACTAAATTTGTTTTTCATTTCAAATTTCAAGCCAACTGATCTCAAGAATTATCTATTGCTTAGTTCCCAAAATCACTACATTAGTAATTAACTCTATTGATAAATATCTTCATAAGAAGTTATTATGAAAAGAATTTAATTAATTCATTAAGCTCAATTGTTAAAAATTAACTGTTCAATAAATGATTCCTTTGCTAAAGAACTGTTATTTATGATAATTTACTTCCTGGATACTCAACTTTTCCTTTATTAACCATGGAAAAAAAAAAAAAAAACACGAATGATATTGATTACACATTAAAGGCAGACACTGGGCAAAAAACGAAAAGATTATGGAATTTGTAAAATATTTAAAAATTTCTTTATTCTGTCTGGATAAGGTACAGAGAAGTATTCTGGTGAAACAACTTCTTTAATATATATATAAATAATATTGTTGCTCTGTTTGTACTCCGAACAATGTTTCTGAATGAATTGGAAATAGTTCCGTGGAGGAAAAGAAATATAATCTAGATACTGATTTACAGATTAATAACATCAGCTATGATCTTTTATTACTGATAACATACGCTGTGTGTTTCATTTGAAAATTTTGATTATTTCGTGTGTAATTAATTTGTATCATTAATTAAGGCCAATTTTTTCTCTCTGTAAATTTAATTATATCATGATTCCGACATCGAAAATACAGCACTAAGAAGGAGTGGTCAGAAAATTATGCAAATTTCAGGGTAGGTGTGCCTTATCAAAGTCTTGGCTTTACCTAGCAAAGCAAATGATGTGAAATGCGCAGTTCACCGCACATAGGACAAGATATAAAGCAAGAAAACTGAAAAGTGGGCAATATTCGAGTCGTTATTGCTGCTTGGAAAATAATCTTTGAAAGTTTGTTTTCGTAGAAAAAGACGTCTGTAATTGCAGAGAAGGCCACAAAATTATTGATGGAGTCAGTTCTAACAGACAGACGAGTTTAAGAGGGGCATAGTGATCGAACTGAGAAGGGAAAGTTAGCTCTTAAGGCATATCACAGTTGACAGACATCTGGACGCGTCAACAGAGCACAGACTGTGGCAAAAATGGTTGGAATAAGAAATTGTGGAACTATTTCAGGGTGCCGGTGCAGGCCTAGAAAAACACATATACCGACATGTGGAAGACACCCTGGATGCTCCCATATCAAGCTGAACCATTTGTCGTCGACTGGTTGCTAGTAGCCTGCGCTCATAGCATCCGTTAAAAAGACTGCCATTGACTCCCACAGAATAGACGCCAATGTCTGGAATGGTGACTGATTACAGCGATACGGATGACAGAGTGGCATAGGATCGTCTTCTCAGATGAGTCACATTTCTATTTCTTCAGTGATACTCACCGCAGACGAGTGTGGTGCCCAAATGGAGACAGATCTAAGTCTGCAGCAATTGTGAAACACATCAATTTGCGACAACGCTTCATCATGGTTTAAGGCAACATTGCATACGTTTCCAGGTTACTTCTAGTTCGTATTCACGGCAATGTGACAGCCCAACGTTATGTGGATAATGAACTGCATCAGCAACACTCAACTACCTTCACCGGGTGCCTAATGCATTTTATGCACAAGATAACGGCAGGCCGCACTTTTCTCACATCAGTCAAATTGTCCTACAAGGTGTACACTGTTTCCTTAGCCCCCATGCTCACCAGATTTCTCACCAATTGAAAATATTTGCTATTTGATTGAACGTCATTTGCAGACCCTGACACTGCTTCCTTCAGAAGATCCACTTTGGCAAATAGTTGACAGGGAATGGAGAGCCATTCCTCAGGACGACATCCATACTCTCATTGACTCTGTTACTTCATGTATCGCAGTCCATACTGGTCTTACAACTTACTGACCCCACCCTGTTCTTGCTCTGTATTATGCATATCAATTCTAAATATAGATCATTTATTGTTCGTTGCTGTCTCTCTCTGTTTGTTGAGTTTGATCACTTTCTGGCAACTGCTTCTTGGCACTGCATTTTCGATGTCGGGCAGTGTATTTCCATTCCTTTATATTTTCCTTTCTTTAACAGATTGCTACAATAGTTTCATTAAAATAGTAAGTTTGATAAAAAAAAAAGAAAGAAAGAAAGGGTTTGTCTTGTTATTATATTCTTAAGGGTTTTATTTTATTTCTGTTTCATCCTTTGTATACTTTATTTCTGGACATGATATTTCATCATAGGTAAATTATTCAAAATAAATATAGCATAAATGAGATAAAATTGTTAAAGAGATATTTATTTTCTTAGAATGTGAATATCATAAGCATTCAGTAAAGGCACGTGAGGGCACACAGTGCAATAGAGAATAGAAGTTTTCTTACAGTTGAATATCAAAAGAAAGCTTTGTCCCATTTCATTTGAAAAATTATTCTTGAGAAATTTAATTAGATTATCAAAGTGATTCTGACTAAATTTAAAAGTATGTCTATGCTTCCTAATCTTTGAAACTTAAAAAAAATTTTTTAACCACATTGAAAAACAGAACTACATAATTTATTGCAAAATCTTATTCTTTAGTGCTTCTAATCTGTAATTGTTTGTATTTGTATCAAAAAGGATAAATTCTTTCTTTAAAATATTTGAGATTTCTAGTAGTTAGAATGTTTCTGTAATTTACCTGTATTAGTATTTTAAATGAAAAAATAAGACTTGATAAAATGAAAAAATAAAATAATTATATTTTAACATATAACTTTGAAAAGAATAAATATATTTGTAAAATTTACGATATGTAAATTTACAATTTTTTGAAATTCCTTAAAAAAATTATTTTTAATTTAAATTTTCTCAAATATTTACGATTTCTAATTGAAATTAATAATTAAAAGGAAAACCTCATTTTAAAATGAATAGCATTGAATTCTTTCCATCAGGGTCTTCATTGATATTTAAATTTAAAACAATTACATTTAATAAAATAGCACATTCAAAAAAATCTATATAATTTTTATAAGCATAATTTAGTATATTCTTAACTTTTTTATGATGTAAAAATTTAGAATTGTTTATGATGAATCTTAGAAATTTTTTTTGTAAAAATTATTTTATGAAATTACTTTACATTTATTAAATATATTTATATTTAAAAATGTTAAAATGTATTTATGCATTCGGATCTACCTGCTCTATTATAAATAATGAGTAAAATGCTTAAAAGAATCACATCTTAGTATATTTTTATACGTTTTGAACAAGAACAACACTTAAATAAAAAAAATATTCGAAAACACCGTAATATTTCACTGATAGGAAAAAGAGACACATTGTACAATTTAACCTTGAATCAGAAATATATAATTTTCTTTTATTTCCGGAAAATTTGTGAAAACATTTCAGAGAACAGCAGCATTCCGTTACCCAATATCGTCTGAAAACGAATTCTGCAATCCTGTAGCGACAAGCAATAATAGCTTCTTGCATCACCGGTAACGAAAAATATTACCCATCATTCTCTCTAAAATCTCATTGCTCTACTTTGTAACTAAAAATATGCATAATTTTAATCAGCACAAAATTTCATCTAGAAATTTTGTGATGAATTTGCGTTCTCCTTATCAACTTCTAACTTCAGGTGTTTATTTCTGAGAGAAATGATTCACAGTAAAGATAAAGAGATTAAAAATTCATGTGTTCGGAGAAAGAAGAAAACCTTGTGAAGAAATAAACAGAAACCATCCGACTGGAAATAAATTTACTTCATACGTTTCACATGGTCACTTATCTGAAACGGTAAATTAGACTTTTTTATTCCTTGATACAGAAAGGAAAAGGTAATTTATACATTTTATATAAATTTATTTAAATTTTTTGATAAATTTTAATTGCATTAATTGCATTATTAGTTATCTTTTTTATTCATTAATATTCAAATTAACACTTAAAGTTTCAAAATTAATAATTAAAATTTAACTAATCTGTATTATTTAGAAATATTTTGAATAAATTTTAGCTTGCTTGATTGTTAATTTAATATAAAATATGTTTATTTATATTTATGTGCGAAAACGTTTTGTTATGTATATTTAAAGGAGAATTCATAGTTCTCTTTTCCTTACAAATTCTAACATAATAGGTATAAGTCTTCCATTATGTTATATAATCTAATTGTTAATTCATATCGTATTTTAATAATTATTCAAAATTTTTAAATTCAAACTCTACTTACAAGCATTAAAATCCTTTACAAAATATTTTGAAAGAATTATTTTATGGGCTTTGATAATTAATTTTATTGGAATGAAATCAATTTTTTACTTATTTCAAAATCTTATTTATTTCCTTAATGACCTAATAACAATATTTTATTATTTAAGAAAGGAAAAACTATTTAACTATATAATTTTCTTTTTCTTCTCCTAAGCCAAATGTAATCATTCATGCAATTCCACCTATATATATATATATATATATATATATATATATATATATATATATATATATATATATATATATATATATATATATATATATATATCTTACTGTTACTCCGTCAAGAAAAAATTTAATTCATTATTAATTTATTTACCTTTGCACACATTTATTTACATAGCTCTTATAACAGCAAACATCTTAAAAAAATAAATAGCTTTAAAATAAACATAAATTTCGTATTACTTGGTATTAAACTATTGCTTGAGTGCTGGTAACAAATTCAGTTATTTTTCGAGAACTGTTTCTTCGAAATTTATTATGAAAGTTAACTAAATTCTCTCTCTCTCTCTCTCTCTCTTTTTTTTTTTTTTTTTTTTTTTTTTGTAATTGTTAATTCCCAGGGAAATATTTTTGAAAATAATTTTTCAAAATCATTTAATTTAAACTTATTTCTAGAATATTGTTAGGTTAGGTTACGACAAAAACTGTTTTGAAGATTCATGATCGTAGGCTTATAGCTCGCCTTAAGTAAGATAGAATATTGTTTAAAATCCAAAATTAATCAATATAATTTATAAATTATTGCTAAGTTATAAAATGAAATGTTAGTGAAATAATTATTTTAATTTTAAAAAATGCAGACTACCTTTTTACAAAAATTATTTCTAGTTTGATCGTATTTTAGCTATTAAAAAGATTATGCATTAAATTATTGAATTAAATTATACGCATTAAATACAAATCAGTAAAAAAAAAAAAAAAAAAAAAAAACTAAAATTATATTATTTGATCGCTAAAATTTTTACACCATTAAGGCGACATGCTTCAAATGTAAATTTTAAATAGTAGGAAAAAGATGATGTGATACGTAAACGATTTGCTTTCCCCCCGACGCATTTAAATAAAATAAGCTGCGATAGTGACATTTATTACATTTTTAAATGAATAAATTGTGTAACAGATTTTTCATATGCAAACTGTATTTGAACATTGTCACCTGGTGAAAAATTGCTCCGACATCTCCTGTAAGGAAGATAAATTCTAAATACAAGTTTCAAACTCTGATAGAACTTTTATTGTAATCTATCGGAATTACGATGTTATCGTATCGCATTTCTGCTGTTCACATCAGTGAAAAATTCCATGATGATCAGAAGAATATGGAATCGATGCATTAACGACAATCATACAAAAGATTTTTTAGCGGAATGATATCAATAAAACCTAAAAGAGAACTTACAAGACTATAATATTACTTACATGACTATAATATATCGTATAGCCATGAGACAAATGAACGAATCTTGTGCCAAGAAGTAGTGCCATTTACAAGAAAACAAGTATCTTTACGAACACTGAGACAATGCTTGCGACAGCATGGTATATCACCTCAGTACCAATGTTTTTGGTTACTTTGGTGTTAAACCACACATGGAAACGCCTTCAATGATATAATCAACGACGAACCCGATTGCAGAGATGGTTTAATATAATATCTTTAGGCAAATACTGTTTTTTACTGTATCGTGATGGTCACATCCATGTTTGTTAGAGCCTCAAGGAACGCACACGCACTTTACCAGAGACCATCTGACATGGTCATATTGACCCATCAACTGGAATGATGACTTGAGATGCCATTAGCTAAACGTGGTCATCTCTTGTTTCCTTTGATGACGAATGTTTTTACAATGGTCATTACATTCCTGTTGTGTTTAGTTTCCTGGATTTAGTTTTATTTGAATTACACGAAATTTTAAGTTTCAGAATGTTAAAGCACATCCATATATTGCATGTGTTTTACGAAGCATCTCTGATACCGAAAATCAACGACTAATGCATGTGTCACCTCGTCTTCTAGATTTCTCACCAATGAACGTGTTTGGTCAATCATTGCCAAACAACATATTCGCCACCGAACATCAGTCACTACGGTTTATAAGCCGCTGTATTCTATTGGAGCTACATGGACAACTATCCTTGTATATACAATCCAGTTTCTATTTCCCTTAATGACCAGGCACATCAATGAGGTTATTGCTGCAATGAAGTCAGTGAAGATTATTCTATCAACCGTTTCTCAGAATCAATGTTTCTAAATGTGTTGAAAAATTCAATAAATTGCGATCTTTTAAAGTAACTGCATTGTTTAAATAGGAAAAATAAATGTGGCTTTAAAAAGTGACATACGTATTTCATTCTGTGTTATAGATGTCAACTCAACAAATATGGTCAATTATATTATAATTTTTGTGGAATGGATTAGTTTGAAAATTTATCAGAAATCAATCTATTCCTCATAACAAGTCATGTTATGAGGAATACATTGATTGTTATGAAGAATATGTTGACAAATCGGCAAATATTTTATTTAAGTTAAGATGGAAGCAGGAATTAGAAATATGCAACACAACAGTTCTACTGATTGAGGTATATTCAATCTATGTAAAAAAGTATGTAAATCAGGGAGATAATGTTTCTCGTTTTCCATAACATAAAGGCTTACAAGCCATCACTATATAGGGCGAAAGATGCACGTCTTGAGCATGCATACCGAATCATACCTGTCATTGCTTTAATCCATTATTACATTGATGATGGGATTCAATTCATACAATTTTATAATTTATTTTAATTACTTTTTCATTTCATTAAAAACTTGATTACAATCAATACTCTCAATTTTAAGTAGAAGTTAATAATTTATTTTTATGCCTGTTTGTTTTTTTGTTTCTCTCAATTAATAAATTCTTGTTTTATAAAATAATCTTATTTTTAAGAAAAATGTTTTTTTTTAGTCATGAAAATTTAAAACTAATAAGAATTTTTCTTGAATAAAGATTAGAAAAAACTTTTTTTACAGTAAATTATGTCCGTTATTTGAATTTAACATGCAAATCATCAGCAATAACATTACATAGTATATTTGGAAAAGTATACAGGTATGTTTTCGTTAGATATATTTAGAATTCTCTAGTGTAAGGTTAAGCTGGATCAGTTTATTCAATTTTTCGTATATTTACAAAAAAATTTACTTCTTAGTATACAAACTTTACTTTTTAGTAAACAAAACAAGAAAATAAAAAAAAAATGGTTGTTATTTAACAAATCTAAAAGTATTTATTTATCTCAAAAATTAATGAGGAATTTAAGAAATTTAAAAACAAAGACTATAAAAACAAGTTTTTTGAACTGTATATAACCTGACTAATACTTTTTAATAAAAATGTCACTGTGATAAATATTTTTTCATGTATGGTTACACTCATGCAGAAAAATAGGCCAATGTATGTAATCATGATACAGCTGAAAAAAGAAATATGTCATATCTGATGCAAAATGTATGTATGTAAATGAAAACTTTATTAAAAGTTATTGGAAAACATGGTTTATATATGAAACATTTGCACATAATTTCAATAGAGAAGTCTAATCTTGTGATAGATTTCCGTCATAAATAAATTTACGATAATAGTAAAAAAGTTTTTAAATAAAAATGGCTGAAATGCAATAAATATAAAATAAATTAAAGATAAGCAAGTAGAAAAAACATGTAAAAGTAATCATTTATTAATTTGACAAATAAATCATCTCTAAGCATAAGTTCTTTAATATATTTTATTTTTAATATATTCTATATTATTGTTTATTTAAAATAATTTTCATATATCTCAGGTTGTTAGCTTATATTTTAAAACTAATGTTTAATTTTGAATTGCAAATTATTCGTCGATATTTTAAACTTTTTTGTGAGTAAATTATTGTTTCATTACAGTTTTCATTGCAGTTAAAATATATTGAGTAAAATTATTAACTAATGCTAATGAATCGTTTTAGGACTATGTTGTTTTAATGTTTTTGTCATGCAAGCTAGTGAAGGGTATGATTTAGTCCAAAGCTAAGACATTATTGATTTTAAATTATTCTCTAAGATGTAACTAGTACGATTTCCTCTTCTTTCTTTCCTTTGGACTGAGTTATTGTTAAAAGTTAGATATATTTTTTGCCATATAATAACATTTTATATAAAATGCTCGTTCCTAAACTTCTTGTTTTACCCGTTCCATTTGTTTCAGTCATTTGTTTTGTTTAGAGTTTGACAACTGCTAATTCAATGAGGAGAATTTCACTAATCTTTAATGGAGTAGTGTCATGAATTTTTATAATTTGGAAGCAGAAGCTAAGTAGAAGAACACCAGACTTTGATCATCACCTGCAAGGGTATCATTTCACTTGAGGGACATCGTGATTACGACTAATTTTAGGTTAAAAAAAAAGCCACAATTAATGAACATAACAATTCATCGACTGGATCGGGTATAGAACTCGCTATCTTCCAGAAGAAGAGAACAACACTTTTTCATTTAATATTTTGGATCCCTTAAAAGTGAAAATTCGCATATGAAAATTTGCTACGTGATGTGAATTTTTCACATAAACATAGACAAAAGTATCAAAATTACCATCAGCGTATTGAATTATTTTATTAACTTATCAATGAATCATTTTCTACCGGAGATACTGGAGTAGGAAAAATTTAAAATTTTACTTTTTATTTTACTTTAATTTTATTATAATTTAAAATTTTGAATAAGTTAATTTTAAAAGTAAAATTTAAAATTTTACTTTTTAAATTAACTTATTCAAGATAAATGTTTAAAATTCGTAAAAAAACCTAATAATTTAGGGCTTGGTTAGTTTGTTTTTAAATATTTTATTTAAAATTTATGAAAGATAAGTTAATCTATAACGGCTGTGATCCAGAGCCATTGATCACAGAGATGTTATAGATTATATTATTAGTTATAGATTTATTAGCCGTTATAGATTATATATTATTAGTTATAGATTTATTAGTCTTATAGAGAGATTATATATTATTAGTTTTACTTTTGTGTTGTTTCATATTACTTATAAATTAAAATTTCTTGAGTGATGAAATAAGGGCGATTTTGATATCGTTTTAATTCAAAGAGCTTCGTATACACAGATAACAAATTATCATAAAATAAAATTCTGTTTAATAATTTAATTTAATGTGTTTCAATTTACTAAATAATTTAATATGTTTCAATTTACTAAATAAAACAGATTATTTTATTTACTTGTTTTTAGCTTATTATCTTCATGATTTCTGTAAAAAATGCTTAAATATTTTTAATTATTGAATTTTTGCTTAGTTTTTAAGGATATTTTATTAAATTTTTAGTCAATTATAATATGTGTCATAATTGAAGAAACATGATTTTGGCATTCTGTTGTTGTTGTGGCTTATCCTCTAAATGTCTGTCGAAGTCTGACAAGGTCCATCGTTGACGCTAAGGAAATCGAGGATCAGAAGGGGGAATGAGTATAGACCCTCTCTGAAAAGGCCCAAGATGTGATTAGAAGCAGCCTGCTCAGTTTTACATTTAGAGCAGACCTCAAAGAAATTCCCGCCTTTGAAATACGTGAGACCCCTAGTGTGGCCACTTGCTAGTCTGGAAATTGCGCTCCTAGAGGCTCTGTCACAAATGAGGGAGAATGAAGAGCCAGGCTCTTCGCCCGCGTACCAGGGAGTGTGGCAGAGCAGTGTAGTTGTGGCAGGGAGGAATACTCCACCCTTTCGAAATTTCAGAATTAACTATAGACGGATGTTCTAAAAAGGTAAGTGTTGAAGAGGAAGGATTATCGTGATAACATCCCACCTTGGCCAGTCTATCCGCCTGTTTATTGCCGTATATGTCTACATGTAAAGAAAATCAATGAAAAGTAACTTCATGGAACTCCGTAGACACAATTAGAATTTTTTATTAAAAAAAAAAACTACTGAAAAATAAAATTTCAAATTGTCTTTAGAACAACAATTGAGGAGAATAGACAAATTATATTGTTTCGAAATTTGGAATTAGCTTGCCTGGAATGTTTTAATTTGGATTGATAGAAAGTAATTTTAAATAGCCTTATATATATATATATATATATATATATATATATATATATATATATATATATATATATATATATATATATATATATATATATATATAAGTATAATTTTTTATAGCATGAAATTAAATTATAAATATGTAGCATTTACTTTCGAAACTCTATCAAAATTAAGTTCGATCAAAAAAGAAATCTATCAAAAAAAGTTAACTTGTAAAAAGTTAACTTTTTAATATGAAAATAGTATTTATAAAAGCACAAGTTTTGAATCTCGTGTATTGTTGACAGGGAAGATAAAATACTAAGATTGTTGTTTACTTTTAAGAATAATATGAAAACTATCAATACATGTTCGATGATTTTTTTTTCATTCTAAATTAATATTTAAAAAAGCAAATTTTATGAAACAACATGAATCAACATATGATTACACAATTGGCATTTGTATTAAAATGCTGATTTGAGACAAAAATTTTTCATACAAAACTAAATATGTTGTAAAATTTAGTATTGTATGAAAAATTTTTGTCTCAAATCAGCATTTTAATACAAATGCCAATTGTGTGAAAACAACTTTTGCATTCAGTCAGATTTTTCATCTCATCCTTGTATTTATAATAAATATTTATCTGCTGCTAAACTGCTTAATTAGTGCGGTATAGCAGTCTTAACGTAACTGATAATAACAATATCATTGGAGTATAAAAATATTTTGGATGTTTTTTTACCTTAGAAGAGTATTGAAAATGCTAATATATTGCAATACATTAAAAAAATGCCTTTCTAACTCAAAAGATGTGATGCGTATTAAGATTTTATTTACGCCTCTATGCTAGCCTGATTTAACTGCGATGAATTTCTTCTATGTTTCAAAAAACTGCATTTCTATTAACACTGCGATACTGACTCGTAAAATTAAAACTGTTAGAACATTTATTTATGTTAAAAGAACATTTGTTGATTAAAGATAGTATGTAGGTATAGAACACTGATTTAAAATAATCATATGTTGATTCATGTTGTTTCATAAAATCTGCTTTTTTAAATATTAACTTAGAATGAAAAAAAATCATCGAACAAGTATTGATAGTTTTCATATTATTCTTAAAAGTATAAAATTGTTAAATTTAGTTCTGTAAATTTTAAATAATTATAGAAAACAAAATATTAGTTAATCGCTTTTAATTATAAAGAAAAGAAATGGAATTTTATTTAGTTTTTCTTTGATTTCAGTAATCGGCATGTATAATTTAACGGTTGAAGCTTCATACCCCACTCCATATGCTTCTTCGCAGTTTCTGTCCCTCATTCTGTTGTCAATGGCAGGTCAGAGGCACACTCCTAAGACGACAAATGACATCAAAGATACCTATGATTATGTTATAGGTAAGTCAACTGTAATTTAGAAACTTTTGCCGTAAATAAAAGGTTTACATGAAAGATTGGAAAAAAAATATATTTGATGTTTAAATTAAACAATTTATTAAATGATGAAAGATTTTCTAAATACATTCTTGCAATAATTACATAAATTTCAAATGTTTCACAAAAATTTGTCATTAAGAAAATTAATATAAGAGAGTATTATGAATTATTTTTAAATAAAATATTTGCATGAAAAAGAAGCTGCATGAAATATTATCGAGAATTATTTGGGTATTCTGATTAACAATAAATCGGCACCAAATATTTTTTTCCGCTTTTAGTTAACTTTTTTGATTTTTACAAAACAATTTCTTTGTCTTATTTCCTATTTGTATTCAGAATATGTAATATTGGAGATATTATACAATTATACACAGCTACCATATAATCCAGCATGTCAAATTCTGATTTTTTTTTTTTTTTTGGCGACGAGGAAATGCTATAAAGATGACGTATTGTAACGACTCGCGATGACGTAAATATTATGGTTGTCAAAATACTAGGGTTACCAATTTTCTGCATAATTCTTATAGATCTACATTTCTGTGAAGTAATAAAAATCAGGTTACCAGATAAACAAGAAAATTTATTTAAAAATAAATAAAAAAACTCAGATTTTAGCATAATGGATTATATGACATCTGTGCCCTAAGCAAAAATGATAACATCTAAGGAATAAAAGGACATTATGCTTTGAATGAACATATTAAAAATAGAGTAAAGTACCTTTTTTTGCAAGAGGCACTTTTACTTCTCATCTTTTTTTCCCTTCAGTGGGAGGAGGTTCAGCAGGTTCAGTCGTTGCAAGTCGGTTATCTGAGAAAGAATGTGTCACTGTTCTCCTATTAGAAGCGGGAAAATCGCCGCCGAAAGTGTCAGATATACCAGGTATAGCCAGGAGTTTCATACAATCGGACATTGACTGGAATTACAGCACTGCTCCTCAAACTCATACAGGAGCTGGGCTCGTTAATAGGGTAAGTTAGTACATGAATTGTGCAAATTATCACTGAATAAAACACATTTACTTATAATTATTAATTCTATCTTACGCTAATATTGCTTACATCTTATTAAATTTTTTTTTATAAATTTAAAGGCATACTCTCTCTCTCTCTCTCTAAATTTTATTATCCATTTCTTTTTATAGTGATAACACTAGTTGAAAAAAGTTTTAAAAATTTGTTCTTGTACAAATTTTTCATACAAATCTAGAATTTATCAGCGAAATATACGTATATTGTACACCTTAAAAAACTGTTTGCATATTTTGAAAATTGTTATAGTATTTAAAGACGAACAACATAAAATTATCAATAAATAAAATATTAGTTGGAATTACCATCCTTATTATGTTATTGAATTAGATATTGGTGGGGTAAGAGGCAGCTTCTGTGGTTAAAGACCTGGATCACCGGCGGCAAAAGACTGGCTTAGCTCCGGAGCCCACAGACTTTAGCTGGTCATACTGGTGTGGCCTTCACACCTTGGGTGGCCTTACCAGGAGAATAGACCCCCGATGTACTGCGCCCACTCCACCCAATGACACCTCCTCGCCATGGTGAGGCAGCCTGTAGGACTAGAAGATGCTAAATATAAGGCAAAGAATAAAGCCATTTGGGTGGTCCCTCTAGTACATCTATGACATTATAATAAGTTTCCTGTTGGCTCCTTGATTCGGAACGGCAGAAGACAAATCAAACTGCACTTACCCGACTCCTTAGGGATCATCTGTCATCAATGACTTTTGTTGGTGGTAATAAACACTTCATAATTTGAACAGGCCTCCCCTGGCCTCATTTTATCTTATATGGCGCTCACCGGTCAGTATCTGGTACAAGCTCCCGTATTTTTAATGGACTTCTTCATGGTGAATGAGCTCATGGAGCTGATCAAACTCTCCTGTTCAAGGGGATGAAAAGCAACAACAACCATCCTGAGCTGGTGCAATACATTAGAAATAACATATTAATTACAGTAGATACTCTCAAATATGTAAAATATGTGCAAGTACACTTTATCTAAATAACAAGCAATGTAATCAGCCCTAAGTTGCAACTAAAATGGATTTTTCCATTGTTTACGAAGATATTTATTTGTGGTATTTAAACCAAAATAGAGAGCATGCTTAAAAATAAATATATTTATGATTAAATTTATTATATTTAAGATTAAATTAAATATGTTTTCCGTGTCTGTGATTAAATTTATTTTAATGGATATCGTAAAATTTGACAGTAATTAATTATTTCTTCTTCAATCAAAGGTACATGACTTTATAATGAAATTATCCTGTAAATATAAAAATAAAAATGCTCTTGGAAATGATATTATTTAAAATCTGCTTAAACAATAAGGTATACAAGTAATATTTTAGGGATATTTCCCTACTTTTAATATTGAAACAATTCAATTTATAATATCCTTAATACTATGGAGTAACTTTTTTTCTTTTTGCATGTAGAGTGTGGCTTGGCCAAGTGGTAAAGCCATTGGTGGATCAGGGGTTATCAACGCTATGTTAAACCTTCGAGGAAACAAAAAGAATTATGATGACTGGGAAGCTCATGGCGCAGTTGGATGGAGCTATGACAAAGTTCTGCCTTACTTCAAAAAACTCGAGACTAATACGAATCCAGAGTTTGTAGAGAATGGTAAAAAGAAAAATTTCCACATAAACCTAAAAAATTAATAAATAACTTGATAACACTGTTGTAATACATGTTTAATTTTAAACTTATGTCCAGATTTGAATTTTATGCACTTACCATAAGAATAAATAGCGATAAATTTAAAAAGACTCATAGAAAATATTTATATACAACATTGGTCTCAACCGCTATTATCGAAATGATTATTTAATTTTGGGATTATGATAATTATTATAAAATAATAATTGCTGTGAAACAACTCAATGCAAAAGAGAAAATAAATACTTCCGAGAAGATTTCTCTCTTGGAAATATATCTTGAATTTGATCCCAATTACTACAGGATAGATTGCTTTTTCTTCGTCTGATGGACTTGTGTTCGCAGAAACCAATGTAAATAAAAATAATTTCCTCATTTACATATTAAAATGACAAAAAATACTGATTAATCACTTTAAACAAATATTGCAGTAAATAAATGGATCAACATAAAAATCTGAGAATGTTATCATAACTTCACATTGATTACTAATGATTTTACGAATATGAATCTACTTTAATTCATTAGTTATTGAGCAGAGATCATTATAAATTCATGCATTTTGCAATGAAATTCCTATTTACATAAATTTTATCACGCAACTCATCACCAATCTTAACTATAGAAGCTAGCTTTGTACGCTATTCTTTCAAGGTGGCTAGGATCAAATTTTTTAAAGAAAGATTTCTTAACTAAGAGGTATATTCAAGCAAAAAGAAATAAAATGGTTATCAGTAGAACTACTGATATTTCTCAGTTAATTTAATGTTTAAGAAACAAATATAACTATTAAAAAATTACGGAACAAATACATATTAATGCATTGCTTTTTTTCTTAAAATTCATTTTCGGAAGTTTTCCTTTGCTTTTTTTGGTAGAATAAAACGCGAACTATAAGATTGCAGTCATCCTTGCATTTTGCAAAAGAACTGGTTTTCTAAATAGTGTTGCTCATTGTTATTCTTATAACTCTAAATTTGATCATTTTATTTTATAATTATTTATTATTATCAACCACAAAGTGGTTGTTTCTTTCGTAACAATTGAGATTCTGAGTATGCCACTTTATTGCGATTTTCAGTGGTATAAAATATCCATGACGTCAAATAACGTTTCATTCATGTCACATCATATTGAAACGGCGTTGTAGATCCGAACTGTAGACGAATTTGCTGCCTTCTTTCAAATCGCATTCTTCGAGAGACAACAAACAAGGCGAAGTTCACCACTGAATATCTGAGAAAAGTGTCGAAGTTCATTTTGTTAATAGAACGATTTCTTATACAAAGAGCAAAACATCGGATTGAGAAGCCGTTTTCTATAGATTCAAGCCATTAACACATGTACAATAGAACAACAGAAAAGCAAAATGAAAAAGACGTGACGAAACATCCACTTTAAGGTTAGTTTAAATCGGCAAGAATGATTAATTTTTTTAAAATTTCATTAATTAATAGTATTCTAAATTAATAATTGTAATATTTGTTAATCTATTTTGAATCTTAAAAGCATCATTGAAAATTATCGCCAATATTAAAAATTTTCTTTTAATTAATGTTGCTGAAATAATAAAAAGCAAATTTGTAAACATGGGCTCAAAAAGTTCGTTGAATGTTTTAAAATTGTTTGGTTAGTTATTTTTAGCCTGTAATGCTCCCTAATATCGCATGTAAGCTATTTTTGCCAAACGAGATACAATAAATTTACTTCTGCAACAAATCATTTGTAGAAATATTCGGTCATCCTGCTTCTATAGTTCAGGGCTGAGAAAGGATCATTTGAGCAATATTTTATGCATATGGTTATCTTTTGGCTATACCTTAAATAAGCTCCATGGACTAGGATTCTGCAGGCTATCATGTGGCTCCATACGTGTCAGCTTTTTCTTTAATAAAATCAGCTGATGATGAAGCTGCTGAAAACCAGTAAGGAAAATTCAGGGTTTAGTTACATTGTAACGTTGGGCTAAGTAATATGTCCCATAGAATTCCTTTCTGTGCGTCCAAATGTTGAAATTATTATCAATAATTCACCTGAAGGAAATCGCAAATAATTTTGAAGTAATGATTTATCGTCTTGCTATATTGATGAAATCGTACATTTTTAACACATAAAATCCAAGATTCCTCGCAAAATGTCACACATTTTTAACATAACCATTTTTATTCACAATAATTAATATATTTTTTTAATTAACCCAGTCTGTGTCAGACAAAAAAAAACGGTTCAAGTTATTATGAAACCTTTATTACCTTCCGCACCGTTTTATTCATTTAAGGTCTAGTGACTTCTGCTTCATACAAAGAATCATATCATCAGCTTTTGGAATTAAGACTGTTCTAGCTATTTCGTCGAAATTTATTCTAGATATCTTAGTTTTAACGAAATTCAGTATAACTAAAAGCGAGTTGTCAGCAAGTGTAACATGATCAATATTCAGTTGCTAAGCTGTAACAACACTAAATTTTGCTATACTGCTTTTTCTTGGGTATATATATAGCTAGCTATTTCTTTATTATGCTATTCGTGATCTTTGACAGCTTAATCCTAATTTATTAAGAAATAAATCACTTTCGACCTTCTCAAAATCAAAGATGAAAATACTGATGATGCGTATACATGTTAAATATTTTTCTAATTAGTGTCCTACTGTAAGGTTGGTACCAATTCAGATGCATTCTTGTTACTGTAATTGAGAAATGTTAAATTCACAATTTTAGAAATACAATTTTTTAAAAGTATGGTTGAAATGATCTCTTTCCGTTCAAAGTCTCTATATTTAATGCTGTGATTATAACCATCCGATGGTTGTAATTAACTTATTCATCTGTTTACATAAGTCAGCTGAATTATAAATAAAATCGGATAATGTAATGACAAAATTTATAAATTTCTTTGTCCTCAAACGTACATTTCTGTCCCATAAATTTTAACTTATTAATGCAAACAATTGTTATATTCAAGAATTTCCTTTGAAAATACTTTAGGCTATCATGGTGTTAATGGTCCTATTACTGTTTCCAATCCTCAATATGATTCTGATTTAAAGAAAGCTGTGTTTGAAGCTGCTCGAAAATTAAACTATCGAATTGGAGATGTCAACGGTCCAACACAGAGAGGTAATTTTATTTCTTTCATATTAAACTATTATTTAATTTAGACTTTAAAGTTTTTATTTATTTAATTTTAACAAAGGAAATTTAATGAATTACCGCAATTTCTTCGCTACTATTGCGCAATGCAAAGGAAAATATTTGAAATCCTACAAATTTAGATTGCAGAGTATAATGGAAAACTTTAATACATTTCTTTTCACTGTTTTTTCCTTTTATTTTTCAACATTTGAATTTATAGAAGTCAAAATTTGAAACTTAACTTTGATTTTCCGAAGCTAATTTTGCTTTAATAAGTCTTAAATCAATGATCTGTGGATGAGAGGAAATTCTATTCTTAACTAAAATCCGAAAACATCTATAATATTACTAACATATTAATATTTACCAAATAAATAAATAAAAAAATTTGAGAAAAGCAAATTTTTTTGATGTGTGTATTGAAATGAAAAAATAGTAATTTTATTAGTGCACATTTTAGTTTGCTGCTCGAATAATTTTCTATTAAAAATAATGCTTGACTATGCAGTATTATTTCTCTAATTTATAAAAAGAGTAGCTGTAGCATATTTTATATAACTATGAGACAATTTTTTTAATCTAATAATGAGAAATCTCAGTCAGTAATATGAAAAATGTTAGTTATTATTTTTTTATAAATATTGGGTTTTTTTTCATATAAATGAGCTAACGTTTTGCAATTTTACTTCAATCAAATATATAGATCAGAGTTTTCGAAACAAACTTTACTGCTTACTTCTTTAAAAGAAAATCTGATTACTAGTGTATTTTTCCAAATAATTTGCTTTCATATTTATAATTGTTCATAAAAAGACAAGTTTGTTATCTATAAATTACATAAAAATATTTTTTTTTTAAATTAGGCTGATGTAGAAGAATACATTGCTTAATACGAACTTTAATTAATTTAAGAATTCAGTTTATTATTAAATGCGTAAAATTTCGCTTATACACTTTACATTTGAAGTACCTATATTAACACTTCTATGGTCCCTATCTGTTGTGTAGGGGCTTGCAAGTATTATTGACTCAGAGCAGTGGTGGTAATTGTTTCTGACAACATTCCTCATCATTATAAAAGGTAACAAAAATATAAACATCAAACAAAGAAATGAGCACCATATTTCTTAAAATTATAAATCTACCCTGAGCTAATTAATTATTTAATTTTCATAAATTCTGATATTTTTTTTGGTATCGTGTTATGTGTGAAAACTATTTTTATTTAACTGCTCTGAATATGGTAAAAGCTGCAATGATCTGTAAATGTGTACTCTTAAATAATCAGATGCACAATAAGGCAATGAATGTCATCACAAGAAGCATTTTCTACATTAATTACGTTAATTTTAACAACACTAATAATATCTGGAAAATGATAAACAATTCATTACAATATGATTTAAAGAGTTTATAGAAATCAAATTTAAATTATATAATTCACTAATTAACATAGGGTAGCAGAGGCCTGTTTGGTTAGGGCGTCGTTCTTATTATCGGAAGGTGGTGAGTTGGATTCCCGGCAAAGCGAAGATTCGTAATGTTTGCTAAAGGCGGCTAGAGTACGTTAAAACTGGGGTGGTCGCAATGCCCTCCAAGTGAAATCATACCTCTGGGGATGGAGGGGCAAATATTGGTGATTTCTGCTTGGTACTGCTTCAAAATCACGAAATCACAAAGCAACTGTGTCTCCTCCCATCTGCTTCTATTCAACAGGTAGAGCCCAACTCAGAACTAGGTACAGAGAAGCGTGCTGGAGCAACAACAACTTATTAACATAATATCATTATAGACCACAAAAATTTAAATAATTTGGCTGACAGTGATACTTAACAAATATATTCTCTATTATTTCAATGATATTGTTTGCATCAGTCGATTGTAGAGAATAAGTGAATTTGTACAGCTTCATGTGAATATAATTCATGCTATTATTTACACTACTGGCCATTAAAATTACTATACCGAGAAGGCGACATGCTACAGACGTGAAATTTATACGAAAAGAAGAAGGTGTTGTGATATGCAAATGAATAGCTTTTCAGCGCATTCAGACAAAGCAGGCGCCAGTAGCCACACCTACATTGTGTTGAAATGAGGAAATTGTTCAGCCGGTTCCTCATACACAAATTGCATTTGAACGTTGTTGCCTGGTGAAAAGTTGTTGTGATGCCTCGTGTAAGAAGGAGAAATGTGTACCAACACGTTTCTGACTTTGATCAAGATCGAATTGTAGCGTACCGGGATTGCGGTTTATCTTATCGCAGTATTGCTGCTCGCATCGGTCGAGATCCAATGACTGTTAGCAGAATATGGAATCGAGGGGTTCAGGACGGTAATACGGAACGCCATGTGGGATCTCAACGGCCACCTATCACTAGCAGCCGAGAAGACAGACATATTATCCGCATGGCCGTAATGGATCGTGCTACCACGTCACGAGCCGTGAGTCAAGAAACGGGGTCGTTTGGAAGACAACAAGTGTCTGCACGAATAGTTCAACGACGTTTGCAGCAGCATGGACTCTCAGCTCGGAGACCATGGCTGCGGCTTCCCTTGACGCTGCGTCATAGACAAGAGCGCCTTCAATGGTGTGATCAACGACGAACCTGGGCGCACGAATGGCGAGACGTCATCTTTTCAGATGAATCCAGTTTCAGTGTACAGCATCATGATGGTCGCATCCGTGTTTGGTGGCATCGTGGTGAACACACACTGGCAGCGTGCATTCGTCATCGTCATACTAGCCCATCACCTGGCGTGATGGTATGGGGTGCCATTGGATACACGTCTCCGTCACCTCTTGTTCGCATTGACTGTGCTTTGAACAGCGCACTTTACATTTCTGGTGTGTTACGACCCGTGGCTCTACCCGTGACGAAACCCTACGTTTCAGCAGGATAATGCCCTACCGCATGTTGCCGGTATTTTACGGACCTTCCTTGATACGGAACATGTTCGGCTGTTGCCCTGGCCACCACGTTCTCCAGATCTTACACCAATAAAAAACGTCTGGTCAATGGTTGCCGAGCGACTGGCTCGTCACCAAACGCCAGTCACTACGGTTGATGAACTGTGGCATCGTGTTGAAGCTGCATGGGCATCTGTACCTGTACATGCAATCCAATCTCTGTTTGACTCAATGCCCAGGCGTATAACTGCTGTTATTACTGCCAGAGGTGGTTGTTCTGTGTACTAATTTCTCAGGATCTGTCCAGCCAAATTTTTTGAAAATTTAATCATTTGTTATTTCTAGTATAATATATTCTAGTATAATATAGTATAATATATTCTAGTATAATATATTATAAATATCATTTTGTTACCTGCATTTCTTCCTGGTGTAGCAATTTTAATATTCAATAGTGTATTATCATTTTAAATTAAAAATTTTTTTTGTGGTTTTCATTTATCAACATAAAATAAATAAATTTCCCATATATTCATATTACATTAATAAAACTTTTATTTAATCAATACATTTCAAAAGAAAAAATGGGCCATTATTATATAAATTAGAACTTTATATTTTTATAAATCTCTTCCTTGGACTTAGTTGAGGAAATTTATTTCTTTTCAATAAAATCTATGGAAAGGAGAAAAAAGTCTTATATAAAATAAAGGGAATTGATTCTAATTTAAAATTCCAAATTATTGTAAGTTATAGAATTACAACATTGTAAAATAATTAAGAGAATCACACTCACAATTATTATTTGTTAACATTTAATGAAGTAAATATTCAGTTACCTTTTCTTTAAAATGTAAATTATTTAATCCATACATTTTTATGTACCATTTCATACAGGATTTTATGATTTACAAGCTACTATGAGAAGTGGTCAACGATGTAGTGCAGCCAAAGGTTACCTAGTACCTAATGATAACAGACCAAACTTGGATATTGTTTCAGAAGCTTTTGTAAAGAAAGTAAGCCTTCAAATTGCTTTGTCATGAAAAATGTAGCATTTATATTTTTCGATAATTTATATTGTATATATTTTATGTATTTAGAATAAAGGCTTTAATAAAATGTTTACCAAAATTTGATCGTCTCATATGAAAATCAAACCTTCCAGAATGTAATTATTCCAAAACACATAATAATTAAAAAAAAAAAAATTCAATTAAATAATTATATTTTCTGAATATTTCTAAATCATTTTATTATTTTAACCAAATTTTGTAAATTACAGATTATAATCAACAATCAGCAAGCGCAAGGAGTTGTATTCGATTTTGAAGGACGAACTCGAGAGGTGAGAGTATTTAAAGAAGTTATACTGTCAGCCGGTGCTGTTAATTCTGCTCAACTGTTAATGCTCTCTGGAATAGGACCAAGGGAAGAGTTAAGAAAACATAATGTGAGTTGGTTTTTGGGTCCATATGTGTTCATTTTTTTCAGCTTCCACAATATAACAATGAAGAAGGAAAATTATTTTTTGAAGCAAATATTTGTATTTGTATTCAACACGTGATTTTCAATGTATTCATGAAAGATTTTAAAAAGCAGATGGTAATATCTACAATGACTATAAAATAAAATATGAAAATTAGCACCATTTAAAGGCATTTCATTCACGGATTTTCAATCAAGCTGTTCAAGTGAAATAGTTTATAAAGGCACATAAATATGTATCTTTTAATAATTGTTATTTCCAATGAAACTTGTGAGGAAGAAAATGAAATATTTTTATATATCTTACTTAGCTTGTTAATTAATATCACAAATAATTTTAAAATGACCGAATGGCTGAAAAATTAAGGGAAGAGTGACTAGTAACAAATGTTATTTGTCGCTCTTCCACGGTTCTCAAAATTCCTCATAATGCTGTTTTTTAGCTTAGCAGATTTCATAAAACTGGAGTATGCCTCATGTGTCGTGCGGGAGGGTCATTTTACCAGTAGTACAATCATCAAAAAGCATTGTCCTGCTTTGTCCAATCATTGAAAAAGTGTGACAATTTCAGCTTCTAAAGTGATAATTCCTTTTCTTTCTACTACATACAAGAACTAAATCAATGTATGTATTTCGTAAATGAAATTCTGTAAATTACTATGCTTTACACATATTAAAATTTCTCATCTTTAACTGTGAATGATAGATCTGAAATATTGAATTTGTTGATGTGAAACCAAAGCTACATTGTTTCTAGCTAGCTAAAAGTGATGTAATGTGAACAATAACTTTTATACATAAATACATACATACATATATATATATATATATGTATGTATGTTTATATATATATATAATAAAATAAAAATGAAGCATGAGAATTTAAATATATTTAAAAAAAATTAAATGTTTAAAGTTTTTTTTCCTAGATTTAAAATTTTTATTTTATAAACTTTAAAAAAAATAATTCAAGTTTCAGTTATTAATTTAGGTTTTTTTATGTGTATTACCTACACATGAATGTTTTAGTATTATTAAGAAATTCAGGTATATAATCTCTTTTTCTTTGTACTGTAGGTAAAAGTGCATTCATTAATGAATAATATATTACAGAATAAATTTAAATTAGTCTCCAAAGTTAATGATTTTAAGCAATGAAGGTATTTCACGGTTACGATTTATAAACTTTCATTTGACCGCTAATTTAGCTTTTTTCTTTCAATTGACACATTTTCACATTTGACAAGACGTTAAATGTGAGACATTTCTGCTTTTGAACAGCATTTTATACCAAATACTGAAAAAAAAAAAGATTTCTAATTCCTTTTTCTTAGATTATCTACTTTTCTTATAAAAAGTGATAACTCCTTAATGGAGCTAAGATGTAAATATTTAATATTAAAGATGCCTAAGTGTTTTCAGTCGAGTGGAAGCAGGGACGCATTTATAAGTTTTTCAAAGATAAAAAAAAAAATTCTATTTCATGAAATATTTTTATAGTAACAGAATATTGCCTCGAATGAAACGACTTTCTGAATCAGTCGCACTTTTAAGGATGATATTTTCTCTTAAAACACAATTATATTTCATTAATTGAAAAACGAAGAACTTTGTGTGTGTGTGTTCCCTGATGTTTTAAAAACAACACTTTAACCTGAAATTCTTTTGGAATAAAAGTTTAATATTTTGTATTTATTTAACTTTTTGTGTATTTTTCTCATTTTAGTATGATCAGCTGAAGTTAATGCACCTATTTTCTTTTTATAAATATATTGAAATTCTAACTTTTATATGTATATATATATTATGAAGGCTTTTCTTATAGATCAGAGTGAGAGCTGATATACCTGTAGGAAAGAACTTGCAAGATCACTGGGGAGCTCTGTTAGCATTTGAATTGAATGATACTATTACGCCATTGGATAAGAAATTAGAAAAAGAATCGAACATAAAAGCTTACATCAGATCAAAAACAGGTATAAAAATGATATTTACTATAAAATTGATGATTTTATTTAGTTATAATTTCTTATATGTTTCAAAGGAAATAAATAAAATATATAAAAAAATTTCTGTATTACAAGCTATGTCCCTTGAGTAAATATTTCTGTTAAATTATGGAAACAATATAAGCGTTTCAAAACGTTGAGTCCATATTTTATTGTTATCTTTTAAAAAAGGCTTCTAATGAAAATGATCGGTGTATTTAATTGAGAAAAATCAGGATTATAAGTGACGTGACAAACACTGATGATGTGGGTTCATCAAGGTCTTGAAGTAAGGTCTTTGGAGAGGAAGCTCTTGAGTGTGATCCCAGTCATATTACAGTGACCTTCGGCGCTTAGGCTATCGCTTTCATGATGTTTAAAATCACGTGACTTTCAATGCTATCAAATTATTCTAAGTCAAGTCACTTGAATAATTTACTTGTTTAGTCGATTGTCTTTTAAAGTTGAGTAAAAAAGTAGATGTTATTTTTAAATAACATCATACTATTATAGAACGTAATTTTTTAATCGAATGGTATGATGATAATCAGCAGTGCTTTTAAATAAGCTCTTGGTTTAACTTGAAATAATGTTCTATATATAGAGCTTGTAACATTAGAACGCGATATTTCATCCTCATGGTAGCCATAATCAAGGAAATGAGGCTCACACAAGTTTTTATTTTAGAAGTTTTTATTTTAGAATTTTTAAAACATAAGACATAATTTGCAAATAAGTAGCAATATAGATATAATCATTCCACGATATGCGTAGAGTATTTTTCCCATTCATGATATTTTGAAATGGAGAGAGGGCCATCGATTTTCACATTACTTATTGTTGGTTTTTGGTGGGTTCCGTTGTCGAATCCCGGTTTGGGCATGGAAGCTTTCTTTCTCTGTTCTCTCTGTGTTTCTCTGTCCTTTCTTCTGTGATGATGTGGCCCACCCTAAAAACGGGTTTGTTTGTGGTGTGTTGCGGGCAACACTATTCGCCTCCGTGACTTGGCTCACAAGTGCCCTCTGGGCAACGACAAATGACAAGTAGCTTGTGGCGTTGTTGTGGCAAAGGTTCGTCACCCAAGTGTCCACCACAGGTAAAAAAAATTGTTGATTTCCAAAACATGTGGATTGAAATAAATGTATCTTTAACACAATTTCACGAGATCAGCCAATTTTTATTTAATTGCGCCAATCTTTCTCCTTTATTATATAGGTTAAACTAAAATAAAAAATACTGAAAAGAAATCGAAAATGAGATAATAGTTCACGATATATCATCAACTGTATGCATTAATAATAATAATTTTATTGTTAAACCCATATATATGTATATATATATATATATATATATATATATATATATATATATGATTATGGAGTTCAAAATGTTCCCCAATTCTTAATTTGGATGGGAATGATTATTTGTATTAATTTTCTAGGACCTATTACTTCCGCTCAGGGTGTAAACACCATAGCATTTTTGGACAGAAACGGTAAAGATGCTCCAGGTGATTATCCAGATCATCAGCTCTACTTCTGGGAAGCAGCTATAGGTCCCGCACGGGATCAAATGAGAATTAAACCAGAGGTAAACTTCAAATAATGTTTGTGAGGAATAAATTGAAAACATAACCTATTTTTTTAATATATTTTCAAGTGAAGTCCTAAATTTCCTGTAAAAACATTAAGCATAGACATTAACATTCAAGCAATTTGTTTTTCTAGCATATTATCATGAAAATATGCTTATAGTATCTGTTATATATATAATATTATTTAATATACTTATTTAGCAATATATTATAAGGAATAATATATTATTTCTCTCTATCTTTTCATAGTTTAATTTATATTTTTACAAATTTATGATGTTTTAGGTACTAATAAATATGTAATGAGACTTAAAAATTATCCTTAACTAATTTTGACTAAAGTGAATAATTTCTGTTACATATATTTATAAGCAATAAAGAATTTGTATAAATATTCACACGTTATTTAATTTTCTCTTTTTTTAAAATCTCTTTTTAATTTATACCAATAGAAAATGCCAATTACTTTAAATTGGCATTTTCTAGTAATACACAATTACTTTAAATTGTGTATTACTAGGAAATTGGTATCGCTTTTTATAAGTTACAAGTCAGAAGCTTGATCTTCAGGCCGGAGATGGTCAACTCAGCCTTTCATTCCTTCATATACACATATCAGTGCAGGCGAGCCCCGGACTGCATCTTAAAGTTAACGAGTTTGGATTATTTGCCCTTCATTAAGTGGCTCGTCATTTTGAAGCATGGTCAAATGAAACTATGAATAATTATATAATTTAAATCGTTAATAATCACACAATATGAAAATATTCATCCCAATTATGTACAGACTATTTCTTTATTTACCTTTGTCTACTACTAAGGATCATCTTAATAATAATAGTTCCCTGCCATATTTAGTTTTTAATTCTCCTAATATTTTTAATTTTAACAACATTAAAAACTTAAAATGATTTGGTTTAATAATTTTAGGTTCAATGAAAACTTAAAAGAATTTCTCCTAATATTTTTAATTTTAACAACATTAAAAACTTAAAATGATTTGGTTTAATAATTTTAGGTTCAATGAAAACTTAAAAGAATTTTGCTTTACCAGTGCTTTAAGTTTATATTCTTATGTATTACATTTCGTAAAGGCTTAAAACTCTTCCATGAATTTTTCTTAAATTTATCTATTTTTCGATATAGAAATCCATCTGCAGAGGAAACTTAAACAAATAAAAATCATCACTATGATGATTTTTATCTGCTTAATTCTTCCTTAAGCAGATAAATCTGCTGAATTTTTATCTGCTTAGCAGTAGTATAGAAGAGAATATTGTGTATGTGAACTTGTTACAAGTAACCACAACATGATTCACGTGATGATGAAATTTGTAGCTATTTTAAAAATTAAGTTGTGACAGTTTTCAAAAAGAGTAAAAAATTAAAAAAAAAAAAACAAAATTGATAGAAAATAAATCTAAGTGATATCTAAGATCCGTGAACTACATATCTTTCGATTCAAAAAGTTCTTATCTCCAAATATATAGTGTATTTTTCTTTACAAGTAAACGCAGATAATAATTTTTATACTGTTACTAACGAATCTGACCATTTTGAATATAATTTCGATGCTTTTATTTGAAATATTTTTGCCGAAAATATTCACAATGTTTCTTCTTTCAAAGAACGATATTTCAAAACTTGCATTTAAAAAATTCGTTTGGTATTAATGTTAATAGAATATTTCTCAAAATAGAGCATGCGCCTTTAAAATATATAAATATTTAACGATGATTTCTTTTCATAAAATAACGAAATATGAAATGATGTGTGATAAGGTTCTGAAAGAAATCTAAACCATTATCACTACAATGGGAAAATGTTTCCCTGGTTTCTTAGATAAGCGACAAATAAAATTTAATTAATTTTGAATTAGCTATTATTTCTTCACTAATATCTAAGTATTTTATTTCTTTCATTTATTACAAACTATATTTTTGAATGGATTTCTTATACTAACAACATTTATATAGAGTGCACATAGGACCTAATATTCTAGGACATTTAGGTACATCAATATCAACAGCTGGTATATTTAATTCTTCAAATATTTTTTTTCAATTGTTCCTCCTTTATAAGCAAATCTACCACCATATTCATCATATAAATATTGAATACAATTTTTAACATTTTCATTACTAATTCATAAACTTTTATTATCAGAATATCATTTAAATCTTAGACCGTGAATTTCATAAGTGCATTTACGAACAATTTTCATTTCTTGTTCTGTTAATTCACCATTGGGTGTAAATACTTGAATTGTTTCAGCAATTGGTCCTGTTAAATGTGTCCAACTAATTTCTCTGATGATTTTTCTATCTGGAAGGATAAATCCTTGAATATTGAATATCAATGATATATCAGTCATTTTATTTTAAATGCATTTTTATAAAGTTTTTTAATAATTTAAAAAATTGAGAATAAAAAATATTAAAGATATAAAATACTGAAAATATAAAATATTAATGATATTAATATCCAAAGGGAACTGTGTTATAATCATCCAAGATTCTACGTTTATCAAATCCAAAATATATCTCTTATTTGATTTAGTACTTGAAATATCTCTATTTTTTGTATTTTAAATTGGTTAATTTCAACATCTGTACAATCAGTTTTACCTGTAATTATTTTCATTCGGTTATCAAAATCTAACATTGTTTCACTCTGATAAGACATTTTAAATCCTTTTACTTTTCCATGTGCAGATCCATCATTTAGTACATATCCATAATCTTTACTAACTTCAGATATCCAATATTTCATACATTTATCATTTCCAAGTTCATCTGTCCAATCTCCTAACATACATATTTCGAAATTTGAAGGGAAAGGCAACAATCATTTGTACGTTTATAGCCGATAAAGTCTCTGCACTGCATTGTTATAGCATAATATAGTTATAGCATAATATATGTATACAGAATGTATTATTTATATCACAATTGGTTGTGTTATGATGCTATATTTTTGCACAATTTGTTGTTCAACACTAATTTCATGACTAGGTTTTTCAGCTAACTTTATTTTATTTTATTGTAATTTTTGAACTTTGTTTTAGTATTTCAAAGCCATTTATGGTCCTTATGAAGATAAACCTTTCTACTGGTGTTTATCACAAATATTGCACCCAAAGGGAAGAGGTCAAATAACGCTTCGTTCTAACGATCCTCACGATCCACCAGTTATAGACCCGAAATATTTTTCACATCCTGATGACCTTGAAGTTGTAGTAGAAGGTTGGTAATATTTTCAACATTTTTGTTTTCTAATTTATATTTATTCTCTAACATAAATTTTCCGTCAGTTCGTATAACACTAAGCCTCTAAAATTTTCATTTACTTAGTGTGGCAATTTTTTTTATTGCACCTAACTTGAATGCGAAAATTTTGTTAAAACAAAAGAATTCAAGCCTTACGTAAGCTATCATAAACTTTTTTATGATAATTCTTTTCTAACTAATTCAATAAGAGAACTTACAAAGTTAGAGTTCAGTTATCATTTATAGGATGAATGTCCAAATTTGTGATATCCATTTCTTTGTTATAGAAAATAAACTTCCTGATTAAGCACAGGTGCCGTATGCTGCTTTAAGCACAGGTGCCGTATAATCCAGGATTCCAAATGCTGAATTTTTTGGCCATCAAGAAATGTTGCCAAGATGACGTATCGTGACGTGCACGATGACGTAAATACACGGGTTACCAAAATAGAATTTTCTGCATCATTCTTATAGGTCTTCATATTTATGACGTAATAAATATCAAGTTGCCAGATGCATAAGAAAGTAGACCAAAAAAAATCACCAAACTCAGAATTTGGCAATCCTGGATTATATGGCACCTATGTCTATTTTATATATATACATATAGTTCAACATATTATAAACTATAATTTCTCATTATAAACTTATATAGTTAATTTCTATTTTAGCAATATAATTTTAAACAAAAGGTTAAAGATTTCAGTATATATATATATATATATATATATAATCGAAATATTCATTGAATTATCTTTGATTACTTAACTCAGTGTAGAGAATTTAGCTTAAGTACAAGCAAATCTAATTATTGTACTATTTATAAAAGTTTAACGCATCGCGATATGGAATGCAATACTTTGAATATACTTTGATCAATCTCTTAGACGTAATTACTAAAAATTAACAATAGCTAAAAATTTGAATTCGAGAAGGCACGTTGTATCGTACAGTGATGAGTTATAATCTGTGCTGAAAATGTCATTTTCTCACACTCTCTTCCTAAAGAAAAGGTTTTTCGGAATCTTTTTTCGGGTTACTTCTGATTACTTTTAAAATCGTCAAAATAGATCTTATTATTTTGATAGAATAAGACAACGCCAAAAATGTGCTTTGATACGGGGGAGTGGAGATTTATCTATAGTAAAAGACTTTGTATGTTGTTTTATATTTGCTGTCTTTTATCATGTAATAAAAGAATAAAACTTAGGTGTGATGTTTTTATTGAAAGAAGAAAAGAAAAGTGCCGTTTTTACGATGCTTGTAATCTGAAGTTATTTAGTTTAGAATGCAATCAGAATCTATATTCTTCTTGATATGGTATGGAAAAAGATTCGTTTATACGGTGATATAGGAAATATTAAATATATCCGCAGGACACACACAGTTAGTAAAAAGGGCCAGTTATCTAGGAGTTATTCGGGTTGAAATCTCGTTCAATGGTCATATTGATTCTTAAGTGCTCTGTGGCCAGCTAACATTCCCACAGTGAGTGAATCATTGTTAAAGAATAAGATGCCTAAAAATATAAGAACTTTTCAGTATTAAATAGAATGTAATACTCTAATTCGCTGAATTAGTCATATTAATTAATTATTTCAAAGATTTAAAATGAATGACATAACATTTTTATCCCTAAACTTGATTCTACAACATGTATTTTGGACTACTTTAGCAAACAAACAATTAGCTTAAAAATTTCCTAAAGTTGCTTGAATGATATAGAATAAAAGTTGTCTTTTGTAATGTCACTGCTTTCCACAGACCTGTTTTTTCAATCATTTAATTGATATTTTTACAATGCACCCTACATTGATAATACATATTATTACATCAAAAAATACACTAAGCGATTTTCATTCAGATTCGAATGTTTTTTTTAAAGTTGAACTGACTTATTTTTTTAAAAAAAATTTCCGCATAATTTTTTTTTAATATTCTTTTAAAATGTTTAGTTATTTAATCATATTTGGAGCTAAAACTATAAAAAAAATTATTGGCTGTTTAACATGCATAGCTTGGTTTATAGCAAATTATGCTACAATCATTCATTTTTTTATTAGTGTATATCATCTTTTAAATTAAACATTTCCATATGCTATCATTTACAACACATATTCCAAATTAATCGTATTTTCCCTGAAAAATGCAGGTATGAAGAAATGTAAGGCCTTTGGCTTAAGTGATCCTCTGAAGAAAATTGGTTCTAAGTTATTCACAACAGTTTATCCTGGATGCGAAGATGTCTACAATGACGATGACAAATATTTCCGATGTATGGCCAAGTCCATAGTAGTTACACTAAATCATCAAGTAGGTACGGCGAAAATGGGCAATCCAGCGGATCCTTCAACTGTTGTGGATCCCCAACTCCGGTGAGTGTATTTGCTATCGATATAAAGAGTTGTAAATGTTTTTTTTGTCTTGTGCCAGCTAGGCTGACAATATGGGGTGACTGCTCCACTTTTCCAATTGAGCCCTATTTGGTGTGGAGTCCGACTTCTTTAGTATACACATGACGTAGGGACCCGTTTATAGTGTAGGCAACCATTCACACCTCATTCATACACAGAAAAGACAAAAGCAGGATAGATAGTGAGAGAGTGTACATCCATGCCCAAACCGGGATTCGAATCCATGACCTCTCTATCACTAGACAAGGCGGAAGGCGTTGTAAATGATAAAAAATATTTAATTCATATTTATTCAAAAGTAATAAGTACATAATTATATTTTCTAATGAGGAGACTATGTAAAAAATGGCTAATGATTTTTGAAACAAACAGATGACATCGACTAAATTTCTAAAATTTGCTACAAGGCTTTAAGGAATTAAATCATAGATAAAAACAACGACGTAGAAAGAGTTTGATTCTAAGTAAATTTAGCGTCATTCTTAGACTGGTGGTTTGATATTATCAATAGATGATGGTCAAATACTAAGCTTGCAAATATTGGGTTGTTCGGAAAGTAATTTCGGGTTGGAACAAATAATAATCTGATGGTGCCAGGTCTGGAGAATATGGTGGGTGTATCATTGTATCCCATTCAAGCTATAAAAGCTTTTGGCGAGTGACCAAACTTGTGTGAGGTCTCGTGTTATCTTGGTGAAACCCTACACCTTTCCTGTTGATTATTTCTGGCCTTTTCTGGTGAAGTGCATCATTAAGTTTGTCTAGCTGATGACAGTAGACTTCCGAATTAATCGTTGTGTTATTTGGTAAAAGCTATAAAAAAATAACGATTTCCTTAAAATCCCACCAAACACACATCATCTTTTTTGGTGAATATCGGCTTTGGAAATGGTTTCTGCCGGTTCATACTTTTTGCTTCATGACCTCTTGCGTTTGACGTTGTTGTATACAACCCATTTTTTGTCCCCAGTGATGATGCGCTTCAAAAATGGATCATTTTCATGACGTTTGAGAACCGAATCGTTGACGTCATTGCGGCGACACAAATTTCTTTGTGTGAGAACATCGGGAAACCAAACATCGAGTTTCGAGGATAATCCCAGGCCTTTCAAGTGGTCATAAACTGTTGTTATTCGCCAGTTTGCATCAATTAAAGTTTTTATCGCGTCTTTATCAACTTCAACCGGCCTTTCCGAACGTGGTGCATCTTCGACATCAAAATTGTGGGATCGAAATTTAGCGAACCAGTTCTGGCACTGGCGTACTGTCAACACACCTTCTCCATACACATCGGTCAATTTCTTTCTGGCTTGAACAGCATTTTTACCCTTTCTGTAGTGAAACAGTAAGATATGTCGAAAATGTTGCTTATCGCTCTCCATATTTAAAAGGGCACCAACCAAAAACTACTGCGTAGAAGTAATTGGAATTTTTCATAAATTTATTTGTCTGAAAAGAGAAAAGCGTCTAACGGGTATTAGAAATATTAACAATGTAAAGCATACACTTTTTAATGTTAAAAATGTCATGCAAAACAATAGTAAATTCATTTTTAAAAGCAGGTTTTCTTTCAGCAAATTGTGTTTCCGAACAATAGTTACATAGTTTTTTTACTTTAATTTCAGATAATAGATAATTCGTTAACCACTTAAATTTTTCTGAAGGATGATGTGCATTTTTACTTTCAAATAACTCTGTAATAATCATTCTATAAAATTATTTTATCAAATCTATTAATAATAATATATTTTTTATTATTTATTAAAAGCATATGAAGAATGAGTAGAATGTTGAATTAAAAAATTTTCGATTTACTATTAAGTTCAAACTTTATGAACTTATTTAATAGGTATTGAATATAAATATAATTTTTGTTTGATGGTAAGTATTGGTTTTATAATCTTTCTCACTTTCGAAATATAATATAAAAAATAATTTTATTTCATTAAAAATTTTCGATAACTTTCTGATTGGACTGATAACTAAATGGTCAACACTTTAGACTTCATCCCGTCAGTTAGCTGGTTCGATTCACATCGCGTGTGTTTAAGTATTTGGAGTCCATTTTAAATTAGAGATTTTTTTTTTAGTTATTTTTCTCGTGTAAAAATAACTGAAGTATAAAAAAAAACCAATAAACAATACTTTCTAAAAAACAATTCATTTAAGCATTAAAAAACAATATATTTAAGGTTTTCAACAGATTACTTTAAAAATAATTTTCGAATATTAAATAACAGAAAAGAAATTCCATCATTTTCAGATTTTTCAAAATAGATTTAACGAAGTGTTAAAACGATTTCTCAGAGATACTGAAATTATTTCTTTCATTCATCCCTTAAATTTCTATTTGGAATTAATTAAAAAAACTTTTTAATCTCTCAAGTGTTCATCGAGGTATTTTTTGGATGATCAACGGCTCTAGTCTTCATTTCCACTGCTCATCTGACGATGACATGGATATTTGTATTTATTCAGAATCCGTTTTAAATTGAACATTCAACACTCGTCGAATTAATTCTGAGATGAAAAAATTGACTTTTGCGAATCAAAACAAACACACTTATTGTTTAAATGCTTTATTCATTGTAGTATTGTTTAGGAATACAATTAAAGATTCAGTTAATAAATACTAGTGGTATGAAAATAGTTTGTATATATTTTACACATTATGTTAGCCTGGAGTAGAGAGCAGGCATTGTGGACACCGCAACACTGGTCTTGTGTGATGTTTTCCCACGAGTCCAGGTTTAGTTTCAGTCTGATTCTCACCGGACTTTCATATGGAGAGGGCCAGGTACCTGTTACCAACAAGAGAGCACCATTGAACGACATCGTTAAGGTGGTGCAGGATTGCTGGTTTGGGGAGGAATTATTCTGGTTTCTCGAACTAACCAGCATGTTCAGAAAGTAACCATGACAGGCCACATCTGTCGGGATGTCATTCTAAAACAATATGTACGTTTATTTCGGGAAACCACGGGTGCAGCATTTCTGTTTGTGGATGACAACGTCCGTCCTCACCTTGCAAACATTGTAAATAAATGCCTTCAATCTGAGGATATCACTCCTATGGACTGGCCAGCATACTCACTGGACTTGAATCCAATAGAGCATGTGTGGGACATGATTGGCTAATGAATTGCAGCCCGCCAACCCCCTCCCACAGGTCTACCGGAAATTCGGAGAGCATTGCTTGATGAGTGGCGTAACATTCCTCAAGATCAGATCGATAATTTGATGCTCAGAATGCCTACGCGTTGTACAGCCTGTATTACATCGTCTGGGGGCATACTATGTATTAACCATCATACCAATCATGTAATATTGGTTTTTGCAAATAAGTTATTTTTTTAAATTTGCACTAGTGAGTAAAAATCGCAATTTTAATTAATGATATCAAACATATAGCATCTGTATTCATCTTTAACATTTGTTTAATAAATAGACTTTACAAATAAATCACATATGTCTTGCTTCTGTCTCTTTCTTTGCCTGAACTTGCATTATCCTTAATTTATGGATACGAGTGTAAGTTTAATTCAGAAGAACATTATAAGTGTGTGTACTTTATGAAAAAAAATATATGCTGTTTTTAAAGTTGAAATGATTTTATTCGATGGATATGCATAGCATCAATTTATTTTTCTTTTATTTGTTTTTCTTTATTTATTTGGTTAAATTCTTTTTTGATTAAAATGATTTGTTTTGCATAAACAAAGACTTGATACAATAATATTTTTCCATATTATTTTTAATTGCCTTAAACCACACAGGATGTCTTTTTATACTTGAGGATATTATTACTTATATTCTTTTATGTTTCAGAGTGAAAACTATACGTAATTTAAGAGTGGTTGATGCATCTGTGATGCCACTGATTCCTTCTGGTAACACTAATGTACCAACCATGATGGTAGCTGAAAAAGCATCGGATATTATCAAGCGAACCATAAATTGTATTCCTTAGAAGAACTGTTCTTGTGTAAAATTAATGAAATAAATGTCAACGAAATCACAAAAAAATATTTTATAGAATTTATTACGAAATCATAAGAATGATCTAAGTATCATTCAAGGGGTAAATTTTTTTCCTTGTTGAAGAATGCAAAGCATTTAAAACATTTTGAAACCATTCTTTTCAAAAACTTCATAGAATCATAAGAGTATACATTAAATGGTTTTGGGATATCCTAAAAATAATAGCGTCAAATAAGCACATCTATATTTTCAACATCTTGTTTGAAGTAAATTGTCTATATTCGCTTCTAAAAGTAGTGGCTTACAGGCAAAGCATCCATTCGACAACGTATAACTAAAATTGAAGTATATCTAAAACTTACTATTTGAAGAGTCTATATTAGATGAAAAAATATAGAAAGGTAGAAAAATATGTTTATCAAGATTACCAGTTTATTTAAAAAAACAATTCATATAAGTTGTTGGTGCACCATCATGCTTCCTGTACCTATTTCTGTGTTGGGCTTTACTAGTTAGAAGTAGCTCGGTCTTTGTAATCAAGAAATAAGGACCAAGCATATGATCGCCCGAATACATGACTTGCCATCCCCAGATGTAACATTTCAATTAAAAGACTTTGCAATCACATTATATTTAACGTATCCAAACTCCGTTTTAGAAGCATGACTGATTTTTGTTAAGCCGGGAGTCGAACTACCTTCCGATAAAGAAAAACGACGCCAAACCAACAGGGCCACTCATCATATACGCTGAGGAAAAAATATTCTTTATTTTCGAAACCGTCTTCAAAAAAATCGCTTAAAATCTTAAGAATAAAAATAATTAGGAATTTCCGAGTCGTATTTACAGAAGCAACTTTAAAAAGTGCTCAGCTTATTAAGAGAAAAATTAATTGTAGAATTACTTAGCATTCTGAATTTTTTAATAAATATTTCCTAAATACTAGTTTCATATTTCAAACAAGAAAAATTCTGAGGAACTGGCTTTTCAAAATATTTTATGCATTCATTGAATTAAAAAAAGGAAAGAAAAGCAGTGAGAGTGGTCATGTTAAATCTTTCAATAGCTCAAATTTCTCATTAGAAATTATTGCTAGTTTCTATCCAATACTATGCAATATACTTAAAACTGTCCTTGTGAAATTTCAAATAATAATATCTTTAGCCATTTAAATGGCTAAAGATTTTAATTTGTTTTGTTTTAATATTCGAATATTGAAGGTTGCAATCCTAAGAAATGTTAAGTTACAACAAATTTTCAATATAATAATTTACGTATTATACATAAAAGTTACCTTTGCCACAAAACATTTCCTTGTCTTTAAAAATATATAAAATATCCGTATCATTTTTCTAAAATTTAAATGAGGGCGATTAAAATTAGTTATTTTCTCAAAAAGTTAAAAGCATAATTTTTTTTACTGCCAAAAAAATTAAATATCCAGTGAATTCGGAGTTGTTAAAATGAAATAAATGCCACGAAATCACTACAAAATATTTTATAGAATTTATCGTGGAGAATTAAATTGCTCCAACTAGGGAAATTAAAATAGATATTTAAAATATAAGCATGCATAGTTTATTGTTTATAAAAGCAGCTTATGTAAGTATGATTTATGCTAGGAAAAATTAATGTCTCTCTAATTTTCATTCTTTACTTATCTGAAATTGTAACATAAAATTCTTCAACCACAAAAAACACAAAATATAATTGTGTATTTACTGTTTAATATATATATAAATCTATAAATATATATATATAATATCTTTATTCTGCATGCCTGCCAAAATTTCAGCTGAGGTTGAATTCACAGCGTCTGCACGAAATGGAATTTTTTCATGATATTGATTTTTGGCTAACTTAAAATAAAAGCTGTTTTCCATTTTTAAATTTTGATTAAAACGTTTGTTATTAATTCAACGCATTATATATATATATATATATATATATATATATATATATATATATATATATATATATATATATAATATATATATAATATATATATATATATATATATATATTTAGGAAATGAGAAAAAATATGTACAGCATCAAATCTTCTTTTCTTCTTAAACAGCAGAATTGTTGAAAAGTATTTCTCACTGCTGGAATATACAAACACGAAGTAACTAAACAAATTTAAGACCTGTGCATAGCAATGAAAGTGAATATTAGCGTTGCATTATTCGTGCAGTTGCTCCACCGTATGCTGCTCTCATATTGATCAAGGTATTCTCACATCGGGATACTAAATCTAAAGCAAATGAAATGTAATAACTAAATGACGAAATTACTTCTTTAAAGAAATTACATGATTTTATTAAAGAATTCTCTATCAATTTCTTTAGTCCTGTAAAATGTATCAAAGAATTCATGGATATTACAGGCTGTTATTTATGTAACAAGAAACTATAGCCACTTTCTCATGATTGTAAATGTTTTTAATTTCATCAACCATTACAAAAAATAGTACGACTCTTATTTCATCTCAAGTATAGTTACAGATTTGGAATTTGCATAAATTAAGAGAGAGAGAGAGAGAGAGAGAGAGAGGATATTGTTTGGTGACCTCTGTCTTCCTAAAAATATTATTTCTTTATATTAAAAAAAAACTTTTAATGGGCAGTCCTTAGGTCTCAAATCTATTAATTACAAAGTATTGGTACTATTATTAGAACTTAATTTTTCATCACCTCCTCTCAAAGCAATTCTTTGCCGTGAACAAAGAATCACAGTTTTACAAACATCTTTTAAATATATACGATTTTCGCCAGCTTCTCTTGAATATTGCTTATCAAACTTAGCATTCTTGGAACTTGATGATTCACTTTTAGAAAAATGTATCGAACAACTCAGTTTCTGAGTTTTAAGAAGAATCTCAGGACTCGTGGCATTTAAATTCTTTAATTGGACCAATCATTGAACTCGTTAATTGTAAATGTAGAGTCAGTACATTCTTTAGTAAGAACCAAAAGCGCTCTGAACTGATAATGTAAGACTCTTTATTTACGGAAGATATAAATTCGAAATTATCTTTACTCATTTTACCACTCTTTTATAAATTTATGATTCATTTTGTGGATTGGGAAATAGAAAGTACAGAGTGATAAGGTTCAAAAATTACATTTGCTTTGGCACTTTGAAGACCATTTACAGTGTCTCTTTCCTGAATTCAGACAAAATCACAGAACTTTCTTAAGAGTTTTTGAATGGAACAATTTTTAATCCGTTATCATGTGTCCTCTCTTGAGCAAACGTTTTTTGGGTATTTCCTCAAAAGAGTCCACAAACACATTAGCAGTTTGAACTATATCAGGATTTTTTGCGAAAATGTCCCCAACTGTCAAACGACGCTTTTTAGAGTTCATGATTTATGAAGTTGAAGGAAAAAACACCTTTTTAAATAATTATATTCGGCAGCAGAATTTTGCAGCAAATGGGAGAGGAACTGATTCTTAATTAATATGGGTTAAGAGCCAGTTCGTGCCCATCCTCACTAGCATCTTGGTGATTTCGTGCAATATGTTACCTTTCATAATGAAAGAAAAATTCTCCTTTTGGTGCAATTATCAGACAGGTGTGCCGAGCGCCCTGTCTAGTGGTCAGAGTGCCTTACTGTGAATAGGAAGGTCCTGGGTTCGAATATTGGTTTGGGCATGGATGTACTTTCTCTATCTATCATGTCTTTGTACTTTCTGTGTATGAATGAGGTGTGAATGATTGCCTATCTTATAAACGGTTCCCTATGGCATGTGTGTACTGAAGCAGTCGGACTCCACACCAAATATGGTTCAGTATGAAAAAGTGGAGCAGCGTACCCCATATTGTCAGCCTAGCTGGCACAAGACAAAATAAATCAGACAAGTGTGCTTTCCCGAAATGATAAAAAAGATATAATAAACCAAGAAGAATAACTACTGTGACTGAAATGTCAGAATCTTTTTTTCATCTCTTATTTCAAATCAGCCATTTCTTTTTTTTAATAAACAAAAGTCTACACCAAAGCGCGCTTCCTGTTTTCCACGAAAGCCCAGAGAGCTAAAATTTATTTGTTGCCGAGCTGGCAACCGAATGGTTAGCGCTCTTGCCTTCGGTTCAACAGTTCGTGGGTTCGAATCCCACCTTGGGAATGGATATTTGTAGTGGTTCGGAATCCACTTTAAGCCGTAGGTCCCGGTCTAATTAGCCCTCGTGTGCAAAAAATGACCGTTGAGCGACAAACAAACATCTAAAATTTATTTGCAAGCACTCAATGTTAAGACTTTATTTTTGAGCTTCTTACAATTGCCTTAAAATCCTATGGAGTATTTTAGTTAGTTATAAGCTAATTTCATTTACATATAATAAAAAAATATTTTAATACATCAAATATTTCTGATTTGTATAATAGAAAAAGCTTATAGGTTTTTTTAAGTACTTTCAAAGTTATTAAAAATACTATAGTATAGTATATGATAAAAAAAATTTCGTTAAAACATTTTGCATTTGCACAATTTAAATTACTCTTTTAATTAGATTGATTAAAATATTTTTCATGCTTTATAGAAATACAAATAAATGAAAGCAGAAATTCACCAGTAAAAATTACAGCATGACATACATAAGTTGAAATTTGAAAAAAGTAAACACCGAGTCTGAAACTAATTTCTTGAAATGTGCGTATTAATATGTGGGATTAACATATGGAAATGGATGGTCTAATCGAACTGATATTAGGAAGAACAACGAAGTTTGATTAGGAAGAGCCTGGATGACGATGCATTTGATAGCAGCAAGACGGCTGCTCCTTCCCCCATAAGTTAAAATTTCATTTTGAAGTTAATTTGATGAAATTGATTAATTGTGAATACATATTTATTGTATATTTGTAAATATATATCAAGTGTTAATTAAATGTTAGTCCAAATCAAAATAGTTATTTAATTAAATTGCTCATTAGACTCTCCTCACTTGAAATGTGCTTTTACATGTTTTTTACAGTTAAACTTTGCTGATCATAGCGTAACCTCTTTATCGCCACAATCTCCTTCCTTAAACGGTGCCAAACTCTCATAGAGTCCACCATTTATTTTCAATTTAACAAATTGCTGAAATTTTGAGTGAAAATTTCTATACATAAATTACAATCGTAGATTTGTGGGATAAGAACACATAAACAGATCAAATCATCATTCTTAGAACGGAAAATATAGGAAAATTCTCATTTTGTAAAATATTCATGAAAATTTATTATCCATATATACATTTGTATATATGGATAATACATTTTTAAGTGTTGTTTTCAAAATTATTAAAGCTTTATATAAATCTAGATATTTTCTTTTAAACAACGCATATATTTCTTAATAAGAACTAAAATTGAAAGAACATAATTAAATTAACTTTTTATTTTGAAATTTAATTTAATTCAAACTTGCCATTATTGAAAATTGCCAGAAACAGATTTCTATTTAATTAAAATATAATTTAATGTTTAAGAAGTGTTTTATACAGTAGTTATGTGAGTTGCATATGATAAAAAAAAATAGTAAGGAATGTCATATTTTACTTTCCTTTTGATATTTCAATACGTTTGCTTTGCTTCTTTGCTATAAAAATTGTATTTTAGGAAAAGTCACGTTATTCTAAATTAATATATCTTACCTTTATTGCATATAATCTTTGTAGCAATTTATACCCACCAAAATACTAACCAAATATAAAGAAGAATATAAATGCTTGAAATAAATTTTGCAATAACTTGAATGATGGATGCTTAGCAACCATCAAAGTTACTTTTGTGTGAGTGGATACATTTTTGTGCTTAGCTAAAATGCAACATTGCTCTAAATATCCCAATAAATTACAAATACTTGAAGCAGCTCTTCATCAAATATAACAATTCAATATAAGCATCCTTTGACAGTGCAAAGGGTAACATAAAGTGGAAATAACCCTAGCTATCCGAAATTTGCACTATAGAAATGCCAATAATCTCTACGTGGTATTATGAATAACTGCAATGCCACTTGCAAATTCGATATTATAAAGGGAAGAAATATTGCCCCTTAGGAAAACTTAAATAGTTTCAATTGAGAATTTTTTGCATATGTAGCTTCTATATATACTTCATAAGTCAAAATGAGTGTCAACCAAACATTAATTTTAATTTATATTGAGAAAGAATTATTGTGTAAAGAGACGACAAATGATTATTTAGAGCAATCAGTCATATTAGGCAAAAAGACAACACTGATGTAGCTGCAGTCTCTATATTTGGTTATATTTATCTCTAGCATTTATTGCTTTAATATTCTCATACAATAGTGACTTCAGCTACATCATCAAACCGTGGTAGCTCAGTTGCAAGAGAGTCGTTCACGGGACTCAAAGGAAGTGAGTTCTATCCTGGGACTGGCTAAAGACCACCTTGTTCATTAATGGCGAATGGATCATGTTAAATATGTCGAGGTCTCAAAGTCCCCATCTAAATCAATAACTCTGGGTGAGGTACACCAAGGTCTGGGGACTTCAATTTGGTCTCAGTTTCGAAAATAAAAGATGCATCATTGTCTAGTAATGCTGACATCTAGTGTCCTCTGAACGAGGGAGCAATGAACTTTTCAGATTTGACAAGGACCTTTATTCCCTGTCAAAAGCAATTAATGATAGGAATGAATTTTCTGGGTTTGAGGTAGGTACAAAATATTAAATAAATAGTTGCAGAGGGGCCTTAGTTCTTAAATACCTATGTACTAATACAAGAATATAAAAACTACATCATCACAAAACTGCTGTCTAAGATAATTAGAAATTTTTGAAATGTTATCAACTCCTAACATAAAGCAATACTTAAAATTTGGATTTTATGGGTTTTCCTCAAAATTTATATTTTACATAATAAAAGAAATGATGTTAAATGCTATAAATTGTTATCAATTACTAAATCCTGCAAATCATTACCGTATAAAATGGAAATTCCGTAAGAGTTCGAGGCATATTGAATTTAAAGATGAGGCGTCATTTGTGCTGTTACAATGCTTGATATGAAAAAATTAATTTTCCTGAAATATCTTATTTTCATAATAAAATAAGTACTCTCATTAGCTTTAGAATATTATTCACTAGTAAGTGAAGCCTTTTGTTCGAAAACATTATGGGAATTTCCATAAATATTGCAGAATTATGAAATTAATGATGGCCGGATTCAGAAGTAACTTTTGATATTGGGGCTCAGTGTATAAACACCCATTTTTATCCTAAAATTTATTTTTTATAATCAAGTACATACACTCAATAGCTTTAGATTGTTGATCAATAGAAATGGATATCTATTGTTTTTATATGCTATGGTAATTTTTAAACATTTTTTAGTATATTGGAATTAATTTTCAGCGAAATCTGGTCACTTTTGTTACTTGGGACCTTAATTAAAAACACTGTTTTTCCCTAAAATATATTTTTATAATTAATTAAGCACTCATATTCGCTTTATGATATATCATTCTAATAATTGAGAACATTCGCTTACATATGAAATGGAAAATGTTACAGATTTCCGGTAATATTGAAATTACTGTTCAACCGAATCAAAAGTTACGTTTGTCATTAGGGCTCATTATATAACACCCCTTTTTCCTCTTTAAAAAAGTATTTGTAATGAAACAAGTACTCTCATTAACTTCAGAATGTCATTCACTAGCTAATGACGCCATTCGTTTTTATACAGATTGTAAATTTCAGGAAATATTGGGGACTTTTGAAATTAAAATTAACCGGAATCAGACGTCATTTTTGTTAATTGGACACACTGTAGAAACACACAATTTTCTCTTAAAATTTATTTTTTATAATCAAATATATACTCTTATTGGCTTTAGACTATTAACCAATATTAATTGAGCCCAATCGCTTTTATACGAAAGGGAGATTCTGAAGATTTTTGGGTGCTTTTAAATTTATCTTCAACGCAATTAATATTCACTTCCGTTACTTGGGCGCATCTTTCAATAACCGTTCTATTCTCATAAAATATATTTTTTATAATGAAATAATTACTCTTGATAACTTTTCAATAGTACGTAATAATAAATTATCCTATTCGTATATATATACCAAATGAATTTATAACTGTATTGCGCAGTTTTTAAATTAGCGTTCACGGTAATTAGAAGTCAATTTTCAATTTCGGAGCAGTATATAAAAACTTTTTTTTCTCTTAAAATGTGCTTTTCTTAATAAAACTGGTACCCACATTATATTTAAAATATCATTCATTCGTATATAATTCATTCGTTTCCTTATCCTTTGGGAATTTCTTAAGATATTGTAGGATTTTCAAATTAATAGCTACCGAAATCACAACAGTTACTTGGGCATATTATCTTTTAACTCCTTTTTTTCTCCTAAAATATTTTTTCAATAATAAAATAAAAAGCTGCATTGGCATAAAATTTTCATTTGCGTACTAACAACAGAAAAATATTTTAATATACCCTTGTCAAAATGAAATTAATTAGAAATTTTTGAGATGTAAACATCTGCTCACCTCAAGCAATACTTGAAATTCAGTTTTTATGGGTTTTCCTTAAAATTTATATTTTTCATAAGAAAAGAAATGATGTTACATGCTATAAATTGCTATTAATTACTAATCCTGTAAATCATTACCGTATAACATGGGAATTAAAATGCTTGATATGAAAAAAATATTTTTCCTCGTAAGTCTTAATGTTCATAATAAAGTAAGTACTCTCATTAGCTTTAGAATATTATTCACTAGCAAGTGAAGCCTTTCGTTCCGGAAAATTTGGGGAAATTCCATAAATATTGCAGAATTAAGAAATTAATGATGACCGGAATCAGAAGTCACTTTTGATACTGGGGCTCACTGTATAAACACCCATTTTTCTCCTAAAATTTATTTTCTTTAATCAAGTACATACACTCATATCACATGATTGTTGATCAAAATAAATAGATCCCTTTTGTATTTATTTGCAATATGAATTTTTAAAGATTTTTTAGAATATTGAAATTAATTTTCGTCGGAATCTAGTCACTTCTGTTGCTATGACTCTAAATTAAAAACACTTTTCATCCCTAAAAAAAATTTTTATGTTTAATTAAGAACTCTTATTGAATTTAGAATATTTTTCATTAATAATTGAGCACATTCGTTTTCATATACATGGGAATTTTTACAGATTTCTGGGAATTTTGAAATTAATGTTTAACAAAATCAAAAGTCACGTGTGTCATTCTGGATAATTATATAAAATCCCTTTTCTCTTTAAAAATTTTTTTTGTAATGCAATAACTACTTTTATTAACTTTAGAATGTCATTAACTAGCTAATAACGCCATTCTTTCTTATATAAATGGTGAATTTCTGGAAATATTGTGGAATTTTGAAATTAAAATTCACCGGAATCAGACGTTACTTTTGATATTGGGGCTCACTGTATAAACACCCATTTTTCTGCTAAAATTTATGTTTTATAATCAAATACATAATCCATTTAGCTTAAGATTGTTAACCAATAGAACTACAGCCCTGTTGTTTTTATACACATTGGGAGGTTCTAAAGAATTTTGAGAATATTGAAATTAATTTTCATAGGAATCAGAAGTCACTTCTGTTACCTGGGCACATTAAATAAAAACACTTTATATCCCTAAAATATATTTTTTATAATTAATTAAGCACTCATGATAGCTTTATATTATTACTGTTTAACAATTGATCACATTCGTTTTTATATATCATGGGAATGTTTCCAGATTTTGGGTAATTTTTAATTACTGTTCAACCGAATCAAAAGTAATGTTTTTCATTCGGGCTCATTATATAAAAACACGTTTTTATCTCTAAAAATTTTATTGTAACTCGATAAATATTCGCATTAATATCAGAATGTCATTCACTAGCTAATAATGCCATTCGTTCTTATATAGATGGTGAATTTCAGGAAATATTGGGGACTTTTGAAATTAAAATTAACCGGAATCAGACGTCATTTTTGTTAATTGGACACACTGTAGAAACACACAATTTTCTCTTAAAATTTATTTTTTATAATCAAATATATACTCTCATTGGCTTTAGACTATTAACCAATATTAATTGAGCCCAATCGCTTTTATACGAAAGGGAGATTCTGAAGATTTTTGGGTGCTTTTAAATTTATCTTCAACGCAATTAATATTCACTTCCGTTACTTGGGCGCATCTTTCAATAACCGTTCTATTCTCATAAAATATATTTTTTATAATGAAATAATTACTCTTGATAACTTTTCAATAGTACGTAATAATAAATTATCCTATTCGTATATATATACCAAATGAATTTATAACTGTATTGCGCAGTTTTTAAATTAGCGTTCACGGTAATTAGAAGTCAATTTTCAATTTCGGAGCAGTATATAAAAACTTTTTTTTCTCTTAAAATGTGCTTTTCTTAATAAAATTGGTACCCACATTATATTTAAAATATCATTCATTCGTATATAATCCATTCGTTTCCTTATCCTTTGGGAATTTCTTAAGATATTGTAGGATTTTCAAATTAATAGTTACCGAAATCACAACAGTTACTTGGGCATATTATCTTTTAACTCCTTTTTTTCTCCTAAAATATTTTTTCAATAATAAAATAAAAAGCTGCATTGGCATAAAATTTTCATTTGCGTACTAACAACAGAAAAATATTTTAATATACCCTTGTCAAAATGAAATTAATTAGAAATTTTTGAGATGTAAACATCTGCTCACCTCAAGCAATACTTGAAATTCAGTTTTTATGGGTTTTCCTTAAAATTTATATTTTTCATAAGAAAAGAAATGATGTTACATGCTATAAATTGCTATTAATTACTAATCCTGTAAATCATTACCGTATAACATGGGAATTATAATGCTTGATATGAAAAAAATATTTTTCCTCGTAAGTCTTATGTTCATAATAAAGTAAGTACTCTCATTAGCTTTAGAATATTATTCACTAGCAAGTGAAGCCTTTCGTTCCGGAAAATTTGGGGAAATTCCATAAATATTGCAGAATTAAGAAATTAATGATGACCGGAATCAGAAGTCACTTTTGATACTGGGGCTCACTGTATAAACACCCATTTTTCTCCTAAAATTTATTTTCTTTAATCAAGTACATACACTCATATCACATGATTGTTGATCAAAATAAATAGATCCCTTTTGTATTTATTTGCAATATGAATTTTTAAAGATTTTTTAGAATATTGAAATTAATTTTCGTCGGAATCTAGTCACTTCTGTTGCTATGACTCTAAATTAAAAACACTTTTCATCCCTAAAAAAAATTTTTATGTTTAATTAAGAACTCTTATTGAATTTAGAATATTTTTCATTAATAATTGAGCACATTCGTTTTCATATACATGGGAATTTTTACACAGATTTCTGGGAATTTTGAAATTAATGTTTAACAAAATCAAAAGTCACGTGTTTCATTCTGGATAATTATATAAAATCCCTTTTCTCTTTAAAATTTTTTTTTGTAATGCAATAACTACTTTTAATAACTTTAGAATGTCATTAACTAGCTAATAACGCTATTCTTTCTTATATAGATGGTGAATTTCTGGAAATATTGTGGAATTTTGAAATTAAAATTCACCGGAATCAGACGTTACTTTTGATATTGGGGTTCACTGTATAAACACCCATTTTTCTGCTAAAATTTATGTTTTATAATCAAATACATAATCCATTTAGCTTAAGATTGTTAACCAATAGAACTACAGCCCTGTTGTTTTTATACACATTGGGAGGTTCTAAAGAATTTTGAGAATATTGAAATTAATTTTCATAGGAATCAGAAGTCACTTCTGTTACCTGGGCACATTAAATAAAAACACTTTATATCCCTAAAATATATTTTTTATAATTAATTAAGCACTCATGATAGCTTTATATTATTACTGTTTAACAATTGATCACATTCGTTTTTATATATCATGGGAATGTTTCCAGATTTTGGGTAATTTTTAATTACTGTTCAACCGAATCAAAAGTCATGTTTGTCATTCGGGCTCATTATATAAAAACACGTTTTTATCTCTAAAAATTTTATTGTAATTCGATAAATATTAACTTCAGAATGTCATTCACTAGCTAATAATGCCATTCGTTCTTATATAGATGGTGAATTTCAGGAAATAATGGGGAATTTTAAAATTAAAATTTACCGGAATCAGACGTCATTTTTGTTAATTGGGCACACTGTAGATACACGCAATTTTCACTTAAAATTTATTTTTAATAATCAAATACATACTCTCATTGGCTTTAGATTATTAACCAATAGTAATTGAGTCCAATCGTTTTATATGAACTGGGAGTTTCTGAAGAATTTTGGAAGTTTTTAAATTTATGTGTGTGTTCAATGGAATTAAATTTCACTTCCGTTACTTGGTCGCATCATTTAAAAACCGTTCTATTCTCCTAAAACATATTTTTTATAATGATATAATTACTCTTGATAAGTTTTGAATAGTACGTAATAATAAATGATCCCACTCGTATATATATACCATGGGAATTTAAAAAAATTTTGCGTAGTTTTTAAATTAGCGTTCACGGTAATTAATAGTCGATTTTCAATTTCGGGTCACTATATAAAATCTTGTTTTTCTCTTAACATGTGCTTTTCTTAATAAAATTGGTAGTCACATTATATTTAAAATATCATTCATTCGTATATAATCCATTCGTTTCCTTATTCTTTGGGAATTTCTAAAGATATTGTGGGATTTTCAAATTAATATTTACCGGAATCAACAGTTACTTGTGTTACTTGGGCATATTACCTTTAATCTCCTTTATTTCTCCTAAAACGTTTTTCATTATAAAAAAAAAAAGTTGCATTGGCGTAAAATTTTCAAGTGGAACTAACAACAGAAAAATATTTTAATATACCAATGCTAAAATGAAAATAATTAGAAATTTTTGAAATGTAATCAACTGCTCACCTCAAACAATACTTGAAATTCGGGTTTTATGGGTTTTCCTTAAAATTTATATTTTTCATAAGAAAAGAAATGATGTTATATGCTATAAATTGCTATCAATTACTAATCCTGTAAATCATTACTGTATAATATGGAAATTCCGTAAGTTTTCGAGGCATATTTAATTTAAAGATGAGGCGGCCTTTGTGCCGTTATAATGCTTGATATGAAAAAACACATTTTCCTCATAAATCTTATATTCATAATAAAATAAATACTCTCATTAGCTTTAGAAAATTATTCACTAGTAAGTGAAGCCTTTTTTTAGAAAAAATGTGGGGAAATTATATAAATATTGCAGAATTAAGAAATTAGTGTTGACCGGAATCAGAAGTCACTTTTGACATTGGGGCTCACTGTATAAACACCCATTTTTCTCCTAAAAATTATTTTTTATAATCAAGTACATACACTCATTAGCTTTAGATTGTTTATCAATAGAAATACATATCTATTGTTTTTATATGCTAAGGTAATTTTTGAAGATTTTTTAGCATATTGGAATTAATTTTCAGCGAAATCTGGTCACTTTTGTTACTTGGGACCTTAATTAAAAACACTGTTTGGCCCTAAAATATATTTTTATAATTAATTAAGCACACATATTCGCTTTATAATATGGTATTCTAATAATTGAGAACATTCGTTTACATATGTATCAGGGAATTTTACAGATTTCGGGTAATTTTGAAATTACTGTTCAACCGTATCAAAAGTTACGTTTGTCATTAGGGCTCATTATATAACACCCCGTTTTCCTCTTTAAAAAAGTATTTGTAATGAAATAAGTACTCTCATTAACATTAGAATGTTATTCTCACTAGCTAATGACCGCATTCGTTTATATATATACATATATCGGAAATTTCAGGAAATATTGGAAACTTTTGTAATTAATATTCACCGGAATCTGACGTCAATTTCGTTATTTGTGATAACTGTATAAACACCCATTTTTCTGCTCAAATTTATTTTTTATATTCAAATATATACTCGATTTAGCTTAAGATTGTTAACCAATAGAATTAGAGCCCTATCGTTTTTATATACGATAGGAAGTTCTAAAGATTTTTGAGAATATTAAAATTAATTTTCTTAGGAATCAGAAGTCACTTCTGTTTTTCTTGGGCAAATTAAATAAAAACACTTTATATCCCTGAAATATATTTTTTATAATTAACTAAGCACTTATGATAACTTTATACTATTTCTCTTTAACAATTGATCACATTCGTTTTCATATATCTTTGGAATTTTTCCAGATTTCGGATAATTTTTAAATTTCTGTTCAACCCAATCAAAAGTCATGTTTGTTATTTGGGCTCATTATATAAAAACACGTTTTTAACGTTAAAATTTTTTATTGTAATGCAATAAATACTCTCATTAACTTCAGAATGTCATTAACTAGCTGATGATGCCATTCGTTTTTATATAGATGGTTAACTTCAGGAAATATTGGGGACTTTTGAAATAAAAATTTTCCGGAATCAGACGTCATTTTTGTTAATTGGACACACTGTGGAAACACCCAATTTTCCCATAAAATTTATTTTTTCTAATCCAATACATACACTCTTTGGCTTTAGACTATTAACATATAGTAATTGAGCCCAATCGTTTTTATGTGATATGGGAGTTTCTGAAGATTATTCGGAGTTTTTAAATTTATGTTTAATCGAATTAATATTCACTTCCGTAACTTGGACGCATCATTTAATAACAGTTCTTTTCTCCTAAAATATATTTTTTATAATGAAATAATTACCCTTGATAACTTTTCAATAGTAAGTAATAATAAATGATTCCATTCGTATATGTATATACCAAGGGACTTTATAACTATATTGCGCAGTTTTTCAATTAGCGTTCACGGTAATTAGAAGTCAATTTTGAATATCAGGGCACTATATAAAAACACGTTTTTCTCTTAAAATATGTTTTTTTAATAAAATTTTTACACACATTATATTTAAAATTTCATTCATTCATATATAATCCACTCGTTTTCTCATCCATTGGGAATTTCTTAAGATATTGTAGGATTTTCAAATTAATATTTACCGAAATCAACAGATACTTGTGATACTTCGGCATATTATCTTTAAACTCCTTTTTTTTCTCCTAAAATGTTTTTTCAATAATAAACTAAAAAGCTATATTGGCATTAAAATTTCATTAAGAACTAACAACAGGAATATATTTCAATATACCCTTGCTAAAATGAAAATAATTCGAAATTTTTGAAATGTAATCAACTGCTCACCTCAAACAATACTTGAAATTCGGGTTTTATTGGTTTTCCTTAAAATTTATATTTTTCATAAGAAAAGAAATTATGTTACATGCTATAATTTGTTATCAATTACTAATCCAGCAAATCATTACCGTATAACAGGGAAATTCCGTAAGTGTTCGAAGCATATTGAATTTAAAGATGAGGCGTCATTTGTGCTGTTATAATGCTTGATATGAAAAAAATATTTTTCCTGAAATATCTTATTTTCATAATAAAATAAGTACTCTCATTAGCTTTAGAATATTATTCACTAGCAAGTGAAGCCTTTCGTTCGAAAAAATTATGGTAAATTCCATAAATATTGCAGAATTATGAAATTAATGATGACCGGAATCAGAAGTCACTTTTGATATTGGGGCTCACTGTATAAACACCCATTTTTATCCTAAAATTTATTTTTTATAATCAAGTACATACACTCATTAGCTTTAGATTGTTTATCAATAGAAATACATATCTATTGTTTTTATATGCTAAGGTAATTTTTAAAGATTTTTTAGTATATTGGAATTAATTTTCAGCGAAATCTGGTCACTTTTGCTACTTGGGACCTTAATTAAAAAAACTGTTTGGCCCTAAAATATATTTTTATAATTAATTAAGCACTCATATTCGCTTTATAATATGTCATTCTAATAATTGAGAACATTCGTTTACATATGCACCGGAAAATTTTACAGATTTCGGGTAATTTTGAAATTACTGTTCAACCGAATCAAAAGTTACGTTTGTCTTTAGGGCTCATTATATAACACCCCGTTTTCCTCTTTAAAAAAGTATTTGTAATGAAATAAGTACTCTCATTAACATTAGAGTGTTATATTCACTAGCTAATGACCGCATTTGTTCATATATATATATATGTCTGTAATTTCTTGAATTATTGAAAATTTTGTAATTAATATTCACCGGAATCAGACGTCAATTTCGTTGTTTGTGATAACTGTATAAACACCCATTTTTCTGCTCAAATTTATTTTTTATATTCAAATATATACTCGATTTAGCTTAAGATTGTTAACCAATAGAATTAGAGCCCTATCGTTTTTATATACGATAGGAAGTTCTAAAGATTTTTGAGAATATTAAAATTAATTTTCAAAGGCATCAGAAGTCACTTCTGTTACCTGGGCACATTAAATAAAAACACTTTATATCCCTAAAATATATTTTTTATAATTAATTAAGCACTCATGATAGCTTTATCTTATTTCTGTTTCAAAATTGATCACATTCGTTTTTATATATCAAGGGAATATTTCCAAATTTTGGGTAAAATTTTAACTTCTGTTCAACGGAATCAAAACTCATGTTTGTCATTCGGGCTCATTATATTAAAAACACGTTTTTATCTTTAAAAATTTTATTGTAATTCGATAAATATTCTCATTAACTTCCGAATGTCATTCCCTAGCTAATAATGCCATTCGTTCTTATATAGATGGTGAATTTAAGGAAATATTGGGGACTTTAGGAATTAAAATTTACCGGAATCAGACGTCATTTTTGTTAATTGGACTCACTGTAGAAACACCCAATTTTCTCATAAAATTTATTTTTTCTAATCCAATAATCAATTTTCTAATCCAATCCAATGGTAATTTTTAAAGATTTTTTAGTATATTGGAATTAATTTTCAGCGAAATCTTGTCACTTTCTTACTTGGGACCTTAATTAAAAACACTGTTTGTCCCTAAAATATATTTTTTTAATTAATTAATCACTCATATTCGCTTTATAATATGTCATTCTAATAATTGAGAACATTCGTTTACATATGCACTGGGAAATTTTACAGATTTCGGGTAATTTTGAAATTACCCGAAATCTGTAAAAATCCCAGTCTAAAGCCAAACATACACTCTTTGGCTATAGACTGTAAACCAATAGTAATTGAGCCCAATCTTTTTTATTTGATAAGGGAGTTTCTGAAGATTTTTTGGAGTTTTTAAATTTATGTTCAATGGAATTAATATTCACTTCCGTTACTTGGGCGCATCATTTAATAACCGTTCTGTTCTCCTAAAATATATTTTTTATAATGAAATAACTAATCTTGATAAGTTTTCAATAGTACTTAATAATAAATGATCACATTCGTATATATATATAACAAGGGAATTTATAACTATATTGCGCAGTTTTTAAATTAGCGTTCACGTAAATTAGAAGTCAATTTTGATTATCGGGGCACTATATAAAAACACGTTTTTGTCTTAAAATATGTTTTCTTAATAAAATTGTTACCCTCATTATATTTGAAATTTCATTCATTCGTATATAATCCATTTGTTTCCTCATTCATTGGGAATTTCTGAAGATATTGTAGAATTTTCAAATTAATATTTACCGAAATCACAACAGATACTTGTGTTACTTCGGCATATTATCTTTAAACTCCTTTTTTTTCTCCTAATATTTTTTTTTCAATAATAAAATAAAAAGCTACATTGGCATTAAATTTTCATTGGGAACTAACAACAGGAATATGTTTTAATATAACCTTACTAAAATGAAAATAATTAGAAATTTTTGAAATGTAATCAACTGCTCACTCAAGCAATACTTGAAATTCGGGTTTTATTGGTTTTCCTTAAAATTTATATTTTTCATAAGAAAAGAAATGATGTTACACGCTATAATTTGTTATGACTTACTAATCCTGCTGATCATTACCGTATAACATGGAAATTCCGTAAGTGTTCGAGGCATATTGAATTTAAAGATGAGATGTCATTTGTGCCGTTATAATAATTGATATGAAAAAACTAATTTTCCTCAAAAATCTTATATTCATAATAAAATAAGTACTCTCATTAGCTTTAGAATATTATTCACTAGTAAGTGAAGCCTTTTGTTCGAAAACATTATGGGAATTTCCATAAATATTGCAGAATTATGAAATTAATGATGGCCGGATTCAGAAGTCACTTTTGATATTGGGGCTCCCTGTATAAACACCCATTTTTATCCTAAAATTTATTTTTTATAATCAAGTATATACACTCATTAGCTTTAGCTTCTTGATCAATAGAAATGGATATCTATTGTTTTTATATGCTATGGTAATTTTTAAAGATTTTTTAGTATATTGGAATTAATTTTCAGCGAAATCTGGTCACTTTCTTACTTGGGACCTTAATTAAAAACACTGGTTGTCCCTAAAATATATTTTTATAATTAATTAATCACTCATATTCGCTTTATAATATGTCATTCTAATAATTGAGAACATTCGTTTACATATGCACCGGGAAATTTTACAGATTTCGGGTAATTTTGAAATTACTGTTCAACCTAATCAAAAGTTACGTTTGTCATTAGGGCTCATTATATAACACCCCGTTTTCCTCTTTAAAAAAGTATTTGTAATGAAATAAGTACTCTCATTAACATTAGAATGTTATTCTTACTAGCTAATGACCGCATTCGTTTATATATATACATATATCGGTAATTTCTGGAAATATTATAAAATTTGTAATTAATATTCACCGGAATCAGACGTCAATTTCATTATTTGTGATCACTGTGTAAACACCCATTTTTCTGCTCAAATTTATTTTTTATATTCAAATATATACTCGATTTAGCTTAAGATTGTTAACCAATAGAATTAGAGCCCTATCGTTTTTATATACGATAGGAAGTTCTACAGATTTTTGAGAATATTAAAATTAATTTTCATAGGTATCAGAAGTCACTTCTGTTACTTGGGCACATTAAATATAAACACTTAATATCCCTGAAATATATTTTTTATAATTAATTAAGCACTCATGATAGCTTTATGTTATTTCTGTTTCACAATTGATCGCATTCGTTTTTATATATCAGGGGAATTTTTCCAGATTTTGTGCAATTTTTAAATTTCAGTTCAACGAAATCAAAAGTCATGTTTGTCATTCGGGCTCATTATATAAAAACACGTATTTATCTTTAATAATTTTTATTATGATGCAATAAATACTCTCATTAACTTCAGAATGTCGTTCACTAGATAATGATGCCATTCGTTTTTATATACATGGTGAATTTCAGGAAATATTAGGGACTTTTGAAATTAAAATTTACCGGAAGCAGACGTCATTTTTGTTTATTGGACACACTGTAGAAACACCCATTTTTCTCCTAAAATTTATTTTCTATAATCAAGTACATACACTCATTAGCTGTAGATTGTTGATCAATAGAAATAGATCCCTATTGTTTTTATATGCAAAGGGAATTTTTAAAGATATTTAGAATATTGAAATTAATTTTCATCGGAATCTAGCCACTTCTGTCATTATGACTGTTAATTAAAAGCATTTTTCATCCCTCAAATTTATTTTTTATAATCAAATACATACTCTCATTGGCTTCAGATTATTAACCAATTGTAAATGAGCCCAATCGTTTTTGTATAAAAGTGAGTTTCTGAAGTTTTTTGGGATTTTTTAAATTTATGTTCAACGGAATTAAAATTCATTTCCGTTACTTGGGCGCATCATTTAAAAACAATTCTATTCTCCTAAAATATATATTTTTATAATGAAATAATTACTCTTGATAACTTGCATACTTTTGATATTGGGGCTCACTGTATAAACACCCATTTTTCTCCTAAAATTTATATTCTATAATCAAGTACATACACTCATTAGCTTTAGATTGTTGATCAATATAAAGACATATCTATTATTTTTATATGCTTAGGTAATTTTTAAAGATTTTTGAGTATATTTGAATTAATTTTCAGAGATATCTGGTCACTTTTGTTACTTGGGACCTTAATTAAAAACACTGTTTTTCCCTAAAAAATATTTTTATACTTAATTAAGCATTCTTGTTCGCTTTATAATATGTTATTATAATAATTGAGAACATTCGTTTACATATGCAGTGGGAAATTTTACAGATTTCAGGTATTTTAAAATTACTGTTCATCCGAAACAAAAGTTACGTTTGTCATTAGGGCTGATTATATAACACCCCGTTTTCCTCTTTAAAAAATATTTGTAATGAAATAAATACTCTCATTAACATTAGAATGTTATTCACTAGCTAATGACCGCATTCGTTCATATATATATCAGAAATTTCTGGAAATATTAGAAATTTTTGTAATTAATATTCACCGGAATCAGACGTCAATTTCATTATTTGTGATCACTGTGTAAACACCCATTTTTCTGCTCAAATTTATTTTTTATATTCAAATACATACTCGATTTAGCTTAACACTAGAATTAGAGCCCTATCGTTTTTATATACGATAGGAAGTTCTACAGATTTTTGAGAATATTAAAATTAATTTTCAAAGGCATCAGAAGTCACTTCTGCTACTTGGGCACATTAAATAAAAACACTTTATATCCCTTAAATATATTTTTTATAATTAATTAAGCACTCATGATAGCTTTATGTTATTTCTGTATAACAATTGATCACATTCGTTTTTATATATCATGGGAATTTTTCCAGATTTTGGGCAATATTTAAATTTCCGTTCAACCGAATAAAAAGTCATGTTTGTCATTCGGGCTCATTATATAAAAGCACGCTTTTATCTTTGAAATTTTTATTGTAATGCAATATATACTCTCATTAACTTCAGAATGTCATTCACTTGATAATGATGACATTCGTTTTTATATAGATGTTTAATTTCAGGAAATATTGGGGACTTTTGAAATTAAAATTTACCGGAATCAGACGACATTTTTGTCAGTTGGACACACTGTAGAAACACCCAATTTTCTCATAAAATTTATTTTTTCTAATCCAATACATACTCTCTTTGGCTTTAGACTATTAACATATAGTAATTGAGCCTAATCGTTTTTATATGATATGGGAGTTTCTGAAGATTTTTCGGAGTTTTTAAATTTATGTTCAATCGAATTAATATTCACTTCCGTTACTTGGGCGCATCATTTAATAACAGTTCTTTTCTCCTAAAATATATTTTTTATAATGAAATAATTACCCTTGATAACTTTTCAATAGAAAGTAATAATAAATGATCCCATTCGTATATGTATATACCAAGGGACTTTATAACTATATTGCGCTGTTTTTCAATTAGCGTTCACGGTAATTAGAAGTCAATTTTGAATATTAGGGCACTATATAAAAACACGTTTTTCTCTTCAAATATGTTTTTTTAATAAAATTGTTACACACTTTATATTTAAAATTTCATTCATTCATATATAATCCATTCGTTTCCTCATCCATTGGGAATTTCTTAAGATATTGTAGGATTTTCAAATTAATATTTACCGAAATCAACAGATACTTGTGATACTTCGGCATATTATCTTTAAACTCCTTTTTTTTCTCCTAAAATGTTTTTTCAATAATAAACTAAAAAGCTATATTGGCATTAAAATTTCATTAAGAACTAACAACAGGAATATATTTCAATATACCCTTGCTAAAATGAAAATAATTCGAAATTTTTGAAATGTAATCAACTGCTCACCTCAAACAATACTTGAAATTCGGGTTTTATTGGTTTTCCTTAAAATTTATATTTTTCATAAGAAAAGAAATTATGTTACATGCTATAATTTGTTATCAATTACTAATCCAGCAAATCATTACCGTATAACATGGAAATTCCGTAAGTGTTCGAAGCATATTGAATTTAAAGATGAGGCGTCATTTGTTCTGTTATAATGCTTGATATGAAAAAACTAATTTTCCTGAAATATCTTATATTTATAATAAAATAAGTACTCTCATTAGCTTTAGAATATTATTCACTAGCAAGTGAAGCCTTTTGTTCGAAAAAATTATGGGAAATTCCATAAGTATTGCAGGATTATGAAATTAATGATGACCGGAATCAGAAGTCACTTTTGATATTGGGGCTCACTGTATAAACACCCATTTTTATCCTAAAATTTATTTTTTATAATTAAGTACATACACTCATTAGCTTTAGATTGTTGATCAACAGAGATACATTTATATTGTTTTTATATGCAAAGGGAATTTTTAAAGATTTTTGAGTATATTTGAATTAATTTTCAGCGAAATCTGGTCACTTTTGCTACTTGGGACCTTAATTAAAAAAACTGTGTGGCCCTTAAATATATTTTTATAATTAATTAATCACTCATATTTGCTTTATAATATGTTATTCTAATAATTGAGAACATTCGTTTACATATGCACTGGGACATTTTACAGATTTCGGGTAATTATGAAATTACTGTTCAACCGAATCAAAACTTACGTTCGTCATTAGGGCTCATTATATAACACCCCGTTTTCCTCTTTAAAAAAGTATTTGTAATGTAATAAGTACTCTCATTAACATTAGAATGTTATTCACTAGCTAATGACCGCATTCGTTGATATATATATATATATATATATATATATATATATATATATATATATATACATATATATATATGTACATATATTATATATATATATATATGTACATATATTATATATATATATATATGTACATATATTATATATATATATATATATGAACAGATATTATATATATATATATATATATATATATATATATATATATATATGTATATATATATCGGTAATTTCTGGAAATATTGGAAAATTTTGTAATTAATGTTCACCGGAATCAGACGTCAATTTCGTTATTTGTGATCACTGTGTAAACACCCATTTTTCTGCTCAAATTTATTTTTTATATTCAAATATATACTTGATTTAGCTTAAGATTGTTAACCAATAGAATTAGAGCAATATCGTTTTTATATACGATAGGAAGTTCTACAGATTTTTGAGAATATTAAAATTAATTTTCATAGGAATCAGAAGTCACTTCTGTTACCTGGGCACATTAATTAAAAACACTTTATATCCCTGAAGTATATTTTTATAATTAATTAAGCACTAATGATAGCTTTATGTTATTTCTGTTTAAAATTTGGTCACATTCGTTTTTATACATCATTGGAAATTTTCCAGATATTGGGTAAGTTTTAATTACTGTTCAACCGAATCAAAAGTCATGTTTGTCATTCGGGCTCATTATATAAAAACACGTTTTTATCTTGAAAAATTTTTATTGTAATGCAATATATACTCTCATTAACTTCAGAATGTCGTTCACTAGCTAATGATGCCATTCGTTTTTATATAGATGGTGAATTTCAGGAAATACTAGGGACTTTTGAAATTAAAATTTACCGGAATCAGACGTCATTTTTGTTTATTGGACACACTGTAGAAACACCCATTTTTCTCCTAAAATTTGTTTTCTATAATCAAGTACATACACTCATTAGCTGTAGATTGTTGATCAATAGTAATTGAGCCCAATCTTTTTATTTGATAAGGGAGTTTCTGAAGATTTTTGGAGTTTTTAAATTTATGTTCAATGGAATTAATATTCACTTCCGTTACTTAAGCGCATCATTTAATAACAGTTCTGTTCTCCTAAAATATATTTTTATAATGAAATAACTAATCTTGATAAGTTTTCAATAGTACTTAATAATAAATGATCACATTCTGTATATATATATAACAAGGAATTTATAACTATATTGCACAGTTTTTAAATTAGCGTTCACGTAAATTAGAAGTCAATTTTGATTATCGGGGCACTATATAAAAACACGTTTTGTCTTAAAATATGTTTTCTTAATAAAATTGTTACCTCATTATATTTGAAATTTCATCTATTCGTATATAATCCATTTGTTTCCTCATTCCATTGGGAATTTCTGAAGATATTGTAGAATTTTCAAATTAATATTTACTGAAATCACAACAGATACTTGTGTTACTACTGGCATATTATCTTTAAACTCCTTTTTTTCTCCTAAAATTTTTTTTTCAATAATAAAATAAAAAGCTACATTGGCATTAAATTTTCATTGGGAACTAAATAACAGGAATATGTTTTAATATAACCTTTACTAAAATGAAAATAATTAGAAATTTTTGAAATGTAATCAACTGCTCACTCAAGCAATACTTGAAATTCGGGTTTTATTGGTTTTCCTTAAAATTTATATTTTTCATAAGAAAAGAAATGATGTTACACGCTATAATTTGTTATGACTTACTAATCCTGCCGATCATTACTGTATAACATGGAAATCTGTAAGTGTTCGAGGCATATTGAATTTAAAGATGAGATGTCATTTGTGCCGTTATAATAGTTGATATGAAAAACTATTTTCCTCAAAAATCTTATATTCATAATAAAATAAGTACTCTCATTAGCTTTAGAATATTATTCACTCAGTAAGTGAAGCCTCTTTGTTCTGAAAAACATTATGGGAATTTCCATAAATATTGCAGAATTATGAAATTAATGATGGCTGGATTCAGAAGTAACTTTTGGATATTGGGGCTCAGTGTATAAACACCCATTTTTATCCTAAAATTTATTTTTATAATCAAGTACATACACTCATTTGTTTTAGATTGTTGATGAATAGAAAAAGACGTCTATTGTTTTTATATGCTAAGGTAATTTTTAAAGATTTTTGAGTATATTGGAATTAATTTTCAGAGAAATCTGGTCACTGTTCTTACTTGGGACATTAATTAAAAACACTGTCCCTAAAATATACTTTTATAATTAATTAAGCACTCTTGTTCGCTTTATAATATGTTATTATAATAATTGAGAACACATTCGTTTACATATGTAGTGGGAAATTTTACACATTTCGGGTAATTTTGAAATTACTGTTCATCGGAAACAAAAGTTACGTTTGTCATTAGGGCTCATTATATAACACCCCGTTTTCCTCTTTAAAAAAATATTTATAATGAAATAAATACTCTCATTAACATTAGAATGTTATTTACTAGCTAATGACCGCATTCGTTCATATATATATATATATATATATATATATATATATATATATATATATCGGAAATTTCTGGAAATATTGGAAATTTTTGTAATTAATATTCACCGGAATCAGACTTCAATTTCATTATTTGGGATCACTGTGTAAACACCCATTTTTCTGCTCAAATTTATTTTTTATATTCAAATACATACTCTATTTAGCTTAAGATTGTTAACCAATAGAATTAGTGCCCTATCGTTTTTATATACAATAGGAAGTTCTAAGGATTTTTGAGAATATTAAAATTAATTTTCATAGGAATCAGAAGTCACTTCTGTTACTTGGGCAAATTAAATAAAAACATTTTATATCCCTGAAATATATTTTTTATAATTAATTAAGCACTCATGATAGCTTTATCTTATTTCTGTTTCAAAATTGATCACATTCGTTTTTATATATCAAGGGAATTTTTCCAGATTTTGGGCAATATTTAAATTTCTGTTCAACCGAATAAAAAGTCATGTTTGTCATTCGGGCTCATTATATAAAAGCACGTTTTTATCTTTAAAAATTTTTATTGTAATGCAATAAAAACTCTCATTAACTTCAGAATGTCGTTCACTAGCTAATGATGCAATTCCTTTTTTATATAGATGGTGAATTTCAGGAAATATTGGGGACTTTTGAAATTAAAATTTACCGGAATCAGACGTCATTTTTGTTAATTGGACTCACTGTAGAAACACCCAATTTTCTCATAAAATTTATTTTTTCTAATCCAATACATACACTCTTTGGCTTTAGACTGTAAACCAATAGTAATTGAGCCCAATCTTTTTTATTTGATAAGGGAGTTTCTGAAGATTTTTTGGAGTTTTTAAATTTATGTTCAATGGAATTAATATTCACTTCCGTTACTTGGGCGCATCATTTAATAACCGTTCTGTTCTCCTAAAATATATTTTTTATAATGAAATAACTAATCTTGATAAGTTTTCAATAGTACTTAATAATAAATGATCACATTCGTATATATATAACAAGGGAATTTATAACTATATTGCGCAGTTTTTAAATTAGCGTTCACGTAAATTAGAAGTCAATTTTGATTATCGGGGCACTATATAAAAACACGTTTTTGTCTTAAAATATGTTTTCTTAATAAAATTGTTACCCTCATTATATTTGAAATTTCATTCATTCGTATATAATCCATTTGTTTCCTCATTCATTGGGAATTTCTGAAGATATTGTAGGATTTTCAAATTAATATTTACCGAAATCACAACAGATACTTGTGTTACTTCGGCATATTATCTTTAAACTCCTTTTTTTTCTCCTAAAATTTTTTTTTCAATAATAAAATAAAAAGCTACATTGGCATTAAATTTTCATTGGGAACTAACAACAGGAATATGTTTTAATATAACCTTACTAAAATGAAAATAATTAGAAATTTTTGAAATGTAATCAACTGCTCACTCAAGCAATACTTGAAATTCGGGTTTTATTGGTTTTCCTTAAAATTTATATTTTTCATAAGAAAAGAAATGATGTTACACGCTATAATTTGTTATGACTTACTAATCCTGCCGATCATTACCGTATAACATGGAAATTCCGTAAGTGTTCGAGGCATATTGAATTTAAAGATGAGTTGTCATTTGTGCCGTTATAATAATTGATATGAAAAAACTAATTTTCCTCAAAATCTTATATTCATAATAAAATAAGTACTCTCATTAGCTTTAGAATATTATTCACTAGTAAGTGAAGCCTTTTGTTCGAAAACATTATGGGAATTTCCATAAATATTGCAGAATTATGAAATTAATGATGGCCGGATTCAGAAGTAACTTTTGATATTGGGGCTCAGTGTATAAACACCCATTTTTATCCTAAAATTTATTTTTTATAATCAAGTACATACACTCATTAGTTTTAGCTTCTTGATCAATAGAAATGGATATCTATTGTTTTTATATGCTATGGTAATTTTTAAACATTTTTTAGTATATTGGAATTAATTTTCAGTGAAATCTGGTCACTTTGTTACTTGGGACCTTAATTAAAAACACTGTTTGTCCCTAAAATATATTTTTATAATTAATTAATCACTCATATTCGCTTTATAATATGTTATTCTAATAATTGAGAACATTCGTTTACATATGCAGCGGGAAATTTTACAGATTTCGGGTAATTTTGAAATTACTGTTCAACCGAATCAAAACTTACGTTGGTCATTAGGGCTCATTAGATAACACCCCGTTTTCCTCTTTAAAAAAGTATTTGTAATGAAATAAGTACTCTCATTAACATTAGAATGTTATTCACTAACTAATGACCGCATTCCTTCATATATATATATATCGGTAATTTCTGGAAATATTATAAAATTTGTAATTAATATTCACCGGAATCAGACGTCAATTTCATTATTTGTGATCACTGTGTAAACACCCATTTTTCTGCTCAAATTTATTTTTTATATTCATATGCGTACCAATAGAATTAGAGCCCTATCGTTTTTATATACGATAGGAAGTTCTACAGATTTTTGAGAATATTAAAATTAATTTTCATAGGTATCAGAAGTCACTTCTGTTACTTGGGCACATTAAATATAAACACTTAATATCCCTGTAATATATTTTTTATAATTAATTAAGCACTCATGATAGCTTTATGTTATTTCTGTTTCACAATTGATCGCATTCGTTTTTATATATCAGGGGAATTTTTCCAGATTTTGTGCAATTTTTAAATTTCAGTTCAACGAAATCAAAAGTCATGTTTGTCATTCGGGCTCATTATATAAAAACACGTATGTATCTTTAATAATTTTTATTATGATGCAATAAATACTCTCATTAACTTCAGAATGTCGTTCACTAGATAATGATGCCATTCGTTTTTATATACATGGTGAATTTCAGGAAATATTAGGGACTTTTAAAATTAAAATTTACCATAATCAGACGTCATTTTTGTTTATTGGACACACTGTAGAAACACCCATTTTTCTCCTAAAATTTATTTTCTATAATCAAGTACATACACTCATTAGCTGTAGATTGTTGATCAATAGAAATAGATCCCTATTGTTTTTATATGCAAAGGGAATTTTTAAAGATATTTAGAATATTGAAATTAATTTACATCGGAATCTAGTCACTTTTGTCACTATGAGTGTTAATTAAAAACATTTTTCATCCCTCAAATTTATTTTTATAATCAAATACATACTCTCATTGGCTTCAGATTATTAACCAATTGTAATTGAGCCCAATCGTTTTTGTATGAAAGGGAGTTTCTGAAGTTTGTTGGGATTTTTTAAATTTATGTTCAACGGAATTAAAATTCATTTCCGTTACTTGGGCGCATCATTTAAAAACCATTCTATTCTCCTAAAATATATATTTTTATAATGAAATAATTACTCTGGATAACTTGCATACTTTTGAAATTGGGGCTCACTGTATAAACACCCATTTTTCTCCTAAAATTTATATTCTATAATCAAGTACATACACTCATTAGCTTTAGATTGTTGATCAATATAAAGACATCTATTGTTTTTATATGCTTAGGTAATTTTTAAAGATTTTTGAGTATATTTGAATTAATTTTCAGAGATATCTGGTCACTTTTGTTACTTGGGACCTTAATTAAAAACACTGTTTTTCCCTAAAAATATTTTTATAATTAATTAAGCATTCTTGTTCGCTTTATAATATGTTATTTTAATAATTGAGAACATTCGTTTACATATGCAGTGGGAAATTTTACAGATTTCGGGTATTTTAAAATTACTGTTCATCCGAAACAAAAGTTACGTTTGTCATTAGGGCTGATTATATAACACCCCGTTTTCCTCTTTAAAAAATATTTGTAATGAAATAAATACTCTCATTAACATTAGAATGTTATTCACTAGCTAATGACCGCATTCGTTCATATATATATCGGAAATTTCTGGAAATATTAGAAATTTTTGTAATTAATATTCACCGGAATCAGACGTCAATTTCATTATTTGTGATCACTGTGTAAACACCCATTTTTCTGCTCAAATTTATTTTTTATATTCAAATACATACTCGATTTAGCTTAAGATTGTTAACCAATAGAATTAGAGCCCTATCGTTTTTATATACGATAGGAAGTTCTACAGATTTTTGAGAATATTAAAATTAATTTTCAAAGGCATCAGAAGTCACTTCTGTTACTTGGGCACATTAAATAAAAACACTTTATATCCCTTAAATATATTTTTTATAATTAATTAAGCACTCATGATAGCTTTATGTTATTTCTGTATAACAATTGATCACATTCGTTTTTATATATAATGGGAATTTTTCCACATTTTGGGCAATTTTTAAATTTTTGTTCAACCGAATAAAAAGTCATGTTTGTCATTCGGGCTCATTATATAAAAGCACGCTTTTATCTTTGAAATTTTTATTGTAATGCAATATATACTCTCATTAACTTCAGAATGTCATTCACTTGATAATGATGACATTCGTTTTTATATAGATGTTTAATTTCAGGAAATATTGGGGACTTTTGAAATTAAAATTTACCGGAATCAGACGACATTTTTGTCAGTTGGACACACTGTAGAAACACCCAATTTTCTCATAAAATTTATTTTTTCTAATCCAATACATACTCTCTTTGGCTTTAGACTATTAACATATAGTAATTGAGCCCAATCGTTTTTATATGATATGGGAGTTTCTGAAGATTTTTCGGAGTTTTTAAATTTATGTTCAATCGAATTAATATTCACTTCCGTTACTTGGGCGCATCATTTAATAACAGTTCTTTTCTCCTAAAATATATTTTTTATAATGAAATAATTACCCTTGATAACTTTTCAATAGTAAGTAATAATAAATGATCCCATTCGTATATGTATATACCAAGGGACTTTATAACTATATTGCGCAGTTTTTCAATTAGCGTTCACGGTAATTAGAAGTCAATTTTGAATATTAGGGCACTATATAAAAACACGTTTTTCTCTTCAAATATGTTTTTTTAATAAAATTGTTACACACTTTATATTTAAAATTTCATTCATTCATATATAATCCATTCGTTTCCTCATCCATTGGGAATTTCTTAAGATATTGTAGGATTTTCAAATTAATATTTACCGAAATCACAACAGATACTTGTGATTCTTCGGCATATTATCTTTAAACTCCTTTTTTTTTCTCCTAAAATGTTTTTTCAATAATAAACTAAAAAGCTATATTGGCATTAAAATTTCATTGAGAACTAACAACAGGAATATATTTCAATATACGCTTGCTAAAATGAAAATAATTCGAAATTTTTGAAATGTAATCAACTGCTCACCTCAAACAATACTTGAAATTCGGGTTTTATGGGTTTTCCTTAAAATTTATATTTTTCATAACAAAAGAAATGATGTTACATGCTATAATTTATTATCAATTACTAATCCTGCAAATCATTACCGTATAACATGGAAATTCCGTAAGTGTTCGAAGCATATTGAATTTAAAGATGAGGCGTCATTTGTTCTGTTATAATGCTTAATATGAAAAAACTAATTTTCCTGAAATATCTTATATTTATAATAAAATAAGTACTCTCATTAGCTTTAGAATATTATTCACTAGCAAGTGAAGCCTTTTGTTCGAAAAAATTATGGGAAATTCCATAAGTATTGCAGAATTATGAAATTAATGATGACCGGAATCAGAAGTCACTTTTGATATTGGGGCTCACTGTATAAACACCCATTTTTATCCTAAAATTTATTTTTTATAATTAAGTACATACACTCATTAGCTTTAGATTGTTGATCAACAGAGATACATTTATATTGTTTTTATATGCAAAGGGAATTTTTAAAGATTTTTGAGTATATTTGAATTAATTTTCAGTGAAATCTGGTCACTTTCTTACTTGGGACCTTAATTAAAAACACTGTTTGTCCCTAAAATAGATTTTTATAATTAATTAATCACTCATATTCGCTTTATAATATGTCATTCTAATAATTGAGAACATTCGTTTACATATGCACCGGGAAATTTTACAGATTTCGGGTAATTTTGAAATTACCCGAAATCTGTAAAATTCCCCGGTGTCTAAAGCCAAACATACACTCTTTGGCTTTAGACTATTAACCAAGAGTAATTGAGCCGAATCGTTTTTATATAATAAGGGAGTTTCTGAAGATTTTTTGGAGTTTTTAAATTTATGTTCAATGGAATTAATATTCACTTCCGTTACTTTGGCTCATCATTTAATAACCGTTCTGTCTCCTAAAATATATTTTTTATAATGAAATAACTAATCTTGATAACTTTTCAATAGTACTTAATAATAAATGATCACATTCGTATATATATACCAAAGGAATTTATAACTATATTGCGCAGTTTTTAAATTAGCGTTCACGTAAATTAGAAGTCAATTTTCATTATCGGGGCACTATATAAAAACACGTTTTTGTCTTAAAATACGTTTTCTTAATAAAATTGTTACCCTCATTATATTTGAAATTTCATTCATTCGTATATAATCCATTTGTTTCCTCATTCATTGGGAATTTCTGAAGATATTGTAGAATTTTCAAATTAATATTTACCGAAATCACAACAGATACTTGTGTTACTTCGGCATATTATCTTTAAACTCCTTTTTTTTCTCCTAAAAATTTTTTTTCAATAATAAAATAAAAAGCTACATTGGCATTAAATTTTCATTGGGAACTAACAACAGGAATATGTTTTAATATAACCTTACTAAAATGAAAATAATTAGAAATTTTTGAAATGTAATCAACTGCTCACTCAAGCAATACTTGAAATTCGGGTTTTATTGGTTTTCCTTAAAATTTATATTTTTCATAAGAAAAGAAATGATGTTACACGTTATAATTTGTTATGACTTACTAATCCAGCTGATCATTACCGTATAACATGGAAATTCCGTAAGTGTTCGAGGCATATTGAATTTAAAGATGAGATGTCATTTGTGCCGTTATAATAGTTGATATGAAAAAACTAATTTTCCTCAAAAATCTTATATTCATAATAAAATAAGTACTCTCATTAGCTTTAGAATATTATTCACTAGTAAGTGAAGCCTTTTGTTCGAAAACATTATGGGAATTTCCATAAATATTGCAGAATTATGAAATTAATGATGGCCGGATTCAGAAGTAACTTTTGATATTGGGGCTCAGTGTATAAACACCCATTTTTATCCTAAAATTTATTTTTTATAATCAAGTACATACACTCATTAATTTTAGCTTCTTGATCAATAGAAATGGATATCTATTGTTTTTATATGCTATGGTAATTTTTAAACATTTTTTAGTATATTGGAATTAATTTTCAGTGAAATCTGGTCACTTTGTTACTTGGGACCTTAATTAAAAACACTGTTTGTCCCTAAAATATATTTTTATAATTAATTAATCACTCATATTCGCTTTATAATATGTCATTCTAATAATTGAGAACATTCGTTTACATATGCAGCGGGAAATTTTACAGATTTCGGGTAATTTTGAAATTACTGTTCAACCGAATCAAAACTTACGTTGGTCATTAGGGCTCATTAGATAACACCCCGTTTTCCTCTTTAAAAAAGTATTTGTAATGAAATAAGTACTCTCATTAACATTAGAATGTTATTCACTAGCTAATGACCGCATTCGTTCATATATATATATATATATATATATATATATATATATATATATATATATATATATATATATATATATATATATATATATATATATATATATATCGGAAATTTCTGGAAATATTGGAAATTTTTGTAATTAATATTCACCGGAATCAGACTTCAATTTCATTATTTGGGATCACTGTGTAAACACCCATTTTTCTGCTCAAATTTATTTTTATATTCAAATACATACTCGATTTAGCTTAAGATTGTTAACCAATAGAATTAGAGCCCTATCGTTTTTATATACGATAGGAAGTTCTACAGATTTTTGAGAATATTAAAATTAATTTTCAAAGGCATCAGAAGTCACTTCTGTTACTTTGGCACATTAAATAAAAACACTTTATATCCCTGAAATATATTTTTTATAATTATTTAAGCACTCATGATAGCTTTATGTTATTTCTGTATAACAATTGATCACATTCGTTTTTATATATAATGGGAATTTTTCCACATTTTGGGCAATATTTAAATTTCTGTTCAACCGAATAAAAAGTCATGTTTGTCATTCGGGCTCATTATATAAAAGCACGTTTTTATCTTTAAAAATTTTTATTGTAATGCAATAAAAACTCTCATTAACTTCAGAATGTCGTTCACTAGCTAATTATGCAATTCCTTTTTTATATAGATGGTGAATTTCAGGAAATATTGGGGACTTTTGAAATTAAAATTTACCGGAATCAGACGTCATTTTTGTTAATTGGACACACTGTAGAAACACCCAATTTTCCCATAAAATTTATTTTTTCTAATCCAATACATACACTCTTTGGCTTTAGACTATTAACCAAGAGTAATTGAGCCGAATCGTTTTTATATGATACGGGAGTTTCTGAAGATTTTTGGTAGTTTTTAAATTTATGTTCAATGGAATTAATATTCACTTCCGTTGCTTGGGCGCATCATTTAATAACCGTTCTGTTCTCCTAAAATATATTTTTTATAATGAAATAATTAATCTTGATAACTTTTCAATAGTACGTAATAATAAATGATCCCATTCGTATATGTATATACCAAGGGACTTTATAACTATATTGCGCAATAATAAATGATCACATTCGTATATATATACCAAGGGAATTTATAACTAAATTGCGCAGTTTTTAAATTAGCGTTCACGTAAATTAGAAGTCAACTTTGAATATCAGGGCACTATATAAAAACGCTTTTTTGTCTTAAAATGTTTTCTTAATAAAATTGTTACCCACATTATATTTGAAATTTCATTCATTCGTATATAATCCATTTGTTTCCTCTTTTATTGGGAATTTCTTAAGATATTCTAGGATTTTCAATTTAATATTTACCGAAATCAACAGATATTTGTGTCACTTCGGCATATTATCGTTAAACTCCTTTTTTTCTCCTAAAATTTTTTTCAATAATAATATAAAAAGCTACATAGTCATTAAATTTTCATTGGGAACTAACGACAGGAATATGTTTTAATATACCCTTACTAAAATGAAAATAATTAGAAATTTTTGAAATGTAATCAACTGCTCACCTCAAGCAATACTTGAAATTCGGGTTTTATGGGTTTTTCTTAAAATTTATATTTTTCATAAGAAAAGAAATGACGTCTATTATAAGAAAAGAAATGATGTCTAGCTAATGACGCCATTCGTTCTTATATAGATGGAGAATTTCAGAAAATATTGGGGAATTTTGAAATTAAAATTTACCGGAATCAGACGTCATTTTTGTTAATTGGACACACTGTAGAAACACCCAATTTTCTCTTAAAATTTAGTTTTTATAATCAAATACATACTCTCAGTGGCTTTAGACTATTAACCAATAATAATTGAGCCCAATCGTTTTTGTATGAAAGGAGAGTTTCTGAAGATTTTTGGGAGTTTTTATTTTTATGTTCAAAGAAATTAATATTCACTTCCGTTACTTGGGCGCATCATTTAAAAACCATTCTATTCTCCTAAAATATATTTTTTATTATTCTATTCCTTTTCTACAGCAGCGTCAGCAACAGAAGAAGGAGAACTGGATCTAATTTCTTGAACATAAGATTTATTTTTCACTTCATTGGTTGTTGTTGTGGATGCTAAAGTATCTACTTTTCTCTTAATAGCGATATTTTTTCATTTTACAAGTTACTTTTCACTGGAGTAATTGAAATCTGTACTTCAGAATTTTTTAAATTAAGTGTTTCTTGATTTGCTTCTATTTCCTTGTGAGAACTTATATTTTCCTTCACTCCACAGTGAAAGTATTAGAAACTGTTTCTTTGCTATGGATATTTTTTATTTCTTCTCCGATATATTTTCCCCTTTGTTCTTTCAACAAAGTGAAAACTCTAGGAATGATCAAAGCTTGCTCATGCAATCCTTCCATAACCGCAGCATGTACCATGAAATACGGCCTGATATCATCATTTGCTGACCACAGATTAAGTGGAACAGAAACAAGCCTTCCTTCAACATGAGATCCAATTGCAGGCCCCAAGTAAATTTTCCCACTTGACTGCAACATTTCTTCTGGTACCACTGACTTCCGCAGTACAATAATTTCCGCGCCACTATCAATGATTTTTAGAAACTTATGATCTCCTATATTTAAATCAACTCGTAAAAGCTCGCCATCCTTTTTACTGATTGGAATTTCCCAATCAAAACTTGCATTACCTATTTTAATGCAAATTCATTTAACCCTTTACTGCTTACTTCTTCAGTTTCACTTTTATTAGAAATATAAGCTACTGTATTCACTTGCGGGCAAAATTTCTTCAAATGATTCTCTTCTTGACATTTGTAACAATTTAATACCTTTTTCTCGGAGCGCAACTCGTGTTATTATTTCCAAAACGATTTTGTGGTCGTGGATCTGGTTTCTTTTGATAATTATAATATTCTTTCTTTTCAAAAAAACTTTGATATCCAAGTTCTGCTAAAAAAGGTTTCCTTGCAGTTTCGTTCACTTTTGTTCCATGTGGGCCGGGAATAAATTTGGTATAGTTGTGGGAATTTTTTGCAGAACTTTTTGGTATCGAAACTAACAAATTATCAATTTCCCTCACCAATTCATGGACAATTCAAGTCAATTTTCAGTCTCTTTCAAAAATATTTGGGACCTTACATGAGTCGGCAAAGTTTCTTTTATTTTGTCAGCTACAATAAGCTCTTTAAGTTTAGCAAATGTTTCTACATCTCTTGATTTTAAATACAGTTCTAATGCAGCTTCCACCCGAGACGCATACTGAGCATGACTTTCACTGTGTAATTTATAAATAGATTCAAAATTCTTTTTGTGTTGTAAAGGAGTTATTCTATGTTCCCTTAAAATGAAATTTTTGATTTTATCATACTGATCTAAATCTTCTTCAGACAACACAACATTTATTCCTTTGGTACGACCCTTTAAACACTATAAAATAATTTTTCCTTTATACTGTTCGGGTACTCCATAAAGCTTAAACATCCTTACGGCATGATGGAAAAAGAAAGGCCATTCTTCTGCTCGTTCTGGGAGATCTAAAATCACCCCTTTCATTATATTTAAATAATCTAGAAATATGTTCCCTAATTTATCTCTCCACTATTCGACAGTGCTGTCTGAATTGCTTTCATCTTCCCTTTCTTATAATTCTAATACACGCATTTTAATTTCATGTTCACGTTGCCTTTCTTCTCGTTCTAATTCACGTTTCCTTTCTTTTCGTTCTAATTCACTAATTTGTACTAATTATTATCCAATAATAATTGAGCCCATTCGTTTTCAAATACATAAGGAATTTCTAAATATTTTGGAGAATTTCGAAATTAATGTTCAACAGAATCAAAAGTCACTTTTGTCATTTGGGCTCATTATATAAAAATCAGTTTTTCTCTTAAAACAAAAAAATTTTATATAATGAAATAAAAACTCTTACTAACATTAGAATGTTAATCACTAGTTAATGAGCTCATTCGCTGTTATATGAACTGGGAATATCTAAAAACATTGGGACTTTAACAATTGATATTCACGGGAATAAGAAGTCATTTTTGTTGTTGGACGTAGTAAACAAATAGACATTCTTCTTCTAAAATTCATTATTTCTTTTTTAACAAATACTTAGAATAGCCATAAAAGTTTATTTTATAACATTTACAGAAAATAGTTTTATCATCTGGAAAATATTATTTAAGGTATATAAAAATATTTGAAATTCATTGAACCCACTCTTCTCATATTAAACGTCTCATATGGACGTTAAATCTTCGAAAGTAGAACGGCTTTTGAAAATTTAACGTCAATGGGACTTTCAATATTTACCTTTGCTAATATAAACATTTATAAAAAAAGAACCTTTTTACAAAACTCTAAGTAAATATTTTAATAAGTTAATGTGAGAGAATTAGTTCCTTTTTTAGCTCACACATACTCTGTCAACGACCGATTGAGAAATTATGTCGATGTGTTTTCTTAAAATACTTTAGTTTTTAACCAAGCTTACAATTTTGAAATTTATAATCAAATTAAAAAATATTATAATTAATTAATATTTTAACTTAAAACTATTTTAAATAGAGTTTCACTGTTTCTGGGAATCATTTTTACTTAATTCGTAATTTGTTGCATTTATATTGGCATTTTATGTTGAAAAAAATTTTTTTTGAGTATTTAAAAAAATTAATTTATTAAATTATAATTTCTTTTTAATGTTTAACTGCTCGTTAAATGTTCCTTGATAATTATTTTCTATTAGTTATTTCCTTATATATATAAAAGCAAATTTCAATTTGAAAGATATCATTTTAGAGGAATATAATGAAATTAGTCGTAATAATTATTCTAAATTGTAAAATATCAAAAATTAGAAATATCTTTGAATGTTATAAAATGTTTTTCACTGAAAAAGTCTGAAATGGGTGCATGTCTCTAGCTCGACAGTCATTTCACGAGAGCTTATTAAGTTGGGACCAACAGTTTAAATTAGATTCCTAATCACTACACACTCAAGTTTGTGGTGGGATTCAAACCCACGAAAAGTTGACCAATAGTGATAAACCTCTATCTGTCATTATGTAAAGCTATGCGCAAATAATTCAGAATAAAAACGTTCAAAGCTAAGTAAAGAAATGTTTTAAAATCTTAAGAAATAGTCGTATTAAACATTAAAAATAAGTAGAAATTTTACTTTGGTAAAATAACCGACTTGGAAATCTTCTCGAAGTAAAGGCATGAGATATGAATATTAAAACATTTCTAATCTGAAATTTCAGGTTTGTTTGTCACACAAGCTCATTTTATGCACATATGGTCTAATTAGACACAGACCAATAGTTTACTCTATAATTTTGAACCACTGAAAAACTTGATAAAATTACATTCTCTGTATCACTTTTCCAAAAACTAATTTATATTGCTTAGCTGAAAATTTCTGATTTTATCTAAAATATAAGTAGGTAATTTTGTTTTAAAGAAATCAAACATATTAAACTCTATATGGAAGCTATTTACTTTCATATCATCATATAGTGAAGATGTGATTTTCTAAATATTAGAATCGTATTTCAAATTAACCTCTTTCAATATCAATTGTCTTCTATTTATGAATGTTTGTTCAGTAATTTAAAATTAATTATGCACATTTAATTTCAACAATTGCATAAGTTTGCCGTAACTCAGCGTTATTAAGAGTAAAATGAAAAAAATTGTAAGTTATCGACACTGATTAAATAATTGATTCAACATTTGAACAATTTATTTCATCAAAGGCAAAGAAAATGTATGCAGCAAACATAATTAATAATTAATATATCAGATTACTATATATATATATATATATATATATATATATATATATATATATATATATATATATATATATATATAATTGTATCCTGGCGCCTGTTATGATCGTATGCCACTGCATATTGATGTAATTTATTTAGTTATGTAAATTTTGTTTCTGGTAAACATAACTAAATCTCCTACATATGCCTATGAAATCTTAGAATGTTGTCCCATATATATCATTAATAATTTGTTTTTTTTAAAACATTTAATTTCTCACTTGAATGATAAGAGTTTAATTTTTAAGAAACTGTGCACATTTAGAATATTCTTCCATATCACTCGCACTGTAAGTTACAACTTCCTTAATTTTTGTGTAAAAAAATTCGTTGAACAAAAATTTAATTAATTTATTTATTTATATTACTCTAACTTTTTTCCTCAAAAATGTAAATATGTATAATTTTTCTTTTGATTGTGAATTTCTTCTTTTTTTTTATATTTAGCTTAAATCATATATATGATTTAATTATATTATTATACAATGTAAGTAAAATTTTGATTTTTCCAATTTGAATTTGCTAAAATTATAAGGTTTTTTTCTTTATTATTCATTAATTACATTTTCTAAAATTTGAAATTTTTTTTATTAAAATAATCTGGCTCTTATGTGTGATTTTCCACACTTAATCTCATTCCCGCTCTAGCAGCCGAGTTGATAAGACGTGTTTTCCACTCGCTCTTCACACAAACCGGTTCCTGAAGGTTTCTCACCACTGCAACGGACGCGGCAAGGCGAGCTAAGGCTTTTACGCCCCTCGTGTTGAGCTACCTAGAGCTATTACTATTTCGCCTTCACTGAAGATAATTTTTTTAATTCAGTTCGAACAAAAACAGCACTTTTTAGTTCTATCAATTGCTGCTTTTTTTAAAAATCTGATTGATTTTCTTCTTGACCTCTGACTGGACCTGACTGGGACAATGGCTGCAAATAAAGCAATAATACAACCTGCCAAGCTGACGGACTTTATGAATCCAAAATACAACAATGCCTCAGAATTCCATCTGAAGCAACTATTGGAAATCCAGACGGTGCTACTGGGTAGCAGAGACTGCACTACTGAAGTACATCCACAACAAAACATCTTGGACATGCTGGATATCAACATTAAAACCTGCAGAGAAGCTTTGAAGACTACAAGCACAGGTAGCTATAATCTTGCTTCTGATATGGCAAAGCCCCCTACTAACCCCATAATAGTAAAAGTAACTAATATTGCCAATCAAAATGATAAATTTAATAAAAAACGAACTAATGATGGTGAGGAACCTTTCATTTTCCCTAAGATAACAGACAAAGCTGTGAATGAGAGTGTCACTAAGACCCCCATAGTTGTGGCTAACACGTTCAGTGGGCTAACTCCAGAGGAAGAAAACCACGAAAAAATGGATGACCAGCCAGTGACTGAAATAGCCCCTAAAATTCCACCCATAATTGTAAGGTATGATGAAAGCCATGTTTCATTCATGACCAAACTAAAAATGAATTAAGAATAAATATTGAAGCGAAAGCTTCAGGTGAAAATTTGAAATTGCTGCTCAAATCAGCAGACCACCATAGGGAAATTACAAAATTTCTTGAATATAACACGTACGAATATATCCTCCTAAGAGGAAAAAATGAGAAACACCGTAAATTTGTAGTAAGGGGACTTCCCATGACCATAAAAAGTGAGGAAATTGTTTTTGATTTAGCCAATCAAGGATATAAAGTCCACAAAGTAAACAGGAAGACTAGCCAGAGAAATGAAAAACCTCTATCTCTATTTTTGGTCCAACTCTACAATGGCTCAGAAATAAGTGCTATACTTAAATTAAAAAGTTTTTTCATATTTCAAACCCTACCATAGAACATTATAGGGGAAACAAAACAGTTATGCCGTGTTTTAATTGCTAACGTTTTCACCACTCAATCGATTTCTGTTATATGGCACTCTGCTGCGTGAAATTAGCAGAAGCACATAATACAAAAGAATGTCCCAAAGACAAAAACTATAATCCTCCAGTCTGCTGCAACTGTAATGGGAACCATCCTGTAAGTTATCGGGGGTGTGAGAAATTCCCTAAACCCAAACCGAAAATATTTAAAAATAACCATACAAGAGAAAAGCTCTCATACGCAAGTATAGTGGCTGGCCATAAAGAAACCTCCGCTACCGTGGCACTCGAACCCGCACCCCCCCCCTTCAACCGATACAACTGTTCCAAGCAATGGACAAAATCAAAATAAAAACGACTTTAATGATTTATTCACACTCTTAAGAGAAATAAGAGAAGTATTTAATGGAATTAATATTCCCGAAGCCATCAAATGAATTAAGTCTAAAACTGACCCAATGGATAAAATGTTTGTCCTCATGGACATGTTTAAGCAAATTAATAACACCCCTTAATTTGTGCCACACAACAGAGATTTCTAGTTTTATCGTGGAATTCCTGTGTTATTAGAAACAAAATGGTCGAATTTCGTGACTTTGTCAAGGAGCATAATCCAGATATAATCTTAATTCAGGAATCGTTCCTAACAAATGATGTAAATATTCACATCCTAGGATATGCATGCTATAAGAATTATCGCCCAAGAAATACCACACTAACAGGGGGTGAGACAGTTATTTTTGTCAAGAGTAGTCTCCCACACTACCAAAATACAATACACAAATTAATTACAATCGAGGCAACTTTGGTTACATTGACCTTGCCAACCCTACCCCATATTACATTCTGTTCCCCATATATTAAACCTAGACCACAATATCAATACATAAACATGGATCTTGAAACAATGCCTACAATAAACTATGATATTTCAATATTTGGAGGTCTTAATGTTAAGCACACTGCATGGAATTCGCTGATATAGCCGAACTAAAAATCCATGCACCTGACACACCCACACATTTTAGTGCTAATTCAGCAACAAAAATTGATATTGCACTCATCAGAGGAATTATAGCACTAAAATTTATACAATCACGGAACTCAGTTCGGATCACAATCCAGTCATGGTCGAGTTTGACTTTAATATTCGTTTGATTAATACTCCCACACTTTATAACACGGATTCGATCAAATACAACCAAATTCTAAATAATTACCCGTTTAATATAATTCATACAAACACAGGAGATGAAATTGAAAATGAGTGGATTCGTTTGGAGGTGGAACTGCTTGCAGCGCACCGTGAATCAGAAAAACCTCACACCTCCCGTCCCACTCACCTCCTACCCCGCTACCTCAGAATTTTGAAAGCAAATAGAAACAAATTCAGGAAACTATATCAAGTTAGCAGAGACCCCGAATAAAAAATCAATATAATAAAGCGAAAACGAATTTAGAGCCAAGATAAGTTCATACAATTCACAGAAATGGAGAGAAAAATTAGAATCATTAAATACGCACGACCGATCCATTTGGAAGGCCGTCAGTATGTTCAAGAAGAAACCACAGTATTTTCTGCCCATTAAAGGCCAAAATACAATTGTACAATTGCATACACAGACAAACAAAAAACAGAAGCAATTGCTGACGTTTTTGAAACACAATTCACCACTAATGACCTACACGACACCAGAACCGAAGATCTGGTTACCAGCAACATACTCAGATTTCTCTCCAGACCACACACACAAGCACCACCCCTTTGGAAGTAATGGCAATAATCAAGAAATTAAAGGATAATAAATTCCCAGGAATTGAAGGAATAACAAACAAAATGCGAAAGAAAATTCCAATCAAAACATTATTCAAAGTTACGATGCTTATTAACGAGATATTAAAAAAAACGTTATTTTCCTCAAAAATGGAAAATTGCAGTTATAGTACCAATATTAAAACCAAAATAAGACAACTACCTTCCCTCAAGCTATAGACCTGTTAGTCTATTGCCGTCTCTAAGCAAAATGACCAAAGCAATTATTCTAAATAGACTAGATGAATTTTTATAAAACAATAGTATTCTTATCCCTGAACAACACAGGTTCAGAAAATCACATTCAACAACGCATCAACTTAAGAGAGTAGGGGAAATCACCACTCAGGAATTTCAACATAAAAAAAGTACAGGAGCAGTTTCTCTTGATATTGCCAAAGCTTTTGATCGAGTTTGGATTGGTGGACTTGTACACAAATTCATTAATATTGGTCTACCCGATCCACTTATTAAAATACTAATTTCATCTTTTGGGACGAAAGTTCCAGGTTCGCATTGGTACTACATACTCAACACATACACAAATCTTAGCTGGCGTGCCACAAGGGTCCAGATTGGTACCAAGGCTCTTTCTTATCTATGTGAACGACGGTCCAACACCAACACTAACTTCCCTGCACCTTTTTGCAGACGACACATTTATACTAGCACAAGATAGGAAAACATTATATATCACAGAATCGTTTAACAAACATTTAGAACAGATTGAGCTCTGGTTCGTTAAATGGAAAATTCGTATTAATGTAAATAAAAGTGTATCCATAATTTTTAACAAAAAAAGACTACTTCCACCCTGTGTAATTAAGATCAATAACGAAATTATACCATGGTCACAAACCTGTAAATACTTAGGAGTAACTTTCGACAGAAAATTAACATGGCATCCCCATCGGATCCAAATTACTAACTAATTTAAACGGCAAACAGCTGCATTATACCCACTTTTCAACTGCTATTCAAAACTTTCCATGAAAAATAAAATGCTCATTTATAAAGCATATCTTCGTTCACTTATTTCCTATGCCTGCTCTATTTGGGGTTACACCCATGATAATAAAATTAAAAAACTGGAAACTCTCCAAAATAAAGCCCTCAGATGGGCAGTTAAGGCCCCCTGATTCATTAGAAACCAAAAAATCAGACAAGAATTAAAAATCCCTACCCTGAGAGAATTCTTCGCGAAAATAATATATAACGTGATTAAAAATATTGATGAAACTAATAACGAAACAATAATTAGCCTTCCGTCCTATAATGACCTAAGTACCCATAATAGATTGCGTCCTCGCTCATTGCTCAGATATTGCGCAAAGTTTCCTCACCAACCTCCATGAAATAAACTGTAAATAGAAAAATTTTTTCTTTGGTAACTACTTCTTTATATGGAAAAAAAAAAGATTACTAGAAAGATAAAAGGATTTTTTTGTTACATCTCATTCTGTATGTGGAAAAAAAAATTATTTAAAATAAAAATGATGATGCAAAATGCATATATAAGTGTGCATACTAAATGTATATGAAAACAGATTTGTTTTGTTTTGTTTTTTGTTTTAAATATACGTGTATATATAAATACATAAAATATAAAAAAAAAGATAAAGATAGATATATATTGTATTAAAGACCAAGTTATACCTTATAAATATTATAGCGTGCATAAATTCTTGTAAATACCTTTACCTGTTCTTATGTTTAATTTATTCCTTAACTATTTCCTTTATTATTCTATTAGTTTCATTTAATTTAAATATATATTTCCCATAAACAATAAATTAATCAACAATAGCTTCTTAAATTCTGAAATAAATTTTATGAAATAACTATAATCCCGTCCATTAAAATTTCAAACTCATTTTAAGCCAACAGACTCAAGTTATAGCTCACCAACCAAGAACCAGCTATCTAATGAGGGTAGAGGATTGCCAGATCCAGGGACCTCTGAAAACTGCCAGCCGGCAATCACTTCACATTTAATCATTAGCTTTCACTAGCTAAAAAATAAGAATAATGTATATTGTTAGTTTTGGTATTTTAGAACAACGCAAATCTAAATTATAAATAAATGATTGTCAGAAATATAATGCAATGTTTAAAAAATTACATACCTTAATTAAGATTTATGTTTAAACTAAAGAATACATACACACTCATTTTATTATTGATTATGAATAAGAATAACAAATATAAAATTTCAGTGAAAAAAAAAGATTAGATGGACTTTTAATTATTCACACTTTCTAATTATTTGTATTACTTCTTTAAATTGCAGTATTTTGTAATGTATGCAGTAATGATTTTTGGAGCGATACAATAATCATTTAACTAAAATTCTTCAAAAAACATAGTAAAAATTGCAGATGTTATCGGAAAAATCACTATACCGAATATCACTATACCATAAATCGCGTAGTTTCCCACTCTGATTTTAAACCTAGTAATTCCAGATAATAAAATTAAGTGATAACCACAATATATCGCAAAGGTTGTAAGCACTATAAGTTCATCACTTATCTAATCCTTTCAGTGATTTTAATTTTATCATAAGCTTATATAACGTGATATTTATATTCAACTTCTTCATATAAGGAATTTGAATGTATTAAATTGGAATAATTATATAGACATCTTGTCATCGATTTCCGCTCCGTCAACGGATTCCTTGATGATTCTGTCAGACACTTTCGAGATAAGCAACAACAACATATAGACATTTCTCTCGCTTTCTTCATGGCCATCTAAGAAACCTTGCTTTCCAGGGTAGTGGAAAAAATACCCATCCGATTTGTGCAAAATTTAAACAGCAGGCTAAACATTCTATTCTTAAACATCTAGATTTGATTACGACGACCTATTAGATTTACCTATCCTAGTCTAATTTTTTAGACTCATAGATCTCGTCTAACAGAGACTGGACATGGAGATTAGTAATAACAACAACAGAATTATTGACTATTTTGTAAATTTATCTTATTTAAAAATAATCTGGTATAGGGTTTCCTCTTATATTGTCATATTGGGTCATCCAATATAAAGATTCTAAGCATAATTGTATTTATATTTTTTGTTTTTGAAAAAAATAAAATTCGCAGTGCAGTATTCCACATTTTGTAGAATTTGCTCACTTGTATCTGGAATCATAAAGTACGTGCTAAACGCTGTACTACTCTCTCCAATCAAATTTCAGAAAAGTAAATGCTTGCTTCAGATTAATAGCTTTACTTAACGGTTGATATCCACGCTTTGTTTATAGAATTTGCTGTCGTAACGTTCAAGATATATCACACATTGCATTTTCTGTTAATTTTTAAGATAATTCTTTAAAGGCAAATTGTGAAAATCTTTATGCTTGGAAAGTTTTAATAGAAACGATTATTAGTAACTCAGTTTTTGGTTTAAATCTTTTATAATATCGCTTAATTAAATTTGAAAGACAATGGCAAGTGACGAAAATAGTAAAGAAACAAAAAGTAAATGTTGTTTTGCTTCGTTTAAATAATGTGACATGTAACATTTTATAATTATGAATTTACGGTATAAAAGCTTCATTGTAAAAAATACATTTTTACTTATTTAATATAAAAATTTATCGCTATTTTTCTAATGTGACATATTTTACTCAGCACTTTAATATTTCTAGGCTGATTCGCTTAATTAAGTTATCACCCATCAATATTTTAATGTTAATTTCTTATTAAAAAATTTATTACTGAAAGTCTATAATACTTTGCTAAATTTTCTTAATATTCTGTAATTTATTTATTTCTAGATTTTTTAATAAAAATAACTGACATGTAACATACTGTTTGATTTTTGCAATTTTAATTTTTAAAATTTATAATCATTGCAATTTGTTACTTTTATTTGTATTTTTCAGTTCATGATTTATTTGCAAGTTTTATTACTTCCTAAACTTTTCAATTATTTAATGTTTGTGACTTGTCAAATTTTAATTCAACAAATTAAACTGTATTATAAGCGCTTCATGCGGAATCGACAAAGTCATTATAACACTTATTTTATCTTAAATGCATTATATTTAATGTAGAAATTAATTATGTATTTTAAATTTAAAAAGCTCAAAAGTTATATATTTTTAATGTGATTTATTTAAGGATTTTTATTTAATTATAATTTTTAATATTGCATATCATATGGTATATTGCAGAATTTATATGGATTTCATGTGCTGTATTTTCTAGCTGTATGTTTTAGATTTACTGTTTATTATTATAATTTCGCTAAAGTTTGTATATATTATATTATTTTGTAAAATCATTTAATACATTAAAATCAAAACTGAAAAATTATTCAGTCATTTGAAAAGTAAATAATGTAATGTGATTATATTGCTATTGTTTATTCTGTTATCCATTTCAGCCTGTACAGAACAAAATATTGAGTCATCAGTTGTAGATTCTAAGAAAGTTGAAATTACTAAAAACAATTCAGAGTGCTTCAAAGTTCCTGATACTGGAGGTGGAGATGATGTAGATGCCTCATCAGATATGGAACTTGGTTCTGACAGTTCCTTGCAGGGTAACATTAACTATCAATAATTTGTATAATATAAAATATACCTTTTCAAATTTTATTCATTAAGTATTCCATTGAAATTTTTCAGTAATATTGTCATATATTTTTAAATGTAAATTTTATTGAAATAATTCCAATTCCATCATAATTTTTTTTTTATTTCAAAATTTAAATGGTTAATTTTGTAAGCAATTTTTTTAATGTTAGAAAGATAGGAACTAGTAGGGTATCCCCCTCTATTGGCGATCATTGCAACTTTTTTCGTTGCCACTTGGTGACGAAAAAAGTAGTAACCCAGAATGTGTACCAATCATGGTAGAAAACGAGGGTTTTTCCTGATTTCGAATTACTAGGCCTAACACTACTTAAGAAAACAATGATAAAAACTGTAAATAAAGTCTGCCCCCCTTGATTTAAAATTGCTCAACCTAATAGTGTACAAGAAAACATTAATCGTAATGAATTAAGGGTTGATTAAAGGTTCTATTTAAAATGATTTCAGAATTAATATTAAAGGAAATATAGTAACAAAAATATTTACATTTAACAACATCTAGTTAAAAATAAATAAAATAATGAATTTCAGTGATTTAAGATTTAGAATGTTACAAATCATTACTACATAAAAATACTTAAATCTAGAATAATTCAAAAAAATAGAATGATTTTATAATTTTATTATTGCAAATTTAAATACTTAATATATAATTCTAGAAATTCTATGCTTGCAGAAAATAATTAAAATAAATTTCTTACTTTTGTTTTTCGTCTGGTGCTCTATATGCACAGCAAAATCCAAAATGAATATAAAAGTCCGAGTTTAAAATCTGGCTCGATATTCATGGTGAAATACAAGACGAACATAAAAACAGGATTAAAACTCCGATACTACATCCATATTGAAATACAAAACAAATATAAAAAGACAGTTTTGAAATTCTGGCACTATATCCACAGTGAAATAAAATGTGTGAAAAAAGACAGTATTTATATTCCGCATTATATCCGAAGAAAAATAAAAAAGATATAAAAAAACAGTATTTAAATTGTAGAGCTTCACATCCCATAAAAAAAATTAACTTATACAGCGACAAGCTAAAAATTGAAAACTAAAAATGCTGTTGCCACTGAAAATAAGCATATATATTATGTAAAATTGATGTAAAAAATGAGAAACAAAATCTGAACAGTAGCAAAAACAAAATTTGGCAACACTATAATAAAAATAAAAATTGGCAATATTATAATCAAAACAAAGGGTGCTTGCTAGATTTGGCAAGAAATCACTTACACCGAAAGGGATTATTAGTTTTCAAATCATAATATTTTTTTATTTTTTGTATAAAAAGTGTTAAATCTGTATGTAATTCTATTGCATTTCAATAACTTGATTCAATAAGATCTATCAAGTGTTTATTCCTATAAATAGGATCTACTTTTTTTATTTATTTCTTATTTTAAATAAAAAAGTTAATGTGTTTGCAAATAGATTTTACTAAAATTATATGCTTGTACACTGCCTAACACTGAAAATGCAACACCAAAGAGGAGTTACATGAAAGTGATGAAATTTGGGAAACAAAAAGAGGCAGGAACTAACATTAAGTGATCTGATATTTTGAAATAATATGCATAAGGCAGAACGAGAACAGGGTCAGGTCAATAGATTGTAGGACCGTGGTGATGGTGACTTACAAAGCAAAATGTTTGGGCACGCTATCAATGAGAGTACAGAGTGTATCCTGTGAAATGGCTCTCTATCGACCATTTACCAAAGTGCATCTTCTGAAGGAGACAGTGGCATGATCTGCAAATGGTGTCCAATCATATCACAAACATGTTTGATTAGTGAGTGATCTGGTGAGCACAGTGGCCAGGAAAATAGCTGTACACCTTGCAGGACATGTTGGCTGATGCAAACAATATGCGGTCATGTGTTATCCAGCTGATAAAAGGTATCGGACACTCCTTGGTTGTAGGGTAGTTTCACTGGCTGCAGCACACTACGTAATGTTGGTCTATCATAGTGTTGTCAATAGAAACTAGATGTAGATCATATGCAATGGCGTCCCAAACGATGATGCTCTATTGTTGTACGGTGTAGCATTCCACAATTGCTGCAGGATTAGACCTGTCTCCACAACAACACCAAACTTATATGCAGTGACTATCACTGAAGAAATAGAAGTATGGCTCATCAAAGAAGACATCTTGTTCCTTTCTGTCATCCACATCACTTTAATCTGGTACCATTCCAGAAGTTGAGGTATGTGACAGTTTTTTTAACAGATGCCATGAGCGCAGACCTCTAACAACCAATCAACAGCAAATAGTTCAGTTCTATATGGGAGCATCCAGGCTATCATTCACATGCTGCAGAATCTTGGTAGATATGCTTTGTGGAGACTGTTACCAACTTCCATACCATAAAACGCTTCAATTCAAGCATGCTGACATTTTGGTTGAACCTGCACCCTGCAAACGTTCCACAATTCCTTGTTCCAACCATCTTCCCCACAGCTAGTGCTTTGTAGATACATCCAGGTATCTGTCAGCTGCAATTTGCTGTAAGGAACAACCTGCCCTTCTCAGTTTGATCATCATGCCCTTTGTAAACTCTTCTATCTTCTAGAACTGACTCCTTTGACGATGCCTACCATTCTTTTCAATTACAAGCATCCCTTCCAGCAATGATGATGCGATTATTGCCCACTCAGCCGGTTCCTCACCTTCTAGCTTATCCTACATGTGCTGGTGTTCTATGAATTTCGTATTATTTGCATAACTTGATAAGGTGCGTCTACCCTGAAATTTGCGTAATTTTCTGGCCAGTTTTTCTTGGTCTTGCATTATCAATATTGGGCAGTGTGTATAACAAAAATTATAATTTATATTTACTTTGCATTCTTATTTATTGATGAAAATATAATTGTGAGTAGGTAGTATTACAAATATTTATCATATATATATACATACATACACCTGTTGAAAGGCCAAAATCGGAAAATATCGCCATTCACTAGTAAATGTCAAGACATCAAAAACATCAGTGAATACTTGTGATTGTTGACATATACCAGTAAAGGTCTGAACGTACAAAAACATAAATATTTCTTTATGTTTTTGTACGTTCAGACCTTTACTGGTATATGTCAACAATCACAAGTATTCTCTGGTGGAAGTCTAAAAGAGAGGAACTGAAGTCAACAAAACGGCGGCTGGCTGTCTCCTGCCAAATATTTTACTTGGAGTAAGTCAGCTTTCTCAATCTTATGCAAGATTTGATAGTATGAGCAATATTTTCTTAATTTTTTCCCGATAGCCTAATTTATTCTGAATGGCTACTATAGTGAATTGTAATATTTTCTTGAAAAGTTAAATACAATAATTGCATGTAATTGAGATGACAATTGTTTTTATTTTTCAAGAAAATTACCCTAAATTACTTTCTAAAGAGGTTTCTGCTAAAGCTAAATGCAATATACCTTTGGATTCCACATCATTAAATTGTTTTGGTGCTTTAAAAATTAATAATGAAGAAAAGTTAATTGTGTACTATCAAAACTAGAAGAACCAAATGACTGTATTTTGTTACTAATGAAGATTCTTCAGTATGTTGCATGAAATTTATACCAGAATAGGCCATGGAGGAAGAATAAGTATGCTTAAATAGTTGCAAATTAAATGTAAAAATATTACATGAAGTTGTAATGTTTTATTTAAATTTATGCAATCAATGTCAAATGAACCACAGTTCAACAAAGAAAGGTATTGCTGTGAAACCAATGGTCAATTATGAGTTAAACTCAAAATGTCAAGTTGATCTGATAAATCTGCAGCTAAACTGATGGAGAATATAAGTTAGTATTAGCATACCAAGATCATTTAACTAAGTTTGTCCTGCTAAGACATTTGGAAACTTAAACAACTGAAGAAGTGGCATATCACATTCTATCAATATTTTTAACATTTTTCTACAGCGATATTGCAGCCGAATGGTTAGCACTCCTGCCTTTGGTTCAACAGTTTGTGGGTTCGAATCCCACCTTGGGCATGGATGTTTGTAGTGGTTCGTAATCTACTTTAAGCCATAGGTCCGGATCTAATTAGCTCTTGTGTGCAAAAAATGACCATTGAGCCACAAATTAAACCAGCCAAATGAGCCAAATGAATGCAATCAATGTCAAGTAAACCAAATTGCAATCGAATAATAGTAGGGAATTCAGTCATCAAGTCATGTCCAAAATATGCACTACATGGAAACATATTAAGATACTTTTTAAAAGCTTCTCTGTCAAATACAAGGTTTAGTTAAAATGGCCAATCAGGACATGGAATATGCTAATTGCATGGATGAATGATACGAATAAATGGTTTGGTGGTTTAACCTTTGTTTAATTTACTAAGAACACTCACTACACATCATGAAAGTAATATACCAAATCCTTATGATGCCATGTTTGGCATTAAAGCAAAAATAATCAATAGCATCATATTTTTTCCTGGCAAATAAATCTCGAATATTGAAACCAAAAAACAACTCAAAAAAATTTCCGATACTTTTTAAATTGAAGAACAGTTTGAAGATATCGTTAATACTTCTGGAAAAAATTTGAGTGATAGTTATACTGAAAACCATATTCCAAAGAAAAACATTGAAGAGGACCTGTAATCTACCATAACTTCACATCAAGTTCTGATTGAAAATACTAGTTTATTTCTATAAAAAGAGTGAGTGCGAAAGAGAATCTTCCACTGCAAACAATAAAAAATGTTATTAACATCACAAAAATAGTTTTCTCCTGGTTAAACTGGTGATACCGTAAGAATAATCCGTGAAATCGACAGATGTCATACATATAACTGAAATGTGTCAGTGACTGTTGTTATTTTGTCAGTGATAGAAGATTCTGATTTTTATAAATGGCCAAGCAAAAGTGGTATCTTCAAGCAGTACACACATGATCAGTTTCTAATTTACATTCATAATCAATTTGTAATTGTCAGTAATAAGTTTGTTGTTTGTAAAAAAATTTACTTATGCATTTTATTTTATACATTCATTTTACAGACCAGTTATATGTCTTGCACTCTGTATATTTATTATGCTAATATTATAAAGAGACTTTTGTATGCATTCTACAATTCTGGACTGCCCATTGATAAAGAAGTGTCAAAGGAATTGCACTATTTATTATTGTATAATTATATCATTCTTTAGTGTTAAGAAGCAAAATCAAAGCTAATGGTTTGGCATTTATGTGAATAAAATATTGTAAATACTTTTAATTTTTACTTTTGAAAGCAACAATTTTAAACTTTTTTTAATCTCATTTGTAAATTAGTTGAAGCATAATTCTGTTTTTGCCCTGTCTGAATTAAAGTGGACTAATATATTTAGTTTAACAATTAAAAATTCCCCTGTTAAATTATTAAGTTGTATGATAAATATGTCATGTTAAAATTTTAAGTTTTCTTTAACACTAAGAACTATTCTAAAACTTCCAAAACTTAACTTTTAGACAACTGCTTCCAAAATTATCAAATTGATTTTAATGTAATTAAATATGTGCTTATATTAATAAAAATGAAATGAATTTGCAACTCTTTGGATGTATGGGTTATAGTTTATACAAGAAAGAAAGTTGAAAAGTAAAAAATTTCACCTAAGGATAAAGAACTGTACATATGGTAAAATGCGCCAAGTGTGCAATAAAGTGTGCCAAACTGGCTTAACAGTTCAGAATGCATTTTCATGATGAGGTATTTGTTTTGTGACTTAAGGTGATAAAATGACATGTGCTAAATTCGTTTTGTATACAACATTTTCGTTTAATGTGTAATTTTGTTTTTTTTTAATTTAAGAATTTGTTATGTTAATAAAGTTACATTGTCTTGAATTTTCAGAAGATATATTGTTTATAATTTTTAAAATATTGTTTTAAAATTTTGAAAACTATATTGTTTGAATTTTTTTATAAGTTATTTCGAATTTTCATTTGGTCATCCAATAAAATATCTGTATGGGGTTCTAATCATGTGTCCGGTCAGTTTGATTTATTCATTGTGGAGTATATATAGCTGAGAAAACATAAAAACAATACAGTAAAAGATTTCTTTGAAACTCATAAAAACATTCTTTTTTCGACTGGGGGACTTATTTTATTTTTCAATAAAATTTCATTCAGGATGATTATTAGAAACTCTAGTTTTTATAAAAAGGCATGTTTACATAAGTAAATACATCTTTAAGTAAGCTTTATTAAGTGTTTCACATTAGTGTCAAATTGTGCCATGAGGAAAATTTTTGAAGGTGGGTGATACACGCTCCATTAATTAAAATTCGAGTTGGCATAAAAAATGCAATTTGTTAATACTAGAAGTTAAGCTTTATTGCCCAGTTGTCACTGTACTAGGTAGTGCTACACTGAAGTTTTTTTTTTTTTTTTTTTTTAGGTGGACACAGTTGCGTGGTATATAAAAATTCGAGTTTTAATAAATTTTTTTCTAGTTATTAGAATTTTTAATACTTCTATAACACTTAATTATAATGAAATATTTTAAATTTTGATATTTATAATTAAAAAAGTACACAATTTCAAAGTTGAAATTCGAACCCGATCAGCATTGGTAGCTAGATATTGTGCATAGTATTGTAATTTAGGTTGGCAACAGAGCTGTGGAGTGCTTGACACGAAAGTTGGAAATCATGACAAACCTGTACGGCTTTGTCATCTTTTACCAAAAATTTAATGTAAATATTGTTTATAAGATGATAGTAAGTGGAAGTATACCTTTTTCATAATTTTTATAACTAATTCTTGCTGGAAAGGAGAATTCATAAGATTTCTGTCAATCTTATTTTGAGGTGGTAGACGTTTTTGGAATTTGGATGGTAAATTGTTATTGACTGCCAAGAACATCCAAGATATGGCTTATTGGAAGATCTGCAATATTCTTATTGTAGATTACATGTGTGGGGATTCAACTTTTTTGCCTTAGGAGAGAGACGACAGATTTCAATCTTAAAATTTTTCTAAGTTAAGATTTCAATTTAAAAAATGTTTTAAAGAAAATATTTTAATAAGTCTTATAATTCCTATCAATCAATAATGTAAAAATAATTCATTTAAAGGGATTATCCAAGACTAGTTTTATCTGAATTTAACTAATTATACAATGTGAGGTTTAACATCATCATCACAACTTACTTGCTATTGGGATAAAAATGATTAGGTAAGTTTTTATAGTATTTGTGCTCTTGCAACTGGAAAGCTATATATTATTGCCTGGCTGAATTTGTATTAAAATTATTGAATTTTTAAGTTTGGAAATCATTGAAATCAATGAACTTTCTTTATTTATTGGTGTTAGCAAAAATGATTCTGAGATTAGATACTTATAAAGTTATGAGTGTGCACAATAAGTGGTGTAGAAAATTGAAGAACTGGTATCACCTTTTGTGCTCAAAAAAGATAAATTACAGCAATCATTATTAAAATTCTAGAAATCATTGTCAACAAGTTCTTATTAAAAAAATATATTTCAAGACGCGTGTTTCCTAAACTAATTAATATTGCCAAATTTTTGTTAGTGATCAAGCTACTAATTGCAAAGCGATCATTCCTGAATTTTTTAATTATTCTTTTTCTTTTGACTTAAGCTACAAAAATTGAGCTCATTCGGACAATTACCAATCATAAATTATCTTAAAGAAATAAAGGAGGGGAAAAAAACCCTTCATGAGTTTGAGAACTCCTTGTGTAGCTAAAAGCATGAGAGAATCAGTAGTGAGAAAATTAAATCACGTATTTCTTTAAAATTGGTGAAACTATTAGTAAACCCTAATAGGAAATAATAAATGATATCATTAAAGTTTTTTATAATGAACAAAATTAATTGATAACTCTTTGTTAAGTGTCAAAAAATAATTCTGGAAAATGCATGTGCTAATCTAAAAAAACTTTTGAATGAAAATATGTATAAATTAATAAGCAGTTTAAAAACTTTTGTATGAAAATATAGTTTTTTGACAGTACATAAAAATTTTGAAATAATATTTCTGAATTGTATGCCTCTGTAAAAAATTTGCTTTGGATCTTAAATGAAATAATTAAAAATGTTGTTATCTTTATCATCAATATTAGATATCTTATGTGTCAGTAATGTCCTAAAACAAAGCATTTGATTATTTAATTACAAGCATTAACTGTACATTGCTTAAATAACTTAAGAATTGTAGAAATTTATTTAGAAAACCATTAATAGATTTTCACATATGCATCTTAGTTAAAGATTTCATAAATAAAGTATTTTATCGCAGAATAACACAGTAAATAATATGTATGGTTAAGTTTCTTCTATGTGGAAAGTTTCTCATATATTGATGCATCTGTTTATAAAATACTGTAGATTTTTGAAAAAGTAACCATTTTTGATAAAATTGTTATGCAAACTTCTTCATACACCTTATTGAGAAATAATTTAATACTTGATATAAAACTTATCATTGGATGATATCTGTTTGAATCTTATGTTTGATCTAAAATGCAGGAGTAAAAGTACTTCTGATTTTATTAATTTAGTTTGACTCTTACCTTGGGATCTTTAAAAATTAAGCTACCCTTTAGAGACATAAATTCAAATGTATTTGTTCATAGAAATCACTTGAAATTCATCTTTATTATAGATAAGGTATATATGATCAAATTTGGCGATATATCATTCATTGCAAGTTACACAATTTTGGTTTTAGAACTAATCCTCTCCTTTTTATACAAAACTATTTGTGCTGTTACATTTTTAGAGTTTGTGTCAGGTCACTAGTTTAAGAAATTTTTACTCAAACTAAAAAAAAAAAAAAAAAAAAACCCCTCAGAATTGTGTGTTATGCTTTTCAGCATTTATATCAACAGTGTTTTTCATTACTTCTAATCACCAGTTTATGGAATACTACAATGATCTGCAAATATTATATCAAGGATTTAGCATGTGATTGATTGAGAGACAACTGCAAACTGCTGTAAAATATTGACTTAGTTTGAATAGAAGGGTTTTGCTGCGTTAACAAGCAAACAAATTGTGTCAGCTTCTAGAGAAAATCAGTCTTCATTCTAATTCCAAAATAAAAATTCGAAGTTCTGCTGTCCCTGTAATTATGAGAAAAGGTTTTTCAGTGTTATTTTTTATACAAAATTTTCTTTTCTTCTATAAGTATTATTCCTGTAAAAAAATGTGAAATCTTTAAATAGTAATAATATAATAGGTATTATCTAATATCTTAGAGTGCAGACAGAATCTCGCTGCTTTGAGAACATAAATTTACTTTAAAGAACTAGTGACTGTTTAACTTAGTTTGCCACATCTTGCCTTTTAGACTTTGCGCCATAAATATAATCAAGAATTTGGCTATCTGCTTAAATAAATCAAACATTTGTTTGATGAAATGATAACTGAAATGAGTGGTGTTAAATTATACAATAATATAAAACAGCCAGAGCTTGTTTGAATGATGATCTCCTATCTTTAAAACAAATCAAGGTAGCATTCCAAATTATAAATTTTTAAATATTTTAGCTAAAGCTGCTGTAACTATATTTTCAGAATTTTTAGTTAAAAGCTTTTTAAATATCATAGATCTTTTATCAATGGCTGGACAGTAATAAATGAAAAATTATTAGAAATAATTAATATAAAAAATATTTGCAAAGTCAAAACTTTTGAAGCAAAAATATGATAATTAGTTTTAAAAAAAATTAACTAGCCTCTCTTACTAAGGAAACTAATCAGTTTTATTTTAAACATTAAAATTTATTCCTAATTAGTTTTAAAATAAATTTTCAGTGAGCAATTAGACAAAAAAAGTCATCAAATTAAGTTTAATGTTAAAAAATATAGTTTTTCAAAATTTTAAGAAAAATTATATTATTTAAAAAGTAATTTATAATGCAAATTAATCATTGTAAAACTGCATAAAATTTTCAATCTTGGTAATTTTTTCAAAGTAGCACTTGTGGTTGCAGAATGTTTCTTATATTAGAAATTTTCAATTTATTTTTGTGAACTGTTCATAATTATTCAGAATGAATGTTTAGCATTTTATCACAGAAAATTTCTAGTTGAAAGTTTTTCTACAATTTTAAAAATTTGTAAGTGCTGCAAAGGATATTGTTTTTCAGTTTCCCTTATGTAACAAGTAATTATTGTACAGGTGTAATGCATTTTGTGTAGATTAAATTTATTATTTCAATTGTTCATTTGATTTTTTATTTCACCTGATAGATTAAAAATGCCAAATTTTTCTTTTGGATTTAAAAAACACAAGAGCATTTTAACAGCACTGAGATTTAGTATATTTATGTGTGGATCTATTGTTTTTCAAAATAAATATTGATATTGCAACTGCTGACTGCAGTGATTTATATTGTTTTGACTGAGAGAGATTCAAAGGAACTTATTCTGATTCTTCATTGATATATTTTATACAATGTTACTGTATAAAATATGATAACAATATTAATAAAGTAGTTTTATAACAATATTTACAGAGTATAATATATTTATCATCAAAGTATGTAACATGAAATGTAATATCCTTTGAAAATTAATTATTATAATGTTCTTAATTGTGATCATTTTTAAATCCTCTTACAATGAATGTTAAGAAATAATATTTCTACTATGAAAAATGTTATCAATATTTTTAATTAATTTTAATAACAATTTTTTTTTATTTAGGTGCATGTGGCTCAACAGATTTAACACCTGTGGGATCTTATGAAGATGCTAAAGAATTGGTGGATTTTAAAGTAATATTTAATAAAAAGAAACATGATATATGTTTTCCATTGGATGAAAGTATTTTGGCTTTAAAGAAGCATTTAGAAACCCTGATAAGTAAGGATTATTTATGCTTTATTATTTATGATATTTTAACTGAATATGAGTTTATTGCATAACTTTTTAGTAAAAATAATATTTCCCATTAGACATAAAGTTAAAATTTTTAATAATTATAAAATATAAATTAAAAAAAAACTTGCTTTTTATTTTTCCTATTTGTAATCAGCATCTGCTCACCAATAAAAACTTTTTTATGTGATTGTGAGCAAGTTATACTCAATATTATTTTTAAAAGATTTCACTTACTATAGCTGTAATATTTTCTTTTTAGTTTTTTTAATAGGATTGAAACAAGTGCTTAAATTAATATTTGCTGTAGGAAATTTTATAGATTAAACTAATGGGCTGAATTCTATTTGTTTGCTTTTCTAATGTGTCTGCTTGATGAACCAAAACTCTAGATTATGACTACAAAATTCATTCTTTAATGCATCAAATTTTGATGTGCATATGAATTATGATTCCATGACAACTTTGAATATACAAAAAATTGATAACAATTTAAACAAACTTTGCATCTTTCAGGATATTGGCCATTAATGCAAAATCATTAAAAAGTTAACTTTATGAAATCAAATTGTAATTTGTTAATTAAAATCATACATAGCTTCACAATGCATTATATAAGATCAGCAAATTGAATCATCACTTGATGTGGGGACTGACTGGGTGGGTGACCATATTTCTCACTGGATTACTTTGGCTCTGTCTTGGGAATGTGTCTAAATTTATCTGTATGTCCAAAGTTGTTTCGTTTATGTGTTGTTGAGAGGAGGATACTAATTCGGGTGTGACCTCGTCATTTAACCATGGTTCAGAATTACCAAGCAGGCTAGTATTTCAAACCTATTTATCTTACATGCAGCTCAAGATTTGCCTGTACTGCTTTGTGTATATATAAAGAGTTAGTTTTTTCAGGCTTGTTCTGTAAACACTTATTCTGTTTCAGATTTCTTGAATACTTAGCTATTTGTTAATATTAGTAAATACCAGTTACAATCCATCTGTTTTTTAAAACACTTAAAATCATTTTCTATTTTGATTTACATTCTACTAAATGTACTGTGTATCATTAAAATATTGTACCAAATAGTTGGCACATGAGAAATTTCTTCACATGTTAAGTGTACACATATTCAATTAATGGGGAAAATCATATATACAGATGATTAGTTTTTCATTGCTTTCATTTAAAATAATCATTGCTAGCAATACCTATAATGTATTAAAATAAAGCATTATATAAATATAATACTTATATAAATTGTATTCAAATATTTTTGCTTCATAAAAAAAGAAAAATTTCTTACCAGCACATTATTGACTTTAATAGATATAAATTTTTTCCATCAGGATTTAAATTACTGCATCAGTTTTGGTGTTCATATTGATCAAGATTACATAACTATCTGCAGAATGTAGAGTTCAGGTTCAGGATAGTCATATCAAATATCATTTTATATATCAGCATCTCACTCTTATTCACTGCTGAAAAATTAGACATGTAACTGCATAGGTTTAATAGATTGAACTATCATGTCATAATTTCTTTGTAAAATATGAAGTTGTAAGACAATAGTGTCTTGTTTGATGGAGACCAAATAAAACAGAAAGCATAAAATAATAGTTTATTGTATTTACAAGTATCTAGAATACATATTCTAGTGCTACATATCAAGTTTTGCTAATAGCAATTAAATCTAGAAGATCAGGAGAATACTATTTATATGATAACAAAATTTCACAGTTATAGTTATATGATTAAAATTTATATATGATAAATTGTATCTGCACAATTCCTCGACTTGTTTCAGAATGTGCCTCAGTCTTAAATTACCTAGAAAACCTTCCTTGCTACAGAAATGTTTATCTGCTCAGATTAGTACATGCCTGTGATATCTTGCTGATAAAAACAACTGCCACAATTTACCAGTCATTACAGTTAATGAGTTATGTCATTTTGAAGTTTAGTAGGCAGCTGTTCTTGTACATATAAATTAATCTATTTAACTCACTCCATAGACATATAAACTCAATTGTTTATTTCATCTTTCTCTCTCAATGAAGTAATATTGAATTATTTTAAAAGACAAACTATTCACATAAATTTACTGGTAATGAATTACATTTTATTGCAATTTATATTTTATTTGAATTTCAGATGTTTTCATCAATTGAAGGAAATTAATCTATAAGTATTGTTTAAAGCGACAAACTATTGAAGTCTTGTTAAGATTGGGAAATAAAAATTATTTTAAAATAGTTTCATTTCTGTTAGCTAAAAAGTTAGAATAATGCACCAATCCGTGAAATTTTATCAAGCTGAAATTATCTTGAAATAAACACTCAAAGTTGGTTTTATTTAAAAACAAAGGGGGTATGTTAAAGACTATTATTTAGTGCTATCAATGTATTTTTTTCCTACGTCAGGAATTGGCCACTTCGGCCCTTTTCCTTCTAGCAGACCAATACAAAGTAGCCTTCATATGATAGTTGTCAAGCATAGGAGAATTAATATTGTACAGAGATGGGCAAACAGTCAAATGGCTAAAATTCATTGCCTTTCCTGTGAAACACAGAGGGCAGTTAAAAATGCCAATACGACAAAGATGATCTCGAAGGTAGTCATGTCCACTCTGATTTTTAAAATCTGCACTAAAAATTTATCGTGGGAGATCCATAGGAATAGGAGTGTGTATCAGTTGTCCATATAATATGCCATGCCTAACATGTTGGAATGCATTTGTATGACATAATTTTTGTATTCTGTGTTATTAAATCATGAAGCATTTGATTAGTTATTTGTTTTTATTTCATTATACAAATAATAAATGCTTGAAGTGAATGATTTATTAATGTTTATGTTTTGAAATAGCTTTGAAAAGTTTTGAATATTAGTTTGCAGGGAATTTTTCGTTTTAAGTTTTTAGGTAAAATTTATTTACTTATGAAAACTTAAACAAAATATAAGTTAAAAATTTATAAAATAAATTAATTTTCACATTGTTTTCATAAATTTTAATTATTTTAACTAAATGTTTTTTACAAAATGCATATAACCATGAAATCATTCTGAGAACATTGTTCCATGCTGGTCCAATGATTCTGCAAGCAATGATTTGGTGAGTTATTTTATCTGATGTATTAAGTATTGTTCCCTTAAATATTTCATATATTAATATTTAGTCCAGAGTAATATTGGTTTATTTGAAAGCGTAGTTTTTATAAGAATATTTATGTTTTAGATTTATTTTTATTGTTTGTATTAAATTAATGCTAGATTACACTAGTATGATTTTTTGTTTTGTTTGTTTAAGGTGAGTGTTGCTGTCCGTTAGTTAAAATTAGAGTTTTCATAAAAATGTACTTAATTTATGTTATAAATTTAATTTCCTTTCCTTTTCGTCTCTGCAGTAGATAATACTTTGTTTATATTTATTTCTTATTATGTAATTTTGGGAAAATAGTTTCTAATTATTAGCATTTTAGTATTTCTGTCGTTTGTAATTATAATGAAATAATGGAAATTTTTATATTTGAAATTTAAAGTACCGTGTGATTGCAAAGTTAAAGTTTGATTGGTATTTAATACCCAAATATTGCATGCAAAGGTGTAATTTAAATTGACGAGATAACTATGAAGTGCTTGCTCAAAATTTGGACATCATGCCAAACTTGCACGCTACTTTAGTCTTTTACCTAAAAAAAGTATTGTAAAATTTATAACATTATCCATTTGATATTTCTCTCTTGCTTAGTTATAAAATTTGTCTTGTAATTTAGAAAACTTAAAAATTTTTTAGTATTATAAAACAAAATTAAAATTTTTTTTAAAAAAATATTTAAAATATTTGCTCTTTTTAATTTCTAAAAATTTCATTTTTCTACAGCTGTTCCTACTTCGATGCAGAAAGTTATGTACAAAGGTAATTATAAATTTATTTTTTCCTTAACTGTACTGGTATTTTGATCAGTAATCAAGCTTGATTCCTGTATGCTTTCTATGAATATGAACAAATTAATAATGTAATTAAGTTAATATATTCACCAATTAATTATTTTAATGTCAATACATTATGAACCCATATTTAAATTCAATAAATGCAAAAAAATCAATGCATAAATTTTTGAAACTTTACAAATCTAACTACATAAATATGATAAGTTTCTAAATAATGTTTTGTAGTTTATAACACTGGATAATGGGACCACACTTTGAACAAAAAAATTGGTGGGGAAATTTAAATTTAAAAATGAGATTGATATTAGTTGTCTGCTACCAGTTGCAGAGACAGTCTTGTTCTGTGTTGAAGTATTTTTACATCCTTATTGAGCAAAAATTGGACCAATTTTTGCACCATAGTACAGCCCTAGTCTGGCACAAAAAAAAAATTTCTGTTTGTCCCTAAGAATCAGAACCCCTTAAGGAACTTATTATATGATGCTGGAGGTAGTAAAAGAAGCCATAACAACCTTTATGAAAGAGATTCCTGTTTATGACTTCCCACATACCTTCTATGATTGAAGTGAAGCCTTGGTAGCTGCATCAAAGCAGAGACTATTTTGGAAAGTTCTGAAAAGATTTTAAAACTAATATTGAATAAATGACTTTTAAAAAAATATTTTGAGGAATTTTTAGGATAAACCCTGTTTTATGAAACAGGTTTTGTCATTAAATTCTAAATTCTTTTCTTTGATTACAATTCTTACTTTAACAATTACTTCCTATATACTTATTTATTAACAGTAATATGCTTATCTATTACAGTAATATTTTCAGTTAATGAAAAAATGATTTTATTTTTTTAAGAATTAAACTTAAATTTCTATAAATTTATCAGTGGTGGAATGGTGAATCATAGAAAATTAAACTGTTGAATTCATTTCTGTGTGAAGAAAGTTAACAAGTTTCACTCAGAAATAATTTCTACTGGATGATTAATAAACTTTCTATGTTTTACTATAAAGTGTCAATAATTTAGACTAACAAACTTTATTGTACATGCATTTTATCCTCTTCTGATTGTTAGGTCTTTGCAAAGATGAAAAGACACTAAGAGAAGTTGGTGTTACAAGGGGAGCCAAAGTTATGGTTGTTGGTTCTACACTAAGTGATATAATAGCTGTAAATACACCAACTGAACAAGATATTAAAGATGAGAAAGCTGCAGGTAAGATTTTACAGTTTAACTTTGAAATTTGTATCATATTGCTTACATTTTAAAGCCAATAGTTTAAAATGAATATAATTCTGTTTAAAGAAACTACACTGATATCTCAAATGTGCAAGCTATTTGGGGAACACTGTTTAGATTTCAGAAAGTTTGGCTCTAACAGGTGGTCTATTGAAACCCTTGTTATGTACTCAATATTAATCTGAAAGTCTTTGTTTTTAATTAATAATCAAGCAATTTTACCACTGATAAAGCAAGTGTGCTTAATATGTTGTCTATGTTTCTTATATTGTATGATATAACACTGTGCTAAAATGTGACCTTGCCCATTTGTGCTATGGCAACGAGCTAAAAGTACAGCACACTAGTGTCTTATCTCAAGGCAGTGTCTGTTCTACTTCATGTCATATGTAAGTTATGTACAGGTTGATCAATCTTGTACTGTTTCATCTATAGTAAGATTTTATTGACTGCTCATAATACATTAATTATAAAATGTAGATAAAATGTACAGTACCTGTATAGTTTGCCTGTAATGTGTGTGAGTTAAAAAAAAAATGAAATGCTTAGTCAAAGGAGAAAATGTTGCATAATTGGCTGTTAAATTCGCCGGAATTCAATGATCAGTGACTGAAAGAAAAATCTAAAATTGAAAGTTTGTACTTTGACAAGTGATAATACAATTGAATAACACCACAATGCAATAGTGTCTGCTTGGGAAAAACTCCAAACTACATTTTTATTTACACAGGAAGACAGGTGTTCTTATCAGCAGCTAGATTCAAGCTAGTTCTTATCAGCAGCTAGATTCAAGCTAGTTCTTATCAGCAGCTAGATTCAAGAAAAAACTTTAAAGCTGGACAAGGCTATTAATAGCAATTCTGCATCCACAGATATCAACAGATGATTAGATAGCTGATAGAAGAGGTATGGAGTTAAATAGTTGACGTTTACTGGAAAAATATTATGGCAGATACAGTTGCAGCTGAAAACTACTTCCTTCAGCAGTTGTATAATGTGTGAGTCTGAATTCAATTTTAAAGCATTTCCTACCAAAAATTTAATTTCCAATGAAAAAGTCTACCTTAGAAGTTAAAATGAATGAGGAACATCTGACAGTGATGGCTTGTAACATTATTGTGGCTATTGACAGAGTGTCACTAATGATGATTGACATATCTGTGAAGCCATGTGTCTTAAAGGACATGAATATTTCAACTTTACTATTTTACTATAAAAATCAAGAAAGGCTTCGATAAATATTAATCCATTTCAAGAATGGTTTAAAACGCAATTTTTCTTTCAGTTTCAAAATTCACTTAAGCAAACAGCTTGCCTAATAAAGCCTTGCTATTGATCGACAAAGCCTGTCTCTTCTTCTGACACAATCTTAATAAAATATATATGATAGCTTCAAAGCTATTTTTCTTCTGTCCAACAGGACTCTACTTTTGCAGCCTCTGGACTAAGAAATATTATTAAATATCTAGGTTTACTATCATGAAATATTCTTACAAGCTTCAATCAAACAATGGGGAAAATCCATTAAAGAAAAAGTTTAAAAAAATTAATTTTTAAAAATGTGACTTACTGGATTGCTGTAGCATGGCAGAAATCCTCTGATTCTTTAAGAGTCATGCAAGAAGTTTTGGCTTAGTTTTTTGTTTGAAAAAAAAAAAAAAACAGCATTTCATATCATTCAAACCCAAAATGATGATTTACTTTAGCATTGGCCACTAAGGTCTTCTCAGAGACATTTTAATAGTGATCAGAACTGAGAAAGTTTATAAGAAAAAGAGAAGAAGGTACCTTGAATGATGATCATTTCACATACTGGTGCAATTTAAGAGTTTGGAATTGTGTATCACTACATTAAGCAGAACCTAAATACAATACCTCCTGGTGTAATGTTCATGCATTTTGAGTACAACATTGTACCATCATTTCATTCAAATTGTTACAATAGCGAAAGTTAGCCAGTTCTACAGATACAGAGCTATGTATTATACTGTGTTCAAATGTATATATATTGTGTATTCAAACATTTCTTAAAAGTATAGCTGTCGTTAAAAATTGTCTTACTTTTTTAATTCTAGTTATTGATTTTCCTAATTTTAATTCTAAGGCTCATTTTTGAGGTTCTAATGTAATTTTGTATAGTTAGCTTTGAATCCTAATTATTATCATTAAAATTGTTTTTCAATAATTATTTGTTGTTAACATTTTTATCTTAGACAATAATAATTCACATGGGTTGATTTATTTTTAAAGATTTTACCATAATAACTGTTTATGTAGGATATAAAAATAGACTATAAAAAATTGCCACAGTTACCTTTTAATCCAGGATTCCAAATTCTGAATTTTTTTGGTGTTAGAAGAAATATTGCCAAGATGGTGTATTGTGATGTGCATGATGACTAAATACTAGGCTTTTCAAAATAGAATTTTCTGCATAATTTTTATAGGTCTCCATATCTATGATGTAATAAAAACCAAGTAGCTAGATATATAAGAAATTTCGCCAAAAAATCATCAAACTCAGAATTTAGCATCGTGGATTATACAGCATCTGTTCCAAAAAATTACATAATCGTAAAATTTGTTAGTTTTTTGTCTAACATTATGTTTGCAGTTATTTTGTTTTTAAATATATTCCATCTGAGTTTAGTAAAGAGATTCAAAAGATTACCTGTTAGTTTTTTTATTATTCTTAAATCTGGCAGATGTGGCAATTATTCTGACACTGAAGTATAATTGTTTGAATGTTTAAGTGTGGGAAACAATTTTGAACTCTATTAATCCATTACAATTTTTTTTGTCAGTTAAAATAGAAATGGTGATGCAGAGTGGTAGTCTCTCTCTTAAACCTGTGATAATTTCTTTGGTAAAAACATGATTTTAATAATTTTTTTACATTATTATGCTTTAGAATGAATGTTGATAGTGATTGCTATCATTTTGAATGTAAACAGGAATGTGTCAAATAGAATGTTTTGATGATCTTCGTAACATTATTGATGTTGTCAATAAAATTTCTTCAGTTATGGTTTTCTTAATTCATTAGTGTTTAAAATGATCTCTTAAGAAATCTAGTGGGAGACCTTGGTAGCCCTACTGTAATTAAGAAATTCTTTGCCGACAGTTTAAACACTTCAGTTCATTATTTTAATGTTTATGAAATAACTGTCATGGTGAAAGCAGCAGTAATGGTCCTGTTTCACTAGAAAAGCAGTGAAGGCTTGAAATGTATTCAGGTACACTTCAGGATTTGTGGTTTGGGTAAACAACCCTGACAAAATGCTTACAATAAAATCAAATTATTAGTTCATGTTGATTGAATTTTATTGTTACCATTCATAATCTTACAAAATCAGATTTGAAAAATAAAAACATTGGAAGTAGATTATATACTAGTCATTTGTGTAGAATTGGATTAAAAATTAATGATGTACATGCAAATTTGTGCTAAACAAGTTTTCACATTAAGAAAGTGAAAAAACCGCATGTACACGTTAAATATAGATATAAGTGGTGTTGAAAATCTTGCTATATATATTATAAATGTGGATAACACAAAATTCTTTTAAATTTATCACCCTAATAACATTTTGAATTTTTTTTTTCTATTATTGAATTCAATTTTTTTCATATATTAGCATTAAATGTGTGTGATAACAGTGCTAGTATGGTTTTTTTTTTAACATTGTTACATATGTATGTTGTGATATATTTATTGATTAAAAGGCAGTCAGGGTTCAATTGTCGTATTTTACCAAAATGTTCCTATCCTTTTTAATTGTAATTACATTCATACCAATTTTTAAATTAATATTATATATATGTGAAATAAGCATGTGTAATAAAATGCAAACTCAGCTTAAAATTTAAATATGTATGAACACCACTGTTTTTTTCATTATTGTGATTAATTTATGTGATAAATTGGAAATGGAACCATTTTGTTTCACTAGTCCACAAAAAGTAATACATTATCTTTTGGAAAATAATTGGTTAACTTTTAGGCTTTAGGAAATAGATTTGAGATTTATTAAACTGGCCATTTCTAGTCAAAGAAGGAAACTTGGAAAAGTCATTATTGTGTGATTGATTTATTTACAATATTTCATTATTTTAAACATAATTCTTGATAGCTTTTCAGGAATCTTTGGATTTTTAATATTAAAAAATTAATATGCTTAACTTGCCTGTCATGACAAACTGTTTAAATATAACTTCTATTTTATTTTGTTTTACAGTAGTTTTTATTAAAATTTGTTTAATTTGTACAAAAGCTGTGTTAGCTTCTGATATTTATTTTGGTCCATGGTTATTTATAACCAAGATTATGACATTATGATTCATTTTAAGTTAACAAACTTTCTCTAATAAATTGAATCATAATTAAATATAAAAGTAAAATAACAGTTTTGAACAGTCTTTGTCCAAAATTATATAATTTATGTATATCACACACACACACACATCATTAAGTTTATTATAAAAACTACAATCACATAATTGTAATAATACCAAATTGATTAAACATTCTTTATAACTATTAACGAATTTCATCAAAACATATTTTATTTTTTATTATTTATTTTTCCTAAAACAATGTATATTAAATTATTTGTAGTATGATTATAGCTATTTTCAGTTATGTAAGATGATGCAGCCTCAACATTAAATTTAATGTTTTATATTGGGAATAATTGACTTTCTATTGTTAAAATTATTAATCTGTTTTATTTTGTTTGTTTGTACTCCTTATTTCTTAATCACAGTGCCTGTATTTTTAGTCTATCTAATTGACAAAAACTGAAAAAATACATCTACTGCTTCAAGTTGCATATCATTTTTTAACAGGTAAACAGTTCCAAATGAATATTGTAGGAATATTTTTCATTGCTATTGTACGCCGAACTGGCAGCCGAATGGTTAGCGCTCTTTCCTTTGATTCAACAGATTGTGGGTTTGAATCCCACCTTGGGTGTGGATTTTTGTAGTAATTCAGAATCCACTTTAGGCTGTAGTAGATCAGTTGAGTGACAAACAAACATTGCTATTCATCAGTAAATTTATTTAGTTGTTAATCATTAGATCGAATAATTTGTTAAATGCTCTTTTAATAAGAAATTTTGATACAGTTTAAAGAAATTGTAATTGTCTGAAAATTTTATTTAACCATAACAATCATATATCTGTGGTTATAATTCACACATTTTATGTGGTTTTTTTTTCCCCCCGCTATTAATATATTTGAACCTTTAAAAAACTTGAAGTTTGAGAAACTTCTTTCTATCTGTAAAATGTACAAATTACAACTCATTGTAAATTTTATTATTTATATTGAGTCAAGTTTTTGCTTTGAGCCAACCGATGGTTAATTTGGTTAGCATGACTCCTATGGGTCCCGTGCTCAAATCCCAATTTGGGCATGGATGTTACTTTTTCACTGTTTCTCTGTTCTTTCCGGTGGGATGATGTATGAAAGTGGCTCGTCCTATAAGGGGGTTCGTGGTGGTATGATGTCGGTAATGCTACTCACCCCCATGACTGTGTTCACAAATGCTTACTAGATAACAACAAGTAGCAGTTTTTGGCTTTGTTGGGGCAAAGGGTTGATTACCCAAGTGCCCACCATTGTAAAATAATAATAATAAAAGTTTTTATTTTTAAATTACTTACGGTCCTTAGAAATTCATTTAGCTAAGCATTTTTAAATTAATGCTTTTTTATATTCATTATTTTGTAATTATACCGATATATATCTACACTGTAGTACTATATTTCACAATTTTCTGTTTTAGCTGCAACTAAGGAGCCACTTTGTAAACAAAAGGTAATATAGATTCCTATAGTATATTTCAAAAAAATTTTAAATATTTTCCTTGATAGTATTAAGAATAGTCATGTGATATCAAGAAATTTAAACAAATAAATCCTTGCTAACCGTTCATTATGAAAAATATAATTGTGCGAAAACTTTTATAGAACATAGGATATAATAATGTTAGTGCAACATATTTTAATTATGCTTTTCATTTGGTAGATTTTTATAAACATTATTAATAGACATTTTCTATTCATATTGTAAATATTTTAGATAAATATGTTTAAACTGAGAAATGTGTAATTGATGATGAACATGTTATAAAATTTGATTAATTAACTATTAGTTAAACAATAGTTATTACAAAGCAAACAAATCTATTGTAAAACTTGCAAAATATGAAATTAATGTTGAATATCCTTTTGAATGATATTTGATTTGTAATAACTTTCAAAACCAGTGCCTTGAAAATTTCCTTCTTCTTAAAGGGATTTAAATTTTATGTTTTATTATATAACTCTTTTAAATCCTTTTGATGTTTGACATTTTACAGATTAAAATGCTTCTAAGATTGTAATGTACTTACCTATGGATGTATAATTTGAATAGGTTTAGTATCATTGTATTAATAAATTGAGAATATGTAGTTCTGTTTCTTATGTATATTAGAATTCCTTGGAAAAAAGTATCCTGTATAAATGATTTAATATTTTATATTGCTTGTTAAATTTGCTTGGAGCTTAAAATAAATACATAAATATTTACCATTAGTGAAATAAAGTGTTCTGGAAAAATGAGATTGGAAGTTAATTATATATAGACGCAGGTATATGTGTGTCATAAATGTCAGTTAGCTATTTTTCATGCTTTATTTTATTTGATTTGAATCAAAATATATATCTATTTTTTCAGATGCACAAGAAAATTATTGATAGGGGTGTTCCTGAAGATGCTTTGCCGGGTATAAAAAATGTGAAAGTAAATAATACTTTTATTTAAATGTTTTAACCTATGAGCAAATGTTTGAGATAAACTTTGTTTGTGAAAAATTCTATACTTTTACTTAACTGATAAAGTATGTAAAGTGAATTTCTATGCTTAACCTATATAGTATTAATTTGAAAGCATTTTTTATGTAGTCATTATATGACATATCTAAACTTTGTTTGACTTGGACAAATGGAAATTTGTTGTACAATTGGTGAATAAATTTGTTCAAAGTTTATTACTAATTTATACTGGGGGGTTGAAACTAAAGTAGATACATTGAATATTTACATGTTTATGCAGCAGTTCTTGGTTTCTTCAAAGAACTCTGAAGTCATGTATTATCAAAATAAAAATCATGTATTATCAATATAAGTTTTTTAATATATATCATAGCATAGGGTTTTTTTTTTATTTAACTTTATTAGCATTGAAAAGTTAGTGGATTTGGAAATATTAGAAAATTATTGCTGATTAATTCAATTTTATATTCCATTTCTGCCCTGTTAAATTAATTCATGTAAAGCTCTGCTTTTTTATTTTTCATTTCAATTTTTTGTTCATTTTTCAATTTTCCAAATTGTTAAGTAAAGTAAACAACTTTTATTCATTATTTTATAATTCAATGATTAATTTAGATGCATTATTTTTATTTCCTCTTAATTCCTTAATGCATTTTAATTTAGGATAGTTTGCCACCTCATCCATTGGCTGGAATGTTAAATAAATCTGGTGGAAAAGTGAGGCTTACCTTTAAGTTAGAGCTTGATCAAGTATGGATTGGAACCAAAGGTGATTCTTTATTGTTTCTTTCTTAAGAATGCATTAAATTTATATTACTTAAATTTCCAATTGCTTTTATTTATATAGTCTTTGCTTATCTCAACATTAGTATGTCACCTGAATTTAGTACCAAGTTCAATGATCATGACAGTAAATTCCAATTTATTTTGGGTTGTAACAAAGTTTTTCACCAAAAAAGCTGAAGAAATTAGAAAAAACCAAAGCAGTATCTCTAGTGCTGCTACTAATCACTACCCAAATTTGACTTTCAGCCAAAGTTTGGGTATTTTTTTCAGAAGCTTGGTAGTTGCCTCTTCAAAAACAGATCAACCTCATTGTGGATGTCCAGTGCAGGATTGAAGATAGCAGCAGCAATGTGTAACTGCTTGTGGTTGGGGGGGGGGAATAAACATCTAAAGGAAGGATGTTGTGTTTATATGACAGGTGTGACAAAAGATCACATTATAGTTCATACAGTGTCAAGCTGGTGAATGCAGTGATATGATCTTGCACAATCTTGTTATAATATCTTCTTGAAATGAACTTATTAACATGATGTTTGTGTCATAGGTGTGAAGAATAATTTTACACACTGCTAACTTATTTCTATATTTATGTAATATCTATGCAACACTGAGAAATCATACACACAACACAAAAAACAAAAACATAAAAACATTAAAATAAAAAAAAAAACTATGACAATCATACTCGAGCAGCAGCAGTCTCTAGGTTTAGAGCTCATCTGGTTCTCTCAGTTCGTTTATGACCGTTAGAGGGCATTTCTTGGTTACAGGCTCCCCCTCTGGAGCTATCGTGATGATGAGCCAAGATTTGATTGTCTGATTTTTGGAGGTCTCCCCTGTTTTCTTAAGGGAGCGACTGGACCTCTGTCTTTTGATGAAGGTAGTTGGTATGACCTTATCACATTGATATACGAGGGTTGCTATTTATATTTCTGGCCTAATAATGAAAAAACAAATATGTAGGATCGAAATTGGTTTTATTGTTTTTCAAAATATTCTCCATGATGATCAATACACTTTTGCATGCATTTGAACCAATTTTCAAAGCACTTTTTCCAGTCCGATTGAGGTAACTCCAAAACATGCGTTTTGAATGCATCAACCGCTTCTTAGGGGGTCGAAAATCGTTGTCCACGTAATTTATTTTTGATGTGTGGGAATAAGAAGAAGTCATTGGGTGCCAAATCAGAGCTGTACGGCGGATGACCCATCAGTTCGATCTTTCGCTCCGTCAGAAATGCCTTTGTTTGAGTCGATGTGTGAGAGCTCGCATTGTCATGATGAAGAATGATTCGCCTGTTCTTCTGCTTTTTCGAATTTTTCCGATGACTTCTGGCAAACAAATGGTGTGTACCATTCAGAATTGACCGTCCTGCGTTGCTCTAACGCCACTGTTGCCACATGACCGTTAATGTCGAAGAAACAGGCAATCATTTGTTTCGATGTGCTTCTTCCTCGAACAACTTTTGTTGGTTTTGCCTCGACTTGGAAGACCCATACAGTTGATTGCTGTTTTGTTTCGGCTCATATGCATAGATCCATGATTCGTCACCTGTGTAGATGTTATACACAGCCTTTGATGTACCTTGAATGTATTTTTCCAACATTTCCTTGCACCAATCGACACGAGCCTTTTTTGAGCGTTTGTCAGATTATGCGGATCTAACGCGAAGAATTTTACGGCTCAAATGTTCATGCAATATTTTATTGATGCTAGTCATACTAATGTCCAAAGCGCCTCTATCTCACGGTATGTCACATGAGCGATCTTGCTTTATCAGTTCACGCACAGCATTGATCTTTTCTGGCACAACAACGGATTTTGGACGACCTGCACGGGATTCGTCCTGGATCGAACATCGACCACGATTAAATTCGTTATACCAATTTTTTACAGTGCTGTAGGATGGCTCTTTATCGCTGTATAAAGAATTAAGTTCATCGAAGCACTCTTGTCTTGACAATCCACGTCGAAAGTTATGAAAAATAATGGCACGAAAATGTTCACGATTCAATTCCATTTTTTGACAGAGAAGAACTTTTCAATTTACTGTCAACAACACAAATAAAGCTATAATGGTAAATTGTCTGCTGAATTTATGTTTAAAAATGTCAAACTTTCGATTAAAATCGTCTTCGGTAGCCTAGCAACACTTACTGTTGCCAAGGCCAGAAATATAAATAGCAACCCTCGTATGTACCCAACACTTGATTAGGTGCAGCGGGATCTGCAACATCATAGCCGAGCTGGCAGCCGAATGGTTAGCACTCTAGCCTTCAGTTCAAAAGTTCGTGGGTTCGAATCCCACCTTGGGCATGGATGTTTGTAGTAGTTCGGAACCCACTTTAAGCCGTAGGTCCCTGTCTAATTAGCCATCGTGTGCAAAAAATTACCATTGAGTGACAAACTATGTGGTAGGAGACCTGCTTCTGAGAATAAGGTATGGACCTTCACATCTTGGCATAATTTTTTTTACTTTTCTTGTTCCTGTAATTTTTTATTTGGTGTAAAGTAATCCACACTTTGTCACCTGGCTTATAATAAGACTGTCTATGTTTTTCATCAAAATAAACCATTCTTCTATCCTCTTTTTGTTCTACTTGCTCCCTGATTTGAGGAGTCAGATGAGCAAACCTTTTCAAATAAGGCATTATTTCTGGTACAAAGTTGTCGTTATTAATAATTGATCTCATGTTGTGATGAGCATCATCTGTTGTCCTAAGCTGTCTGCTGAATTATAGACCAGTGCAGACATCTAGCTGTATTCATAGCAAAATGAGTCATAGGAAGATGTTCTCCCCAGGTATCATGCGCATCACCTACTAAGATGGCTAATCTAGGTTTCTAATCTCTGTTCTTACGTTCAGAGGGATTTGCTTGAGAATGATAAACAGGGATGAGGTCTTGTTTGATATCTAACAAATGATAAGTTTTTTGCATGATGGCACTAACAAATTGAGATTCGTTGTTACTGAATAATCTTCAAGGAAGTCCATAGTGTAGATAACCTTCCTCAAGTAGCGTTTTGGCACAGTTGACACTGGCTTCATTAAGAGCAAATAACTCAACCCATTTGGTATTCATGTCTTCCACAATAAGTATCCATTTCTTTCCTGTTGGGTTTTCTGGGAGAGGACCAAAGAGATCAATAGCAAGAGTTTCGAATCTTTGCGCATAAATAGGTGTTCTAAGCAGACCAGCAGGTTTCTGATTTGTGGGTTTATACCGATTACATTCTGCGCATGTTTTAACATAATCAGAGATGTACTTCCTCATGCCTGGGAAATAATATCTGGTAGCTATCTTATTGTAGGTACCATCTACGCCATAATGACAAACTGTAGGAGCTTCATGGTGTTCTTGCAGAATTCTTTGTCATTCTTGGATGGGAACAACTAATTGGGCATCGTCTGAATCTATTTCAGGCGAATAACGATACAAAATACCTTTGTTCATTATATATCCTTGACTGATATAGTTAGCAAAGTTTTCATCTTTATCGATTTTCTTCCAGACAATCGATTTTCTTCCAGACAATCGATTATTTTCTTCAGATTTGGATCTGTGAACTGTTCTTTATGAATATCACTTGATTTCCTAGTTGGCATATCAACAGAGATTGCATGCATTTTACAATTTGGATCATCATGAAAGTAAGTTGGTTTGGATAACATATCAGCCACAACATTTGCCTTTCCAGGTGTATATTCTATTTTTAAGTTAAATGATTGGATCTTTAAAGCCCATCTTGCTAAGCATCCTGAGGGACACTTTATGCTCAGAAGCCATTTAAGAGGTTGATGATCAGAAGCAATAATCACTTTTTGATGGTCAATGTAGCCATGGAATTTTTCCAATGCCCAGACTACTGCTAAAGCTTCGCGCTCAGTAGTCGAATAGTTGGGTTCTACTGGGGTCAACAAACGACTCACATATTCGATAACATGTTCTTCTGGGCTATTTCCTTGTAGGACTGCACCAAGGGTACTAGCATCGGTGTGAATTACAAAAGGCATAGATCCATCCAGTTGTTTTAACACAGGGGCTGTTGTCAAGCATTCTTTCAAAGTTTTGAAAGCTTTTTCCTGTTCAAATCCCCACGACTAATTGACTTTTTTCTTAGTTAGTTAGCCAAGAGGTCGTGCTATGTCCACAAAGTTTGGAACATACCTTCTGAACTATGAGCAGGTTTTTAAGAACGATTGTAGTTATTTGACATTATTTGGAACAGGAATTCTTTGAATAGATGCAATTTTCTCTCGATCAGCTTCAATTCCATTTCTGGTGATCCAAAGTCCTAAGTACTTAACATGTTCACAGGAAGAATTGCATTTATCTCTGTTTGCATGGAGTTTAAATAGAGAAAGTCTTTCAAAAACAGTCTTTATGTCTTTCAAAAACAGTCTTTATGTCTTTCAAATGCTTGTCAAATGTAACTGATAGGACTATGATATCATCCAAGTTTAGAGTATGAAGACATCCTTCAGACCACTTCTGAATTTGTCTATTAGGCGTTGAAAAGTGGGAGGTGCGTTTCTTAATCCAAAAAGCATATGTAGATAAAGATAAGTGCCAAAAGAACAAATAAAAGCAGTTTTGACCAAGTCAGTCTCATCTACTTGAACCTGATGATAACCAGATTGTAAGTCATTGGTAGACATATAGGATGTCGGTTTCTCCACGTTCAAGAGATCGTCCATTCGAGGTATTGGGTAAGTGTCAGGTTTTGTAACAGCATTGAGACCTGTAATCTACACATAATCTGATTTTCCCATTGGGCTTTTCCACAAGTACAACAGGTGCAGCATAAGCTGATTCACATGGTTCGATTATATTCTTTGCTAACAGTTCATCAATTTGTTCTTTAAGTATTTCCTTCTTAGCTGGAGACATGCAATATAGTGGAACAGATACAGGATTAGGGTCTAATGTCTCTATTCTGTGCTTAATGAAAGGAGTGGGCTCTCCCCCCTGGTTCTAAGCAATGCTTGTAACTTTGAAGCAAGCAATTTAGTTTGCCTCTTTGTACCTCTGTTAGAGGCATGGGTTGCTCACTTCAACAGTCAATGCCTTGGCATCACTTGGGATTCCCAGTTTTCATGAAAGTCAAACAGGCTGTGTCCACACAGAATTGATGTGTGCAGTCTTCTGGAACAAGAAAGGCATTTTCGTTACCTTAGTACATACTTAAACTTACATATTCAGTGCCTTTAAGTTTTAGTTTAGTAAAGTCCTATTTAATTTTTCTTATCACCATATATATTTATCATACATTTAAAATACTTGTGCATTATTTTCAACTTTATTTTTCTGCTATGCCTTACCGGCATACTCCTATAAAATTTATTACTAACACTTAAAATTTTACTTTGCCGATCTAGCATTTCTATATTCATAATCGAATTATTAACTTACTGTATATGCATGCCAGTTCGTCAAAGGGGACATATCCCAGGTGTTTTAAAAGCACCTGATTCAGAAAATCAAATTCTTGTGTCTGATAGTTTTGGTTAAAAACTGTTATTGTCATTGGTATTATAATTTACTTATTTTTTGTTTGTAATGATTACGAACTATTTAATTGGGATACCTTTATTCCATCTATTTTCAAATTTTAAACTTAATTTTTGTTATGTAATTATTTTATGTTTACTATCAATAAATTAAACTTACTATTTTTGTGAAAACCTAATTATTGGCATGTTATTAGTTTCTTAATTACTAAAAGATCTATTAATAGAATGAAATGCTTTATAGGTATTTAAACCAATAGCTAGCATTTCTTTAACTGCATTAAAAATTTAATATTTGCAACTCTGCTTATCGTAGTAATTATTTTGACAATTGTGGGTATTGGTAAAATGACATATGCCTGCAGATACTTAAAAAGTGGTACAGACTGACAAAAGGTTGTGGGCCCAGGTTATGTATCAAATATCTGGAACTTTATCTTGAGATAATTAGTTAGTTAAAATACTTTAAACGAATTTTTACCCATCTTAAAATGTATTAGATTATTTAAGATAGGGGCTATATTAATATAAATTTTTCAATTAAAAAATAATAAAAAATAAACTTAATCGAATTAAATTTATAAATTAATCTTTTTTTCGAAAAAATTTTTTCTTCTTTGCAATTGTGTTAAATTTTTTGCCATGGTTACTTATGCAATTACTAAGTTAAGCAACCAAAACTATGAGACATGGACTTCAGACACAAAATTCATTCTGATGGAGAGAAATGTGTGGGAAGTTGTAAAAGGAACTGAAAAAGCTCCCATTCCACCGATATTAAAAACTGAAACTGGTTCATTCAAAGATTTGAATGATACTGCATATCTCAAAAGTCTTTAAGAATTCAACAAAAACATTGTGTTATCTTTGATATATTTGAATATTGATGAAGATCATTGACATATACTAGATGGAATAGAAGATCCAGTAATTAAAATACTTCCATCCAGATATCAGAGCAAATCACATGATTATATTTTCAGAATTATGTGATACTAAAATGTTACTTGAAGAAAGTACTCTCGTGTTTTCAACAAGATTATAAAAGTCTGCAACAGATTGAAAACTATTGATCCTACTTTTAACAAAAAATATGCTAGTTTTCAACTTCTGAGATATCTTCCTATGCAGCATTTCGACAGAATAGTGATAGTTATTCTTGGTTGGCTGGATGAAAACTTTAACTACAAAGCTATTACAACCAGATGTTTCAATTCAGAGTACAAAGGTCCGTACAGAGATCCCAGATCTGACTTAGTGGCAGAAAGGAACCAGTCACGGAGTTCAAATTCCACTTATCAAAATAAACCTCATTTCTTCCGGCATTAGGACAAGCATAAGCGTGATATTGGATTTAGAAACACCACTTCGACAAATAAAGATGGACATTTGCTGTGTAAGTTAAACTTTTCTACTACAAGTTGATTTAATCAAATTTAAAAAAAAGTGAACTGGGTTTTTGACACAGCAACTTCAAATCACTTTTGTAAAGAAAGAGACATCTTCATTAATTTTGTACCTTTAATAAATGAAAAATATCATTTGCCATTGACAGTGTTGACATTTTTATTGAGAGAAAAGAAACTGTTAAATTGTTGTTTGGTTTTACAAAAGTATGCATTAAATTATGTATTGTACTCTCCAAAGTTACTTTGACTGTCTCTAATGAAAGTGAAGTGGGACGTAACGATGATTCCGATTATATCGGATACAACATTGTACCTCGTGATTCTGAAAGCGACAACACTGATTCTGAAGTCTCCATAGACAATATTCCTAGCCCTATATCAGAACCTAGATTAGTAAACTTGGAAAGAAAGGCTGTTTAGGGGAAAGATAGATCGCGCCTATTATTATGAAGAAGGAAAGGTTAAGATCTCTGAATGATGATGTAAAATACTGCAATAAAAATAATATTGTTTTCAATCCTAATTTGATTTGGAAGATCGAATTTATGTGACACAACCTCCAGGTTTTGAAGAAACTAATCAAAAGAGAAAATTTTGTCTCTTAGATCGAGCTATATATGTATTACAACAAAGTGGTCGACAATGGTTCTATGAAATCTACAGTGTTTTATTAAAAGTGGGTTTTTGTAAATTTAAGTGAGGTAACTGTGCTTATTTATTAGGAGATTACTTAATTTTTATATTGTATATTGATAATTTTGTTTTATTTGGCAGAGACCAAAGGACAATCGATAAAACTATTAATAATTTGAAAAACCATTTTGACATAAAAATACTAGGCAAGACTCGTACCTTTTTAGGCGTAGAGTTTGGTGAGAAAAATGGTAGTGTCTTGATTCATCAACGCTCTTACATTAAAGAAGTATGTGATCGTTTCCAATGATTTAAAATATCAATTTCATCACTGCCTATATCTAAAGGTTCAATTTATTCTAAAACTTCCTGTCCCTCTATAGCAGAGGAAGAAATAGAAATGCTAAGATTTACCTATAGAAATGTATTAAGTTGTCTCTCCTTTTTGGCTAATAGAACTCGCCCTGACATCTCTTATGCTGTTAATATATTCAACCAATTCCAGTCCAACCCAGTGATGCATCATTGGGATGGTTTATTAAGACCTTTAGGTCATGTTATCAACACGGTAGATTTTTGCTTACAACTTTCTTATAAACAATCCCAAATTAGAGTTTATTCATATGCTGATTTCGCCTCAAACTGAGATGACAGAACGTCTCTAGGAAATCAACTCGTTTTACTAGGAAGTTCTCAAATAAGTTGGCGTACATTCAAAGAGAAAAGTGTCTCCTTATCAACTATGGGAAGCAGAGTTTGTTGCTATGACCGAGGCTGCTAATGAAATAGTTTGGTTGAGTGGTATACTAAATGAGTATCATGATAAAGGTATTGTAACAAGTGAATCAGAAATTCCAATTTTGTTTGTGGATAATCAAGCTGTTATAGATTTTATGAAATCTCCAATTGAAAATTATCAGTCAAAACATATAGATGAAGTTATTTTTCGTTTGCGATATGTATAATACACAAAAATTTAAGCTCAGTTTTGTACAAAGTAAATTAAACTTAGCTGATGCTTTCACCAAGCTGCTAACAAAATTTGAACTGCAGAAGTTCATTTCAAATATATTTAAGAACTGATTGAAAGATTTTTATTCATGTATATTTTTTTGGATCATTAACCAACAAAGTTGTAGATCTTTTTGTCTTTTGTAATTTTAATTTATTAGGAATATTTTGGTTGATTTGAATTAAAATATTTTGTGCGTTATTTTTGAGTACATTGTCTGTTGTGCATCAGGGCCCCGTGTGTCAATGTTTATCTACTATAATGTGTTATTTTTAATCATATGCAACACAGCCATAGTTGTGAATTAAGTATTGCTTTGTATAACATGTGCTGTTTATGAACTTTTTCAAAGGAAATGTGGATATCGTATAAATTTGTAAACTTAATGAATTAACAGATGTTTATGTGATATGTTTATTTGAGCTAAGTGTATAATTAATATGTTGCACATGTTAATAATGCTGAATTATAAAATTTAGATATGTTAAACTTCATTAGAATTATTTTGTAATCAGATACCAGAGTTTAGTATTTGTTTGTAATGATAACGAATTATTTAATTGGGATATCTTTATTCTATTTGTTCTCAAATTTTAAACTTAATTTATGTTATATAATTATTTTATCTTTAGTATCAATAAATTAACCTTTATTAGTATCAATAAATTAAACTATTTTTATGCAAGCCTAATTATTGTCATGTTATTAGTTCCTTAGTTATTAAAGGTTCTATTAATAGAACAAAATGCTTTATAGGTATTTAAACCAATAGCTAGTGTTTCTTTAATTGCATTAAAAATTTTATATTTGCAGCTCTGCTTATCGTAGTAATTATTTTGGCAATTAGCCTTATGACGTCTGCTCACAGATACTTGGTACAGACTGACAATTTTACTGTTTGACTTTTTGCCAAGAGATGCAACAGTAAACACTGAACCTTACTGCACAAATCTAAAGAACCTGTGACAAGCCATTTAGAATGAAGCAGTTAAAGCTCAGTAACTGCTGTAGAAGTTTTGTTGGAAGTGTTTGACCATCCACTCTATAAGCCTGAGCTTGCTCCTAGTAATTTCTGTCTGTTCTTGCACCTGAAGAAATTCCTGACCAGATATCACTTCCCCACAAACAAAGACATGCCGACAGCTGTGATATGTTAGTTCCATTCCCCTATGCAGAAGACTTCTAGGATAAAGGAATACAAAAACTTATTATAAACAATATGTCTAGGGCTAAGATTGCGATGGTTCTTATATTGAGAAGTTGCTTAAGTTTTGTTACATCTTTTGCAATTAATCTTTCTAGGTAAAGTGAGTGATCGGATAATGAACAGTTTGGACGGCGAACAAATCAGAAAATGAATATTTACATGGAAAACTTTTGTGTTCAGATAACGAACATTTGTTAACTCTCGGAGCATAATGTGCAGGGTTACCAATCCCAAAAGACCAAAATTTTTACCATCTATCTTGAATTATTGAACTTCAAAGTTCAATATTGAAAAAAAAATTTCCCAATAAAATTTTATGGCCAAAATGGACTGTCAATTTCAGTTTTGATTTCATATCGACCGCTTCCCTCCCCTAGTTTATTCACTGTGTCATACATAGTCTTGAATATCATATTCCAAGCAGTAACATCAGCAATGTTATTAATCACTTTAAAATGACAATGCTTTTCATTAGTTCTGTAAAACCTTGATAAAAAGAGAAAAGCAATAAACATTGCACATGCTCTTTAACTCCTATAAAAAAAAATAACAAGGACTGATTGATATGCAAGACTATATGTATATATTGTTTTTTATTTTTTTCTATAAAGTTAATAAGAAATTATACATAATTTTTTTTAAATTTAATTTTTAGAATCTCCAGAATAAATTGATTTCACAAAAAAAAATCTTTGGTAAATCGATTATCGGTTAACGGACAATTCAGATATTTATTTGAGCTAGATTATTATCAACAAATTTAGTCTTGTGACTGATCACCCTCTGTAATTACATTTTCTTTATTTTTATGAGGCATGTGAAAATTACATTTAGGAGAACTTTTGTAATATACCTATACATCCACTTTTTGTTCATTTTTCCTTTACATTTAAGTAAAATGCAATTTACATAATTAATTCCAGATGCTTTGGCTTTAATCTTATAGCTGGCATTAAAAATTTTCAAAAGTTCCTTATGATTTCCCCATTTTTGTTTTACAATGTAGGAAGCACTCTAAAAATTAAAGTAATCCATTTTTTTTTAATATTTATACTTTATAAATATCATTTGCTATGGAAATTTTCTCATACTGATTGGGTAGTGATATTGAAGTTGTCAGTAGTGAGCTGATTTTCAATTGCTATATTTTTTAATTTATCTTGTGTTATTCACATGTATTTCCATTAATGTAATAATCATCTCTAAGTAATTATAAAATAAGTAATTTTTTCATCTGTTAGAAGTTAAGTTGTAATCACACAGTTAATTTCTTTTTGAAAAGAGATTTATATTTATAATCTATTTTGATTTCAGACATTTCTGAAATTAAAGTATATATATATATATTCTAGAGTACACCTGTAAAATTAATTTATGTGCAGCATAGAAAATTCAAGTTTTTGCGCATATATTTTAACTTTTATTGCAAATCTTTCTCAAATTTTATCTTAATACAAATTCTTTGATTCTGTAGCTAATGCTTTGTTCTTATTTCGTAAAACATCTTATTTTAGAACGAACAGATAAAATTCCTATGAATTCAATAAAGCACATTGTCAGTGAACCTATTGAAGGTCATGAGGAATATCATGTGATGGTAAGTTGATAAATTTTAGTTTTATTTTATACCTTATTTGCAAAATTTCATTTATAATGTAATGAGGCTAGATATTCCATTAATATCTGTTAATTAGTACTAATCAAGTTTTCTTGTTCCTAACATTGAATATATTTAATTAAATCATGTATTCAATATCATGAGAAAATTATTTAAAAGTCCTACCTGTGTGATTTTTAATAAATCTGCATACTTTATTTTTTTTCCTGTGTGATTAAAATAAATTTTTTTTTCAATTTTAGCATAATTTAATTGAAAAAATGTAAAGTGATGCATTAATAAAATACAAAGTATAATTTTTCATCATAAATTATAACATGCTTTTTCCTCCATTTTAGGGAATTCAATTAGGTACAACTGAAGCATCAAGATATTGGTTATACTGGGTTCCTGCGCAGTATGTTGATGCAATTAAAGATGCGATTCTAGGAAAGTGGCAATATTTTTGACACTTTAGAACTCTTAAGAAATTTTTACAAAACCAAACTTTTTACACTGTGGAATAGTTTTGAATGTTTTTTCTCTTTTTCTTTTTGTACAAACGCCTATTTACAATTTCTGTGTAAGTTATTAAATAAAATATAAAAAAAAAATTGTTTCATGTTTAATACACTGAAAAAATTACTGCAGTTCATACAAATATACATGTTTTTAAATATTTTTATAATTTCTGTAACTAATGAATGAGTCAGAAGAGAAATAAGTTTTACCTTATGTATTTTTTCTACTTAAGGTATGAAATTGTACTTGCTATTTTATAGGCTTAATTTCAAGTAATTGGGGGCAATAGTTTTAAATCTTTCAAATATTTACTATGATTTCAAAAATTTAATTCAAAGTTGAAAAATTTATTAAGCAATTCAATTTAAATAAAATTTTTATTTATAAAATTCTACTATATGGGATTATAAGTTTTATAATAAGTATGTGTAATTCAGTATGTATAATAAGCACAGAAAATAACTCAATGATTGCTTAATAATGAAAGCAAATTATCTTCATTGATTTTAAATATTCGTAAAGTATTTTAATTTTATTGGTAATAAAATACATACCAAAATAACACACAAATAGCTTTAAAAAAGCTAAGATGCACTCTTACAGTTATAGTACATATTATTTATATTCTTAAATATTGTTTTTAAATTATTTTATAATATGGTTTAACACCATAGCAAACAGTCTGTTACTTGAAAGTTGTTACAAGAAACCGAAAAAGCTACTGAAACTACTTCTCAAAAAAAATTCATAAATTCTGAGTCGTATTCACATTATACATGAAAAAGATTCTTAAAATATCCTCTGAAAGAAAACTATTAAAATATCCTTTCCAACAGTTATGCGTGTACATAGAGTTTAGCATTAGTTTTTACTATTTTGATTGAGTCCAAGTTTTGGCTTTGAATAAAAGTTTGAAAAAAAATTAAGCAATGAGAATTCTTAGTTTGTAAATGTTGCATTGCTCTTTTTTTATTATTCACTTATAATTTAAACATGTTATTCCCTCTTTCTTAAAAGGATTGTATTATCAGCAGCTAAATGTTACTAAACTAATTGTATTTTAAAATTATTTTATATAAAAAATATTTCGAGAAATGTCTGATGTTCCTCCATTGAAAGTTGAATTATTAAATTAATTTAATGAAATATATTTGGAAGTGGTTTCTTTCCATCTGTTACATAACATTTATTAGATAATTACTAGAAATAATAATGAAATTCTTAATTATATCTAGAATAATACAGAGGGTTAAATTAATTTTTGATTATAACTTTTCTTTCATTAATTCATTCGTTTCAAAGTTAATATTTATTTTTTTTTAAAAAAAATTAGTTCTATTTACAGTATTTCATTTAAAGCTTCTTAGAGCAATTATGTGTTTTTTTTATTTAAATTTTATATATTATATTGCTTTGTTGTGTGTGTGCTGGAATCTAATTTACACTTTTTCAACATTACAAAAGGCAAAAGTGATGGCACTTTATTTGATGAGGCACCCAGTAGGTATGCTATCTTAAAGAACGAAAGTGGGTGGTTTTTCACGAGTTAGAAGAAAGAACAAGTAGAAGATCCTTAGACTTGGCCTGCCACACCTAGGTATATTGTTTTTAGAGAGAACATCGCAACCACGACATCTTATGTTGTTCATGAAGGACATCCCGAAAGATAAGGCCTGTCATGGTTACATTCTGAACATGCAAGTTAGTTTTGGAACTCAGAATAATTCCTCCCCAAATGAGCAATCCTGCCCCAATGTAACGGTGTAGTTTAATGGTGTTCTCTTGGTGGTAACGGGTACCTGGACTCATCGGAAAATATCACACAAGACCACTGGTGTGGTGTTTACAATGCATGTTCTCTACTCCAGTCTAACCACTGGCGACAGTGAATTGCTATAAGCAGAACACATCTGACAAGCCTACGAGCTTATACCAATGTGCCCTTTGCGTCTGTACACAGTCTGCCTTGAAACTGTCGTACCGGTAGCTGGAGAGAGCAGACGAGACAGGTCTGATGCTGTGCTCCGTATGTTTCTTTCGGCAGTAACTGCTAAACACCGGCCCTCATTCGGCGTTGTAACTCGGAGGCCACCGGTGCTGTAGCGTCTACTTTACACATTTTCTACACATTACCATCATCTTGGAATCGTTACCAAAGCCTGGAGGTGACATTCTGGGCGATTCAAAGTTCCTCGGATATTTCCAACTGGATTCCAGACGGCCGATAATTCTACCACATAAAACATCACCCAAATGCTTTCTTTGTGCTATAACTATGCGGTTATTGTACGAAAGGCTTTTAAAGCGCTTGTGAACAATTTTACTTTTTTGCAACCACTCCTCTTTTACACTTTCGTCATTGTGACGTACTATTGGCGCCATTTGATGATTCCTTGTAGTTTACAGGTTATTCTTCAAGATGTGTGTGATAATTCTACATGTGAATAATTCTTATTTTAGAATTTCATTTCTGTGTGATTCTAAATTATCCTTAATTTATGGACATGAGTGTATATACTTCCATCTTATTAATATAAGAAAATTTTCCATGAAGAAACAATTCAACGTTAATAAACAATTTAGAATATCCTTAAAAATTAATATATGAAAAAATAAATGTATTTCTTCCTTTCTAAACATGAATTTTTAACAAAACAAACATGGATGTCAACAATTATTTTGGCAGACTTGAAAAATAAATCTGGATATTTTTTTAATATTCATAGTTTTTATTATTGACTTTTTTTTATTTTTTACAGAAAAGGAATATTATACTGGAAAAAAAAAAAAAGAAGAGAATTTTTCCGCCATGATAACGTAGTTTACTTCAATTCGCTTCATATATGTAATGCAAAACAATCAATTGAAAGAAATATGATTGGCTGAGTTCATTTCTCCAATATTCCTTGTTTATTCACAAAATTCACGAGAAATTTTGCATCTCTGCTCCGTGGTCAATTAAAATCAAAGTTTCAATTGAAATGTAGGCTATTGATTTAGGTTTATTGCCGATTGTCTTTTGCACTAGATAGTATTTATACTGATGTTTTTTCAAGATGGGAGCCTCTGCCAAGTTAATCACTACCTTAGATTACATAAATATGTGTTATTTACGTTACTGATTTAGTTTTATTGCTTTGATGTCTTCCGCTCTAGACTGCGTGATAGTTATATTTGTTTTATATATAATATTTGTATATATTATTATTTCACAGATTACATAAGGGATGTTTCTAGTAAGTAATTACAATGAAATATTCAAATTTTGATATTTTAAATCTAAATGAGTCCGATATTGTATTATTTAAAGTTTGAATTTGAGCGCTATCGATAATTTGAAAATCGTAATTTGAACGAGATAGTGTAGTTCAGGATAACGAGATAGCTGTACTGAGCGCTTTCAACGAAAATTTTAAGCCGCGCCAATTCGTACCGGCTAATAGGATTTTACAAATATTTGAACGATATATTTTATGTGTGTGTAAAAAAACTGCTGATTTTATGATTAAATGTAAAGTAATTTTTAATTACAAAAAAGCCAGTTTTTTCTTCTTTCAAGATTTGAATCTGGAAAAAAAATAATAAATACGCAACGCAATGTTAAAAAAAATAATGCGTTATGTAAATTCAAAAAAGTGTAAACACTGAGGTACATGCGTAATTAATTCCATGTCCCGACAGTTGTTAACTTCACCGGTTGGTAACGTGCACCCAGAGAACATTAACGGTAACCGGTTAACGTCTTGACCGGGGGAAAACACAAGCATCTAGCCCCTCAGATACTAGTTTCTTCCTTGGTCATCTGCGCAGCTTGACGGATTATGACTTTTATTCTGATGGCATTTAAGATTTTTAAGTCACTAAATTTGAGATGGCAATCCCCACATTTGTAGCTCAATGATCGATCACTTTTTAAAGAATCAATTAAAGCAATATTACCAGAATGCAATTTATTTGCATGACGTTTCAAATTGTATTTGCTGGTAAAAGTTTTTAAGCAATCAGGGCATGTAAAATTATTCTCAGTCTCAATCAAATCTTTGGCACACTGAGTCATGTTATTAGAACTTTCTCCCTGACATACAGTAGAATTACGATTTTGCAAAGAATCAATATATATATATATATATATATATATATATATATATATATATATATATATATATAAGTGTAGTATTATTAGAATAATATTTGTAAACATGGCGTTTCAAATTGTATTTAAAAGATTTTAAGTAATCAGAGCAAACAAAATCAATTTCATTCACATGTGAATCATTCGCACAGCCAATCATATCATTCACAATGGAATCATCATAGATAACAAAATCAGAATTCTCACACATACCAGAATTAGAACTCTCACATTTATTAGAATTTGAACTCTCACACATACCAGAATTTGAATTCTGACACAAGATAAATTCTTTTATATTTTTATTAATTGTAGGGTCAAAAACTTCTGAGGAAGCAGAAGTATTTGGCCCTGAAAAGGGCCGTTTTTCTTGATTTTGTGTCGAAGACAAAGTAATCAAATTATTAATTGCAACAAATTAGCAAACAAATAGCGGGGAAAAAAAAAAACCACATAAAATGTGTGAATTATAACCACAGATATATGACTGTTATGGTTAAATAAAATTTTCAAACAATTACAATTTCTTTAAACTGTATCAAAATTCCTTATTAAAAGAGCATTTAACAAATTATTCGATCTAATGATTAACAACTAAATAAATTTACTGATGAATAGCAATGAATAGTGCTAAACAAGGGTAAACAATAATATTTATACCCTGATGTTACCAGAGAAATGACGTCATACGCAAGAACCTGCGTATATGACCAAGGAGGAATGAGGAGGAAACTAGAATATGAGGGGCTAGACCAGTGATGGGGAAACTACGGCCCGCGGAAAGGTTTAATCCGGTACATTTAAGAGTCCCGACGTGAGAATGTTTGAACGCGTTCTTACTTCGTAATGTGACGACCCGCATAAAAACTACCTGCGGCGATATTCAAAAGACAATAGTATTCTGGACAAATCCATTCGACCCAAACAGCTGATTCCTCTTCGCTCGAAACTTCCAGACACTCTCGCATTTTCGATTCATTGTTCTGTTTTTCTGAAAGAACTGGAAAAATCAAATTCCCGAACAATTCTTGCAGGTAGTTATAAATACAAGCGAGGCCGCCCGAAGATCAGTTAGTTAGCGACTTAGCCAGTCATCTGCAACGACCCGCTATGACTCGAGTAATTGTGTAATCCCCGAAACTCCCACTGCCTCAAGAAACCCCCCCCCCCCCGCAAGAGCATTAGTTAGTAGTAAGCTTTCGTCAATTGCGTTTCTGTGTGTTATTCTCTGTAGTAGGTAACGTCTAAAATGGATGTTAAAAAAAAAAGAAAAGTGGATTCAGAATGTCGAGTTTTTAAAGAAGAATGGACGTGGAAATATTTCTTTACTTTATTTAAAGAAAAACCTGTGTGCTTACTTTGCAATACAACTGTTGCAGTTTTAAAAGAATATAACATTTAACGCCATTTCAAGAGCAAACATGAAAACCACTGCTACTCATCGTTAAGTGAAGAGGTAAAAAAAATTATAAATCGAAAGATTTAATAAAAAAATTATCAAGTCAACAACAATTATTTCAGAGAGCTAATCATTCTCAAAGATGCGTTACGAAAGCCAGTTATGTGTTGGATTATAATATTGCTAAATCTAATAAAGCATTTTCAGATGGAGAATATATAAAGCAGTGCATGATAGATGTGTGCGACATTATGTGCCCTGAAAAGAAAAATAATTTTCAGTCACTGTCTCTGTCAAGAAGAACAATCACCAAGAGAATTGAAAATATTGATAAAAATCTAATTTCACAACTGACTACAAAAACTGAAAAATTTATTTTTTATTCAATTACCATGGATGAAAGTACAGATATCAGCGATACTGCGCAGTTACTCATATTTGTAAAAGGAATCAACGCCCACTTTGAAATTACAGAACTTGCAGGGCTGCAGTCAATGAAAGGAACAACGACTAGTGCCGATATATTTTGTGAATTTGAAAATCGCATCGATAAACTTCGTTTACATATTGATATGTTATGTAATGTAACTACAGATGGTGCTCCTAATATGGTTGGAATCAATCAAGGATTTGTTGGGAAATTTAATTCTAAGTATCCGGAAAATGATTTTTTTTTTTTTTTTTTACATTGCCTTATACATCAGGATGCTCTCTGTAAATCGGCTTTAGATATTGACTATATACTTAATATTGTTGTAAAACTAGTAAATATGATTCGTTCCAGAGGATTATTACATCGCCAGTTTAAACAGTTTTTGGAGTCAATACATGCTGAGCATTCCGATATCCTGTATTATTCAAAAATTCGTTGATTAAGTGCTGGAAAAGTATTGGAAAGAATTTGGGATTTAAAAGACGATATTATGAATTTTCTTGATAAAAAAAAGACATTTATTATCAATTAGACGTCTTAGAAAACGAAAAGTACACGATATTTGGAAATACCTGAAGAGTTTCAAATTACAATTATTATTATTTGCTAATCAGATCTCTAAATCTGATTTTTCTCATTTTCCAAGAATACAATCTTTAAAATTCACTATATCAAACAATAAGATTAAAAAATACGAAATTAATTTGAGAAAACTATCTTCAGATTTTGAAAGGAGATTTCAGGATTTCAGAAAAATGGAACCATAGTTTAGTATTTTTGCGACCCCATTCAATGTTAATTACGAAGAAGTTGATGCAAAATTTCAACTTGAGTTAATAGAACTGAACTGTAATACTCTCCTGAAACAAACTTTTCATACAGTACCATTACTAGAATTTTATAAAAATTTAAGTCCAGATAATTTCTCAAATCTAATTACTCATGCAATGAAGATAATGACAATGTTCGGCTCATGTAATAACTAGACGATCGTAGCGGGCCAAGGAATAATGCTTAATCGTTAAAAAATTTATGTGTTCTATAAACATATACATTTATTATTTTAATAGTAAAAAAGCAAAAGGTAAGAAAATTATAAGCACAAAATATAAAATGAATTTAGTATAGTTCTTGAGATGTGAAGTATTATCACTTTATTTTCTGATGTCATTACTGGTTGATGGTGCACGAGAAAAATGAAATTGAGACTGTTTTATCAAAATTTCATTGTAGTCTGGTTCCATTTGCGAAGCAGAAATTCTTAAAACTGATGAAAGTTGCTCATCTGTAATTCTGTTTCTTAAAGAAGTTTTCCTAAGCTTCATTGTTGAAATTTTCAACAATGAAGCTTAGGAAAACTTGTTTAAGAAACAGAATTACAGATGAGCAACTTTCATCAGTTTTAAGAATTTCTGCTTCGCAAATGGAACCAGACTACAATGAAATTTTGATAAAACAGTCTCAATTTCATTTTTCTCGTGCACCATCAACCAGTAATGACATCAGAAAATAAAGTGATAATACTTCACATCTCAAGAACTATACTAAATTCATTTTATATTTTGTGCTTATAATTTTCTTACCTTTTGCTTTTTTACTATTAAAATAATAAATGTATATGTTTATAGAACACATAAATTTTTTAACGATTAAGCATTATTCCTTGGCCCGCTACGATCGTCTAGTTATTACAAATGGCCCGTCTTAAAAAAAGTTTCCCCACCACTGGGCTAGATGCTTGTGAGGAAAACTGACAGTTCAGTGAGTCGAGACTTTTTCTCTCTAGCACTCGGCCGCGTTCGTGCTATCACATTCATAACAGAATATTCTTAATACCGCATCCTCGAGGTTAATCTTATGTTAAATTAATAAAGTTGTTTTAAACCTCTCTCCTTTTATCTAAGCTGCAACACCATTCTCTACCAAAGTAACTACAGTGGTCACTATCGGATTTTTACACTATAATCGTTTATTTTTGTGAGCTGATTGCATTGCGAAGTGCTACTTAAATACATCGAAGAGTATTATTAGCCAAGAATACAGTATTTATCCCAAAGATGTTAAGCACATTTGGCTGATATTAAGGAAATATATCTTTCGTTGTTATTTCCAAAACTTAGAGATAGCGTACCACGTGCTCCATCTATAATCAGCATTTTCTGTATGCGTAGTGTTTCTCTTGTCAAAAAGTGCGTTTCTTCAACTGCGAAAATATACTTTCTTAGGTATGCTCTTGTAAAAGTTTTTATTTTTTTTAAGTGCATTGTTAAAAAAATGCTTACGTAAAATGGTGTTTAAGATATTTTATCTTGATGGATTACTTTTATTCTGGAAAACAACTCAGCTTCGTTAAAAGAAGCATGCCATATTTTTCTTCTCTCTGACTACTATTTTCGTGCATGTGCATCTTTGTGTTTTACTTGCTCAGACTAGTTCAAAATTTAAATGCTTTTCGGGGTTATAAATGTGCATGAAAAAAGTGAGATTCAAAAACGTATTTTATACTTCATTTACTGTATAGTTATCCTAATTTTATATTCGAACAGTAATTCATATTTTACCCCTTTATTGTTACATTAATCTCATATATTTGCTTTTGGAAAGAATATGACATATGTTGTTTCATTAGCAGCACTTATATATATATATATTTATATATATATATATATATATATATATATATATATATATATATATATATGTCTCTGAAATATACTATATATATTTTTGTCTCTGTGCATATCTTTTTAATATTGCTTCATTTTGTTTTAAAATTTTAAATGCATTTTCATTACTTCCTCTAACACGCCGGCTGAAGTTGACCGCTTAGCTCTGAAGCTTCCACTTTTTTGGGAAAGATTCCTAGTGATTTGTTTCACGATTATAGAAACTTAATTTCCAATGAACAGAATCTCGGAAGATAGCACAAGATATTATGCTGTTTATACTCTCAGTGCCGACGTGCTTGTGGATGTGAGAGTTATTGTCATAAATCTACCGAAGACTGAGATGTGCGAGATCATTAAAAAACAACTGATGGAAGAATTTTCAGGTCTACATAAAAACGTCTGAAGTCACTAATTTCAGAACTTGTATACAAACCTTCTCTGTTGTTTCGTAAGATGGGTCAGTTGGCAGGCTCCAATTTAGGTGATGACTTGTTAAAAATATTTTGTTACGACGCCTTCCCAAAGCGCAGACAATTCTGGTAATATCTGATGGACACTTGAAAAATTTGCTTTTATGATCGACAAAATTCTCGAAACGAACACGCCAGACTTCTATGAAGTAACGAAATCATAACAATCAGTGGACCCCATTACACAGCTTCAACAACAGCAATTGTTCGCGGAATCTACAAGCCAATTAACCATGTTCAATAGCCAGAAATTAAATCAATGGCGTAGGCGACGCAGCAGTAGAACACGGAAAGCAATACAAAATACTAATAATGGTATTTTCTGGCATCATGAAAAGTTTGTACAGAGAGCAAGTAAATGCACAAAGCGTCGCAGTTTTCAAGGTCAGGAAAACTAGCCGTGAAATCACAACAAGCGGTCAACTGTGATTTCGCAGTACCAAGATCTAGCCCCGGCTTCACACACACCAGGAATAACAAGACGCCTAAGGCTAGAGAACTGTGCGATGGATGAAATGCGCCTAGAGGACGATAAAGTGTTACAAACGGGCTGAACAGTTAGAAATGCGTTTGCAACAAATGATTTTCATTTTATGATGTAATCCTATGATTTGCGTGAAATTCGTTTTGTGTGCAAACCTTCAAGGATTTAATGAGTAATTTTATTTGGTTACAATTTAAGAACTTATTATATTAATGTTCTCGTTATTGGACTTTGAATTTTTTAAAAATTATATCATGTAAATTTTAAAGATATATTGTTTGAAAATTTTAAAATATTGTTTCCATTTTTTAAAAGGTATATTGTTTGGAATCTTTTAAAGTTATACTATTTCGAATTTTTGTTTGGTCTGCCATTAAAAGATCTCTGCGGGGTAATAATTATGTGCCTGGTCTGTTTGATTCGTACCTCGCTGAATATCTATGGGAAGGAAATCATAAAGAAAATATGAGACTTTTTGTAGCAATAAAAAATGTTTATTCTCCGATAAGTTGTGATGATTGCCAAACCACTGATGATTAGGTAAGTTATTCTGCTTTTCATTAAAATTGCCTTCTCTTACCTTTATAACTACTTACTATAGAAGTAGTTATATATATATATATATATATACGGTGTCGTTGATTAATTAGAAGCTCTAGTTTTTATAAAAATGTATGTTTACATAAGTAAATACATCTTTAAGTAAGCTTTATTCATTTTAGAGGATTGTGCCGTACTGAATTTTTTTAAGGCGCGTGTTTCTGCCCGGTTATCACTGTAATAGGTAACACTATCCCAAAGTTATTTTTAAGGTGGGTGCCATTGCCCGGTTAGTTAAAATTCGAGTTTTAATAAAAAACGCAATTTGTTTATGTTAAAGATTTAGTTGTATTGCGCGTATGATTTCTGTAGACTCGTGATACTTAGCTTATATTTGTTTTTATTATGTAATTTTTGAGAAATTAGCTTCTAGTTATTAGCATTTTAATACTTTTATAATAAGTAGTTATAATAAAATATTCGAAATTTTGATACTTATAATTTAAAATAGCATACGATTGCAAAGTTGAAGTTTGATCGGTATTTGGTACACGGATATTGCGCGTAGTGACGTAATTTAGATTAACGATATACCTGTGCAGTGTTTGGCACAAAAGTTGGAAATCGCTCCAAATCTGCACAGTTCCCTAGTTTGTTTATTTTTTTACCCAAGCTGCAAATAACTTATATCATCGATTGCGATGTTTTCATGCTGCTTTACAAGCAAAAAGTGCGGAGAAACCTGCGTCACAGATAAATTTATTTTCGGCAAAGGGCTCAAAACATACGGCGAGCGCATTGTAGGCTTTGATCTCGATTTACGGTTACTGTTCTCGCCAGCAACAGCCCCAAGTCACTGTTGTCGCAAGAAATTGTAAATATAAACAAATGTTATATAAATTCACAGGCATTTTTAATCCATCTTACAAACATGTAGTGCATAGCATTGCTCACTGGATCGAAACCACAGGACAATCGGCATACGCCAAACACTTCCAGAACAGCTAATTATCGCGAAATGCGAATTTCAATAAATGTTCTATCAGGGCATAGCAAATCTGGTTGATCCAACCCCACTACATTTGATATCCAAGTCTACGAGCATTGATTACAAGCCTGATTGTTACCCTAAGCCAAACACATTAGACTTCGGGAACAAGCTGCATGGCAAACCGATATTCTTGAAAATCGATCTCATTAGAGCAATTCACCAAATTCCAGAACATCTAGACGATGTACATTAATTCCTATTACAACTCCTCTAGGCTTATTCGAATTCTTGTGTTTACCGTTCGGTTTTCCGAATTGTGTAAGTAAATAAAAGCACTACTGACGTTTAACTCCTGGATTTTTTAAAAGCAATTCGAGTGAAATTTCTTCCGCTTTATTTAATTCATGTCTTACAGCCGTATCAAAATATAATTGGTTGCAAATAAATGGCAAGAAATTTTTCCTTTCGAATAAAATAATGTCTCATTTCTATAATAAATATTATGAACTAATGAGTGATGGAACATTGTACTTGTTAGTTAAAACAAATTAAGCCAAAAAAAATAATAATTTAAATTAAAATTTTTTGTATTTTTTCTAAAGTTTGCAATTTGACTTGGATAAAGTGAATAAATTAAGAATTTAGAACATTGCGATTTACACCAATTTGAGGATTCATTACAGCGAAATATATAAATTTTTGTATCACAATTCTCTGATACTTGTTTATAAAAATACATGAATAGATTGCCAGAATTTGTATTTTGAAAGCAATTTTAGTTTCTGGTTCAGATCAAAAGTGTTTTGGTATGAATGTAAAATACTGCACTGTAAAATGTGTTTGCAATAATTTTAAAATTCTGCATTAATATTGTTTCAATTATGTATAATTTAGTGTTCAAAATAGAAAGCAGGTGATTAAGTATTGAGGGCAATTTAATTTCATAACTAATTTAAATTAAGGAAATTAATTTCTCACCATCATTAAAAAAATGGTATGCATTTATAATAAAGAATTGTTCAGCCAAAGGTTAAAGCAATATTCATGTTAGCACCTGAATACTGCTTCAACCTTTCGCTGAATATCTATTAATTCAAATATTACAGATAACTTCCTTAGCTAAAAGATTCAAGGCTTTCAGAGAGATTACAGATTTTTTATTCAAAATTTTATTTTTAAACCTGTGACCAGATATCAAATAATTTGCATTGCATATTTAAACCTGTGACCAGATATCAAATAATTTGCATTGCATATTTAAAAATTAATGAATGTCTTTTTCACTTTTGTAATTGCTTTTATTTTTACTTCATATTTCCCATTTTTTTTATCTTGCTTATTGACAATTGTTTTAGCTAGATATAATAGCAGATATTTAACAAAAAATAAGACATTTTGTTACAGCTGTGTCTGTATGGTTTATCTGAGTGTTTTTACAGATTACTCTGTATTCTATATAAGCTTAATAATTAAAATGTATTACATCATATAGCAGAATAATGAGAAAATCATTCACTTAACAAAATTGAATTCCATAGGTTTTGTATCAATTAAAAAATGCAATTGAATTTAATTGGTAAACTAAGTTTTAAACTAAATATTTAAAATGAATTATAAACATTTTTATAATTCATTTTAAATATTTAATAAATTGTAAATTTAAATAGATAAGCGCTTTTAAATAATTTAAATAAGAACAATCATTTACATTAGTTAGTGTCATTTTGATAATGAATTGTTTTTCAGCCCAGAAGTCTCAAACATGTACCTAATATGTACAAAAATTTGGTCAAAATAAAAAACTATAACATAAAGCTAGATTAAAAAATTTATTTACATAAAGAACCAAAATCTGTTGATTATTCAGCTCAGTTTTACAATGAATAAAAATTAATGTTTTAAAAAATTACTATTCAGTCACTGATATTGAGATGAATAATTACACTACTTTCAGTAATTATTATTATTCATTAATGAAACATTTTGAACTTTGTGAAAGTCACATGAACACTTCACAATTTAATCATATTCTATTGCTATTGCATATTCTATATGCTATTGTTAAAATTATCAATATTTTGATGTATATTATTCTTTTTATATGACAATAATTTTCACCATAAATAATTTTAAACCATTTAATACTTTAAGTTTCATTAACCATTTTAATTATTCTTTAATCCTTATTAAATTAGCATATCTGAATGTGTGAGCTAATTTTTAGGCTTAAATTTTTTAGGATTTGTTATGCATGCAAAGTAAGAAATAAAACATTCCAGATAAGCTTTGGCACCATTTTTATTTTAAAATAAAAGTTATCACAGACAAAGCTTTGATATCAATTATTTAAAACAAGATTATTAAAAATTATATTAATCTTCGATTTATATACTACAAATGACAATGTAGAAAAATGGTTTCAAACTAGTATAAAATGTCACATAAAATACATCATTAAATCCTGAACTTTTGTTTTAAATGTAATAACAATTTTAAATCTTCAACAAAAAAATTCAATCAATTAATGTCAAGGCTTGATCACGCATTTCTTGTAAAAGCTAGGAAAAAGAATTAAAATGTATTATTTTTAAAATAAATTTTAAAATTAATAAAATAAAAACTATAAGGAAAACAATAATTGTATTTACTACGGAAAATGTTTAACATCATTAACTTATGTGATTAATATAAAACTATACAAATTTCTATACTGTTTTAATATAAAACTATACAAATGCAATCCAGAAATTAGATGTGTGTAGACCAACAATTACACAAATATATTAGTGAAACAAATGGACTGAAAACAAATTAAAAATACTTGGTTTTTAAAGCAAATTTTAAACACGGGAAATGACTAAAAATTAATGATTCAATTTCAAGTGTATGTTTAATGGTGAAAACAATAGTAATTGCATTAAATTTTAGATAAAAAAAAAATGAGATGAAGTAAAATTTAGATTTTACTTTAAAATAGCTACATACAATATTCTTTAAATAAGGCATAGAACAAAAACAGAAAGATATGAAGAAATATGAGACAGAATAACAGATAGTATTGGTAGATAAACATCAATTTGCAGGCTCATCAGCTGACCAACACTGGGACTACTTTAAGAGCTATAAATGTTACATATCAGATTCAATTAACTGTAAACAAATGGATGCTACGTTTTATAGGCAAAAAGCATTGCAATTCTCACATACATAAAAATTTTGAACTAGGGTAATTAACATAGCTGGAACTTTTTTTCTTTAAAAAATTTTAAACTATTTTGATTTATGAAGAAACACATAAAATTGTACATAAAAGTTAGTTTTTAAGTAAATGAGCATGTTAGGTTCAATTACTTTTAGACAAATGGATATATTGTGACTAGCAAAATTTAGTTCAGGAATATAGTTTTTATCTTAAAACTAAATTTATTACAGAGATAATGCATTTACAGTTGTAGATGACTGAAATATTCACTGACAAATCTATTATTTTAAATATTAATGACATCTTTCTATCCAAATAAACGAGTACATTTTTAAAAAAAAGTAATTAAAAGCTCTTAAGATATAATCTAATATAATAACAGGTGCAAATAAGGATAAAAATGATCATAAAATACAAAATTTATTACATGCTTTATGCAATCAAGTATTCAATACTATAAGGATTTTATAAAAATTCTTTGTAGCATAAAAAATTCTTACCTCTAAGGCTTTATTTCTGATAAAATCTATTCTGTAATATAGATTCATATTTGGATAAGAATTTAATACCTGAAAAATAAAATTTAATGTATGAATATTAGTATAAAAAATTTAATATTAAATGCATTTTCATTGAATTTAACAGTTTAATTTTTATTTTAATTATTGGTGTATTTTTATACTTAATAATTCAAACACAAATTTGTAAAACTATAATATTAACAAAGGGTTTAAACATTAATTCTCATGTAAATGAAGTATATTGGTGTAAGATACAAAAGTAACTTGCTTTCTTTTGCATTTTCTGATATATTTTATAATTAAAAAAATTATGTATTTCTTGGAATGCATACTTTTAACTATTGGATACAATTCTGTAAATCATTGAAAGCAAAGTTATACTACTTTCAAATTGGTAAGATGGAAAAGAAAAAAAAAAAAAAAAAGAAAGGTACTGAATATACTATTTTATATAAAATTAAAATGTAAAGGAAATTTAATTTCATCAGAACAGTTTAAAGAATGAATTTAATACTTAAGTATATCTAATTATTCAATACTTCTTAATTAGAATGTCATTAAAATTTTGTAAATTTTATTATTATATATTTTAAAAATGCCTGGTAGAATTCAAGTTTTAAAATACTCATAGTTCATTATTGAGACAAAATTTTAAAATAAAGTAAAATTATAGATTTAACACCTATGTAAATTATTTAAATAGCAAATAATTTATCAATAATTTGAAGTCTTAAGTTAATCAATCTTTTATTAATGGAAATATTTCTTTAACAAAGTAAACATATTTATTGCATTGAAATTTCAATAAAATGCAATTTTTTAGGCTTTTAATTAAAAAAATAATTTTTAAAAAATGTTTATGAAGTTTTTAAAAGAATATTCAGTTAACAATATAAAAATCCTTTTGAATAAGAGTGCATCTGTGATTAATACTATTACAGATGTATCACAAATAATATATCACTATTTGATTAGTAATGTAATGAGATTAAAAATTACAAATTATATAGTATTTACTACTTATAGTAAAAAAATCCAAAAATAAACCAAAGCAATAGATTAAAGAATCAGTATGAAATTTTATATTTAGTTAACTATAAACACATCAAGGAAAAAAAATTAACATGAAAAATTTTCACAATTCACGTGTAACGATAAAATATTAAAAAGAAAGAAAGAAAAAATAATAATACAAGTATTTTCACATTATTTTTAATAAATCTGATATAATTTTTCATAAATAAATATTTAAATAATGTGATTTAAAACTGATAATTGTCTAAATTGTATGCAAAAACATGTGTTTAAACTTTAACTTACAAATAAAAGAACTGAATCACTTATGAATGTTAAAAATTACCTCTTTCACAAGATCTCCCATTGAAATAGATGTATAATTTGAGTCGATTATATCCTTTATCTGTGATGTGAGCTCTCGTTCCTAAAAATAATGTAAATCAATCCAATTCAGCTTCTTTTCAAATAAATAAAAATCAGCATGTAAAAATCAAAATTTTAGCCACGCATACCAAACCACACTATTAGTAATTAAAATTGCTATACTAAGAAAACAGCACATTACATGTGTGAAACTTCTATGATACAAAGATGATGTTGTGCAAATAACTCTGTAATTTGCACATCATAAATGCAATGAAATTAGTTTTCCATAGGAAGTTGTGCTGTTACTTGAAATAAGTTTAAAGTGAAGAATTTGCAATGTAGACTTCTCATATACAAATTTAATTTGATTATTACAGCTAGATGAAAAGTTTTTGTGATACCTTGTGTGAAGAGAATTGATTTTTAGTATTTTTCTGACATAAAAACAAATTGTATTTTGCCTAGATTGCGATCATTGTTTCACTACTGTTGCTCACAACGGTTGACATCTAGTGACTGTCTGTAGAATATGGATTTGTTTGTTGCTTAAGGGACATATTTTGCACATAATGCCTAATTAAACTGGAATTGAGGTTAAAATAGGCTCTGAATCATTAAAAACAGCCAAGCATGAGCATACCTGCCAAATTTGAAAGAAAAAAAAATTAGTAGATTTTACTGATTTTGAAAGAAGAAAATCAGGAGACACTACTAGCAACATCTTTGCTTGAAACAGAATGTTTAAATTGGTAGTATCACAAAAAGGCAATTTTACTCTGTAGATTAAACATTCTGAGAATACATATTAAACTTAATAAAATATTCATCAACCTTATTACGAAACTGTGAAAAATAAAAGAATGTACTACATGTATAAAAATGAATATCAATGTTTATGTCCCAACATTTTATAGGGCAACTTTTACTACACTAGTGCAATTTATAGATATTAAACATGTATATAATTACATAAAAACATAAAATACATTACTAAATAAATTTAACTCAACAACAAATACTTCTAAGAATATAGAAATTATCAAATAATTTATCCATAAAAACATAATATATTTCAAATTCATGGCAATTTATTTTTTTTTATACATTGCTGACTCAGCATTTTTTAGAAATGAATTGGTGAACTGCAGTTCAAAACATTTTTTCTCATCTTGAGAATATTTAAGCTATTAAAGCAACTCAATAGACTTTTTTCCTGCAAAATTTCAACTATTTTTCACTTAAAATTAATTGCCAAACATTTTAGATTTTTATAGATTATAGGGAAATCAGGAGAAATGATAAAAATCAGGACTTTCCTTGATAAAATAGTAAAGTTGGGAGCTTTGCATGAGGTGGGAATCAAATTTATGAACTGATGAACAAAAGATCAGAATGCTGACTATTAGGTTATCAGTTTGGCTCTGTAGAGTACCAAATTAATAAACTCTGGAAAATCATATAAAATGTCATGCTGGATCTCAGCAGCCAGTTATCACTAACAAAAATCAGAGAAGACAGACATTTTACTTGTATGGACAGGTACCAGTAAAATTTTACTAAGATGGAAAATTTTAAGTAACAATACTTATTGCTCTATAAAGTTTTAGAATGTTATAAATTTACATTATAAATCAGTTTTTTAATAATGCAATATTTTCTCAAAACTATTAATTTCCTTTGCACAGCTATTTTTTAACATTTAAATCAAAATTTGATGAATTTCTTTAATGTTTTACAGATAATTTATGTTTTATGAATATGCTGACACTATTTCATTATTTTTTGCATTTATAATAATATTCAAAGTCAATTGCATTTATAATAATATTCAAAGAACCTTCAACTATAGGTTCTGAAAATATAGTTTTCACTTAAATAGGTAAAAATTTATATTAACAGAATCTTAGGTTATTTTAAAGGCATGAGACAATTATTTTAAATAAATTCTGACTCTTTTATTTCCACTATATCATTTCATCTGCATAACCTCTAACTTCCCTAAGTAGACAGCCTGATTATTCAGAGATAACAGAAAGTAAGAGCTGAACTAAATTCTCAAAATCTGACAAGTTTGGATTCTATTTAGATCTAATGCAAAAATAAACCAAGCATTTATTATCAAATGGTGTTTTTCATTGAGTACATTTTTTTCTGATATGGTGTTTCGAAGGATTCATATCAGTTTTAACCACAAAAAGTTCTCTTTTTCATTAAATTTATAGAATTTAATAAGCAGACGTTGTTGCACCAGCATGCTTTTCTGAGCCTAGTCCTGAGTTGGGTTATATCAATATGTATCAATTTGTCACAATAGAGTTTTACAAGATTTTTCAGTTTCCTTAAATTTGAAATTTCACTAATTTATTAAATGTGGTAAAATACTAATGGAAAAAATTTAAAGAAAATAATTCATTGAACTGCAGACATAAACTGAATTTCATTGAAGACAGTTTTTAATTTTAAAGCAAACTTAATATATTTAGAACCTGTAGAATATCTGTAAATAGATAAGATATTCCTGTCTATAAAAAAATTTCATCAATTAAATAATGCCTTAATAAATAACTGAGTTTTCATCATATTAAGGAAGAACTCAGCATGAGGTATAGTTAAATAATATACTAGTTTATGAAAAAATTGTGTGAACAGGAAGCCTCTTTAATTAATCATAAAGATTATTATTTGGTCAATAAAAAAAAATTCTTTTGTAAAAAAATAATGTTGCACAAATGCATTCATGTAAAATACTTTACATATTTTAAATAATAAATGATGATTAATATGTCCTAAAAATGCATATATATTTACCAAAATTCTTAAAATATATTGTCATTTGTTATATATGTAATTTACATACAAGAAAATGGAAATATAAATGTTCATAATCAACATTACGAAAAAATACTATTCTTGATATTATGTAAAAACTATGTGAAACAATTACTTACCGTAGGATGATATAAGAAGTTTAAAAGTGGAGTGGAATCAAACAGTATTTGTTCTTGTTTTGCAGATAGCCCTATAAAATTTTTACTCTTAATAATCTTGTTGGTGAATTATCCAAAATCAATCTTATAACTAAATAATTATTAATTGAAAAAGTGGAAATAAATATTTATCGATATAATTTTAAAGAAAAAAAATACTTATGTTTTATGAATATTGTTTAATTTTTTTCTTATTAATTGTATAAAAGTAAATAAAGCAAAAATAATAAAAATCTTCAAGATAAAATAATTGTCTATTGTGATATTCTCTGCATCTTTATTGCAATTAGCAATTGATACACATAAAAATTGTAGGGTATTCTAGGATTCTATAATTTTTATGTGAATCAACTGCTTATTGTAATCATTCACATAATGAGTAAAGGAGGACCTCTTATAAATTGCTGGTCACATTTAAACATTGATAAGCAATCTTGTTCAACTGATGGTTGCTTTGTGTAAACAAAGCATAAGTAAATCAATACTAACCATCAATACTGACAAGATTTCCTATGTGTAACCTTTTGTTCTGAAGTAATAAGTTGAAATAAGAATGATTTTACAAATAAACAAAGAAACCAAATTAATTTTCAAAATTTATTATTTAACAATTATACAAAATTTATAATAAACAATTTAAACATTTCAACCTATTAAATTAGATAAAATTTTATGTAACACATTTTTATCAAGTATAACAACATTTATGAATTAAAAATTTTATCTAATTGCACATGATATTTAAGATTTAAATAAAATATTTCATCAGTTTTTCAATTAAATATGTATTTTTATCCTGAAATATAGATGCACAGCTTACCCAGAAAATATATTTAAGATGCTTTTTCAAATTATTGACAGAATTTTTTTTAAAAGACGTAAAACTATTTTTTAAAAACAAGATTGACAAACATGTCAAAATATTTTACAAGTCTAGCCTTTTCAATAAAATGAAACCAAATTCTCAAAAATGATTGACATAATTTTTCAGCAAAAAATGCAATCCAGTAATTTTTTTGCAAATGCATTTTATTTAGTAAAATATTCCCTTTAGCTCATTTATTTACTTCCAATAAGATACAAATGTTTAAAAATATCTTCCAAGCAGGGAGAAAGAAAGAAAGAAAGAAAGAAAAATACCATTTTATTTGAAATATTTGTTTTTGAACTGTGTTCTTGCAAATGGTTATTCAAAGCCAAAAAATAGCAATAGTAGAAGTGATTGATACCATGATGAATCAATGAGAAACTAATGTTATTTTTCAGGATTACAATACAACATTCTTTTCTTATCATGTAGTGACAAATTAACATGGAATGAGACTTTGTTATGGTTTAAGAGTAAATCACAGAAATTCAATTATTAGACCAAAAACTGTATCATGAACCTTTTTCCATACTTCCAAGGGTTATCTGGATGAAGCTGAATACTTTCCTTCAATATTTTAAGCATCTGTGCAAGTTCCTTGCAATCTTTATTTGAATTATTCTAGATAACCTCTTTCAGCAGTGCTTCATTTGACAATGGCTGAATATCAATTCTTTCCCTATTTATCTTGAGACTACGCTGAAGATTTCCTTTTTTATTATAAATCATTTGAACAAGCTTTTAAGGAAGTGCTTATTTAATGATAAATCTATAAAGAGAAATTATATCCTTTAAGAATCTTTTACAGCATGTGAGTTTCCTAATCTGAAATTTTGAAGTAAAATATTTACAGTTATCACACTCACTTCAGGATTGTAATTCTTAAAGGACTATTTTTAGCAAGATAGACAAATCTTTGATCACTGTATTGACTGATTAATGAAACAATTAACGTTGGACCTCAGACAAATCAAACAAGATTGCCAAAAACTCAGCACTTAGGTTTCATTTTTCATCTAAAAAAACTGATTCTTTCAAATATCTGATACACAGAGTAATAATATTTAGTATTCCACTTCAATGATAAAAAAAATTGAATAGAATTTTAAGTAATTTTGCTATTCCAATGAAACACTTAGTGTTCAACCAATTTAAAAAATAAGTTAGACTATATAAAAATTTATAATATAAGTTTTTACAAATGGCAATTTATATAACACTTTAAGAAAAAAAGTTATCAGGCAGTTTGTTATAAGCATAACATATGCAAGGAGAAATCTGTAAATAACTAAGAATTTTGTAACTTACCATTTTTTCGATGTCGAAGCCTAGAAAATGATGATTTTGGTGAAGAATGATAAACAGATGGAGAAGAATCCATTTCACATTCCTGCTGTAAAAATATAATTTTTACTTAATATTATGATACACAGATATCTTTTTAATTTAAGAAAAGATATATCCTGTCTTTTTTTTCTCTATTTTCTTGCAAATAATGACAAAAAATTGAATATAATCTAATACTTTCACAATTATTAGTATAGCCATACTCATAATTTCTAACAAGTGACTTAATGTTTCATTGTAAGCTTTTATTCAGATTGCTTACAATGTTAGGTTTACATCTGGATATTGTGCCTTACTAATATTATTTAAGGTATGCCAGAATTTTATATACCCCAACTGCTGTTTACAAGCATGTTTAAACACAATTACACATATATTATGAAAAAATATCCTAGATTTATATATTTTACAATATATTAAAAAGCTTAACATAACTAATATCAATTGAAATGAGGACCACAATGGCTAAACACAAAATAAATAACATTATAAAAAATCTTAAAATAAAAGGAAATAACATAATTAAACTATTAATATATAATCATTTAAATATAATGTGGATAAGTTTTAATACATACATACATATAATTATTATTATTATTTTTATAAACATATGCATTGTCTGTGTATAAACATATGCATACAAACAATTCCATTTAGATTGCAAATATTAAGCAGTTCTATTGTTTATAATATTTTAATACCTATTTCTATGCTTGATTTTTTTAAAGAACATTTTATGTTTAAGTTTTAGGATTATTAAAAAAGTAAGCAATTTAATGAATAAATGCAATATATAATTAAACAAATTATAAACAAAAAATATTTAAATGTGTTTGAAATTATATTTTACATAAGATTTATATTATAATTTAAGCATCTGATTTTTGTCTTATATGTCATTATTAACACAATGTATTCCAAACAAAACATTTTAAATTATTTTGCTCTTTGAAGGTAGAATAGCCCCTAATTTCTAGAAGAAAAATAAAATTAAGTAAAAATTAAAAAAAAAAACATTTAGAATAATTTTTTTCAGATAAATGCTTTGAATTTCAGTCCTTCTTACTTTACAAACATGTCTTAAAAATTTTAATTACATGTCTTAAAGTTGTCAGTACACTAATAAGATAAGAAGACATTCTTCATTTGTGATTGCAATGCAAAAACCTAAAAAAAAGAGAAATTATGTTCTCCATATTCTTCATTAATTCAATACTTACTTTTTACAGAAATATACTTTTAAAAATTCACAACCATAATTGTTTTTAGATTCAAAAAATATTAATATTTCTGGGGAATAATTGTCACCAGTGTGGAGACTAGATGTGAAAAGTTGATCATGAATATGGGACTTGCATATTGTAAACAGTAACTGAACCAAATCTGGCCAGGCAGGTTGAGGTTAACCACACACAGAAGAAACACATTTCTTAGAAAACTTAGGAAATAAAAGGTGGGAAAATAGTTGAAGGATCTGGGAGCTAGCAGATACAAAAATACAGCATCAAATAGATTAAGGTGGTGTAAGCTAATCAAGACAGCCTAGGGTGGCTATAGTATTTAGAAAGAAGAGGAATATAATTGAAACAAAGTTAACATAATTTCACAGTAATGAATATAATGTATGAGTGAAAAGTAAAAATGCCAACAGCACTTTTACTGGGATTAGTTTTTACATTCTTCCTAATATCAGTAAAATCTTTTAGATTATTAACTTGTCCTTTATGTCACTTATTGTTAATGGTAAATTTAATTAAAGCTAAGTTAATTTTTAAATAATAGTTTATGCTGGAAACTCAAGAAAATCTGTTTTAGATTATAATAAAAGATTCAATTTTTTGGCACTAATTTTTAAAGTAAATAAAATTTTAACAGAAATAATGCAAATGTTTTTTTTTTTAAATAAAATTAATATTTATTTGAATAAACCATAGCTTCCAACTAATAATTTGGTGAACAAAGTTTTTGAGATGAATTTCATAATAACTATTGAGCTGCTTTCCAAAAATGAAAACTCAAAATACTATCAGTTGTAGCTTTTCATAAATTGTAAATTGATTGTTTGAAATTATAATATTTCTATGAATTTGTAGTTACATAACCAAGAATATAAATTTGATAATGAATACCAAAATCACTAAAAGATATGTAATTTGACTGATTTATTTTACACATATTTAAAAAAAAAAAAAAAAAAAAAAAAAAAACATTATTAAAAGAGTTAGCAAAAATAGAAAACAGAATCTTTAATAAATGATGAATTTTCTTAAGAAAAGTAAAATTATACTTGTAACTCTGAAAAACAAGGATAAATTTCATAAAATGTAACTAAAGAGCTAAGTCTAAGATTTTTCTTTTCAGATACACTAATATGAAGTGATTAACATTAAAAAGTTTAATAATTTAAAAATGCTTAAATTTTTTAAAAATATTTAGTAAAAATTTCCAATTTCAAAACATTTTACATAATATAAAATTTATAAAAACAATATACAAGGTTTTTAAATATGCTATAATTTTATTTAAATTGTTTGAAAATATAAAATAAGAAATAATGGGTTAAAGATCAATTAAGAAAACATGTGGGAATCATTATTTCATTATGAAACATTTTAACTATATTTTTCATTTATTTACTTTTTGCATAAGCTATTGTTATTGTATGCAGTTTGGGATCTATAACTTTTTTTTTAATTTAAAGTCTATTTTTTATTTCTGGTTTGAAATTTTAATTCAGGAGCTCTTTCTTACAGTAGATTATTGATAGCAAATATGAATGAAAAAACAATAATTAGCATCAATTATTAAATGAATACACATTTTCTTTTGTTTTATACATATAATTAATGCACACATTTATATTTTTTTCCCATTACATTATAAAACCACACTTTCTTTTCCCAATGAATTAATCACATTTTTCCTGTTGTATACTGGTCATACAAAATTTATTTTAGCTCCGCATTTTCATAATTTAGTAAATATGTGGCACACTCATTAAACAACGAAAGTAAAATGCATTTCAATTATAAAACACAATTGAAAAAATACTTACTTCAAATATTTCTTCAGAACCATATGTGGAATCAAAATTTTCTAGGAGAAAAGAAATTATAAATATGAAATTTTGCATAAAAACATATTTAATTTTTACAAAATATAAACTACCTTGTTGATGAGATCTTGTGCTCTGAATGTTTATATTATGATAAGAATGGATCTAAAAATAGAAATTATAAAGTCATGAATTAAAGTACATGAAATAATATCAAAGATGTTTGTAAAATTAATATTCTTACAAGTAATTTTTTTAAAATTATTTTCAAGCTTCTAAAATTTACTGAATTTCACACATAATAAGTGCAAAAAAAATTCTAAAAGTAAAAATATTTTATAATTCAAGTTTCCTTAATGAAATATTAATTTTGGGGACTATAAAAAATCTTTCTTTATAATGAACATCTAGAAAAATAGAAAGAATAAAATGTCACCTCTTCTATGGTTTTTTTTAGAAAGAATAAAATTTTTTGATAAATTAAGAATACAATAACCATATCTTATATTAATGAATACTTTGAAATTAATACAATATCCCTACAATGATGGCTTGTAAAAAACTCAACAAATAATATGGCTTGTAATTCATACAACAAACCATATCATTTTATCTTGTTTAAATAAATCAAATTGATTTACTTAAAGTTATTAAAGCAAATTATTTATTAATTAAAATAAATAAATTTATTTATTTAATTTTCTGTTTTTACTGGATAAGTAGAGAAAATTATGTACCTTTTTGTATTGATACATTTAATATACAGTTTTTAGAAATACAGAAAATTGCATTTTGAATCATTGAACAATTTTAATTAGTAGAAAATCTTAAATAATCTTCAAAAGAAATTTTTAGTGAAATTAAGTATCAAATATACACTAAGAAAATAAGGGGAAAAGTACACTAAAAATGTTGTATACTATTCCTGATAATATAATATCTTGTCTTTAGAGATTTTTGATTGGAAGAAATATTAATTCAAAAGTAAAATGCATTAAAAAATGATTCAGAAGAAAAATTAGATTGAAACCATTCAGTAATGAGAAACAAATATTTTTCAACTAAATAAAATAAATTTATGTCTTCAAAGTAAAACATAATACCTTTAAAATATGAGGACGAACGTGAGACCTTCTACTTTGACCATCAAGACTAGATTTGCTTTTCTTATCTATAATTAAAATGTTTTGAAATAACAGTAAAAATATGAAGGCAAAAATATTTTAAAATTTATTGTGATCAATTAGAAACATATTTACCAGGTAATTTCATTTCCATGAGAAACTTCAAAATTTTCATTATCAAATCCTGTTTGTTATTGAAATACTCAAAATCCTCAATATCTAAAATCTTTGCAATTTTTTTAATGATAGCAAAATCCATGCTGTAAGGGAATAAAATTATCACATAAGTATTTCTCAACTTCTTAATTTGATTTGATAGTCAAGGCCCATCTGCTAAGTGTATTTTATATAAAAAATAAATAAAATGCTCCAAATCCAAACAACCAAGCTCCATTTCTAGGATTTTATACTTTTTTCCTTTTGTAACTATGGTGTAACTTTTAAGTATTGAAAGTACTAATTGGTCAATCAAGTAAGGGCAAGTGCATCAACTTCATTTAAATATGTGACGTTTCCTCACATATATGGCATTAGAAAATGCTATAAGTGAGGAAACGTGACATGTACAAATATAGTCTCATCATATGAAGTTTTCTAAAATAATAGTAGCTAGTAATGAATCCCATAATTGTTTCTATCTTCTGTCTTGAGCTCCTAAGAATTTCAAAAGCAATTTCCAGATGATTTATAAATCATATTTCTTATATGTTGCTGTGCTACAGTTTATTTGGAAAAGTGGAGCAGCGTGCAGAATACTGCCAACCTACCTGGCACAAGAGAACAACAAATGCATATTTCTGCACAGAAGAATAAAGATAGGCTTCATCTATCTTTTCTCTCTTTTTAGGAATAACTTGTTTAACAGTTTTAAAATTGAAGGCCACAGAATGGTCTCGGCACTAAGTGGATTAGAAGAATATTCCTATTTTCTATCCTTATTAATGAATTCCTTTTTGAAATTGAATGTGCTCTTTTTTAAAAAACTTAAGTATAAACACATTCTGATGAGATTAATGCTAAACTGGTAAAAGTTTATTCATTTGTTCTGATTATGGCAATACATGTGATTGTTTGTAGGATTCAGAAGCAAGAACAAATGCTCATTGAATGGAAAGAAGATTTTATCAATCCCATTTTTTTAAAAAAAGATGAAAGTTCAAATTTTTACAATAAGTGGTATTATTATTATTTTAAGACTGATTTGGAAAACAAATGAATTTAATATCAACACATGTTAATTCTTCATTATCTTAAAGCTACCATGGATAGTATTATTCAGAAGAAACATTATAATGTAATGTAGGAACTTAAAATATTCATAGAGGAATTTAAAAATCAAACAAAAAGGCTACACTTAAAAAAATCTAAAATTAAACTTGGTAAGATTTGTCTGAAGATTTTAATAGAAATTTATTACTAACTTTTAATTCTTTGAAATTTGAAGAAGAAAAGTTTAAATTTTACCATAGCCAAAAGGGAATAAAGTCATAAGTCATACAAATACAATGCACAGTGATCTAATAAAACACATGGACTACAAGAAAAGAAGATTATCTCACAGCTAAATGATCACACTCTCTATCAACAGTATTATTAAAGGGGTAGTTGAAAGATAAGAAACATGTCAGCAGCATGGTAATAGCAATTTTGTCATTTTCATTACTACATTCACTATAAAGTACAATGTTACAAAGTTTTAAATGCCAGACACATTTTAAAAATAAATAGCAAAATCATAAATTATACTGAAGCACATGGACTAAGGTGTCGATATGTTTCATTTTTGGAAAATATTAAAGATGAATACAATCCTGTATGGGAAATCAAAGGTTATGTTTGAAATAACATATTTATGCAAACATATTTTCTACATTGAAAAACTTAGAAAGATTAAAAACAATTATCTTCTAAAAAGTAATATTTAAGTGATTTTGTGATTTCTTTATTTTTTATCTGTTTTCTAAAAATTGTAAAATATTTTTTAAACTTAAGGATAACATGAAATACAAATTGTCTATGTCAGTATTGTACATGTTTCATTGTTGTTTGTTTTACATTAATTGTATGATTATACAATTAATATAAAATATTTTTATTTAAAAATGACACAAAATATAAAATAATGCATATTTAATAAATACATTGAGCTTGAGATTGAATCTATTGAGTACATAATATGGTCAATCTAAAAACTAATTTATTAATTCTTGAACATTGAAAATTATACAGCACCTTAACTTAGTACAAAATAGATCCTTAATGTATGACGTAACCATGAGTTTGATACATTTGTTTAAAACATGAATAACACCACAATGGTATAAAATTTAAAGTTATAAAATTTAAATTAAATTATTAATTTAAATTAATAATTAAATTAATAATAAATAAATAATAATAATATAAATAATAATAATAATAATAATATAAATAATAATAAATTAATAAATAATTAAATTAATAATTTAAATCAAATTAATTTAAAGCTATAAATTATAAATTAAAGTTATAAATTTTTTTAAATAAGGTGTAAAATTGCTCAGTTTTTAACTCAATCAATACTCACTCAAGGACTGTATAAAGCACACACTTTATTTCTCATATGGCTACTGCCGGTTTCTTTTTTATGACTCAAAGGGGACGCTGCGCTCACAGGCGCAAACATTCCACCTGGCGTTGACATGGTACATTCAACAATTTGAAATCTCAGAAAAATATTAACACAATATAATATATAAGTACAATGATACACACTATTAATAATAAACTACACTTAATACATAATGATACACAGATATATTTGATAGAGTTCTCACTCCTTAATTAGGCAATGGCAAAATGCAAATTTTATTAATGTTCCTTTTAAGAACTCCATTCTTTGTTTTAATTAAAACTACTCTCACCTTCTTATCCTTTCCTGGGAATGTTTGCATTATTCTGTCCAATAGCAGTTACAAACCTGTACATTATCTATAATTTTAAAATAACCATAGTGCCAACTTGCACAATTCTCTTTGGTGAACCTCCACTTTGATTTTTCTTGTATTGCACTTAAATAATTGTTAGACCAATGCTTCCAAAATGCCTGCACTATCTTAGTTAATTTTTGCCATTGTTTTAATTTATTGTCATGTAAATTTAGGATGTTGGGTTCTGCAATTGCTGTGATAGGTCTGCCTATCAAAAAATGGCCAGGTGTCAAGACATCATAATTATTTAAGTCAGATGATAAGGGATGCAATGGGCGGGAATTAAGAATTGCCTCAATCTGATCAATTATAGTTAAGAATTCCTCAAAGGTTAGTTTTAAATTGCCTACTACACGTTTAAGATGGTATCTTGTGGATTTGACACCTGCCTCCCAAAGTCCACCATGATTCAGGGATTTAGGGAGAATGAAAGTCCACTCAATCTTTTCTTTGGACAAATAATTACTCAAGTTTTCATCTGGAATGCTAACTAATTTACTCAATTTCTTTAATTCTAAACTACTGCCAACAAAATTAGTAGCATTATCAGAAAATATGTGGGCACTTTTCCCTCTACTGCTAAAAAATCTCTTAGGTGTAGCTACAAAGGCATAACTAGAGAGGTCCGTTACCATCTCTAAATGACAAGCTTTAGTCACAAAACAAATGAAAATACACACATAAATTTTATTATACATTCCTTTTCTTTGATTGGGATATTTTATATAAAAAGGACCAAAAAATCTACCCCTGCACAATTGAATGGGAAGTTTGGGGTTACTCTCTCTTCAGGTAAATCTCCCATGAGCTGTTGACAAGGCACTGGTTTTGCTTTAAAGCAAACAACACAATCAGGCATTAGTTTTCTACAAAGGTTACGTCCACTTAAAAGCCAAAACCTTCGTCGAATAGGAAACAATGACCCTTGTGGCCCAATATGTAAATAGTTCTTATGAAACATTACAGCAATCATCACAGTCAATTTATGATTGGTAGGTAAAATTATAGGAAACCTTTTATCAAAATTAAACTTACTGTTGGCTTGTCTTACACCAACTCTTACAACACCACTTTCATCTAAAAATGGGAAAGGATTTTTTAACTTACTACCTACAGGAACATTACCATCCTTCTGAAGGCCTGTAATTTCCCTTTTAAAACACTCTTATTGAACTAATTTTACTAAGACAAATTCAGCATCTTTCATTTCCTTACATTGCAATGGGCTAGTTGCTTTTTGCTGTGATTTGCAATTATTAATGAACCTATAAACTATGAAGCTAAAACACGTACAAGTTTAGTATAGTTGTTAATAATGCTAAGTAACTCCTCAGTTAAAGAATTAAAAGTCACTAGCAAAACAGGTCTCTTGAACATTCGTTCACTCTTAACTGGTTCTGAATTAGAATGTTTTAAATCCTCGTTAATCAGCTCTTCACAGTTGTTAAACGTCTCTACTTCCTCGATGATAAGTAGTAGTCCATGCCACCACAAAGAATTATTTCTCAGTTGTGCTGGATTGCAGCCATGAGAAACGAAGTCTACAGGATTTCGCTCCGATGATATATGCCTTCATTGTGAGACATCTGTCAGAACTTGTATTTTAGCCACTCTGGTAGCGACAAAGATTTTCAATTCTGCTGGAGACTTCTGAATCCAGAACAAAACAATTTTGCTGTCCAAAAAATACCAATTTTGATCTATCTTAAGTTCTAGGGAAGTGCTAACCTTTTTCATCAATTTAGATAGCAATACACCTGCACACAATTCAAGTCATTGAATTGAAACTGTTTTGATTGGTTTAACTCTTCCCTTGCTGCACACTAGATGTGAAATTACTTCATCTCTCGATGATTCACATCTTAGATAAACTGCTGCACCGCAATAGCTTTCTGATGCATCTGAGAATCCAAAGAGTTAAATTTTATTCAACATTTACTGGTAGCATACATTTATTTTAATACAGTTAATGTCACACAACCCATCAAAAAACTGTAACCATTCTTGTACGACATCTGATCCCAGTTTATTGATAACCTCCACAGACGTTGCATAAAAACCTTAGCCTTCGTATGCACAGATCCTATCAAATCAAATGGGTCAAAAATGCGGGCAATTATGGACAAAACTTCTCTCTTTGTAACCATATAAGCAAGCTTCTTTTTTGGGCAAATTATAGGAAAGCTCATCACTCTTGGCCTTCCATAGCAACCCTAATGTTTTTGTTTGATCAAAGCTATAGTCATTTGAATCTTCAGAAAATTCCCTTAACTCTGGACAGTTACTTTGCCATTTATGTAGTTCCATACCACAAGTTTTAATTATTTGAGTTAATTCTTGCTTTAAACACTTTACACTATCTAAATTTGGCCCTCTACTCAATATGTCATCCATGTACATATCCTTCTGTACTACTTGAGAAGCCAATGGAAATTTCAGTTATTCATCAGTACCTAACTGTTGAAGACATCTCTGAGCCAAATATGGAGCATTAGTGGTTCCATATGTCACTATGCACAATTGATATATTTTAATATTCACTTTGGAAGTCTCTTTGTGCGGAATCAATCCAAATCATTCTATACATTTTTTAAATGTTGGTAGTAAAAGCAAAAAGATGTTTTCTAAACCTTAATATTATAGCAAATAAATCATCATGAATTACACCACCATTTAGCTGTATGGAATTTAATGACTCATCAGTTGAATATAAGAATTTGTGAAGCGTTGATCACAACTCTACATTTTGTACTCATTTTCTGTGGACTATAAACTTCATGATGAGGTAAATAGTAGACCACTTCAGGTACTTGCACCACAGAAACTTCTTGCATATGATTCAAGCACTCATATTCACTCGTAAATTGACGATATAATGCCAGAAGTTCTGGATTCTTTTCTAACTTATTCCACAAGGAATTTAATCTTTTGACTGCAATCTCTCTAGTCTTTCCCAGTAATTTTGGATCTGTTAAATTGTATTTGTACCACAAATTTTCCTGATTTTTTTTATAAAATGATTATTAGCTTCAATTCTCTCAGTTTCAAATTTCTGTGTTTCGTCAATTTGTTCTATTTCCCGAAATTCCGCATAATTTTGAAGTCAGCACCTTTGTTTATAAGCCCACAGTATACATTAGTCTCAGTTACTATTGGTACACTAACACTCACTACAAATCTGAATAATGTGTTTTATGAAACTAATTTAATATTAGTAGGGTAAATTCTGTTAGGTTTTAATAGTCCATAAAAATTCCCTGCTCCCAGAATTAAATCGATTAGACCTAGAACATTAAATCCCGAATCCGCTAACTTAATGTTTTTTAATTCTGGATCGCAAATATCAATTTGCCTTTAAGGCAAATTGATTACAGGGTTCAAATTTGTAACACTGGGAACAACCAAAAAATCTAAATCTAATTTGAAATTTCTTATATTGTTAACAATCGTAGCATTAACTTTAGATTTAATTGTCAGAGACATTCCATTTAAACCTGAAACTCCAATATTTATTTTTTTCCTTTCTTAAATTAAGCTTGTCATCGCAACTCTTACTCAAAAAATTAGCACTGGCTCCAACGTCTAATAAACCACGAATGCGTAAGACATTTCCCAAGTCATCGGTTAAAAAACAAATAAAAGTGCTAAGTAGTGCAGACTACGAATTTGTTGACAAAATATAACTAAATACCACCAAGCAATTTTGATCCTGACCTCGTGGCTATTGTTTATTGTTAGTAGGAACAAATTCTAAAGCTGTGGGGGATGGGAAGGTACTCACTTTTGCATTGAAAGTATTTACATTCTGATTAGGCGCTGATAAACGTACTTGTTTTTCTCTGATTGAAAGTGAAGTGTGGCATGATGACGCTGCTTACAGATATTGCACGAATGTTTTGATTTACAAGTTGTTACCCAATGATTATTCCCCAAGCAATTAAAACAGAAGTGATTTGATATTACAAACTCAATATGCTCATTTACTGGCATATTTTAATAATTAGGGCATTTATATATGGGGGTGATTCTCATTATATGATAAAACACACTTATTATTTTTAACTCCCGAAAGGAAAACTCTCGACGTGTATTTTGACTTGGACAATTTATTAAACTTTGAGTTTTCCACCTAAGTCTTACCTCGGGAAGTAAAATATGAATCAATTTCTTTCCCTAATTCTGGGGTTTAAACCATGTGTCAGCCTGCCTCATATTAATATGACACGTAGTTTTTTATCTAAGGTCTGGCATATTTTTGTCCGACACAATTAAATCTTTGAGAGTTTCGAAATCTGTTACCTTCCTCAATTGTAAATAATATTCCCAGCTCGTCGTTAATCGTGATGCAAATTGTATGTATGTTTTATTTGGTTGGCGGTGGGCTTTCCTAAAATGTTTTAAACATGGTTGAGGGGTAGGATCAAATTCTTGAAGTACTATTGTTTTTACTTTAGAATACTCATTTAACTCGTCATCCGTTATGTAAGTTATCACATTATTTGCCCTTTCCCCTAGCAAATTTAACAAAATTGCAGCTTTGTATTTATCAGGGACGTTTTTTGAAATAAAGGCCCTTCCTAAAGATGCAAAAAAATAACTTTGACCCTCAGGTCTACTAAGAAATTTAATAGTTAAAGTACGGACACTTTTTATGAGAGAGTCCAAAGATTCAGTCTGATTATTTTCAACATTTTCACCTTCTGAATTTGACTTTCATGTGAGCAATTTCTAATTCCATTTTCATTTTTTCAAGTTTAATTTTTTCTAATTCTAATTGTTAAAGTTCTTCAGATTTTCTCTGCTCGAACTTAATTTTATCTAACTCTAGTTACCACAACTCGTCAGACTTTTGCTCTTCAATTATCGTATTTGCTAATTCTAAAATGGAATCTTTCTCTGTCACGTATTTCAGGTTTTGTTTAATAATACTGCTTAATTCTGAAACAGTCATTTTCTCATTGACATTTTCTCTTAACTCAATAACAATTAATATCAAATCCTCTTTTTTTACGCCTTTAAACATTCTGGATAGTTATTAATATTTCAATATATATATATATATATATATATATATATATATATTTATTTATATATATATATATATATATATATATATATATATATATATATATATATATATAAAGATCTTTTTTCAGAACATGTAAATTTCTCAGTCATATACCTCAATTACATTGACAATACTTAGCAGAGGTGTAAATTATCACTCATAGTCATTATATAGATCCATAGGTTGCTGGTTTTCTCCGGTGAGACTATGACCAATGTAAAATAGCCCAGTTTTTTTTAACTGAATTAATACTCACTCAAGGATTGTATGAAACACAAACTTTATTTCTCCGACTCTCATATGGCCGGCTTCTTTTTTATGACTCAAGGAGGATGGGGGGTGCTGTGCTAGCAGACGCCAACATAAGGCCTTTAAAATAAGTTTTTAAAAATTCAAATTACCTTTAACACTATCAGCTTGATTTGAAATGGGTAAAATAACATAAAAGGGAGTACTGGAATAACTTGCTGACCAAAATGGCAGGGTAAATAACTATATATCTAGATCTATCTATCTATCTATATATATTCATTTTAAGCATAACTTTTATCTGTAATGCATTTTTAGTTAAATATAAAATCATTTTCATTTTATATTTAAGAAAAAATATTTTGCTGAAAATTGTATTATAATTTCTTTTCTGAATGTAAATGAAGCAATTATGAAAACATTAACATAACATTACTGTTGACGTGTGAGAGTATAAGATAAGTAAACAAAATACTATACTCACATAAGTGAAACTTAACTAAAAAAATATATAAATGAATTCAATATAACACTTACTAATGCAGTAATGTTTTACGGTAATTAATCTCAAAGGAATGTATATCAAATTTGAATGGAGTGAAATCTAATACTTTCTGATGAATCTCTGAACTCTAAAAAAAGTAAGAAAACTTATTCAAAATATAGAACATTTGGAACTTCAATTAAATACACATAGTATATGATATCTATTCCAAAAATGAATAGCTAAATTCATTAGCAAAATATATAAAAGAGAAAGACTTACGTCACAAGGCTTGACATAAAGTAGATCATTTAATTCATTGAGGTCTTCTGGGGTAGAACATTCCACATTGGAACAAACTAAATAAACAAATATTATTTAAAAAATAGCCAATAAACATTCCTTTTATTCTTTTCTTCCAAAAATATAATTAAACGAATTCCAAAATAACAAACCTTTCTAAGAAAAGGGGAAATACAGTGTGTAGATCTGATTTTTATATTAATATTTTATAACATAATAATAGTAATTTAAATAAATTTATGTTACAATTAAGAAAAAAATAATTATTTTTTAAATTTAAGTGAAAATATTAAACAAATTGTGCACCCTAGTACAAGTTTTTTTTCTGCCAATTCGTAATTTAAATGATTTTGCTCAGAGACTGATTCAGAAGAATCAGTTAAATGTTATGCCATTTTACCAAATATATATTCATAAAAGTTTTGATTTCATAAACAATAAATTAAGCTTGGAGACTTTTACAAAGTCCATCTGAATTGGTCACCATTACTGAATTAGCTGTCCTTTCCCAAACATATATTTGGTAATAGTTTTTTCTTTGTGCAAAAATAATTTAATAGCTGACACTACCTTAAAATGAAAACAATTTTTTTACAGATTTACAATTTAGACTTGCATAGTGGCTTATATAAAATTGTTTTGTTAGCTACTTAGGGATTTTTATATTTTATTACTATTTTTGTTTAAGGAACCATTTGAAATTTATAACAAGAAACATTTCTGATTCAGTTGCAACCATCTTTAAGCAGTTTTACATATCACTATCTCCTTCTAGACATCTATAATTACCAAAGAAAATTATAGAAAACATTTGTTTTATAACACTCACTCATTTCAAAATCACGAAGCTTAGTTAATTTCTCAGTAAATAACTTCTCAGTTGGTTTGATTGACTTTTCACATTTTCTAATAAATGATCCGCCTAAAATACATTTAAAAAATTAAACCAAATTTACTAAAATACAATGAGTAATACTAAAATACAATAATTAAAATAAGAGTAAAAACTTATTGTGTTAATATTAAAGTAATAAATCTATAAAATGATTTACAACATAAATTAATTTTTGGATGTTTCTATATTAAATTTTATCATATTTACAAAGCAATTTAATGAAGTTTTTAGACCTTGCAAATACATAGCTGTGCAGGCAATCCTCAAACTGTACCTTAAAATTAATAGATTTGGAATACTCAACATTTTATAGACAAAACTGAATTTTGTTTACAAGACTGTTCTGTTAATTATTATATACATTAATTAATAAACCTCTACACATGTGACATCCAGGAGTGTAGTGGCATTAAATAGCTATATCACTGGTGTGTGCAAGAAACTAAATATCCAGGAGGTACAAGTTTACATTCCTCTATTCATCTAATTTATAATGGCATGATTAAAATGATGTTGCCAACACGTTAACTGGAATGTTTCTAATTACAACAAAATTACATTCAAAAATTTACATTGAAATCCAGTGAAGAATGAAAAAACCTGGAAAATAACAAGCGCACATAACCTACCCCAAAACATTATATATATTCTCTCTCTCTCTTTCACACACACAAGGAAGATTTTATTTTAATATTGCACTGACCTATGCATTTATTTAAAGACAAAGTTCTCAATGGAATATAGCTGAAATTAAGGGCTGTGTTTTACAATTATAAACTACAGCCGCTTGTCTTTTTCCATTTCAAAGGTAAAGTGTATCTTTACAGATTGGTTATGATCACTAGAGATTGAGAGGATTGTATGCAGAGAGCTCAATGCTCATGAAATATCATCAGCTATGTTTTTATCCAATTATAGCAACTCTCAGAAAGAGATTGTTCTTGAAAATTGGTTATTAGTTAATGCTGCAGTGATTGATGATATTTTTAGGAGAAACTAACACTTTTAAAATTTGTATGCAGATAAAGAATGCTTATTATACCTCATTATTTTTTATTTTCCTTTTTATTTTAATGTCAACACATTGCCATTTAGAAAAATTCACGAATTTTTTTTATTACTTAACTATGCTGTTTCATAAATTAATTTATTCGCAAATTTCTTACCATATTTTCTATCTATCAAATTAGACAAATTCTAATCAAATTAGAAAAAAATATCTATCATACTAGAAAATAGATAGAAAATATGACAAGAAATTTCTCCTATCAAACTAGTACTTATCAATTTTAAGGATTTTTTAGTTCTGTACAAAACTTTTGAATGTAAATGTATTATTAAAGAAGAAAAAAAAAAAAAAAATTTAAAATTTGTTGAATTAAACAAGAAGTTCTACTAAAGTCTTTTAATTCAAATAAACAAAAGAATTCGATTTTGGACATTTTTATCTATGAAAATGAGTTGCTACAATTCATAAAGATGTAATTATCATTCTTTTAATTAATAGACTTTAAAAAATTATGCCAACTTAAATTTATCTTTTAAATTTAATTAAAAAATATACATGCAGAATTTAAATCATTACAATAAAATTTTGTTTCATTTCATGATAATTTATAGATTACATTCATTATTAAGTATTATCTTTTGATTTCATTCACAGTATATCAACCATAAACATGAAACTAAAAGATGAAATATAACTCATTTATAGATGTTATTATTATTTTAAACACATTAAGATATCACAATTAGGAAAATAAATTTTATATTTTGGAAAACAAAATGTATTGAGTGTATTTATGTGCAGTTTTTATGTCATTTACTGCTGTATAAAGAGTAAATTTTAAAATTTAAAGAAAATTTCCTATAACATTTGCAGTATCAAATGTGATTATTGCTCAAAATAACTTATAAAAATTAATAAAATGCCTTTTATAACTTCAACATTTAGTAAATGAACTTTTATTTAATTTTATCTATACAAACAAGCACAATATATTTTACATAAAAGAAATTTGGAATAAATTGCTCAAAACTAATTTTCAAATTATAAAATCATAGTTAACTAGCAAAAATAATTAAAACTAGAAAAAAATTATAGCACACTAAATTACTCTTACATTTTAGCTGATTTTTTAAACTTATCTGAGCAAAAATAAAAATTTTAATTGTCTGAGCATAATTTAAAAAGTTGTAGAGAAAACCAATGTTCGTTACAAAATATTTTCTTGGTAAACTAAAATAAGTGAAAAAAGTAATGAAGAATAATTAAATAAATGTTCAAATAATTTGAGAGTTTTTAACATTATGAAATACTATAAAACATTAGACATATGTTCATAAGAATGTAAAATATAATACCATAATAAGATCCTCTTGATTCATCAGAAGCTGAGGTTTTTTTGTTACGTTGAGGCCCTCTTGATTTTTCTAAGAGCAAATAAAAAAATATTTTGTGGTTTGAAACTAAGTCAAAATTTAGTTTTGAATATATTATATTACATATATATATCAAAAACAAATAAAAGAGTTGAAAGAAATTAAAGCAACTGTGGAATATGTAAATGCTAATTTTTATTTTTCTTCTATTTTAAAAGTAAGCTTTCATCATAGAAGAATAAATATAATAAAAATGTAAACTTTTTTTAATAGTTAATTTAGTGGAAATTCAATGCCAAAATGGTAGTCATTTATGCTCACAAGGCACAGGTCTAAGGGTGATTCAACCTTTCAGTGGGTTGATAAAGCTAAGTACCAAACACGTTTGGAAACTAAACACTGATGGTTTTGTGTTCCCCAAACGGGACATATGTTTTCCACTCCCAGGTTCTTGATCATGATAACAGATATAGACACTGTGTAGGCCTTGGACCCATGAGGCTGTCATGTTACTGAGTTTAGTTTGTTAATCTAGTGATTAATTTTCATAAATTAACATAAGTATGAATATTTATGATCATATTTATTGGTCATAGCTTACATATGGAAAAAGTCTAGGAAATGCAACATTATTAAAAATTATCTATTGAAGGAATTACTTAATTAAAAAATGATTACATTTGATTTTTAACATCAGTATACCAAATATGGAAATTTTTTTTATTCAAAGTATGAAAATTTTAATCAACCCTATAACAAAAGTTTAAATGTAAAAATGTAATGTTTTATTACTTTTTTGTCAGATCTACATTTAATACTTTTGTTAAAATATAAAAAGATTACTCTAACTGCATACTTATTTTAAATGGATAGTAATCAATCATACAATTAATAATAAAATATCAACCAAAATAAATTTTTTTACAATAAATAAGATGCAATAATTATTAAAAGAATTATTTAACACTCCGTCAAGCGCGCCTGGAATTTCCCTCTGTCGGGTGCATTGCATCTGAGAGATGCATATAGTATTTTAGTAATACAAAGTGTTTTACATGATTTTAACAGTGTTCCTTCTTTTTCTTTTTAGTTCCAGAATCTTTCTGGAACTTTTCTTTCTTTCTTCCTTTTTACTTTCTTTATTTTTAATGAAATGCAAATTACAGAGTTTAGGGAATACAAAATAATACAATTACAAAATAAAAAACATACAAATAAAAAAAATATTATAAAAAAAATGAAATATACATTTATTTATTCAACAAAATCATAATCTAATTGAGGCTGTTCTTCAGAGCATTTTTTACACATCATAACAGCATGTTCCAAACAAAAATATTCGTCACATTTTGTGCAAGAATACTGTGTCATTCTGCTTTTCTTGACTCCGTAGCATGTAGAACACCGTTTTCTCCTTTTTGGAACGTCTGAAGATTTTGCTGCATTTCTATACTCTGGAGATGGTCTGTAATTTTCCAGCTTCCTCTGTAAATATCTTGATAAATTAATTTTTGTGAGGCGTCAAGTGATTTCTTCATTTGTTAGCTGTTTCACTAATCACCTTAAATACTTTCTTCTGTTTTTTACTAAATTTTGATTACCTAAGAAAACCACTAGTCCATTTATTGCTGAAATATTCAGCATAGAATAAAATATGACCATTTGCCATCTTCTGGTGTTACGGGCACAATTATATGTCCCACACATTTTATCAAGAGCATCCACTCCAAACTTTGTGTCGTTATAAAAAGTAATTATTTCGGGTTTTCTGTCGTTTCTCGTTATACAATCAATGGAGTCATCCGTATGAATACTCGATGCAAGTAGAACATTTTCTTTTTTATTCTTTGAGATGTATGACACCAAAGTGCAAGTTTCAGAAAAGCCAAAGAGACTTGAATGAACTTCTTGCCCTTTTGTTTTTACAAAGTTAGGAGGTATTTCTTTTATATTTTTTCTTAGAGTACCTACGTATGAAAGTTTTTTTCTCTTTCAATTTTTTATTAGGTCAATCGATGTAAAACAATTATTAGCTGTAATGTTTCTCCCGCTGTTAAAAATTGGTCTTACTATCCTAAGAACAACATCTGAAGCTGCATTGCTTATATTATATGGACCTTCTGGTTGTTTTCCGGCATATATTTCTAAATTTAACGTCTATAACACTTTTGCGTCAACCATGGCAAATATTTTTATTCCATATTTACAGGGCTTTGTCGGTATATACTGACGGAAAGGGCACTTTCCTCTATAGCCTTCCAACTTTTTGTCAATAGTTACGTTTTGCCCCCTGCAATAATTCCTTTTACAGTTTTTGACAAATATTTCAAAAATTTCCCATACTGGGGCTAGTTTGTCTAATTTCTTCCGCTCATCTCGTTTTTTTGTCATCAAATCTGCAGCATCGAAGCAAAAATTTAAAACGCTTTATGGGCATTACTGTCCTAAACATTTCTACTCCCATTCCTTCTGTGGACCACAATTCTTCTAAAATTTGTCTATTACTTTGTAATAGATCTGCTAAATATAGCAGACCAATAAAAGCTGTAATTTCAATTCTATCTGTGTCTCTTTCTCGACTAAAGTTACCTCTAACTGAACAAACAAACTTATTCGTATTAATGACAGTTATGTCGAGTATTGCATCTGTAAAAAAACAGTTCCATGAATCGTATATAGTTCTTACATTTTTTGCAGGACTTATTACGCCAGGTAATTTCGTTATAATATTATATGCCCTTCATTTAATATTTTTATGACCCATTGATTTTGCCCATCTTGTTGATTTATCTTTACCGATAAAATTATCACCTTCAGAATCAAAATCATCTTTAGTTTCTGAAACACTAAAATCACTTTCAATGTCTGAAGGAATCTCACATTTTTCTAACATATCTTCTTCATCCTCAGTTTTGTCTAAGTCTTCTTCATTTAGTTTTACTTCTCCATCACTAAATAAAATTTTCTGTGTGATTTCAAAATCCTGCAGATTATTCAAATCTAAGTATCGCTTCGAATTCATTGTAAAAACAACCGCAGTTGGGCATCTGACAAATGCAGACTTTCGAATAAACTCCAAAAAATTTAATCTTTTCTCTTTCACACTCAACACCAATTGCTTTCCTGAGTAGTAGGCGACCGGAAGGGCAGATAGTATGAAGGTTAAGGACATAAATTCATATTTTTGATAGAAAATCAAAGATTTTACAAATCTTGCATCTGAGAGATCACAAGTGCCCGACAGAGTGTTAAACTCAACTTTCCCAGTACTTCATTTTAATGATTAATAAGCAAGAAAATTATGTTAAGAATAATCATTTAAAAAATATGCTTCTTTTAATGATGGTAATAATTATTTAAATAAAAAATTTGCTTATTTATAAAAAATGTTAAACACAATATGGAAAATTTGTTGTTGAAATTAAAGATGTAAAGACTGCAATAATTAACCTCCATTATATCTCTCTCTCCATATAAAGATTGGTCATAAAAAGATTTGAATCAAATAATCCATTATCTATTTTCTTTAATAACGGCAGGCACTAGGTGACTAATCCATCACCCCAACAAGGCCGGAAACTGCTAATCATTCATCATTACCTGGTGGACAACTATGAACCAAGTCACAGAGGCGATGTACCATGCCATACCACTACAAATCCATTGAAAGGATGGGCCAATTCATACATCATTTCAGAAGAATGGACAAAGAAACAGAGAGAAAGAAACATTCAAACCTAGAAACAACAGCTTAGGAGTACCTAAAATAACCTAATGGTACCCTCTAGATTACATTACAGATATTATTTGAAAGTAAACATTGGAAAGTATTGATGTAAAATGGTTGGGCTTTCATAGATATGATTATAGTGAAATTAGATACTGTAATTTGGAAATTTGGTTTAAGCAATATCCACTTTACTTCTGCCAAATTGATAAATGTGCAAACAATCTTAAGTGGCATTAGAATAATACATAAATGATAAAAATTAAGGATGTAAAATATTTCCAAAGAAAATCTTTGTAAAATACCAATAACAAAATATGAGGACTGCACTGATTTTCTTTAAAAAAATTCAAGGAGCAAATAACTAAATGATAAGCCATTATTAGCTTGGAAAGGTTGTTTTTTCAATCATGTAAATATGGATACAAGATAACTTACAATAAGATCAATAAGATGGATTGAAATTTTTTTAAATAAAATAGAAATAAATACTGCAGAAACAATGAGTTTAATAGCAAAATTATAAATTCAAGATTCACTAATAAGTGACTATGATCTAAACTGTTCATTTCTACTGAAGTTATAGTGAAAATCTATCTTAACAATTACAGCAGATTATTATATATTATAGGAGGTACTGGTGGCAATTTGAGATAAAATAAAAATCACTATTTTAAGCTTTTATATATTTCTTTATTGATTTCATCAATTCTAGATGCTGCAGTCTTGAAGCAAGCAACAGCAAATCAATTTTGTGAAGTCTTCATCAAATTTCGCAAAGCAATTGGTTGTTAATATTATGAACTTAAGAGATACATTTTAATTGGTATTGAACATAAAATGTAAGAACTGTGTTCATTGCATTTACATTAAACTCGAGTGATAGAAAAGTGCAATATTGCGCGCACATGCACACACACAAACACATTTTTTCTCAGCTTGTATTTCTTTGGAAACATTTCCATTGTTAAGAAAAGTTGCTCCTCAGAAGAATATAATATACAGTAAGGTTACAGAATTATATAATTTTAGAAGCAAACTATCTTTGGCATGGATAAAAGATGGTACACTTATAAAGACCATTTCTTGTATTTGATAAAAAATTGCAACAGAACTTTGAAGAAAGATCAATCTCCTATAATTTTAAAATTTTAGGGCTACCATAATCTAACAATCTAACTCCAATGAATTTTTGATAATGACTAAAATTCAAAATGTACACTATAATAAAAGCAATCAAAATTGAAAAATAACATAAAATTTAATGTTAATAGTTTCTATCTGTGCAATGCAATCTATCTATCCAATGCTTATTAATTCTTGAGTAGTCATCGATACTCAAATGTTTTTGTAAATGTTATACATCACCAATTTTCAGCACATGTGATATTGCTAATGTAATTTACAATTTTTAACGAGTTAATTAAATTATACTGGAAAGATGTGAATGTAGCTATTCAAAAGTTTTGTAATGGTTTAACTGTAATAGCTGTAACTTCAATGATTTACGTTAACAAAATGCGCGGAATATATATATATATATATATATATATATTAATTATCTCCCTGTATGGGTACATAATTTAATGACAAAAAAAATTAAAAAAAGAGAGGGTAATACAGAAAGAGAATGGCACTTTTTATTTTAAAATAAAACTAAGCATGGCAGATTAATAATTTAACCATAATTATATTCTAGAAATCGAGAAAAATACAAATTGAGAAAATCAACATCAAAACAATTTTATATGAGAAAGCCTATTAAATCTCAGTAATCTGTTTCATTGAGATAATAACACATTATATTTATTAATAAATATTTAAAACAATAATTATCTTACTTTGACTTTTTGTTGGAGACTGTAGAAAATCAAGCAGTATTTTGATCTTTTTATCTCTATTTAAATTTCTGACACGTAAAGAAAATAAATCACATAACTGTTTTAATTCTTTCAATCTCATTCTGTGGAAGAAAATGAAATTAAGAATATATAAGAATGGAAAACAATACAGAATGATCTCACTAACATATTAATTATGATGAAAAAGAATAAAATATTTAATATAAGTATTCATAACAATATTAATATAAAAAATAACAAATATACTTCTCAAGAATCATCTTTCCTCTAGCAACAAAGCCTCTTTGATCAACAGAATAACCACTAAATTCCAAAATATTCTCTTTACAAAAATGAACCTAAATAAAAAAAATATTTGGTAATCCAAGAGAAAAAATTTATTTTAAAGAGAAAATAACAAATTATACAAATTGATAAGAAAATTAGACGAATGATTACTAATAGCATTTTAAACATTTTTAATACAATCATCAAAGAACATAATAAATACAATTTTCACTTAGTTGTCTTTTCAAAGTCTGAAAATCATAAAAAATAGAATAAACATTCACATGCACACAGAAAAAAATCCAATTAGCAATCTCTATAAAAAAAATTTTAACACCATATTATATTTCCCAGCAGGTTCCTGGTTAATAAATGACAATTTCTACATTCAGTGAAAGTTAAAAAGAAAAATAAGTATAAATAAAAAACACAAAAATCCCTATGGTAAAAAATCTTAATTCATATTGTACAAAGATGTTAAACGCTAACGATAAAATATACATATTTCTGTTGAAGAAAATTTTGAATCTATATTTCATAAAATATAGTATTTAAATATTTGTTAATGTTACTTTTATGTAAAGTAATACTAAATAGAACTTAATTTGTTTTTATTTTAGTGGCGTGCTGTTGGTACATTCTGTATTGTTATATTTTATATATGAGGATTCTTAAATATACTTATTAAAGTTGTTTCTTTATAAATACTTGTTAATGTTAATACATTAAACTCAATAATATTACTTTAAATGACTTTTTCCAGTTTATAAGCTTGTTACCAATAACATATCATTATATGTATATCCATGGCAATTTTTTTTTTTTTTTGGCGAACAGTCAAAAATACATATAACTAATAATGTGGGTGTCACATAAAATAAAAAAAAAATACACAGTATCATTAAAAATATAATAAATTGTACAGAAAAAAAAAACAATTCTGAAAAAGATTTGTTTGAAATTATCTCATAGTAAATTGCAATAAACTGATGTGAAAAACACAAGATCAATCAGGAGCCATAATTCCAAGAACATTCTAGTAAAATTTATATATTTTTAGTTTTAGTAACTTTTAAAATCAGGCTAGACACATTTTAAAAATATATTTGTTTTATTAATAATTAAATGAAAAAATGGATTCTTTTTGAACTGCGCATTGGACAATTTTTTGTACTACTCAAGCTTTGATTTTCACCTTATTTTAATATGTCTGTTACCACGTTTTTTTATTTGCTTTCTTAATATTTTTTGGTTTAAAATCTGCAGTGTAACTTAAAAGTTTTTGTTTACACATGAAGATAAACACAAATTGGAATATTTTCAGAACAAAACAATTCAGGTCAAGACAGAATTCGAAATGATGATAGCCAATTGCAAATGTAATATCTTTCTAAAGAACCATATTCATTCTTAAATATAAATGGACAAAGCTCATTATAGATTAAATAGGTCAGCCAAATTGTGGCGTAATTATTTATTTTATGAAACAAATGACATTATTTTAAAAATTTTATTGTAAGCATTTCTTATGAAGAATGTTTTTTTTTTATCAGATTATATGCAGTGGTGTATAATGTGCATAACGAAATTCTTAACTTTTAACATATAATCTACATATATACAAGAAAATATGGTTTATGAATATGGTAATTAGAAACTATTATGAATTACAAAATATTTAAATTTATTGATTTCAAACTTCAATCAAGACAATGTTTCTTGGGCCTTTTGAAAAAATAACTTCCCCCATTTAATAATAATATATCAACTTTCTAGGCAACTTAAAATAAGTTTCTCGCATTTTTCATAATGAAATAATATATTTGATGGAAACGTTATTCATGGAAATAAAAAAATGCAAAATTTTATACCAAGATACACTATAATTCATAACATAATTTATAATATTAATAGGTCAATCTGAATATATTTTTTTAACTATAATTTAATCAAAAACTAAAGCTACAAAAATATAAAGATAAATACAGGCATAATATTTTAACAAGAAAAAATAGATAGCAAAACTATGAAAAATAATTGAGATACTTCTTTATAAAGTTAAAAATTATTGCATAATAAAGTTACTTTAGTGCAGACAAAATATTTTTGTTTTAAAATTTGAAATAGATTTGAAAATTTAACTAAAATAATCAAAAAATTTAAAAAAAGATTATAAAAAGAAAAATTAATCATTCTGAAAAATTGAAAGAATTAACAGATTCAGATTCACTCATGGCTGAGAGAATAAAACACTCAGTAACATCATAAACTCATAAGAGTTACCAAACCTATTGTTACCACTGAATAAATGAGTAAAAATGCTTGTTTTCTTAATTTATTAATGACTACAAAGACGGAAATTTTTATACATAAACTAACTAAACAGTAAAATATGAAAAACAATAAATAAAAAAATTCTTACATTTCCAGGTCTTCCATAGAGCAATGAATGCAGCAAATATAAAATCTTTTTAGGAACATACTTAATTTGATTCACAACTGAAAAAATAATATTTACAAATTAAAAAGTATATATTAGACATTTTGGCAAATTTTGTATTTATAACTTATTTTAAAATTCAATTGAAAAAGTTTCCTTTCATCAATATTTACGAAGAGCTTCATAAGCAAAATTTATAGTTTGTAAAAAATATGTGTCAAATCTAAAAATTAATGAATTTGAATTTTGTATAAATGTATGCAATATGTAAAAAAAATAATTTTATTTATCTGAAAATATGTTCTGCATATCATGTTACAATGATCTATTTTTAAATTAATAGTTTTAAAATAGACGAATTCAATATAATCTAAGATATATGATCTTATATATATATACATACATATATATATACATATATATATATATATACATACATATATATACATACATATATACATACATACATATATACATACATATATATATATACATACATATATACATACATATATATATATACACACACACACACACACACACACACACACACACACACACACACATATATATATATATATACATAGGAATAAAAAAAATATACCAGCACATTCTCAGGAAGCACATTCCATGAGGAGCCAATATTCAAATATAGAATTAATATTACTCAAATCATAATTTTTGATCAAATATAAATGAACAAATAATATTTTTAATCCATATTTTCAAATTTACATAAAATTTCAATATAAATTTCTCTTTATTTTTCTAATCATTATTACTTAAGAAAAAGTTGTTTTTCTCTTCATTTACAAATTTTTTTAAATTATTCAATTAATACATGATTATTTGAAGGATCATTTGTATTTTAATAATTCCTTATTATTATTCTAATATATTAACCAAAATGTTTGCTTCTATAAAATTCTCCAATGATATATATTTAACTTTGTAATTAATATTTTGTTTTTTGTGATTTCCTCCACTATAATGTCAGAAAATGAACTCAGAAAGAAAAAAACAATTAGTTACAACAATACTTGAGCTGTTCAAACATCTTAATGCCAGATGCAATGTATATTTGAATCATTATTTGAATGTCACACTGCATATAATGGAGCACAGAGTGTGATAATTTAAACAACTTTCCATCAATGTTTTGTGTGGTGAATGCCAGCTTTGTGCCACTGTGCCAACAATATTCTTGTAACCCTTGTAAGAGATCAGTAGTGGGGGTTTTTCTGTGTTTTTTGTTTACAAGTGGATTATTAAAATTTAGAATGTCTGTATAACAGTAAAAGAAAAGACAACAACATTGTTTGAGGATCAATATTATGATGTTTATTTTAACATAACATAATAATCTCCTATTTGGTGACTATAATATATGGATATACTATAAAATAAGCTGAAAGTTTTTTAGTATGACTGTAATGTTTACATGTGGTGGTGATTTATTACTGGAGTGTGTTCTGTGGCATGTTCCAAAGATAGTGAGAGGGGAATTGCAGATAAGTGGATGTTTTAAATTTCTGTTTCTTCCTTCTGTGCTTTTGCTATGAAGCTAAGATAAGTAATTCTTCTAATTCTAATATCATATTTGATTTCATTATTGCTTTCATTTTTCTTGTTTACATTTTATAATTGCTTAGAGATTCATTAATTATTACAGATCCTTAAAATATGTATAGTTATTATTATGTAATTTAAAATATCTTCATTATTATTGTTAACAGTAAAGCAATTTTGTTCTTAAAGCTTGCATCATGGTTGAAGTTAACGCTGTTCAAATTCTTGAATATAACAAATCTGAACAAACATTATGATTTATTAGGTGTGAAAGCATGTTTTATCTTGTCACACCAAAACCCATTACAGAAGCAATAACTAAATATGATTATATTGTTTCTCATCTTCCTCCCAAAACTGCATCATTAGTTTATGATGAAACCTATCCTTACAAACTGATTACACAGGAATTAATAAACTGCTTGGGAGAATAATCACAACAAGAAATTCAAAACCTATTATTAAGGGAAGAATTAGGGAATTAGGATCGAGCAAATCAACAGTATTTTTACGAAATATGAATGAATTTAACCTCTACTAGATAAAGTTAAATGCATAATAGATTTTCCTAAACCAGAAACCTTAACTTAGTTGTGAAGATTTATAGGAATGTTTAACTTTTATCGATGCTTTATTCCTAAAGCTGCACACATGCTTGCCCCAACTGTTCAGTTTTTGGAAGGACAAAGAAATTTGATTCTAATGCTTGTACATTATCCAAGCAACTTACATGGAATGAAAATGAACAAGCCTTTATTGCTACCAAAAATGTGATTGCCAATGCCACCATTTTAAGACACTATTCCAGGAGCTCAATCAAGCTTTTTAGTCAATGCCACAGATTTTGCTGTAAGAGGCACTAAAAGTCAGTTATCAGAAAGGACATGGGAACCAATAGTCTTCTTCTCAATGAAATTTAATAAAAGTCAACAAAAATGATATGCTCATGACAAAGAACTATTTGCATGTTATTCTGATATAAAAAATTTTAAGCACTTTTTAAAAGACAGAAATTTTGCAATATACAAAAACCAACAACCGCTGACTCAAACTTATGCAAAACCCAAGTAAATGTTCACCCTGGCAATTATGTGCCATTTAGACTTCATTTCTCAGTATTAAACTAACATTAGGCATGTGCAAGGTTGTAAGAATGTGGTTGCTGATGTACTCAGAAGAACAAATCAACTCTATCATAAAATTTCCAAATTTAAGTTTTTAAGAATTTGAAAAAGCACAGAAAACTGATCCAGAGTTTTCCAAAGTTTTGTGCAATCTAATAATACCTCTCTTGAACTGGAATTAAAACATTGTCATTTTTTCCATTGTGAATTGATGTATGACATTTCAACTTGAATACTGCGTCCTTTTGTGCCATTATCTTTCTGCAAATTGATTTTGATCATTTGCACAACTTTTCTCCTCCTGGAATAGCAGCAACAGTAAAATTAATGCTTGGCCTAATATGAAAAGACAAATAAAATCATGAGAAACTTTCTAAGGAATGCTGTGAACCAGGCCAAGCCAATGATTGAAGGCATAAAGACACACGAAAAAGACTTTAGGTACTTTCTCTCTTCATGATTCTCAGTTCACACACATCCATGTAGATATCATAGGCCCATTACCACCTTCTGATGGTTGCATTTACTTTTTGACAATAATCGACCGCTTCACCAGATGGCCAGAAGCGATGCCCATTTCAGATATTTTGGCAAAGAATGATTGCCATGAAATATTCAACAATTGGATTTCACATTTTGGATGCCCATCCGTAATTACTTCTGACCAAGGAACCCAACTGCATTCAGCTATATATGCTGAATTTACTCATATGTCAGGTTCAGAGAGAATTAAAACAGCTCCCTACCATTCGATTTCAAATGGAATCAAAAGGAAATTTCTTCTGTATCTAAAATTAGCAATTAAAGCTTATGAAAATGATAATGGGATTTAGATAATCCCTATCATTCATTTGGGTATCCAAAGAGCAGTTAAATAAGACTTGCAAACTTCTTATGCAGAGCCTGTGTACAATGTTACTTTGCACTTTCCCAGTGACCCTTTGGATAAGACAGAAATTTCATCTAATGACAGAGGTTTTATCATTAATCTTAGAAATGTAATTCAACAATTGAATCCTATTGCAAAATCTGCTCACTATACTGATCGATTTTATGTGCATCCATCACTGAAATCATGCACACGTTTTCTTGAGAATCTATTGTGTGTCTTTCATTGTGTCAACTTTACACTGGTCTTCATAAAGTCTTACGGCAAACTGACAAGACTAAGACCGTTGACATTAATGAGGAAAAAAATCTACTGTTTCTCTGGACCATGTAAACATGGCACATCATCTAACAGAAACTATCTAATCACTGCACATAGTGTCTAACACCAGCAAACCAATATCTGATGATACTAATTTATCAGCAGGTAAAATGCACAAAATTGTAAGCAGATCAGGGAAATGTGTACATTATCCAAAGAAATTTTTTACTTACATTACTTATTAATTATATTATTTACTTACATTACTTATTAGTTAATTCTGTCATTTGTATTTTTTATTTTATATATATGACTGTTTCTATGTTTATTAAAATTCTTCAATTTTGTTTCTTTTTTTGAAATTTGTTATTTTTTTTACAAGTAATATGTATGTATATACATATTGTTCCATTGGGCTGAATGCCCTCTGTCACTGGAAGATACTCTGTGGTTAATGCCAGAGTTTTGTGCCATCGCACCAATGAAATTTTTGCAGCCCTTGTAAGAGGGATCAGTAGTGGAAGCATGTTATGTCTTTTGCACACCAGTGGAAATTTAAAATGTCTGTGTAACAGTAAAAGGAAGACAATTAATAAAATTGTTTGATGGAGATAAATATCATGTTTTGATGGTGTTTATTTTAACATAATATTATAATCTCACCTGCAATGTTTGTAGAGGGGCACTATACACCCGCTGTTTCAGTATCACCACAGAGAAGTCCAGTAGAGGCACATCTTTAACTCTGCCACACCCATTTATTTGGTTTAAAATTTCCTGAGATACTGCATCATATGAGATGTTTAGTGAGCAGGCATGCGCTTTCATGTTGAAATTAGATTTCTATGATTAAAGACGGTATTTTCTCCACAAAATCGCCTATTACATTTTATAACAACTGTAAATATTGTGCATATGTTAACATGGAATCATAAAATATGTGCCCAACCAGTTCATTAATACTAAATTAAACAGGAAATGTCAATAGCAAACCATATGTAGATTTGAATGTTGGTAAAACTTCAAGGATTTGTCAGTGTCAGTAGTGGGTATTATTGTAAAAATCATTTCCTAAAACGCATGTTTCATCCTCCACATTATATCTGCTAAGAATGTTGATTGGACCTTTATGACATAGTTGCACCAATCAAATAGCAATAGTTAACATTTCAGCTCAGTAAAACCTGTTGGGTCCTTTTGGGGTTGCAGTATGATTTGACAAATTACAACCTCAAATAGATGCCCCTTTTATAACTGTTTCAGATAAACAAGCATAACATATTTGCATATTTCTAGAAATTTGAACAACAAGTTCAAGCTAAACTGAATTAATGTCAGACTATTTTACACAATCTATGGATTGCCTGCAATGTTTATAAAGACAATCAGTATAAAGATGCAAACCTTTTGGCTTAAACTCCATTTTTTTTACTGAGAATCACACAGTGTGGAACACTGCATCACATTTTACATGAACAATAATTATTTTCCCTTCTGTTCAAGTTTTCATGACTTTGCAGTGAAGGAAATTCAGTGAAGTTTGCAGTGTAGGAAAAATCAAATGTGCATATGGATATAAATGCAAAGAATAGAACAATTAAAAAATTATTATTTGCATTTATGTCCATAAAGTGTTTATCATTGGGGCACTTTACACAGTTGAATAGCATCATCAAAATAGATGATACTCTATGACTTTGAAAATTACTTTTATCTCTATACCATTCCACTTTTAAGATAGGAAGGGTAACTCAGGTAGCATCTAAGATAATTTTATACAGTAGCACATGGATTACTTTACAATACCTAAACCCTGCTTCTATGAGTATGATAGCAACTGTTAAAAGCTAAGAGGCTGGCAAAGAACTTAGGTGCATATACTGTATATATATGAGTATATGTATATATTTTACTCAAGAACCCATCACGTTAAGAAACTGCAGGAGGGGCTTTTATACTTATTTACAGAATCATCTAACAATAATTAAAATTTACCGCATGGTAATCAAACTTTTAACCAAAAACAATATACTGGATAATCAACATCCAACTAGTGACAACAATAAAAATGAAAATAGAAATTGCAATGGTGGTATTTTATTGAAACATCTTCTAATACTTTTACCATCAAGATTAGAAACCAAACCACTATTCTGCTTCCCTAATAGAACTTACAGCAATTGAAAAGGATCTCAAGACTGTTGATTATTGCACAAACTATAAATATATCAGGATTATGACAGATGGTCATAGTTCTATTCAACATCTTCGAAACCGGTTTCAGATTGGTGACAGAACTGAACATCAATTTATATTTTAGCAGTGATGCAAAAACTCTCATTTTACTAGAACATGCACCTACAATGGATCCCTTCACACATTAGCTTTAATGGAAATGAAGTGGCTGATACAATGGCAAAGGAAAACCTTTAATGGCCTTAAAAACTAACGCTCTGACTTTTTAAAGATCTACTCAAAAGTTAAGTCTACCATGGCTATTTCTTGGTATTCTCCCCCAACTCGTGACTATTACACTGGCAAGCAATTAAATAGTATCACTTAAAAGTGTAGTCATGTACAGCAGATAACTTTACTAAAACTCATAAATGGATACTTGAAATGTCTTAGAATTGACCAAGGAAACAAAATCTTCCCCAAGTGTAGGAAATGCAATATTACATTACTCTTGATCATCTGCTTTTACGCTTAGGACTCTTGGTGTTCGAATGAGAACTGGTATCTTCACCATGATATGGCCACTAGAAAAGAGAACTTGTTTCGAAGCCCTCTTCTTTTAGACTCACTATCAGTTCATGATTTCAAGGATCTGATTTAGCCTAATGGCCAACTAGATAAAATAAAAATAATAACACCCAACTAGTTGCCAACTATACACCTGCAATTCAACAAAATTCTTATATGCATTGTGTTATAGTAACCTGGCTTATACTTAGTATGGGCACCAAGGATTATACTTTATTTCATTCCACTGTATTCAATAAAAATTTAAAAATAATAAAATGAAATTATGAATTTAATATTTTATAAATAAAATTTAAATATTTACAGTAATCTTTGAAGTTAAATGTTTCAGAATGTTGAAAGATTTCTAAGTATTCTTAAGAATTATACAAAAGTTAATATATTAAAAAAATTTTTACTCTTGAATGCAACTAAAAATTTTTAAAATGAAAAATAAAATTCTACAACAATTAAACTCAAAATTCAGTTTATGATAGCATAAACATTTTAATTAGTGCAAAGAAAACCTTTCAAATTAACACTTTGGTTGAAAGAATTTTAATTGAAATTTTGTAGAATATATATTTGTGTGATTATCGTTATGTAGTTTAGAAATGAAGCAGCAAAATGAAATGTTCATGAAGTTATTAAAATATCAATACTTTCACACCCACACACAAATGACAGAAAAAAATATACATACCGTCAGGAATATTTTTTAACTGAATTCCATTCCCTTTATGTATAAATGATGGTTTTCTATATGTATAACGAACAACTAGTGAAAAAATAATTAAAAAAATATAAGTATTCTAAGACAAAATTTACTAGTTTTGTATATAAAATGAAATAAATTTATTCAGTAATGAATATATATATTACAGTTAATTACAAATTTTGGTAAATTTGAAGCTAATTAATAAGCTAATTCATGAGATATGATGAATTAGGTCCATGATATTGACAAGCTGATTATCAAACATCTTTTTATTTTAATTACTTTTATTTCATTTTAATAAATAACTGGAAATTATTCTGAAAATTTTAATACATTGATGCCAGGTTTCTAACCAGATTTATTTATTGTGAATATGAAATTAAAATTTGCTTAAAAGTATTCTTTTGCAAGGGCATAATTGTAAAAATAGTAACAAAAAATGCATGATATGTAGTGACATTTCACTTGGAAAAATTTTTTCTATTCCTTATTTTTTTTCTTATAATAAATGTTTCTTTCAGAGAATTCATAATTATATAATTTTATATTAATGCATTTAATTTTATGTTATTCATATTTCATAAAAACAATATTAAAAATATTACAAAGTAAACTTCTTTATGAAGAAAATTAAATTCCATTATGACCAACATACTTTTACTAAAATGGAAAGAACAATATATATCATAAAGTAAAAGAAAAATACATTAAGGAATTACCAAAAAACTAAAGAAATTCTTAAATAAGATAAGGATTTTTAGAACCAATTTTCGCAAATTTACTTATTTTCCCTCAAAATTACAAACAAGTATTTATCAAAAATCTAATTTCAAACCTTAATGTAAAATTTTATAATTTTAAAAATCCTTTTAAAAAATGAATAATAAATTAAGATTTAAAATATAACCGAAATTACAAATTTTAACATAAATGAACCAATTTAATATAAGTGATTTTTATGTACATAATTTCACTTAATAAATAAGTAAATTTATTACTTCATATTTTTTGCAATTTAATAGATCTAACATTATCACATTATACACTAGCTGCCCAAAAAGTTTCTTGGCAATATTTTACTTTACATAGTTGACATTACAAATATGTCTGTGAATGTACAAACATGGCACTACAAAAATATGTGTGCATTACATATAAGTGTGTGTATGGAAAAATCATGATATACTTTATAATATAATGTATAAAATTATTTACAAAGAAATTGACCTATTTACATACACTTACTTTGTTTTTCAAGATCTTCAGTGCAAGTTTCCTAGAGAAATAGAAAGTATCATGATTTTTCTCAAAATAGTAAAATTTTTATTATAAATTTTAGAGACTACATACCAAATTATTAAGCAGTTACATATTTTAAAAATAACTTCATCATAAAAGGAATGGATAAAATTTAAATCAATATGTAAAAGCAAAAATAATTAGTTTTATTAGAAATGTTACTATAGATAACTACATTTTACTAACATTTGTACATGATTTGCAGGAAATGAAAAAATATTAAAGTAATATTTCACAAGCTTTATGTTCATGAAAAGTTTAATATTTTTATACAGTGCAATATCAGGAAAAATTAACTTAATTAAATGCATACTTATTAATATCTTTAACTACTAAAATAATAAAATTGGAATTATATTCTTTTAAAAGGAAAACAATATTGTCTCAAATTTCTTTAGATACTGTTAAATACTATAATTTTGAGAAAATTTTCATTTATTTATCCATTGATAAATTAAAACATTAAAAACGCCAACATTTTTATCAATGCTCCCCCACTGCAATATCAATACAAATAAAATTTTATTAGTATTAGTAAAGCCATTTGCATAATCTAATACTAATATTCAGTAATGTCAAAAGCTAGAAAATAATCGATAAATATCCTAACTCCAAAAAGGGAAAAACCAGAGAAAAATGACAACATTAATAAAACTACATTAAAAGTTTTTTTATATTTATTGAGAATATTCTGCTTTCAGTAAGAGTTCAAGGAAATAGATTCCAACAAATAGGAAATTATCTTTTGATATTTCTTCAGAAGTCAGAGATAAATTCTCAAAACTTGTTCTAAAACTAATTCTTTTTTTCAAATCAAATGTTTTTCTCATTGCATTTCTAGGATTTTATTTAATTGCAAATCTAATTTTTAAAACTTATTTGGTAATTTGAATTTATTTTGTATAAAAAAATATTAGCTTCAGTTATTTTGCCTTTCAAAAAACACCTCTTCACAATTTTAGCCATTTCAGAATTTTTAGGTATTTAAATTAAAACAACTGAGAAGTAGATATAAGGCTATTTAGTCAATAATCAAGATAGCTTATTCCTAACCTTAAAGTTAACCACTTATAGACACATTTTTTTTGTGCAGTGAAAAAATCTTGAAGTCGATACATCATTAATGCTTAGTTTTTCACTTTTTTGTATACACATATAATATACTTCTTAGATATTAATAATAGCATTGCATACAAATACGTAATTTAAATCTCGCAAAACTAAAGACAATTTTTTATCTTAGATTTTTAAACATTTTATTATTTACTCTTTTTCCCTATTTTCCATCATGGTATAAGAAAATCATATGGAAAAGATATGCTAAACATTATGTGCACTATGCTCTAAAAATAACTAGAAAAGAAAATAATTTAATATTTAAAATAATACATTTAAAAAACTTAATAAGACTTAAATAGTAGAATTTAAGGTCCTTTCATATTATTATGCACATTCTAAAATGAATTCTTCCTTATCTTTCTATATCCTAGGCATCTCACCTTTTGATTATCACTTGTTAGCTTAATAATGGGTAAATGAGATGCCCATGTAAAGTTTATTAAGTAAATAAATACATAACACAAAAAATTTACCATAGTAAAATACATTAATTTGTACCCCACTGAGAAAAAAATCATCATATATAAGGGCACTTATACTTCAAGGGAAAAAAATTTTGTTTTACCATATTAAGAATATCTCAAAATTTCTTTTGACATAAATATTAAAAATGATTATTAATATAATAAATGATTATTCTTTCTAAGTTTAAGAGGATAAAATCTGTGCAATAAATTTCAAATCAAACTAAGGAAAAATTGCTTAAGAATAAAATATCATATTGCACCAAAAAAACAATCACAAAAAATATCTTACTTGTTTAAGCATCTTTCTAATAAAACTGGGGTCCAGTTTTTTGATCAAAATAACTGGTTGAGCTAAAATTAGATTAATCATTATCAGTTAATTAGTAATAAATAAAAAAATTACAATTAAAATGAATTTTACAGAGGAATTATAAGTACAGTAGTAAATATAGTATTTCAAGTAATTAATAATTTTTTTCAAATGAAGTATTATATTTATGTGTAAGTATAATTTTGTCCTTTAAATACTTAAAAACTTTTTTTGTTGCAGGACATTTTTAAACAAATTATTGTTAATTGAATAAAAGTCAAATTATAATTAAAAAGAAATAATTTGCATACGTGCCAATTTTCTGGAAAATACTTCAGTAAAACTTTTTGGATGTCAAAATTACATATCTATCAGATATACATTTTCGTAATATAATTAAGTTAATTACTTGAGTACTAATTTTATGTTAATTAAAATAAATTATTAAATAATAAAAATGTAGAAGCTAAGAATTAAATTCATATAAAAACTTAATAACTAAAAACCATAGATTCTAGAATGCATTCATAACACACTATAATTTGTGTTTTCTGAATATTAAAATAATACTTACAAAGAAACATTTTATATACCACAATGAGGATGTAAAATAGTTCTTGTAAAATGCCCTAAAGATATTTCCTCTGATTTAAATAATAAATATTTATAATTTGATCAACTTTAACTGTAAGCTTGCAGCACCTTTCTAAGAAGCAAAATTTATAAAATAACAAAAGCAACCAATAGCCATCAAATTTTCTTGCTTTGTTCTTAAATAAGTTATCACACCTGTTTTTCTTCCCTTGTACTATTGCTGTATTATCAGTACCAAAGGCTATATAATGTTTAAAAGGGAAAATCATTCAAATTTAATCATTCAAATTTGTTTGAAATTAAATTGCTTATATTTTCCATTATTATGTTCCCTGATAAACCTGTAAGTGACAATAAGCAGCTTTGAATATATTTAGAAATGGGATTGAAAAAGTTTACTACAATTTGATATAAGTTTGAATCACTATCATATTGCCATCATACACAGCAGAAAATGGTGAATTTTTTAAGAGTTTAACGACTTTTTCCTTTTTGTCCAATGCTAATTCCTTTACAATGGCAGAAGTTTTGGTTCGAACACATCCATAACGCTTTGCAAACTCACCCCTACAACAATCCACTAATCACAGCAGTTAAAATAATTGGCACTGAGTTTTGATCTGGATCTAGAGGAGAACAGGATTAAACCTCTACCATTTCTGGTCCCCATCTATAGTTTCCCAAGATGGAGCCTACCCTCCCCCCCCCCCGCGATAGGAAAAGGGGTTGGCATGTGCATTCTCGGACTGCTCTGAACCACCGTGACCACAGAGTTTGGGACATTATTTCTCTCATCCCATGGATGGGTTGAAAGGGGGTGTAAATTTCCATTTCTCATTATAGTTAACAAGAAAAGATTGCCATAATGTGCTAGGACATAAGTATTTTTTCTTTCTTTTTCTACTTTGCCAGAAGAACCGAAACATGTAAAATAACCCATGCTATCTATAAAAGTGTAAAACCTTGCAATCTTACATAAAATTTATGCAAGATGTGTCAAGGTTGGTAGATCTGTATTTGATATAAATTATAAAGTTACTAAAAATCTGAGTTGATAAAGATTTACGTATTACAGCAAGAACGTGCTGCTTTAAAATTAGTTATATGTCTTATAGAAGACGCAACGTATCACAATTTATTGCAAGGAAAGGAAGGATTCAGTTCAAGGTCTATTGAGTTATTTTGTACATACTTCAAAAATAAGCAAAATATAAAATATATATATATAATTTAGAAATTAGTAAAAGACAAAAATCATACATTTTTAATTTCTGACAGCAGCAATTAAAAAACATTTTTGCAATTGTTCAAAAAGAATGAAATATTACTTAACAATTGAGGTTTGCTTTCTCGTTTAAAAATTTTAATAAAAAATTTTCTCTACAGTACTTTGAAAGTTGAGAAAAAATATTATTCTGCTTTTCATTATTCTACATTCCCTATTTATTATTGTAGTCTACAAATTATGTATCAGATTATAGTAATCAACTTGAATTTCGATTGACATTAACTTTATCTTATTAATGTATTTTAAAAACAAAGTGCACTTAGAAATTCAAAAGAAGTCAATTCTTTAATAAAGACAAGAGCTTACAAAATCTTTATTAAAATTGAACATTAGTATAGGACAGTGATACCCAAAGTGTGTATTGTGGTACTCTGGTGTGCCATATAGAAAGATCAAGGGTGATGCAAAGCAGCCTCCAATCTAAATAATTGACAAACCATTCATTAAAACAATTCATAACTATTTTCATTAAATTAAAGCATGACTTCATTTCAATAAAGGCATAAATATTTTAGACTGATGTACAAAATCTTTTGATTTAATTCTCATTTAAAATATATAAGTAATTTTATATAATAATAATATGCACCAAGGTAATGCTTTATGTTGTACTAAGAGGCACTGCTAATCAACTTAAAGATGAAATTGCTCTTACTTAGTTTCAAGTAGAAACTGATTATTTACATGAACTTGAAAGAAAAAATATTGGACTTTGTTAAAAATAAAAATAATGCTAGAAATCATAAGGAAATATTTCCCAAAAAATCCAAGTAAAATAAAAATAAGTTTGCATTTCAATATCAAAACTAAATAATTTACAGCTTTATATTAGAATAAAATGTATTTATGTTTCTTAAACTGATTTTAAAATTTCTCATTTTGTTATTATTTCCATCACATATTTAACTAGGAATATTAAAACACAAAGAGAGGGGGAATAGCAAAAGCTTATAATTTTAAATTTTCTTCCATTCTTCCCTCCCCTAAAGGTATACTGTTTATTTCATTTTATTTCTACTCTTCCATTTTTACAGTATTTTCAATTAATGTTCCCCATCAACTCAGCAGAAAATAGAAATAAAAAATTTATTAATAATGAAATATCATTATTGCAGTTTGCCAATATAATATGAAATTTAGTTACGTTCTTGAATATTTTCTGCTGAATATTTGAAAAATTGCTGCCAATTGAATTATATATTAAAAATTCAAACATTAAATTAATAAATAATATTTTGAATAACCATGAATTATCCATTAACAGCATAATCAAAATAAATTTCCTAATGTCAAATAAATCTCATCATGTAAAAATTTAAATGATATGAAAGGGCATTAATTATTTTTGAAAAATACTTTACTTTGCATCGCAGCTTTTTTCAATTTTTCCATTTCATATGTCGATTCCTAAAATCATTAAATGTATCTTTTTAGTTTTATAATACACATAATAATAAATAAAAAATTTGTTTAAATGCAGAAAATAATGAAACGCAGTAAAATGCTTAATAATGAGTCATACATCAAAAATCATAAAAAGAGAGTAAAAAAATATATAAATAATAATATTTTAACACAACACAATTTTAACAAATGAAAAAAATTTAGAAATTGTTTTATTTAAGTCCCATTGATATCAAGAGATAAAATATGAGTTCATATGCATGCATATCTAAATAAATAATGTATTTTTGCTATTATAAAACTATTTACAAATATAATGAAATAACACAGATTTTATTAGAACTACAAAAAAAAATTTACTATGAAAATGAATTTTAACTGTATAGAAATAAAAATTATGAGAAAATGAAAAAAGAAAATTAAAATTAAAATTTTTCTAAGAAAGTTTATTTAAAAAAGTATAATTTACTAAATACTGCTAATCATCACTTTATACTTTATCAATTTAAATTAATATTAGATTATAGTGTTTACTTGTGAAGCTTCACATTACATAACAAGTTATAACAAATAAATGGAAGAAAATTTTAAGTTGGTTTAATAACTGAAATTTAATATTAACTGTTTTTATTCAATCATTTCAAAAAATGCTCATAAAGATATGGCATTTAATTTGAAGACAATTGTAAACCTAATTGTAGAGTTAATTTATTAAAAAATGCTCATAAAGATATGGCATTTAATTTGAAGACAATTGTAAACCTAATTGCAGAGTTAATTTGTTTTTGTCTATGAACAATGCGTATTTCACTCTTAATTACCTCAAATTTATTGAATTCACTTTTTAATATAATAATCTGATAATTTTTTCAGCATATCTAAAACATTTTATAGAAAAAAAAAAGAACAATTTGTTCTGTATTTTCAATAACAAATCTGAGTTGTCAAATTCATCTAACAATGTTTAAAGCTTTGTACTAATGCCAGATATAACGTAAAGGAAATTAAACATAGATATAAATGGAAAGTCATATGATTTTATTATTATATTTATTACTATACTAGTCTTACTTAGATTAAACTACTATATTTCAAAAAGACCAAATCAAAATTAAGATTTGAAATGTTAAAAAAATTCACATATGCACATATGAATGTATGTATATATTAAAATATCAAAAAAATTCATACCAATCTTTCCGAAAAATCTCTCTTTTTGTGGGGAGCATCTATAATAAAAATGATTTAGTTATGTAAAAATTTTAACAACAATGATAAATTAAAAGACATTTACCTCAGAATTTGTGAATGTAAAATACATGCACTATTTTCAAAAATAAACTCTTTATATGAGAAATAAATAAGGGGTGTAGTGTAACAGGCCTCCTCATTGTACACCCTGGATAACGCTAAATGTGTTACAGCCTTCGTCTTTCTCTTGCAGTCTTTTTCTTAATGTGAAGACATCTTCAACTTCTAAAAACTGCACTTTTAAGTGCAAGAACAACACTAGTCTAAAAGTAATTTTTTGGAATGCTGGTAGCCTTACTCAGGACAAGTTCTCTGAGCTTAAAATCATTGTCCATCAAGGGAAATCAGATGTTGTAAGCACAGCCGAAAGTGATTCTGCTGCCGATAATTTAAAATTCTTCCCAATTAAGCAGTATCAGACTTTCTCTTTACCCCACTCAAGACATATAGCCTCTGGGATTGTAGTTTTTATAAACAATCCCTTATAGCTGATACATTAGTTAAACATTCCATGAACGATCATGATCTATTAGAGGCTTTTGAAATCTATGTTTGAAAGACAACGAAGCTTTTCGTATCACTTTTGTTTATAATCCTCCTAAGAACAAGCCAAACTTAAACTGTCTTATGCAGGATTGGAACAAGCACTCACTCATACTTGGAGATTTCAATGCTCACTCCCAGAGATTGGGATATAAACAGAACTGCCCTATTGGCAACATACTTGAAAATTTCATTGACTCAAACCAAGTTGAGTAAATTGAGAATTCAAGTAGTCTTCCTACCTTTCTGTCCTTTTCTGGTGGGACATCTCACCCAGACCTTTTATTGACTCATCCTAATCTCACTCCTCTTATTAAACATGATCTCCTTTCTGCTCCAGGTGTAGAAGGATATAAGATTCTTTTGGTTGAGATCACTAAACCTGAACTCAAGGAAGAACCCATTGTTACAAAATGGAACTTAAAGAAGGCAAATTTGGCAAAAATGTGTTAATTTTACTGACTCTCTCCTAGGCGACTGTGCGCTTGATTACAACAATGATAAAGCTCTTGACCATATCATTATTAGTATTCTTGAGTGCGTAAAAGCTTGCATTCCAAGAGGACCCAGGAAAGGAGTAAAACCTTTTTGGAACAGTTAACTCCAATATCTGCAGGAAGAGAAAAATCGAGCAAGAATTCTTGCTGAATCCACTGGTCACTTGAGAGACTGTATTAATTTAAGACAAAAACAAGCCGTACTCAAAAAGAATATTTTAAGTACTAAATGTGCTTGTTTTAATAAATTTCTTACAGACTTGGACTATAATGTAGATGGAACTAAGGCCTTTACATTTTTATCCACTCTTAATGGAAAAAAGACCTAACCTTGTAAAAAGATAATTGAGACTTATGGAAAGCTTTTGACCTCTGACAAAGAAATTGCTGATACTTTTTGCAGTCATTTTAGCAAAATTAGTAATTTTAGACCAAAAGCAAAAATTTAATAAGACGAAATAAGGCCAAACTCTTTAAGCGACTCCAGGTCATGCCTCTTTTTTGTTCCCTTCTCCAATGAAGAATTCAAAAATGCCTTAAGGCATTTAAAGCATGGCAAGAGTGCAGGACCTGATAAGATTTTACCAGAATTTATCCTAGAACTCGGCTTGAAAGCCAAGTCGAAACTTTAAGAATTTATTAACAGAACTTGGGGAGGAACACTTCTGGCTTTATGGCAAAAAGCTAACATTATTACAATCCTGAAACAAAATATAGATCCATCTGACCCAAATTCATTTCTACCCATTTCTCTGATCTATATCTTGAGCAAACTGAATGAGAGAATGATCGTTGATAGATTACAGTTTTTTCTTGACAATAAAGGATTTATCTCTGAGAGACAAGCTGAGTTCAGAAAGGACTTTAATACTACGGAACAAATAGTCAGACTCAGTCAACAAATCAAAGATGGTTTTCATAGAAAGAAAGTACTTTAAAGTAAAGAAAGTTGCAGTCTCTATTGAATTTAAATCGGTGTTTGACAGTGTTTACTGAAAACTGTTACTAAAGAAGCTTTGTTAGATGGGCATCTCTAGCCACCTCTTTAAATGGATCTTTTATTTCCTTTCACAACATTTTATTGACGTAAATTATGGAAATGCTTGATCGGGTTTCGGGCAAACTGCTCAGGGTTCTGTTTTAAGCCTTGTTTTGTTCAACTTGATGATTAATGATCTCATATGCAACATTTCTGAAGATCTGCCCTGATGCTCAGGTTTTGTTATACGCAGATGATTTGGTCCTTTGGACAACTGGCAACAACTTTCAAACACTAGAGAGGGTTATGAATTCTGCCCTGGACTTTTTATTGAAATTGACTAATGACAATGAGTTCTCTGCTAACTTTGACAAGTCCAATTTTGAGCTTTTCACTTTGAGTACTAAGCAGCACCAGATTATTTTAAACTTTGATGACAAACCACTTCAGAGAACTGATTGTGCAAAATACATTGGTATTCTTTCAGACCCAAGACTCACCTGGAACAAACAGGCCTTAAAAATCACTGAAAATGTCTCAGGCCGACTTAATTTATTAAAAAGACTAGCTGGTGTTAACTAGGGTGTCACTCACGATGTTTTGGTCATGACTTTTAACTCTTTCACCTGACCGCTCTTCAATTATGGAGCCAAAATTTTAATCACTGCCCCAGATGCTGTTTTATCGAAACTCAGTGTTGCTCAAAACAGTGTTCTTAAGCTTATCACTGGGGGAGCCTCCTCAACTCCAATACCAGCTTTGGAACTTCAAACTGGCCTTGACTGTTTGTACGATAGGAGAGTTTTTGCTACTTTGGTTCTTGGTGAAAGGTTACTACATAGGGAGGCTTTTTGGACTATTGACTGAGCACTCTGAGACTAAAAGTACAACAAATATTTTTATCAGAATTCCAGAGAATTTCCAGCTCACTTGGCATTCCAAATAATAGAGCCCTTACAGCCAGTCTTCCCAGGTATGCTGAAATATGCCACCCCTGTCTTCCACCTTGTCCTTCCTGTACAGAAGGGTGTCTCCCCTCAGGCAGAACTCAGAGCTGCAGCTCTTGCTACTATTAATGAGAGATACCCACTTGACAATTGGATACACATTTATACTGACGGATCAACTGAGAGAAATACTGGGAGAGTGGGAGCTGGTGTCTTCTCCAAATTTTTCCAACTCAAAGAGCCTTTGGGAAAAAACTCAGACAATTTTGATGGAGAAATGTATGCAATTTCCATGGCTCTCCAAAAAATTTTAGATTACTCGGAAATGAAATTTGTTTTTCTTGTTGACTGTCAGGCTGCCATTCATACAGTGGCAAATTATACTCTCCTATCTACAGCTATAGAATTTAACTGTATCATCATTAACACTTTACTATCTGCGGGAAGGGAAATTACTTTACAATGGATCCCTAGTCATTGCGGTTTGCCTGGTAATGAGAAAGCAGACAAACTCGCGCGAAAGAGGCTTCTTTTTTAAGCCCTCCAGACACTCCTACTGGCCTGAGATATGTCAAATTCCTTCTAAAACGGGTTATCCATCACCAGGGAAAAACTTATTACAAAGAGAATGCAGTTGATGCCACTAGGAAGACCCTGCTGAGCTCATGTATTCCCAGAGATCTACCAAGATCTATAGGAGTCTTCTGCTTCAGGTTACTTACTGAGCATGATTCTCTCCAGAAACATCTATATCACATTGGGATTGTGGATTCACCCGACTGAATTTTATGTAAGGAACATGTTGACATGGATGGCGAGCATCTTTGGAAATGTTCTGCCCTCCAGGAAGCCCGCACTTCTTCACATTTCAAGACGCTCTCCACTCCTGGAGATACTTCATTTCTTTATTATACGTTGAGCAAGACTTATTATGCTCGAAAGAGCCAACATAAGGACGTAAAAAAAAATGAGAAATTACTATTTTTAGATCAATGCTTTGGAGCTTACTTTCATAAATTTAAACTTTTAAACATTATAACTAAGAAATAAAATGGATTTTCAAGTTTCAACATTACTATGGCAGAAACTTTAAGATAGAAGGAATTAAAATTTTCCAATTAATGCACTATAAATCTAGCACCCATATAATACATATTTTTCCTATTTTTTAATATAATTATTTATTTGTAAAGAAGAAAATAATTAGCTTAAATATATTACAAAACTTGAATTTAATATATATTAGAAAAGTATTTTCATTAATATAGAAATATACATTTAAGCATATTAAAAAATATATTTCTACATTAATATGCATTTTTCAACTGAATATAGTTTCTAAATTTTAGATATAATACACTATTATGTATTATATCCAAGCACTGACTAGTAAATCAAAAATAATATTTCATATTAAAACAAATACTTTTACAATATAACTAAATAATTTCACAAACAAGATAAAGATCTTTAATTAAAAGTCTATATAACAATAAATATCTATGTAATTGTGAGATTCTAACCCACAATTTGTTAAACTGAAGACCAGAAAACTAATCCTTCAACCAGATGCCAGACAGATTGATAATAGAAAACATTAATCTCTCTCTTCTCTCTTGATATTCTTCACAATCTACAACATTTGATTCTCTATTTCTAAGGTATTGTACATTATTTGATTCTCTAATTCTAACCTTATTAATTAATGTATTTATTTCATAAAATATTTCAATAAGATTAAATAAATTTTTTATTTGGTATCTATTGACAGTTTTTCATGTATGATTTACATTTAAAATAAATCAATTCTTAAATGTGAAAAAAATCATCGTTAATGATTCATAAATACAAGTGTCAGAACTTTTTATCATAAAAGCACAAAAACTATTAACTATTTATCATTTGTAAATTTTCTAACATTTTAAATCTTTGCTAATAAGGATTTAAAAAAACATTTCTAAATATGACTAATTCCAAAAAATATTTTATTTGATAACTTCGTTTTATAACATAAGTTGAACTTTTAAATTACAGTGCTAATTATATAAATTTAAGATAACATTTTCATCATTTAATAGTTAAAATATACCTTCCAGAAAAATATTCCATAAATAAACTGTAGTCAAAAATCCTTAAAGAGGGAAACCAGGAGAATCTCCCAATTTTACATATGAATATGATCTTATTAATAGGTCATAAGGTGTCTTAATAAAAATTTGACTGATTTTAGAAACACTATATAATTTCACATTTTAAGAAAATGAGATTACTTCACATGTTACAATAGCAATTTTTGATTTAATATGTTTTCTGCAATCTCAAATCTCAAAATTTTAAATACCATAAAATCATTTATCATTACATGATTACTTATATAATTCTTTAAAGTCACCCTTAAAATATTTTTTTAAAAAAATAATCCCTTGAAATTATATAATTTATTTCCTATTATTAATCAAGATAGGTAATAGAATAACTATTATAATTTTTGAATAACATAACTTAAAAAGAATGAAAACCGAGTCAAAAAATTTTAAAATTATATATTCTATGGATTGATTTATCATATTTATGGGATTTATTATATGGTCATCTTCTACACATAAGGGCTAGTTAGACTGGGACCTATAGTTTACAGAGGATTCTGAATTATTACAAGCACCTAAGCAGAGGGTGGGACTTGAACCCACGAACTGTTGAACCGAAGGCCAGAATGCTAACATTCGGTGCCAGCACAGCTCTATTCTATGGTATTCAATTTTTAAACTGTAAAAATGAAATATTATTTTATTAAATTGAATTATAATTAAGTACTTACTCAAGCAATAATTTAAAATCAAACGAGTTAATTCCCTGAATTTGATCAAAATTTGATAAAATAAAACAAATCTGAACTAAGCAAAAGAGGCAATGCCAATATTTTTAGAAATATAAACTAAAAATATACATTCAAAGATCATATACTGTTATTGTTTTGTTTAAGTTTATAAATATGAGCAGACTGAAGTTGATGTTTAAAAATATATTATAATTGAACTAAAGTACAATATTATTTAAAAACCCCAATTAAGTCAGAATATCAAATCTAAAATACAAAATAAATGCTTTTTCTCACTGTTTATTTTTAAAAAATCTAAAAATTTAAGTTTATTTGATTAACATAAACCTAAAATTCTAAAATTATTTATTGAAACAATGTTTATTCTAAATTTGGAAAAAATAAATCTAAAATATATTGTAACAGAAAGACAAGAGAATAATCAAATCCCCTGACTTAATGAAGAGAAAGCAACAAATACATTTACACTTACATACACATTCATTTTCAGAAAATGTTACATAATTAATTTTTACATTATAAGCATATATAATTTATGTACCTGAAAGTTTCAATAAATACTTCAGCATTGCTTCAACTGCATTAAATCTGTTTTCAGGTATTGATTTCAGAAGAAGTTTATGCAGTTGTGATAATAATGGATATGGAAGTCTGCAAGAAAAAATTAAATTGAATTCCATGATATTAACTGTACAAGCATAAAATATGTGAAAACTGTATGAGCAGATTTCGATTAAATTGTGTGCAAAGTGATACTCAACAGATTTAACCATTCTTGCTGATGAAATACTTAACTACAAAATTAGAAATAAAGATTTATGAATAAAAATAGAAATTAATTTGGATAATATGGATGCAAAATCCACAGAAAATAATATATCCCTTTTCTTGTTCTAATTTGTGTACTAATTATTTAAGTAAATATTTTGCAAAAGTGGCATTGCTAATATATTGAGAAATAAAAACCCAAAAATTTATTCTAAGATCATAAAACTTTCATTTTTTTATTGGAATTTTATTTATAAAATTTAAATAGACTGCTGTTAGAGCTGTGTGATGTCTGAAAATAAATTACAACTACACTAAAAATAAGATTTCATAATTCAGAAAAGCAAATTAAGTCAGATAATCAAATCTAAAATTCAAAATAAATGTAAAAAAGTGTATGATAAATTTTAAAACTACAATAAAATATTTTGCTTTTATAACTAAATTAAAATGCCACTAGAGAAAATTAACAATATAATATGCACAAAATTAAAAAACCATTCTTTTTGAATTAATAAAACCATTATTTGCATAAAACCAATAATATTTACCAATTTTTTAAGTATTGCAATATATGTAAACATACAAATTTTATGGTAAATAGAATACCAACATATATGTCTAAGCTATACAGCATTATCAACAATGTTAATATCAACTATTATGAAAATTGATATCAACTACTTATGTTTATAAAATTATATACATAAAAATATGCTAAAGTTATTTTTAGCCAAAATGTTTCTAACAACTAAAAATGCGTAGATTACATTGAAGTAACAAAATAAAACATAGCTAGAAATAAGTAAACTTTTAAATTGCAAAGTAATCTTTTAATAAATACATATTTAATACAGGATTTAAAAATCGTATAGTATTTCCCATTTTTCTTTTCTAATCATAAATTTGGATATCCACTGTGTAAAATGCCTAGTTATCATCTTGCCTGATATTTCATTAGTAAAATGCACAAATAAGAATTGTTCTTAAATATGAATTTTATTTATGCGTATTTCTTACAACACAAATCACTAAATAGTTTTTATAGTACTTTATAAATAGAAATCATTTTGCTCAAAAACTTTTAAAATCTAATATTTCTTTTACTTTATGAACTTTTAAGAAATATTCTACTGGCCTAAATACATAAAAATGAGCATCACTGTAATTTTCATTTTTTAGACATAATAAGTACACATATTTTAAAATTATTAAACATTTTTACTGTACTTTTAAGTTTTGATACATGTGACATTTTACAAGAATAATTTAAATTTCAGGGACACAATGATTAGGAATAAAATCTTTGAAAGTAAAAGACATACCATTTATACAAAAAACAGTAAAAAAAGGTACAAAATTCTAGTGATAACCATTAAAAAATGTTTTTGTACATAAATATACACAAATAATTTTATAGTTTCAAAACTTTCAATTAATATTGCTGATGTGTTCAAAGTATATTTCAATATCTTTAATATTGCTGCACTTACAATTTGAAAAATTAAAAATATTAAATATTTTATGATCACTGAACATTTATCACTATCATTTTTGAGCAGTAAAATTTTAAATATCCTTCACAACAACTGTTTTTCAAATGAATAACTATAATTTTTAATCCAAATCAATATCAAGCTTCCTGAAGTTACTATGACTATGAAATTTTAAAATTTGTTTGAAATGAAGTGACAAGTTCACATCTTATATGCTATATTTGAGTCATTAACGACAAATTGTGCAATCATAATCCATTGCATAAAAAAAGTAAAAAATAATGGGATACAGAAATAATACAACTTTAAACATTAATTACTTACACACACACAATTTATATTTAATTTTTTTTTAATTGCTTATTTTATAGTAACTAGAAAATTTAAAAAAAAATTATGACAATGAAATTTCCCCCAATAAACATTTAATTTTACTAACTTGTACAAACAACTATGCTTCTTTTTATAAATCTCACTTTCTTCATTAAAATGAAAGCCGTTAAATTGAAGAATCTTTTCGATTTGCTCCTGATGTGAGTATTCCTAGAAAAATATAAAACATTAATATTACTGAAAACAATAAATACATTTAAAACTTTAATTGTTGCATCAATTAATGTTTCTAGGAATCTTGACTTTCAAATATAAGTTTTGTTTATTACAAAATAATTATATTACTTTGTATGACTGATATAAATAAAGGTGAATCACAAATTAATTATGAATCTATGAATACCATAGAATAATTCACTTGAATAAAAAGCAAATTATACTTCAATAGAAATTTAGCTTCAATCTGGTCATTAAGAATGAAATATTTTAAACACAGAAGAAAATTAGAATTTATATTTTAAAATTAAAAGAAGCTTTATAATAGACTTACATTACATTATCAAAATTTATCCCAGAATTATATAAATTCATGTAAATTTTAATATACAATATTTTTTTTCATAAAATATACACTCTATTTTTTAAATAAATGTTTCCAGTTCTTTAATAATTCTATAATCTTCAGATATTTGAGTAGGTTTTCTTTTGCATAATTTATAATAGATCTGTTCTGTTGGATATTTTTGCTATATTGTTTGTCACTAACACTCAAATTATATATTATATTAAATATTTTTGTGAATTTATAAAATGTAAATTCTTATTCATCATTAATGTTAAATCACATTTATTTTATGTATATCATTCAAATGTAAATCATTACTTTTTTATTTTCATTCAATTATTTAAATATTATATTTAAATTTTTATATATCCAGAATTAAAATAAAATAAATATCAAAATTAGGAACTTAAAATTACTAGCAAAACACAATATTTTTCACAATCTATATTCCTTTATTCGTGAATGAAGATTGTACAGAAGCGTAAAGATTCAAACAAATTCTACCCTAATTTATTTTCAATATATCATATTTTCTTTTTATATAGATTAATGTTCTAATAAACATAATTAAAATAAATTAAAATAAATATACATATATCATTAAAATAAATATACATATATCAGTTTTAAACAAAAAAAAAAGTTATTGAGACATTTCAAATTAAAACTACTCAACAAAAATTACCATTACTATCAAATTATATCTTAAAAATAAATTTAAAAATGAAATAATTTATACAATTTCTATTTTACATAAATATAAATTATGATTGGAAGAAACAATATTATAATATAATATTAAAAAACTCATAAACAAAAATAATGAAATATTTAAATGCTTACAGCTCCATAATTTCCAAATAAAATATAATGAAGAGCTTTGATGCTATTATCAGGAAACTCTAATAACTGAGACGCTACTGAAATATAAAAAAAAATTAACAATTTTTAATTCTATTAATTTAAAATTCAAATACGTTATAATAATAAATTTTTACAGCTAAATGCAAAACTGAAAATATTTGGTTGCATCAATGCAAAACAATTTTCACAAATTCAAATAAGGATTACAAAGGCAAGTTTTATTATTATTATTTAATGTTGAAATTTTTATAAAATAATGTTATGGTCTAATCATCAATAATAATTTTACTGTTAACAATCTAATTATATCTTGAGAGAAGCAACACTTATTAGAGATATAAAATTATATTATGTGTGTATTCATATCTACAACAATGACTACACAATAAAAATCATTCACAGATGCCATTTTTTAAAATTATTTTTACTAGAAAATTAAAGTGAAAGTGTACTAAGCAGTATGCCACAATTCGAAAGTGCCATGCTGTTTAGTTAAATGAAAATGAAACATGTTTGGCAATATTTACAAGAATAATAACTTAATAAAATATTTATAGTCCCTTTAACCCAGAATTAACTCTTAAATCTTATCAATTGGATTTTTCTTAAATGGTATTACTGTATTATAAAATCTATGAAATGATTGGAAGATAAACTTCTACATTCTAATTCATTCTAATTATATAAGGAAGAGTTATCTTATGAGAAATATGTTATTAGAATATTTAGATTTCAAAACAATAAAAAAACTCTTGTTTTTCTTTCAAATTTACATAACCAAAGTTTTAATAAGATAAAATTTAATTATTTGTAACATTTTATCAACTAAAACCTATTTGAAAACTTTAAATTTTTAATAAATTATTGCAATAATATTGAAGGATAATTTACATAAAACATCTAAAAATATTGAAAAAAACTTTTAAAACTTCTAAAGAATTTAAAATTGGAGCTATAATGCATAAATAGTTATCATAATGGTTAATTTTCAGTTTCCTATTTTTTAATAAGCTTATAAAAAAGAAAATGCTGCAAATCATACATAATATTATTAAATATATTTTTAGTAATTTCACATTTTATATTTACAGATTGGTTTAAATCTAAATTTTCAAGAAAAATATTGACCATTTGTATCATTCAATTCATGGGTCACTGAATTGTAAAACAATTTAAGATGAATATATATATAATGTTAAAAAAATTCTTGTGCTGCAATATAAGAATATTCTATATTGTATATTCTATTAATTCTTGTTATGCCCTAATGATTTTTTTAAATAAATAATCAGGATTGATGAGGTTTAAACCTCTTGATGCTTTAAGCCTCTTGTCACATGCAATAAATGTTGTTATATTTCCTTAAGTTGCTGTAATAAAAGTTACTGTCTGATTACATAAGATTATTGTATTATTATAATTTCAAGATATTGATAGATTTTTAAAAAGAATTTTTAAAAATAGAAAATTAAAAAGACATAAAGAGTATTGTAAATAATATCTAGTTAAAAGAAAATTTTAAAATTCAGACCACAAAATTCTGTGTGTTATTATGAACTTACATAGATCCTAAACATTATTATTAAAAAAAAGTGATAACACAACCACATTTTATATATATAAAGACAAAACAAATGATGTATAAAAATTCTTAATAATATCTAAGAAAATTAAACTATATTTAATGCTATTATGCACAATAAGTAAGAACTAAAATTTAAATTGTTTTGCCTACTAAATAAGAAAACCATTCTCTAAGGGCATTTACTTTAAGATTTTTATAAATTAATTTACACAAGATAATATTTTATGACACTTTTCCTTACAGTAAAAGAGCACTTTATAATACACATATAAATTATCAACATCTGAATTAAGAAAAACAGTGCTCATATTTATTTTCATTTATTGCTTCATAATTCATTCTACTTTCCAAACAGAACATGCAATAAACAAAATTGCAGTGAATTTTAGTTTTTCTTGCTTACTTCTTATTTGCTAACATGATGAAAAATATTTTTACTGATAATTTAAAAATATTTGCATACCCTAACATTAGGGATAGGAAGACTTCTGGGTCATGAGTTACTTTTAATATTTTATTTGTTCCATGATCACCTTAAATGATGATCAGGTATTATAAACAATATTTTTAGATATCGGGGTCGTTCATAACGTATTCTTTTGTATATAATCCACTGATTATATGTTAAAAAAGTTCCAAATTTTGTTGTGCGTGTTATATGCCGCTGCAGATAATCTGACAAAAAAAATTTTTTTCATCTGAAAAGTTTACAATAAAGTTTTGAAAAAAAAAACACTGTTTATATTTCATAAAACAACACAATAACAGATGGCACCAATATTCAGTTGACTTATTTTAACTATAATCAGCATTGTCCAGTTACGTTCAAGAATGAATTCAATTCTTCTGAAAGGTTATTAAAGTTACAATTCGTTAACATCATTTTGCATTCTGTTTTGACATGATCTGTTTCGCTCTGAAAACATTCAAATTAATACACTGTCAAAGGGAAGTGCAAATTATTAATTTACAGAGTAAATTTCAAATTGAAAGCTATATTGAAGGCAAATGAAAAAAATTTTGACAAACGTGTAATGTAAGGTGAAAATTAAAACCTGCATGGTACAAAAAACAAAATGCATTTCATACACAGTAATCCATTACTTTCATTTAACTATTAACAAAACAAATATAGTTTATTTTAAAAATATTTCTAAACCTTGTTTTGAAAGTTATTAAAACTTAAAAATCGATTAAGTTTTAGTAGTATCTTCTCGGACATTGATTGATATCGAGCTTTCGTCTCAGTTAATCACACTTTGTGTTGAGGTAGATTCAAACAGATCTTTATAAATGTTCTTTTTTTCAGTAGAATTTATTATATTTTTAATAATAATGAATGTATTTTTTATTTTATTTGGCATCAAATTATCAGTATAAATTTTAGACTATTCAAATTAAAATTCAGACTATTTAAAAATTGCTGCAGATTATACACCGCTGCTGATAATGTGACACTTTTTTCTTTTACTTGAATAAAGGGGCTTGCAGACAATACACCGCTGTGGATTATATACAGAAAGATATGGTAATTAACACGGGCAATCAGCCCAAAATTTCTTGGCAGTCTCCTTAATTTGAAGTCCTGCCGTATATATAAGTCAAATATATGTCTTCCACTAAAAACTAAGTCTATATTGTTAGAATAATACAAAAGAGCATGTTAGCCTAACACAAGATCAAATAAAACAACCAACTAATAATATAGGGTTGAAACAAAAGTTTTTCACCACTGCTAATATTTTCAATACAAGAAGTTTATATAGGAGTGTTAATTTATATTTTGTCAGAAAGTTTTTGGTATTTGAAATTAAAAAAAAAAAAACTTTAGAATATTGTGTTGTGAAATCTGTAAAAACATATTAATATTATAAAGCACAAAGTGTCTGTAATGGAATTATTGTGCAATCAGATTAGAGCCATCATTTATTTTCAGTTCTATTACAAAAAGTCAGCTACAGGATGTCACCAAATTACAGCTACAGCTTCAGGTACTAGTGTTGTATCATAAATCTGCAAAGATTTGGTAGAGAAAGTACAAAAACAAGGACTATGGGATTCAAGAAGTAAAGCATTCTAGCCATCCCACTGATATTGATGAGGCCCATCTGCAAGAACTTGTAAAAGAAAATCAGTATTCAATCACTTGAGAATAAGCTATGGAATTGGCAATTAGAGCTATATTTATTAGTAGCATTATGCATCACATAAACTTGATATACAAAAAAACATGTATTTTTTCTGGTAGGATTTTGTCATAATATCCACAAAAAATAACTGAAAGTACCTATGTAAAACTATTGACCATATGGTCAATAACAGCAAGACACTAGTCCACGTTGACACTATTAACATCCAAACATCAAAGTTTCACACAGTGCAAGATGGTACTGTTTCAACATGGTAATGCAACAACACATGTGCCTGCAGTGACAAGTCGGAAGTTAAATGGGATCTTTTGCCATACTAATCGTGCAACCCCAAAATTGCTCCACCAGACTTCTATCTTTTTCACATATGCAGTTACATCTTATTAGTGCTATCTCTGATTTTGATTTCTTTTTTGGACTCACAGCAACCAAGTTTTCTGGATTGAAGGTTTTGAAAAATTACCAAAATATTGCTAGAAAGTCAAAGATTTGGATGGTAATTACTACCTGCACTAAACATATTTTAACATTTTTTTTCTCTAATTTTATTAAAACATTTTTTGGTAAAAAACTTTTGTTAAAATCTGATAGATTATTACAACAATTGATGCAGTATAAATACAGTGATTTTACTTTCTATTATTATTAATGAATTCTTATCTTTTTGTGAAATATGCATTATTTTTATGAATAGAATTTTTTATTGATCCTAATAAAAACACAATTTCTTAGACATATATTCAAGATAAAAGCTTTATAAACTTCACAATTTTTTGTAAACTATGTTAAGTTGAAGTTGTGTTTATAAACTACACTATATATTTCAGGTATATTTATGTATTTACTTAAAGATTTTATTTATTATAAAATTAGACAGTAAGAAAGATGATAAAAGTTTAAAAATGAAATATGCATGAACATTTTTAAAATAAAAATATGTAGAATATATACAAGTATTCAAGTGAATTTAATCGTTACACTAATTTTAATTTTCATACAATGATTAAGATTATTATAAAATTATTACAAATTAAGTACCTAAAAACAACAGTTTTATAAGCTAAGTCTGGTCATTTTTTTTATTTAAAATTAAAAATTTCTTTAATATCAAGTATTAGATAAATTTAATCTTTATTAGTTCAAAATACAGCATGTATTGTTATTGCATATAGAATTATGGGGTGAGCAAATATAATCAACATTTGAAACTTAATTTTAAAATGATTGTAAATAGCTAAAGTCACAGTACTACATTTGGAAATAAATGTGAATTATGTCATCCCATTCAAAATATAGCAATATTATTGTAATAAATAATTATGATGAGTATTTTGATGTGTTAATTGCACTTAACATTCCTAATATATCATTTTCAGTTAAAGACACAATGAACATCCAATTCTGCGCCATATAATCGTAAATTTTTGTTCACCAGGACTTTTGTTTATCATTCATTTATTCATTTGGAAAATATACTCAAAACAGCTTGTAAAACAGCCAACAAATAGAGATCCTAGTTTAGAGTCTTTAAATTATCTAATTTATTTTGTTAAAATAAATTAGATTAGCAGCCTTTTCCTTGACACAGACAAGAAAAAAAAAGATGATGCTTTGTATCCACAGAAGTTTTGCATCATTCTCAATGGATTACATGCCTGCAATGTCTCTAAGCCATCATACAAACGAAGTAATGATTTAGCTCTTCAGAGTGCACATTATATATTCAGTGTGTATATCACGTCATGTTAACAATTAGATATCAATGTGGAATTAAGTTGTTTAAATTTTACTAAAAAAGAAATGTCAAATTTTTTAAGAGGGAATTATCATTTTTTTCTTTAAGTTTAATTAATGGAAGCTCTTTAATAAAACAACCAAAAACAAAAAATGATTAATTTTTTGACCAAACAATAAATTAAAAATGTATTACTTTATGATTTTTGCTCATTATGACATTAAATACTGATTTTCTTTTAAAGACAATTGTCCTATTAATTGAAGAATGGTTAAGACAGCTATCATACTAACTGAAATATTCATTACAAAACTGAATTTCATTTCTTCTTTAAAAAGATAAGTTTCAAACATGAAACATAAAGAGAAGTTTAAAAAATATTTTTAAAAAAATTTTTCGTAAAATATTATTTTCTTAGTGTCAAATATTTTATTGAAATTACAAATTTTAATAAGCAATAAACATTGTTTTCAATTAATAAAAATAGAATTAAGAAATATAAGAATTAAAATTGATTTACAGAAAAACAGTGATTACTTATAAGAATTGTATAACTTACTACAATCAATATCCTTAAGCTTCTTTCCATTTCCTGAAAAAAAATTAATTTTTATATCTTTAATATTTAAAAAAATTATATACATTACTTTTCATTCTAAAAGAATATTATAATGTTAAATTAGAACTTTTACATGCTTCAAAGCGCTGCACATATTTTTTTAAAATTGTTAAATAATTTTGAAAATAAAATATTTAAGTGGAAAAATTATTAACTCTCATAAATATTTCGCATCACATAGTAAATTTATATTAACTGTAATTAATTATTAAAATCAAAAACAAAGATAAAAATTTGTGTATGTGTATTTTGATAGTGTCAAACTGATATGCTTCATGTATTTCCACTCTCATATACATAAATGGGAAATGTTTTTCTAATTACTCGATTATTTATTAAACTATTTAAGATACAGATTTATTATAGGATTTTTATTGTTCACATGTACAACCCTTCATTTAAAAATAACTCAAACTTATTTTAATTGTGAAATAAATATATACTGTATTGCTTGATACCTCTGCTAGATAAGTTCTTTTTTCAATCTCCTTAAACCAGTTTTATAATTCTCTTATCTACCCTGATAAAAAATTTTAAAAATTATATATTTTTTATTTTGCATTTATAGGAATTGCTAGCAATTGTACAGCTATTTGAATTTTCAATTAGATGGATATTACATCTTTTATGGAAATCTAGACAAAATTCTTCAAATAAATTCCAAATTTTAACTAAACATAAGGAAAAAATATGCTGTGCATTCAACTTATTATTTAATGAACTTAAGCTTTGTGGCAACAAATATTATTGCAATCTAATAAGCAAAAGCCAGATTTCTACAAATTTTTCAGATTGAATTAATTGGTTTTTCAAAGCTACCAGTGACAATTGTAGATAAAAGTCATTTCTTTTTATAACTAGATTCAGATGGTGAAAAACATAATGAAAAGTATAATTTTAATTATTTTTTTAAAAATTGATTTTAATATGATCTCTTCAAAAACCTGAGATTTGGATCTACATTAAAAATTAGAATCATTCATATCATTTAAAAAAATTCCTTTAATTTATGATTTATAAGCTTTAATATAATCAGCATTTCTTGGCAAATCAAATATAGAGAGCAAATTTTAATTTTTTTAAAAATAAAATAATTGATGTAAAAAGCACTTACTTAGAAAATGATTTTCTTTGCTGTTAATGTTACATGAATTCATACCCATATCTTTATCTTCTTTTGAACCAGATAATATTTTAATTTCTGAATTTTGAATTTCAATTTTACTTGAATTAGGTGGACCTTCATCAGAAGATAAGCTACTTCTATTTGATTGATCATCAGATACTTCATCATTTTCTTCAAATGAAGATGAATAATTTTCTTGGCTGGAAGGGCTAAACACTGGATATGTGAATTGGTTATAATGAGATTTCAGTATCTTCGTAGTAGAATCAAAAAAACATTTTCTTGATTCTAAAATTTTCTGATAGTCTTCATTGAGTTTAATGTCTTCTGATAGCATATTGCCACAGTTAGGTAACATCTGTACAATAACCTTTGAGTCACTTTCATTGTTATTATTTGAACTTGAGCTACTCTTTAACACTGATGATGTGGACGCATGACTACAATTTTTATCCAGAGATGAAAAAATATCTTTCGTTGGTGATTTATCAGATTCAAAATTTCTGACAGGAGATTGCTCACATGCCATAAAAGTTTTGTTTTTTGAAAAGTTATCATTAGAATTCATTTTATTTTTATATAAAAGTTTATCTTTAGCAGAAAGATAATCAGCTTTAGTTTGTGCGCATAATTTTTCTAAAAGGGCATCAACTTCTTCTGATCGTAAGCGCTTTCCTCCAGAAGTCATTATGAGTTATCTACATTATACTTTCATGATTTGAAACTTATAACATTAAGCTATAAGAAAAACCAGAAAGAGTAAAATAATTATGATTTTTCTAAGCTATATGCTATTGCAAACTCCAACGATAAACATAGAGTAAAATCCTGAAATTTAAGAAAATGTAATTAATTCTAGCAAACAAATTAAAAATATGCATTTATACTACTTTACCAAAACTTAAAACTTAGTGGTCATATTGTAAGTTCATTACTTTGTTTGACTTCTTCTATTAAAATCATTAACTCAGGCTTTAGCACAAAGAATTATAATTTATAATAAAGTTAAATGAAGCAAAAAAAAAAAAAAAAAAAAAAAAAAAAAAATTATATAGTCAGTGATAAATTTCATTTTTATTAAAATACATGTTTTTGTTCTATGTGAGATTTTTTTATTTTTTCATACCACTGACTTGAAACATCATTTTATATAATTTAATCAGATTTTCAAGTAAACCTAAAATAATACTAACCAAATAGTTACAATTACACACAACAAATATTAAATAAATAGCAAAACAAACATTATTTTCAAAGATGTTATTTATCATCAATATCTATGCTTAGTAGACTCAAATTTCATTTGAAATAAGAACAAAAACTTACGATGAAATAATTTCTAACAATAGCAAGTTTTTTTAAACATATCTAATATTTAATATATAGGATATTAAATAAATTATAGTGAATTAACAGTAGATGAATTAATGTATTATATATATATAATAGATTTAAATATACAATAATAATTTCATCCAATCTAATAAATAAAAATGATTTATTTTATATTTAATAGGATCAAAATTGACTTGTAACACAATTTCTGAATTACTCAGATAGTCTAATGACTTAAACTTGTTTATAAAGCAAGAAAATAAATTTAAAACAGCGATTCAGAATTGTAAATATCATTTCAGATTGCTTTTTAATGTATATTTAATGAAAATTCAAACAAAAAGACAATTTTTAAAATAATGCTAAAATTAATGTCTTAAAACAAAAAATAAAAAAAATCGCACATTTTATTTGCAAAAATAACTGAATATAAATGAATTTTAAATTCATTTTGTTAGTAATAGCACACACACAAAAAAGGTTTTTTAAATAAAAACTTAAAACAGATGTATAATGCAAGATTTCAAATTCTGAATTTTTTAGGGGATGAAAAAATGTTGCAAGATGATGTAATAAAAACCAGGTTGCTAGATACATAAGAAAATTTCCCAAAAAATATCTTTCATTGGTGATTTATCAGATTAAAAATTTCTGACAGGAGATTACTCACATGCCATAAAAGTTTTGCTTTTTGAAAAGTTATCATTAGAATTAATTTCATTCATATATAAGAGTTTATTTTTAGCACCAAGATAATCAGCTTTAGTTTGTGCACATAATTTTTCTAAAAGGGCATCAACTTCTGGTTATAAGCGCTTTCCACCAAAAGTCCTTGTGAGTTATCTACATTATACTCTCATGATTTGAAACCTATAACATTAAGTTATAAGAAAAACCAGAATGTAATATAATTATGATTTTCCTAAGCAATATGCTACTGTAAACACCTACGATAAACATGGAGTAAAATCCTGAAAGATAATGTAATAAAAGATTATGTAATTCAAATTCTGAATTTCTTAGGCGATGATAAATGTTGCAAGATGATATAATAAAAACCAGGTTGCTAGATGCATAAGAAAATCTGCCAAAAAATCACCAAACATAGAATTTGACATCCTAGATTATACAGCATCTGTGCCATATATCTATCTATATATTGGATATTAAAATAGCATTGCAATAAAATTGTTTACCTGATTCTAGATAAAAATTTCATTTCATTGGCACATTTTATTCAAATACCAGAATCTTATATCTATGAAAATACTCAATCACATTTTGTTCTATAGTAGGTATATTATAAACAATTTAGAAGCTTAATTAATGCAATCAAATACTTTTATATTAAAACTTTTTAAATTTATTCAATTGCAGTATGCCTTTACACAAAGAAGATTTAATAAAAAGGATTTAAACTATTCTGTATCAAATGTAAATATTTGTTGTTGTCTTGTGCCAGCTAAGCTAGCATCATGGGATGCGTATCTCCACTTTTCCAAAAGAACTGAAATTTGATGTTTAGTCCAGCTTCCTCAGTATACACATGCCATAGGAACCGGTTTATAGGGTAGGCAACTATTCACAACCCATTCATACAAGGAAAGGACAAAGACAGGATAGACAGAGAGAGAAAGTATATCCATGCCTGAACTGGGATTCGAACCCAGGACCACCCTATCTGCGGTCAGGCACTCTGACAAATAGACAGGGTGGGTGGTAATGTAAATATTTTTATACATAATATGTAACAGTTTATAATTTTTATAGAAATATAAAGAACAGTAAGATAAGAACATTTCTGCTAATTTATTATAATATTAAAGCAAAGCAATGAAGATTAATCTTCTATAAAAAAAAGTTTTGTTTCAACTGAATTACAATATTTGCATGTTTTTTTTTTTTTTCTTAAATTTTAAAAAATATACAGTGATGACTACTTTACCAAGTTTTGAATTAGTTCACTTAACATTTATTACAACAGTTTTTATCAGAATCTGTACATAAGAAGCTATTCAAAGTAACAGGTTATAAGAGTATTCTAACCATGTAATATTTAAACACAATATAAATGAATTTTAATGAAAGCATACAATATAATTTTAAATAAAACTATAATACTCATTCATTATAATAAAATAAAAAGGACAATTTTATTTTAAGCAGTAAAGAAAATGAAAGATATAATACTTACGAATTTTTACATTAATTTAAACTTTGTAATTTAAGTTGCTCAATGTTTTACTTTCTTATATGAAAAATGTATTTTGAAAATTAATTTTGATTTTATGAAACTGATAGATTCCAAGTGGAGCTCCAAATATCACAATTTGTAAACATAATACAATTATTGCCAAAATATAATTTTGTTAGGAGTAATTATGAAAACTGTTATATAAATGGATAATTCAGAATCAGTGTTGATAAATAAATTTACTAATAAAAGTATAATCAATTATTATACTTGATTTAAAAACTATTGTCTGTCAAATTGTTGGATGTTATTTATCTAACAATAAAATAACATAGAAATACTATGCGTCACTCAGACAACAATCATAAGCAATTCAAAATATAAAATCAAATATAGAGAAATAAAAAGTCAAAATATTTAAGGCAAAAATATGAGAATATTATCTACTTCAAATTTGAAATTTAAATGATAAATAAAAGCTATACTACAACTTATATTTTAATAACGCGTAAATATATTTACAGCTTAAACAAATAGCATGATACAAAGAGTTAAAAAAAAAACCAGTTAAAATAAACGAGCTTTAAAATTAAAATTAATAATGTATACTTGATTCTAAAAATAATTTTGAAATCAAAGTAAGCAATTTCAGAATACAAAACAAATTCTGCGTTTGTTTACAGTCCAAGACACTATGATTGGCTATTAATCCAACACAATCAGACTGAAGCCACACAATTTTTTAGATTTTATTGATTTTTTTTCCCCTTCTTAAAAGGAATATCTGTTGACTAATTATTGCAATGAATCTTAATTGTACTGCATGCGCTCTAAAATTTGACATAACACTACGTGCTTCTTGGAAAAAATATTTTTCTAATCTATTTCGTAAGGAATAGGTCCTCATTGTCTTATTATCTGAACTTGCTGTAATGATGCATGTTGTTTCGAACAGGCTCATATAATAAATGCTTTAAAAAAGTTAGAAATAGCTTTATTATTATCTCAGCTTTCTTCTGTATCGAATGAAGCTCTGTCGAAAACTGATAAACACATTACCATCAACATAAATGATAAAATCTGTGTTCCATTAGTGATATACCAACATGCTTCCTTTGTACCTTTGTTAGAAGAGATGTACTATTCTCGGGAATTTTGAACCACGGGAATTTAATTGGCAATTTTGGAAATAAACCAGGAATTCTCAGTAATATTGCGAAGTTTGAGAGAAGGAATTCAACCAATCATCTTTCATGTATTGTTTTGCTATAAATAAACTGCTGGCCACCGTAAATGCAACACCCTGAAGGAAGCATGCAAATAACATGCATTAGGTGAAATATGCAAATGATTAGAATTTCACCACATATGCTTATCACGCGTGCATGTGGTGTCACTTCAAAACACTATTGAAAGCTTGGAGATATTGACGATTAAAGGCTCGGTAATAGTGTTTTTCTTGAGTTTCTTCAAAATAAATGATGAATTGTGCCTCAAAGAAAACAGGTATCATATTTTGATCAAGTATCCAAGTTCGTCAAAAAGAAAGTCGATTACCAAAGTGAATTATCTACCAAGATTGTGGATTATCTTTCAGGGAAATCCTGTTGGACGAAACCAAACAACTGTAATGCAGATATGTGATCGTTGGATCCAGAAGGCTACGACGGACCGACGGGTTGATCGCACCAACATCCGTCACCGCTTCACTTGATGACGGGCAAATTATGTGCCTGGCAGTGACAGATCATTAAACCACAACACGAATCATATTACAGCACATTCAGTCTGTAAAGCATTATTCAGTGTCTGAGCGTACCATTCGACTCCATTTACAACAGAGGGGTCTGTCTGCAAGACGTCCATTGCTTTGTTTACCCTTGATGCAGAACCACAGACGTCTCCATCGCCAATGGTGTGTTGAAAGAAAAATGTAGACGGCAGAATGGAATGGAATTGTCATTACTGGTAAGTCATGCTTCTGCCTGCAATACCTCGATGGTCACATTCGAGTCTGAGATAGCGTGGACAGAGGATACTGAACAGCTGCATTATGCACCGCTAAACTGGTCTTGCACCGAGTATTAATTATGTATTAGGGTGCTGTTGGATATCACTCACGCACTCCGCTAATACACATTGCCGGTACTTTAAACAGCGCTGTATCTCCGAGGTTTTAAGGCCCGCATCCCTTCTTTATCTTCAATAGCACACAGTCATATTTCAACAGGATAATACGTGACCACATATGGCACGCTTTGACCAAGGGTTTTTCGTCAATAGCCAGATTCCCTGGCCTGCTCACTCTCCGGATCCTTCAATGATGGAAAACATGTTCTTCATGGTTGCTCAGGGATTGACCCAGAATACATCCCAAGCTGCCATGCCAGATCAAATTTGGCAACGTATCAAAACTGTTTGGCCTGCTGTTCCTCAAGAACACATCTAAAGTATCTTTGAATCAATGTCGAGGCGTGTGGCAGCGGTGATTTCCAATAATGGTTGCTATTTTGTCTACTGATTTTGGCAGTAATCACACATCACAGAAGTCTATAAATTTAATCATTTCATACTTGGTGAACATGTTATCTACAAAATAAATTTTGTTATGATATCTCTTGTCTTTCTTGGAGTTGCAATTTAGGTGACCAACAGCGTAAATGAAGAGTTTTGTACGAAGAAAACAGAAATGCTTGATAATAAATAATAAAAATAATGGATTAATATTTAATAAAAATATCAAGATATATTTTTCGGGGTTGTGTGAATAAATATTAACATTTCTATGTTATTATCGTTATAAATTCCTGAATTGATACAGAGAAAGAAAGAAAAAATATTTTCTCAACATTAATTTTGAAGTTTAGTCGCAAAATTATATTTTCATTTCCTGGAAAACTTTCTGTTACCGTAATTAGTAAGAGAAATCATAAAATAAGTGGACTTTTATATATTTTCAAAAATATCTGATGAATTAAAAAAAAAACTTCAAAATATTCTAAATTAGCTGAAGGAGAACTTGCAAGGGAACTCCCAAGGAAATAAACCAGATTCATTTCCGAGCATAAACCCGGTTTCACCCCCCGTCTTTACAACACTACGTGTACCTAGCCCTGATTTGGGCTCTACTAAATATATGGAAGCAGTCTGGTGGAGACTTCATGATGTTGAAGTAATTACCAAACAGAAGAACCCTAAAACTCTGTTTGCCACCCCCAAAGGTATCATTTCACTGGAAGTACATTGCGACCAACCCAGTTTTAATGTGCCCTTGTCATCTTTAGTGAACACTGTATATTTTCGGTTCAACAGAGATTCACTATCTTCCGATAACGAAAACGACCCCCTAGCCAGTCAGGCCACCACGGCCTCCATTTGTTAGTGTTAAGTCTGTATTTATTTTTGATGATCTGCTTACTGACTAAGATCGCCTTGGTATTTGAAAATATTTACCTGGTGTTCTTACTAGCGCATTTTCAATATTCAAACTATTAAGAAGGGCAGATTAATGTTTTCGAAGATAATGATTTTCTGACAGAGAGATGTTCATCCCAAAATTCCCTTAGCAGTACTTTTTTTATTTATTTAATACAAGTTTAAAAGTTCATTTAGAAAGGTCCTGATCAGGTCTGAGAGCAGTATTCTAACAAATCTTTTACAGTTGGAAGTAAGATGTACAGCGAGAAGAAAAAATTGTGGACTACCGTATGAGATGAATAGACTACATATTTATGAATGAATTAGTTTAAAAATGTAACATGATTGAACACCATATTTTTACGTAAAAACATTTTTAAATACTAATAAATTTAAAGACTCTATTTCAAAAATGCGGGACAAAAACTATAATTTCCATCCAATTCTATGCTGGTTTCAGGAAAGAAACTTTATTTTTCTTAGGAGTTCACAGAATAATTCCTTAAATAGTAAAATACCAATTTATATCGCCTTTATATGTTTGAAGAGTACGATAAACAATAAACTTACTAAGACAGATGTCGAATTTCCAATATGAATAATGTCTCAATATTTTAAATGGATTCAAATTGTTTAGGATTTACATAAAAGCACTAAAAAATATTTAGTGCTTCTATGAAAATCCTACATATAAATATAACAGAAACAAAATTAATGTGAGACACACTACTAAGCTCTTTGGAACTCCTCTTTCGGAGAAAAAATTTAAGAATTAATAGAATTTCAGTTTCATATTAGTTATCTATCTTGTAGAAAGTTTTGTATTCACCTCGTAATATTGTTATTGATCCCACATTTAAGCATTTAATAACTAAACCATAAATGTATGCTTAATCGTAAGCGGGTCAAATATTTAACGAAAATGCAATATGCTCCATTTCTCTTTTTGCTAACACAATATCTCTGAGGACAATTTGAAGAGTTATTTATAGTCACGAAAAAGAAAGAAATCTTAGGCCTGGAAATCTCAAATTTTTGATATTTGGAAGGAAGGGATAATTCTACTTATCAAAAATTCATTTTCAGATTTTTTTTCTGTTACAGATGTTATTGAGCTAAAGCAGTAAAATGATATGCTTAAGTATTCGAGATCTAAGAATAAGTAAGACAGTGGGTATTATTTAACTAGAAAGAATTCATCATGAAAAGAAAATATATTATGTAATTTGAGCAATTTCAGGCAGGAAGTCTGCTTGGGAGATTTAAATATTTTCGTTGGGAAACTGATTTCTTCTCTCGTTGGAAATTTTTGTAAAATAAATTGAACATATAGCTTTAAGTAGATATAGCTTTTATTAAGTTCATTGTTTCGATTACTACTATAACATAAAATTAATGGATGAAGAAAAGTGATGTCGTTAAATTTTGAAGGAAAATCATTACTTTGAACCTCAGCCACCCAAAACAGGACATAGAAGGTGAAACGGATATTGTTATTGACCAATATCCTTCCCTATATTGAGCCCTGGTGGAGTCTTCGTGATTTTGAAGCAAAGACAAGAAAAAGATTACAGATACTTGGCATGCGACACCCAGAGGTATCATTTCACTTGGAGGGCACTTTGACTACTAGATATTTAACGTGCTCCTAACGGTTTATTGAACACGAAGGATTTTTCGTTGAGCAGGGATTCTAACTCACTAACTTCCGATACTGAGAACGACACCCAAACAGCCAATCCAAAGCGGCCATGTGTCGGGGATGCTATGGACTAGCTTCCTTATTGCGGATCCAACGTGATAAAGAACTAAAAGAATTTATTTTTGTAAATGAAAACTGAGCTCCAGTGGCTCCGTAGCTTCACACTGTTTAACTTTAATTGGAGAAAGCATAGTTTTCTATAATTAAATTAATAATAGTTTTTAGGACTTCAAATTTAGAAATACCCTCTGTAAGGATGACAGTGCAGAAATTCTCTATAATTTTGCTGATATTATAAAAAAGGGGGATTGAAATGTTTTAATGATCTTCTTAATACTAACCACTTAACAAAATCTATTCAAGAGGCCTTCCAGATCAGCAAGAATCAATTCACGTCCTCACTAACTTGAAGACGCAAAGCAAGATATCAAAACACTTAAGCGAGATAAAATAGAAGGTTCTAATCGCATACAAGTCAAATCTTTGAAACAAAGAGGTACTGAGTTAAACTGGGCATTGGATATTGTCATCTTATTAATCTGGGAAAATGAACTGTTACTTTTGGCTTGGACACGTGGCATTTTACGCTCGTTTTATAAAAAAGAAAATCTTACAATCTGTTTAAATTAACTCGGTATCTTCTTGTTGAATGTTAGACGATACAGCGTTTTATCGAATAAATTATTTGACAAACTTTCACCTGTTAAGAAAATAGATAAAGAATATCAATGTGTCTTTAGGAGGGAAAAATCTACCTGTGAACAAATCTTCAACTTGTGACAAATCTTCAAAAACTTGAATGAATTTTATATGGATATGGACTGCTTTTTTTAATTTTAAAGCCACTATGACCACATAGATCAATGAATGTTCTTAAAAGCTTTTAATAACCGGAAAGGGTTCCAGAAAATTTGATCAAATATATAAAATTGATCTGAAAGGAAACTTTTTTTTTCTATTTAAAGTTATCTGGAAATTTAATAGATTATTTGAAAAGTAAAAAAGGCATATACGGCAATGTGATGGCGTTTTCCTCCTCTTTTCAAGATGGCCTTCGAAGGTAATATTCGTGATTCTGATGTTAATACCAAAGTTACTAATTTTACTACGTTAATCCAGATCTTTGCCTATGCTGAAGATATCGTTTTGATTACTTGATCTAAAAAGGCATTTAGAGACTTTTACTGCTGTTGAGAGATAAGCAGCTAATCTAATCTGTGTTAATGAGAGCAAAATTAAATTCATTTCATTGATTAAAACGACAATCAACCCAATTTTTTGTAACTGAACATTACAAATTCGAGTATGTTGACAAATTTATATACCTTGGCTGAAATATGAATAACCAGGACAACTTGAATATTGAGATCAAGTGATGTACACTTGCTGGTAAGCGATGTTTCAATAGATTAAAACATTTTCTGCATATAAAATTAGTAAAAAAAATTATCCTTTATTTAAAATCCTTAGACCTATATAGTTGCATATGATTCTGTAACCTTAACCTTGACAAGACTGCAGAATAATCGGCTAGATATCTCTGAAAGAAAATTATTAAAAAAGATCAAATATACACGATATGTCCATGATATATGGTAAAAAAGATACAACAATGAGTTGTTTGGAATATTAAAGGGAGATTGATATAATTAAACATATTGAAATTCGAATAAAATTTGTTGGCCACATTTGTCATAGGAGTCCTTTAACCATGGCAAACAGGATCTTTAACTGCAAACTATTGGACATCATAGCAAAGACAAGGCTGAAATTAAGATGGGCAGATTGTGCTGATGAAGATTTTAAAATCTTGAGCGTTACCAACTGGAGTGTCCTAGTGAAGAATAGAACGGAATAGAAAACTCTTCTGTTGACAATTGTCTACAATGTGCTGGCGTATCTACAGAAGAAGTTCTATCAATATTTTGTAGTTTATTGAAATCATACACTGTAGTTATGGTTTAAGTGACGATATTTTATTTCATAAGAATAATTTTCCATCTCTTATGAAAAACAGTTTTATTGATTTACTTTTATTTGGAAATCTTCCTTTGTATTTAACTTGTTTAGTTCATAGTGTCATGTTTTGAAATAAGTTTCCCAGGCTTCACTTTCTGAAAATTGCATGTGTAATAGCTCCATTTAAAGATACAAAGAAAATGTATTCTTCATTCTTTAATTATCCTCGGAGAAATATAAGTATTTTCTAAGTTTGTTGTGTCAGAATTCATATAGAATTCAACTCCAAAATATTTTCATCATGGGAGTAGTTTGAAACAAAGCATGTTGTGTTTAAGATTTTTTAGATTTGCGCATCGTGAAGCTATTGAATTTCTCTGTATCTATGATCACATAACGAAACTTAAAGTTAATAATTGTTGACTGTTTATGTGATAAGTATTTAATATAAGAATTCTTTAATCAGATAAATAATACTCCAAACTTCAGCACTGTTTATAATTTAATTTTTACTCTAGTTTATTAACGATTCTGTAGTCTATATAGAAATAACTGGTTATATATCGTATACACATACGCGACTATGTAAAACATATGATGAACATTAGTTGTGCTATGGTATTTGTCATTACAATTATGGGATTAATAATTACGATTCCCACAAATGCTCGATTGGATTCAGATAAGAGCTCTGAGCTAGTATGCCAGACGAATTAATCTTAGCTACAATAAGCCATTACAAAATAGGTTTGTTACTATAATTTGAAGTTTGGTTCTAATGAAAGAAATAAGCATTAATATGATTGTATAATCACAATGTAAGAAAGATTGGATTATCTGAAATACAAAAGTTTCAGAAATGTCACAGTGTTCATAGTTTTATTACATAAGAAAACGAATCCCCCTTTATTCAAGAAAAACTATCTGAAATTAAAATCGACGCTATAAAATCATTTTACGCGTATCGTCGTACCGAGATCTCTATCAGAGTAAAAAAAAAAAAAAAAAAAAAAAAAAAAAAAAAAAAAATACAAGACTTCCTATGTTAAAAAAAGTCTATGAGCGGCATAATACACATAATAAATAAAATTAATATATCAATGGATGTAATCAGAAGCATATTAAAAATTATTTGATTTTGATAAGATTAATTTTTAGAGAGAGAGAGAGAGTGAGAGAGAGAGAGAGTGTGAGAGAGAGAGTGAGAGAGAGAGAGTGTGAGAGAGAGAGAGTGAGAGAGAGAGAGAGTGTGAGAGAGAGAGTGAGAGAGAGAGAGAGAGTGTGAGAGAGAGAGAGAGTTATCTCTACATAATTTTCATTAACGAAGTAACTGAATGCATTTCCAAACTTTCTAGATGTTATATAGCCAATGAAATGCTCCATATTTTATGTTTATGAATGATTTTACTAGCATGTCCTCTATCACGTTCTACCTGGAAATAATATATTCGAACAGACTAGAGCTTGCTTAAGAGTGTCTCAGATATTCTATATTTTATGTATATGAAAGTAATCTGCTGATGCTACAATGTTTTTACCCTCTTTTATGTCGATGAGATTTTTCAACAGCCCACATGCATTTTATGCATAAATTATCCAAAATGTGAGTTATGCGATTGATGCAAGTCCATAAATTTCAATTAACATGTGGTGGTGGTGTTGTACATTTATAAATTTTTATTTTATTTATGCAGTACAAGGGGTTGTTGAAAAATGTTTCGACTCTAAAAAAGCTTTCTGTATCACATTAAAATCCAGAAATATAAATTTAGAAATGTATTAAAAATTATACAAAATTCTATATAGTTTATACATAATCATCAAAAAAATTCACGTTATTTTTAAAAATTTATAATTGTTTATCAAAATTTATATATACATATGTATATATATATATATGTCATATAAACTTTAGAAAAATGCTCTATTTTTATAATAATATTTATTCTGCTAACTGTGCATCAAGGTTAAGTTTACATCATTTTTTTCGCATAGATTTATATAAAAATAGACATTTTTACTAAATATTGCATGTTGCATTTACAAATTTAAGGATTTTTGAAAATTCTAATATTATTTGCAATTTAAAAAAGAATCTATTTATGTAAAAATCTTTTTTATATCCAAATTTATTAACACTTGTATGTGAAGAGTAAACATGTTATCCACATAGCCTTAATGGATTGCAAAGCCACGTCATGGATCCAAAGTCAAGAAATATTTGTGCAGGAATAATTAGAAGATGTTTGCAGAATCATCATCAGTAAGCTCGGGCTGCAGAGCTGAGATTATCCTTGAAGCTACATCACAACTAAGAGCAACCTTAACGATGCACCTTGGCATAACGTTTTCTCCAATGAATCCTGGTAGAAGTGGATATGAGGTGCCATTAGATAGACGTTTCCGCCAGTTCTAGTTCTCTCAAAGTGCCATGACAGCATTTTGAGAGTAAAAGAGTTCATATTTACTGTTTAAGCCCATAGACCTTTTATTTAAGGCCTGATAAATGTTTAATTTCAGTAGTATGGCAGTGCGTTGTTAATCCATTTTATAATATCTTACTCAATACAGGAAATGTTCGGTTGTTGTAGTGGTTACCAAGCTTCTACGACATGGGTTCCGAAACTATTTTTTCTCGTGGACCACTTTCAAAGTTCTACTATTTTCGGTAGACACCCTGCTGCTGGATTTCTCTACTGTATTCCCAAAACTCTTAAAAAATACCACCCTAAATTGGGGGTGTTAAGAAAAAAAATAGCACATTTTCTTGTGTCCTATTTATTAAAATAATTCTTGTGGTTAAACGAAATTATAAGCATTTATTATCACAAACAATTCCCAAAAAATCAACAATGAACTCTGAAATGTAAATCAACAATAAAAGATGGTCATACTTTTAATGAGACGGCACACGGGCGGCACTTTGATAGTCTTGATATGTGGTGTACACTTGTAGTATTATCTATTGTTCTATTCAATTCTGTGTTTGAACTGGATCTCGAATATTTTTGAGTATCTACCTAGTGAATGACGCTACCTTCCTACGTTGATAGGTAAATCCAAGCCAAAAATTTTGTTCTTTATTATGAAAACTAGATAATTTTTCGTGGATCTCCACTTACAACTTGTGAACCCCTGTTTTCTTTTCACCTCTACATAGACCCCAGTGTGGTCTTCTATGAAACCCTGGGGGTCCATCTGGACCACTTTGTACAATCTATGTTCTACGATCACTTAGCGTGCACTAGGCAAGCAGCAAACCTGGTCACCGTCATTCGGATATTGTAGATGACTACTATCTGTCCACAAGCCATCCACGAAATGACATCAAGTATGACGAAATTGAGGCGGAGCTTTCCACCAAACGGAGTATTCAGCATGTTTAATTTTTTTCTTCCACAGCCGAGCGACAAGTGTATATTTACTTGATACGTGCTGTACATGGAATTCAAATTTTCTGAAGAAGTTGAAGAATTTATCCCTGAAGTTTTTAAAAGTAAGTTAAATTTAATTGGATTTGATTACTACTCCAATAAATTAAAAGTTTTAGAATATTTATTTATTAGATTATACATATTTCAAAAGGTAGCAGGTGCTTGTGGGACCCACATGATGATAATTATTTTAATAAAAAAAATCACCTATATAAAAATCTTAGTTGAATAATTAGTAATAATTTCGAAAAACAATTATATCTGGTAAGATTTTTAAAAACTATTTTCATTTTAATTAAATCTTCCTCAATTGAATTGCTTTTTAAAATTAGAAAAATATTTTAAGTTTTTAATAAAAACTAACTGAATATAATGCGTTTTTAATTTAAACAGCAATTAAAACACTGCAAAAATTTTAATTTTGTAAATATACTATTGTTATATTTATTAATTTTAAGACTGCATTAAATACATGATCTTTAATATGATAAATTTATTTGTATTTTTTATTTAAATATTATGATACATACTATGAATGAAATGAAATTATTTATTAAATTAGGATTTTTAATATAATTCAAATACATAAGTATTTGCAGTAAAATAAATTTTTATGAAATGATTTTATAATTTAGTTTATAAATATATAATTCATAGTTTAAGAATTCATTCCAAAGAAATATTGTTAACTTTATTTTAAGTAGGCTGCATGGGCAATTGAAATAAGCTTTATGTGTTATTTAAATTTTGTTCTCTCTCTTCCAAACATACCTCAGCAATAATATTTTCTGCTTATATTAAAATCAAAGCATTACATGCAATATTTCTAGGTGTTTTAGATATTTTTTTTCAATATGAAAATATTAACAAATATGCAATACAATAATAATGGAAGTCAAACTGTAGATGGCTTTCATTGGTCGATATTTTGAGTCACTTCATTAATGACGTGTTGTTTTGTGTAGAGCTCCTTAATTAACCAGGTCGAGGCATGAGATTTCCGCTGTCCAAATCTTGGCGACCGTAGTGTATCTCTATGGAGTTTTTTGCTAATTACCTTGACAAGTAAAAGAATATTTTGCTCTCTCAATCGTTGGACATAGGCCATAAGATTATTTTGTGAGTCATTAAATAATGAAAACGGCAATGTTTCAGTGGCGTAGCGACAGGGGGAGGCAAGGGGAGCTACTATGCCCAGGGCGCAGCTTACAAAGGGGCGCCAAATCATTTCAAAGCTAAACAAATTTTTTCAGAAAATTTCAGTCTTAGTTTTATTATCATATAAATTTTATTTGGAGAAATAAACTTTGCATTTTACAATTATTGTGTCATGTCCAGGGAAAAATAAAAAAAAGCCCCAGGGAGGAATCAGATTTGGAAAAGAGAAGAGATTGTTGATGAAAAATGTGGAAGAGCTGCAGGAGCTTGCCATAAATGAAACTCTTAATCTTATATTTCTTTATCAATAATAATTTTGCAAGGTTTAGTTCCTTTAAACATGCTTCGATTTTCATTTCTTGACTAGTTAGATTATCGATTTTCATTCTTTTAATCCTTCCCTTTTTAAGTTTCATACTTTGCTCAAAGTTTGTGATACTATTGTTTTGTACTAAAAATCTTGTAAATGTGTAAATAACGAAAATATCTTGATTTTTTTTTCATATAAAATTTTTAGAATATTAGATTGGTCAGTTCCATTTTAATGCATACGAAAGGTTTTCATTTTAGTATAAATATATTTACTAAATTATTTGCGTATATGGTAATTTTTGGATCTATTAACTTAGGGAGATTACAGAAGGGTAAGCTCACAAAAGACACCTATTTAATTATGTGAATATGCCAAGATTCATAGTGCCCTTTATGACTAAATTGTTATACTGGTTATCAAAGTCAAGTTATATAATAAAAAATATCAGAACAATAATATTTATAAAACAAATAAGTTTGTATTACTCAATATAAAAAAAAATGTTCAATGAATATTATTTTTTGGACCCTTCTGGAAGTTATAATTATTCAAAACTTAAAAGTTTTTTTGTCGAAATTTCAGTATTTTGAAATATATATATATATATATATATATATATATATATATATATATATATATATATATATATATATATATATATATATATATATATTATTTGATGTGTTATTTTTAAGTTCTCATAACAGATTAAATCATTTTATTTAACAAACTGCACTTCACTAATATTTTTGATATCTTTTTATGATAAAAATGTGAAAATTTAATCTTATTCTGATTATAATAACTTAATAAATAATTATGCTGAAAAAAAAGAAAATTTCATATAACTAAAATATTAATGGAAACTTGTAAGAATTTATAAATGTACTTATAATAACAGAAAAGTCAGATTTTATTTAAGTTATCAAGAAGCAATATAGAAAGATTACAGTTTCAGTAGTTATTGAGACTTAGTGAAATTGTATTATTCATTGCCCCAAAATAAAAATAAAACCATAGTATATTTTTTTATCTCAGGCTTTTACTATTGTAGCCATTCAGTCTAGTGTCCCGTTACACTCGTGAGAAAATTCCTGCTGAAACGTGTTTCATATTAGCGGTTCCCTTAGCCAAAAATATTGTGTCCGGCACCAGACTGACCTTCAAAGAAAGGGAGAAAAATTTTCATAAAATAGCACTGCAGTATACCGCCTAGGGAATTATCTTCCTGGAATAGAAATGGAGGGAATCGAGAACTAATTACCTCCAAATTCTAGGAAAACACGTAAACTTTCCTTCCTTTTTATTGTTTACACGGTTAGTATTTCGTTTCTTCCAAAACATGGCTTCATCGAAAACAAAAATGTAAGCTTTTGAAAATCTAGAGTTTTGACATTCAAAATATTATTGCCATAAGTTATATTTTCTGTCAACTATGTATTCTTTCAATATGAATATTTATTTCATATTTTTACTGGTATAAAATTGGTACTAATTTTGTTGATTGAGTTGAGTTGAGTTTTGAAAATTTAATGTTAAATTACTTATTAGCTCAAACTATTAATTTAAAAGTGCTTTGTATAATCTTTAAATGTTTTTGTTTGGGGAAATAATTTTTATTTGACTCGTAATTTTGTTGGCTTTACATTTGCACCTTATATTGAAATATTCTTTTTTCAAATGGTAGAAATTAAAAATCTATGAATGCTTTTTCCTCTTTAAAAGTTTTTTTTCTTCTTTTCTGTATGTTTAAACATACAGAAAAGAAATGTGATAACTAATTGAGAAAATTTCTTTAAATAAAATGTGATATAACAATTAAAAAATATTTTTTATCTCAGCACTTTTAATTCTTGATAATATTTTGAATCAATGAAAAACTTGAAATAACAATATACATTGCATCAGGTTGGAGAAAACAATTATTTTTAATAATATAATATGTATTGTTTCATTGAAAATTTCTGATTATATTAGATATACACAATTTTACTTTAACTTATATGTGTTTTGGTTTTTAATTTAAGAAATTTACAACATATTTTTGTTGTCTGTTTTAACGTTCCGTTGCTTATCAGATATTTGCATTGATAGTGCTATGGAACCCATGAACTGTTAAACCGAAGGCAAGAGCGCTAAGCATTCGGCTTCCAGCTCGGCCTCTCCTTCCTGATACAATTCACGCTTTATTTTCAAGCCATTGATTTCTATTGATACTTATGACACTTTGATAAGCAAACTCACTAGTTGACGGCTATGTGAAATAGTCAGAAGGGTGCATTTTTCGTTCAGCCAGAGAACCATGAAGATGAAATAACGACTTTAATCTAACCTCTACCGACAGATGGCAACACCAGAGGATCCACTTTCTCAATTTTGACATTGATCTGGAGAAGAGGAGGGAATCAATTCCAGTCCATTACACCAATGGTTACTGCTCAACGATCGACCACAGGACTTTCGATTCCACAAGCGAGTATATCGCATGTACTAGGTGGGTCATTGACGACATTTGAAATTGAACTCAGCCCTTCTGGATGGAAAGCCGATGCTCTAACTACTAGGCTATCACGGCCCTGTTTTATTGATTCTAAATGTTTCATATTAGATTAATATTGATTCACTGCTTAAAAATAAAATGTTCACAAGAATTGCCTCTCATTTTCTCGAGATTATTAGAGTAACAGAGACACACCAGCTCTTTGTAGAAAGGGACTTCTTACAACTGCTTGATGAATTGAAGCAATATAATCTTTTCGGTTAGGAAATGCCATATTTTTTTAACAACGATCAGCTTCTTTTTTTTCTGAGGCACACAATCTATGCCATTATTTGATATTTAAAAAAATACTTTTTCAATTCGGTCTGCATTACATGCATAGCCTATTTTTTGCTTCATTATTTCGATTTAATTACTAAAATGTTTACAACAAGAAAATAAATAAATAAACTCCAAAAATTATAATTCTTAAGTTTGGCTGTTTAGTATCAAAATATTTGTATCATGACATTTTATTTTGATATCGATCTTCTCTTCAACAAAATTTAAAAAAAGGATTTTAATTTTTTTGCCAACCACAAAATAGCATGCCATTTTTTCTAAATTTAGAGTTTTTAAATATGTAAAATAATAAAATCTTTCAAACTGCAAACATCATTTTTCATGTGCACGATTGAGCAATTGTTTTTAGCATCTTTACTCTCTTTTCAATGTATGTTGAACAAGGCAAAGTATTTTAACGCAATTGATTTAAAATACTTTGCCATGTTCAATATCTTTAATATACACTGCTGACCACCCAAATTGCAACACCAAGAATGACAAGAGATATCACAACAAAATTAATTTTGCAAATATGTTGACCAATTATCAAATGATTAAATTTATAGATTTCTGTGAAGTGTGGTTCCTGCCAAAATCAGTAGCCAGAGTGGCCGCCACTGTTGGTGATCCCCGCTGCCGCGCACCTTGGCATTGATTTAAAGACTTTGGATGCGTTTTTACAGTACAGCTTTCACATGTTGCCAAAGTTGATCTGGTGTGGTAGCTGAGGATGCAATCTGAGTCAATCGTTGAGCAATTATGGACCACGTTTTCCATCGGTGAAAGATCTGGAAAGCGAGAAAGCAATTCAGTCTGGCGATTGAAAAGTACCCTTGGATAATGTGTGCCACGTGCGGTCGCGTATTATCCTGTTGAAATAGTGTAGTGGACAAACCCTGAAGGTAACGGACAATTGGTCCCAACACCTCAGAGATACAGTGCTGGCTGTTTAAAGTACCGGCAATGTATACTAGAGGAGTGCTAGAGTGATATCCAACACCACTCCATAACATAATACCCGGTGCAGGACCAGTGTGGTGGTGCATTTCGCAGCTGTTCAGCTTCCTCTCTCCAGACTCGAATGTGACCATCATGGTGTGGCAGACAGAAGCGTGACTCACCAGTGAAGACAATTCATTCCATTCAGCCGTCCACATCTTTCTTTCATCGCCTCATTGACGGTGGAGACGTCAGTTGCTCTGCGTCAAGTATAGACGAAGTGATGGACTACGTGTGAACAGATCACTCTGCTGTAAACGGCGTCGAATGGTACACGCAGTGTCTACGCAGGATGATGGGTTACAGAGTGAATGTACTGTGCATGAGCGATCCGTTATAGCTATGCGCTCAATTTACCTGTCATTACGTGAAGCGGATGCGATGAAACGCGTCGGTCCGCATCTAACGATTACATATCCGCATTACGATTGTTTGATTTCGTGAAGCATGACTACCAATTTCCCTGAAAGATAATCCACAATCTGGATAGGCCACTATTTTTCCTCTGTCAAACTCGGATATTTGATCATAAAATGATCGCTGTTTTCTACAAGGCATAATCGATAGTTTTTTTGTGAAAAAACACAATTGACGAACTTGAAATCGTCAAAGCCTCCAAGCTTTAAATATCGCTTTGAGGTGGTGCCACAGGTGCACGTAATGTGCTTCTGTGCTGAAATTCTAATCATTTGCATATGTGACTTCCAGTAATGCATGTTGTAAATTTCATGTTATTTGCATGCTTCCTTCAGGGTGTTACATTTGTGGTGGTCAGCAGTGTATAAAGAAATTAAAACTAAATGTAATTGGCTTTCACAATTGTGTTTTTAAAATAGTTTGAATTTGCAGAAAAACAATTTTGAATTTCGTTTAAAACATAATTACAAATGTAAATTTTAATCACTTTTACAAATACGGTAAAAGTGATCAATGAAACAAATATTTTAATAAATGAATGCATTATGTGTATGTACACACACAAACACTAAACTTTTTCATTAATTACACCGCCAAAATTTTTCTCACTAAGTTAAGATTCACTTAACTTTTTTTTTTCTTTAAGATTCACTTAACTCAATTTTTCTCACTAAGCTCACATTTGTTAAGATATTTACTGCATTTTTCTAATGATAAACCACAGAGCAAATAAATTTTTTAAAGTAAATTTTAAATAATTTTTCTACTAGGTTAAAATTTCTAACATATTGACTACACCAGTGGTTTCCAACTTGTGGGGCGCGAGACTGTTGCAAGGGAGCATGCAGCTGTTTCCAAAATATCATTTTCGAATACGAACCACTGGTGGGGCGTGGAATCAAAAGATAAGCATTCGCAACATCCCGGGTATTCTCGTGCTTACTCGAGCCAAACTTCAATAAACAGATTCATCTAATTGTTTCTGTTTTCTATGAACAGAATTAGTTCGTTAGTAGTGCTTGCGATAACGGCGTTGATATATACAGGGCCGGCCTCAGGGTAGGGCGATCCTTCTAAGGACGCCAAAATCGTGGAAAATGAAAATAAACAGGTAAAAAAAATTAAGTTACAGGCTTTTATGAAATGCACTAGAAAGTAAAGAATACTTTATCATTCTGATATCATATTAATAAATTATTTTTCATAATACTGCGTTATCATTGGACCCTTATATTGTAAGTATACTAAATATCATTGAAATCGGTTCACGGCAATTTTCACAAAAACGTGTTGCAAAATTTGACTGACAGTTTTGATTTTGAAACCAAACGAAACAAGATCTACTTTTTAACTGCATATAAAAAGGAAGTAGACTTAAAACAATGCATTAGTTGCCACTAATTAAAAACAATGCATTATTTGCCACAGGGGGGTGCACCAATTTTTTTTAAAAGGGAGCGCCGGTACAAAAAGGTTGGAAACCACCTTACAACACAATCTTACATAAGCTACTTTTAACAACATTTCAAAGTATTTTTCAAACAAAGTAATTTCAATTACTTTTTTCCATAAGAATTATTAATTTGGGGGTGTAACCTTTTTTTTAAAAAATTGTTGATGAAAACTCATTTTCTATTTTGAAATTTTCATTTTCTGTATTTCGAATTACAATAGAAATCTCTTATTAAGCAAGGTAAAACTGAATGTAAAAGGACACTATTAATTGCTCCTTGACTATTTTTTCCATTTCTTTTCGAATTTATACAACAATATAAATGACAGGAGTTTAAAACATAAAAAAGAGTAGTAATGAAATAGTGTTCAAAAAGAAATTATCTTAAAGTTACAATTTACATAAAACTATGCATTAAAATATCAATCATAACATGTATAGATATTTTTTAGAGAGAGGGGAAAAAAAACAAACAAACATTGTGTTTATAAATTTGCTAGCATGAAGAGAAACTTCACAGTATAAAGACTTGATATGTCTAACATTATGAGAAGATACTTTTAGAATTCAAAATGTAATTATATAAATGCTCCTATTGAATTATTAGCAGAAATCATTTTGATTGTCATTTGTTAGTTATCGTGCAGAGTTTTAAAATATAATTACAAGTTCGCGAATAAGGAAACACAACAATCTAAACTGGAAAGATTTTCATATAAACCTACAAGAATACTAATTATAAACCAAATAAGATTTTTTGAAATTTTAAAGTAATTGATATCTGTGAATAGGGGCACGGGAGGAATTATTAATTTCATATTTTTAAAGAATTTACATGCAAGAAACTAACTATAATAAAGAAAAGTATATATTTAATCACTTTTGAATATTTTTGAAGCTAAATTTTATTTTATCTTTTATTATCAAGCAATAATTCAAATAGAACTGGCTACACATTATTTTTTTTATAAATATACATGCATCTGATGTATAATTAAAAAAAAATGTTATTAAGAGAACAAGTCTAGAGAAATTAACAAATGCTTGATAGGAAAATATGTTAATACTGCAATTCAGTCATTGAAATAGTTTACGTATTTATGTGTAAGAAATTTCTTACACATAATCATAATAACCAAGTTCATTGTATGAGGTAAAATTACAAAGTAAATTAATCACTTAAACCTTAAAATTTCTTTGTAGATCACTATTTCTTGGAGAATGACTAAAGCATTAAATTTTTAAAAATAAGCTTGCTCAAAAGAAGCATATAATTACAATGTAATTTCATTTTTTTAAAAAAAAATTTAATCCAATTATCCAGGCAACAATACTAATTCAGAAATGTACTGATGTGATTTAAGCCTCACGTTTTCATAACTACTTAATCAGAACTTTTTAATATTCACCCAAAAGAAATATTATAAAAGATTGATTCTTAACATTCATTCCAGATACCTGATGAAAATTGTTTCTAAAAAAATTAATAATGTAACATTGCATATACTGCAGTATGGTATAAAATAAACTTAAGATTCTAATACATACCAAGATACTTTCAATCTCTTATCTAAAGGGAATTGAAATAAGCAATGAGAATTTAATCTTCAAGCATTATTCCAAGTTGAAAATTAACAAAAGACATTCAAGATTAAAATTTATTAAACATTCTTACATGTTATGAATGCAGAAACAAAAAGTTTAAAAATAATTTCAACTTGAACAATTGTTAAATAATAAAGTGTAGCCAATTCAAATTAACACATGACTAGATGAACAGCCAAATTGACAACATTGATGGAAGTGTAAGTGGCAGATGATTTCTATTCAATAAATAGTCAACTTCAAATCATAGTTGCCTGTACATTAATCATTGTTAATCAATTGATGATGAAAGCATGTACAGAAATTCAGATTTGAGGTATATACTCAAGTCACAACAAATGATATTTACATACTTGACACTTATAACATTAAATAACAAATTGATGAATACTATACCAATTATGATTAATATAAATTAAAACATAAATTACTAAACAAATGAGAAACATGTATATGAAAACATGGTTAATTTTAATTGCCTATAAATTTGGGAGCATAATACAGCTTCGCGCATGGTATTATGGTTGTAAGTGCAATTAAGACACTCTAAACATACTTTCATAAGATTAATATTAAGGTAGATATAAAAACCAATAATAACATTTACAATAGAATAAATGACAGCATTTTATCTATTCCAGGAAATAATTGTTGTTAACACATACTTCACAGAACATCAGACTATTCTTTTCCAATCAAGCATGCTCTTCAGATGTACTTCTAGCAAACAGAGAACCCGATAAGATCTTATTGGCAAGTTAATGGTTTATCAACTATTTCTATCTACAAGTAAGCTCAGAGATTGCACAATAGCAATCTGATAGACTACTCATGACAACAGTATAAAATACCTGCTCCATTTTCAGGCATATAAAAATTGGTATTGCTGGTTAATTAAATTTTAAAGTTGAGAAAAACCATTCATTTTGTATAAAGAACAATTTATGGAAAATATAGTAAAAGTTTTATTAAAAGAGAATAACATGACTTCATACTGACTTCAGATAACTTCTTTAGTTTTAAAAAAATGAGATAAAAATAAAACTTTAGCAATAAATATCTTAATAGTCTTTGATTTTGTGTCAAATATTGGCTTATGATAACATTAATATAAGAAATGGACAGTTTCAAAAATGAAGAATACAATACAAAGATACAAACTTCAAAGAAATAAAAAATATTTCTAAATACGGCCGATGTTATAAAAAAAAAACTATAAGAAAATAAAACACAAATAACTCTAGATTTTCAATCTTAATTCTATAATATAGCACACATTGCAGTGTATTTAAATCAGCCTAATATTTACATCTCAGTGAGTTACACTTTAAGTACTTATTTACATATTTCTTCATAAATTTGTTAGCCTATTTCTTCAAATGATAAAATCTCTATCTCTTTACAATCTTGTCTCAGTCACTTTTAGCCACTTCAGAGGCATAATTCATTAACAGTGAAAATATCAATTTTAAACATAATACATTTTTATTCAAAATTGATCAAATAAATTTAATTGACTGTACAAAACGGCAGGTCACAGACCATGCCAATAAAATATTACAATACACTAATTACAAGTAAGCAAAAGAGGGTTATAAACAATCTAAACATTACTCATATCTGTTTACAAAATAGGGAGAACATAATGAACTACTATACACTTTCACTCAATTTGTATTCGCCAGTACATTCCGACTATCGCACTTAATTCCGCTGCATTTAGACAGCTAAGGCATCTGTGTCTTCATGTAGTTCAAAAATTACATATGGTCGGATGTGGCAGTGAGGTGCGCTAGTGTTGGATAAAACGCCAACATGACAGCAACAGCAAGAATGATCAGAGGGATGATAGAACATACAGAAACCTATATATATATATATAAAAAGTATGAAATTTTTTATAATTGCATGAAAGCTAAATAGTAATAATTTGAGACAACACTTAAAATTTAATATATATTAAGTTCTAACAAGCAACTATTTTTGATAATTGAAAAAATATCAATGTTTTACTGTTTCATAAAAAATAAATTTATAGTTTTAATGTGATAATACATAAATAACATTCTAGCAAATAGAAAATTTGGAACTACGAAACTTTAAAGTTTAACTATTAAATGACATTATAAGGCATTTGAATATTTATTGCCTTTTAGAAAGATAATGCATATTCACAAGGGACAAAATCCACAAAACTGCAAATCCCCATTCAAACAGATGTGAATATAGAATAAAATGAAAATCCTTGGCTCAGTAAAAAGGAATTAACTTGCAAATGAAAGAAATAATTAAATCAAAATACATATTAGGCCCAATTATAATAGTTAAAAAATACTTACAATTTTTTTAAAATAATTATTTTAACACTTACAATATTTTTCAATCAGAGTAGAATTAAATATTAGGAGAGTGCATTTTAGTTAACGAATAATAGTATACAAATTTAAATAAAATGTTTGCAAAAATATTTACAATTTAAGAATTTTCACATTCAGAGTCAAAGAATTAAAGATGAAATTTAAAACAAAATAATCTAAGAGTTGGTTTGCTTGTTGCACACAAGGTCTAATTAGATAGGAATTTAAGGTTTAAAGTGAATAATTTAAGAGCAATTATAGACTTACAGTTTTAGATTGAACAGAGAGCAGCTGAAGTTGCTCTTTTAATGTGTTGAGCTCTCCTTGAAGATAAGATTTTTCTTTATTACATTCTTCATATCTTTCTTTTATTAAAGTGATTTCTTCTTGAGCATCTAATAACTATAAAAAAGTTTGTTGTAACATTAATTTTAGATAATTTCCCCAACAGTTTTAGTTTAATTAAGTCTACAAAAGATACTCACTTTCTTTATAGTGTCAACTAAATCTGACTTTATTACTGGTGTCAAGTCATCTTGAGAATCTTGATCACTTTCCTGAGAACTGGCTTTAGCAGATTCAAGTTTAGAACAAGTTTCTGCTAATATTTTACTTTGAGCTTCTAGACGAGAATTTTCATATACATGCCTGTAACAATGTAATCAAACATAAAAACAACAATGATAAAAATGATTAATAATTTATACAAACAATAGTATTAATTCTTTTATACAGAAATGAATGAAAAACTCATTACAATTAAAATAATGAGATACATATGACAATTTAAAAGATTTACATGCAATAACATATATTAAATGTGTATAAAAAATGAACAGTTCTTAAATCTGTAAAAACAAAATATGGAGATCTAATTTTGGTAATATATATGTTAAGTATTCATCAATCAGTATCAGCTTTCAATAACTGTACATTATGATAACTTACTATGTTTTTCGCAAAAATAGTATATATAAAAAAGTACAAATTTATCAACATTTATAGTTTTTAATACATATCAGCAAAAATATAATAAAGCAAAAAAACATTCTATGTTATTTACTTTATTGAAAATAACTTTTACAGATTATGTTTTTATTTTAATTTAACATATTAACTTATGAAATTGATAAATTCATAATTCTCAAAATGCAATATTTTAAAACTGTTCTTTTTTTTTTATTTATGAAACATATTTGATATAATTTTTAATTTAATTTATATAATTTTTAATTTAATTTATATCTTTTTTAAAAATATATTTAAGAAATGTAATTTATATTATGAATTATTATGTAATTATAACTATATAAAATACAAATTTGTGAATTCAATGAAATAATTCTAATTCTTGAAATACAATTAGAAAGTTTAATTTTCTTCTAAAATAGAAAAAAACGTTATCAGATTTTAAAAAACAAGATGAACTTTTTTCTTTTTTTAAAAAAAGTAGCAATTTGACATTTTGTAATACTTAAAAAACCCTGTTAAAAAAAAAAAAAAAAAAAAAAGATTTAAAATAAAAAATGAAAAAAATCAGAAACATTTATATAACAATGCCTTTTTTCCATTTAAATTGTCATGGAAAATTTTCAAGCAAAAAAATCTACACAAGTTTTTACAATCTCATATAAGAGTAATTTCATGCAGGGAAGAAAAAGAAACAAATCTACTTCATTAAATCGGATTCCAGAGTTTTCACTCTTTCTTCATATATGGCACAATCTTTTTTTAAACTTTCATATTCTGCATATGATATATAGTCTTTCTCTTTGGTACTTTGTGTAATACTGGATACTGTTTCTAATGGGAAATAAAAAAATATTTATGCGACAGGCATTTGCAATACAAATAATATACTATGCATATTTTAGTAAAAAATGAACTTTAAAAAAAATCTTATTACATCTTAATGAAAAGAAATCAAAGGCAAACTTTGTTTTTACAAAGTTATGAAATATTTTATAAATAATTAAATTGTTGCATCGTATAAAGACATAAAAACCACATTAAAACTATCATATGAAAAATAAAATATGTAGTACAAAACATATAATGTATATTAACAAATATAGACTAATTAAGATCTTAACAATTAGTGAACTTTAAACTAGAAAATAATGCCATTAGCTGTTTAATTTTATTTTTGGTAGTTTTCTTTTGAAATATTTTAATTGATCATTAAAAGATCACAGCATCAAATTAAATATATTAACAACAATTTGATTTTTATATTAAATTATTTACATTTATAATGCACTTTTGATACAAAAAAAAAAAACTTTAATACAACAATGCAATATTTGTTTAAATATGCTAAGCTATACAACCTTCAGTATTTTTCTTTTCTTTAAAACTGAACAAACATTTATTTTCAAATAAATTTAAATCAGATAATTTGTAAAATGTATGATTTACAGTAAAATTGACATGGATTGATGGAAGTAAAGCAATTGTTAATTTATAACAGGCTCAATGTAATGCAATACAAATATTACAAGTAATAATATAAAATTTATAATTTATTGCAATTTAAAAACAAACCTTCAGAATCTATTATTGAGGAGGAGGAATTTTTTAGTTCATTCAATGCTTCTTGTATCAATTCTTTTTGTTTAGAAGGATCACTCTCATTTGTTAATGCCATTAATTTATCTATAAAATAAATCAAATAAAATTGTAAAAACTTTCTTAAGCAATAAAAATTTTTTTATGTGTAATATTTCCTTTAATTAAAATTATTGCATTCTTAAACAGTGTACAGAAGTTGAAAATACCAACATTATAAATTAATAATCATTAAATTAACAATGAAAAATGTGCAAACTAAATAGAATTTAATGTCATCTCATTACATAAATAAAAGTCCTTTTTCTCTTCTTTAAGTAACAAGTCAAATTTAAAAACAAAGAAAGCACTTTAACAATGGAATAATTTATAACTTATCACATGCTCATCATTCCAATATCACTTTGGGATGATATATTATTGTTTAAATTATTTCTAACTTAATTTTGAGCAAATGGATAAAAAATGATTAATAATTTGTACTATTTATGATTACATCTACACAGATAAGGAATAACATGAGTATAATTCTGGATATGATAAATTATTTAATTGTTCAGTTGTAGAAGTAAAAAGTAATATCATTTAACTTATACAGTTTATTTTTGACTTTCAGGCATTTTACTTTCATAAATAGATTAAATAAAAGCATTTTAAATTTAGCACCAAGGAATAAATTTTTGACCATCTAAACAAAATAAAAAATTTCTTTAAATGTATAAATTTAAAAATTGGTTATCTGTCACTTTTATCAAGAACTTTCTCTTTTACAATCTAACAAGAAATTAATCTACATATTTACTTTCTAAAGTTTTTGCTTGATCTGTTTTCACCATCAATTCTTTCTTAGCTCTATATAATCTATGTAATACAAATCGAAGTTCAGCTGATTTTGATTTGACATCACGCTCAGCTTCTTCCAACTGACCTATATAGAAAATATCATTCAATGACACAAATTTTAAATAATTAGAAATTAGGAAGGATGTGTAAGAAATGATTTTTGAAGGACTATATCTTTTTAAATTAAAATATATTTTTTTAAAGAATCAGACTTTTCTTGTACTTAAAATCAGAATATTAATGAAACAATGTTTTGAAATATTGAGACATTATATTAAATGGAGAAAAATAAAATAAACACACAAAATGCATAAGCTAATTTATTGTGTCACAAAAATGCTATTTTGATAACTTAAATGTTAAAATATTCAAATAAAAATACCTCTAATTATTGATAAAGTCATTAAGGATAAAATAAGTACAATCTTTTTTAAAAAAATAATTAACTCTTAAGTTGAATGCTAACAATTGTAACTGAAAATAAATTCACTTACATTTAGCTTGCAATAACTCAGAATCAGTAAGCTTCTTGTTATCTCTAGCATCAGACAATAATTCTGTAATCAAAAAACATATTTAATGTATATTACACAAATTGCAAGTCTATTTCAAGGAGGATTCAAAGTGGATAGCTAAATATGATTCCACACCTTTCAGGTGTAAAATACCTTTCATATTAGTTTTCTATTTTCATGAAAACTGTGTACCTTATAATTATTAACAAATTATGTTGGAAAACTGAAGAAACTGTAAAGTTCTGATTTTTTCTGACAAATATGATAGCTACATACACCGAATCCATTGCAACCTTTCAAAATGGTAGAATTTTTAAGTCATATGCTCTCCTCGAGAGTTGTAGTACACTATTCAGTGATAGAGATAACTCCTTCCTTTTTTTTTATATCTAATAGCATATTAAAAAAAACAGCTATGATTGTTAAAGGAAACAGAAACAATACAAGACTTTATTTCATTTAAAAAATCCTCAACTTTATTTTTAATGGAAACATCTCATTTTAGTATTAAAAATATAAGAAACATTATGAAAAATTAGGTAACTCATGGAAATTTAGCAATAGCTGTGAATATATACTGTTAAAAAATTGTTTCACAACTTCAAAAAGTATACAAAAAGACAAAAATTTTTTTAGAGGAATGAATTGTTTATTTCTGTTTGCATTACGTCTTCTATGATCGATAATGTTTGTAATATATGTTCATACTTTTTTTATTTCATTGTTTAGACATATATTTCTGAATAATGCTCCTGCATGATTAATGGGAGTTATTGAAAGGATGTTTTATAATAATGAGAAAATAAAATTATATATACTTTTGAAGAAAATTAATAAAAAAAGATTTATTACTGTTACTACTGAACTTGCATTGTAGATTATTTTTTTAAATACATTTGTTTGAAAAGTCCTTTTTTGGTGCATAACTGATACCTTTACTACAAACAGTAAACAAAATGTAAATGCTATTATTTTGGGGATTAGAATAAAAAAAGAATATGAAGTTTTGAAAAACATACAAAACACATTAAAATGGAAAAACATGAAGTATTTTTATGTTCAATTTTTCTTCCCTTCATCACAAAGCACAACATATCAGAATGAATGAAATCTTTTAATAAATAGCATTCTAAGTGGTACTGTTCATACTCAAACTATGGAGCCTTTAGATTTCAAAGAATAGAATGAGTTATTTTTTACTATAGCAGTTCTTGTAAGGTATTTTCTTCTTAAACTTATTATGAAAATGAACCAATGAAACACAAATAGCGGGCTAGTTACTTCTAAAAGGGGAGGGGGAAAATAAAGATAAATTAGATGTGAACCTTCAGAGCCATTACAATCATGAAAAAAGAAAGATCTCAAACAAAAGCATGAGAGCTGTCATATGTGATGCATATGCATCACATGAAATTTAAAATATTGAAAAATAAATGTAACAAATTTCAACTACTTAATTCATTACTGAAGAATAATCCTGAACAGCAATGATTGCACTTATCATTGTATTGTCTCTATTCATAGAAATACATAAAATATGTGCTTGTATATAGTACAGTTTATTTAAAATGCATTAAGCTATTAATTCAGGTGAAATTTTTGTATTCAATTTATCTATAACTCTTATAATAAAATATTTTTTGATACAATAATAAATATTTATATAATATTAATTAAATTTAAGATAAAATATTGTGCAAATTAATTGGGACAAACACAAAAATTTTCACAAATGTTGTTTCATTGGTAGAGATTAACTTACAACAGGCATGTTATAGCAATCTAACATGAAATATATCGTCTTCTAGTTCTAAGTTTGGCATGTATTCCACAAAGTTTGAGTATTTATTTTTATCTCATCATCAAGAAACCATATAACATTCTCAATCATTGTTTTCATTGTTGAACAGTCCATTTTATTTACATATCTCTACAATATTGCACAAATTTTTACCAAGCCATTTCAAAGTTTACCAGAAAAAAAAAAATTTACTTACTAGCTTAGAAGTATATAAACCAGATTTTGTTGAAAGATACCAAAAATATGAGCAAACATTTGCATTGTAGGCATAATTTTTCTTTATTATAGAAATGCATTTTATAGAGAGTACAATCTTTTCAAATGATACTAAGCTACCAGGTCCTCAAGAAGTAATGTCAAAACATTTCTGAGAGTGCATATCTATTTGTACAAGATGTTCCCTGGGTACTCCTCACTTCACATGATAAATCTTGGTTGAAAATTCTTACACAGACCAGGATTGATATTTCCTGCCCCAATCCAAACATTTTTATTTTTGTTGTTGGTATTAATATCTGTTTTTCGATTGATGTTCTTGTTAGATCTCCCAGTTTTAATAAGGCTTTGTTGAACTGTAAATGAATTCCTCAGTATCTAATAATTCTCCTTGAAGATCTGTACTAGCTTTATGTGAATATATTTTACTATTTAATACACGCAATATGTCAATTTATATTACACCTATTTTTTTGTACTGAAGACACTGTCGCAAAATTCTTATGCTAATTAATAATCCTAGAAAAACTGGATTTTCTATTGCCAACTGCTGCAGCAATACCCCTCATAGACATACAAGTTTACTAACTAAGGGTTACAAATTCTAGTCCTCCTCCTGGGAGTGACATCCAATATTTAAATACACGCCAGAAGCAGACAATTTAGACAATTAACTACTTCTTACAGAAACAGAATAAAAAAATTAGTGACTTGCTATAATGACATGATCAAACTAGTTTAAACAGGTCAAGGGCTGTAATGCATTTGTAATATGTAGTTAAAACCAGTTTGAGGCAAAAAATCTCTAAGAAAGATGCAATTTTATTAAAAGATATGTTTGTACCCAATTAATTCACACACTAGTGTAATACTCATAGTTCTAATAAATTGATATTTAATAAAAAACTTATTGCAAATTCATAAATTTCTCATTGATAAGGATATTTTATTCTTTTTTTTAAGCACATATTTTAATAGAACAATTCACCAAAAAAATGAGTAGCATTACTGAACAAAAATAAAGAGCAAAACAAAGACAAAAAGCACAAGCAATGTAGAAATAATAATCAATGTATAGCATAATAGAATATACACATTAAATAATTAATACCTTTCAGAAGAGTAACAGTACAAGTCAGTGATAGATTTTCACAACTACAGGCTGATGTAACATGCAAAAAGGAAAGCATTGTAAAAAATGTAAGGCATGCATTAAATTTATCAGGAAGGAAAAGGATCTACTCTCACCAAAATATATCATGCAATAAAATAAATAAAAAACATAAGAAAAAAATTAGTTTTTAAGATTTTATTCAAATATTTAATGCATAAATATTAATTTAGTATAGAAATATTATTTGGTGAAAGCTTTCTTGCATTTAGAAATCTTTTTCATATAGTATATTTTAATATACTGCATATAAGAATAAAGTGAAATCATCAGATTAAATTATTATCATTTAGAAATAACCAAAAATCTAGATTCATTAAAATATCAAAATTAAAATTCTTTAAAACTATTTAAATATCTTACTACTTTGGTTTATATACATAGAATCATTTTAAATAAAATTTAGCTTCAGTTACACATCAAGAAAATATTTTCAATTCACTTTGAAACATCAAAATTAAACAGTATACTGAAACTGCATGATTAATTGCTTTTAGACATATCTATTTTGTACAAAATACACACTTATATCTATCTTTATTATATATTTAATAACTGAATACTACTTCAAATGAAAGTAAAATGGCTTGTGTTTAATGCAAATTGCAAGTCTATGTAAAGAATTTGAGAATTTAGCTGCAGTGACCAATATATAATTTAGGCAAAAATGTTCTATGATTTAGATTTTATTTCATAATGAACTAACAACCTAAATTATCTTATGTTTCTCCAACATGCAAATCAGCAAACTATTGTATATTTAGTCAGCTGTGAGGAAATAATAGGATTCCACTGGAGCTGTTTCATACAGACAAGAATTCAAGCCAAGACCCAAATGAAACCTAAGATGTTCTAATGTCTACAAACAAAACAAAAAATGATCACTTACAGCTTGTTTGATATGGCAACAGAAAATGCTTTGCAAAATGAGAGGGAGATTGTACCATAATAAACATGGATATTTGCATTGTATAGTCGAGGAAGATATTGCTGGCAATAATCTGTGAAACAGAATGTCCTTTGAAGTACAGCATGTATAAAAACAATACTTTAACAGTTACATGCTACAGACACATGATGCACCACACAGGATGAAACTTCTTTGGATGTGCCAAACATTGGTGATAGCACTAACAAGATAGACATTTTAATTCAAGTTTGTAAACTAAAACTCAAATCCAATTAATGGCTATAATAAACAGCAGAAATATGCCAGTCATTGCAATATTCATTAACATAAATACCAGCCACTGCAAACTGATAATATCTCTGAACATCAATAAATAAATTTTAAAAAAAAAAAAAAAAAAAAAAAAAAAAAAAAAATTGGCAGAAAGCAATTTTTCTTGTTTTAAGAATTTTCTCCAGTCTTGATTTGAAAACTGGACTTAACTTCAATGGGTAATTCTCAGATTGTGAATTAACTATTTTTGAAAAGGAATAAATAAATCCATTTACAATATGAATGGCTTTTTATCCAAAAGCAATTGTGATGTGCTGAATGGATATTTGACCTGTGGATTGTAAATTTGAGTAATAATCCAGCTTATACTGAACATTTTGACTGATCCTTTAACTGTTCAATACAGCAATGCATCTTCAACATAAGCTTCAGGTAATTTTGCAAGTCTAATTAGCCCTCATGTGCAAAAAATGACTGTTGAGTGACAAACAAACCAAACCAATCAGGTAATTTTGCATAATATTGTAATGCATTTTCTTATGGGGAAACTTGGTTTCAATCGAAACTCCAGAAATAATTTAGAGTAAAGCAGATTCTTATAAACATAATTTAGAGCAGTAGAAATAACACTGTAAACTTCCATATAGTTTTTTACACGAGTGATCATTTTGCGTATTCACACATTGACAATATGCTATCTTATTTGTTATGACCTTTTTACAACCACCTAATAATTTGCAGCTTTCTAACTCTTATTTACAATCTTTGGCTTTTTCTCTTCAACTAATTTGGTAAGTGCACTATATAGATATACAGATATACACATGTGTGTATGCATACATGTATACAGATATCTATCATTTTAAAAAACATTCATAAATTGCAAATATGATTAAGTTATCAAAACACTTATAGTAGATAATCAGTTTTCAATTTTAAAAACTTATAAAAAACACAGAATTTTTATAATTCTATGCATAGAAAGTTTAAACATAAATTTATAAATTGGCAAATTTAAATTATTTTAAAGATTACATTAAGCCTGTTTTATTTCTTGGGATAAAAAATTATCTTTTAATATTATCAAACATTAAAAATATCCAATAATAGTTTCATACAAAAAATAAGTATTACCAGGATATTTTGTCATTTATATTTAATTGATCTCATCAGAAGTATAGTATAAAAGCTACTTGATTAAAAAAAAAAAAAAAAAAAAAAAGAGTAGTATGAGCATACTTTTATGATGACATAAGTAATATTCCTCTTCATTAAAGTAAATTATGAATTAAAATATTTTTAAAAAACTAATTTTAGAAATATATTTTTACATTATATTTGATCATTTAAAAAATTTTCTTTAGTAAAACAGTTTTTCAATATTTTTAAGACATAGCAATAGATATATATTTACTTTTTAATTGTTGTACATCAGCTTGAAGTTTATTTACATAATCAGGAGGTTTAGAATCACCATTTGTAGTACAATCATCTGTTTCTGAATTAGAGAAACTTTCATTCTTGAAATTTTCTTTTTGAACCCTTTGCAATTCTAATTCCAACCTATTAATTTCACCTAAAAAAATAATTTAATACAGTACTTTTTTAATGAAATAAATATATTTTATTCACAATAATTCTGTAGATAAAAAAACAATACCGCTGGCCATTAAAATTGCAACAACAGGAAAGAATAATTTTATGAATCTCAAGATCACAAACAGGGGAAAAAGTTGGAATATACAAATAAGCATTTGAAAGTACTTGGATGATGTAAGAGGAACAAACAAGATCTGAAGGACAGCATAACAGAAAAGCTGTATGACTGATTGTTCATTTAAAAATTGATTTGTAAAATCAGAGTTTTCTAAGAATACCATATTTGCTTCACATTAGATGGAATACTGGCCAGTTTCAGAATTTAACAGAAGCAAGTTTGTTCTTTCTAATCAAGATAATAATCAAGAGCATAAACCATTGTTCTGTTATATTGCCATTTGCATAGTAATCCAAATAATGCAAAATAAACACATGAATGGGTTTCTGAGGGTTAATTTGAATAGCATGCCATGTCAAAATTGCAACTCACAACTAATGCCCAAGAGGACAAACATAGTGTATGATAAAGCTTGACTAGCACAATGCTGTTTTTTTAAGACAAATTCGAATCATGTATTCTGATGACCATATGCATATAAAATGATTCTGAAGGGCATGTTTGTTGCTAGGTGGAATTTGTCACCATATTGTTGGTTGGTTGGGTTTTATTAATTTTTTTTACATCCTTATGGCTCTTTTGAGCATAATAAGTCTTGCAGTCCAATAAGAGAAATGAAGTATTTCCAGGAGTGGAGAGCGTCTTGAAATGTGAAGTGTGGCCTTCCTGGAGGGCAGAACATTTCCAAAGATGCTCGCCATCTGTGTCAACATGTTCCCTACATAAAATGCAGTGGGGTGAATCCACAAGTCCTGAAACAGGAGACCCCTATAGATCTAGGTAGATCTCTGGGAATACATGAGTTCAGCAGAAACCTCCAAGAGGTATCAACTGCATTCTCTTTGTAATAAATTTTTCGCTGGTGATGGATAACCCGTTTTAAAAGGAGTTTGACATTTCTCAGGCCAGTAGGAGTATCTGGAGGGCTTAAAAAAAGAAGCCTCTTTTGCGCGAGTTTGTCTGCTTTTTCATTACTAGGCAAGCCGCAATGGCTAGGGATCCATTATTTAATTTCCTTTCCCGCAGATAGTAAAGTGTTAATGATGGTCTTACAGTTAAATTCTATAGGGAAAAAAAGACTGCAAGAGAAAGACTAAGGGTGGGTTTTATGGTGCAAGGTCCAAAATTAGACATGCACTGTCACCATATTGATCAAGCATTTGGTGCAAATGGTCTGCAGAAGTGCACAGGCATACTTTTTTTTTTGCATTTAGCCCAAAGTTGGACCCAATCAGATAGTATCAGTGCACTTAGGGGACACTGCAATCATGATCTAATTAAAATGTTGTAGTTGCTTTTACATGATGGATCTTCAGTTAATTCAGGATTCAAACACACTACCTTTTGATCAGAATGACATCCTAACCAATTAGGCCACAGCACTTATGAGGTACATCATATGCACATTTATAATTTGCATGAAATGGCAATTTGAACAGTAACCAGGACATTTTTGAAATTTTAAGGCCAATGGTTATACAATTTCTTTAAGATCTGGAATTGCTTTATTTCACAAAGATAATGCAAGGAAATAAGAGTCAAGTTGCAATCTGATCTTTTTTGATGCAGTAGATTTTTGTTGTCCTGGATTTCATGGTTTCCAGACTTCTCACTAATTGAAAACATCTGGTCAGGATTGCTGAGAGACTGGCTTGCCACCTTTCCAGGTACTATGATTAATGAAGAGTGGTACAGACTTGAAGCAGCATATAATAAATTTTCCATTTTTGTCACCTAAACATGTCACATGCCAAAATAAGTAAGAGACATTGTAGATGTCGGGACAGGCAGTTGTTTCTATTAGTTTTATTCCTGAGTTAACTCTTAAACTGCTTGCAAATTTAACAAATTTATCTGTGGCATGTTAGTTGTTAAAATAATTTATTATTTTCTTTCTGTCATAGTTTTGCAATTTTAATGCCCAATAATAAACACAGAGATTTTTTCCTGCATAAAAATTATAATTAACACATTTTAATAATCCTCAAAATATATACATCAGAAAATAATAAGGTTTGAAAGTTTAATACATACAGCTAAGTACTTGTATTAAATTCTTTTCAGCAGTTTCAGATTTCGTAGAATTTAATTCATCTAAAGAAAAAGAAATAATCATTAAAATTTTGAAATAACAAATTTTTTCTACAATATATGACCACCCCATTATAAAATTGCTAGCAAATAATAAATTATTTATTGCTATAATAATTTCAATAAAATTATTGGTTTAAAATTTCCTTTAAGTTTCTTTCCATATATTGATCTTAATTTAAATAAGTATCTCTTAAATTTCATATTACTTTTCATAATCAACCACTTATCTGCTGAATAAAATTACTAGATTCACTCCCCAGTGCCACAGGTTTCCACACAGGCATGTGCAGTTATGCAGTGTATAGAAGGAAATAAGGCAGAGGCACATCATTCTAATTATTTATTTTAACAAAGCAAGTATAAATAATGTCAAGGACATTCTATTACATTCCAAAGTCATAGTTTTAGTGTTAATGCATCAGCTAAGTGAAGCATATATATATATATACACACTTGTGGCAGAAAAAGAGTTGATAAAAAATATTTTTATGGTCAACCTCCATTTGTTCAGCAATCACCAAAAGAAGAAATTATTTTAAAGGTTAAATTACAGACTTGTATGTAAAATTTGAATTTGTTTTTCCTTTTCCAGTCACAGAGGAGAAACACATTGGGTTTTTGGATTTTCTTCCAATGTTTTTCTCCTCTGTGACTGAAAGTTTTGCTTTCAGCAAAACTTGCATTCTTTTTATGGCATAAAGTCTATGAATTTAACTGCCAAGTGGCTGTTTTTCAGAACTAGTTACATTCGAGGTTGTGGCATCAACTAATCACTGGAAGTGGTAGAGGCTTAACCTAGTGACTCAAGCATGGGTATATGTTGTTTAACATCAACAATGATAATTTTATTTCTCGCTAGGTGAGAAATAGATTTGCTGGACACATGGCCTACTTCATATTAAGTTTTTATGTTTGTAAATACTCATTGTCATCTGTCTGATTGCAGAAATGCTATTATGTATAAGTGCTTATTGAATTGTGATAAATCTCCAATATAGTAAAAGTTTCTAGTTATTTTTCATCCCTTATTTTAATCCACTAAATCTATGACAAACTTTTTGCATGCTTACAATATTTAAAACTTCATACTGCAATACTTTGTGCTTCTCTGCTAATGTTGGGAATATAGAAATGTGAAATAACCAACAGCATAAAAGATATTTCAATTTTTATGAGATACAATCCTTGAACATTATTTAAGTAGAATTCTAAAGCTAGAATTAAAATGTTTTTGAGGAAAGCATGAATTTGATTTTAAATATTATACACAATTTATACTTAAAAAATCTAAAAATTTTAAGTCATGGATACTGCTTAAGACTGATTTTGAGCATATTGATTAAGTACTATATTTATACAAATAACAAATAAAAACGAAATAAAACTATAAATTTATGTAAGCAAATATTTTAAAGGATTTTATTGCATTCTTTTGTCATTGTACATAGAAAGAAAAGGGTAAAATTTTTCTCACATAAAACTCAAAGATATACTTACCATGTGTAGACAAATTTCCATTTGTTTCCACATTGCCATCTAAATTTTGGTCCTTTTTAAGTATATCAAAATGAGCTAGAATAAATTAAAAAAGAATTAGGACTTTTGTCTTAGTTTTTTTAACTACATCAAAACTATTAAAATTTTATTAAATTTTAAAAATGGTTAGCAAAAATTATTTTCAAAATAGTTTCATTTGAAATATTTCAATCAGTTTGAGTGAGATACAGGTATGTATACTCATTAGACAAGTCAAACATGATTCACAAACAAAAATATTTTTAACTATGGCAAAATATAGTTAATAAAATTATAAATATGCTATTAATAAACTTATTCTTTATACAAATATTAATAAGTTAGATTTCAAAACAAGCAATGCATAAAAATTTTGAAATCATGCAAATTATTGAAAAATTAGAATTACTAAAAAATAAAAGAAAATGGGATGAAATCTGTACAAAATAAATGAAGACATTGCAACTATCAACAGCAGGAAATAAATTTGTCTTAAACTTTAAAATGAAATTATTCAATTTATTTATGCATTTCAAATGATAGTTGATAATATTAAATAAAAATAGCAGAATTACTAAAATGAGATGCCAGTCAGCTGCAAATCAATATTTTCTGAGTTAAAAAAAACTTTACCACGATTAAGCAAATGTTAATAGAAATTACTGAGATATGCAAGAAAACAGTATTTTTTGCTAGACAAATTTGCTAAATGGGTTTTTTAATGGATGGTAACATTTTAGATAATGAAGGGAAATTATCAATTATTAACAAATGAATATATCTTTTTAATGATAAAAATCACAATGATAAATATCACCCATTTCATACCTTAACCTATAATACATTTCACTAGTTCAGTTTCACTATTAGCTCTAGATATTACATTGTAAAACAAAAAATTATATGAACTCAAAGAAAATGTTAAATAATTACCAAAAATGGAAGTACCAAATTACACAATAATACATTTAGATATAGATTTCTAAATATTTTTAATTCTTCTTTCTGAGTTAATATACAAAAATGAAGCAAATAAGTTATCATATCAAGGAGACCAATTGCAACCTTTGTTTAAATTAATAACTTTTTCATGGAAGTTTATAACAAATGCATAACTCTCCACAAGAATTATTTTTAAAATTAACTTCTCTTTTCTAAATATTCATAGCTAAAGAATATGAAGCATGAAAAACAATTTTAAGACAAAACAGAAATCAAATTCATATGTAAAATAAGAAATTAATTTTGAAGTACATATAGTTAAACACATAATTCATTGTCATTGTTTGATAATTTTTTTGCACACAAGAGTCAATTCAATCTGAAACTAAGTTGCTTTCATTTTTAATAGATAAGAGAAATATAGACAATCTCAGGAAGACTAAAAAAAGAATAGCAAAGTTTTGAGATATGTAAGTAAGAATATATAATTTTTGAAAACTCAAAGAAAATAAAATGAAAACACAAAATATAATTCACACAAATTGCTAACTGCAAATATAACAAAGAATTAGCAGTAATAAAAGGATTTACCTTTCATGGCATTTAATTGTTCCTTTGCAAAGTCATTTTCAGCTTTTAATGCTTCAATCTAAAGATAAAATTAAATGAAATTTGTTAAAAAAAATTACTTCTGTGACTCAACATTTTAAATAAATTAATCAATCAGGTCAATTCATTTTAACACTAAAAACTATCACATTAAATTTAATAATTTGAAAAAGGTGAATTGATTTCAGTACAGAAGCATATATATATATATATATATATATATATATATATATATATATATATATATATATATATATATATATATATATATATGACAATTGGCCAGAAAAAAATTCCAAGATGGCCATTGAAGAGCATTTAAGAAAAATACAATTTTAGTGAAAATGAGAGGATTCAGTAATAAAAAATATCTTCGTTTCTTTTAAACACAAGACTTATTTGCAATTGGTTGGTATGTTTACTACAGCTATATTTTGTATGTATGGGTTAATGTAATCAGGACTTACAATTTAAAGATGATACTTAAACACCACAAGCATTCACACTTGAGGTGGGAGTCAAATCAACAAATAGTTTAACCGAAAGCCAGACTGCTGACTACTCAGTGACCAGTTTGGCAATTTTTTTCTGAAAAAATAACTATAAACAAGAAATAACTTAAAATTTTACTGTACTTAATAGTGTTCTGTAACTATAATGATTTACATATATTGCATTAAATTTTAATTTGAGATAAATTAACTTGTCAATATAAAAATTATATGAAGCTTTAAAGGTATGACGTTCTTTCCATTAATCAATTCGACTAATCAACATTACCTGCATGTATGTGTATGATATACATACCTGCCAACTTTCAGAAAAGTATTTCAGTAAAACTTTTCAGTTTTAATATACAAGTGACTAAAGAAAAAAATTATACTTCTACCATTTCTTTTTTCCATTAATAGTTTTTCAAGCTGGAGGCTTCCTCCTACCCCCCACCCCATAGAAAAGGGTTCTACCATTTCTTTTCCCCATCAATAGTTTTTCAAGCTGGAAGCTTCTTCCTCCCCCCCCCCCATAGAAAAAGGGTTTGACATGTGCATTTTCGGAGCCTCTGCCACCACAGAGTCCGGGAAGTTATTTCTCTCTTCCCACAGATGGGTTGAAAGGGGTGCTAATTTCTGCTTCTCATCATGGCTAACGAGTAGAGATCGCTATTATGTGCTATGATATAAAATTTTTCTTTTTAAACTTTGCCCAGAAGAACCAAAACACGTAAAATATCATGCTCTCAGTGAAAGCGTGAAACCTGTGGATCTTTTGTAAAATTTACACACGATGCGTAAAAGTTGGCAGGCCTTTATATATAAGTTTTACATTTAACTACTTTAATATAATTGCTGTTATAATTTGCAACTATACATTTTCACAGTTATGAGAAATAAGCATTGATTCAGTCATAAAAATTTAAAGAAAATTATAAAAACAATGATAGGAAAAGTGTTTTTTGAAGAATGACATCAGGCAAAATAACAATTTATTACTTTAAGAAAAATTATTATTACTATAGAAAACAATATCACCATACAAAATACATTACAAATTCATATTATTCAGTTGATAACTGAAAGGGCACTAAATTCATCAAAAGTAAATTTAATTTACGGGAAGCAATTAAAAAAATTATTTACCAAATATGCAAGAAAAAAGATTCTATTAGATTTACTGAACTCTAAAAAGCACATCTATACAATATTATTATTTTGCTTTTGTTTTTAATTGCATATATTTTTTCCCAATAAAACATAAGCTGAACAATAATCTAAACACTCATTTTCTAATGATTGATAAAATATTTATGTAAGATTCAAAAGTGAATTTTGATTAATAAATTACACACTACCTTTGTGGACAATATTTGTTCTCCTTTCCTCATTTCTTCAGCATTATTTTCTAAAGCAAGCTTATCTTCAGCAGTTTGACTTAACAAATCTTGATATTTTTCTTCAATTTCCTGATGAAAGAAATAACAAAAATGCATGCATTAAATTAATGCATTTGAAATATTTTCAACTAAAATCAGATAAATTTTCATTATTTATTAAAATGTATTAATGAAATTGACATTTAAATAATGTAATAATAAAATCAAAGAAAAACTAATTCAGTTTTAATGATAAAACTAATAATATGAGTTGCACAATAGCTTAATCATCAACATTATACACTATATAACAGTTTATAAAATTAAATTTTTGTAAAAAATCTTTAGTAAATGATACCTCTAACTTTTTGGTCAAGTTAGAAATTTCTTTTTCATTTTCGGTAGTTTTTTCAAGTAATAGTTGAATTTCTTGTTCTTTTTTCTGATTTATATCTAATAAATGACTACATTCGTTTTCAGTATTGCTGAGGGAATTCTGAAAGTAAAGAGACTTCAATTAACACTAGTACTTAAAAAAATGATATATGAAACAGATAAATATGAAAATGTGTAAATACTTCGAGATCTTGAACTTTCCTAATAGCTTCAAGCTTTTCTTGTAATATTTTCTTCAACGATTCCTGTAATTAAGTAAAAGATTATAAAATATAAACTTGAAAAATTTAAAAAGAAATTATACAACAAAGTAATACAAAATAAGCATAAATGTAAGAATACAATATTAGTAGAAATAATTTTCACAGAAACTTAGATAATAATTATTTACAAATATTGATAACAATTATTTTGAAATTAAAAAATATAAAATATTAGTATTAATTAAAGCAGCTATTCTAATTACTAATAGAAGTTAAAATGCAAATACAAAATTAAACATTTCAGATTAAGTATGAAAAAATTATGTAAAATATTATTTTTTTTTAAAGTATTCTCTTACTTCAAATAATATAAAAACATGCAGCAATAAATAAGAGGTCAGTTCATAAGACCTTATCAGTCTTAAGCAGAATATACAAAATGAGCACTTATAATTTAAAAGTTAATAAAAGAAAATTAAAATTTTCATAGAATTCTTTTTTCATTTAATGATTATTGTAAAACAAATACTGCTGAATGTTGCATTAAAATTTCATTTAAAGTTTGCTACATTTGCAAACATACAGTCTAACAAGGAATTGGTAAACTATAGCAATCATATAGAATTTTAATTTCCTGGTCTAAGGGCAAATTAAACATATTATATATACAACATCTCTAAATTTCCTTTTTTCATTGGAATGATGATCTTTTATTTTTTCTATTATTGTTTCACAAAACAAATGAATAGAAATAGCCAGTAGAGATAGCTGTCAATATGCAAAGTGTTAAATGCTGAAGTTTTGTTAGCTATAGCTATAAATTGACTCCACCAAATGTTCTTTTTTTGGGGAGCAAACACATGGGAACCCAATATAGGTGAATTAAACCTCACACTCTGCACATTTTAAGTTTTAGCCATCACTTTAGTACAACTTTTAATGCTATTGATAGCATATGGAAAGATTGCAGACATATAGCATCATTGTCAAAAATGGTAAAATTATTAAAAGTATAACATAGCTAGTGCTTATTTGAGTTGTTTGTAAAATATTTCACATCAAAGTGATTACTAAAAAAAACAAAGTTGATTCAGAGTGCAGTGCTTACAATGATGAATGGATGCACAAGTATTTTTTTAAGTTATAAACAAAAAACATGAAATGAAGCTGAAGCAGTCTTCAAAGAATATGATATTTCTAAGCATAATAATTCCAATTACAAAGCAATGTTTATATATTTAAGAAAACAAAACGCAGGAAGTCTTAGTAAAAATATATAAACAAGGCAAAATTTTTTCATGAAGGTTAACAGTAACTAAGAAGCAGCTACACACAGAAGTTACATTAGAGCATACAATATTGCTAAAAATAATAAAGCTCTCAGTGATGGGGAGTTCATTAAACAAAGCATGTTCCAAGTTTGTGATATTTTATGTCAAGACAAGAAAAATACTTTTGAAACTAAGCTTATCTAAAAAAATGGTGATTTCTAGATTCAAAGCAAGATAAAAATTTGACATCAAAATTAAAGTCAAAGATTGGACATAAACTTTACTGCATAGTTATGCATGAAAGCACTGATATTAATGATACTTTTTGATTAATATTATTTATAAAAGGCATTGATGAGAACTTATGAATTACTGAGGAACTGGTGTACATATCTTCTTTAAAGGGATGTGATATTTTGCATGAATTTCAGAACTTTTAACTTTGAAAACACCTGTAACACATACATGTAATATTACAACTGATGGAGTACCAAATATGATAAGATAAAATCTGGATTTCTTGAACTTTAATGAAACTATCCTGGGAGCATTTTTCTACATTTCAGTATACATTAAGATGCTCTGTGTAAATCTTTGCACTGAATATAAAACTCATACTTGAAGCAGTTGCAAAGCTAGTAAATATTTTTCGATATTGTGGCCTTACAGGCAATTTCAAGGTTTCCTTCAATCCATGTAATCTGAATACTCAAGTGCAGCAATCACTCATTATGTTATGTTTTAAGATACATTGAAAGATAATTTCATAATATGTGAAAAGTTCTAAAAGTGCTACTTTGTAGAATAACAGCATATTCTAGAATAATGCCACAATAAATATGTCATATTGCTGTTGCTGTACGGTTTCAGTTACACATTTTGTCTTGTCTCCCAATCTTTTAAAGTTTCATTCATTATATATCAGTTCAAGCACGTAAAAGTGGAACTGCCTTTAAATATCTCAATATGGCGTATTGAGTGGAATGTAAAATACATTCAACATATTAGTTAGCTTAAGGAAATTTCTGTGTAAACGTTTTGCAAATTGGTGTTTTTTTTTACAACAGGTATGTTCTTAAATCTTAACTACATATATATTTTTTCTGTTTGAAATTTATTGGGATCGTATTTCAAGTAATCAGGAACATCCATCACACTCGGAATGTATAATGCTAAAATCATGATATACTTAGTCAACTTTTTAATGGTTTTCACATTTTTCGTTTATTCTATTATGTTTTATGAATAACAATTTCATAATTTAGTTGCAATTGATAGTTTAATTTTGTTAACTAAGTACATTTTATTCATTCTTAGATCACAATTTTTTTTATAAATATTTTTAAAACTTAAAAATAGAGGTCCACTGAATTTAAATTATGAATTTACTGGTACCAGAAGTCAAAAAGTTGGCAACCAATGCTCTTGAGTACTGTATTACACAAAAGTAAGGAGCTTTGGGTAGGATGTGTTTGTGCAGCTGAAATGTGTCATTTTCCCATTTGAAATAATGTTATGAAAAGTGCAAAATGTTAGAAGATGCATAACAGTTTTTGAATTTTTCACAAATCTTCTTTGTTGTATCAACAACTTGACTATCAAGATGCAAGGGAAAAAATCAATCAATGATAGTTAAGCCCACAACGCTTTTAAACTTGGTACAATGCAGTGGCGTAGTGACGGGGGTAAGGAGGGCAATCATGCCCCAAACGCAGCTTACAGAGGGGCCCTAAATCATTTCAAAGCTAAACAAAATTTTTCAGAAAATTTCAATCTTAGTTTTATTATCATATCAATTTTATTCAGAGAAATAAACTTTGCAATTTATAATTATTGTGTCATAAAAATAAAAAAAAAAGTTCCAGGAAGGAATCAGATTTGGAAAAAGAGAAGAGGTTGTTCATGAAAAATGAGGAAGAGCAGCAGGAGCTTGCCATAAATGAAACTCTTAAACTTATATTTCTTTATCAATAATAATTTTGCAAGGTTTAGTTCCTTTATGCATGCTTTGATCTTCATTTCTTGACTAGTTAGATTATCGATTTTCATTTTTTTAATCCTTCCCTTTTTAAGTTTCATACTTTGCTCAAAGTTTGTGATACTATTGTTTTGTACTAAAAATCTTGTAAATGTGTAAATAACAAAAATATCTTGATTTTTTTTTCATATAAAATTTTTAGAATACTAGATTGGTCAGTTCCATTTTAATGCATATGAACGGTTTTCATTTTAGTATAAAAATATTTACCAAATTATTTGCGTTAATGCCATATGGTAATTTTTGGATCTATTAACTAAGGGAGATTATAGAAGGGTAAGTTCACGAAAGACACCTATTTAATTATGTGAATTATTCAAAACTTAAAAGTTCTTTGTCGAAATTTCAGTGTTTTGAAATAATATTTGATGTGCTATTTTTAAGTTCTCATAACAGAATAAATCATTTTATTTAACAAGCTGCACTTCACTAATATTTTTGGTATCTTTTTATGATAAAAATGTGAAAATTTAATCTCATTTTGATTATAATAATGTAATAAATAATTATGCAGAAAAAAATAAAATTTCATATAACTAAAATATTAATGGAAACTTGATAAAACCATAGTATATTTTTTATCTCTGGTTTTTACTGTTGTATTCAGTCTAGTGTCACGCTACACTCGTGAGAAAATTCCTGCTGAAACATGTTTCATACTGGCGGTTCCCTTTGCCAAAAATACTGTGTTCGGCACCAGACTGACCTTTAAAGAAAGGGAGAAAATTTTTCATAAAATAGCGCTATAGTATGCCCCCTAGGAAATTGCCTTCCTGGAATAGAAATGGAGGGGACCGAGAGCTAATTACTTGCAAATTCTAGGAAAACACAAACTCCATCCTTTTTATTGCTCACACGGTTAGTATTTCATTTCTTCCAAAACATGGCTTCATCGGAAACAAAAATGTAAACTTTTGAAAATCCGGAGTTTTGACATTTAAAATTTTCATATTTTTGCTGGTAAAAAACTGGTACTAACATATTTTTGCAGAGTTTTGATAGTTAAATATTAAATTACTTATTTTTTAAAACTATTCATTTAAAAACAATTTATATAATCTTTAAATGTTTTTGTTTATGGAAATAATTTTCATTTGACTCGTAATTTTGATGGATTTACATTAGCACCTTATATTGAATAATTCTTTTTTCAAATGGTAGAAATTTAAAATCTATTAACATTTTTTTTATTCTTTAAATGTTTCTTTTTTCTTTTCTGTATGTTTAAACATACAGAATCTTCTTCTTTAGTAGTGTAACAACCTATTGCAGGTTTTAGCTGTCTCTAAAGCACTCTTTAAGCATATAGAAAATATTTCTTTACTAGTTAGTTCATTTTATATAAAAACAAATCTTTTAACTTGAAAAATTCGATCAAGAAATTTATAAAGAAATCATACAATTTTCTCTTTCTACACTGTAAAATTTTAAAAATAAGATTGTCTTTAAATGATTTAAATTTATTGAAAGAAAAAAACTTCCTGCCGTTGCATAAACAGCACTTCCAAAATGATTTTTAATAGAAATAAATTTTAATTTTAATAAAAATTATTCCTTATTTTGATATTTTAAAAAACAGTTTTAAAAAATGTCTTCAAAATATGAAGAAAATTTTCACTACTATGATAATTGAGAAAATTTCTGTCCATAAAATTATGTGATATAACAGTTAAATTATATTTTTTGCCTCAGCACTTTTTAATTCTTGATAATATTTTGATTCAATGAAAAACTTGAAAAAACAATATTCAGTGCCTCAGTTTGGTGAAAAATATTTTTAATAATATAATATATATTGTTTGACTGAAAATTTCGGATTATATTAAATATACATAATTTTACTTTAATTTATGAGTGTTTTGGTATTTAATTTAAGAAATATACAAAATATTTTTGTTGTCTGTGTTAACGTTCTGTTGCACATCAGATATTTCCATTGATAGTGCTATGGCACATTATTTAGTTATCTAAATTAAAATTATATGAATACTTATTAACAAAAGTCTTCTAATTTTGGAATCAGAAAAATTGGTTATATTGTATAAAAATGAAAATTACATTTTGTGATTTAAATTTTTTACAATAAAAATAATTTTGGTTTACCTTAATGATATAATTTAAAAAGCAATTTTAAATGGGAAATTTACCATTAACTTAAACAAAATTTTCTGTTTAAGCAGTGGTAAACAAAATGTTTAAAAAGATATCATTGTGAAAATTTAGGTGAGTTGATCCTAAATTAGGAGTGTAAAGTGTTACAAAATTATTATGCAATAAATAGATAAAGTTTGTTAAGTTAATAATATTATAGAATTTTTAAAAATATGTTAAGATAAGTTATAGTATAAGTTCAACACCAAATGATCAACAATTTATAGAATCCTTCATAAATAAGATAATGCACAATTAATAGGGAGTAAAAATGTTTAATTGCTTCAATTGGTTAACAAACTAGAAAAATACAATAAAAATTTTGTAAGATATTGTTATAGAAATGTTAAATCATTAAAATCAATTTTCTTAAAAGTTAAAAATTAATTGATAAATAAATATCCAGACTTCAAAACTGTAATATCCGGATCACAAGGCCTACAGTGCCCATATCTGTTTTCCTATTTGAGGGTCCCTGAGGTGCGAAGCATATGTCCCGGTTAGGTGTTCAGTCTAAATCCCTGGTGCTTAGTTACAAGCATTATTGGTACTCAGTTAATTGATCGACCAAAAGGATGAAGGATTCAGTTGACTTAGCCTGAGAATCGAATCTTGGGAGCACTAAGTCACAGTGCTTAACAAATGTAAAAGTTTGGGTGAATTTTGTCATACAGATTTCCATGAAACAGAAGTCTATAGAGAAATGTGCGACTGAAATATGTTGCTCAGCAGTAGAAAAGAAATTAAACCAAAAACTCAATTAGAACTTCCAACATGCCTCATCTCAAATGGTGAAGATAGAGACAAGAAGAGGTTGCAAATTCAAATACTTTTTACTATTTCTGCATCAATTGGAAGCTGCAAATGTTCATTTAGCAAAATAAAATTAATTTTGACTTATTTATGATCCATCATGAGTCAAAACTGTCTAAGTGATTTAACAATTTTAAGTATAAAAAAAGAAAAATTTAAAATGATCAACTTTGATTAAGTAATCGGTGAATTCACTTCAGCAAAGGCAAGAAAAATGTGAATAGTGTAGAGTATATTGAGAATAATTACATCTGCTTATATCTATGATAAGTAACAAATTATTTTACTTTAAAATTTTTTTTTAAAATAATTGTATTAGTATTTAAAATTAGAATTAAATTTTGTTTAAATTTAAAGCTGAGCTTAATACTTTAAATTAATATATTTTCAATTATTTTATAGTAGGTACAATATTCTGTTATTATTAATATTGTAATTTTATTACAATTATACTCTATTTATTATAATGTATCATATATTGTTATATTATTATATTTCTTTTATTACTTAATACATTTTATGCCCATATTTATATTGTAGTATTATTTACTTTTTAATCGGGTATCAAAAAAGGTATCGTACCCAGGCGCCAATTATGCTCACTACACCACTGGTACAATGTTTAAGAAAAATAATCAACATGTAGGGTCACATGGTATAATAGAAAAAATGTATACCATGCTTTCCACTATTATGAATGCTTCCAGAAAATGGAATAAAAATATTCCCTAGATTATAAAGTCCTTTTCAGTTTGAATTCTAGAAACAGATGCAAGGAATTTCCTTTTATTATCAAATGTTTAAAGCAAATTCTATGTTCTATACACCAACATTTATGCCTGATGGAAAAAAATAAGTTCAATGAACATTTATTTTTATATTGGTGTACAAATTGTCATTGTCATTAGATATGAACAATAATCAACAGAAGTGGATTAAATGAGCATCTACTATACATATATGTACAACAAATTGAGGAGACATTGCTGTTAGCTTCTTGGTCTGTCTGGATATTAATGTACCTATAATCAAATGCATTTTTGTAGTGTAACTTATTTCTGTCATCCATGTCCAATGTGCAAAGGCACATCACATTTATAATTTCATAACAGAGAATTTAGTTGCCTATTATATATGTTTACCATGATGATATGACATCAGTTTGCATAAATAGTAGTTTTAAAAACATTTCTATACTTAAGCCTTAAATTAATGATAATGATTTTTGGAAAATAAATAAACTGATTTGTTCCTGTATTACCGACAGATAGTAATGTTTAAAGGTTTTCTCCAGCAGATTTTACATAATCTTCACTTCAATGGAGTGCATTTTATTAAAAGTAGACTCGGCATTAAAAGTAGGTGGCAGTAGTCATTTCAACATCACTGGACTACGATTGTGTGGTGTTCAATAATAAATAATTTTTCTTACCTTATATTTAATTATTTTCATTGATACGTGATAAAATATTTTAGTGGGTGTTTGTAGCTAATAAATGGACGAAATTATTTAGAGAAATTCAAGACAATTCACTAGCATATAAATAGTTATTTAACATTTCAGAATAATACGCCATTAACTTCATAATCTATGTTCATATTATCAACCTATACAATATAACAAATACAACAGCAATATTTACAATTAAGATTTCATAATGTAGTATAAAATTTCTAGCACACATATGTATGTAAGTGCTAAAATGTTTTGCAACAGACTTTGAATGTTAAATTGCAGCCTATACTATATTAATGTTTCATATGTATCTGCTTTGTTTTTTCAATGTTCAATGATTATTCCTTTGCTGACAAGATCACAGGAACTAGATCAATATAGATTCTGCAACAAAACAATCATCCAAGCCTAAGGTGGGATTTGATGTACAAACTGTTGGACTGCAGGGAAGAGTACTGTGCTTTTGGTTGCCAGTTAAACAAATGTGTAATTACATACACATCTACCAAGTCAATGCTTTGAAGTTTACTGGATTTTTTTCATTTATGATATATGTTCCATTCTCAAGGAAGTCTTGCTAGAAGTAGCAGGCGGAATATACAGAGGGTATTAACACATTTTTATAATGATTTCACAGCATTTTAACTAATGTTTAAAATGTAAAGATTATTTTTTAAAATTTTCGATCTGATAGCCTTTTTTCTGCATCGTGATTTCCGTGATAGAAGAGCTTTTCGCAATATTTCCAGGGGTATTGCTTTCCATTCTTCTATTCTCCTGTTAAGTGGTTTTCATACAGGATTCTACAAAATGTTTTGCGTTGAGCCACATATCTCGGCAAAAGCTGGTGAACATTATATTTTTTAGCATTTTTAAGTTGTAAATACTGATTTATTATTTTATTTATTGTTGCTAAAGATATATCTAAAGACTCTCACAAGGAAATTGATTTCTGTGTGGGCGAATTTTCTCTTGTTACCAGCGATTTCACTTTAGAAACATTTGAAACAGTACGCGTACCTTTTACGGATATTCGTTTCGAGTCTTCTTTCTATATAGAAATAATGATTGACAGCTTTTACCTGTCTGATTAATAATATTGCTCATTTTGCACTTAGAAATTTTAATACTATGCATTTCACAACGTTTTTGAATTCTAGAACAAGAAGGTTTATCTTCGGCAAGCACAAAAACATATCCTTCAGTTCCCAACATGTTTATATGTGACATTTTGAAAGAAGAATAAATTTAAAAGTAGCAGACGATATTTCTCATTTCAAATAATAAGCTGTTGCCAAAAATTTTTCTTCTAAAACATTTACTTTTTTTTAAAATTTGTTATCGAAGTTGTTCTAAAAATGAGTTATTACCCTCTGTATTTAATAATTATACAACATCCTTTATATGTTAGGCTAACAACTTAAATGTGCAATTATACAGCTGAATTCTATTAAAACTTCATATTTATAAAATATATCAAGCATATTTCAAATTGTATTACAAAGAAAGTGAGCTTTGATAAATTCAATTAAATAGGAAAGACTGAACAAATTATCTGTGTTAATCATTATTAATTTTGTGTAATTTATGTAAATATTAGGATTCCAAAACATGGAATCTGATTACAGCATCCTGCAAATTTCAAAGACAAATTTATCTCAGTACAAAATTTTTTTAATGGACAAGAGTAATAACTACTAAAAATAATATATATATAAAATCAAAACACAGAATTTATTGAATATTTATCAAACTATTATTTAAGAGTTTTCATTCTCATAAAATACACAATTTAAATCAAGTTTATAAATAAGAATTTAAAGTTTATAATAAAAAGGTAAACATACTTTTGCAGCAAGCTGATATTTATCTTTATCTTCTTGTAACTTCAGAACATCATCTTTTAATTTTTCTTCTGTAACATTCTAGAGAAAAAATTTTCAAAATTAGTTTAAAGTATGCAATGTATGTGATTACAAAATGAAGAATAGGAATTTGAAAATGTAATGGATAATTTCAGTAAGTATAAAATAATTTTGAGAAAATTTTTGAATGCAAGAATCAAAGTTTTTGAAGTTCTGGAAACTGAAATTAAGATTTTATAATTTTAATGAAATTAAAAAAAAAAGTTAAAGGTAAGAAAAATTATAACATTAAAAATAAAGAAAACAAGACATACTAAAAAAGAAAAACCAAGAACTTCTTATATGAAATTCAAATAATAAAATCCATTAAATAGACAAAAAAATAATAACTAAAAATTTAAGCAATAGAAAAGTAATAAAATTGAAACATGATCCTGTATAATAAAATATCCTGCACACATTTTGAGATTTTTCTATATTATGTTAAGAAAATAAAACATTTTATATACTAAAAATTAACTATGGCAAAAAATCTAGTCAAAAGATAGAAATAGGTTCTGACTGTATTCAAAGAAATACATTCTGAGAAAAAATGTCTATATTAAAAGAATAGAAAAGTCAAAATAATTACACAACTTCAGAAGAATATTACTATTTAACAAAGTTTTTAATTCTTCAAAAATGTGAAGGAAAATCTATTGTGAAAATAATGAAAGTACATTACTTTAATTGCAAAAACTTTTACTCTATATAATCAATATATAAGGTAAGTTTTCATTTAGTTCATTGCTCTACAATTATTTTTGTACACATAGATAAATTTGATACCAACACCAAAGTCTAATCTAATCATAAATTATTGAACTAAAGTACAATAGAAACTAGCTTAACAAGCACCACTCTTAACAAGTAATTTGTGTAATGAGCAAACTAAATTGTAAAAGAATGAGTCAAAAATGAGTGGCTAGGACAGGAAAATCCTGGATTGTACATTAGCACTCATTTCCTTAGCATTATAGTATTGTTTGTGATCATACATTTCCTCAAACTTGTGTTGCATTGTATTACATGTATATGAATAAAAAATTAATCATATTAATTATTAGGAAGATAATCAGGAAACAGATTTGTAGTTTTTTGTGTGTAAAGCTTAATGAAAACTTGCAAAAGTGCTCCCAAAGAAAAATCAGCAAGAAAAAGTCCAGATTTATGAAGCATTAAATCATTACAAGTAAAAGTGAAAACGAGGTGTAATAATCATGATAATCTGACATACAAATGGTACACATCAATGATTTATTCAATTATTATAAACAAGGATGAGATTAAAGAGACAGATACTACATAAAGAGCAACAGGTATGTGTGTGTATATATATACATATATATATATGGAATAGTCATGCATTCCAAATGATGTTAAAATATTATTTCTCATATGAATAAATGAAAAACAATTTTAAAGATGACACTGTTAATAAAAACATTTGCAAAAAGGCAAAAATGAATTTTTACAACATCATTATTAGAAGAGGTTAGGATCATTAGCAGCCATAGAAGTATTTAAGAGAAGCCAGTTTGTGAAGTTCAAGAGGAGAATAGGCATATATTGTGTTGTGTTACACAATGAAGTAGCAAATTTCGACACAGCAGAGAACTTCATTAGTTATTTCAGAAGCTCATGGTTTCTGAAGACTACATGCTGCAACAGGTTTTTAATTGTGATGAAACAGGTTGCTAAAAGAAAAAATGCTGAAGCAAATGTATACAACAGCAGAGGAAAATGCATTGCCCAGCCACAAGCTATTGGAAAACCATGTCACGTTGTTATTTTGTGTCAATAAAAGTGGTAATTTGAAAATTAACCTGTTGCTTGTTTACTATTCAGAAACTCAAAGAGCCATCAATAAATATATATTCTAGAAGTGCAGGCTAAATTTGACATGGACCTGGTGATTATGTAGCTTTTTTGTGAGAGGATCAAGTAAGTGTTTAGTTTTCCTATGAAAATATATTTGCTTGTGATAAATCTGACACTCCAGGCTTGCTTGATATAGGAAATATTCCTGATAATCCTCTTAGTTTACTAGGTGATCCTTCAGAAGAATTTAAATTAATCAAGATCCAGTTTATGCTTTCCAATACCACTGTTAGTTTATGGACCAGCAAATTATTTATAACTTTAAGAAGCTCTATGCTAAAGGATTCTTTGAGCACTGTTTGATTAAAGAAACTAATTTGAATCTAGGGAGAATTTTGAAAAAAACTTTCACTTCATTGCCTGCTTTAAGATGAGCAACAAGGCATAAGAAGGGGTTACTGAGAGAAAGCCCTAACTTCTGCGACAAAGAAGCTTTAGCCGAAGAGCATTGTCAAATGTGACTTTGCGAGATTTGAGACAGTTCTTGTGGAATATTGTCAATGAAATTGTCTTTTGCCACTATCACAGGAATGGAGGTAGATAACAGTGATATCAAAGAGCTTGTGGAAGAGCACAGCCAAAAATACCATTGAAGAGTTTATGGAATTGTATTTCACAGCAAGAAGCTTCGAGGAAAGTTTATCAGAGAAGATATCAGAAAAACAACAATTTTCTCATGAAAGAAGAGAAATGTTCAAAGCAAGAAAAACTATTGCATCTAACATTGAGAACCATCACTACAATAAGAAAAGTGACTATGCACATTTTAAATTTATTTAATGATAGAGCTATGTTGAATTTTTGTATAATTTTTTAACAGCAGCATAAAAAATATCTTTCAAAATTCTTTCTAATAAAAAAATAACTTGGTATGTAACGCAAAATTCACATGTCAAGTGAGTTTGGTGGAAGAAAAAATGAAGGGGATTCCCTTTCCTTAACAATATATAACAAATTTTTTTTCAATAAACATTTTACATAGCATTTTGAGAGCATTTTTTTTGACAAGTGTTGTATTTTACATCAGTTTATATGAGAATTGTTTCACATAACAAGTATTTGGCTTTACAACTATTATTTTGGAACGAATTATGTTTGTTAAGCAAGGTTCTCTTGTGTACTTATTATTTCCTTTAATGCAATCTAGAATAAATAATCTCAGAATTTAAAAGGAGTTCTGAATGCATTAGAGCAATAATTATGTTCATTTAAATTATTTAAGGAAATAAATTTCTAACCTTTCCACAAGTTTGTAGTTGGCTTTCTAAAGTTTCAATTCTACTTAAAAGTCTGTCTTCCTCAATCAGTGCCTGTGAGAATAAATAAAATTGATTAGAATGATTACAACAGAAATACATCAATAATAAATAGAAACTAAGAAAAGGAAATAAATAAATAAATAAAACAAATAACTTCAATCCAACAGGTAGAACAGTAATTGTATAATGAACTAAAACATCAAATTTAAAATGAACTAATTGTAATATTTCTAGATAAAATGTAAATTTCAAGGAAACAAAGGTAACTTTACAGTACAATAAGTGATGTAAAATTTGACTGAATAATTTAGGTATTTCCAGAACTAGTATTTATTTTAAAAAAATCTAGACTTAATGAATAGACAAAATGTCATTTAAGTATAATTTAAGTCTTACATGTCAAGTGTTAAAACATTGTTTTAAGTTATATATATTTCATTTAAAATAATTGGATTACTCAAAACTTAAATTGTATTAATAATAATAGAGAATAGAAATAACTAAATATTAAACAATTATATATACTAATTTTCCTTTCTCTACATTAATTAAAGATAACAAATATGGAATCAGAACACATATTTGCAGCAAATGTATATCAAATTATTAGTCAATTAAAACAAAATATTTACAATTATATGGTTTCACATAACTGAGTGTAAATTAATTATTCGTTATTGAATTATGAATGATATAAAGCATTTTTTTTTCGAAACAATTTGTAATCAATTAACAACTTTTTTCTCTTTTTTTACATATTTTATAATTTTCATTACTTTTTAGTGGCTTTGTTTTAATCACAAATTAATTTCAGTTAACGTTGTGATATGGTTTGAATAATGGCTATTCATAAAATGATTTAAGAATTTTTCTTTGCAATAAAATAATTTTCAGTAGTTTCACTGCAAGGAAAAATCTCTTGCTGTAATAATATTCATGCTTTCAATTTTAATTTTGTTGATTAAATTAAAGTAACTTAATAACAATCACATCTTGTACACACTATAACATATATATATGCATAAATAATCTAAATTCTTTTATCCTTATAAAATATTTAAAATGCAATAAAAATATGTGTCCAATATCTTAAAATGTCTAATATTTTTTTAAAGAAAAATATAAGTAGGAGATTGGGCTGCTCGTCACTCAATAATAATTTTTGTAAACAAGGACTTATTATTTTTGGACCTACATTAACTGCAATTTAAAGTAAAATCTGAACTACTAACATTTAAGCTCAAGGTTGGATTTGAGTTTACAAACTGTTGAACCAAAGGCCAGAGTGTTAATCATTTGGTTGCCAATTTAGGCAAAGGAAGAAATTTTTAGTAGCAAAAATTTAAACTAAATATTTGACATGATTAAATACAATTTTGAGCGACTTAACTTTTAAAGACAGAAACTTACCTTCCAGCCTATGTCAGATTCATCTTGAGTGTTTGAAACAACTCTACTCAGAGTTCCAAGCTTATGCTCAAGTATCTGTTCTCTGTGAAGTGCTTCCTAAAAGTATTATAAACATTTTTCAAAATAAATTATTAAAGTTAAACATTAAAATCAAGAAATTAAATTAACAAATCAAATTGTAACTCTGAGTTAAAATAATTCTCAACATAATTTCAGATTCTTCATTAAATAATTTTGAATATTATGAATCAAATAAGAATTATATTCAATTTTATCTGAAAGAATAATCAAAAATATTAATAAAATAGAGCTTTAATAAAAAAAATAGTTCCAATAACAGAAAATATTTAAATAGAAATTACACTAAAAATCTCTTTACTAAAAAAATGATAAGAAATATTATCAGTAATAACATTTAACAGATATTTAGCTAATCCTAAGCAACATTTACTTAATGTTAGGAAATATTACCTGAAGGCACTGAGACAGTTGATATAATTCTTGTGATGAAACTGATGTTTCTGGAGATAAAGGAACAACTGCTGTTGTTGGGCTAAAATATTTAAATCGCAAAAAAATCACTTATTTGATAATTATAAATAATTTTTACTTAGATTTTAAAATACAGGTAATGATAATTCAAATTAATAAATTATGTCTAACACTAATTTAACTCACTTTTTTTTAAAACTAAATGTATGTTTTGTGTACCATTTGAATTTGCTTTTATAAACTAATTGTTTTGTATATTATGAATGATATGATTATTTTTGTATATTATATAAGTTATATAAAAAAAATATTTAACAAAGATAAAAAAGATTCCTTAATATTTTATATAAAACATTAATAAATGAATAGAAAAAAATCTATATAGAATCAGTATAATATCTCTGTAAATATTTATATAAAAACTAAAATATAATAAAAAAAAATTGAACATACTATTTCAAAATATTAAAATTATAACTAAAGAGTCCATATTTTTAATATTTTACTTAAATGCAATTACATTTTAAGAGTAACATAATATTTTCCTGTTCTGAATTTGAAGAAACGAGGAGCCATTTTGGAAACAAATGTTTTAGCTGTGTGCAACTGAATGATACAAAAGATGTTTAAATTTCTAAGCAAAAGTTATGCCTAAAATGTTTGATAGCTGAATGTGAAAGCAGCCTATCAGCTTGCTTTTATGTGAGGTCAAAGTTCATTATTGATATGATAGTGACACACCATTGGTTAATACTTTATCTATTGTTACAGGAATGTGTCACAAACACTGATTATTTAGAACATGAAACCACATGTGCTGAAGTAATTTCTGTTTATTCACTATCAAAGGATAATGTTAACTATACAATATTCTGTTAAAATAAAAAAATAAATAAAAATTTCAAACATGTTAATTTTTAATTTTATAATTTTTAATGCAAAGTAACTATTAAAATGTTAATAAACAAAATATTATAAGTAGTGATTTAAAAAAGGTAGTATATAATTAAAAATAGTAATTTTTGAAACATAATAGTTAAATTTAATTATAATCAATGTAATTAATTATAAACTTCCAAATAAAATACTGGACATATTTAGCATTTCCCTATTTATTAAATGAGATAATTAATTTATACAAGACTAAAGTTTATAGTTTGACTTTTAAGAATTAGATTCTTTTTATACATTTTAAGAAATAGATTGTCAGAGCAATAATATAATTAAAACTGACTCAACTTTAATAAAACATTCAACTTCTAATGCAGAAAATCTTAGTAAACAGTATTTGTTGAAATGGAATAAAAATGGACATGAATCCAAAAAAATGTAACACACAATCTATACTTTCCATCATATTTACAGAATTTAGGGAAATGTATACTTATTAATTAGCATCAAAATTCAAAAACCAATTCAAGTGTGATTCTCAATTTTTAAAACAAAAAATAAAGGAATACCTGGCTTTTGCTTCTTTCCCATCAGGTAAATATAATTTAAGAGTAGCAACGATACAGCCATGGACAACTATAGGAAAGAAAGATTGGTTTAAAAGAGATTATAAATTAACTAAAACAATTCAAATTTAATAATGGACAAATATTGACCTTTTCTGGGATTCTCAACTACATCTACACCAAATTGTACTATGTCACCGGAACAAACTTCTCGAGCAGGAGACTCTTCAGAGCCCTTGCTAAGTCTCTGATTGTTAACAAATGTTCCATTACTGCTCTTCGTGTCTTGAAGATAGAACTAGGAAGACACGATATATTTTATTGATGAAGTTTTCAATTTTTAAAAAAACAGACTGAAAAATGTATTTGCATAAAATAAGAGCAAAAACTGAACTAGACAACAGATAAGTAGATTAGAATATTGATACAAATATACTTCTACTAAAGTAACCACATAACTTTATTTTAGATAAATGATATGAATAAAAAAGTTTATGATGAAATGAATTCAAGCAATATATTTTAAGCTGCATCACACAAAATCAATGAATTTTTCTCAACTCCAAGTCACATAAAAATGTTATTAATCTAGACAATATACTCTAACAAATTTATCCTAGTTAAAAAGAAATTTATGTTCTCAATTTTTCTTTGACAATGTTCTTACTTTAGCAAACCTTTTTTAAAAACATAAGGCAACATTCCATAAACATGTTGCACTGATAATTTAATAATTTCATTTGTGTTTAATATATGACTGTATTCATATGAATAAATCCCTGTTATTTCTTCATTCAAAGTATGTTAGTTAACATTAACAAATTTCAGTTGCTTTCTTTTTAGAGTTCAGATGATGTATTTTTGGCAATCATTAGCAAACATACTATAAATTCGATTTTGATAAAAATAAATGACAGTTGTGATAGATCTTTGAGAAAAATAATTCAATCAAATTTATATACAACTTAAGCAACATTCATAAGTAATCCTTCAATATTTATATTAGTATTCAATTAATCTAAAATTCAAAAGACTTCCTGAAATTTTGTAAAAGAATTAATACAAAAGCATACATCAAATATACTGTATGAAATTAGTCATACTTCAACATATAGAGATATTAAATATAATATTAAGTAATATATATAAATATATTTACTTACTTTTCCATTTTCATACCATAATAGAGCATGGTTTCTGGATAAAACTTTACAATCAAAGATGGCATTGTTCAGTGCTGGTCTACACCTAGCAACAGATCGACCCACTTTGATAGGCTGATCAAGGACTAGGTCCCTCTCCCGGAATGGATGAGAGTTGGGTCTTGATATCAGGATGGCTCGAGGTGCCATCTGAGAAATGGCATTGGTAGTCTTCCCAGCTTCATTTGTGGTCTCTTCAACAGACTGAGCAGCCGTAGTTCCGGTTTTTGGATCTAAGTTATTTGGCTCTTTACGATATACCACCATGAAAACGGTTCTATACTTTAAGTGATAATGGCTGCTTTTAGGAAGCTGGCTATCATTGCACTGCTTTGATACAAAATATTACGCCATATCAGTTCTATATCTGTTTCTAAAATAATGAATAAGAAACTTAATTAAATTTTGATTGTTCAGTCTTACTGATAATGTTTCATTAAATATCACTAGCATTAAATTAGATTTTAGTTATCATTTTTAATAAATTCATTTTTGAATATAAACTCACAAATGAATGCCTGAAACTTTATTGATCAACAATTAGTAAACTATTTAGAAAAACATATAAACATGAATTACAAATTAAACATATATATCTTTTGTTTTCAAATGGCATAAAGAAAATCAAAATTATTTCTATTTGTGTTTTTTCATATTAATATTGAAAATATTACATATGTATTCGGAATACTTGCTTTCATAATTAAATATCTTATTGATTCGCATTCAACATTACAATATTTCAAATACTTTTCTTTTTGAACATTCTTGTATTTGTCCTCATATTGGTGAAAAAATATTTATCAGGAAAAAGTGTCATTTTAAAGATACAACATGGGAAAATACCATTTCAAAGATACTTCAACCTTTGGTTTGTATAATCTTTGCACAAACTTAAAACAAAATTTGTATGAGAGCTTTTAATTTTTTTAGCAAACACTTAACATGTGGGTTTTAAAACCCACATGTTATGCGTAATATGTTAATTTAAACAATGAATTAATTCTACAAGTTGTTTAACTGAAAGCCAAGGCACAAATCTTTTGAGGATCAGGTTTAATTTTTTTGTAGGAACAAAGGAGGGTATTGTTTTGTAAATTCTCTTACTTGTCTTGTATATAAATGAAAAATTACACTTAAAACTTTTTATACTAATAATTTTTAAATTTCTGCATTTTTTGTCTATTGTATGAATATATTGAAATACTTCTTATTAGCCAATCAAATTAATGAATTTTCAATTTGAACTTGAACAGATATTTTCATTTCATTATAACTTATAGCTAACATGTTAAATAAACTATTGCTGCAACATAAATTGTCAGGAGTCATTTTCCAAAAAGAAATAAATCAAGTATTGTTGGATACTAATAAACAAACAGAAAAAATAAAAATCACAAATATATTAAGAGGATAAGTTATAATATATGAAAAGGGATCGAACAAGGTAAGTAAAAAAATATATAAAAAAGGGCACAAAAGGGACTGAAGTAATATATCTATAGAAGTATCCACAACTTTCAAAATATTTCCTAAGCTTAAGAGAAGTTTAAAATATTTTAGAACAAACAGTAAAAGCCAAATAATCTCATACTACTAATAGTAATCAAGAGTTATTTGTCATAGATAGTATACATCTTTCCAAGGAGATTGGTCATTATATTTAATTATAAACAAAATAAATACAAATGGAAAAACTCTCCAAAAAGAAGAAGAATAACTCTTATGAAAATCAGAATATTGCATGCAAAGTTTTACAGTTAAGGATGTTCTAACACAAAAATTATAGAAGTTTAAACTGAAAGCCAATGCTTTAAAAAATGCAAAGTAATATTCTCAATAAGATTCAATGTGCTTGCTATATTTATCTAGCAATTTCTTTCCAGTTTCCAGAAAGTATTACAGTTCACATGTAATTATAACATAAGATTGAAATCATCAATGTAAACAAAACCAGAAATACATACAAAGCTCTAATGAAGTAAATAAAAGTATTCGATACTTTTCATATGGATAGTAATAAATGAGCTAAGTGTTTTAAATGATGTCTAATCTTTCAAAATATATCTGAAAATCAAATGAATAAATAATCTTAGAAAAAAAATTTTTTTTGTCTTGTTGACACTCCACGATCTTGTTTTCCATAACTGAAATTCACAGTTTGGAAAGAACTTCAAATGAATAAAACCATGACCATAGATAGTGAGATTCAAGCTATCAAATACAAATTTTTTAAGTGAAAAACCTATCTAATACTAACTTTTAAAGTAAACAAACTTTGAATCAAATAAACAATGAATTATCAAATACAAACATTTTAAACTAAACAAATTTAAACCAAAGGCTGAAATTCTAATTATTTAGATACCAGTTCTGTTCTTACTGAAATGTACATAGTTTAAGGAATGAAAGATGAAAATAGTTATTTTTATATATGTCACTAAAAAATTTAATGAACTAGAATTGTTATAAATGAGGGATTTGTTTTTGATATTCTGTAGTTTCTTTCTTTTTCAAAGTGTACACCTTTATGTAATTATCAAACATTAAGATGTTGAATAAAAAATCCTATATGTAACAAATAGCAAATCCCAAACAAAATGCAGGAAATAAGTACACATTACCTGTTCTCATTTATCAATAATTCTTATTCTTTGCCTAAAATTAAATAACCACATGGAATGACTTATCAACTGAACTTTTAAAGTTAATGACTTAAAATATAATTTATATCTTATTGTAACTTTTGACATTCACTTCTAGGAGAGTATTTAAGTTTTGAAAATTATAGAATTCTTAAAAAAAAAAAAAAAAAAAAAAAAAAAAAATTATTTTTGGTTAATTTATTTCTTAAAAAGAAAAGAAAAATGCAAACTTTAGTCTTAAGAATAATTGTCCAAAAGTACATTAAACTTTTAATTTCATTTCAAAATATTACATAAAAGGATCTAAAAATTACTTACACTCAATATGGAAATTGAAATAAACACAGCAAATATTTTGCTGTTTAACTGTTTATCTTTTAATTGTTTAAGAAAAAGCAGTTTGAAAAATGTTTAAAAAAGTTATTAATTTGATGCTACATTAAAACCTCAAAGTTTCATTTCCATCAGAACATTGTGCTGAATAATTTATAAAAGCAGTCAGCAATAATTTATTATACCCAATATAATACAACTCCATAAAAAACATTTGTATCAAATATAAATTCCAAAATTTTTATTTAACTGTTTATTACATCTCATGACATTATAAGAGATTCAGCAACAAATTAACTTTAGATTATAATTTATCCATGGAAATATAGCATAATAATAATTTTAAGACGATAGTAATAAGTCAACCAAGAAAATATGCATATAAATTGAAGAAAACTATTCCCATAGTTTATAACTTAATCGTAAGTATATATTTCTAGCAAATATGTAAAGGGATGTTTAATTTTCAATGAAATTTCAATAACAGGTGCCCGGAAAAGAACATTTTCATGTAGTACTATTGTCACTAAAAATATATTAGATATCTTAATTTTACAATAATTTAGATCAAAGTGACACTTACAGGATAATAAATTAATTTACTTCTTTCCAAAGGGTGGAATGACGGTAGCTACATAAATAAAATGCATCGCATTACTTATCAACATGCGAAGACAACAATCGTAAATATGACGTTGCCACGCAAGGTCTATGCCCATATGATTCTCAGAAAAATTTAAGTAACTGTAAAAGGGTGTTGGTGTCTCTGTAAGCTGCTGAGAAAAATAAAAAATAAATTCAAAATTAAAAAATGTTCAAGTTTTGTTAAAAGTTATATAAAAGAAATTTGTTAGTTACATTTTAGAAAAAATTCGCCTTTATTTCCCTTATTTGCTTTCACTTAAAACATTTTCACCAAATGAATACTCAAATTATCGTTTCTGTTCGAATTTTTTCAATAAAAAGGTGAAACTAATTTAATTTGATTACAATATTACATAACTTACACTAACTGCGATAAAATTTATTCCAAATTCATAGCTTTTGATAAATATTTAGTTAATATTACGTTTTGAAATGGAAGCAAAGTATATATAAGTTGCACTTTGATATTCTAAATCCTTGACAAATCAAAATGTAAATTGAATTTAGCTACACTAGAGGGAATGTTTAACGAGGAATTTTATTTTTCCCAAAAAAAAGTTGTAAAAAGAAATTTTAATCGCTTGATTTGGCCATTACTGTCAGCATCATTTGAAATTACTTTAAAGCATTTTATCAATTTAAATAAATCTTTGTTTCGATGAATTTTCTCCTTTATGTATTTTCTTACATTAGAAAAAGGCAAGAATCAAATTCTACACCACTCTTCTTTTGTTCATGTGTTTTCGAATATTCTTCCCCCAATATCTGGCATACCTGATGGTGTAGCGTCATTTTCAATAATGAATCAAGTTCTCACGAATTATAAAAAAAAGCAAATAAAAAAATAATGAAAAAAGGATGGAAAAAATATTAATTATAAAAATAAAAAAAACATGGAAGGAAAACTATTTATCAGAAACGAAAGTTAGCGAAGCTGAGATTTTTCAAAATATTATTTCGTAAATGAAAGTTAAAATTAACATTGTGTCGATAGCGTAAGGGTAGGGACTCGTCTCTAGTTCGTAAAAACGTGTGTGTTTATAAATTAGAAGTTCTTGAAAACGAGTGTCTACTGTATATAAATATACATTTTTGATTAGGTTACTGCTGATAGAAATAAGCTGTATAATTCATGTTAAAGTGTCATGCGGAAGACATGATAGAATTCTATCATGTCATGAATTCTATTGTTCAAGATTAAAATATTGTACATTTAACTACAGAATAGAAACAAAAGAAGTAAGAGTACAAATATAGGGACTCTTAATCCTTATTGAAAATTTTGGAGTTCTCAAAACACAATTATTATTAAATGCACTAATATAATATAGTGAGTAAACGCCAAACGTACATTGAAAATATCTAATTTTTTGTTATATCATTAATATAAGCTAAAATTTGAATAAAAAACTTCGGGTTTTCCTAGTAAAAATTTCTGTAACAGTATTTTAACCTTATGCAATTTTTCAAATGTATTGAAGGAATATAACAACGACTAAATATTTTTAGTTTTCTATATGAAGTTATACTAGTTTTCTCATAGTATTAAAAGGAATTTGGATATGGTAATAAGGGAAATATTTTATAGTTTGCTTTAAAATCTCAAAAATCATGACTGTGTCTAGTATTAAAGGGTTGGATGAGAAAAATAGGTAAGGTTATTATGAAACATTTTCGGTTATCATCTTCTGCCGAAAAAAGCCACTAAACACAACTATCCACCTTGCAATTTTGAAACGCATTCAAGTAATAAGGTAGATAGTGGAGATTGCTGCTTCTTGTCTTCGCCACAACAAAGTAAGAACATTAAACCATAAGAAAATTTTAATATGCATAAGTTCTCTCTATACAATAGTTCTTAGTTGAGTCAGAAATTGAAATTGTTAACTTTCACACAGAAACAATATTTTTGCCCATCAGATTATTGTGGTCCCATTTGATCATATAAGGCTTTATTTACATGCACAATTCACAATAAAAATGCTACCCTAGAAAAAATAAATTGAAAGCCAGGAGAATTATAAAAGTATGCTATCTGTTAAAAAAAAAAAAATGTTACACTAAAATAAACATGGTGCCCATTACCGTGCAAGCCCATTAAGAAGAAGAAAAAGAAAATAAATAACTGATTAAATTCTCTAGAAACTTGGAAGCATTAATCCTGAAGAATCAATACCAAGAGCATACATTTCTACCAGAAATAACATTTGTATCTCTCGGTACTCATTAAACAGCGATTGAATGAAATCGATAGGTACAATAGACAATCCATCTTCAACATGATGCAACAGTTTATTTACTGTAGGATCTAACGTATAGAGATAAGCCAGCGCGGTAACTACTTAGTCAAATGTTTTCTAGCAGTGAGATCTGAAGAATATATGACTGCCAAGGCTGAAATTGAACATTTTCTATATCAAAGAAGTTTTACAATACCTCCAATAAGTGATTAGGGATTACCCTGTTGATATATAGATTTTCACCATTCTAGAATAAAGATGGAGCAATGGGTCTAAACACACTATAAATGTATTGGACATTCCTCAAAGTGATGTCATTGTAAGTAAGAGGTGACAAAAGTGTGTCTATTGCTTTTAATATCGTCATTCCAGGTGAGAGGTTAGTTATGACGATCTTAAATTTATGTTAAGAATTCTCGTTCTCAATGAAGCCTCAAAACATGGATACAACGGTCAAGATTCTATAAACAGAACTAGTGTTCTTCTGAAAATGTGCCATTCCAGCTTCTAATTTCAATTTTAATGACGCTATGAAGATTTTATTGTTTGTGATGTAGCTTGAAGGATAGTAGAATCCATGGTCATCGAACTGACTATCCAGGTTTTTGTTAACTTCTTCTAACTGTTTATGCAAACGAACATAGCTTTTGACTCAGGACTTGTGACATGGCTGCACAATCCATTAAGGCCGCATGGATGAGAAGTCCATAATCTCGAGGCTGTTAATCACAGTGAACTACTGAGATGCAGAATAACATTCTGTGCGATCATCCTGAATCTATCGATTTTATATTTTGGAGACAATCAAGGGATCATTACTAATAACAGCAATAATATTGCAATACTATAAACTACAGTTCACTGCGCGGATATCGCCCAAGTGTTTCAACAACACATCTTCAACTGTCCAATGCTGGACAAGCTTTTTTATATCCGCATAGAGAATACTGTAGAGCTTCTATGTACAGATAAAGTTGTAGAAATTGCCAGGGCTGTCTTCGACAGTTTCGGGGACATTTAGGGTTTTTGCACTTACTCCATGGACACGACATCATCATCTTCATCATAAACTACAGTAGGCTACAATTTGAATTTCCTTATGAATGGAACGAAATGATAAGCATTCATTTTTTTTATACAAAGCATTATAAGCAACAAAGTTCAAATTCAAACTGTATGTAGAAACCTGCTTTAAAATTTAATCTGAAACAAATTATAAGTGTAGCATTTTACATACGTGCGTGAAAAAGACAATTATTTGTGTATCGCATTATCTTCTGTATTAAAGTAATTTCATGTGGGTAAGCTTTTTAATAAAATAATTTTATTAAAAGTTGTTTATTATAAGTGCATTGAAACGAAAATAATTTGTTTATCACGCCATCTTCTTTCTGTAGTGTAAATTTCATGCATGTGATATATTGCCTTCTTGATGAAATAAATTAATGGCCGACAATGTATTACATTGTCGACCATGTATTACATAAAAATATAAAGTATAAGCAAATTTTAGTTACATTTTTTTGTATTTCATTTCATTCATTAAATAATGAAGAATACCTAAGGGAAGATGAGTATTGATTCAATTCCATATGATATATTTACTAAAATAAGCCTATCGAAAATTTATAATTTAATAATCTTTACTGTTATCTTTTTACTAAATTGTACATAAGGAAATAAATAATTAAAAAAGAAAATTTAAGCATGTTGTTGCAGAATTAAAGTATTGACATTTTTATATCCCAGCGAAAAATATTACAACTTTTCTAATTTTGGAAAATAAATAAATGTTTTTCTCATTTAAAATCCTCTTTTTGTTTCAGATATTCTTTAACCCCTTCTTAAGTTTTATTTCTTTTCAGAATTAATTGAATTGTTGCATTGTTTACACATACCAAAGTCATCGGTGAGAAACCAAATGTTTTGTACATTTGGACCATTACCAGTATATGTTGGCAATCACAGATATACTGGGGTGGAGGTCAAAAAGAGAAGTTGAAATCAACAGAAGGAAGACTGATTGCCACCAAATTTTTGTTCTGATGTGACTGAAGTTATGTGATATGAATTTGTTATAATCTGGATCACTGTGTGTCTTATGAAAGATTTGATGTGCGTGCACAACATTTATTAAATTTTGTCTTTCTTTTATATCTGATACCCTAATTCATATTAAATGGATACTGTAGTAAATTGTGATTTTTTTCCTTGAAAAGTTATATGCATTAATTGCGAGTAAACGAGAAGGCAATTGTTTTTTTTTTTTTGTTCTGAAGAAAAATATTCTAAAATACCTTTTGAAGTGATTTATGCAGAAACTAAGTGCAGCATACCTTTGTATAACAGATAATTAAAACTTTTTGGCCTTTTAAAAAATTGTGAAGAAAAGTTAATAGTAGTCTTAAAATTAGGAAAAATGAATATGCACTATTATGTTACTAATGATGATTTGTTTAGCGTACTATTTGAAATTCACACTGGTAAAAGCCACGGAAGCAGAACTCCTACACTCAAGGAGTTTCAAGGTAAACACAAAAATTTTGAATATGATGTCTTTTCGGTCCCAGATAGCTCAGTCGGTAGAGTGTCAAGCTCTTAACCTAACGGTCCAGGGTTCGAGTCCCTATTCTGTTTAATTATGAAGTTTTAATGAATTTAAATTTATATAAACAATACCAAATGAAACATTGGTACATATGAATGGTATTATTATTAAACCAATGGACAGTTTTAAGTTAAACTCATAATGTCAAGATGATTTGATATAGCTGCAATCCCACAGGGAAGGCGAACATAAATTCATAATACTGTATCAAGATCATTTAAGTTTGTCTAAGAGAAGTAGCGTATCATACTCTTAAACTTTTTTTTTAACATTTTATGTTCCAGCTATACTGCATTCAGATAACGATAGGAAATTCCGTAATCAAATTATATCCAAAATATGTTCTATGTGGAACGATGTTAAAATGGAGATTTCTATGAACCATCATTGTCAAACAAAAGTCACTTTGAAAGGGCAAATCAGGGTATAGAGAATATGTTAACAGTATGGATGAAAGATAACAGTACAAATAAATTGACCTTATGTTCAATTCGTGAAGAATACTATGAATCATGAAAGAATACGCTGAAATCCTTATGAATATATGTTTGGCTTTGTACCAAGAGACACAGCATTGTCTTTTTTGGCTGATAGAACAAATCATAAATATTAAAACCGAAGAGCAACTGGAAAAAATTAATAATACTTTTGAAGCTGAAGAACAGTTTGGAGAAACTGTTAATACTTTTGAAGAAAATTTGAGCAATGACCCCTACCAAAACCATATTTCAAAGAAAAGTATTGGAGATGATCTGCAACCTTTGACGTCTTCATATCAAGCCCTGGCAGAACAACACGCATTTATTTCTATAAAAAGATCGGAGGCAAAAAGAAAATATTCTACTGCAAGCAATAAAAATGTTTAGAACCTCAAAACAATTTCCTAATCAAATATATGATACTGTTCGAGTACAAGTCCCTAATGCAACCGTGGTCGTATACATGGTCATACAATAGATGCACAGATGCCCGAAATATGTTGGTAGTTGCGTTGTAGGGACAAAAGACTCCGAAATCAAAAAATAAAAGAGACATCTCCAAGCAGCTTTATGTACCCGTAAGCAGTTCGTAATTTGTATAGAAAAATTGCTTAATTTGTATAGAAAAATTGCGTAATTTGTATAGAAAATGAGATATCTTCTAAAGAAATTTCATCCATGGAAATCTGAGAGATGCAGTTACAGCTAATTTGAGTAGTGGAGGCAAGGCTTATAGTTGTCATTACAAAAGGGAAAGCTCCACAACTAAATATAGTTGTAAAAGCACGTGATTCTTGTAAAATTCAAAATGTTGTGACGGACGAAAAAAGAGTGATTTTTTTTAGTTCCAGAGGCACTTAGCTCTCCCTATTCGAGTATGTACACGTGTAATCACTATGCTGTATTTTTATATTATGTGTGTGCGAAATGTGTAATAAAAAATTGTTTGAAAGAGAAGTTTTCTTTATGACGTTGAGGATGGTACAATGTCATAAAAAATTAAGTTGTTGCAATAAATAAGATTTCAGTTGCAAAATTAAATAAGTTTTTATATTGATGTTATTTACTTTTCTCATCTAGAATCATCTCTACTGTTAAAATTAAAAAGTTTATTTACATGCGCTGTTACTTAAACTTTTTCATATTTTGTCATATACGGTATAAATGCAATTGTAAAAGCAAAAGGAAAAAAAAGTTCTTTATTGGCTAAGTTTTTTTTTTTAAATAATAATAATTGTTTAACAATTACGCAAGCACAAGTGCTGTCGTTATTAAGAAGGAAAGTTAATATCAAGTTGTGCTTCTCAAGCTAGAATCTAAAGCTGGTATAGGTGTTTTCGGAGTACCTGAAGCTTGGATTTTATGTTATTAAGGGAAACAACCTTTTGGTGAAAGAGCTGTTTTTGGTTCCTGATTTTAAATAGAAAAAAGATAAGAAGGAAGAATCAGAAGAAATAAATGAAAATAAACTGAAGCAAAATAACAATAAAAATTTAATGAAGATTGAAAATATTGCTTTCCTTTTGTCAAGTTTCATCGCGACTGAAGTGAAAAGAACAAAATGCAAATCGACGACATTTTCAACATTCACCATTAGAGCATGGTGAATGTCGAAAATTACCGGTGTAAAAGTCAGAAATGAGGATGTTTGGCAAATATTTTGTCTATACACTAAGCGATTGCGTGAATGTCGACATTCTCCAGATTTCGATTTTTCCCAGTGACAATATAATCTAAAAATATTGTGAGAGGTACACATACCATAAAAATTCTTTGGAATTAGTTCTTACTAAATATAAATATTTAAACTGTCTATACTTGTTTATTTTTTAACAAGCAAAAAACATTTCTATCCAGAATTAAATCAATATTTTGAATTAAAGTTTTTTACGAATCATTATAATTATGTACTTGACTGACAATAATGTATGAATGATTGGAAAGAATAATTAATAAAACATAAAAAGCGGTTAAATGAAAAATATTTGTGAAACATAAATTAAGCAGTAGCAGCATTATTCAAAAAAAAATAATAAAATAAAACAAAATAAAAAAATAAATAAATAAATAAATAAAAATAAATAAATAAACAAATAAAATAATATAAATACTTAAATCAAATGTGTAAAATATACAAAAATAATGATCATTTTCTGCCAGACAATAAATAAAATTTGAATAAATTTTTTATTTTTTTTAAAAGTCCTTTTCAATTTTCCTTCTTCTTTTATGGAAATTCTTTTCACGAATTTATCTATGCTATACATATATATATATATATGAGCTCAATCACTTATATTTTTTTACTTTTCAAAGAAATTAACATCTTCTATAAATTTTTTTTTAGAAAGTGAACCATGTAAATTTTTTTTTGTTGATTTCTAATCAATAATTATGCATGATTGTCTATCACAATAATTGAGCAAAAACTTTCTTAAAATTACAAGAAAAACCTTGCTCTATGAAAGTTATTGGAATTAAAATACGAATATCTTTACAAGCTAAAAATTTTAATTGTTAAAAATGTGCTACTATCATTAAACTCATTTACTATTTTTGAAGTTAAATGTCTTTTCCGTTTAAGTATTAATCATATTTATTGAAAAATGTGTAGTTTAACAACAATAATAAAACATGATAATTTATTTAACAAAAGAGTTGAGGATATTTTAATTTTCAAATTTTTATTTCAATATTTTTTAAAAAGAATATAGTAACAAGGATGTTGTTTGCTATTATGCAATTATTAATGATTTTTTTTGTGTCAGCAACTCTCCTTTTGATTCATTTGGAATAATTTTAAAGATAGCTATATTTCAACTTAACACAGTTATCATTTTGAGCTTAATTTTCTATAGCTAATAATTTTAATGAATTTAATGATTTTAATAATCGATATTCACTTAATAAATAAAAAATATCTTGTTTGAATTAATCGGTCTAAAACAGACAATTTCTACTTTTAATTTGACAAAGAATAAACATAATTTTAAGAAATTTTCATAAAGAAATGGATTTTATTAAGATTTTAGTATAATGAATGAATTATTTGAAATTGGTGACGAGTTTTTTTTAAATCTTATTTTGAAGTAAAGTATAAATTATTGTGTTGCGTAAAAAAATAATTATTAAATCAATCAATTTTAGGGAAGAATAGGTTGATTTTAATATAGATTTGATATCAATTTTACAAAAGGTAAATTCGTTTCTTTCTGTACATTTTTTTTGTCAAATTTCTATTAGGATTGTCTTTATTTTTAAAAAGAAATTTGATCCGGCATTTTTTTTTATGAAACAATCAATATTTTGAAAAATGTGTTCCGCAAGAAGTTTTCTTCAGAAATATTCATTCAAAGTGGATTAACTCAGAAATAATACTCTGAACAAAAATACACTCTAAGATATTCAAGACTTTTATTAGCTTCTGATTCATATTTCGTTTGAAAATTATCTGAAGGAATTCTAAAGTTTCAATTGGAATATCGATTTATACTATTTGTATATTGAAAAAAACAGTTTGCTAAGAATTTCTAAGCAATTTCAGTGTTTTACCAATTGTCCTGGAAAGAAATTTGATAGAAAATATTTTTTTCAAAAATGAGTTGAATTTTAATGTTAAAAAATTCCTACTGACTTCAGCTCGTATTTTGAATTTGCTTATAATTTTGGAAACAATTTTGTTAATAATAATAATTCAAAAAATATTATCTTAAAAAGTTAAAAGTATTTTAATTCAAATATGTATTTAATGTTTTCATTTTTACAAAAAAACTGTGTGTGTGTGTGATTAAATTTATAATAAATTTAATATGATATGTATTTTTCATCGATGATAATATCCAACTTCAGTAATAAAGAAATTATGAGGAATTACTTTTTTTGCGCATCTTTAGTGAAAGTAAATAAGTTTGTCTTTTATTTTTAACATTATTTGCATTATTTTTAACATTATTTAACATTTTTAACAAAATTCTAATAATGAATTTTTTACCAGTTTCTAGAACTTCTAAAATTAAAAGTTCTGGAAACTGGTAAAAAGTTGAGCTATTTTATTTTTCAGTATTGATTGAAATTATAGATTAGAATATTATTGATAATACTTTGTGTAAATTTCTTCAATAAAATTTTGTTTAATGAACAGATTATGGATTTTGTTAAAGACAAATCTACTATCGCAAACCTTACATATCTAAATAACTGTATCGTAAGTTATGTTAAGTTACAGCGACGCGTTTCCAACTGCTTATTTCCGCCGATCAAAGCCTCGAAACATAGCCATTTGTTTTGTAATTTTGAAAATTGGTCGATGGTTGCGTGGGCACATTAATGCTTGTGTTGGTACTATTCTCTTCAAAATCAGTCAGAAGAGGTTAGATTGAGTATTAGGGAACTTTTAATATGCACAGTCTTTAGGAGGACATAATTGTGATACTCGGCTGTGTCAGTATCACAAACGTCATATTCAAAGCAAAAGAAAGAAGCTTACCTTTCACATTCACCCTACTGTATCTTTCAAATATTATGCATATTAAATGCAATAGTACTGAGATTTCATATACGTATATGACAAAATAAATGACAAACACATTTTCAAGCGCCTGTATATTTTTGTTTTTGTCTGATTTGAATAATTCTGTCATTCTGTCAAGAGCACAATTACGCCAATGGAAATTGGCGTAATTGCTCTTTTACTTTTCTTAAAATCTCTTAAAGAATGAATTTAGGATTTTGTTATCTTTTGATTTTGATTATCTTTTGATTTTTGATTATCTTTTGATTTTTCTGTTTCTTTAATTCTTTATATCCATTTCATTTATAAATAAATTGGATTTGGTTCATCGTAGCCTAATGCAAGGGTATTGGTCTCCCAAATTAAAAAATTCAAGATTTGATTCCAACCATCAATGAACAACAGAAGACGGTTGTTGATCATTTGACTCGTGCTTGCAAGCTTATCGGAATGGATGCTTGAACATTTTTCGAGCTTCTTCCTATAGATATAGGGATATGGCTGATTTATATGAAAATAATTTTCTAGAAGGTAATTTATACGGTGCTTACTAAAAGGCCTTAGACCTTTAGTCTATCCGCTTTGCGGTATCTGAATAAATTCGGTATAGCTCACTGAGTCTTATGGTGGGATAACGCTTTTCAAGTGTTCTAAATTCGTTTCGAGCTATGTTTAGCAACAAAAGATTAGATTAAGCCTTTCATTTGCTGTTGAAAAGTGAATAATGGATGCTACGCTTCTGTCTTGCATTCCACATCTATCAAGATAAGTGCTTAGGAGGTTTCTGGGTTTCCTTCCTTATGAGACGTGAATACAGTTTACTGTTAATGTAAAATTCTCGCGGAAAGCAATTCACCTGGTAACTATCAAAATGCTTTACAGTCATCTAGATTATCTACAACGCGGCATCAAATGCTCATAAATGTGATTTATTATGCTTTATAAATTAAAAATTATATATAATTCTCTTAACTTTATAATTTACAAATTATCAACTCAAATTCTAATATTTCTATAATATTACCCTCAAACAACAACGGTAATTTTTTAACAGTACAATAAAACCTGTAGTGATGGAAGAAAAACATTTAATTCATAGAAATTGAAGCTTTAAAATTTTTCATTTCAATAGAATTAATTGTTTTTTTAAAAATTACATTTCTTGCTTCTTGTGGATTCTTGAAACATGCTGTTGAGATTTTTCGTAGTCAGCTGGAGTAGAATAAAACATAAAAGTATCTGAATGGACTCTGGACATCACCATTTTTATGAAATAATTTTATGTTGCTACACGCTTTAGTTCATTCTACTGATCTAATGTTACTAAAATAGCTTGCTTGCGCTTGTTACTAAAAGTTCTTACTTGCGCAAAATCACTGCCCCGCAGTGTTGCCACCTACTCGTGGCTGCCACCACTCATTTCAATAATTCAGGTTGTTCTGTGTCACCTTATATTTGGAGCTTTATCACATTTGAGGGTGAAAGAATGCAAACTTAAAAGAAACATCAATCTTTAAGTATGATCCCAAATTAAGAAACTTATATTATCGTATATATAAATTAAAAAATAGAATGCTATCTGCAAATCAGATTTTTACTCTTATAACTGTTAAACTCTATGTCCTTTTTCAAACAAATGGCTGCTTAGTGCTCCATAAAGATTTGGTGGGCAGTAGAGTCCAATATGTAATTCTGAATATATATTGAAATACACAAATAATAAGAGTAAAATGATATTTTATAGATTTTAAATGGATGCGTCTAACCATGGCCTAGTGATATGATATCGCACTCCATAACATAAAGTTGTAGGTTCCTCCTAGAAACTATTGAGCAACAGAAATAGGATTTTGTGCTTTTATCTTTCTGCATGCATGTCTGTCCTGATGGGTGTTTGGAAGTTCCCCAGGTTCCCTACTATGTGATGTATAAATGCGGCCTATTATATTTTATAAATTCTCCCGAAACTCTATTGATGAATGCTGAAATGCGGAACAATGGCCTTAAATCGTTAGACCGATTACAAATCAGTGTCAAATTATATACGGATAAAGTAAATAAAAAATTAATCTGTATATCATAAACATTTCAATAAAAATGAGAGATTGTTGTCCTTTTATATTTTCAAAATTCCCGCGAGCTGCACAAAATAGCTAGCTGGAAAACCCAAGATGGAAAACATAGATGGCTAAGCCTTGATACAATTTCAATGTAAGTATTGTTACTGTTGCACCAGCATGCTTACCTGTATTTAGCCCAGAATTGGACTCTACCAGTAAAATAGAAGCAGCTGGTTGGCGTCTTTGAAACATAAGAACAAGCAGAAGATACCCAATACTTGATCTGTCGCTCCCAGAGGTATTATTTCACTTGGTGGACATTGTGACCACGACATTTAACGTGCCCCAGACGTCTTTAGAGAACAAGACAGATCTTCGATTAAGTCGGGATTCGAACTCACTACTTTCCGATAATGAGACCAACGCCCTAACCAACCAGGCTACCACGGCCAGAGTGTAATATGCATAAAAATGTGTGCAATGAGTATTGTAATAGTAGGATGTACTGAATAAATCAGTTTTGAGTTATGTGAAATTGATATCTTTCAGCCTTTTCTTCAGTTTTGTGAAACATTTATTGGTGAAAATAAATGACAGCATTTTGAAATTTTCATTGAATAACGAGAAGGGGAAAAACTGTAGACCAAAATGACGAAATTAAAATAGAAATGTTATTTTCAATTTATACATTGTGCAACGTATAATACTAGAAAATTCGGAAAAAAATGTAAATATAAGTTGCGTTATGTATAATTGCATCAGAGCGAAACAATGTTACAGATCTTGTTACCTTTCCTTTTATGAACTTTTTACTGTTGAATATACAATTTATAGTAGAATTAACTGGGCTTAAAAATAAACTTTGAAATTTTATTGACTAATATGTTCCACAATATTTTCAATCAGTATTTATTTTAGCTTTGTTTTTAGTTAACACTTTAAAAATTTGTTACTACTGGGATAAGGAAGAGAAGATATATGTGGCAAGACATTATTTATGAGATACTTATTAAAGTAATGTTAAAATGAAGTAGCATTTGTAATGTTTCCGTATGCAAAGTTTTAAGATGTTAAAAGAGGCTGCAGTTCTTAGTTCTATTTTTATAGTACGATAAATTAACTTTTAATTTATTATTTAATATCAATTTGAGGTTCTCATCATTTTTAAGCAAAGAACTTTGCATTTTGAATAGTATGTGTGATTTATATATGTTATTCCTTTATTTATTTTTGAAATAAGACATGATTTTTGTATTTATTTCTATCATTCACACATTTAATACATCATTTTTTGTTTTTCTGAATAATCCACTATAGAGTTATGAGTGGATGAGTCGTTCATTTAATGGTTTTAATTCCAAATGAATGTTAAAATGTTCCCCTGGTTTCGTATTTGTCAGTGAAAATAAATGTAAGTTTTACAATAATAATAATAAAAAAAGGTACGTGAAACTTTAAAGGACTGAATCTGATTAATTTTTATTAATATATCAAAATACTAATTGTAGAAAGACATTTTATTTACAATAAAAATAAAAACTCCCAGAATCTAGAACATAGCAAACGAAAAGCAATATTATGTCTTTTTTTTAAAAAAATCTTTAATACATTTTGAAGAAAGCAAACAATTACTTTTATTATTAAACTTAACCAGAAATGATTTATTTTAAATTATTTTTATTTGTCACAGAATGCATAACTAAGATGAAAAATTACCGCTTAAAAATTTAAAAAAGTAAGTCTTTCACCTTCGTGTGCTCTACTTGAAAGAAAGACGCACCCTATTGACTTAAATTCGCATGGCCAAGGCATAGCGAGCTTGGCTTGTCCAAGTGTCATTAGTAACAACAACAATAAAAAGTAAGTTCAAAGGTTGTGAAAGTACAACCATTTCTTCAGATGAAATATGCAGAAATATTAAATTTATAGTCAATTCTACTAAGTCTAAGTCACACTTGCAAAGAAATTACCAATAAAAATAAATTTATAATAGCTCTCATCATATTAAAATGCACATTAAACTCTTGAAAAGGAATTAACAAAACCAACAAAAAGTTACTCAAATTTTATATAACCAATAGCATAATTTTTTTATGAAAGCTGTTTTTTGGAGTATTGGAGGAAAATATAAATATTTCACTAACTCTTTAATAAAGTCATTGATTGTTATTTGAATTAGCCAAAACTTGTCGATTCTTAAAAGAAAGTTTTAAATATTTTGTGGACTGATTACAAAGCATAATAAAGTAACTGAAAAAAATTTAAAATGGAATAACAATGTAACCAATAGAAATGACAGTTCTTAAATAATGGAAAATTTTACAATTTATATAAATGAAATTTATTCTTTTGTCAACGCTAATAGGTCCATGGATAAAAATTTTAGTCTTTACTCTAAATTTTTCCAATCTTCTCTTAAAATTACCTACCAAATTCTACAGCTAATTGCTTGACCTAATGATGAAATTATACTTTAGGAGACAACTCCTGAGTTATTCTTCCTTAATTAACTTTTAATGATAATTAAAGCTACTTTGACTAAAACAGTTTCCTGTGTAAAATTATGCACCTATTTGATAGAGATTTTGGAAATAGGGAGATGCTCTTGCTTGCCTGATTTTTAATTTTGCCTTGAAATGGACAGTTCGAAACTCAGGCATTAATACCAGAGATACTGTATTTACGAAATTTGGCAATTCCATGCTGATGCTGATGATATCGTGATAATAGGAATGTTATCATAGAGGCATATTTTCCCCTTGAAAAATCAGTCGAAAAAAAATCCATCTTCTTATTAATGGATACAAACTAAATGTATGCCAATTACTAAATATCCATTGACTCTTAAATTTTATGAGACTGAGGATTATAAATTTGAAGTGGTTAATAATTTTTTATATTTAGGTTTATGTATCAATGCTCAAAATGATGTAGGCAATGAGATTAAAAGACGAATTTTGGCAGCTAATCAATGACTTCATAGCTTTTTTGAATTTAAATTAATGGGAAGAAACACTAAATTCACATTGTTAAAAAGTACTAATCAGATCTGTGCTTACCTTTGAACCTGAGATGTGCATGTCTACTAAATCCCAGGTAGAACAGCTTACTATTTATGAAGGAAAAATTCTGAGCAAAATCTTTGATGCAGTAAATGAAAAGGAAGTCTAGAGACATCGAGATAATTTTGAATTATACAAATTATTTAAAGATAAAGAGATCGTCAAATTCATTAACGTAAGTCATATGAAATGTGAGAGTCACATATGCAGAATGCATTAACATTTAAAATGTTCGTCAATAAATCTTTGGGGAACTAGAAAAAAGGGTTAGTCCAAGTTGAGATAGACGGACTGTGTAGAGGAGGATTTTAAAATTTTAAGAATAACTAATTAGAAATCAATTGCAAAAAATAGATCAGAGTGGAAAAAAGTTCTTAAGAAGTCCTTGGCACATTAGGGAATGTCGTGTCAATAGAAATAGAAGAAGGAGAACATTTCTCAGATTTAATCTTGATTACTGTTGACATGCGACAGTTCTGACAAAAGGTTACCATTTGGGATAGTTATTCACACTATTTTCCTTTAAAGCAAATAAATAGAAATAATCTATAGAAAGTTTCTGCTAGAACTACTTGGTGTCTAAAAATCTTCAACAACCTTGAGTTTTCTGGCTGTGTGATATCACAAGAAGCAAGTACTTATTTATTTTTAAGGTTATCGAATGTGACTATTATCCATGAAGAATTTGAATTCATTTACTTTAATAAGCAAAAAAGTTGTCAGATGTAGACCGTTTGCAATATAGGATTGTGTGTAAACTGTTAGTCATTGCTTCAGTAATGAATGAACTGTAAGTCATTGCTTCAGTAATGAATCAAATATTTTATTCACACTTTAAACACAAATGTTAGGAATACTACAAATATTTTATCAGATGATCAATACATTAATTTTGTTATAACTATAAAGACTTTGTAAAATAATTTTTCATTAAGGATTTTCTCTTTAAGCAAAAAGTGTTAACGGAAGCATCGATTCTATGAATTTATTTTTCTTTACTGTATTACTTTATTCTACGAAATTATAATTTAGAGATTTATTTATATCCTCACTCTGTAACAAATAAGGTTTCCTGAAAATTAAAATATTTATAAGTTATCGGAGAATGTGATTGAAAATTGAGAAGTTATAATAAAAACGGTTTTGCATTAATATTATTTATTATATGGAATTAGTGCGCTTCAGGAAGATATATAATAAATCAATGTGATTATTTTTGTATATATGAGAGATATGGAGTTGTATTGAATAATATTCTTTATTATTGAACTCTATATACCGTTTTTGATAATTGTTCTGTAAATATTTTTTAAAATTTAAAAATATAAAAAATATTTATAAGACATTTTTTTAAAAATATTTTTCATGCTTTTAAAATTTAGATAAAACTATCTAAATTCATAATTTTTTATTTATATTAAGCAATTCACAAAAAAAAAATTTCTATAGGGAAATTATTAAGAACTTCAAATATCATATAAATATTATTATATTTGTCAGAAATAAAATTTAATGAATTTCAATGAATTAATAAATATATTATAAAAAAAATCTTTTGAAATATTTATTCAAAGAAAAGAAGATTACATTTTTAAGTAAATGGATGTAATTTAATTAGAACACATAAAAACCATATCCATATTTTTTGAAGAATGCGGCCTTTTAATGGTTCTCCGTAAGTTCTACAATTATAGGTTTTAATATAAAATAATAAAATGTTCTTTGAATGATAATTCAACATCTCAGCATGCATAGCCTTACATTTACAAAAATTTCAACTATAAGTATTTAAAAAGAAATAATTTTTAAATAAGTTATAAGACTTTATGAAAGCACACGTAAAAAATGATTAAAAAGGATACGATATAAAATATTGCAATTAAAGGCAAAATAAGTTTGAACCTGCAAAAGTCAAGCAACTTTTTATTTATATTTGAATTGATTTCATCATTGCAGCAAAATTTCATCAGCATTTTCAATGCCAGTCAATAATTTAGGCAAAATCATTAAGAATCAAGTATAAGCATTTATAAAAGAGAAATCAGAAAATTTTGAAGCTTTCATTAAGATTTTTTTATGCAAGTATACGATTAACATTCAAAACATATTGATCTATTTAATTGTGTTAGAAATTTCGGGCAAATTTTTAATTTTTAAAACGGGGTTTAATAATGCTCAACACAAATTATTATGATTAAATTTCAAATTTTTTTATTGTTTCATTTAAAAAAAATTAATGAAATACATAATTCACCTATATACGTGCTATAAATGAAATATAAACTGATTATACATTAAATTTGAATTAGACAATATAACTTTTTACTGTATTTCTGATATTAAAAAATACTGCATACAACAATGCTCAAAGTCTTAACTTTGTAGTCAACTAGAAAAAGATGACACTTGACTAGCTTGCTAACTTAGAAATATTATACTGGCCTAATAGATATAATGGTTGGTTTGGTTGAGTTTTATAGTGCAAGGTCCAAAAATGAACATGCTGAACCACATAAATATAATGAGTGGGAAAGAAAGTTTTTTCATAAAACAAGCTATTTCTCACATTCATTATTTTAATAAATATAAATTATTTTCTTATTTATTGAACTAGTGATTATTCAATTCCAAATATATAAGTATATATATATATATGTGTGTGTGTGTATGTATATAAATTAAGTATTTGTAAGTTTAATGCATGTATTAAAAGCATTTTTGTTACAAAATGATCATATTTTAGTCAAGAACAAATAATAAGTTGATTGTAATATATTATAGACGGTACACATCAATATCGCAGGTTAGAAAACTCTGGTATCTCTCCTGATTTGATCTCAAGTCCAATCATTAATCAAGTAGCTTCTGTTGCTGATATATATTGATATATTGATCACAATATCTGCTATCCTTACATTCTATTTTATGTCTGGATGTGATTTTTGTTTCTGAAGTTGAACCAAACGTGACAGTTCTGAACATCGTAATACAAATAGGCGGACTTAATACATTTACTCTCAGTAACACTCACAAGTTTTGCCTTGATTATAGCAGTAAATAATGCCAATAATTATTATCTTGGTAATTGTGACCGTGTTTTCTACTTCATTTCTGAGTGGTTACCAATGCTGAACCTGTACCAAAGATGAGAATTTCAAAAATCCGTATAGGTATGAGAACATTATGTTGTCCTTTGACAGCGAGCAATGCAAGGCGCCAGTAACCAGCAAAAGGCACAGATAAAGGATATAACACCCATGCCATAAAATATGAAGTCATATGATCCTATGTCATCTCTGAAGAAACCTACAAACACAAAATATTTTAAATTAATTTCATATGCTCGAATTTTAATAACACTAATAACTATGAACATAGTAATTTAATCTATAAATGTTTACATTATGTTTTTGAATTCTAAATTTTGAATGTTCTAACTTCATCTATTAAATAAATATTTAAAGAAAATTTATACTGAAGAATTAAAGAAAAAGACTCATTTGTTGATTAAAATTGTATACTCTGTTTTTAGAAGATTGAAAAGTTTACTCTTTATTTATTATAATAACGAAAAGAAAATTTATTATTTGTGTTTGTATACACTTTGGAAATCCGAGTATTTAAATTATAAATAAATGTACGTGACTTTTTTAAAAATGTTAAATGTTCGAAATGGTATGCAGATCAAACTTTAAAAAAATTATGATCATAAATTTTATTAAATTACACAAAATATATCAGTATAATTTAATAAGAATTTTAGTGAAAGTTCCGAGCAAACAATATTATTTTCTTTTACAATATATTTATTATTTGCACTCTCATACGAAATTTTTAACACAATTACATTATAAATACATTATGAAGTTTTTAAATACGAAAATAGATAATTAATTGGTCAATAATGCACTGGTAAGTTTAAATATCAATTAAAACATTGAGAAATACTCTGCTGGCCACTGTAAATGCAGAATCAAGCAAATGACATGAAAATTGTAAAATGCATTACTGAAGGTGAGAAATGCAAATAATCAGAATTTCAGGGCAGATGCACATCATGTGCACCTGAGGCGTCACTTCAAAGCGCTATTTAAAGTTTGGAGATTTCGACAATTGGAAGTTTGGCAATTAAAAATTTATTTTTTCTTTTTTTTTAACGATTAATTGTCTCGCAGAAAACTGCGATCATTTTTGGATCAAGTATCCGAATTCGACAGAGGAAGGATAGTGGTCTACCAAGATTGTGGATTACCTTTCAGGGAAACCATGTTGGACGAAACCAAACAACTATAATGCGGATATGTGATCGTTGGATGCAGGAGTGTACGACGGACAGACGTGTTCGATCGCATCAACTTTGGCAACGTGAGGAATTTGCTTTATCTGCTGTACCCCAAGAATACATCTAAAGTCTCTTTGAGTCAATACCGAGGAATGTGGTAAGGATGATCTCCAACAATGTCGGCCACACTGGCAACTGATTTTGGCAGGATTTAAATTTCACAGAAATCTATAAATTTAATCATTTGATACTTGGCCAACTTGTTATGTACAAATTAAATTTTGTTGTGATATCTTTTGTCTTTCTTGGTGTTGCAATTTGGGTTTCCAGCAGTGTATAAGCAATCTTATGGTTCAGATTCCATTACAATAAAAATTACATTTTAAATCTGAAGAAAGTTTTCTGAAATAGCAGTATACTGCAAGATTTTATCTATAACCAATTTGCATTTTCAGTTATGAAGATGTATTATGAGCTTTCAAATTGTCTTTTATTCAAAATTGTTATTATTCTTAAACATTTAAATTAATCTTGTACTAATTACTGGAAATATTTGTAGAACTTTAGGAATAAGAATATTTTCAATATTTAGACAATATACATCCATCCTTAAAACAAAAACAGTAAAAAAAAAAAAAAAAAAAGTAATATAAACTAAACAATTAACTTAAATATACGATACTTAAAAAGATTATTTTTCTCTTATTAAAGAATCTACATGATATACCAAATGTTTCAAAGGTTTTTTTAACTGTATAATTTAATTATAAATGAAATTTATAATGAGACTACAATTAAATTCATTTTTTTAATTTCGTAATTTTTGCTATAATTAATATTTAAAGCTTGATGTGCATGTTGCTTTCCAATTATCATATATTGTTGTTTACTTATACCTCTCATTAAATACAAACTATACACACAATAAGTACTACTATCTACTATTGATAAACTTTACTATACTAAAAAAAGGTACTAAATTAAAATGTATATTTTGCATTATTCAATTTTTAGCTGATTCATGCTTTCTCATTTTCTATTTACAGAAAGAGACGAATTTCTCTTTATGAAAAGAAATGTAGTTTATATGCAATATTTTAAAATAATACGTGATGCACAGAGGAAATCTCATACTGGTAAGCAACGTGATCCAATGATCCAAAACTATATAATAGGATTTTCTAAAAGGTTTGGTAGTTTTGTTTTGCGTCTTTTTGCCTACGAGGAATAATTGAACCATATGTTGGGCTATTATTATACTGCAAGTTAAAATGAATTCCGGAACAATAGAAACATTCATGCGCTAAGTGAGAATCACACAAACCCATAAACTCTAGAATTTATTGTCAGGAAATTCAGCAACCAGGACTGCAAAGGTTCAGGATTTTGGTTTAATTTTGAGGCTCTATAGCATAGGACCCAAAGTGATCTTTAGGAGTCCTTCCTCAGGGGTCCATAAGAGACCACACTGTGATCCACGTAGACGTGGCAAGAAAACAGGGGTTCACAAGCTGCAAATGAAGCTCCACGAAAAATTTCCTGGTTTTCATGATAAAGAACAAAAATTTTGGCTGGCTTGGATGTACCTAATAACGTAGGCAGGTAGCATCATTCATTAGGTAGGTATTCAAAAATATTCGAGACTCAGTTCAAACACAGAATCGAGTAGAACAATAGATAATAGTACAAGTGTACACCACATGTCGAGACTTGCAAAATGCTGCCAGTGTGCCCGCTCCTCCGGGATGCTTGTTTAGACCTGCAAAAAGGATGAAACGCGACTTCTGCTGTGCTTGCAATCTACTTTAGTATAAATGCGAATGCCAAGAACAAAACGTTACTCATTTGTTTCCGGGATTTAAACATAATAATAATAATAGCTTTGGTAATAACTTTACCAAAGAGCACCGTCTCACCCGAAGGTATACAGTGGAGAACGTCGTCGGACAGTAATCCTGGTGGGAACCCAGGCTCAGCACTTGGCCAGGGTATGTGAGAAGAACTCCTTAAGTGGTGGATTGTCCAAACCACCCGAGGGGACAAAAGGCGCTCTGTTGGGACTCTGTGGTTTCAAGAGGGCCGTATGGCCTTAATTGCGCAAGATACAGTACAAAAACATACATATACAGATACAGACAAGTTTACAGAAGGGATATAAAAAATAAAAGTATGACTGTGAGTGAATCGATGTCAGTGTTTGCAGTGCCGGAAAAAGTAAGTATCGGCCTATTTGTTATACATGTTTGTATTGTATATTGTAATTTATCAATCACATTATATTTGTTTTACTACTTGAGTGTAGTATAGGTAGTTATGTAGAAAAAATTATAAATACTAGAGATTATTCTAAACTTCTGTCAAAGAGCAAAACTCCAAGGAAGATTAAATTTTAGGTACCTAGGTACTTTTTAGTTTAAGTAGTTTTTGTTAATATCTAGGTACTTTTTGTTAGTAGCAGGGGGTCCATCGAAAATAGTAAAACTTTGAAAGTGTACCACAAACGAACAAGCTTGAACAACAAGAAAAAAACAGCTTGGGAACCCATGCTCTACAGCAATTTTTCACACATTGCACAAGGGCTAATTGGTCCAGGGATCTGCAATTTAAAGTGCCGATTTGAGAATCAAACCAATGAGCTGATGAATCGCGCGCGAAGCCAGAGCGCTACTATTCAGTTGGTAGTACTGAAAAAATATATACAATAACATAATAACATGTGAAAATTATGCATCACAAATTAGTTTGAAAGTCTCTTGAAATTTTATTTATATTGTAGTATATATACTTTCAATATGTACATTAATAATTATTTATGTTCTGCAATAATTTATTACCATGTATTTTATAGTTATAAAATATATACTTAAAAACTACAGCGCCCTGCTAACAAAATAATTGTTTTTTTCTAAATAATTGCAATGGGCATTTACAGTATATAATAAATTTTAGTAATAAGCTATAATATACGGTGTTGCTGTGAGAATATTGTATTAATATAAAGGAACAATTGTTCTGTGATTCTGATAATGGAACAATTGTTCTGATGATGGAAATTTTTTGAGAAATTTAGATATTCAATAAATCCATAAAAGATTATCTCTAGCAAATATTTTAACATTTCCTTTTCTTGGAATGAAGGTTTTATGAAATATGCTGATAGAGTATTAATTTTTTTTATTTGATCACACGTATTTAACGAGCAAATGTGTTTATCTTAAGATTACTGTTATCTCACAGGAAGGACATTGAATCACATAATCTACAGGTGCGAGGAAAACACAGAATGAAACAAGCTTCTTTCTCTATGAATTAAAGCAATATTCTTTATAAACTTTTCAAAATCGTTTTTTCATAGTAGATTCGTTTGATTTTGAGAATCAACTGCCAAGGAAAATACATTAAACCACTGAATTTTTATAAGTAGAAAAATAGTCTTTCGAAGTTATGCTTCATATGCTCTTTCTTTAAAGAAAAAAAAATTATGCTACCTGTAATCATTTTAAAATTTAGAGCAAATTAAAAAAATAAAAGAGCGACACATATATAACCACCAAAAGAAGTTGATATCACCAAAAAAGCTAAGGAATGTAAATTTGGTAACGTTTTTTTAATTTGTATCGCCTGAAAGAACACTTTATCTGTTACGATCTAAAACTTAGCGCGCGCAAACATGGAAGAATTTGATTTGTTTCTCAACAGTCATTTTTTGTAGGGGTTAACATTTTGTGACTTGGGATCTTAATTTAAAGTATATTCCGAACTACTGCAAGCATTTACTCCCGAAATGGGACTTAAAGTCAAAAGGAGAATTGAACATTCAGCTGTTAATTTGGCTAATTTGGAAGGGCACGCGAGCGGAAAAGGGTTAGAAATCGTAATTACAATAAAAAAATTTGTGTATTCACAAATGACATTAAGTATAGACAACTAAAGTTAGTATGTGTTATTTTCTCACTGTAGGTCTCCATTACGTTCATTTGTATAGGGGTGTAAAATTCCTGGGAATTTTGAACCTCGTAAATTTACTTAAGAATTTTGGGAGTAAACAAGGAATTTTAGAGAATATTGGGAATTTTCAAGGTACAATTCAATCATTCATCTTTCATTTAATGGATTGTTTTGCCAAACATATATGAAGAGAAATGAAGTAAACTATATAAATATGAGAAAAAAAAAAACTAAATATCTGTTCTATTTTCTAATACAAAAGTTAATTTTTTCGCACTGAGAAGTACAAAAATACTTTTTAAAATAGTAAAAATAATGAAATAACATTAAAAAAAAACATTTAAGATATATTTCTCAAGGTTTCAGAATAAATATTGATATTTCCACGATTCCTTTGTTATAAATTCATAAATTCATGCTGAGAAAGAAAGAAAAAAAATTTCTCAACACTAAATTTTAAAGTTATTTTAAATTGGTCATAAACGCAAAATTGTTTTTTCCTGATAAAACATTCTATTACGATAATTAATCGTTTAAATTATAAAATATAAGTGGATTTTTGCTTAACCCCTTAACTGTGACATATTTCAGAAAAATGTACCAAAAATGGAAAATTTTTTGACTGTTTAATTTTATTCTTTATATTATTATAAGAATTAGAAAATGCTTTTTTATTACAAAAATAAAGTTTTAAATACAATAACTACTATATTTACAATTTCTACATACACATAAAACATTGATTACACAAACCTATTATTCATATTGGCAAATGAAACAAAATTTTGAAGCTAAATATAACTAGTATAATATAAAAACACAACAATATGATTTTCAGTACATAAATTTTACAAATCTTTTACAGTATGGTATATCCCAAAACAAGGTACTGCTCAAAAGCCTATATATATTGCACTTTTTACAATAAACTCTTGTCTCTTGTCTTATTCTCTTCCCTTGTTCATCGATTTTACGACAGCGTATAAAACACTGCCTTGTTAGAGTAGATTTTTTCTCCATTGATGGGATGTGTTATGGAAAGTGTCGACCTGTGAGGCGTTGTAAGCTTACACTAGGACGCCCTAGTCCTAGTAGTTGAACATTTGGTTTATTTAGTTTAACAATTGATTTTCTGATGTTCATATTTTTCGCACCTCCTGCTGGAGTATGCAAAATAAAGGAGTTATTTATATAACACCAGGTGTAGGAGATGGAAAAATATTTTCTAGTAATAATTTTACCTCCTTTTCTAGCAACCGGGAAGTCTGTAAGATGTTGACCGACTTCAACATCACCTCCCATAGTGATGTTGTAGTCATGTACTACCTTCAGAACCAAAGTTGGAATTGGTAAAAAACTAGTACCACTTATTAGGAAAATAGGGAATTAAGTACCCTAAAGTAGAAACGAACTCAACTCGGACTTCACAAAACAGAAACGTTAATTTTTCTTCTGCCCGAACTGAGTTCGGCTCTCACAAATACTGCACGCAGTAATTGCTCGAACTGAATTCGGGCGACACTGCTGGCAAGGGGTTAAAAAGCATTTGATTTTTAGAACACTTAAAATTTCTAAATCATTTGAAGATATTCCAAACTTTCAAGGTCTTTCAAAATTCCCATAATATAATAATTCCGGGAGTAAACCTGGTTTATTCACGGATATAATTGGATTTTTCCATTCCTTACAACACTAATTACTCTGTACCATTTCACTCATTTAAAGTTAATAGATATCAACTTTATCTATGACAATGGGAATGAATCTAGGATACTTGATTGATTTGAGAAAGGAGTTTAATAGGGTGATCACCAAATTACAAATGCTTGCACTTCATCAGAGCCTAATTGAAGATAAGTCTTAAGAGCAATAATGCCTGATACTAGATGACAGCAAACAATGTGATTTAGTTTTAACATAGCGTTATAGTTGGGCATGATCGTAATGTCCTGCAAATGAAATGATACCTCTGGGGGAGGCAGGCCAAGCATTGGGGGTCTTCTACTTGGTCCTTGCTTCAAAATCACGAAGACTACACGCTACTGCTTCTATCTAACTGTAAGAACTAGGCACGAGGAAGAATGCGGATCCAACAACAACAACATAGTGTTCCATCACATTATCACAAATTTGTATCTAACTATTTGACTCGTAGGTTTAGGTATGAAAATCTCGTCACCAAATAACTTAGATCACTTGATTTATTTCATCTTCATTATTTTACTTTCAAGATTCATATACATTTCGTAGAACACATTTATAAATCCTGAAATAGACCTGATAGAAAGAAACTTCATAACAGCAGCTATATTTCACGAAATGCTAGGCATCTTTGAAAATATTCATCAGCTTATCTTTTTTGCTCCGTAATAAACGCTTTATCAATTTTGGTTTTCTCCTTTCTGTTTTTATTTCCTATAAGACCTTATTGTCTGTGTCTATCCTTTCTATGTGAATGTGTTTAATAAAGGAGACTAACAATGACGGAGAGTTTAGTGTCCCAAGTTTTGAAGTAGTAGGTTTCGGGTTCGAATTCTGGTTCGGACATGGATGTTTCTTTGTCTCTTTATGTTTGTCTTTATCACTCTACTTTCAGCGTGAAAATAGCACCACCACTGGGTGCCTCTATATTAGATGTCATCACTGCTCTATTCAGCTCTATGGGCGAAAAGGCCTAAGAGCATTAGGGAAAAAATTATTAATATAGGTGGTCTTTACCATCGCACTCTAAGTTTGCATATAAAGTTTTGAAACACACTCTGTAGAAACTGATAAGCATTGACATGACTTCATAAGACTGCTTTAGTAAATCGAATTTTATGTAAATACTTCAATCTGTTATGCAGTGGAACTGCGTGGCTTTTTCCCTTCTCATTCTCGTTCACATGATGTTTCAGCCAACAAAAATAAATCTATTGAAAAAAACTTAGGCAGAATTTTTATTATTGTTGGCAGTGGTTCAACTTATTCTAAATATTGACCGTCAAAAATTATCTTTATGTTACAAACCTTTTTAATTTTTAAATATAGTAAAAATGATTGAGATTTACATTTAGGGGTGAGTATAGACGTAAAATTCCAGAGAATTTTGAAGCGCGGGAAGTGAAAGTAATAATGAGAATTTTGAGGGAATAAACTCAGCTAATCCTTTTCCATTTAATATATTGTTTTACGTTATATGTATGTGAAGCTAAGTAAATTAAATTACGTAAATATGACGAAAAAAATATAGTTTGCTCTTTCTTTTATTAGGAAAGTTAAATAATGTTTCTTACTGTGAAAAATGTACTTATCGAAATAATAAAAGCAATTAATTAATATTTAAAAGAAATTACCAGGATAAATATATCTAGGACTGTCAGAATAAATGTTAGAATTTCCATGTTTCTTCTGTAATTAATTCATGTTTAGAAAGAAAAAAAAGTTTATCAACATTAATTTTTGAAATTATTCTAAATCTTTCATTAACGTAAATTGTTTTTTTTTCCTTAAAATAATTTTCCTGCCACGGTAATCAGGAGAAGAAATTATAAAACAAATGTATTTCTATTTGTGTTTTAATAAATGTTTAGTAAAGAGACATCAAAAATGTCCCCATATCATTTGAAATAGTTCAAAATTCCCGAGAACTTTTGAAATTAATAAGTGCTTTCGAAATTCCATAGTTACCGAAATTCCCAGGTTAAGCAATCATTTCAACCTGGTAATATACCCGGTTTTTTCCCACTCCTTTACAACACTAATTGTAAGATGCTTAGTTATCCACAATGATTTTAGAAAAAAGGACTCAACCGAAAAGAGAAATGATGATCCTTTTTAATTTCATTTCCTTTAATTTAAATTTTCTAAATATTTTCTTGCTAATTTAAGAATCTATGTACTATCTGAGTAAATGGAATTAAATGTGAAGACAATGCAATAAATGAACTTTCTGGAAAGTTCTCATGTTCACATTCTTCACTTTAATCTGAGCATCGTTACCGTAAATAAGATCATTACAAAAAGTTATTATGTTTGTATAAATTTAGGCATTACTTATCATAAAAAGCGCGTTTTTCTCTACCACTCTATACTTAAGGTGGGAATGTGAAGGCTAATTGAACCTGGACTTGTCATTTAAAGTTTCTTTCTTTTTTTTTTTTTAATAACGATGGGCACTGGGTGACTAAAACTTCATCACAACAAGACCGGAAGCTGTTACTCATTTATCGTTACTCGGTAGCAGCTGTAGATGAAGGGAAATAGGAAAACAGAGAAAAAGAAACAGCCATGCCTGAACCGGGATTCGAACCCGAAACCCACAGTCAGGAACGCTAACCACTCAGCCTGTCATTTAAAGTGGATTTTTATTCATAATAAAATCACTTTTGATAAATGATAAAAAAGCAGAAATTGTTGAATTGAAAAAAAAAAAAATTGCTAATAAATCAGTATCTAGTTTGAACATTAAAAATCGTAAATATAAAATAGATAGTTATTTAATAATATTGAATATAATGAAGTTTAAGATAAAAATTACAAAAAAAAAAAAAAAAAAAAAAAAAAAAATAGATTAAAAAAAATTTGATTGTTGCGCACAAATAAGAGCAAAAATTTCTCAAAGAAAATTCAAACATTTTTTCTTTAATTAGACGTAGCTACTTTATAAAACTATAGAACTTCATAATGAGGCTTTGTTTAGTTAATGATGCTGTTGGTTAGGATTATGAACTATTATTCTTAAATTATACATGACTGTAAAGAGTAATGCATTTTAAAGACGTGCACAGCCTAAATTTCTTTCTAAAGAACAAGACGCATGCATGGTAAGATTAAAGTTCAGTAACTTTGTTAGTAATGCAGTATAGCAAGTATTCCACTCTTCTAGATAAGCAAGGTAAATTTTTTATTAAAGATCGCTTTTGTAAATATCTATTGATTTTATACTATATTAATCCATCAAATTAGCATATATCATAATAATAAATTTTCTATTTCTAATCGCTAAACCGGATCAACAGAAACTGCATATGCTATCATGTGTTAAACAACTCATAAATGGAGGATAATAAAAAAATAATAAAACGGGAAATTATTTTCCTTTACCATTTATAAATGGATTTTTTTTATTTTTAAAATGCAAATTAAATGTTCTTTTATGTATTTATCAATAGAAAAAAATTGCATTAACGATTATTTAATTTCAATACTGGTTTGGATATTCTAGTTTCTCATATATAAGATTTAATGTACTTCTATAACCTTGAAAAAATAATTTATTTTTATATATTACCTATTTTAGTAACTTTTGTGTGTGTCTAGCTCACAATAAATTATTTACTTACCAATTAAAGGGGCTACTGCTAAACATAGTGGCCCTGACAAAAAGTAGCTTGATGGAATCGCAACTGTTTGCTTTTCTTCTGCAATAAATTCCGCAATCAAAAGGGGAAATATCAAAATTAGTCCTGCTTCTGATAAGCCATATAAAGCCGCCATTGCCATTAACATGGGAAATCCTGTGGACCATGCAACGACAGTGGTTGTAACTCCCTGGCAAAAGAAACAGAGTGCAGCGAAATTTGATCTAGTCATGTAACCTTCATCAGTGACCCATCCTAAGCCTAATCTTCCAATCAGGTCACCAACTGATAGAGACATAATGATGTACTTTTCATTTACTTCTCCCACGTGAATGTCTCTGGCAAAGTCCACAATGACGGTAATCATACACACAAACATGGCACTATAAACTGCATTTGTGAGCGCTATGAGAATGAATACAGGATCAGAAATGACGCTGAAGGATGACAATACAGAAGTATTTCCTTCTTTATCTGAAAAACTTGAATCTGAAGGTGTGAAAGATTGAGATCCACCATATTGCTTTGTACGATATTCCTTCAAATGTTCATCCAAATCTGGTTGGTACCCTGGATTTGAAAACAGTTCATCGTAGCTTTTGGAATATTGTTTATCAATATCTGCTTTGCTTAATGGTAAATTGGATTCCATGGATGAAGTCCTGTTGTACGTGTAAGATTCACTGCTTTGGAAATTGCACGGGATACTATAGATAAAAGATTTTTCAGGTCCATGATATATTTTATTAGATTTAACATTGGAGATGTCGGCACATTCTGAAATTCCTTTAGCGAATCCTGTTTTAGAGTCATTTTTTCCAACAGCTTCATAATCATATTGATCATTGTCTTTAAAGTAATTATGTAAAAGTGTTTGTGAGGAAATTCTTTTAATTTGCTTTTCATAGTCATCATATTTGCTTGGATCACTTGTATTTTTTTGAAACATAGGTACCTTATAACAGTCATTTGTTGTACATTTGAATTGAAAGGAGCTTTTGTTTTGTGAGTTATGGTTAGTCAATGTTGGATCATCAACAGTATACAGTCTAACACTTTTGCCTTGAGTAATACTTTGCCTTTCATCACCTTCAATGGACTTTTGTTTTTTAGATTTTATCACAAAATTTGGCTTTCGTAAGAGCAAAGCCACAGGAAGACAATTCAATACAAATCCCGATAGAATTAGAAAAGATCCTGAAAGGCCATAGGTATTTATTAATAATTCAACAATAGGTGGGAGAGCAAATGATCCAAGACAAGCTCCGGAAAATGCAATTCCAGATGCAGAAGCTCTTTTTTTGTCGAAATACTGGTTGATTGAAATAGGCAAGAGAATATTTCCCAAACCGAATCCAAGACCTGAAATAATGAATAAAGTGATATAATTGATAGATCCATAACATCGATTATGTTTGACACAGTAATTTTTTTTGGAGTTGCAAAATTTCATATAAATGTAGATTTTTGAAATTTTCGTAAGAAATTCTAAACTTTTTAACGATGGTCTTCTAACTGTAAAGTTTTTTTACACGAAAGAAATTTAATATTTCCGTTTGCTTTTAATTAGAAATGGCAAAATTAAAACTATGTAATTGCTTAGTACAGTTTCTACTAATCACATTTTAGTACTTAGATTTATGAAAAATGTTTTTATGCAATTGATTTGTGAATGTTAGTAAAACAAACTGAAAAATAAAAATATTAAAATGCTGTAATTTAAATTCTGATTTTTGGAATATTAATAATAATAAAAATTCAAGAATTTTAAATATTGTGTTTAGATAAAATAGCTAGTTTAAGTAGTCACACCATTTATGAAACATTAGTTCGGCGTTGAAACTTTGCACATATGAGAATATAAAATAATTTTATTCACAAAGTAATTTATCACAATGTTTTTTTTCCCCAGAAATAGGACAATAATGACTTATGAAAATTAACCCTTTCCAAGATGAATTTTAATAAAATAAGCACATTAATATTCAATAATATGCCGGCCAACTTATCTAGTGGTCAGCGTGCCAGATTACGGATAGGGAGGCCTTGGTTCGAGTCCCGGTTCAGGCATGGATGTACTTTCTTTCTCTCTCTATCCTGTTTTTGTCCTTTTCTTGTGTGTGAATGAGGTATGAGTGATGCCTACACTATAAACGGGTTTCTATGGCTTGTGTGAGGGTGCGATGGTGGTTCACCCCCTGTGGTGCACCCGCGGCAACGCCTCGGCGGCAAAGAGGTAGTCGTTTCTGGCTGGTTCCATGGGTATAAGGGGACAATACACCCCGATATACTCCGACCATTGGAAAAAATGTTCGCTAATATTCATAATACATTTAATATTCTTGTCTTGGAAAAATTATGTTAAAAAAACCAGTATAAAAGAACATTTTTGTTTTAAAAACTAGATTTCACACAACATATACTTCTCAAACTATTGGATATGGCACCAAACTGGTAAGTTTATAGGTAGTTTATGATTGTAATATTTGTATAAAATGAGATATATATAAGATAAAGACAAATAAGAGAATTTTAATTCATTAATTTAAATTACTCTATCATTAGATATCTTTTTAATATTTAATAAAATCATATGATCAACTTTGTTAAATGTATGACATAAATTTTTTACATTATGAGTGTATTTTTATTATATTAGCCCTTAAAATTTCAATTCCGTATAAATTACGCGTACAAAACTTCATTAAATACTGTTTTGAATTTAGTCGTTAAGTGAAGATAATTTCCTAAGTGTATTCAAAATTCTCTCAGGAAAATAAAAGGATTAAATGAGCAATATTACCTTTGTTAAAAATAGTGTATACATGAGGTATTTTGTTGAAGTAGTTTCGATTACAATTAAACAGGTGACAAAGTAAATATGGCTTGGTGAGGGAAAATTCCCTTTCTAAGTCATGTTATTTCGTCAATTTTAGAGAGAGTAAGTAAATAACTCATGAAAATGTTTTTTTTTTTTTCGACTTCATTCCAAGATATACAATGCTCGATCATTATTGAGGCTGTCACATGGCTTTTAAAACATTGTGAGTGATTTATTTCTCTTTTAACTTCCAATCCACAACGGAACTGGTGGTGAAGATTTTACGCATGTTCACTAGGATTTATCTCAATAAATCTTTTATACAGACGATTTCTTGAGTTAAATGTTTTCATTTATTGGTAGATTACAACTACTATAAAACGAGTTATAAAGTTATCCATGAAAAAGACAGAATTTTAACTGCACTTAACTTACTCATATGAAGAAGAATTTTTGAGCAGTAACAGATACCAATTTGAATTTCTTTGGACAATGAAGGATAATATAGTTATCTAATATCATTTTAAGGGGAGATTTATCTTTCATTACTTATATACTAGTCAATTTATATCATATTATTAAAATAATTATATTGAATACCTCACTTTTCCAGAGATTGACACTTGTGTCAGGCAAGATGTCTATTCTTGGAGGAGAGCCCCCGTCATGAATGGTATGCGGAAAATCAGCCTGGTGATATTTTGATTGGGATTGGCAACAGGCGCGAGATCAGACAATTCTCGCAAGATTTCGAAATGGACACACTCGTGTGCAACGTCATGTGAAGGGACACAAAGTTTATCCCTTGTGTCCAAAATGAAATACAACTAAACTGCTCCTGCGCACATTTTGGCCAGCATTGGTTTAAATAAATGCCAATTATTCTCGAGCCCTGAAGCTTGCTCCATTGTTTGAAGTTGTTCAGGCTCATTGGCATGGTTTGATGTTGCTGTCAACCAAGAGGGATAACCCAGAACAACAACAAATAATTATATATTATGTTCTCATCAAAGATATACCTCAATGCAACAATTTGGTAAGCAGTTGCGGACAGAAACAATGTCCAAAAGTAATTATTAAGCTTTTTCAACCCTAAAAGTGAAGTGGACTACTTTCTTGTAATGACTAGTTCCTTAAATCTGTTGTTTACACAAACAGTATTTAAATTTAATATAAGATATACAGCTTATATTCATTTCAACATAGTTTATTATATTTTCTGCCAACTGCTTTTTTCGCTTATAAAAAAGTAAATTAATTGCTTAGTCATTGTAGTTCGTAAGCGATTATCGCTGAATTTTTAATGATTTGAAATAATGCACTAGCTTTGAAAATGATGTTGTGTGGAATCTCCAAAATCTCAAACATAGTAGCTAAATTTCAATATTCTTCTAACGATGCGAACTCTAGTAATGTCCTCTAGATAAGATTCAGTACTGATTATTGATAGCAATAATTCAATAGAATCTCACTGCCGTTTAAATTACTGTGCACCACGCTATATTTTCCATTTGCTGAGCATACACCTTATATTCTTTTTCAAACTATTGCCCTTTGTATCATATCCCATGACTTTATTCCACTGAGAGAAATCTTAATGTATCTCTTAGTTGTTCTTTTGCTGCATTATGATATCTCATAGGGCTTTTATGATAATTTTTTCGGCAGTAATTTTTGCAAACTGAACTGGTATGATAAGGTTATTTATGATCATATTTACATTGAGAGAGATCAATGATGAAACATCTATAAAATACTGAGAAGATAAAACGTTCTTTATACAATTGCCTATTTTCAGAATGATATGTTTCATGCTTGATAACGCTACAATTGATGTAACATTCATTTGAGTATTTATTTTGGTCATGAAAATATTATTTACATAAGCATTAAAATATTTATTAAAAACTCATTTGAATGAACTAATTAATGAGATTTACTCATTTAAGAAATATTTTAAGCAGTAAAAATGTACTTAAATGAGTTAATCTTATTAGTATCATTATTATTATTATAATATTACTTGACTGCGCTTACCAAACAGAAATCCCCACAATGCTGTAATTGTGGCAATATTTTCAGCTAAGAAACATGTACCTATTCCTACAGCGGCAAGCAAGCAACCAAAGGAAGTAACTGCTCGCACGCCAAATTTCTGCCCGAGGAAACCAACTAATGGGCCTGAAAAGAACATCAGATAATGAAAGAAAATTCATTTATTTTACATTGCAATATAATTCTTTTATAAAGCAAATACATATAATATCATATGAAAGAAAAATATAATAAGAAAAATACAGTATATTAAAACTCGTGACTTTTGGTAAGCATGTCAATTTCCTAGAAGAAAAGAAAGAGAATTTTCATGTAAATCATTCAACTAAGTTTATTAATAAATTATAATTTTAATATTTGTAGCAACAATTTTAAACGATTATGCTCTAAAAAAAGAAGCGATATTGGATATGTTTCGTTGTTGTTACGTATACTAGAAAAAGCTAAGCTCGCTGTGCCGTTGGCTATGAGCATTTAAGTCAGTAGAGTAGGTCTTTTGCTTAACCAGAGCACTACGAAGGTTGCTTACTTGAGTTTTCTGACGCAAGGTCCAAAAAAAGACAAGCTGCGCCAATCTTGCATCACGAAGGTGAAAGAATGACTTTATCCTAACCTCCTCCGATAGATGGCACCACCAGAGAATACACTCCCTGAGTTTTGAAATCTTGCAATCTAACGGGCATGTAGAAATTCAATATGTAACTAATTACATTGGCACAAGTATTATCTTAATATTAACACTGATGTTACACGAAATGTCCAGTACCACTTCATTGCACACAAACCAGCACTGATCTTACATTAATTATTTGTATGTATCTTAACAAAAAATGAGATGAGCGATTGAGTTTACCAGAAGTGTTCCTAATACACTGAGAGAAGGTGTATGGGAAAGAAGCTGCTTCTCTCGACACATGAAATCTTGGGACAGAAGCCACGAAGAGGACACCAGACAATCTGGCCATTCCGAACATCATCATGTTGATGAAACAACATCCTGCAGCTATGATCCAACTATCAAGGCTATCCGGGCCAGTTCGCTTCATGGCCAGAAAATTTTATTCACCTGTAAGTAAAGATATTTTGAAAATTTGAAACACCAAATACAATGTATTTAAATGATTGCTTACAAATATTGTAATTATTAATTTAGAGTTATATTAATTAATGAAATTTTTATCGTCTTTCTTTTAAAAGTTTAAATTGTACTTGTCAATTTAAACTAATTATAAAATGGATGTTTTGTCATTTTTCATTTGGATTTTTCTTTTTTTCTACTGTTAACATATTAATGATTTGAATCAATGGAAACGGCTTCTCAAGCCGATGCTTTGGTCTTTATATAAGAAATTGTTTTATTAACAAAATGATCTTTGGCAATGTTTTCTGACATTCATCGTATCTATTGTCTCTCGAGAAGTGACATTTGAAGCTAGACAGCAAATACGTCAACAAATCGGATATAAGACACCGCTCAATACCATGAAACGTAGATGAAATATTATCCAACGTCATGGTTATTTTAAACTAATGAGAATCGCAATAAAGTGATGTAGTCATAATCACAACTGGAACGGAAAAAATAACCATTTCATGGTTAAAAATATTAATATATAGCATCATCAATTAATTAATATATAGCTAGCACTATCAATTAATTAATATATAGCTAGCACTATCAATTAATTAATATACAGTTGTGTAATCCCCTTGCGCTAAAACTCGGGGGTTTTGGATGGAAAGAAGTCCGTAAGTACTCGGCGCAAATCTGCTTCATTTGTGAAGGATATTCTAGGGAATGGAAAAGGTGGTAATTTGATGAGGTAAGGTCAGGTGAGTAAGGAAGATGGCATAAAATCTCTCAACCAAGTCGATGTATTGTATTCGTGGCCACTCGCATGCCAAGAATAGTATGCCTTGGTGATTAATCAGTGCTGGCTCCTTCTGATTCAATCCCTGTCGCACACGTTCCAATTACTGCAAGTACAGGTCCACAGTGATCGTTTGGCCCATTATTAGCAGCTCGTCGTGAACTACTTGATGATTAGTTATCAAGACACCAGTTTCATCATAGAGGGATAAATATTCCGACCTGAATTTGTGAAACCGTTGCCCTTGCTGTTCATTCACAATACTATCCCAAAACGCTTGACATATTCGGCAACTTGATGAAGCAGCTAATAAGATCACTTTGAAGTCGTAAAGGAAACAACACTAAACGAGCTCTTTCGATACATCCATTTCTGTTTTCTACTGTGCGAGTTCAATTGACGAATGTGCGAGGTAAACCTTTAATAACGACTAATATTCCTTTCCCCCCTACTGACCGGTGTCTCAACCATGTTATACTCTAATTTGCATACTTTCTATAGTTTCATTCTATTGCAAAGCGAAAACAGCAAGAACTGCCTTTTTTTTACTTTACATTATTCAATAATGTATGAACAGAAAAAAATAGATGCATAAGATAAGCAAGTTAACATGCAGAAGATAAGCAAGTTAACATGCAGAAGATAAGCAAGTTAACATGCAGAAGATAAGCAAGTTAACATGCAGAAGATAAGCAAGTTAACATGCAGAAGATAAGCAAGTTAACATGCAGAAGATAAGCAAGTTAACATGCAGAAGATAAGCAAGTTAACATGCAGAAGATAAGCAAGTTAACATGCAGAAGATAAGCAAGTTAACATGCAGAAGATAAGCAAGTTAACATGCAGAAGATAAGCAAGTTAACATGCAGAAGATAAGCAAGTTAACATGCAGAAGATTTCTAAACATGATTGCCATTATTAGTTTGGTTAAAGCTTCACTTTACGGTTACTTTTTCGGCATCGGCGCTGATTCAAATGGAATCTACAGTTTACACTTTATTTCAAGATACTACAGACGTCCACGAACAAGGAGGGACTTGATCTTACAAACTTCCCAACTGAAGGGAAATATAGTAACAATTCAGATTCTAGCTTGTATATGATGGTCTTTAAAAATTCACTTGGACTACATAATATGTAACAAATATAGAACGTGAACGTACATAATATGTAACAATAGAACGTGAACGTACATAATATGTAACAAATATAGAACGTGAACGTACACAATATGTAACAAATATAGAACGTGAACGTACATAATATGTAACAAATATAGAACGTGAACGTACATAATATGTAACAAATATAGAACGTGAACGTACATAATATGTAACAAATATAGAACGTGAACGTACATAATATGTAACAAATATAGAACGTGAACGTACATAATATGTAACAAATATAGAACGTGAACGTACATAATATGTAACAAATATAGAACGTGAACGTACATAATATGTAACAAATATAGAACGTGAACGTACATAATATGTAACAAATATAGAACGTGAACGTACATAATATGTAACAAATATAGAACGTATAGCATTAAATCGTTATTAACGAGAAGCAAAGTTTATATGTGATTGACAATATATGAAATGTATTTATGAAGTATTCCATTAAAACAAATCAATCAATCAATCAACAATGGCACTACAACCCTGTGTGGGTCCTGGCCTTCACAATGAGCTTATTCCCTCTTGGCCTGTACTCAGCAGTACTTTTCCAATTAGATGTTCCAATAGTGTTAAAGTCCCTATCAAGACAATCAATCCACCATTAAAATAAAACAATCCTTTATTTCTGTAAACGTTAAATAAACAAAAAAAGTAAACAGAAAAAATACCATGAAGTAATGCGTTCAATATAAATAAGTCATTCATGAGACCAAAATTAAACTGTTTTGGAAAATACTTCAAATCGTAGATTATTCAGTTTATTTACTTAGCATAGTTTATTTAAAATAATGAGCTTCTCAAGTTTGTTTTATTAGTTCATTTATGACACACATCATTTGAGAGACAAGTGAACGCACACACAGTTCAATATAGTAACAACTCTGTTGATTTATTGCCATCCTCACTTAGTAATGTAAGAAACTTTGGGACCGGATTGATGCCAAAATTTTTCGCTTGCAAAAAGGACTGATTTATATCTTACAAGTCCCTTTCGTTGAATGAAAGTTTGTGGTTCCAATTTTAATCCATAGCTAAAGATCCTTAAGAAATATCAAATGTTAAAGATTTCTAGAGATGTTAAAGCTAAAATGTGTGCGCCAACTCAAGTTTCATTAATTGCAATTGATTAATTGATGAAAATCATACACCAACGAACAATTAATGATCATTAATCTTGCTTTGAGAACAATGCAAACTCAGTTGTAATTGTCTAAAGATGCTCAATAGACATTGCGCAGCTCAAGACTGTTGCAGCCGAGCCGGTATCTGATTGCCTCTTACAACACTGGTTTTCAATTCAACAGTTTTAGAGTTCAATACCCAACTTGAGGATGGAATAATTTTAAAAGTTGAAATTAATTTTGAATTGTAAATATTTGCCAAATTGTTTTGGACAGAAACAAAAATAATAGTTGAGCGACAGTCAAGCAAACTAAACTAGAGTGTTGATATGCAAAACATTGAATATTAGTTTTAAAATCTAAAAGGAAAATAAAATCTTTAAGCAATATTGCACTTCGGTTCTTAAATAAATAAAATATTCTCTCTGCTGCTTATTTTTTTAGGACTGCGACACCAAAATGTATGCACAGCGAATACAGCTTACATCAAGAATTTTGGCATCTTGGTATTGAATGTTTAAAATATGGGAAACATGAAACTTGAAGAAAAAGTTGTACATTCTTTTTTTAGCAAAATTATTTTCCCTCTAGAAATATTCTTAAATATTCTGATAAGAATTTCGACCCAGTCCACTACGAAAAAGCATTACGGTATATGAAAAATATTTATGTACAAACTATAAACTAAATGGAGGAAAAGGGATGTTTTATCAAATACAAAACAGAATTATTGATTGTTAGTATATACGATTTAAAATTCAAAAGTTGTTAATGTTTTAATAAATAAAAATAGAATAATTACTGTCAATTTTCTTTTTATTGTTATGGTAAAAAAAAAGATTTCGATATTAATAGCATTAATAATAAAAATTATAAATTTCAAATTTATTTTAAGAACATTACATGAAAAACTACGATTATTAGTATTGTAGTGGTCGGAAATTTGAAAAAATTTCTTTTAATTACTTCGTTTAGAAATACATTTTAAATATACATATTTTATAAGAAATGTAGATGTAATTTTACACTACGAGCACTATTTTTTTAATTAATTAATTTGCCCACTGCCAGTGTAAAAGCAGATTTCTAAGAGATTCGTGAAAGGTAATAAGATAAAAAAATACTATATACACATAACTAAAAATGAATATCTAAGTTATATATGCTAATTTCTTTGTAAAAACTTTTATTAGTTTTTTTTAACAATACTTAATGCATAGTTTTAGAAATGTACAGCAATGTCAATCAATTACATACAGTTGTATGAGCTTAATTCATAGAATATATCAAGTAGAACTAATTTCACCGTACTATGCATAGTTCTCAACTATGATTATAAAGTAATACTACAGTTACACAATTGATAACACATATTAACTCTTTATAATTACCCATTATATATAAAATTATGATTTACTTTATTCGGATGAGCATTTCAATCAATTTAATTAAATGTTAGTTAATAAAAAATAAATTAATATGTGTTAAGTTAATAACCTCAGTCAAGAATCAAGTAATATTATCGACTCATACATACCTGTCACATAGCATGAATAATTAATGAAAATAAGTAAATTAATTAATTAAATAAAATTAGAGGGATTTTGCTCCAAATAGCAGAAAAACAGTAAAATACATCTTGCAACGCAATCCAGAAACAGGTAAGTATTTTGGTAAACAATATTGAGCACATTACAAATATTTTGATATAAGTTAGTAAAATCTTACTTTCGATAAAAGCAAAAGATAAATATCATATTTTTCGTTTCTATTCAGTCAATATCAGCTGATATTCAATCAACAATGATAAGTAAAAAATTTCTGAAGATAACCTTTTTTATTCTGTTTCTCACGCCTTTTTGAAATTTATTCATTTGTATCAAAATCTGCATGATTTCATGAGAATTTTACTTCTCAGAATTTAAAAGAAAATAAAAGGAATAAATACCAATAAAATTAAATAAAAAGTGCATGTATAATTTTTCTTTTATTAAACTAATAAATGAAGGCAAATCTAAGCCAATTATGAGGTTTTCATTAATGTCCATTTTTCCTATGTTATTGGTCTATTATAATGTTACTAATTATCAAGAAAGAATCTCTTACCTGATAATGACCTTCGGGAAAATTAAATGTTTCATCTTTAATATAAGTTTACAGTATCAAGTAATTATAGTCTCTTCTAATTTAATGTAAGGACTTAAATAACAATTTCAATTTCCGTACATTGTTTTGAGTGGACGTCAGTCAAGCATAACAACTTCTGTTTACTAACATCTTTGGTCAAGTTATTGCAACACGTTTCCGATTTAAACGTAACTAAATACTTCGTAATTACGAGGTATAGTCTAATGCCGAGGTCGATACCTTAGTTGGTACTTCGTTAACATCCCACGTCACACCAATAGAAGATCGTTGAAATCAAACGATTTTTTGATGAGCATAGTTTCAGCACAATAATTTTTGTTAAGCCTTGTACTGAATAGACTACTTTAGAAAATTAATGAAGCAAGTTTTCCCCCATCAACCCATCGCATTCATTTAGATAAGAATGAATATAAACATTTATTACTCTATTTAATATTAATCTATTTATATATTTCCCTATTAAATAATCTATTAAAATAATGGGATACTATATAAAATATGCTCTTATAAATTAAGAGAAAAGAAAGTGCATTTTTCCTGGTGTGTTCAAATGTAGAACTTTGTTCCTCTTACAAACGACATACAGTGGTGGCTAAAATTGTGGACACTTTTGGAAATTTTTATGTTTTTGAACTTTTTATACTTATAGAAAGCATTACGTTTCACAAAATGCAATCTTGTACACATCATTTTAAAGAGAATTTATTACTGAATTCAATACAAAATACAATTATTTGCAATACAAAAAAAGCTAAACGATAATAGTTATCGATATACATTAGATAGTGATAATTGCAGTGAGTTATCAGTAATTAGTAGAGCACCCTTTATTTTTGCTTACAGCTTTACATCGACGTTTCATTGAGCTGACAAGAGTTTTAAGATCTTCTTTCGTTACTACATGATGCCAGGAAACAATTATAGCCTCAATTAGTTCCCTTTTATTTTATGGGCGCTTCATTCGGACAAGAGGTTTCAAACAATGTCACAAATGTTCGATAGGATTGAGGTCAGGACTGTTTCCTGGCCATGACAACAATTTAATACTCTTTGTACGAAATCACTCTTTCAATATTTTGGCCGTGTGGCAAGGAGCAGAATCCTGCTGAAAAATAAACGAAGCATTGTTGGGAAAGAGATCTCTGATGGAAGATAGAAGTTTTGTTCTAGAATAGTGTCAATGTATTTTCTGGCATTTAGTGTCCCATCGATGACATGCAGGCGACAAATACCATCTGCTGACATGCATGACCAAATCATAGCACTAACTGGGTTCAGTTGCATGAATGCAGTCAGAATGTAGCTCTTCTCCTGTTCTACGTCTTACATATTTTCGCCCATTACTACCGAATAACTATAGCTTAGTTTCATCACTCCATATAACTTGTGACCACTGATCATCTGTCCAAATAATGTGTTCTTTTGCCCATTGTAGTCTTTTTTTTTTCGTTGCTGAAAATTAAGATAAGGCTTTTTTCGTGGAATTCTACCTCTCAGTCTAACATCTGTTAATCTCCTTCTGATTGTTCTTGAACTGACAGAAGCACCAGCATCATTCAGATCACTTCTGATGGCCGCTAATGACATTTTTCTATCTTAGATACATAGTCTTTTTATTCTTCTGTCATCAATAGATATGGTGCATCTTTTTCGGCCTTTTCCTTCTTTGTTTTTTATTGAATTTGTCTCCTGATATCGTAAATAAAACTTTCGGACTCCAGATGTAGTCACTGAACCACCCACCTGTCTTGAAATTTCAGCATAGGAAAGACCACTTTCTCGTAACACAATAATATTACATCTCTTTCTAGGTGCATTAAATTAGCATTAAATTGTTGTCATGGCCAGGAAACAGTCCTGACCTCAATCCTATCGAAAATTTGTTACACCTTTTGAAAACTCTTGTCCGAATGAGGTGCCCAGCAAATAAAAGGGAACTAATTGAGGCTGTGATTGTTTCCTGGCATCATGTAATAACGAAAGAAGAGCCTAAAACTCTTGTCAGCTCAATGAAGCGTCGATGTAAAGCTGTAATAAAAAAATAAAGGGTACTCTACTAAGTACTGATAACTCACTGCAATCATCACTATCTAATGTATACCAATAACTATTATCGTTTAACTTTTTGGGTTGCAAATAATTGAATTTTGTGTTTTGTATTGAATTTAGTAATAAATTCTCCTTAAAATGATTTAAACAAGTTTGCATTTAGTGAAATATAACACTTTCTATAAGAATACAAAGTTCGAAAACATAAAAATTTCCAAAAGTGTCCACAATTTTGGCCACTACTGTACGTCTTATTTCATAACCCCATTACACGAAAACACGCATTTTGCTTCTTTTATCTTTTCATATGTTTTTAAGCGCCATTAATCACGAATATAATAGATCCGAGTATATCTTTTTGGGATATATTCAATGTGAACTAAAGCTTTTCTTTCATGTGTTGGCGTCTTATTCGCATTTTCTGATGCAAATTACAATATAACATTTCTTTCTAGCTTTGAGGTCATCAGAATAAAAGTCTGCGAGAATTTCATTATGAGCGTGAGTTCTTTTGATCTTTGAGGGTATAAAATAAAAGAGAAAGAAACTTTACTGTCACTGTTTTGCAAAGTACACATTTGCTTTAACTCTGATTTTTTATTCCCAAAAATTGTTATACGGGTTTAGACAATGTTTTTTAAACTTAAACTATTTTTTTTATGAAAAAGACTTTATTTCGCTTCATGAAGGATGTTTTCATACTCGAAAAAGGATTTTAATCAACTGAAAAATAATTTAAATAAAAAGAAAAATACTTAAACATTATCTTCAAGGAAAAAATAAACATTTCTCATTAAAATAAGATAGAAAATTGCATATTGGTATTATTAATAGATATTTTTTTTCAAAAAGATTATATTAAGCAGTTTTTTTTAAAATTCTTGAAACAGATCGAATCATACATACCTGTCACACAGAATGAATAATTACTGAAAATTAATCTCTTTAATTAGGGTGATTTCGCTCCAAATAGCAGAAAAACTGTAAAATAAATCTTGCAAAATGACTTCCTTATCACACGTACAAAGTCAATGACAAAAATATGCTGTTGTAATCAAAGTATGTTTAGAAATAAAATAAGATTACTTTTATTAAGAAAGGATAAAGAAGAATTTTATTCTGCTTGTTCAAAAAATATGTACTTTCCCTAAAAATAAAAAAAAAAAAAAAAAAAAAACTATATTTTTTTGTAGAATATTATAGATTTAAACTTCCTAAAAATTTAAATATTTTGCTAATTGGAAAAGGCAATTAAAAGGATGTAATTTGAAATTAGTAAAGAAATAGCTATAATTTGGTGTTTCAGTTTCTAATTCTTAAGATAGCCACAGTGATCTCAATGCTTGCCATGGTGAAATTTTGATTCTAAAAAACATTATTCCAGGGTTTTTCTTATATAATGTATATAATGTGAATAATAATTCTGTATGTTACCAACTTGGATTGTTTTATAAGTTTCTTGTAGTTTAATGTTACAAAAGGTAGCAAAATGAATTGATCCTATTCCATTTTCTCCAAACATCAAAATCAAACATTTGAACACACATTTGAAACTTTGTCCAAAAGTATAGTTTTTACAATATTATGAAAATTATCCATAATTGATTTCTTACAACATAAGTTCTTTAAAAGCCAATATATTTTAAAGTTAGTTTACCAAAATACATTTAAAAAATATACAATAATAGAATATATCGCTTTCTTTTCATCAACACAATTTTTCATTTCAATCTTGGATCTAATATATTTAATGAAGTTTCGGCCTGCGTAGCACGCACTTTACTTTTTCATCTGTAATAGCTCCCGGAGGAGAAAAACATGTCTTTACTCACAGAGAGCACGAGTCTAAATGCGTATGATAGCCAATCAGCTATGAGGGTTTCAGTAAAGGGCGCGGTTTCCAGAAATGAGAATTCCCAGTGAGAAGAAGAAATAAAATAATAAAACATTTTCTTGAGATTTAGTAAAGTTCAAAATTGAAAAATTTGGGATAAATATAATTCCGGTTAAATAATACAAGGTATAGAAAACTATATACACACTATATACATTATTCGCTTTCTTTTTCTTTCAGAAAATATTTCTCAATTGGCCTATATTTACAGTCTTCTTCTAGATTTATAATTAAATATTTCTTTGAAGTTTGCAGCTTCATAATTCTGGGCTTTTTCGAAGAATTTCTTATTTAATTTGATAATCTGATCAGTAAGGTCATCAATTTTTAAATCTTTAGCGATATTTTTTATTTTTGATAAAGTGAGCATTTGTCATTTTTCTTAACTTGTATTACAAGAATTTAACTTTTATTTTGTCCTTTTTATTTGTTAAAATTTCAGACTGGGGATGCATAAGTTATAATTGGTCTTATCATAGATAAGTAAAGTAGTCTTTTAAATTTAAGTGATAAGTTTGACTTTTCTCAAGTGATTGATTTTAAGCAGCCATAAGCTTGTGTGGCTTTTCGTAATAACATTATTGATATGTTTTGACCATCTTAGGTCGCTAATTAACCTTAATCCTAGATATTTTGTGCTGATTAGACTTTGGATATTTCTTTGCCAAATAGTATTAGTCCATTTTTGTTCCTGTGTTTAAGTTTATTCCTTTTGTTTCTTTTGAACAGAATCAGTTGTGACTTTTCTGCATTTATTTTAATTCTCCAGCATGTGCACCATTCTTCAATAGCATAAAGTGCTGCTTGCAATTTATGAATTGCATTATTCGGATTGCTAGATTCTGCTAAGATGGCCGTGTCGTTTGCATAAAAAGCTATTTTCCTGGTTTCCTCCATGGGGAAATCATATGTGAAAAAGAGGTAGAAGATAGGCCCCAGGATACTTCCTTGGGGTACTACTGATTTATTTTCAGTGTTAAAGAGCTTTGATTATTGTGAGTAACTTGAAAGTGCCTGTTAGTAAGATAAGAATTTAATAGTAGTCTGTGTCCACATAAGTCTGTGTCCATAATTATGTTAATTAATTTTCGGATGAGTTTTTCATTTCGAATATTTCTTCCTGGATCTTATATTTGTCCCATATATCAAATTCGTGGTAAGCCTTCAATGGTTGCAGTTTGGTATACATATGTAAAAAACGGAGGAGAAATGTTGAATTGATTTTTCATAGATTTTGAAAATAGAAAATAATATTGAATACACTTTTATGTAAATATTTCATACATTTTATACACCTTGATTTGAATACAAATATATTAAAGAAACGTGTTGCATTTTTGCATCACAATTTAAACTATTTCTGCCAACTGAAACCGCTAAAAATTGCAAACCATCACGCAGCTGTAAATATTGTTAAAGTGACGAATCTCGTTACTTAGCTCCCACTAACATCCTCTTTTACAAACTTCTAAACTGTGGTTCCCTGTGGCGTATTCGTAGGACAGTAAACTTCAGAGGAGGAGATCTCGAGTTCAATCCCAACCATTGTTGAATAACGGAAAATGGATGTTGCCTTTTGCATGCACGTCTATCAATGACGTGTGTTTGTCTGGCACGTCTATTTGAGAGTTTTCTGTGTATCTTCCCTTATTATAAGTGAATAAAGTCAATTATTTATGAAAAGTCTTCTCAGAAATCAGTTTATGAGGTGGATATTAAAATGCTTACCTGTGTGTTAAGCTGCCCACTATGTTACTATGTTAGGTCAAAATTTAGAAATAATTGAGAAAAATTAGAGCATAGCCTATATATATATATATGCAAGTTTAACATACATATTTCCTCTCAGCAATATTCTCATAATTATTTGTTTGGGTTAGGCATGAAACGTGCATTTCCTTGCCAGGCTATAGTGATCCAAAATAAGAAATTGTTTTCTTGAAGTAAAAATGAGTAAATTACAATCAATTACAGTTGCATTAATTCAGAAATAAAATTTTATATATGAATTAGCTGACTCACCGCGATAGTGCTTAGTAAATTTTATAGTTCTTAAAAAATTTATTTAGTACTATTGGAAGCAATGAAAGGATCATTGAACGTTAAAAGCTTGAATGTGCCTTCAGTGTTATAAGTAACATAGGGAGGGAATACTAAGTCAAATGTCATTTTCGCGTTTCTTGAACTTAATTTAAAGTTACAAGAAGATTGGGTTATGTTCATCGACACTTATTCAACAGAAATATGTCTTTGAGAAGTATGCTACATCAAACTTGAGATTACTTTCCATGAATCAAAATAATGAAAGGTAGGCTATATAAAATTATTTCAGAAACGAAATATATTTTTCTGGCTGCAGATATTAAAACATTTACTGCATTCTAAATACAAGTGTCATGCTTTAAAAGGGTAGCTATCGATATTTTTGCTCCATCGGTATGATACTGTTATTTTCGTTCGCAATCATCTTTAAAAACATTTTTTACATTACTATTTCAATTCTGGACACAAAAATAATATAACTGATACACGCGCGCGTTCGATTGATATATAATATATTATATTCATTTATATATATATATATAAATATAAAGAATTTTTCTTTAAAAATTGCCATTTCTGTGCTACAACAAGAACATTGAAGACATACTAACTTTTATATAAGCAAAACTAAAATTAAATAAATTAGATTTCGTGTGAAAATTTGGAAGATTTTCAATCATAATTTTCACAGATCGAAAATGTTTTTATTCAAATAACATCTCTAACTATGCCCTAATCAGAAAATAATTCAATTAGAGATAAGAGTCATGAATTATTGTGGGTGAGACTCATGTAACAAGATTATTTGCGATAAATATCTAAAATAAAGATGATCATATTATAAATAAGAGACTGAAAGAAACTAAACTTTAGTGAATAAACTAAACTTTTAAACTTGGAAACTAAACTGTGGTATCATCAATGATAAACGAGATGGATACTTAACGCAATTTTTTTTCTGTAAAAATGCATTACCAAGATAAAAAATATAATATATTATAATGCCACCAACTTACTTAGTATTATAATGTTGTATTAGTATTTAGCTTGTGTGTGTGTGTGATTTCTTTTGATTTGAGCATAAATAATGTATTTTTTCTGACCCATTCTTGCTTTACATAAATATATTCAAAATATGAGGATATATGAAGAACACAATTTTAAAATTAAAAAACTGAATACATAGATTTTAACCCAATTTGAATAAATAAAGTTTGAAACTGGAACCAAATCACCACCTTTTCTTTAAAAACCAAATTTAAATATTTTTCTTGCTCTAGGATTATAATACATCTTAATGAATTCAGCAATCGAGAGGAAAAGAATACCTAAAAAAAATTTTTTTATTGTTACCAAAGTTGTCTTGTTAAGTTTCTGGAGCCTCGTGCTTTGGGCATTGCATTGACAGGAAATTCTCCGAAAGAAAATCGCAGTAATCTGATTTATTTTTTTTAACCAAGAGTAATCTGAGAAAGATAAGGAATAGAAAATTTCACCTAAGTAAAGAATGAATGGGAATTATATCGAAAAGAAAGTATTGCGTATTCACGTTAATAGGAATCAAAAGTATGATAAATGGAAATAAATTTTATTCATTTAGATTAATATATCTTGTGAAGATAGTTTTATATTCTCTACTAAGGTCTGTCATCGCTAAAATTTTCACAAATTTTGGCACATTCATAATAAATCAGAATAGAACATTACATGATAAAAGTCAGAAGTTTTACGTTTTTTATATTATAGGGAATATGATTTTATAGTGTTGTCGATTAAGATATGCAATTGAGAGAGTTTTAAGAAAAACATTGAATTAAAATTATATTTGATAATTTCATAACAAAGAAAATTTGTAAAAATAAGTAAAATATCGTTAATCTGTTCAAAACTCTTCATTCAAAAACACTAAAAAGGACAAGTTTGTTGTAACTCTGTAAATATTTTACGAGTACACAGACTGGATTTTATTTTTCAGATGAACAAAGCGCGTAATAAATAGCTAGGATATCGCTGTCTCTGCTTTTACCCTTTTTATACATAATAGATCCTCCTTACTAGTGTAAATGTGCGCTCTCTAGAGATCAAATGGTGCATATTCTGGTCAGACGTCTTTCTGCCTTGCCTCTGAGTAGATGTGTTGACTGTCTTGGGTATCATTGGAAGTGTCCTTTAATATTATTATTTTACTGTAATTATTTGTGTTGTAATTGTCTTTTGTCATTAAACATGTCTGGGTATTTACGTATTATCGCAACCAGGTTGGCACGATTTGTAAGTTTGAGTGAGAAAGTATGAATAGAAATAAAATGTACATTTATTAATTACAGATAATTTTTAATACAGTTTTTTATATTATTTTGTTTTAAAATATAAAATAGCAGTTAAACCCTTCCGGTTTCGAATTTGAATAAGTTGCAGAATTATTTTTTCGGCGGAAATATTTTGGCTATTGCTTTTAGCACAGACTGAAAACCGTCTTCGCCATTAACAGCTTGAGTTTGGCGCCATATAAATTCGATAAGGTATGAGTCAAGATGATGACGGGTTGTTCAACTCTGTTTTTTTGTTGCGCCATATGGCTGAGCCCCACATGCGCTCTACATGTTATGTGTGAACGCCCGTGTCGGGATCCACAAAGTTATATTTGTGATTAACAGTTCCATGCAGAAATCCAGCATTTTCTAACTGACTTGTCTTGTATCCTTTCCAGCAATCCGAATAAATAATGCTTCCTTCCTTGATATTTTCGCAATTTTTTTCCATGAGGGTAACGGCGCTTCTGTTAGGTACAGTAACCAAAAGTCTTTCGTTTCTCGGCAAATTCCACCGAAAACCCATTGCTAAGGTAGTACACGCCCAGTGTTATTTTTTCTTTTAACAAATAAACTTTCGTCTATTTCCACAATAAGTCCTTTGCCGCCTATTTGCTTTCTTTCTTTTCCATCCATTTCAAGGATATATATCTCCCGCATGTAATTATTCCAATCTATAACAGTTTTGTCAGAAATTTCCATCTCTTCTGCACAAAATTTAATTGAGGTTAACTCTTTACACCAACAATAAATGAAGCGCACCGCTGTCACAAATGAAATTCGGCTGCCTTCAAACCAATTTCCGGTTCTCACACCCAAGTGTTTATTGCACTCTTCAACGTTACATTTGCAGAAGATTTGCTTTCCAAAATACAGTTTCATTTTATGAGAGTTTTTACAAGTACGTTCGTTCGGTACAATTCCATATCCCTGTAACAATTCAACAGCATCTTTTCACTCGCAGGTAGATCCCAAATATCCTTAATTAACGTATTTCACGGCATTCAATCTAACCAGTAAGCAAAATAATTTCATTACGAAAAAACACGTATAATACGTAGGGTTGCCGTATGTAGGGTCGCCAAATTTGACGATTTATGTGAATTTTGGTCTGGTTGCGTTAATACGTAAGTACCCATGTCTGTTTGTGTACCACTGCCTTCTCTCTACTTCATTTTATACCTAAAAATAAACACATAACAAAACGTAGGCAGCTTGTCCTTACTTGGACCTTGCGCCATTAAAACCAACCAAACAACAAAACGTAGTAATAGATTATCTTAGAGAAAGGGTGAGATCTAAGGGGACCGTGATCAACCAGTGGATCGTCTAGACATTTTGAAGTGTTTGCCGAAGCTAATTTTTATGATCCACAAACCTAAAAATATACTTATTTAACTCCTAATCGTCTTTGAAGGTGATCGGAGAATCATAAAAAAATCAAAATTAGCTCATGAACCAGAAACGTCTACCAACCGATGTATTAAAAAATTACAAAATCTTATTCAAATATTTTTTATAGCGTTATAAACTTTGTACTGTTTTCAAGTATTAAATGCTTTCTTTTTTCATAAAAATCAGCCAAAATAAAATGCATAACAACAAGATCTGAGTTATTAATTAATCCCTAGCAACCAAATAAAATATATATGTCACGTTGCAATAATGTAAGCATCATATCAGAAGAGTAATAAATTAATGTATTTGAAAAACAATATTAAAATAAAGGTACTTAAAAAACAGAAATTTTATCCACATATAAGTTTTCTACAGAATGTGATAGAAAAGTTTTAATTTCTTTATAACTAGAAAATTATGTAAACTTGACTGCAAAACTTTAGTGTTAATAAACCTTTCCAATACTTAAAATCAAAAGAAAAGCAGCTTGATAAACAAAAGAAAAAAAGATATTAATCTGAACTAAAAAATTAATACAAATGAGAGTAATTTTTTTTTATCAATTATCTTATCAGACAAAGGGAGATGACTGTAGCATTTTATAATTACAGTGATGACTTCAGTGGTTAAATGTGCAAAATTGCTCCGAATTCATGATAAATGATAACACAATTTCTAAGTCTTGACATCACATGTAATGAGAAAAAAAAATGAAAGTTAAATAGTTTTTACCTCCTATAAATGTAAATTCTTGCTCGAATTTTAACTTTCGCTATTAATATCTAATGGAAAATTTTGACTTATTACTATATTTTAGTTTTAAAAAAATTGGAAAAAAAGTATTTTAAAGTTTAAATCTCGTTTACGTTATTTCAACTTTTTTCACTATTCTATATTATTTAAGTGAAATTTTTTACAATTTTTTTTCCAACGGCAGGCATTTGGGTGACGACTCTTATGTCACAAGAAGGCCAGAAACTGCTACTCATTTGTCGTTACCCAGCGAGCACCTGTGAACCAATTCAAGGAGGCGAGAACCGTTGCCAGCGCCCTACCATCACAAACTTGTTTATAAGGTGGGCCACATTTATACATCATCACAGAAGAAAAGGACAAAGAAACAGAGGGAGAAACTAACATTCATGCATGATCCGGGATACGAACCCGAGATTCACAGCCCAGGAGTCAAGAGCGCTAACCACTCAGCCACTAGTCGGCATTCTTTACAATATAAAAATATATAATTTCACGAATGCGGTGTAACAAAAAGGTATGGTATGTTGCTTGGTATTAATACAATGACATTGTATAACGTAAAATCTAACAACTGAAGTCTGTTGTAAAGTATGCATTAAAATGTAGAACACTTTATTACCTTAGAAAGAAGATTTTTCACAGATCCTGGACCGTAATTACGTATTGGAAGGGAACAACCTTGATACACTTTCAAGCCCATACTACGACAAAAATGCATCGAAAAAACAAAAATCGATTATTTCCCTTTATTCTACAAAGGCTAATCAAAAACCAAAGATTTTCAACTCCAAAAAGCAAAGTGCTTTCAGTGGAATATATTTTCTCAACTTAGACAGCAAATCGTAATATAATGTCGCAAGGATAGAAACTGGGAGACTCCCAAGTACACACATTGACCAATGTGCCTGTACAAAATGAAAATGATTCATAAATCTCTCAAAGAGAATATTATTTAATAAATATTCTTGATTTGAAAATATGAAAGCTGCAGTTTGCAGCAAAATGTATTTTATATTTTGTGATATGGATAAAAATTCTGCTTTCAGAAAAATTCAAATAAATAGTTCTTTATACTCTGTTTCATTTACAAATTTATATAGTGTAACAATAAAAATCACAGGTGATGTGATTTTTTGAAATTATTAAATTACAAGGTGTAAAATGTTTTAATAAAAAATTAAAGACATATTATCTGACAATTAATTCACATTAATTAACTGACATTGCTATTTTTAAATCATACTAGGGAGAAAGAATACTCTTCTAATTAATAATTGGTGGTGGGAAAAAAACATAAGCTATGGCTAGTATTTCTGTGAAAAAATTTTTTATAACATTAAAATATATATCTCTCTACTTCCTACTTATCTTTAATTATTTTTTATAATTCTGTGAAAAAGCTAATTGGATTAATTTGCCCCCGAAGTAATTTTTTGTATTTCAAATAAGAAGATAATCACACATAAGTAAGTGGCTAATTATTGTTAATATAATTGTTCTAGAATTTCTCTCTAAAGTATAGTGATTAGATAAAGAAAGTATAGTGCTGAAGTATAATGCTAGTGGCTGAAGTACGAGGGTCACTCTGAAATGTTTGAGATACAACTAGGTTTTTAAATCTATACTTACAAAATTTTAGGTGTGTTCAAAGTAGTCTCCTCCAGCATCAATGCACTTTTGTAGACGAATTTTCTACAGATTAAATACCTCAAGCAATTCATTTCTTGGAATAGATGAAAAAATGCATTTATTGCCACATCAATCTCTTCTTCTGAATGAAAACGACGCGCGTCCACGCAAGTTCTTTTTTAGAATAAATAACCAAAAGTCTAAGTAAGAATAGCTAGATACGGCGAGTGTTTGATCACTTTAATTTGTTTTTGTTTAAGAAACTCAATTGTTAATCGGGCTGTATGTGAAGATGCATTGTCTTTGAGAAGCATTAGTCACCTAACATTCAGTTCTTGTAGAACTTCTGGAAGACATTTAGTGGTATACCAGTTTGCTGTTACTGTCTTCTGTCCTACCAACTTGATGGCTTTGACCAATCCCGTACTTCTGAAGAAAACGGCATATATCACTTTTTTCAGTGCGCGTTGTTTTTTTCACCATTGTCGGCGTGGGATCATCTTCTAAGACCCATACTTTGCTTTCTTGACGTGTTGAAACGTCAAAAAACAGTATGTACGTTTCTTCACTTGTTACAATTTTAGAAATGATGCGGTGGCTACCATCATTTAGCAATTTAAGAGTTTACTGATTCTGACAGGCTACTCTTTTTGGTGCTCAATTAGATTATGGGGAACCCAACGGCAAACTACTTTTTTCATAAGTAATTCTTCATGAATGATTTTGTATATGGCTGCTTTTCCAATGTTAAGTTCCTTCTGTATCATTTGATAGGTAGAACGATTATCATCCAATAATATTTTTCGTATATCAGACACATTATCCAGGATTACTGCCGACGACGGCGTGTGTTCTTCATCCTGAATAAAATTGCGACCTCTTCTAAATTCTCTAAACCATCTGAATACAATAGCAAGAGCTGGAGATTCATCACCGAATGAAAATTGCAACCGTTGAATTCATTTTTCTTGATTTAATTCTACTTTAAAATCGTAGAAAATCATAGCGCGAAAATGCTCGCGCGTCAACGTCAAAAAATTTATTCTACGCTAAGCAAGTTGAAGTAAGTCAGTAAAAAATCGTCTTCTGTGTTAAAATACTTTGTATTTTAAAATTAAACCGTTATTTTTATTTTGTAAATTCTTGTCTGCGCGTATCTCAAAAATTTGAGAGTAACCCTCGTATAAAATCATTTTTAGATAATGGTTGTAAAAATAAAACACGTATTTTTTAATAAAACTTAATTGTAGAGTTCCGTTGAAAAAACTCAATATAATAGCGATAAGTTGTAAACAATGTGATACTTTTCTTTCTAATGCCCGGATGTCCTTACGATTTTTCCAATTCAATGCTACAAGAGGCGTAGGGGAGGGAATCTTACCCGGACAGTACCTTAAGGGTAGCGGGTTTGGAATACTTGCCCATCACCAAGTGCCTCATAATTTTGAACCACGGTCAATTAACGAGGTCACAGCTGAGCTGTCACTCTCCTCTCCATATACACGCCACACCAGCGAAAAGACTTTGGACATCACATAATCAAGTGGACACGTCTCTGACCTATTATTGGCATCTTACACAGGGGGATGCCAGCGTGCCCTTTCCGCCCCGAAAGTGAAAGGAAAAAGAAATATACTCATAGAGAGAGAGGGGGGGAGAAAGCAACATCGATGCAATAAAACGGATTCGAACTCAGCACCTACTCAAAGTTAGGAGCGCTAAGAACTAAGCTTTTGGTCGGCAGACATAATACGATATCATTTATATAAAAATATTTCTTATATTTTGGAACATTTGTGACAAAAATATATCTTAAATACTCTGTGAGAAAATATATATCAGAACATTTGAAGCAGAGTTTCAGTTTCTAAGTACCACTAGTCAAATATTTATGTCAAGCATTTACAGTAGTGCCTCAACCACAAAACTTTGCTTCATTTATTAGTGGAAGTCATTCATATGGTAAGATGAATCATTTTTCTTCAGCAGAACGAAATCATAAAATTCAATCATGGAAAAACATATATCACGTTTTGTGCAACCCTATTATAGTTTTCTGATATCATAATTGCAACCCTGAAAGGAAATATCACTGGGCAGTTTTACCTGAAAAAATTTGTTCTACATAGTCAAATCACTGTCAGTTCAAAATCTGATTGAAAATAATATTGTCTCTTATTATAGGAGATTCATTTAGTTACATACTAATGTTTTTTACTTAGAAAAGCTAATTCAACCTAGAGTTGAAAGTGGATTTTAAGTAACCATTTTTACGTATATCTATGGTAAGAATGTGCCTCTAACTGCTGAACTGAATTCTAGAGAATTATTTAAATATCAGCTCGGAGTCTTAAAAATAAAATCAAGAAACAAATTTCCATAAGTTTAAAAAGTAATGTATAATTTAAATTAAATTCATTGAACGGAAAAATTTTCAATTAGTAATAACGAATTTATCATTACTATTAATGTTTTACAATTAAAAATTGATATTGTCATTTTTTCACTATTAATGTAGATCTATGAAATCTATTAAATTTATGTAAGTCCCTGGAAAATACATTAGAGTATCTTAAATAATAAAAAAATATTGTTTTAGAGTGAACAGCTTCTAAGCATTTTCCAACTTTTCAGAACTATATCTTACAAAACTTTTAGTATGAACAGGCACTATAGTTACAAAAGGCTTCAACTGAGAAGATACCAAACCCATAATATTTCAGAACAAAACTATATTTTTGTCCTCTTTGGTGGACACCAATACCGTTTTAGCTAGTTTCTTAGGCTGTGGACTTTGGTTATTTATAAATGAAAAAATAAATTTATATAAATTGACATTGTATGGAACTCTGTATATCAGTATCTTGACAATGATTTTACCCAATTCTCTCTCTCTCTCTCTCTCTCTCTCTCTCTCTCTCACACACACACACACACACACACACACACACACACACACACACACACACACACACACACACACACACACACACACACACACACACACACACACACACACACATTTACAATGAAAATGTAAGCGCATAAGCTGTAGTTTTCTGAAATACTGCAAATCTGGGAATCATGTTTATAAGAATATGTGTATGATTAAAAGGTCTAAACTAGAACTTATTACAATCAGAACTGAATAAATTGGAACTAGATGTATCTAGATGAAATGACGCTGAAATACTCTTTAAGCATTTCATAGAATATACCTACATTCTTTGTTACAGAACCAACTCGGAAGTTAGCAAAATATGTAAAAAAAGTAATAATAGTTATCTTAATTTCTCTTAATTCTTTTCATCGATCCTTAATTTTTAAATTCTTAAATCAAAGGAGAATTACCATAAAAATGATTGAATAAAAATGTGTACATCTAGTAGAGAGAAAAACTTAGAAAATTTATTATATAATTTTGGTATTATGTCTCCAGAAAACAAAGATTTTCTAAAAGCCATACTATTTTATAGTTTACAATATTAACCCTGAAGAATTGCTGAACTAGGTAAAATAGATATAACAAAAGTCATATAAGTTTTATATAAATCAAAAAAATAAGAGGTCCATATAATTATAAATTATTTTAATATTTGCATTTGTCTGAGATCAATGTAATACAAATCAATACAATGAAAAAAATACTGCAAATAAACAGTGATCTCTTACATGATTTTAATTTTATAGAAGTTCTTTTCAAGGTATAACTTTCTTACTTCAAAAGTGTAAATATCTATCTAGAAAGCATATTTATTTTATAGTACCGAAATGAAGAACAGGTTTTTTTCCATATATTTCTGATTATATTAACTGAACACATTGATTTCATTTCATACATAAAGCAATTTTATATTTATATACATAACATGTTTTCTTAAACGATTATGTAAATATATACAGAAACAGATTTCTCTTTATAACAAGATAAATTATTAAAAGTAAAATATTTAGTAACCCATTTGATAATCATAATATCATAATAAATATAAAACCTATTAATTAAATTAATTAGGAAAGTTTTAAAAAATCATTATTGCAAGCTAACTTCAGAAAGAGAAAAATACAGGGAAAATTTATGGCAGTCACCAATGAAAAATTAAGAAAATAAGTTACCTGGTTCGAATTTCAGAATGAGGGGATTTCATTCACAAAATGAAAAACTCTCAAGAGAGTGATAAAATTATATTGTCTTCAGGTATTTTTCTAATTCAATCTTCAAGAATGTCATTTTTTATGACAGTATACGTTAGTTAAATTTTGTGTTCCTCAGAATTACGTAAATGAAAAGCTATTTTGATACAGTCGTAACTGTTCATGACAACATCTCGTGGCATTTTTATGACACCAATGTCAAGCTGAAAACGATAAGGGGTGTTTGCTAATTTAAAATGCGTCATAATTTTTGCAAAGGATGTAAATATTTGTAGTAAAGATTTGATGTATTTTGAAGCATAAAAAAAGTTCCGATAATTCAGTTAAACACAATTTTGAATCATAATTTCATACACTTAGGAAAACTATAGGGATTTTTGCTATATCAAAGCATAGACAGTCATTTTAAATGGAAAGTAAATAAAAAATAAGCATTTCATCATGAAATTTGTATAAATATTTCATTGATGTCACAGATTTTTTTCATACGAATTAAAAGTTTCTTCTTTCTAGTTATAATTTAAATTTTCAGAAAATAATTACACATAGATTAGACTAATTTTTTTTCAGTTTTAGAGATAAATTCAATTTTTCAAAAGGAACTTTTGTATTTAATATTTGAAAATGCAATACAAATGACATTACATACGATAATCTTACAAAACTAATCTTGTTTCACTTAGAGTCTAAGTTTATAATGCATTCAAGAAATTTTAAATCTAGTATTTCGATAGAAAGAGATTCTTATGAAATGCTGTATGGTTGAAAATAAAAATACTGAAAATTCTAAAATTATTATAATAGGTTTAAAATAAGTATTATTTTTTTAAAATTAAATTTAACATCACAGAATTAAAGAAATTAAAGAGCAAAACTACGGATTAATGTCTATTTTAATTCTTCATGAAAAGTGTTTTTTCTCCGTTTGTGCCCAGCGCCACATTTCAAGATTTTGTTGAACCACAAAATACATCCCATAGGACTTGACGGACTATTTCAAAGTATAAGGAATCCTGGTTTTATATATTACGTAAATTTAATTATTTCATAAGTAATTCTATGCATTAAATCTAAAATTTTTAATTTTTGCTCTATATCAGATAATTTAAGTTAGAGATTATTTTAATCAATAAATACGTCTCTTACCTTGAAACACTCTAGGACATTTTCTTAAAACTAAACAATAACTACTTCTACAACTCCAATGCAATGTAAATTAAAAGCTTCATGAATTTTAAATTTTCATATTTATTAAATGTATGAGAGATCATGGTTTATAAATAATTTTTATTACCTGTAAATTAAGATTTTTTTTATATGATTTAACGCCATTAAATATTTTATAGCTTTTTGGTAGGATATGTGAGTAACAAAATAAAAAATCATAATTAATATTATCTTTTGTGAGTAAGAACACATAATTTCTTCATATGTACTGAAGTTTCTCCTCTATTGATTACACATTTTCCCTCAATCATAATCTTCTCTATAAGCACTTTCCCACCTCATTAATTGTAATTTTTTCAGTATTTATTTTCTTGAAGCAATGATTAAGTTTATAGTACTTATTTAGAAAAACGTTTATGCAATTGAAATTCATATATTATCCCTCACTATCTGGAAGAGTTAGTTTTAAAAGAAAGTCTCTTCTTACCATGAAAGGATGTGTTTAAACATAATTTTTAGAAGTTCGATATCAGCCTATTTCCAAGTATTGCCATGTAATTCACCCGACCATTAGATGAGAATAGAAAATGACAAGGCCTGGGTTATTTATTGCATATTGAATTTAATACCATGATTACATGTCCTCCAATACCATAATTATATGTAATAATACAAAGGGATATGCCCCTTTGATAATTAACTATTACGAAATATACCTTATAGTATAGTATTTGCTTTTGTATATTTATGTCCTTTAGAATACTTGGAAATAAACTCATAATTCTAATTCACATTCAAATAATGAAATTAGTACTTGAACTAATAGCTTTCTTGCAAAATATCCTCACTGCAGAAACACAGATACATTATGAATTTTATATATTAATATTACCGAACATTGGAATTATCCACTCAGCTTAGCCAGTGAAAAGCCGAAGAACTTTATTTAAAGTATTTTGAAATCCTTTTGATATGTTAACTTCCATAAATACTTTTTTAAGTCCTATTCAAGTGACGATTCGGAGAAAATTTGAAAAATCCCTTCCCTCAGTAATAGTTTCATGTACTATGTATTTCTTTCGAAGTAGAACGTCTCGGGTTCAATTCCAACTGTTAATGAACAAGTAAAATGAATAACTCACTTCTGGATTATGTCTGTTAAAGTAGACATTTAGGAATTTTTAGATTATTTTTTGTCTTTTGTGATATTATGAATACTGCTAAAAGTCTATGGTAATTTCTCCTAGTACGTTTTGAATGTTGAAGCTCTTTTAAACTGCATTTGACTGTTACTCATTTCGCTACTTTGGGTTCGCTACAGTCATCTTGGCAGATAGACATCAGGAAAACAAAAATACAATGACTATCTTTCGTTTTAACAATGTTAGGATCTAACTTATATCTTACTGCTAGGTTGTGGCATATTCTGTAGACTATATATATATATATATATATATATATATATATATATATATATATATATATGCTTATTTAACAGACGCGTCTGCTTTTCTGTCCTGAATAATCCCTTACTTACCCTAAATACCAAAAATTAAGGAAAAACCACTTTTTTTCGCACCTAAAATGTAAAAGGACCAAATTTGGATTATAAGTGGACGAAATAAATTATAAGTATATATTCATTGCAACGTAGAAGTTTACATAAGAAAAACGCTTATATGATTTATAGAAAAAATTAATCAAGCTGGAAAATCCATTCTTGGAAAAAGAATAATAGGAGTTTTATATGGTAAAATGACATAGAAACATAACAAAAAGGAGTTTTATAAGTGATATGTCCACCTCTAATTTGACTGCATTGTCAGTAGCAACTTTCCATACTGTCAATGTTGTTGTAGGTTACTGAAATGGGAAGAGGAACCCAGACGCGGATTCATGTTTTCTAAATGTCCTATAGAAGCTAGAGGAGGGCTTAAAGCAGCAACCTGTCTACCAAGATACTCTCATAGCTGTTTTATGGGATTCAGGTCTAGAGATCATGCTGACCATTCACTCCAAACCAAGAGTCTCAAGATATTTTTAAATAATTGCAGCTTGATGAGATCACAATTTATCGTCCATCAGAATGAAACCCTTGTCGATTGCACCGGAATATAAGCGAACATAAATATAAAGGGTCTTATTCCATCTCACATCAGTCACAGTTTTTCTCTGGAGCTCATGCAATTCAGTGTGACCACCGAGAGAGATACCATTCCAAAATATTTTCCCATCACCATGAAGAAGCTATGTCTTTCCACCTTGTTGGACTGATATATTTGGTGCTTTGTTCCTGTAAGAGAATCGAATGATCGTGGTCTAGTTTCTATTTCTAAAATTTAATAAAAGTCATATGATACACAACAACTATAGATAAACACTAAATAGCAATTTAATAGAGTTCGAATCATACTGACATTAGGAATGATTAATTCCTATCGACAGAATCAAAATACGTGTTTACACAATCGATAAAAATCCTCAACTGCCTCTTGTTTACAGATGGTGCTCTCAGCGCTGAATAGGCTTATATCACAGTTTTCTCCTCAGCAGCACGCGTTCTGAATAGCTCTTCGTGTGAATTTGTCAGTAAAAAGTACAGAAAGCAGTCTGTAATTTCTTGTACCAATCTTGTCCAGGAAATGTGCTACCGGCTTGAAATTGTATCAAGTTAAAGGATGTTAATTAAGCTTGTGGGTATAAATAGGACAAAGATAATTTTTACATAAAATATTTTGTCATGATCATAGGTTCCATAATGTATTTCAATTCTACGGAAAACTTACAATGAGAAAGCACTAGCAATTTTAAAATATACTCATTTCGAAGAATTACCTCTCAGTCCTAAGATATCTTCTCTAACTTTTTGAATCACATCAAAATATAGGTTTTTTTTTTAATTCACCCAACCACCCACCCACACACGCACACACAATCATCTAAAACGTGCTTTATTGTTTTTTGTATAATACATAATGCAAAATACACTCTTAGAATAAAAAACCATGAAGTATAAAATTTTAAATCAAACGAAAAATTATTTCATATTTTTCTCATTTCAAATTCTATTTCGATTATTGATTATACAGAATAACTATCATGTTGTACATATATTACACACTTTTAAGACGTGCGCGAAGCATAAAAACTTTACATATATGGAAATGTAATATAAAAAAAATCCTCATTACTACAAATGTATAAATTAGTATTGAATGTGTGCTCCATCAAACATAAATTTTAATTCTTAAAAAAAAAAAAAAAAAATTAAGGCTACTTTAACTGTTGAAACATGGAGAAATTATCTTTTCGCACCAATTTATCTTAGCTTCTTTCCAATGCAGAAAACATAAGTGAAGTTGAATGCATGCAAAACAAAGTGGATTTGAGAGGACAATAAAATTCTATCCTATTTTTTATTCTTTCATTTGAGGTAAATGCGAGTGTGAAAAGTATCAATATCTATCAAAACACCAAAACATAATAGTTTTATTTCAATTATGTCGGAACTTGTTAATTTTCAAAGTAGAGATACTGTTGATGGCCGATTAGTAGGCGCTACAGAAAGTAGAGTTGATGAAAAATCATTGGTATCATGAGCTTTAATATTCATTAATATTAACAGATTTTTAATCATGCAACACACAATCTCTGTTTATTCTTAACATTTAACATATCGAACTGTTGATTGAGAAATTTAATTAATAATTCTAATCGATTTTTTTAAAAAAGGGACACTAACGATGATTTATTTATAATTTAGAAAATGATTTAAATTTGAATATATATTATAAGAAGTATATGACAGGATTTTTTTAAAATTTGGTGGCCACATAAGTTGGTAAATTCTTCCTTTTTTAGACCACAACACAGAGAGCTGGTCTTGGCCATGTCCAGGGTCAGCCACCTGGGATTGCAGTGAATGCTATGTACCGAGGCACCACGATTACCGAGGGCCTAAATATGATCACATGCAAAAATGCATTATTTTTGCACATGAAAACTTGACATAATTACTTTGTCAGCCTAGCAAAAAGTATATTTTGTGGCAAATATTGTTATTGTGGCATATTTTGTGGCAAATATTGTCTTTGGAATTCGATAAGTTTCAAATCAATTTTTGATGCGGGTATTTAATCTTTATTTGTTTTGGGAAATTCATGATCTCCATCTTAACTAGACTTATAAATAAAATCTCAATACTGTATAGTCTGCGTTAAGAAGTGAAAGTAATAAATATTCCTAGTGTTTTTCTCCTGGTGATTTGAAATACTAACGTTCAATAATTTCCTTGTTTATGAATCCCAAAACTTAAAGATAATTTGGCTATTCAGAGATACTTTTAAGGGAAGCTTTTAAAGGACAAATGTCAAGCTCTTTTATCCGGGAAAGGGATCGTGAGTGGATTAGAAGGTTGCTGGCTCGTAGAGAAATTAACTGCCAGATGGATTGAAAATAAGTGACAACTACCCCCCAGTAGATAAAGGAGGAAATCGACTGTTGTTTGGATACACTAGAAATAACTTTTAAAGGGATATAGTGATCTCTTGAAAAGCTACTTTTTGATGAATATTCGACACTTACTTATTAACAAAAACAAGAATATCTGCAAAGGAATTTTAACATTGCTCTTCAACTATTACGCAACATTCTTTGGGAGAGAGAAGCCAAAATTTTCAATTCAATTAAAGTTACTTAAACCAACTTCTAATCTTAAAATAACTCATTGATTTAATTAAAATAATACAATGGTACAAAAAACAAAAATCAGTTAGAAGCAGGGCAAGAAATACCATAGAAATTCATTAGTTTGGGTTTCAGCATTGTCCAAAATCAGCAATATCAATAAAATATTTCAAACAAAAACAATTATTCGTATAATACTTTTTCTAAATTTAAAGATAAAATTAAAATTTAAATAGAAAATTTATTAACAAAATTTAACACACTTTTATACTAAGCACAAGTTTTAATATTTATGAATATTTTTCTGAAAAAAGAATTTGAAAACGAAAATGTTTGTACTCAGAAATATCTAAAGAGGAAGAAGCTATGGAAAATCCGGTAGAGAAACTCGGATGCTATTTTTGTAACTTTATAAATGATACTGTTAATGTATAAAAAGAAAACTGATTTTGAAATGAGCCAAATATATATATATATATATATATATATATATATATATATATATATATATATATATATATATATATATATATATATGTATGTATATATACATACATATATATATATATATATTACTATTTTCAAATTAATTGTTAAAAGCTTGAGAAAAACGCGTGAAATAGAATTTAATACATATTAAATAATAATGATTAGGAATTGCTTCTAAATGTGTTAATAGTGCTAAAACATTTCTTTATATTGTCTGTTCTTATAACAAATGCTGAAAACTCTTTCAGACAATTAAATCTAATGAAGAATTATCTTTCGCAAGCATGTGTGCAGAAAGTATAAGTGCTCCTGATATATTAAGCATAAAAAAAAGTATTGTTTTGGAAGTACACTGGCCTCCAAAAATTAAGAAACAATGTGCTTTTTGAAGCTCACCATAAAAAAAATGACACTAACAATAAAATTTATAGTTTATGCAAAATGAAAGCGAACTTTTGTAAATCTATGCGAAAATGCTATGTACCACTCTTTTTCATAGGAAAAAAAAAAACTTTGAGATTAGTGAGAAAAAATTGCACAAACATCAGGCTATTATAATAACATGTGTAACTTTTGTTGATTTTTAATTTTTGTCAATAGAATCGTTGACAATAGTCAGTGGTTTCCGGCAATGTCTGTGAGAAGCCTTTTCCCCAATTCGTTAAGGTGGTGGCCAGATGGATGGAAATGAGAAAATCACAGGCTGATCTGTAAGGACCTTAATGTGGCTCGCAGTGTTGTTCTTCATATCTGAAATGAATATCAAACTGAAGCTTCTGTGTCCAGGAGATAAGTTCCAGGCTGACATGTGTTACAACTCCAGCAAAAGACCGTTTAATGGCTCTCTCGGATAAAAGCATTTCTAAGCCCAAATAGTTAAGCAGAATAAATAGCGTTACAGAGCACTCTGTAACACCTGGAAGAAGAATATTATCTAGTACTGTGAGATGGCGTTTTCAACATACAGTCCTTTTTGCAAGGCATGTATGGTAATGATGTACTTTCATAGAATAATCCAAAAATAACATTGTACATATTTAACGCAGGAAAATATGGACATACAGACGGTATACAAAAAAGTATTGATAAAGAGCTGCATTATCTGTCGTTATCGCTTATTACACTTGGACAAGTTAAGCTCACTCTGCCGTTGGCTATGCAAATTTAAGTCAGTAGGTTTCGTTTTTCGCTTAATCAGAGCACAACAAAAGTTAAACTACGTCTTTATTCTTAATTCCTCCGATAGATGGCACCACCAAAGGATCCATTCTCTCAATTTTGACATTGATCTGAATGGGAAGGAAATTTTCTGCAGACCATTACACTCATGGTAACTGCGCATCAACCGACTACAGGACTTCCGATTCCACAGACTTAATGAGCATGGATATCGCATGTACTCGGTGGAGCTATGGCGGTATTAGGAATCAAACTCTGCAATTCCGGGAGGAAGACCGATACCCTAACCACTAGGTTACCAAGGCCTTATGAATGTTACAAAAGTTTTGACCTTTGATTATACTACATGGTATTGAAAATATTTTGTAAAATGATTTCTATATTATTTCTTGTTTATATTCTGAGTTATTTACAATAGTTTAAAACCTTATCAAATGAAACCAAACTTTGATGTTACCGAAATATGGTGGTTACAGAAACACAACTTTAGCAGTTTTTTCACATTATCGAACAACATTTAAGGAAGTCATATCACAGTGACCTTTTCAAAAGTTTCTCATTCCTTATTTGGAAGATAAAATCAAAATCACATGAGATAATGCAACAAGAAGTTTGAAGATGTCGCAAAGTTAATGCAATATTTTTAAAGTGAGACTAATTTAACAATAGGAGAAGGCCAAATTTATTTCATATTTATGGTAAAAAGTAGAAAATACCTTTTGGAATCATTTTCTTGATTTATTTTAAATTTTTCATTTGTGTTTACTATTTTTTTGTAAAAACATTGCTTTCAATTATAGTTATGATACTTTGAGCGAATGGAATATTCTTAATATTGAAATTAGGAACATCATGTTCAATTAATTTAATATTGCATTTTTGGCAATGTTTTTTGAAACTCTTAAAATTCCACATATATGTTTTGGAAAAGTTAATGTTAAATCTTAAATAAAATGAAATTCCTGTCCACATTTACAGCAATTTACACTTAAAATTGAAAGAATCCCTCAACAGAAGAATAACTTTCTGAAGAAAAACTACTCAACTACTAGGTCATTTTCACTCAAGAGTTCGGACGAAATTCTTATTTATGGGACTCAAATAGCCTAAATAGGATAAGTGAGTGCACGGTTCGTATTTCATCCATTAAAGTAACCGAGCCAAGGTCTGTGGCAATGAAAACGAGCTTGATTAACTCGAATGAAACCATGAAATTCAATGAAGAGAAATTCTTTTATGAAATTAAGATTATTTAATCACTATATTTTACCTAAAAATACATTATTTTTCAAATAGTTTTTTTATATTCTATTTAACAATGAAAAATTTTCATTCTTTAATAAATTAAATAATTACAAATTACTTCTTAAATTTTATTATTAAGGATACCAAACTTAATTAACTCACATGAAAGAATAAAAATCAATTGATAAATTTTATGAGATTGAAGTTATTTATTAGCTATTATATCTAAAGAAGAAGTATTCTTCAAATAAATTTCTTATAGTGTTCATCGAAAATTTTATTCTCTAATTATTCTATAAAAGTGTTAATTATAAATCAATAGTTTAATTTTGAATTTCATTAATCTGAATTTTAGGCTTGTACACTACGAACTCAATATTTTTTCAAAAACAAAAAATAGGCTTGACTGCTACATGATTAACATACCAGGCTTTCTTTCAACAATTTGTCGGTTCGTATCCCACATTGGTGCCGAATGTTTATAGTTCTTCAGATTCCCCTTTAAACTATAGGTCTGGGTCTAATTAATTATAGAGTTCAAATAGTGACTATTGAGCAAAAAAAAAAAATATCTTCTCTTTTTAATGTTTATAATTTTAATCCAGTCAACAAACGATACACATGTAAAATCCAGCCAAACAGGAATAGTGCCAAACTAACACCAAGGGCCAAATTCCGCCAAAATAACGCCAAGTTATTTCATACTATTTTCCAGTACATATTTAATAAGAATTGATAAGAATAAGAAAGTTTAATTGTTGATTTAGAATATACGATCAAAAAATGTACGTCTTAGTTTATTTTAAAAAATAACTGAATATAAACATACTTCAAATTCCTTATTTCTCAAAAAAAAAAAAAAAAAAAAAAAAAAAAAAAAAACTATTTGAAGGAAAAACGTAAAGAGAGATTAACATTATACCAGCGGCTAATTGCACTTTTTTAATATGTAGTTTTAAATTTATTTAATAATATTTTTATCTAATCCAAATTTTGTTTATAAAATAAAACATGTTATTAATACTTTTGAAATGTCAGCAAATCCTCAGCCTGTTTAGAAAATAAATTTTAGGATAAATTCACCAAAAAAATGTCAATTCTTAATTTTTTTCCTTTTTAGAAGCATACTATGGATTTATTTGAAATAATAAAATATAGAGAGGAAAGTCAATAGTAATTTTTGGAAAATAAATATAGAAACAGAGAAAAAAATACGGTAAATAAATCTAAAATTTACGCAATGTAGTAATTAAATATAATTAAATAATTAAAATAGTAATTAAAAAAGAATATTAAATTCGTTGTTTCTGGGATTGATAATAAAACTTTTTTTAATTTTTTACTATGAATATAGTTGAAATATTTATCAAATTTATGAATGCATTATTTTTTTAAGCAATTCAATATGTAGGCTTTTTTTCCTTAAAAGCAAGCTGATCCTTATGTATTTTCCCCAAAATAATAGCTGTATCATATCTCTTACAAACTCAAACTATTGATATTTGCTTTTAAATGTAATTGGATAAGTTGTTCACATGAAAAATCAAACCATTTACATGAATGACTTTCAGATTTATATATTCTTTGAATAGCAGTTATATATAGATTAGAAATCTATCGACGAATTTATAAGCTGGTAAAATGATTCTATAAACATTGGTCGGTCGTGACTTTCGTTTAAGAGTAGTGCGACTATTTTTTTTCTCTCATTTCATTTACAACGCCTTTCTTTTCTTGTTTTTTCAATCTTTCTTTTTATTACTATCGTCAAACTCACCTCATAATATTTACCTAGACATTAGTAATACTACATAATCTAAACTTGATATTGATTTTTATTTTGTTTTTGATGGCTATGAATAAGGGAGAATAAACTCAAACTTTTCCAAATATTAATCTTAAAATATTTTAGAATTATTAATTAAAAATAATAAAAATGAAGAAGTAAGACAAAACAAATAATATCATTGAAAAGTTAAAAAAAAGCATTAAATTTTTGCGTGAAGTTTAAAAAAAGTACTTAAGTTTAGTTTTTACAAAATTATATAATTTATTAAAAGTATAAAAAAGCATAATATGGATTAGAATTAGGTGTATTAATATCAAATATGTACATTAAACTTAAATTATTCTACTAAAAATTATGAATTTTTTTCTTTCATTAATATTAAGGATTTTAGTTTTCAACTAAAAATATTTTACTAAATGTAGAGATTTTAAGCCAGTATTTTTATGCTTTGAAACCCAATATGGAAAGTTCAGATGCTTTGAAATATTTAAAATATAGAGATATATTGATTTCTGTCATTGTTTCTCAACCCCTTGAACAGTAGAACTAGATCAGGTCCATGAACGCATTCACTCTGAAGAAGTCCATTACCAATTGGGGATCTTGAATCAGGTTCTGACTGATGAGCTCCAGAAAAGATAAAATTTGTCCATGAGAGCCTGTGCAGAAAAACACTTGGTGCTAAATTTAAATTGCTTATTACCATCAACAAATGCCATTGATGACAGGGGAACACTGAGAAATCGGGTAAGGGTAGTTTGATCTTTTCTGTTACCACTCCGAATTTAACAGCCGCCAGGGTAGTTACTCTGATACCATGGATGTACTGGTAAGACCATGCAAATTGTCTTATTCTTTGCTCAATATTTAGAAAACATCTCCATAATCTGAGACAATCTGTGATTCTCTATGGAACTGGAGACAAAGTCCATTACCAATACTGTAGAAGTTCATTATTAATAGGGGATCCTGAACCAAGTCCTGCTTGGTGAGCCACAGTCAAGATAAAATTTGGAATAAAGAGGTCTGTGCAGAAGAACATTTAGTGGAAATTTTGAAGTGTCTATTACCACCAACAAAAGTCATTTATGACAGATGACCGCTAAAGGATCAGGTAAGAGCGGTTTGATCTTGTGTACTGCCACCCTTAATCAAGGATTCGCAACGACATCTACTCTGATACCATGAGTGTACATGCACATTTTAGTAAATCTTTATACAAAATATTATTGCAATTAAGCCTGTATTGAAAAATATATCATAATATTTATTAGTAACTGGTTATTATCATTAACTTCAAAAGGAAAAATATAAAACTATATTTTATGAATGGACTTCATTAATAAAAAAATTTTAAATTTACATTTGTACGATTTCAAAGTCAATGAAACAAATTTTATTAAAATTTGATGACTGTACAAAAAAAAATTTTTTTTCGAATTTCTATGATTTAATAAATAATTATTGATAAAAAAATGATAAATAAATAAAAACTTATAAAATTTCTCTTAGTATTTTTTTTTAAAAAAGTTATTTAAATTTTGATTATCAACTGCTATTTCTTACAAAAAATATGTTTTACAGTTTACTTTCTGATTAGACTTTTTCAAACTAAATAAAAGTATAATTAATAATAGAAACAGCAACGTAACGACGGTAAGTAAAAAGCTATGTGAGAATATTTGTTTACTTAAAAGATCTAAATACATTCTGATTCTCTTAATACTTGTTTAAAGAAATCACTATGGAATTATTTTTTTAATTCAAAATTTAAGAAAATAAATATCTAATTATTTACAAGCATAACATGATATATATATATATATATAAACATGTATATATATATATATATGTATGTATGTATATATATATATATTATATATATATATATTATATATATATATATATATATATATATATATATATATGTTTATATATATATATATATATATATATATAATCAACATTTGAGCTAATTGTAATTTAAAAAAGTTAATGCAATAAGCCAAATTTAACAACCAAAGTTGATCATTTTAACAAACAACAGAATAAAGAATATTTTTATAAGCAACAATTATATGATAGACACAACTTTATTTTAAAAAAATGTTTCAAAGATAGCTGCCACAAAATGCTGGAACCCTACATTTCAGATTATTTTTAATTATAAAGAAGCTATTAGAATTGATTGAACAATATTTTACTCAAGTTCTTTTGTTTATATTTCTATAAAAAGTGAACACAAGGTCTCGGAAATGAAATGTTTATTGCAAATGAGATCTTTTAATAGTTTTCGCTTCTATTCTCGACTATAAAAAAGTATCGTAATGCAAAAATACCAATTAGAAACGTGAATTGGGAACATCATCTTGTCAATGCGCCAAAAATATTTCTTTAGACTTCAGGAAAGGATTTCCGACTATGATACCGAGCGGAATTATCAGCCATTTGGCACCGAAGTCGCTACGCGTCACGTGACAAAAGGCGCATGTTCACCCTGGAATCGTCGCCATTGTTAAATGAAAACAGCAACAATAGAAAATTCTGAGGCTTTTGAACTTTACGGGTTGATATCCAGGGAAATTAAATAATATTGCGTTCTCATGTGGAAATAAAATATGTATATTTCAGTTCCTAGTTCTCACAAATGTAAAAAATGCTAATCATGTTAAAATGCACAGCAGAAGAATTTCTGGAGACATTCCTTCTCGCTGATAAAATTTTTTATTTATTTACTTTTCAATCTCCCTGCTTTAAATGTAAATAAATCCAAATTATGGTGAGATAAATACGAGATTAAAAGTAAAAATTTTCTGTCTAGAAAAACATGTTTTCTCGCAGATAAAATTATAACTATGCAATTATTTTTTGACCTTCAAATGTGGGGGGAGGGGGAATGTACTGCGAACACAGTTAGGTGCACTGTAATATTGCCTAGATAAATTTCTATGTTTTATAAAGCTGATTAAAATTACTCCTTATCATTTTTTGCATCAAACTTTGAATGCTTTTGACATAATACTAAAATTACGTTATTGAAAAAAATCCATATTTTTGAATGGGAAAAAATTCAAATGAGAAAAATACTGAAATGGGATGAATAAAACATAATTGATTCGAAGTAATTTCTTTATTAGGAAATTCTGTCAGCATATGAATATTTTTTATGTGTTATTTTTCTAAATTTATTAATAACTTGATTTAGTTTAAATTTTACTGGTACAAGATAAATGTTTAAGTAAATCATTGCATAAGAACAAATTGGGAATGTTGAGATGAATGACTCGAGAAGAATAAAGGCACTGAAACAAATTCAGGAAAGCCAGAAAGATGAGACAGATAAATGTTATAACAATAAAAATAATAAACTCTAATGCTTTCCGAGAATCAAGACAGTTTCAATAAAATTAATGTCACTCAAAGCAAGTAATATTTCATTGTTTTTTGTGCTTGTCTTTTCCATACTTTGAAACGGTTACAGATATAGAGGAGGAATCCATTTCTATATCTATTTCAGAAGAGGATATATCAATCGTTCTTTTAATACTTTTCTTCCTAGATTATAGTTGTTTAATTTTTGTAATATCAGTTTCAGATTTATTGATATGTAAGTAGATTCCTTTGTACTTAGAAGTTACTGGTAAAGTGGATTTAAATGACAAAGTTGAAAGTAGAGTAGATATTAGTAAACTACTTAGTGAAATTTGTATGGAAGTAATATTATTTTCTACTGCAATTGTGTTTCTTTACATGTTTATAGTTATATAAACATGATTTTTCATAATAAATTCCTCTGGGATCAACATGTTACAACATTTAAGTCAATAATGCGAGAATCAACAAATAGTGTAGTTTTTGAACGAGTAATTTACTTCATTGGATTGATAATTTATTATACCACCACATTTACTGATATGATATATGCGTTAAAAAGAAGAAACGACAATTTCTATTTTTTTTTTGAATGAGTAAATAGTAAAGATAAAGACCTAAATTTTGTTTCGACTTTTTTAATAATTTAAAAAAGTTGTTCGTTTTAAAAAATTCACATAAACTTTATCTTTTATTACCTGAATAATTATATTGTTTCTGCATAAAGTTTATGCTTATCATTCCTTAAAGATTTCAACAGATCTGTGCTTGTACAAATACAAAGTTGCTCCCACACGTGCATGCTTAAATTATATATCGCGTTCTATTGTTTTTTAAATCACAAAGAGTTGTGATATTTTTATTTAAATATCATGTTTTTGGTCAAACAAGTTATAAAATGTTAAAAGTCGGTTATTAAAAAGTATGAAGCAATATTGCACGTTATTTTTCAAGAATAATCTGTTAAATTTAAAATATTTCTGCTAATGAGGTTCCATTTTATAATAAGTCAATTGATTATTCTCAAATTTTTCAACATCTACTTCAGACAACATTGCATTATTTTTAGATTTTATAACGAGGTGATGTAATAAGGCACTTTTGATTTTTTAATTAAGATAGTTGATACACAAACTTTTATTTTAAATTGTATACATAGTAATCAATAAAGACATTGTAATAATAATGAAAGGTATATTTCTTACTGAAAGAAGAATTGGAGGATAGGAAAATTATGAGCAAAATTACTATTCCGGAAAATCTTTCTGCCACATTCTTTTTAATTCAACGAAGAAATAAAAATTTATTTATATCAAAGACTGAAATAAACCCACATTAAGTACTTATTTATTGAAGCTTTGCTTTTAAAGAAATTATAATACGTGCTTAATAAAATAAAACAAAACTGTCTTACAATCTAGAAAGTGAGTTTTCATTATTCCAGATATCATTTTTCCATTATTCGGAATTAGAAAACATTTACAAATAATTTGATTGACTTAATTTTGAATTGACCATCAGTATCCATTGAAAATAACTCACGGTGTTTTAGTGCATAACAAAGAAGTAATATTAAGTGGTCAACAAAAAAGTTATTTGCAGTTTTTAATGCGTAATAAAGAAAATTGACTACGAAGCCAAGAAACTCTCTCTCTCTCTCTCTCTCTCTCTCTCTCTCTCTCTCTATATATATATATATATATATATATATATATATATATATATATATATATATATGTGTGTGTGTGTGTGTGTTTTCGTTTTGCACAACTCTTTATAAACTAATTTAATCTCGAACTGAAAGATCAACATAAGAAAGTTTCTTTGACTTAGACTCTAAATTAGAATTATTGAAAAATACCGATTTTCTTACATATAGTGCAATAACACAAGACCTGCATTCTGAATTCCAAAGAAGATTTCAAAGCTATTGAAAAATCTTTATCATTAATTTGTCAATTTTGACGTGCAAGAAGCTCCTGTTGAAATTCAACTAGAGCTAATTGACTTACAGACAAATAGTTTACTAAAAGAAAATTTTCATTCAGACGAGTTGAGTGTTTTCTACGGTGCTTTGAATACAGAACATTTCAAGAATTTTTTGAACTATGTTCAAAAATACCTAGTTTTATTTGGTTGAATATATATTTATGAAAAAACAAAAAAGTTTTTTTTGTTATTGATTTATATACACGAAAAATAAATATCGATTACACAAATTACTGCCGAAAATATGCACTCGGTATTAAGGATTGCTACAAGTGATTTGGATCCAAATTTTGAAGAAATAATATCAAATGAACATTCCAGATTTCCCGTTTTGCATTAACTAAAACTATTCTATTTTAACATTTGATGTTTTCCTTTCTTTTCATAATTCTATTTACAATTTTATTTACAAAATGTAATATAAATATTAAAATATAATAACTATAATCAAAATAAAATAATTTGTATCGCTAAGATATAAATAAGTAAATATCAAAATAAAATCTACCATTAACTGACTTATTTAATGACCATTAACGTAATATAATGGATCATATTTCTTTAAAAATTACGTGAAATTTTTTACTGGCAAAAATTGTTCGCATATACATCTAAGTAAGACAATTTATTATTACTATTATAAAAAAAAATATTATTGGAACTAAAATATCTAATAAATTTAATTTGAAAATGCAAATTAAATAAATGCCCTTATGTTTCCTAAAAATGACTGCTCTTTACAAAGTATTACAAAAGTCGGTTTATGTTTTAAAGTAATAAATTTGAGAATTAAATTTTATGTACAAACAACATATTTTATTGTATCAATATTCTTCGATCTAAATTTTTACTCTCTGTTATAATTAACATTATAGCTAGAATATTCTATGAAATTAAACTTTTTATTGACACTATATCACTTTTATACTATTTTTTTAAAATAATTTTCGTAAGTGAATTTTTATAACGTATATATTAATTATGAAACACATGGCGAAAAAAATCAAGTGGAGAAAAAATAGTTGATTATCGAAATTTTCCATTAAATAAGGTATGTTTTTAATGTTCTTTAAAATGCTATTTTTAATTTTTTTTATGCCCCCATTGGTTTGAGCATTGATATGTGAGCCTAAATACAAAAAATTAGAAAGCATTTTAAATTTATAATTCTCAGCCTATAAGAATTTAAAAGTCACTGGATGTTTAGTAATTGGTACGTCTATTTTTAATTTTAGCTTTTTAAAACTTTTACTTTCATTTATAAAATACCCCTGCCATAATTCCCACTGAAAAATTTACTGTTCCATAATGAAATCAAAACGTACGTAAACATATCAAAGAATTATTCGATAGAGCTTTTTTGAGATGGTAATTTACTTGATTATTTATTTTTGGTCATAGAAATATAAAACTCTTTATTTAATATATTTTTATTTCATTTACTATATATTAGTAATAAAAATCTTTCAAAGTTCTTTTTAAATTTTACTTTTTTGAGAAAAAAAATTAGTTTAAATAGTTTTATCTTTCCTCTCTCCATGAAATATTAATTTTTTTTGTAAATAATACATATTTCTTATTGTTTGATTCTTATCATGGCTCTTTATACCTAACCTAGATATATTGGTCTTTCTATATAATGTCTAAGTTATGTGCGCAGTTGTTATTTTTACCGGAATATTTCTTATTATTGGCTGCAGAGATCCTTTTTAAAAAATTAAAAAAAAAATTTCTTCATTAACTTACGTACTAATCTGTAGTATGAAACAACACACAATTATGATTCTAATAATGCAAAACACTTAGAAAAATGGTTCACGTATTTATATTTAATTATTTTTGTGTTATTTTTCGTTATTTCGTAAATTTATCAACGACCCCCAGTATGTACCTAGAGAACTACAGACCCTTTTTAAAATTCATCGATGCTCCAAGGATTCAACTAAACTTCTTGGAAAATCACTGTCCAAAGTATGTATTATCGGTAATACAGATATTGTGGAGTGAATAATTTATCAATTGTACAGTTTTTCTAAACACAGCCATTTCGATAAAAGAAATACAAAAAATTTAAACAACTGTAAAAAAAAAACATTAAGTGTTGACGATATAATTAATTTTTTTAACATATAATAAATTACAGTATATTTGAAAAAATATTAAAATTATTGAATTAATGTAATTTTATATAAACTAAGTATATATACTTAAAATATACTAATCGTACTTGAAATATTTTTTTTATGGTTTATGAATATATTAGCTTACATAATATTTGAGGAATGTTTTTCCAAGGACATATTTAATATCATATATAAAATACATGACAATGTTTATAAAATAAGAAAATAATTATCTAACCTTATAACGTTTCTCCAACCTGCTATCCGAAATACGTAACTGAAATTAAGAGAAAGTATTTTTGAGTGTTAAATATTTCAAATAATAATAATATTTGGTGTTGAATGAACAACAAAGAGGCAGGAAAGATTACTAGGGAATGTTCTGCATTCAATACGAAAAACATGTAATTGATTGTGTTCTGAGCAAAGTTCTGCATGTGAGACTTTGAGCTAATAAGTCATGACTCAAGCATCTTAAAGATAACTGGAATTCTGATTTTAGTAGAAAAAATGACATAAACTGGAGAGAATGAGAAGATTCAGTAAAATTGAATAAAAGAACACACGAAATAAGAAAAAAAAAATGGATTTATTTTAATGTATGTAGAAATCAAAATTATTTTTCAGTTATTTTTTTAGAAAGTAAAAATTGGTATTTTGTCAATGTGATATGTTAAAATATAGAATTATTCGTCACTTCTTTTTGCATTCAAACTATCCAAGAATTCTGGACTGAAGGAAAAAAATATTTGCATTTTCTCTAAGTTTATTGTATTTGTAAGAATTCGAAATATAAATGATGACAATAAATATTAGGTTGGGGAATAAGTTCGTAGCATTTTTACCAAAGACTTTTATTTAAACAAAAAACCATAATTATATCAATAATCAATTATATATTCGTCGTTGCTGTTTACAAACTCTTCCCACCTCTCGACCCATTTGTTGATGACGTTTCGCAAAAACTCGCCTGGTCTGGTGTCAAAGAAGTTGCTGAGATAGTTTTTAAGGACCTATTTGTTATCGAAGGTTACGCCCTGCATATGGTTTGATAAGGAACGGAAACGGTGATAATCGGCCTGTGCAACGTCCGAAGAATACGGCGGATGCTTAAGGACCTCCTACTCGAGTTCTTAAAGTGTACGGCTTTGATGGCTTGTGCAACTTGGGGCCAAGCGTTGTTGTGAAGGAGTATGGTTTGACCATGTCGATCAGATCTTTTCAGTCGAATAGCCTCATTCACGCGATGTAGCTGGGCAATGTAGAGCTCCGTGTTGACTGTGGCGTTCTTTTCGAGCATTTCCTAGTGCACCAAGAGGTCCTTAAAAACTCCTTCAACAATTTCTTTGACACAAGACTTGGCGTTTTTGACGGAACGGCATCAACACATGTGTAGAGAGGTGGGAAGAGGTTGTAAACACAACGGGGTGAATTTATAATTGATTAACTTATTGATAAAATTATTGTTTTTTTCTTAAATAAAAGTCCTTGGTAAAAACGCTACGAACTTATTCCCCAACATAATAAGTGCTTTTTTTTTTTTACTAAAAAGTAAAGTTTCGTGGCATTTCAGTTTTCAGGGTAAAAAAAAAAGGGACATTTCATAAAATAGTAAAGATATATATATATTTTGATATCTCAATTACAATTTGAAGTTCGCAGAAAATATCTTGGAATCTGTTCTGTTTATTTTTAAGACAGAGAGAGGGGGGGGTCAACTTAGCCATTCCTGTGAATCTGATTTTTGTTTCACTGCCTTTGAAAAAATATTTCTGCTGTTATATTCGTTAAAATATTCCGGAAGAAATGTATCATTCGAAATGACATCAGGTTTCCCTTTGTATCCATTCTGTACTAACTTCAGACTAACAAGGATCATAAATATGTTTTAAATAATGTAAAAATTGTGATATTTCATGAGAACAATAAATAAAATATTATGATCATATTGTGACTCCAACTTCTTGGCTTTCAATTATTGTTCAGTATTTAAAATTGCAATTATCTCTGGTAATATTTATCACTGCTGTGCAGGCCAACTTGTCTAGTGGTCAGTGTGCCTGACTACAGATAGGGAGGTCCTGGGTTTGAATCCCGATTCAGGTATGGATGTACTTTCTCTTTCTCTCTATCCTGTCTTTGTCCTTTCCTTGTGTATGAATGAGGTATGAATGGTGCCTACCCTATAAACGGGTCCCTATGGTATGTGTGAGGGTGCGATGGTGGCCCACCCTGTGTGGTGCACCCGGGGCAAAGCCTAGGCGGCAAAGAAGTCGCAGTTTCGGGCCGGTTTCTTGGGTATAAGGGGACAATACATCCCGATATACACCGACCATTGGAAAAAAATATTTATCACTACTAATTAATTAGTAAAGTGTCCTCTTCCAAGAATTAATGATTGCAAGTGATTGAAACAATAAATTGGTTTGATTACTTGTGTGCGGTCCAAGAGTTTATATAAACATGACAATATAGTTCTAAAAAGTTTATAGTATAAAGCTTACAAGAAATCATTTTTCCGAAATAAATTCCTTAAAAACGATTCAAAATAATTTTCAAAACATCTAAATATATCATTTTGTAAATATAAATACTTCTGTAGAAATGAGTAGTTTTATCTGTGTATTTTTCTTTTCTAAAAAATAATTCAAAATAAGCATTCAAATTTTGTATTGTTTCCCAAGGGAATTTTTAAAAAACAAAGGCACGTTTTAAATTTAAGGAAAACCAGTAAAACTAATAATTATTATATGCTATCTGGGCAAACAAATATTACATTTATTATTTCTAGAAATTAAATTCCGTGATTATCAAAAATTAAACTAGTAAATGCCTAATGAATTATTTATTTAATATACTTTTTTTAATTTTTGAACCAATATGGTAAAAGTAGTTTTTATTGCTATCAAAAGTTGGTTGAGATAACATTTATTGCAAAGCTCCCCTAATTTTGGTTTACAATAAAAGTTCAATTTAATTGCAAGTTATACAATGAGGCCACAAAGTTCCTTTGGTCATAAATTTATTAGACTGAGTTTTATTATCAGAAATTATTTAATTTATAACCATATTTATTTTAGTTTTACTGTTGAAGACTTAATATTTTCCCCAAAGTATATTATTTAAATTGTATTAATTTTAGGATAATTGCAGAATCAATTATATATTTTTTCCCCTGATTTGTTAGGCATATAAAAAATTAGCTTAGTCTGATTCATAAATGAGTATATAAGTATTTAGAATATGTCTATATACTTAGGGCGTTCAGAAAGGAAGTTACACTTTTCCCGCCAGAGATGGCATCATTGTGAAAGAAGAGCGAAGCTTGTGCAGACGAAAATTGAGTTACACGGCTTGAATATGTAGCAATTTCATTCAGATTGTAAGAACCGTTGTTGCATATCCAGAAAAAAAATGGCGCGTCAGCTCTAGAAACTTGCTCCAACGTTGAAATCCGCGGTAAAATACGTTTTTTTGTGGGAAAAATGCTTAAAAAGTTCAGAAATTCGTCGGGAAATATCGGCAGTGTATGGGCCATGAGCATTGTCAAGTCCAGCTATAGTGAAATGGTGTCAGCAAGAGCACATCCGACATAGTGGAACAGATGGAAGGCTTTATTCTCACTAATGGCAGAGTGGGAGTCGAGCACTTTGCGCAACAGTTGAAAATATCTGTTGGCAGTTCTCATCCCATTCTCCATTATCAACTGGATTATCGGAAATTTTGTTCAAGATGGGCTCTTTATTCCTTGCGTTCAGAACACAAAGGGGCAAGGTTTACAGCTTCCCTGGAATTCCTTCAACTTATTCTGCTGAAAGCAATGATTTCTTAAGCCGTATCATTACGGGTGATGAGACATGGGTGCAGAACTTCACTCCAGAAATGAAGCAAGTGTGAGTGCAATCTAGACACACATCATTGCCGGTGATAACAAAATCCAAAGTTCCTCCATCAGAAGGTAAAGTCATAGCTACTATCTTTTTCGATTGTGAAGGAGTTGTTTATTCTGCGTATATGGAAGATCACAACCATTGATGCTGAGTCCTACTGCCAAGAAATGACGAAAGTGTCGATGGAATCTAGATACACATCATCGCCCATGAGAACAAAATACAAACTTCCTCCATCAGTGGGTATAGTATTGGCTAGTTTTTACTGTAATTGTGAAGGAATTGTCTACTCCGATGTTATGCGGAAGGGCAAAACCATTATTACTGAGTCCTACTGCAAAAAATTAAGAGGATTGTTGCGCAAATCTGTGAAAAACAATCGCCGTGGAAAGTTAGGTAAAGACATCGTTCTCTTTCATGACAATACAAGACTTCACAAGGCACGCACAGCACATGATTTGCTTCAGAGGTTTGGATGGGAGGTTTAAAAGCATCAACCATATATCCCCGTTCTGGCTCCCGCCGACTGTCAAGTGTTCGGCAAACTCAAAGAATATTTAGGAAGACAATTTTCTCACTATGACCAGGTTTAGACAGTTGCTCTGAGCTGGCTCAAGGATCAAGGAGCAATTTTCTATCGTCGGAGCATTAAGCGATTAGTGCTACGTTCCGACAAATGTCTGCAGCGACTGGAAGATTATGTAGAGAAATAGTGGGTTGCACTTGTGTCATATTGTATCATAGCGCATATCTCAGTAAATTGTTTTTTTTTTGTCTTTCGATTATTCAAGTGTAATTTACTTTTTGAACGCCACTAGTATATAGCTAGTAACAAAATACTTTAAGAAAAATAAATATGATACTTTTTGCAGTGAATCATTAAAGTGTTATGAATTAAAATTTCTTTGTATTTATTGTGTTACACATCTGCTTAAGATGTCCTTTAAGAGCTGAAACTATGAAATACACGCCATTTCTCTTTTTGTAAAATGACAACACAGAATACATTTTTACAATTGTGCAACTTCAATTAGATATATTTTCGAAATTTTATTTATGTAATTGGTTAATATCAACAGAGAACTAAGAAAAGTCACTCCTATCATCTGTTTTTCGTATATCTAAAAATGAAACTTTATCCGATGATAAAGTTGTGTTGCCACTAATGATACTTGGGCAAGCCAAGCTCGCTATACCTTGGCTATGCGAATTTAAGTCAATTGGGAGCGTCTTTCGTTTAATCAGAGTACCATAAAGGTGAAAGTACGATTTTTGCTCTTCAAATCTTCCGATAGATGGCAGCACCCGAGGACCTACTCCCTCAATTTTGGCATTGATCTGAAGGAGGAGTAAATTTCTCCAGACCATTGCACCCATGGTAACTGCTCAACGACCTACCACAGGACTTTCAATTCCACAGATTTAACGATCACGTATATGTATTCGGTGGGTCTTTGGCGGCATTGGGAATCGAACCCCACTATTCCAGATAGAAGGCCGATACCTTAACCACTAGGCTAACAGTATAGTTTCATAGAGGAAACATTTTACAAATGTGAAAGTTAAAAAGAAGTTTATTGAAAATTCCTTATTATGTTTAGCCATTGCAAGGCATGGAGCAAATCGATTATGGTATTTCGATCGTGGTCCATTGATGTCATATGGTGATAATGAACTGTTTATAGCATTATATTTACTAATTAGTATTAAAAATATGTAAAATAATAAAAATCTAAATATAATAGATTAAAATCGAGCAATTCAGCACGACTAATTAACTGGAACCCAAATTATGGGATTTTCAAACACAATCACGCTATTTTTGTACACTTTACATTAAACTGGCTGAAAAACAATAATTGATTAAATCTAAACAGTTTTCATTTTTCGTAGACTGTTGTTTTTTAAAATGGGAGAAAACAAGAAAGTCACTGTACCTTTAAACGAATCTTCCACATTCGTTTCACGGTTCCGATTTTTTTCTTCGAAGGGATATTTTTTGAGAACGAAATCTCATACATTCGTGCCGAATATAAGCGACAAAATAGAATGTGATTTACAAAATTAAACGATGGAAACATATTTATAATATCAGAGATTTTTATCAGATTAGGTTGGATCGACAACACGTGCAGAGGGTCGTGAACCGATAATCGTTCAGTCATAAATTTCATTATCGTTCTTAAACCATTGTTTAACTATTCGAGAACGAGCGGGAATCATTATTTATTGTTTTTAAAAGTTTTCTGTTTGTTCTAAAATAACAACATTGTCACTCTTATTACACAATAATGATTTTTAAGCAGTAATAGCTTTCTGTATTAATCTTTTAGTAGTAGTAGTAGTTATTTAATTATTTACTCAACAGCTTATACTCTAATTAATTTTTGATTAAATGATGTTAACTCAAACATAATTTAATTTTCAAAATTACGTAGCATCTTAATAATACCAGTTTTTGTTAGGAATACTATTAAAGGATGTAAATTATAAGAATTTTGTTTGTTTGTCGCTCAACGGTCCTTTTTTTGCACACGAGGGCTAATTGGACCGGGACTTACGGTTTAAAGAGGATTCCGAACCACTACAAACATCCATGCCCAAGGTGGGATTCGAACCCACGAACTGTTGAACCAAAGGCAAGAGCGCTAACCATTCGGCTGCCAGCACGGCAAATTATAAGAGGAAAAACGTTTTAAGAATTTCAGTTGGTAAAATAAAGATTACAAAACGAGTGCTACATTTTTCTCCTCAGTAGTTTTAACATAGAAGGTAAGAGTTTTCATATTATCTAATAAAACTAAATTAATGTGGATTATTAAACTTAATTAATGCGAATTAAAATAATGTGCATTAAGTGTGATTTTTTTCATTATACTGCTGGTTTGAATCGCAGAATCAGATATGGATATTGGTTAGCTTTCTAATTCTTCTCTCTATTAATTCAGCATGTTTAAAATCAATAGTTCAATTTGTTTTAGAATAGAAAAATGTCCATAATTCTGAAATGACAGAAAGAAAAATCTGCCTTCTTGACGACAGGTCAGTATTGTGATAGTCCTATGCAATACAAAAAAGTTTAATATAGTTTTCTTTTCATTAGCTGATTTGGGTATTCATGACAAATCATTGGCAATCACTTACCATATATGTGTAATGCACAATGTAAGTATATCAGTTATAAATATCCAGTGTTAAGAGAAAATATCTTAACTATTTATGATATTCTTCAATCTGATATTGATCATTTTTTGTTAGAAGATATAAAGTTAAATTTAATTAAAAGATTGTAAATATAGCATTTATGTAAATATAGAAGAACATGGTATAGGCTTAAAACATGTCTTCTGTACAGTAAACGAAGTAATTTATATTATATGATCTATATTTTACTGAAATAAATAACCAAAAATTATATTGTGTGATGAACATTGATAGATGCTAATATTTTTGATTTGTCTTGCGTGATAAGAATTAAAATAAATGATAGAAACTGCATGATTTTAAATTCAGCTTTTAATTCTTATTTTCAATTACTTACTAAATTTCAAATTCTTATGTACAGGCATGTTCGTGAAACAAAGGCATAATTATTCAATATATTGAAATTTACTTTTAAATTTAAACTGAAAAAAACTGAGGAAGAATAGTAGGCATAATCTCAGTATTATCATTTAAATTATGAAAATGGAAAAGTTTATTTTAGTATGACTATTTTGGGATTTATTACGTAAATGAAAGTGTCGTTCTCCTGATCAGAAGGTAGTGAGTCCGAATCCCTGTTTAACAGAAAATCTGTCATGCTCTCTAAAGGCGGCTGGGAGTGGTCACAATGTCCTAAAAGTGAAATGATACCTCTGGGAGTGGTACTCAAATATTGGAGGTCTTCTGCTTTGTTCTTGCTTCAATATCACGAAGACAGCATTCGGCTGCTTCTATCGCATTGGTAAAGCCCAACTAACGGCAAGTACAGGATTGAGGTGGTGTGAAAGGACCTTGCACTATACCAATGGTTATCAGGTTAAGGGAAAGTACAGGGAAGCATGCTGGTGCAACAACAACAACTGGACGAAGGCGCTGTTCTCATTATCAGAAAGTAGTGAGTATCCCGGCTAAACCGAAGATCCGTCGTGTTCACTAAAGTCAGCTGGGGCGCATTAAAACTGGACTTTGTCGTGATGTCCTCCAAAGGAAATGATACGTTTGAGGACCTTATGCTTGGTCCTTGCTTCAAAATCACGAAGACTCCATTCAACTGCTCCTATCTAACTGGTAGAGCTCAGCTCAGGACTAGGTACAGGGAAGCATGCTGGTGCAATAACAACAACAATGTAGATGATGTATGTGGAATAATTTCATTTTGAAAAGAAACTATTCCACATATTTATATCCACTATTTTTAAGAAATTTGGATCTAAGCATTTCTATGGGCTTACAATTTAAATAATTTTGTTTTCATTCTCAAAAGAGACACATTGTTACTTCCCTTCATACATTAAAGTTATTGAAACAAAAGGAAAATTATGATTGATAATTATCGCATAGTTCTTAAATTTTGTTTCTGAGATTACAAGATGAAGAGGATAATATTTTTATCATTTACGTATTATTTCCAAGCTCACTCTCTAACGATGCTTAAAATATTTTAAACAAATAATGCCATGAAAAAGATTATCATAATGTTATCAAATGTCTCTTTTTCTAGCTTGTCTATCGGCTTATCGATGATATAATTCGTAGTAATAACAAAATAAATGTAATGGTGAGAAATAGATAAGAAGAAATTTCAATTAAAGTATATATCTAAAAAAGAAAAGAAAATTTTATCGCATAGTAAATAGTTCTAGAAAGAAAAATACGTCATCACAGTGTGATAAAATAAATTTTTAAAATAATTGATGAAAAAATAAAGATAAAAAATATGTGACTTAATATGCTTTATCCCTCATTTCGGCGTCAATCCATAGGACTGATGAAATAATGTGATTCAAAAGAAAACGATGCATAAAAAGCAGATATAATTGACAGGACAAAAGAATAAAAGTTTTAATGTTTTATTTAAGAAGAATAAACGAGTAAAAAATACGGAAACGTTAATTTCAATAACTAAGATAATTCAACTCTTAAAACGTAAATGACATTGAAAAAATAAAATGAAGTATGAATAGTTGTTTTTTTATTTTAGGAACTGTTTTTGAAATAATGCTATATCAAACACTATTTTTTTTATCCTTCATTATATCTTTATCCTTATATTTCATATGCTGTATGAAGACATTAAATCTGTCAATGATATCATTAAATCTGCAATGGTATCGAGATGGACTGACATCATAATGACAGTCCATCTCGATACCATTGCAGAGTGCCATGAATTTTGTAGTAGGTTTATGTAATGTTTTTAAACAAACTATGCATTTTTCAAGCCCAAATTACAAGTCTAGTGAAAGACCATGGTAGCCTAGTAGTTACAGCGCCGGCCTTCCATTCAATAGGGTGGGGTTCGCTTTCCAATGCCGGCCATAGTCCTACCGATTACATGCAATACACGTGTTCGTTATGTTTGTGGAATTGAGAGTCCATTGTTCGGTCATTGAGCAGTTACCATGGGTGTAATAGTCTGAAGAGAATTTCCTCCTCTCCAGATCAAATTCAAAATTGAGGTACTGGAATCGCTGGGGGTGCCATCTATCGGAGGAGTTCTTGAGCAAAATTGTACTTATACTATCGTGATGCTCTAGTTAATCGAAAGGCGCACCCTACTGATTTAAATTCACATATCCGTTGGCAGAGTGAGCTTGGCTTGTCCTCATGTCATAAGTCATAAGTAACAACACAACACAAATCTAGTGAGGACGTTAGGAAGTCTCAATCCATCTGTATCCGTAGATAACTAGATCACTTTACAACGCGGAGTCGTAACATGCAGCCCCGTCACCTAAGATTCTATCAAAATTTGTTTGCATCACTAGTGGCATGATATTTCCTTAATACGTAGAAGAAGAGTTTCCTCCTGAAGTAGCACTTCTCTTAAATGGAAGCTGAATGTCATTAACCTGCAAGACTACGTCAGTCTTCGGATTATTTTCAAAGCATATAGCGTAAAATCAGTAAGTATGCTATGAAAGCAATACAAAGTCTTCCTTGGCCACCTATATCCTCAAATATCTCACCAATTAATCTTTCCAAATTTTTGTCTGGAGTTAGCGTCATTTGTTGTAGCAAGCAAAATTTAAATGAAAGTTTATTTTACAAGAATATTACAAGATTTTAGATTATATTGCTGTTGTTACCTATAGCATTTGGACAAGCCAAGATGATTATGCCGTTGGCTATGGGAATTTAAGTCAGTTGGATGCGTCTTTCGTTTCTAACCAGAGCACCAAGAATATAAAAGTACGACTTTGCTCTAAACTCCTCCGATAGATTACACCACCAGAGGATCCACTCCCTCAGTTTTGATATTGATTTGAAGGTGGGGGGGGGATTTTCTCCAGACCGTTACACCAATAGTAACTTCTCAACTTCCGACCATAAGACTTTCGATTCCACATATTTAATGAGCACGTATGTTGCATGTATTCGGTGGGTCTTTGGTGGCAGTGGGAATCGAACCCAGCCATTCCGGAAAGCAGAGAAGGCCGAATCCCTATCCTCTAAATTATCACTGCCTATATTATTACAAGACTTTTGTCTGGGGGTGTAGTGTAGCCGGCCTCCTCGTTGGCACACCCTGGTTGGTGCAGTTGTAGCATATATTTGGAATTAATCTCTAAATATGTTCTAACTTTTGTTTAGTATTGACATAAGTGCCAGGGCTCTCTGGGAGATTTGTTCTGCATACCGGAATGTCTGCATTTCTCCTTTATTTAAGACGCTCTTCTTTCCTGGAGTTAACTCATTTTTATTTGGAATTGCGAGACTTGGTATGCACAAACCAGCCAACTGAGCGACGTAAATAGTAAAAATAAAAAAATAAGAAGAAGAAAATTTCTTAAAACTCCTAAATTGATTCATGTAGAATGTGATAAATATATTTTAACTGTACATACAGAAGAGAGACAGATTTAATGCATTCAAATATAGTGGTGTAATAAGAAAATCTCAAATTCACTGTGCTGAATGATTTTAATTAATTGCATTTTAATTAAAAATGTTTTCGCGCTGCATTTTCCATAAAGATAATTACGAATGGTCTTATAATGATTCTCATAAATATTCTATAAAATTTATAAAATTTAGAAATGAGCTTGCAAAAAATTCGAAAATGAGTGTTATTCAAAAATAAAACTCTTTGACCTATATAATTTCTACTATGCATGAAATTAAAGTCGTTCTTCGTACTCAAGTGCATTTTTACCCAGGAAAAATAAAGCTAATCATTAAACTTAAAAATCATTAAATAATGGAATATTTGAAGAATTTTTTTATCTTTTTTATCTAATTAATTTTAATGGTACGAAGTATTTGGTTATAAAAAAGTTTTTTCTAGTGCGAAAACTTATAAAAATTTAAGCGTCACACATTCCCTAAATAGAAAACCATTGTCAATTTTTCTCTTTTAAGATAGTGGGAATAATTTTCAATGATATTTCATTTGATTAATTTCATTTCACTATATTAATATAGATTTGATATATAAATGTCATATATTATTGAATAAATCAAATTTTATTGCATTAAATTCGTATTCCAAGCATTTATGAATATAACATTAAAAAAATTAATGTGGAATACAATTTAAAATTTAGCCTAACCTTTTTTTATACAATATTTTTTAGAAAAATAGCTGAGGAATATCATTTATATAGGGTATTCACGAGTTAATAAAAAAAAATTGTATGTGATCTGAGTTAATACATACTAGGAGAAAAAATATTGTATTCTTTTCTGGAAACAAAAACTGTTTAACAATAACATTTAGCTTAGGAAAATATTTGTTAACGTGTCAATCGGATTGGTGCCATATTGAAAGCTATTTTTAAAGACCAAGAGTAAAGAGATCATACATTTCTTTTCCGCGTTGGCATCAGTTCAAAAATAGATTCAGCTGCACTCATCTTTATCAAAATTAAACGGCCTAAAGAGTTTAAAAGCACTACATATTTCCTCGCAAAGAAAGATCTTCTTTCAAATAAGATTCTATTTTCAGAAAGCTTCCGATTCAATTTTTAATGATTGTATTCAATCTGTAAGTAAAGTAACTATATATGCGAAAGCAATTATTTATGATAACTTGCCTTTAAAATAGAAGTTTTATATTTATGTCCCAATTTAAATGTCATCTTATAACATTTAAAAAAAATAATTGTTAATGTAGTAATGAGTTACATAATTAAATTAATTAATTTCACAATTATATCAGCATGTAATACAAGGAGCTTTTCTTTTAATTACTACACTTTTCAATGTTAAATCAATGAATAAAGCTACTGCATTTTGTAAAAATATTTTTTTCATTTAAGGTGTATTCTGTTTGACAAGATAGACTATTTCTAGGAAATAATTAGAGGCGTGGACAAAATTCTTATTACGTATATTTTGAAAAAAATTTGGAATATTTGTTTTAATGTTACATATATTTATTTATATAGTATTTGCTTTAATGGTTATATAAAAATACAGATTTTTGAATCAAAAAATTTGCTTACATGTATAAAGTATTTAGTATAGTTCGAGAGATAACTCTTAAAAATAATATATATTTATTTCAAATTAATTACATTAAAAATAATTATATTACTTGTAATAAAAATCACAAAAGTTAGTCTTATAATATGTTATATATATATATATATATATATATATATATATATATATATATATATATATATATATATATATATATATATATATTGGTTTTTTATCTTGACCTTGGTGATTCTTTTATTGTATATATAACCCCTTATAACAAATGTATAAGTTATGCCCCCCCCCCTGTTGCGGAATTGCAAAATGTAACTGGCACTATGAACATTACCAAATATGGTTAAGGAATTTAGAACTGACCGATGATGTCAATTCGCGCCACTATTCTCAACGAATGAGTGACCAGTATGTTGCTCCCTTCCCTAGGGGGTTAAGTCAACTTACCCTAGTCTCAGAGGGGCTTTTTGAGTTGAGCTCTCCTACCCAGCGCAAGTGTTACAGATGTCATGGTTGGTTTTTACATTTTTGAAATATGACAAAATTGTTCCTGAAATTTATGAATACTACACCTGAAATATTTTCTCGAATTATTATCATAAAAAAATTGATATTCGAAATATGAAATCTTTAAGTATAGTTATTTAAAATCTAAATAAAAATTTTTTGATTCACTAGCAGAATTCTCTTCGAACATTGAAACTAAAACTTCAATATTTAGAGCAACAAAATATTTAAAGAGTAATTTATTAAGAAAATTATAAAATCGATCATTAATGTGTAAGTTTTTATCGATATCAAGATCCCTTAGTTAAATTAAAGTGATCACGGTAACATTTGCTTCTAATTTAGAATTATAAGTCCATAATTTTGTGCCTTGTGTCAGGATTATCTTTTAAAAATATCCCATGTCCTTGTTGACTTTATATTACCCCCACCCCAATTTTATTTATTTTATTCACTTATTTCTTAAGTATTTTCTTTTTTCTTGTTGTATTTTAGGACAAAATTATCTACCAAATAAAGCCTTTTTTAAGTTTTATTTAATATATGATCATATTACCATATTTCAAATCATTTCAATAGAAAATTTACCATATTTGGCTTTTTTTTTCAACCATTCTATTTTCCGTTGTAAGAAAGTAGAATTGTTTTTGAGCAAAATATTACGTCATCCAAAAATATAACACGCTCTTGTACTTTGATCCTAGTGTTATGACCTAAATTTCAGTAAAACGACACCATAAATCTAAATATAAAAGTATACTTTTAAAAAAATTAAAACTCAATTTAAAATATCATTAGTTATTATATTTTTAAAATAAATAACGAATTTTTTCTAGTTTTCGAAAAACTCATTTCCTTAATTTTTCTCTATTTCTTTGAAAATTTGAAATTATTAATTTTTACTTATGGAACTTTAAATTTCAATTGAACAACTCTTTTAATTGATTGATTGATTATATCAAGCTTCATGTCTATTTATTTTAAAATAAAAGCAACGCATTATACTTCAATAATTGTCATTATTTTCTTATTAAAAATGTTTAGATGATTTCCCTGAATTTATTACTGAATAAGTATTTTTATATTAAAAATTTATAGTATATTTTATAAGAAATAACTTTTGACGGACAATTTAGAGGAATAATAAACCAAGGTTTTAATAATAGTAGTGTTAGGCTGTTGAATAAGTGATAATTGATTTGATAGAAACATTGCTGCTTATTGCATGATCATAAATCATATTTTTAATTTATTTATACAAATGTTAATTTTTTTATCGAGTAATAAAAAGATTTTGTAAAAAATTTATTAACTAAGCAATCTACTTATTAATAGCATAATATAGAAAATTTCATAATTTTGAGTTGCTGAAGGAAATGACTCAATTGTTTTAAAATTATCTCTATAACTAATCTGTATTACTTCAAAAATTATAGAATCCTACTTTTGAAGTATCTTGCTTATATTCAATTATAAACATATAAAAATAATTACGACAAAAAGTGCAAAATTCTTGGAATTGTCATCTAAAAACGAATTGAAATAAATATTTATGATTATAATTTGCGTTTAGTTTAAATATTCAAGTAATTTATGAAAGAATTAGGAATAATTTATTTTTTATTTGATACCATTTGAAAATATTTCGGAAGATAGGCAAACATTTTATTCAGACTATTTTCATGGCTGAAGCTGTTCCGAAAATTCAGACATTTTAAGAATTGGTAAAATAAATTTTGCTCCATTGCAATAATAAACATGCATTTACATGATACACATTTTAGATCTTATATGGATTTAGAACGCAGCTTTCTTTTCTTTTTTTTAACTATTATATTCTAGAATTTTTAAGTGCATTCTTCACGACTTGATGCATCACTTGATAAGCATGAGAGATTATTTCCATTATATTCTGCTTATCTTTTGAAATTTTTTTTTATTTACAGATATTTTTTCTTGATTTTTTCAGTGTTGTTGATTTTGAGCAGAAGTTTTTATTTTATAAAAATAAAAAAAAAAAATTCAACCTAGAAATGACTCATCAAGAGAATATGCGTTTTATAGAACTTACATTCCTTAGTTGGTAGAATTGGAACTAATTGAAAATGAATGCTGTGAATCATTTAAGTTCACGATATAAAAGGCTTAATACCCAAAAAATCCTTAACTTTCAAATGGGATAATTCAGAGACATTAGATGGAAAAGAATAAAATAAGTTATAAAATTTTAAATTTCAAAATTTGTACTACATGTTGCTAGCAGGTGATTATGTACGGAACACGTGAAATATTGATTCTAAAAATTAAATCATATATTTCACAAAACTTTTATTTATTTATTTTTTTATAATTTTTAAATTCAATGAATAAAGTACAATTTTGATTAACTTACATGACAGTATTTTTAGAAAGCTTTTGCAAAGTAGTTTCAAAATTTCTATATTAAATTGTATCTACCTTCACAATAAAAATAACACATTTATTTAATTTTATAAGTAATGTATCAATTGTGTGCCATTTTGTAATTAAGAATTAATTTGTAGAACTGTTAAAGAGGTACAATAATTAATGATATTGGTATTTATTAATTCTAAGAGGCCAAGCACTCCAGGTTTTTGGGCCGTAAATTGATTTTGAAAAATCTATTTAGATTTTTAAGAAAAAATGCGATTTGGTAAAAATAATAACAAACTACTATTAATTACTATTTCCTTTTCCCACAGCAATTATGCCATTTAAATGATTAAATCATTTTTCTTTAAACACAGAAATTATGATTACATGACAATTTTAATAGTCAGTGAGTGAGAATAATGCATTTCCATTCTTGAAGCGAGGAAAAAATTATTGGATATTATTGATTTATTTAAATTATTTTCTTAATGACGTAAGAAACTTTATAAGAAGTTAAATTAGAATTAATTTCAGTTTAAATATATTTTAAACATATAATTAAAAATTTCAAATTGAAATTTAGACGGTGTTTCACGTTACCCAGACATCAGCATTCTGATATGTTTTATTCTATTGAGAGCTGACATTATTAATTCAACCCAGGGAAAGATTTCAATGGATAAACAGAATAAAATTTTTATTTATGTGATTAGTATATATAATGTTACGATTAAAAAATATTAATTATCAGTTCCAAAATTGCTTGAATCAATTTTAAAAAATCCTCCTCTAAACATTATTTTAAATCTTAAATATGAGATCTGAGAAAAAAATTTCATGATAATATTATCACTGTCAAAATATATAAAGCTTTCTTCCCTCAATGAGGAAGCAGCAATTTTGAATGAATATTTTACGGACACACATTTTACACTAATCGACAAATCTTTACACTAATTTAATAATCGACAGATATTTGTAATATCTGGGAACGTAAGATTTATTTCTTTACGAAGTTTTGTTAGTAAGTAGGAGGTACTAATGTATACCATAACTTTTGGTTTGGCAGCTGAGGTAACCGAATGGTTAGCACTCGCGCTTTCGGTTCAGTATTTCAGGAGTTCGAATCCCACTTGAGGTTTAAATGTTTGTATTAATTCGGGATGCACTTTAAATCATGGGTATCGGTCTAATTAGCCCTCGTGTACAAAAAATGACCAAGAGTGACAAACCAAATCTAACTTAAAATAATTTATGTACAATTCCTTTGGTAGCTAAAAAAATGTTAAATGATGTATTTATGGCCTATGTGGGAACTTTTTTTCAAGTCGAAGTTCTTAAAATATTCTATTCGCTTTCAAATAGAAACCAAAATTTTCATAATATGCTGAATACATATTTTGAAATTATATATACATTTTTACATCCAATAAAATTAGGTACAGTAATTTAGAAATTGCCTTATAAACATATTTTATGGGTGTAGAATTTGTGTAATTAAGTAACATGAGCTGTTGTAAATAATAATATTTAATATTTATTGATTCAATTTTTATGTTTCAATGAATTATAATATTATTTTAATTTTGATGAAGAATTTTAAAGCAATTATTCTTATATTCTTAAAAAGTTAAATGTACCTCTCATGAAAATTTTCAAAAGTTATAAATATTTGCTTTTGATAAGCTTAAATATTTACTTAAAAATGCAATTAATATATTTAAATAATAATTTTAAAAATTATTCAATATATTAATAATATTATATAAATATTTGTAAGGACAGAAGCATAATTATTTATTTATTTTTTAATTTAAAATAATTAATAAATTTATTTAATGAAATATGATTAAAGGATAATGAAATTAAAAGAATTATAAGATAATTATTGTATAATTTATAATCTGAATTATTATCTTGATTTTACAGTAAACATAAAGTTAATTGAAAAGTCTTCATAATAGTGATAAAACTCTTCAGTTAATATAGCTAACTACATTAATTGAAGAATTTTTTTACAATTATGAGATATTTGCAATTAATTTTCCTCATTGGCTAATTTTTGACATCATTAGGCCATAATTCACAGTTATTTAACAGTTATTTTTCGTATTTGAAAAATAGTCATTTCAAATTTTACGTCGAAATGACATGTTAAGATTTGTTACTTTCGGAAATATTTATGCCTTTTAAATTGCTTTAAAATAAAAATGGTCAATTCTTGAAATAGAAAACAATATTTGCATTTAGGGTATTTGATACACAAATTATAACTCACCCTGTGAAATGGTTCAACAGTTCGTGGGTTCGAATCCCACCTAGGGCATGGATGTTTGTAGTGGTTTGGAATCCACTTTAAACCGCAGGTCCCGGTCTAATTAGCCCTTGTGTTCAAAAAAATGACCGTTGAGCGACAAACAAACAAACGTCCTGTAAAATATTTGTGGAAAGTTTGATTTTCTTTTAAGTAACATACTTGGTTACATTAGAGTTCGTTGTTGTTATTATAGGTTGGCATTACAGGGTACGCTGCTCCACTTTTCCAACTGAAACACATTTTGGTGTGAAGTCCGATTTCCTTAGTACACACATGCCATAGGGGTACCCATTTATAAGGTAGGCAATTATTCAAAATCCAATCATACAAGGGAATGCCAAAGACAGAGAGAGAGAGAGAAAGTACATCCATACCCGAACCGGGATTCGAACCCAAGAGCTGCCTCAGGCACGCTGACCACTGGACAAGTTGGGCGGCATTAGAATTCGTAAATGATTATTAAATTGATTAAAGTTTAAATGTCTTAGATTCTAATGAATAATTTAAGCTAAATTAAAAAGGCAAAAGTTGGCATTTTTGGAGGGGGAAAATACGCAACTGTTTTTATAAAACAGTTTAATATTTTTGAAAGAATAGTAACTTTCTTAGTATTAAACTTTAATAATTTCTGAGGAACGTGTCATTCATATTTTGCTGTGCACTTAATTAAAATTTACTTCACAAATGTTTTTCATTGATACCACATTTAAATTCTGGAAAATTAAAAACTTGAATGATTTATTTAAATTCAAACAAGTGTTCCAGACACATTGCTTTAATTTCCGTGCAAAAAGTATTACGAAATTTGATGCTTTTTTGTTTTGTAAGAGAAAAAATAATATATTGAGTTGAAGGAATTTAATCCTTAAAATATTTACTTACCTTCATATAATTATTTTTACTTATTGAGTCTGAAAAACTTTTGTCTTAGATTGTTATAATCTAAAAATATTATAAATCGATATTAACACTTAAAAACTAACAAAAATTGATTACACCATTTGGTAAATATTATTGTAACTTTCCTCTAAGAAATAAAAATAAAGTTTATCTTTGAATGGAATAGTTTAAAGTCAGCTCCACCACAAATTCTGGTAAAAGCTCTTACGTTGAATAAGTTTCTGGTTCAAATGATCATTAAAAAATATTTAATAGAATATTGCAAAACAGAGCTTTATGAGGCTTGTCCAAGGAGATTGCTTTTTCTTCTTCGATCACGGACACAGTGAAAAATTAAATTAGGCTTTAGATGTTGGAGTCCAAACTAATGCAAACATCCATGACAGATCATTGATTCGAACTTATGAATTGTTGCTTAGAATGACAGAGTTCTAATATTCAGATATAGAACTATCATATTAAAGTTTCCTTAGCCAAACACACTAAACTAAATACTGCTTCGAATTCGCAATTAACAAATGTCAAATTCCAATGAATTATTCTTTTAAAGTCAGATAAATCCCACACATATTATTTATATAAAAGTTGTCCTCACAAGGATTTTATTTATAAGTATTCAAATGGTGTTTTTACTATTATCTTAAAGAAGAACATTATGTGCTTTTAATGTAAAGTTATATTTAAGTTGCGAAAATATAGTATGGTTACATTACAATGTTTTAAATATTTTATTACATGACATAAAATAATACAACTTTGAAAAAAATTGATTGATACAATTATTATGCGAAAAAGTATTTTAAAAATTATATACTTTCTTGAAGAAAAAATGTTTCTAATATTTTTTTCAAGTTTACTTTTAAGTGAAAAATAACTTGTTTTTTTATTAGGACTATGTTAAGTTAAGCGCTGTATAGTTATTTATGTTTAGTCTAACTGCACGCCTAATATAAATTATTAATAAATGTGCAGACAATTGTCAGTAACCATTATGGGAAACTTATAACGTTTCCGTTGAGCTAGGGTGAAAAATATTGCGACGTATATTCATTTAGTGCCATGTGTGTTCCTTTGTTTTATTTCTGTATTTTTTTTAACACGGCTAGCACTTAGGTGACTAACCCTTCGCCAGAACAAGGCCAAAAATTGCTACTCATTTATCGTAACCCTGTGGGTACTTGTGTTCCAAGTCACTGAGGCGAGTAGCATTACCCACGCCATACCAATACAAACTCTTTTGTAGAGGGAGGGGCCACATTCAATCATCATTTCAGAAAAAAGGACGGCGAAACACTGCGATGGAAAGCAACATCCATCCCCGAACCGGGATTCGAACCCGGGACCAATTATCTAGGAGTCAGGAACGCTAACAATTCAGCCATCAGCCGGCTTTATAAGTATTCGGTACTTGTGTGTTTTTTGAAAAACACTTTTCTAAATTATAGAAGCTCACCGCGGAATAGTAGTAGGATACCGTTGTTCAGAATGGAAGATCGCGGGAACGGAAAATGGATGTTGTATTTCCGTACATCTGTCCAGGAGGGTGGTTGGAAGTTTCCAGGTTTCCTCCCTGGCTACTTGTTATACTTGAATACGGTCAATCAATTAAAACTCCTTCCGGAAAACTATTACCCTGTGGACACTAAATTAGCCTCAGACCATTACACAGTAAGCAATCAACAGTAGTAAGCAGTGTCAAAACTATTGTGCTTTTTGGCTCACCATGACTTATAGGTTGAAGGCTCTTCTTTGGAGAGTAAAAAGTTCCGTGTTCGATGCCAGCTACTGTTGAACAATCGGCGATCAATGTTAATTTTCTGCCTTTTGCATGCATGTCTGTCGGGTTTCCCCCCGATGGCGCATGAATATATCAGGGGCTAATTGTAACCAGTGTTACTTTTCTTCGGCTGACAGACATTTTCATTTGCTTTAATTATGATTATTAGTTTAATACTGTGCTTTTCCTTATAAGATTTCACATTTTTTTGCATTTATAAACAAATTTTAATATTAATTATTTAAAGTTTGGTTTTGAAGGTATATAAGTAAAAACGATTATCTACAGTGATAAGAGTTAGAAGATTTTGACAAACACGATTGCCCATTAATCTTTTCAATCTGATGAATGTTAAAAGGAATTTTTTCGAACTTGAGTAAAGGAATTTGTTTGCTGTGAAAGATATTTCATTTGAAATAACATTCTTCTACGAAATTATTAAGAAATTAAGCTTTCCGAATACACATATATATTTTTTTTTGGGAAAATCAATCAATCTTCAGTACAGCGACAAAGCTTAAGGGGAGAAAGTGATAGAAAAAGTCAACGAAATGCCTTCTTAAAACAGAATGATTTTCATCAAAACTTTTCTGGTAATATGACTGGTATTTCAAAATAATAATAAATAAAAAGCGGGATATCTTTCTTCCCAGCTACACTTGCATCTGCGTATACTCGCACTGTTTAATTTATAACTTCAGTGTTGGCAGTTCAAAATTATGATTATGGAACATATATTACAATGATGGCCAAATTATGAGTACTTATTCTCAGAGCATTAAAACGTTTAAAAAGTAATGATTATAATTAAAAAATTAACATTCATTAGAATTATATCGATAAAATTTTAATCTGTGCCCTTATGTGGACACATTTCTGCTGTAGTTATAAAGTATATTAAAGAGTTATATTATTTAAATTATTCCAATTAAAAAAAATTCAAAATTATGAAAAAATTAATACATTTATCTTTAAGAGAAATAAAAATACATCTGCTATAAAATAAATTTGTATAAAAGTGATCTGAAATGAAAAATGTTGATTTTTTTTTTTCAAAATGGTGACATAAAAATTTGAAACACTATCAGTAGGAGCTATTTCGAAGTTTTTAAACTTTGTAATTTAAATAAATAAAATAAATAAACACAAAAATAAATTCTAAATAATTTTTATTTATATATTTTACAAAAAAGATGATTTTGGTTTTCACTTGTGGTCCAGCCATACTTAATATATCACAAAGTATGCTACATAAGTAACTATATATATAAAATAACACACGAATATATATACTAAATTAAGGAATTAATAAAATACTTAAAATGATATAAAAATGCTTCACACAGCTTTAAATTGAATAGAGAAACTCACTTAAAGTTGATAAATTTAAGAAACTGCTTAAAACCAAAATTTAGATTGTTAAATCTTTTAGTAAGATAAATCGTAATTTTGCATTTATTATTACTGAATGGAAAAATATTTTAAATAAATCAATTTATAGATTTTATAAATCAAAATAATCGACAAATATAACTAATATATTTCACATTTAGAAATTCGATAAAAATGAGAGTATTTAACAATACAGATTGTTATTTCACTTTCAACAGAATTGGAATATGTTAATTCCATTGCTATAAAGTTTCTTTTACATTGATTAATTTTTTAACATGAATGAGATGAAACAAATTAAAACGCTTATTTTCTTTTTAAAAAAAAATATTTTTTAATAAAATACTAGAAATATTATCAATATAAATTGTGTGTATTGATAATAATATATATACTCTCCTAAAATGTATATTCTAACATAAATTTTTCTGGCAAAAATCTGTGTGATATGTCCTTTACAAAATAAGTTAAAATATTTTGAAATGGATTTTATGAGAAGTAAATTTCAAATATCTTTACAAAAAAAATTAAACGTAATAGTAAGATAAAATTATTTTTATTGTTTATTATACCACACAGAATAGATATATCTACATAAAGACGGCTTATTTTCCAAAGTATTTGTTTTGAGAATCCCGATTAGTAAATAAAATAGACTAATAGCGCCATCTCGTGATCGGCAATGACATTTTGACAAAATTTAATGAATTGGTATACAATGAATTAAATTTAGTTAAATCTTCAGTGAAATATCTCAGAGAGGAATTTATGCGCGTTGCTTAGTTCGTGTCTATTTTGCATTATTTTTATATTATAAATGTTTACAAGATAATGAGATTTTTGCTTAACTACATATTATTAAACTCCTTATGCCTAATTATGTTATAGTTTCTAATGTATAAGTGTAAAATGTTTACTAAATAAGAAGAGACTTTATTCTTATTTAATATAAACTTTTTTTTTAAGCGAACAGTGATCGAATTTAGGAACTTTGAATAACAGTTGTCTTTTATAATCTTTAAATTACAATGTATTACATGGCTTATTGCCAAGAAACAAACTAATTAAGAAAGACATTTCTAATTATCTTTAGTTGCATTAAAATTAAACTGTTTTTCAAAAATATATTTGTCAAAGAAGCTATTTTTTGCATCTGACAAGTTGCTGTTAAAGTTGTTATGAAATATATCTTTCGATAATAGGATTTGTTTCATAGAATATATTAATTAGGAAACAAAACAATTAACTTTCTTACAAATAAAGATGCTTTTTAAATAAGAAAATACAATGAATTGCATATTTAAAAAAATAGGTCAATATTTTTCATGAAAACTCTATGGTATATTGAATGAAAAAAAGTAATCGATTGCCTTGGAAATTGCTAGAATTTTTTTCAAGTCAAATTTCTCGATAAAAGTGCTGACATCTAATTTTTTTAAGAAATAATTAATTTTTTTCGAAGAAAATATTTTATTGCTTACCATTTCTCATGAGCCACCTTAACCAAAACTTGAGTTAATCTTTATTTAATATACCGTTTCACCATTCCATTCCAGTAAACACAGAATATTTTAAAAATAGCCTGCCTCACAATTATTCACGTAATATTTTCATATATATATATATATATATATATATATATATATATATATATATATATATATATATATATATATATATATATATATAAATATTATATGAAATATTACGTGAATATTTTCATATATATAATCTTAGATATTAAGATACAGAACAAACGCGAATTTTTACTGTATTAAGTAATGGCTCAAGATAATCAAAGACAAAAAAGCTTAACTTTTTTCAAAAAATTAATAATAACAGGAAAGGATAAATATATTCGAGCCTCTAAGTAAATTCTTAACTCAATATTAAATAATTCTGTAAGGAAATGAATCAAATTGGCGGTGTTCATAACAATAATCTTTAAATCCAACCAAGGATTAGAAACACAAACATGAAATATTGAAATGTATTTCGCAATGGGTTAGTTTTGTTTCTCGGTGTAGAATTTCTATATCGCAAAACATTGATTTAGTCCAAATACCATATATTTAGATATATTGACGGTCTATCATTTAATTTATCACATTTTCTTTTGCAATAAATCTTATAGTTTGTATATCTATGTTTAGGATAAACAATTATTCAGCTTGTTCTAGCTCATTCTTGATATTAAGCTCTTCTTCAAAATATAATTCAAATTTCTTATTGAATGTTCTAAAATTTAACTTGTATTTTTTTCTTATAAAATCTTCTAAAAGTTTCATATTCTTTGCTTCATTCTTCAAGACACTCTAATAAATGTGGCATCTATTTAATTTTCCTAAATGAATCAAAACCTGTGTAATTCAAAAATCCTATGAACATCTAAATAATCTTCCTTTTACTAAAGTAAAACAATCTCAAGAATATCTTATATGTAAACAATATCTGAAAAAACAAATTGAATAGACAAGCTTTCTTTCAATTTTTAAAAAATACTTGAAAGAGCATGGATGAGACTTCTGAAACTTCTTTTGTACAAAAAAAAGGACGATACTACGAAAAGAAAGATCAGACATATTCACGATTGTTTCTCTTGCTTCCACAGTCTCTTGGCGACCTCACCATCCATAAGTCGTAGCTTATGATAGGTTGATAGTTTAGTTTAAAGAAGCCAGTGTGTAGCAAGAACATGCATAGAGATCTAAGAATCAGTTCAATAAATAAAACACAATTTTATGTCGGTATTATAGATAATCGATGTTTACTCCTTAAATAAATTACAAGCTTTCACTTTGTATTACACCGTTTCTTAGTTGGCGTACAGCTACAGACTGTATTCCATTCTCTTCGTTTTCAGCTGCTCGATGGTGGCCATTTACATTGGCATAGATGGGTTGAGGATTGCTGCTGAAAGTGACTAGCCCATTGGGATTGTTCCTAACAGCTCCGTTGCCAAATGCCGAACCGTTGTGAGCATCAGAAGCAGTGATAGCAGCAATGCTGGGATAAGCTCTGAGGGTGGATGAATCCTTATGTTCAATTCTACCAGAAAGTGCTGTCGTACTAGTGTTCTTTATAGCTTTAGCTTTCCTCCTGAGAAACAAATCATGCATCAATGATAAAAAAATTACAAGGGTTATTATTTATTTTAATTATTAACAAATAAAGAAAATTATATTAATGAAAAATATAAGGATATTATAGAAGAATAATTATTACATGAATTTAATAATTTTGAAAATTATAAATGATTCATAAAGAAGAAAATATATGACTCATTTAAAATTATTAATTTTGGTTAAAATATAATAAATAATATCTTACGTTTTTATACAAATAGCTGCAGCGATAATAATGATGATGAGCAAAGCTCCTGCTCCAACAGCGATGGCTATACCTTAGGATAAAATATTTAGAATTAAATAAATATATTTAGAAATTAAAAAGTAAAAATAAAATTAAAACATAAATGTTTATTTACCAATAGTTTTTGAAGCATCTACATCTTGACCGTCAGCGACTAGAAAAAAAAATGTATGAAAAACACATCAAATGAGAAATATTTTTAACTTGTAACCCAAATACTAATAACTTTAATATGTCATTAAGCTTATTTTTGAATTTAAATATTTTTATTTATGTATACACTCATAATTGCATTTATAAGCAATTCTGTTTTTCTAAGAATGTTTCAAAGAGCACTAAATAATATTTTGTAACTTGGACAGAATATTCCTCTGTGAGTCCCATGGGAAATATCACTTAGTATTTTTTTAAGATAAAGATTATATAGCTCTTGAAATTGCGAGAGAGAAACTCATAGTTCTAATTGCTAAGTTCTCTCAGGATGATGCAGTTTACCCAAAAGATTTATTATCTATCTATCTATATATATTTACATAGTAAGTGTTCAATCCATATATTATATATATTTAATTTTTTTTATTATTTTCTTTTAAAAAGTATCTAAATCTTCGAAGTTATTTATCTGCTTGTTTTGTAAACAATCACGACACGATGTCATTTTCTTCTCTTATTTGATATTAGAAAAATTTTTTCCATTCTCATTTATTATTGTTCTTTCCCATTTAACCATCTGAGAGATCTTACCCATAAATATCGAATTCCTATTCAGAAAGTCTAAATGATTTCTTTGCAAATTAATAAATCCTATGCAGTCAAGTCGTCAGATAAATGTTTTTGGCTTCCTGAGTTGTGGTGGAAAAAATATTGCATATCAAAATATGTCGTTTTCTCTGTGTTCCATTTTCTATCGTATCCTATATATCGTTTTCTCTATGTATCGTTTTCTACCGTAATCTATATATAGTTTTTTTTTGTTTCGTTTTCCATCGTATCTTATATGTATATATCGTTTTCTCTGTGTTTTGTTTTCTACCGTAACCTATAAATTTTTTTATCTATGTATAATTTTTTCTATCGTATCCTATATATCTTTTTCTAACGTTTCGTTTTCTATCGTATCCTATAGATCGTTTTCTCTATGTATCATTTTCTATCGTATCCTATATATCATTTTCTCTATGCATGGTTTTCCATTGTTTCCTATATATCGTTTTATTCATGTTTCGTTTTCCATCGTATCCTTTATATCGCTTTCTCTATATATCGTTTTCTACCGTATCCCATACATTGTTTTCTCTGTGTTCCGTTTTGTATCGTATCCTATACATTGTTTTCTAAATGTATCATTTTCTATCGTATCCATGTACATCGTTTTCTCTATGTATTCATTTTCTATCGCATCCTATATATTTTTTTCTCGGCAATATCATTCCAAGCCCTGATTACTGCTTGCAAAGTACCAATGGTACTTTCATTTAAGTTATTGATTATACTCTGATGGTTCCCAGATGGGAATTAGACTAGGCAAGAGAATCTCGGAATGAATTATCTAAAAAAAAAAAAAAAATCCTGGTTTACAACATCAGTAGTACTTAGATCTATTCTTCGAAAGAGTTACGATATTTTAATGAGAATTTTGATCCAAATTTCTTAATCATAAAAAAATGAAAAGAAACTGATTATTAAAAGTAAATGCAAATGAAAGAGGGATAAAAATAAGTTCGTGAAAGTGAGTTTAAATTTTTTTTTTTTTTACTTCATAAATGGTAGTTAAAATTATCATTGAATCTATGGGATGATGTTAGAAGCCACCCACTAGTTAGTAACAAATTTTTATCTGGGTATTTCTTTACTTCTAATAGTACAATATCGAAATAATATGAAATAATTTATAATATCGTTGTTGTTATTAGGTAGTTACTTATGACACTTGGAGAAACCAAACTCGCTATACCGATGGCTATGCAATTTTAAGTCAATAGATGCGTCTTTCGTTTAACCAGAAAAGCCACGAAGATGAAAGTACGACTTAGCTCTAAACTCCTCCAATAGATGACACCACTAAAGAATACGTTTTCTCAGTTTTGACTATGATCTGGAGAGGGAGGAAATTTACTCCTGACCATTTCACCCATGGTAACTAGTCAGCGACCAACCACAGAAATTTCGATTCCACTTTTTCGATAATAATATCAAATAATATGAAAGGAGAGATCTTTTTAAAATAAAAATAATATTTTGAATTAGAGTAATTTTTGACATGGAATTCAAATGATTAAATCTTGCCAAAAAAGAAATATATAAACGTTTTAAAATTAAATGTGTCGCCAAAAATGATATACTTTAAACATATTACTAGTGAATCACTCAAAGATTTTATTTAAGGCAAAATATTTATTACGATGATATTTATTGCTTAGAAAAAAAATGTTATTAATAATATAATTTTTTTAAATGATTTAAATTCTCTTCTAATTGTAAGGTAGCTGTTATTCAGAATAATATTTTTGATATGAATAATTTTATGAATGCTTACGTCTTCCATCAGCTTGGTTTTCTATTTCAAGGACGATATCTGAAAGATAAAAAGATTAATGAAAAGACTATTATAATTAAGGCACAATATGTAGATAATATTCTAAAGTTGTTATCAAAATATCTCCACATCGAATGAAAATAAGTGAATGGAAAGATTGCACAGCCTTCGTGGTATCATTAATTTTTACAAGGTTCAATACTTGAATGAAATGGTATCTTTCTTTGAATATTTGTTTGACTTGTGTAACTGTTTCTAAAACAGAAATTTCTGATTGATCAACACACAAAGAAGGACAATTTTGATTGATTCATTTACTTTTGAACTTTTACTTAACTTTGTTAGAATTTATAGATTTAAAAATTTTTTAATTTGAAACATTTTAAATTTCCTACAAAATGTGCGGCAGATGAATAAAGGCACGAATACTTTAATATTCCAAAAACTATCTTATGAGAATGCATTAAGAAAGTGCATCACATTTTTTCCTTCGTTATCATTTAATGACTTTTTACCGCATTTTAAGGCGCGTTCTATGCATCTCCATATGAACTACCACCGAATGTGACGTAGTCTTTTGATTTAAGGTAATCACTTCATTAAGTATTATATGAAGAAGGAAGTCCCCTCTTTACTCATCTCCTTTAATCAAAGCACATAATAATTAATTGCGTTGTTGTGTTGCACCAGCAGGCTTCCCTGTACCTAGCAATGAGTTAGGTTCTATCAGTTGGATAAAAGCAGCTGAAGTATATATTTGTTCAAATATGGAGTCTACGTGCTTTTGAAACAAGGACCAAGCAGAAAACCCCCAATACTTGGCCTGCTAGAGGTATCATTGCGACTACGCTCAGTTTTAACGTGCACCAGTCGCCTTTAGTTAACACGACGGATCTGAGGTAGACCGGGATTCGAACTCCCTTCCTTCCGATAATGAGAACGACGCCCTAACCAACCTGGCCACCGCAAATCAGGCCTGTGTGACAGTTTTAGGAAATATTTTTTTTTGAATAGCGTTTATTGTTTTGATGAATAAATCTGTCTGTCTGTCTGTATATCTATATCTATCTATATCTATATCTATATATCTATATCTATCTATATCTATCTATCTATATCTATCTATCTATATCTATCTATCTATATCTATATATCTATCTATCTATATCTATATATCTATCTATCTATATCTATATATCTATCTATCTATATCTATATATCTATATCTATCTATCTATATCTATCTATATCTATATATCTATATCTATCTATCTATCTATCTATATCTATCTATATCTATATATCTATATCTATCTATATCTATATATCTATATCTATCTATATCTATATATCTATATCTATCTATCTATATCTATCTATCTATATCTATCTATCTATATCTATCTATCTATCTATATCTATCTATCTATCTATCTATCTATCTATATCTATCTATCTATCTATATCTATCTATCTATCTCTATCTATCCATGTCTATCTATCTATCTCTATCTATCTATCTATGTCTATCTATCTATCTATATATATATATTCTACAGTTTTAATGCAAGCTTTTATTTTCCAAATTTTAATTTTTTTTTACTTGAATTTGTCAATTTCACGAGAGCCGAGAACTTATAATTTATTTTCTAATTTATTTTTTGCTTAAGCCTATTTCACAAAATAGTTATTAGACGCTTATATAAACAATTTTAACACTTTAAAATAATAAAGTAAATAAAATTAAAATAATTTTATTTATCTTACCTGCAATTTCAAAACTGGTATTTTCAAGAAATTTAATATTTATGAGATAAAATTCAATTATAAATAGTTTTCATTTACTAAATTATATTTTATAAAAGTTAATTAGAAAAAGAAATATATTCACAGCGTTAGGATTCTCCAATACATGCAGCTTCTATTTGTTAAATTAGGACTATACAGATTTTAAAAGCTTTTTATAAATTTAATGCGAGTTTTAATTTTTTTATATTAACAATTAAATATAATGTTTTACTGCTATTAAGGCAATCAACAGCAGAAATTTATTGTTGATAGTATATGCTCAAGAAAATATAATTGTTACTTTTCAACACAATGACTTAACAATGCGTTGCAAATGAAAATTACCGATGCATTTAGGCTCCAGGCCACTCCATTCTCCAGAAGAAAGGCATGTTCTGGAGGGATCGCCCACCATCTGGAAGTCCGGCAGACAGCGATACTGAACCATGCTGAGATAAGTTGTTGTCCCGTTGGAGAGGAAGCCCTGGCCATTTGCAATCGCTGACGGTGTTCCACAATCCACAACTAAAAATATAAATGCGTTGGATTTCAAAGATTATATTCCAATTCTTTTAAATATGATGAATTCAGTTCATTAATTATCAATATTAAAAGTTGTTTGTGCTTGTTTTTTTAGTAATATTTATATTGGTTTTGGTTACATCATCATACTTCCCTGTACCTACCCCGGTGTTGGGTTCTACAAGTTAGAAAGAAGTAGCCGCGTGGAATCTATGATTTTGAATCAAGGACCCGGCAAAAGATCGCTTATACTTGTCTAGCCATCCCCAGAAATATCCCTAGTCGACATAGCGACTATAACCAGTATTAATATGCTCCAGCCGTCTTTAGCTAACACGACGGATCTTCGGTTATGCCGGGATTTTAAGTCACTGGCTTGAGATAAGAAGAACGTCGATCTGACCGACCAGGCTACCGCGGCCTTCATATGTGTGTTAGATTTTTTATATAAAATTTTTATATACTTATATTATGACAATTAGAAAGCATTGAAGAATGTAAATAAGGAATTAAAAGAAGAGTCCATTAAAAGTTCAAAAGCTAAATAAATTTATAAAAAATATATTCGAGATTTTCCTTTTTCCAAGTTCATTTGAAGAAAAATATTTAATGTATTTAGATATTTAGGTTTTTATTTTAAGTTAATTCCTGGTTTGATCTCTTTTGAGAGAGGTTACCATATTTTAGAATAGCATCGGTGGAGCGAGGTTCGCGATAGGTCGCAATAATCTGGAAAAAGCTGAAGGCCCCGAGTTAGTTTTATGTTTTGTTTTTGCTATTAAATGTGCTCTCATAAATAAATAAATGTGTTGTCCAGAAAATGGTGATCGTTAATTTTCTCGGCCATTCGACACATCACAATATCAAAATTTTGATTTAATTGATAGGATCCACAAACAAGTCTACACATTCACTTAAGAATTCTAGAATTATATAGCCTTTCACATTTTCTGTAAATAAAGTATTTTTATTTATATTCGAATGCATCGTTATTTCTTCAACTTTGGTGTTATATTAAAAAGAATAAGGAAATAAAAGAAAGAGTTTCATATTTCTTAAATTTTCACTTCCATATTTTTATGATATGCTTCGAAAATTAATTTCATGATTATTTAAATCTTCAATAAAACTAAAGAGCCCTCATGTTTCCCTTTTACCTAATATACATGATAAATTAGAAGGGATCAGAAAATATGTAGGAAGAGGTAATTAACAAATACTCTCTCTGCACAAGAAAAAACTGGAAGCAAAAATATTCCAAAGAAAATAGAATTAAATTTATTTCCATAATGCTTAATTAATATGTTTAAATTCATAATAGGAATGAATTATAACAAAATTTATTCTTGTGAATATTATTTTTATAAAATATAGTTTTGTGATAGTTATTATTTACAGATGCCTGTCGTTTGCCCGCTCGGCCATTGACAACGGTCTCTCCAAAATCTTGCAACACGACAAGGAAAAACAGACAGTGCAGAGCACTCGTCCAAATGTGAAGCAGTCATAACATGTCCAGACCTGCAAAGAGAACTCGCGGGGGAGTCCACAATGTTAAAACGGAAGAGATGGGCTCGGAGTACTCGGATATTCGTATCACAATGTAAAAGCATATTCAAAATCGAAAATTAAGTAAAACTAAGTTTCGCATAAGTGTCGTAATTATTAAAAATTGTTTGAAATTTACTGATAAGTGATGTAACTGGAATAGATTAAGAATTACTTTCATTTATCCAAATCAATTTGCTTCTTAAAATAATTAAAAACATTTTTATTTTTCGATCAAGTTATATTTTTTTCATATAAAAATTAATGACTGTGTAATTCAAACTTACGTCTGCAGAATGGCGTTTCACCGCTCCATTCACCGTCGCTACCGCATACTCGACTACTGTTTCCAATGAGTTCGTAACCAACTGAGCAACTGTAATTCACCCAGTGTTCAACGATGTAACTGCTACCTTCAATGACCGTGTAGTCATCTCTACTCTCTGGAGGACCGCATGCAACCACTAGGAAAAGAATACAGTATGTTATTTCCTATACTCACAAATATATTGCTCAAACCCCAGAAAATAAATTAAAAATTACCTTGACAAGATGGTTCAGTGTTGCTCCAAGTAGCATTTTCCAAGCATAATCTTCTTCGGGGCCCATGAATTTCATAGTTGACATCACAAACGTATTCTGCTTGGCTGCCGTAGAATGTGGTATTAGACGGCAGAAGCCAGTGTCCGTGAGGTACAGGTTTTGGTAATCCGCAATCGATATCTAACAGAAAAAAATATCACTAATCTTTATGAACTCTTTAAAGGTACAAACTTTGTGGAACATATATTCCTTGTCACTATTTTTTGAGTGAAAGTATACATCATACTCACACATACAGACTGGTGGTTCATTCGACCAGTCACCAGAGGGCATGCATGTCCTAAGAGGCTCTCCTTTCACAGGTAAATGCCCTGGTATACATCTGTACTGCACTGTGGAACCAACTCTGAAAGAATCGGCTGAAGCTCTGTCGTTGCCTCCGTACACAACGGTCGCATTCTTTGGGACTTCCGGTGGCACACATCGAATTTCTGAGAATTATAAATAATACAGTTTAATATTTGAGTTTAAAGTTAAATATTCATGCAGTAGTATATTTGTTAGACTGAACAGAAATCTTAACACATTTATCAATTGTTTGAGCTTTCAAAGAGTATATTATTAAATTCTATAAATATTAAAGCTTTTAATTTATGCTTTGATTCCAGATGCAATAAAATGTACATTCGAAATTACTAATTATAATTGTGTAAAAAACACTTTTATATTTCAGTTAAATATTCTCATAATTCTTGTCAGAAACAATGAATTTGAAGAAGGATCACCAGATGTGTTATGAATGCTGCAACAAAAATATTACACTCGAAATGTTTGCAAATTAATTGCAACACATTGATTAAATATATAAAGAATGCTATGGAGTTTGGAATTTAATGGCTTGACAGAAAGGAAAATTGATTCTCTTTATATATTATAATAATTCATAGATGCGAATTTTATAATTTCTGCTAACTGATCTTCTTGGTTTGATATTCCTTTTTTTCTATGAAATAAAAGTCTAAACAGTGGCTTTCGTAAAATATAAAATTCAAAAGTTTAAAAAAAAATAATGTAAAATATCAGTTCCCTTACCATTTCATAAAACTCTCTAAATTCAAATCTTAAGAAAGTCTTCAGATATTTTTCTTGTTTTTTCCAAGCTATATTAAAGAAAAATTCTTTATTTAAAATATAGGCCTTCTCAACAAAAGGTTTTCTTCATTTCTGTCTTTTTGATACTTCCGTCACTTACTTCTTACTTTTTAGTTGAGTGAGTAGCAATTTTACAAAATTAGTTTTTCCTTTTTTTTCGCCCTTTTTATTACAGCAAATATACTTATTTTCCATATTACACTGCTGGCAAACTAAATTGCAAAACCAAGAAAGACAAGAGATATCACAACAAAATTTATTTTGTAGATAACATGTTGACCAAGTATCAAATGATTAAATTTATAGACTACTGTGAAATGTGGTTCCTGCCAAAATTAGTAGCCAGAATATTCACCATTGTTGGAGATAACCGCTGCCATACGCCTCGGCAATGATTCAAAGACCATTTGGATGCGTTCTTAGGGTACAGCAGACCAAGTAGCTTCCACACTTTGCTAAAGTTGATCTAGTATGGTAGCTGGGAATTTAATCTGGGTCAATCGTTGGGCAACCATGGATCATATGATTTATATCGGTGAAAGATCCGGATGACGAGAAGGCCAGAAAAGCAATTCAATCTGGCAGTTGACGAAGAACTCTTGTGCAATGTGTGTCACAAGTGGTCACGCATTATCTTGTTAAAATATGACTGTGAGCAAGTTCTGAGGGTAAGGAAGGACAATTGGCTCCAACATCTCGTAGATGTAGCGCTGACTGTTTAAAGGACCAAGAATGCTTATTATAGGAGTGCGAGAGTAGTATCTAATACCGCAGCATACCATAATACCGGGTGCAGAACTAATGTCGCGGTGCATAAACAGCTGTTCAGCATCCTCTCTCCACAGTCTCCTGGCGCAGCTTGTCCTATTTAGTTCTTGCTGCAGAAAACCCAACCAATCAACTAACCAGCCTCCACAATGTCTCTAGACTTGAATGCGGCCATTGTCAGTAAAGATATTTTCATTCCATTCTGCCATCCACATCCTTCTTTTATAGCACTATTGGCGGCGGAGACGTCTGTAATTCTGCGTCAAAGGTAGACCAAGCAATGGATATCTTGCGGACAGACTACTCTGATGTAAGCGGCGTCGAATGGTACGCGCAGACACTAGATGATGCGTTTCAGACTGAATGTGCTGTGCTATGATTCGTGATGTGGCTGTGTGATCCGTCACTGCCATGCGTACAATTTTCCTGTCATCACGTGAAATGTGATCGAACACGTCGGTCCGTCGTACTCTATTGCAAAAAAACGATCACTTATTCGCATTACTGCTTTTTGGTTTCGTCCAACACGATTTCCCTGATAAATAATTTAGAATCTCCGTAGAGCACTATCATTCCTCTGTCGAACTCGGATACTTGATTAAGAAAATGATCGCTGTTTTCTACGAGCCAAAAACAACAAGCAAAACAAAATTGCCGAACTTGAAATTGTGGAAGTCTCCAAGCCTTAAATAGGGCTTTGAAGTGGCGCCACAGGCGCACGTGATGTGCACCTGTGTTGAAAGTCTAATCATTTGCTTATCTCACTTCCGCTTATGCATGTTGTGAGTTTCATGTTATTTGCTTGCTTCTTTCATGGTATTGCATTTACGGTGACCAGCAGAGTAAATCTCTGGTAGTATTAAAAAATTAAGGATCTGTATCCTGAAATCTGAATGCTTGATTTCCTCATATATTAATATTATTCCAAATTATTTTTTAAAGATCAACCAATTACCATTGCTTTCTGGTAAGACAACACATTTCAGACCATAAGACCACAAGTGCGATCACATCTATTGCTAAAGAATGGGAGATGGATGTCGTTCTTTTACCTTCTGCATGCACTTCGATCAGAGAGGGTGCTTGGAAGTTTTCAAGTTTTCCTCCTTTGTGACATATAAATACTGGCCACTATCAGTGAAAATTCCTCCTGGAAGCTAATTTTCGTTGTAGTGATTAAACTGTCTCGTAAAAGCCTACAACAATTAAATGTCAATACTCGGTATTAAAGGAGCAATCAATTAACATTCTCAATGCCCTGTATAAAGCATATTTTCTTAATACTTCCTTGATCTAAAATTACACTGAATTTAATCAAATCACAATCTTGATTAAAAAGTCTTTAACGATATTCTTAATTCTTCAAGCAATTTTCTGATTCTACAAACATCAACATTTTTTAATTCTTCATGTCTCTCCTGTCTAAATTCCCATATATGCAGCTATTAAGAGTGATATGTCCAAACACAAAAACATTTTCCATAATCTATATTGTTCAGAAGTTATGTTTAGCTGTATTGGCCTCTCTTGTTTAAAATACATTTTGAACATTTTGCCTTTCATCTCATAAAAATTCCTAAATATAGTTTCAAATTTATTATTATGAAGGTAAAAGAATATATATATATATATATATAAAACTATAGAATATTTTACCTTCACACTTTGGAGCGCTCTCACTCCATTTCCCGTTTTCCCCGCAAATCCTGACTTTGGGTCCAATCATTCGAAATCCTGGATTGCAAGAGTAAGTCGCCATGCTGGCCAGATGAGTTGTTCCGTTTGTATACTGGACTTCTCCTCTTAAAAGGGGTTGCACACGACCGCAATCAACATCTACAAAAGAAAAAAAATTAATGCTGGTGAAAGCAAGGCATTAATCTTAAGACTTAAAATGGATTGCTTACAAATATTATTAATTTAGAATTCTATTAATTAATAATATTTACAAGCAATAATTTACAGCAACAATAATATTTGTAACAATAATTTAATACACAAAAGTGGTTGCTTACAAATATTATTAATTTAGAATTCTATTACTTAATAAACTTTTAAAAATTGAAATCATCCTTGCCGATAACTAACCATAAAGTGGATGTTTTGTCTTGTGTTTTTCATTTTTTCTTCTGCTTTATTGTAAATCTGTTAATGGCTTGAAACAATGGAAAATGGAGGTATAAGCATGATCCCCCCCCTACAAGTGATTTCTCGCCATATCTACCATCCTTTGTTTTGATTATAGTGTTGCCAATTTGAGTTTTTGCTACTTTTCAGATTTTTTGTTGCCAGATTTAGTTTTTCTTATGTTATACATCATTTTTACATCGTATATATGGTTCTTTTTAGTGGCAACAACATTTGAAGTTTTCGTTTTACTTTCAATTCTAACTTTTTGTTCTACGTTTCAATTCAAAGTTTTTGTCTTAAGTTTCAATTTATGACCGCTGTTTGTTGTTATGTTTCGTTGTCGCCAGAGTTCAAACATCGTAAATTGTTCTTTTTTCCAATTTATTTTTGTTTATTTATTACTTATATTTTTTTATTTTGTTTATTTTCTATATATTTTTCCATAATTCCCACTGTAGATCGTGTTGTTGAGAAATTTCAAACGATAACTTTGACTAAAATTAAAGCAAGTAATGATGGATACTTTACTTTTTCAAGCTCTAGACCAACAGTTAGATATCCGGGAATTGTGAATAGAATTTTTTTTAATTTCATTTATCACAGGATCCACACTCATTATTTAATTTTTTGACTTACCTTGGATTACTAAAAATGCGCGAATTGCAGGGAATGTGGATCGGAGATGAAGATGAGGCTATTTCGATGTTTTTTACTTTGGCATGTTGAAAAATTATTGGGGAAACAATGCAACAAAGAAAAATAAATTAGTTATGGTTCATGGTTTCCACATTCCAAATTAAAACTGTTTTAGGTTTTATTCATCACATATGGAATTTTGAGAGGGACTAAAACAGATAAAATAATTGAGGAGTATTGGAGTATTCTTTTGTATAAACTAGTATGGAGGCAATTTTTTACACACAATGAGAGAATTTGAGATCATATCGAGCTTTCATCCGATAAAATAGGGGTGGGGTAAAATCATAGAAATTGATGAATCAAAATTTGGCAAACGCAAATATCATAAAGGCTATAAGGTCGAGGGTCAGTGAGTTTTTGGAAGAGTTGAGAGGGGTTACGGGTGAGTTTTTTAGTTGCTGTATAAGTTAAGACACAGGAAATTTTATTGAAGATTATTAAAGATCAGATTTTGCCAAGCACTTCTGTGTATTCCGATTGTTGGAGGAGGTTATGATTGCTTAACACAAGAGGGATTCGATCATTTAAAAGTCAACCTTAAGTTGACATTTGTTGATCCCGAAATTGGATGCCACACGAATACAATTGAAAGTGCGTGAAGGCGGGTAAAAGCGTCGTTACCTACGTACAATTGTTGGACAGACTTTAAATTCTACCTTGCAATGTATATGTTTCAAAAAGCTTGCGTAGCGGCAAATGTTAATTGTTTTAATAAATTTATTGAAAACATTTTGGGAATTAAATGGGGGGAGAAGGGTACCGCATTTTGGAAAAGGTGTAATTACTTTATTGAAATTCCTTTGCTAACAGGTATTTTTCTGTTGTATTTGTGTTATAATTTATGTGTATGTGTATATATATATATATATACATACATATATATATATATATAATGTTACATTAATCAATGATTAATCAATGTTGCATACATATACTTTTTAATTTAATTGTATTTTTTAAATTAATTAATTATCATGTGTATTCTCTTTTTAGATCAATGAAGTAAAATGTATTAAATACTAGTAGCAGTCAAGCATTGGAAAAATATTTTTTGCATACTTTTCTGCAAAATTTGATAACAGCTTAATTTTTTTCTCAAAATAACTCTTTAGTTTAAATTTAGTCACCATTTTACTTTAACATAGTAACGTTTTACAAAATTAATTTCACTGAAATATAAAACGAACATGGACGGACTGGAGACAAACGAACAAAATGGGGAAATAAATATAATCCCAGAGCTAACTGTGTAACCTATTATATTCAAATTTAAAACAGCTTATACAACGAATGCATCAAGCAGAAAACATTACCGAGCATATTTGACATGTGAGCTTGACGCCATATCAAGTAAGTTCATTATTGTTATTTAACTCATCTCTTTTACCGGTTGTTATGAAGAGAAGGCAAACCCAACAAAAACAGATTTTATTCTTTTCAAGTAATACTTTTTTTAGATTTTTTATACTATTATGTGATTTAATTTCTGTATAATGCGTATTTTTAGAAAAATTTTTATTATGCGTAATTAATTATGTGTGACATAGAACCCTGGGAAAATTTCCGCGGGGACGAAAAAAGTGGTAATGGTCGCCAATGGAGGATATCCTATTAGTTCCTAAACGGCTTCTCAAACCGATGCTTTGGATTTTATATGAGAAATCGTTTCATTAACAACATGAACTACATTATTGTTAATTTTGATTCCAACGTTGGTGAACTTCGCCTTGTTTGCTCTCGAAGAATGAAATTTGGAGGCAGCAATAAATTCGTCGACAAGTCGGATTGACTACGCCGTTTCAACACGATTTCGTTATTAATTATGTGTGACATAGAGGAAATGTTATCTGACGTCGTGGATATTTTAAGTCAACGCGAAAAAATGCGATGGTTAAAAAAGATTATTCAAATGAATATTCACAATTTAAGTATCTAAATATTTTAGATATGTTTTGCATTTCGAACAAGATAAATCCTTAACTTATTTTGTAATTAACTATTTATTTTTTATGAAAGTTAATAATTTAAGATAAATATCGTAAATTTCTATCCAAAGCGTAGCTTAAAATCTGTAATTTCAAATTATTGCATATTCTTAAATAACTTGTTGTAAGATAGGAAAACTTTCTGATTGTTAAAAAGTGGAAATATGCAGGAGATAAAATGGCTCATTTTAGAGAATCTGCGGTGATGATTCTTATGATCGATAAATTATGTTTATAAATAATGATCGGTATAACTATGGGTAACATAGCTCATGAGAAATATGTCGAAAGAGTAGAAAGCAAGTTAAAAACAAAAGGAATATAAACAAGAAACTGCCCTTATGCAGTCATATTACCTGAAATATTATGATCTACTTAAACTTTTCAAGGGCTGGGATTAATTCTAATGTGGTCGCAAAAATTATTTAAAAAATAAATGTTAATTCCACTCAAAAAAATATCTCAGACCAAAATTATGAGTTTTTTCACTTTTCACAATGATAACTTTCTGCAACATGATATGTTCTAGCGAAGAGAATTTCTTTTTCGCATCATAGATAAAAATAATTTAAAAGCAACAATTGAATAATTAAGTTTTTTTTAATGAATGGTGTGCCAGACAGGTTTGAGGTGACACGACTAAAATTACCAATTAATAAACAAATTTCACACACTTTCTGGAAAACATCAATTTTACTAGGACAATGAGGAAAATAAAATAAATAAATAAAAATTCTATGTAAGCTTTCTTCAATTTTTTTTATTGTTTTTTATGTATTAATAATGAAACAAATATATGAAGTTTCTTATTCAAATTTAATTAATCCAATCATTCTTATGAAAAAATGTAATTATCATTTTTAATTAAACGATATTTTTCTTAAATAACATAACAGGTAGAATTCGTGCTTTCATTGCAGGATTATAAATTAATAATTATGTTTAATAATTACAATCATTTAAGTAAATCGACTTGTGAATAAAATTCGTAGATGAATTGTTGGCATGTTAAAAAAATTAACACAAATGATAAAAACTATCATACAATGCTACAAATAACAAAACACATAAGCACTGAAATTTGAAAGGTAAATTGTTATGGACACAACGGTGATATTTATTTCAAGTCACGGAACACAATAACTATTAATAAGCCTTTAAGCATTATGCATGAATATGAAATGCTACTCCTTAAAAACCTTTTTTATTCTCTTAAGCAAACAAAAAGAGAAATGTGATCATAACTTACAGATGCAAGTGGGCACACTTCCTGACCACTTCCCGTCAAGGTTGCACTTGAGAACCGTTCCTCCGTTCTTGTAATTGGAGACGTCATTGGTGGACACAGCGGACACTTTGTACCCAGGTTTGCATCGGAACGGTATCTCGGAGTGGACAGTGAAAGTAGAGTTCTTCGGAATTTCGGCCCCTTCCGGAACATCTGGTTTCCCACATTCAATTACTGAATAGAAAATGTTAGACGCGTGTTACTATTCTCTTCTTTTTTATGAAACATTATACTAAGGATCATAAATATATATATATATATATATATATATATATATATATATATATATATATATATATATATATATATATATATATATATATATATATATATATAAATATATATATATTAATCTCTAATCTCAACATTGAAAATTTCATAAGATCATTTGTTGAAAAATTCACTCGAAAGAAGCAATGGTAAAGGAAATTGAAATTATCATTGAAAATATGTATTCATCTTCACTTTCAGTGTAACATTTTTGAAACTAATTTTATTGAAGATATATAATAGATGGTATATTTTTGATTCTTATATACATATTTTTAGTCTTTGTGTATCTATTCAAGTAAATGTTATACAGGTAAATTCCTGAATTACTTTCTCCTAAATGATGGATGGTGTCAGTTATTTCATCTGAAGGTACTATTTATAAACATTAGAAACATAAAAAAATATTCTGTATAGATACATTAGCTGCTCATTTTTACAAAAAGGTGAAATTGGAATTATGTAAAATTCTTAATGCGGTTGCTTAAAATTGCATTTTAGGATATATTATAAGAATTTTTTTTTTTATCAAGGAATGAAATTTAAAATTTTGAATTACGAATTTCTTGTTTATACTATTATAATATTTAAGATATTTTTAAAATTACTTATAACGGAATCTTATATAGAAGTTATCAAGGAACTCAGAATTTGAAAAAAGTATAATTTCTTTCGTAGCCACATAATTTCAAGGTTACATAATAATAAACGTTTTGTCACATAATTATTTAAAATGTATGAAAAGTATTTCCAGACATTTTCGTAATAATTTTGATAACATAAATGTTCATTAATAGAAAATTCTAAATTATTCTGAATTCTGTAGATTTAAATCTTTAAAAAAAATGCGGCAATTTTGAAAAAGATTATTTATATTAATAAGTTTCAGAAACTAAATTAATAATGTTTAATAAGAGTGAAAAAAAAAACTCCTAAGATTCAAGTTTTTAAATTTTCTCGATCATATTAATAGGATTAAAGGCTGATAACTAAAGAGTATTGCTTACACAAATATAAATGCCTAATTTCGTAATCTAAAATTGATTTATCTATGAGTATAGTTGTGAATATATTAAAAAAAAATATATAAATTTATCACTTAAACTGTTTTATACTTTCTCAAAGGAGAACACATTCGCACAATTCATTAAATTATGAGAACTATACCAAAAATTTGGACACTTGTAGTTAAAAGCTATGCTCAGCTAAAAGCACTGTGGGCATGAGGCAAAGTCAGACTTCAGCCTTTGGTGCCTCTAGGATTTTTAACCTCTTGAAGCAGCATTTTAAGCCCTTTTATCACGACCGTGCTCCATTGTTTGAAGACGTTCGGTGTTATGGATTTGGTTTGATGGTGGTGTCCACAGGAGGGATAAGCCACAACAACAACAACACACGGGGTTTCAATTATAAGCAATCTCAAATAGAATAGAGACGAAATACAGTTGAATAAAAATCAGTAGAAATCTTTTCACTTTCGAACGGTTTTATGCCTACTGATTATGTAATGTATTTAAACTTACAATCCATTGGATTTTTGTATAAGAAACCCGCTAAAAATATATATACTTACAGTTACAGGTAGGCTCCCGACCACTCCACTTTCCAGTTTCTAAACAAGTCCTTTGGTCGTGCCCAGTAATTGTGAAATTGTCGTTGCACCTGTACGATACTTTACTCAAGTAAGTGGTGAGGCCATCGTCCAGCAACTGGTAGGTGCCATTCTCCAATGACAAAGGTCTTCCACAATCCACATCTAAACACATTAATAGCGTATTTTTAATACCTAATCACAAAAATGCTTATAATCTGAGTTTAACCCAAGGCTCCGCATAATCTCCAATTTAAAAAAAAAAAAATTAAAATCATTTCAGTCATATAAGCTATTGATTTTTTATTATCACTATATAGAAAAAAGGATAAGTAAAATGCGCAGTACCTTCAAAGTTATAGTTTTATTATTAAATATTTATAACTATCATGAAAGTAGTCAGGGAGTGAATTGAACTTTTTTTTTTTGTAATGAATGTATACTATGAAATTTACAAAAACATCTTAATCTTCAAATTTTATAATTACATGCAAAGTAAAACCTTTTTCCAGAAGAAATGAAATTTAGGTGCATTTCTCGAAGAAAAGTGATCGAAAATTATTCTTTGACTGAAATATATTTCAGAAAGAATTCACAACAAGCTTTCTTGGGGTTGGCAGTAAAGTCCTCTGTCATACAAATGAATTCGTGCAATATTTCTTAACATACTTTATTCAGGTATAACATTCACAATTTATTGGCAGATACTGGCGGCAACTTTCATTGCAAATTTTATCATTTAGCGTATGTCATGGTCAATGACAGAATTTTTGAATGAGAATGAAATAAATAGAATGAGATAAATACACTTTGTTAAGATTTATGCATTCAGTCTCCTATGAGGAAGCAGGAGAGTCTATTGACTACCAATCTGCTGAATTTGATAGATATTTCTTAATTAACATTGTTCAAATAAAGTATCTGCAGTATCTGCAGATGATAGTTAAATTCTGATTTACATTATCGTAATATATTACATTAGTTCTACTTTTACCCCACCTCCATCATACGGACTGCAGTTTATCATTCCACAATTGGAATAATTATATAGGGCTCTAACTTTAAAGTCGATTCTAGACTACAACAAAACATGAAGTGGGAATTGAACTTACGAGTTGTTAAACAAAAAGCCTGAATGCTAAATATTCAGTTGTTAGTTCGGCACATTAGAGTCCACAAATTTATATCCATTATGCCAGTTTATAAGAAGCCTCAATGACCTGTTTGGTTAGAGCGTCGTTCTCATTATCGGAAGGTAGTGAGTTCGAATCCCATGTTTATAAAAGGCCGTAGTTCTCATTATCAGAAAATAATGAGTTTGAATCCCAGCTTAACCGAAGATCCGTTGTGTTCGCTAATGGTGGCTGATGCATGCTAAAACTGGGCATGGTTGCAGTCTCCTCCAAGTGAAATGATACCTTTGTGGCTGGCAGGCCAAATATTGGAGGTCTTCAGCTTGGTCCCTGCTTTATCACGGAATCACGGATATCACGGAAATAAAATCACGGAGACTCCACTCGGCTGCTTCTATCTAATTGGTAGAGTAGACGAGACAGACTCAAGGCTAGATACAAGGAAGCATGCTGGTGCAACAACAATGAAAGTTTATAAAAATATCTAATTGGTAAGCTATCATTACAAGTGTAAATTTTGATTCGTTCTCTGCTATGATGGTTTACCTAGAAAGAATGTTTCACTGAACAACCATGATATCGAAAACATTTAATATATAAAACGTTTGTGAAATTTTGTAAGAGTTTAGTTGATTGCCATGTGATTTTATTTCGTAAGCCATTACAATGTAATTTTTTGTTAACTAGTATTTATCATTATAATTGATATTTTACTGACTCTTAAGCAAATGAATGAGCTATTCTAAAAAGCTAAAATAGAAATTCAAGTTTAGAAAACTAACTGATTATTTCAATTAAACGAAATTTCCGTGAAAGAAATTGATTAAAAAGTCTTTATTTAACAAAGATTCGGAATTCATTGTGATGAAATTTTATTCCCAAATTCTCTGATTTTATTTCTCTGCTAGGCAATTTCCAGAGAAAAATAATTTTAAATTGTTTTCATTTACAGTAAAAAAGTTGAAAAGAAAGACAAAAATATCATGATTCATATATCACTTAAAAATCATGATTTTATATAAATCATGAGAATATAAAATTTGTATGAAATTTCAATGAGTGCCAAAGGGTAGGGATTTCAATGACTGATAAGTCGATTTATTAGATATAACATTTTTATCCTTATTTTCTTAATATTAACTTTAAGGTTTAAAGAAAAAATATTTTTAAGGATTATTTTTAAGAATTTTCTCGAAATAACATAGTTTTTTAAATATTTTTTTAGAATAAAATCCTTATTTAATCAGGATCATTTATTTATTTTTTTCATGCTATCAAATGAATTTTAAATTTGTTTTTTCAAACTTTTGAATAAACTATGAAAACTACGTTATATTTATAATTTAAAATTTTACTGGCCCTTATTATGATCAAGCAGTTTTAATTTTTTTAGAAAATATGCAGAAGAAAATGAAATTTAAAAAAAAAAGAATCTAATTAACTATGTATTTTACCCAGCAATTCATTGGGTGTCATAAATAACTTTAATTTACTATCTGTTTTTAGAAATGCAAAATAATTAATCATTAAAAAAATCATGTAACCTAAAGCATCGAATAATTTATCAGAATTGATTAGAAATAGATATTAATTAAACGTTAATAGCTATTCAAGTTAACACACTCTTACATCAAGATTCAATTTACATCAAGTTAACACGGTAATTAGTCTGGAAAAATAAGAAAATAAATTCGTTATCATTTTTTTCCAGAAAATAAGCTCACGCTAGAGATATATATGTATATGACATAGAAGCACAGCTACAATATATAAATCGTATAAATAGTAGTAGAGCTAAGTATAAATATAAATCAGCTGTATAAATCGGTATAAATGTATACACACATATATAAAATCTTTAAAATACTTATATAGACCTGACTGTTTTACTGAAAAAGTAATAAACAAAGATGATAAAAATCTAACATTACATATGTGTGTAATTTGTTTTCATCATTCAGTGAAGATGAAAAATAAATAAGCAGACGCGCCAATCGATTTCTCTTGCATATGAGTTATTTTTAGACGAGCCAGGAAACTATTTTTAGATTTGTTCAAAATTTTATCATGTTCAAGAGACACATTTGTCGTTGCAGAATAAAGATGCAATAAATATTACTTATTCTCTCCATTCAATACATTTTTAAATGCGTTTATTTCATTATTTAAATATATATTTTAAATCATATTTTTTACAAAGAAAACAAAAGCAGTTTTATATTTTAAAAACTATTATATTTACAGAGAGAATTATAAAAGTTATTTTTCAAATGAAACAAAATAATATGAAAGTAAATGATTCTCAATGGAATGTGCCGTTTTTTCTTTTTATTTGTTCAGATGAAGCCTATAATAGTTGTTATAAAGAAAATATATTTGCAAAACAGCTATCCATGTCCAAATATACATACACTTATAAATTACAATAACAGTAATACACCATAAAAAAAGTACTAAATAACAAGTATAAAAGTTTCTAAAACGCGTTTGTTTCAAATGATTATGAGTTTTAAATTATTTGTAATTGTTTTAGAAAGTTAGAAATCAAGTACATAGACATACAAAGAGATGCTGGCAGGCCACTGGTTGATCTTTACATTAATGGGCTTGGAATACTCACCCGTTACCAAGTGCAAAGTAATTTTCAGCCCCGGTCAGCTGATGAGGCGACATCTGTGCTGGTATTCTCCTTTCCACATTTATGTCACATCAGTGGAAAGTTTTAGTCGTCACAAATTAACGCTTACACGTTCCTAGCCCACTGAACTCCAGCAACCCGGAAAGGGAGAATGTGGTCACACTCCCAATCGCGGTCCGCTGCAAGTGATACTTCACTTTGCTGATTTTAACTGGAAGCCGCGTAAATCGACTGAGCCATTACAGTTTCTTTAATTTATGTATATCAATGCAACTGATATAAATTTAATATTTTTGTAAATTGTTTAATTCCAGAAATTTAGGTGTTAGGAGCTCAAAAATGATTATTTAAATTCTACTTTAAATGTGATGCTAACGCCAGTCAGTTTCCCGGAATTTGTAATTGTTTAGATTTGAAAATATAAAATAAAAACGCATTTTGTCATGAGATGATATTTTATCCTGCTCGTTTTTATGTAGACAATGTAGATTTTTTATTTTATTCGTTTTTGCGTATCAGTCATAACTTAACTTAATAATTAAAACATCTTTATACTATAAATCATTTACATGAATGAAGGTAATTGATTAATTTTTTCATCATATTTAAGAAGATTGATTTATTTTTGGACGAAAATAATATAAGTTTGTTTATGTTAGTATAATACACAAAAATAATCCTACAATAATTTGATTTGATATTCTGTTATTATAATAAATAAGCTATACACTATGCGAATTAAGATCGACGATAAACTTGGTCAAAAACATTTATGCATGAATATTTATATTTTTATTTTTGTTTGACTTTGTGTTTAAATTTATTTGAGAACAGAAAACTCTCATGCTTAAAGTTTGCATTGAATAATTATAGTTTTACTTATATTATAATTATAGTTTAAAAGTATAATTATAGTTTAAAAAAATTATTCTTAAAGCATTTCAAAAATTATAGTTTTACTTATTTATGAAATGAAAAATTTCATACATTCATTGTTAAGCTTACGTTTTTCTCATAAATCATTCTTAAGCCTACGTTTAATTTTCTTTTTCATTTTAAATTAATGCAAAATTTCCTTCTACATTAATTCAAGCTTCTTGATGATAACAACAGAGTGATGTCTCTTAGTTAAATCAATTACCATTGTATTTGCATTCCTGACGATCTGTCCGAAATGCAACTAAGAGCAGGCTTTTCTGGCATGTATTTTAAGGTGTCTAGATTTGTCCTACGAAGACCTATTAGATTTTTCTATACTAGTCGATGCTTTTTGGAGGGTAAATATACTCGTAGATTTCGTCGTAGATTCGTAGCCGAGGCTGGACACGAGATTGGCAACAATAACATTCATTTGTGTTATATAAATATCTTGTTAAAACGGCTAAGTTTGCGTCCCTTGTCAAACTCTGCGTTACATTTACATTTATCTGTGTATTCATCTACTCTTCTTTGGCTTATTGGAAAATACTTACATTTGCAGATGGGGTCTCTTCCTGTCCATTGTCCACCAAGTTGACACTTCCGCACTTCATCACCTACAAGTTTGTGACCCCTGTCGCACGTGTACTTGACCTCGTCTCCCGCTTTGACTCCAGTCATCTCCATGGAGGCATTCGCGGGAACCTTTAAACTCTGGCACCAATGATCTAAGGACACAAAAGCATGCTGGTTTATTTTAAAAACTTCATCTCTTTTTTTAAATAATTTATTTTTTCTTCTCAAACTTTATTTTAGCTATGCATTTTATGTACACTAATTTTTTGAGAGAATGTTAATCTATAAGATTACTAATTGAGTTTATAAAATGAAATGTTTTTTAGTTAAGCACAATATTTCTTGCGCACACAGTAGCTCTAAAAACATCACTCTCTTCGAAGAACAGAGTACCGCTGTTTGACTCTAGCTATTGCTGAAAAACAAGAACTTCTATTTATCTGTATGCAAGTATGTAGAGTTAGATGTTTAAGAAATTTACATTTTTATAGTAATTTTAAAATTCTAATAAGTAATTAAAATTTTAAAATTCTAATGAGTAATTAAAATTTTAAAATGTCAGAAAGATAAATTTATCTGCATATAATACTGCTGATAGATATTACTATATTAATTTACGTTCTTTAAAAAAAAGTATGTTTGTTTCTAGAAAATAGTCATGGAACATTTTATACATTGATAATAAAATGTTAACAGACAAATTCGATTGTTTTTTGTTTGATTAAAAAGCTGAGTTATACTTTCATGTAGCGTTCAATTTACATTCTGTTTTACTAAAGCAAGCACGTCAAGGTCACGACAAGATCGATCATCATAACAATGAAAGAAGATAATTTAGCATTTGCTGAATACTTAAATTGTTTGTATAGTTTATTTTGGTTACATGTTTAATCGTCAAAAAGAAATAAATGAACAGTAGTTAGATTGCAATTGTTGTAAAAAGTGACCGAATTCGAACAGCAAACTGTCCCGTATGACAAAAATGTCTATATTTTTTTTTTATAAAATGGAAATCTATTTTTTAAATTCTTCTATAATTTTTTTCTGCACTTTTAAAAGTTCCCATGATGATAAGCTATACTTGCTTTTTTACTTATTCTCGCTTCAATTTCTGTTAAGCTTATCAAAAGTCATCCCCAGTAAATCATTTCTGGAAAATAAGTCAGAATTTGAAATTTTTATTACATTCTATGTACAAATTAATACATTTTAATTGTATTGTATTGAATAAACTTTATATCTCCTGTATTGCATTGAAATAATGTGGAACGTTTTCCTTAATGAAGAATAAATTTTATATTTTCAGTTTGTAATACTGTAAGCTGATAGCAGTGTAGGTATTTTATTAAATTATAGGCAGGCAAATTTTCAGATACATAGATTATGCTACATTAAAAGAACGCTTAAGGTACTCTTACTATAATCATAATTTATATATATAAAGAAAAAGTAAAAAATACTTACATTCGCACCTGGGTTCTGTGCCGTTCCATTTATTGTCTTCCGCACATCTGCGCACGCCATTTCCCACTAAGGTGTAGTTTTCATCACAAATATAAACAGCAGTCGCGTTGTAAGTTGTTCTATTTTTTGGATAAGTCACTTGACCGAAATTTATATTCTTCAGTTCTCCACAATCCACAACTGCAATAAAATGTGATTTGAATTTAATGGTAATGAAGGCATGTTATTTAAATATTTCATGTTCTAAATTTGTTTCAAAATTTCATCATAATAGCCATTTTATTCTAATTCCTTACGACCGTTCATTGCAATAAATGTAAAAATCACTTATAAATGGTTATATTGGATGTAAGAACTCAAAAATCAATTTCTGATCGAATTACAAAAACAAAAAGTCAATATCTCAAAAATAACTACCATTTATAGTAACTTTATTTTTTAATATAAGATAATGATATCGAAGTTTGATGTGCTATCTGTAGATAATTTCGTAACTAATTTTAAAACTAACGAAAAAAAAAATGTTCAGATTTTTTCCAATTAAAATTCAACAAACGGTAGATTTCTAAACGCTTTCACATTTTTCTCCCCTACGTAGCTTCTTTTTGCATATTAATTACTAATTTTTGAGGCATACTTTAACTACCTGAGATAATTAGGTAGATCTATGATTATATATTATTTATTAACTCCTTTTAAATTATTTGGGGTATTAATTTTCGATAAATTTAATTATTTAATAAAAAAAAAACACAATTTGTACCTTTAATTTTAAGTTTGAGAATGCAGGCAATGCTGCTTATGCATATGGATAAGTCTGATCCAACCTTCCAAGAGATTTCTCGCTAATCATTTGGCGTCCTTTGTTTTGATATAATAGTGTTGCCTGTTTCCCCTTTAATGTTGCTTTTTGGAATTTTTTATTACCAGGTTTGCTTTTTTTTTTCGTATTTTACGTCATTTTTGAGTCACATATTGTTTTTTTTAAGTAGCAACAGTGTCTGAAATGCTTGGCGAACAAAAAAAGTCTCAAAGATCGCCAGTTGGGCTAATATACCGAACCGATTAGCATGGCGACAAATAATAAAAATCATCCATGCTCCATGAGAAGAATTAATCCTTCAAATTTCATTGCTAGGAAATCCTGTAAAAATGATGAAGAGAGAAAGAGAAAGCATCTATTAAATTTAATCATAAAACAAGTAAAAAATTCAGACGAATTTTCGGTATGAGGAATTTAACCTTTCTTTGATGTCCCCAGCTGCTATTTTCATATTTTCTCAAAACTCTCGTGTTGTTTCACAAGTGTTTTCAGTGCAGCTATAAGAGCCCACAATTTTAAAATAAAATATGATTGTTTTTTTCATATTTAAGAACACTAAATTTTATAATTTGCTTTCACAAATACAATTATTTTAATATCCACAATGAATTACATTTTTAAGAACCTTTTTCAGTTTGTTTCCATTTTTGAAATTCCTGATTAAAAATCTAAAGAGGAAAATTGTGTCCCTTCTTTCAATCGCACGGCATAGTTTTAATATTTCAGGTGCTCTCAGCCAAAAATTTAGTTTAAATTACTTGGTTGTTTTAAATAAACAAGAATTATTCATCAAGATTATTTCGTAAAGTCTAATAATTGTTTTTTCAATAGTTAATGAATATAATTCATGACTTCATGTTGAAAATTGAAGAATATAATAAATGACTTAAAAAGTGTCACATTAATATTATCTACAAAATATACCCAGAGTTGATTAATTGATTGATTCACAAATATTTCCATACATTGATAAAAAATTTAATTATTTAGAACCCTTACAAAAAATAACTTTCGATTCTGCCATGCTTAGAAAAATTATGAAGCAAAATATATCATGTATTTTGACATATACTGCTACTTCTCTTTTATTTAAAAAATGTCGGTTTAAATGAGCATTTAAGCAATTGTAAAAGAAAATAAAATTTCTAGACGATTTATATAATGATTAATAAATTATTCATCGTATATGCAAGATTTATAATGTTAGGCAAGCTGAAATATTTTTAAAATTTCCATACAAACTTAAAAAGAATCACATGATTTCATTGTTAACAAGTTATTTGAATTATTATTCTTTTAAAGATAATTGAAAAATCGTAAAATAGTTTAAATGAAGGAAATCAATAGTATAACTAAAGAAAATTAATAGATTATATAAATAAATGTATGATTTTTTAGAAAAATGTTCTTTCAGAATTGGTAATAAATAATAAATACTATGAAGCAATTTGTCTTATGAATAGATTAAAATTACTTATAGTCTCTTGCAAAATGCTTAAATACTTAAAAGCGAAAGCTTTTTTTATTTTTAAATTTAGGTTACTTTGAAAGCCACCTGTTTGTAAGCAAACTTTAATTAAGGAAAATCATTATTAGGCCAATTCTCAATGTTTTTTTCAATTATTAATTTAGAGGAGTGGTCAATTACCGTTCCTAAACATTTCAATTTACATCTATTATTTTTAAGTGACAACAAAAGAAAAAAAAAAAAAAAAAATGATTTGCCAGCCAAAATAAGCAGAGTATTTTTAAGTGAAATGATTGGCATGATTTAGTTTCAAGCGCCAAATGTGCCTGCCAAATTGTAATTCATGATTCTATTCCTATAGGAAAAAAAAAAAAAAAAAAAAAAGAAAAGAAAAAAAGAAAGAAGCAATTAAGAAACTCACATTGGCAGGAGGGCGCGGTACCGCTCCAAAATCCGTTGCTTTCGCATCGGCGAACTCGATCCCCCACCACCTTGTTGCCCGTCGGGCAGTGGTAAGTGACCGATTGACCCAGGCGGAAGTCTTTCTCCAAGACGGTGGAATTCTCTTGTCGGTCCGGGTTGCCACAGTTTGATGGACCTGAAAATATGAAAGATGAAAAGTTCGACATTAAAATGAAAATCAGAATCAAGGAATACCTGTTGATGTATATTTTTTTGAATGATATAAATATTGCTCTGATAAAACAGTGTTCACATTTAATATAGTTAACTCTCTATTTTTTTGGTGCAAAGGGATATTAAAATGTTATATACTTTTAAAATTAAAAAAAAAAAAAATCAAAAATATTACTTATTTAATATTTTTAACGGATTAAGATTGTATAAATGTTATAGAAAAAATAATTGTAAAAATTCATTTCATTTCCACTTATTATCCAATTCAAATATAAAGCTTAGCTCATCTATTTTAAATGTAGAATATGTTTCTGACATTTTTGTTTTTAAAGTTTATCATTAGTTAACAATTTACTATATGTATTTTGGTATGATATAATTTAAGGTAAATTGTAAAAAAAAATAATTTTTCGTATCAGATTTTGGTAGGTATTCAGATACTTTTTAAACTTTAATTAAAATAAAATAAAAAAAAACTAAAAAAAAAACTGTATGCACAGACATATTTTATTTCATAGCCGACACCTATTTATTTATGATAACATTGATATTTTGTTTGAAACTTTTTTGAAGGGGTATGATTTTGATGGTTACATGGATAATTATAATTAATTATCCATGTAACCTTTAAATACTCTCTTATTTAAAGAACGATAAATCTCTAATCATTCATTATAGTCAATACACTTATTGAAAAGCATCTGAATAACTTTTATATGTTTTTATATAATACTGATTTTTTAAATTAGAGTTTATGCATGACAGTATTCTTCAAATACTACAAGATTGAATATCGGCTTATTTAGTAATTTCAAATTTATGTTTTTATGTTCTTGATTAATTTTTAATAATTAAGTATTAGGTGTCTTATGAAAAAGCTAAAATTTGTAAAAATATAGCTCATTTCTTAAGATAAATACAGAAACATGCTTTATCTATTATCTTTTTTTTTGTAATTTCATAAATACTAAGTGTAAAATGCATGCATGAATTATATCATCACAAAAAAAAAAAAAAAAAAAAAAAAAAATAAACATTTAAGAAACAATACAACATAATAAAACACAAAATAATAAATGAATGAATTTATGAAATAAACCCAAAAATAGACTGAAAATGTTGATAAAAAAAAAAACATTTAAGAAAGTTTGTAATGAAAATTTTCATATAATAAATATAGGTATTCATTAATGCTCGGTCGCTAACAATTATCGATTTTATGACGTATATATTGCTTCTTAAATATATTTTTAAAATATACTTCATTCATTATTTAACTCGCATTTTATTTTAAAATTTTGCGCAATTTATTTAGTTTTAATCTCATAATCTTGTAAACTTCACAATATAATGTGATAAATACAAAATTAAAATTTAATTTTAGTCTCAGGTATAATACATAGATGGCAGCACCAAACAAGCAATTTTTTTGTTCTTGGCATGTTTTGAAAAATGCGATCGATTAAAAAATAAGTAATTTTTTTTTTAGCAATTGTTATTAATTTTATTTTATTTTAGAAAGGAAAATAAATTTATTAAATAAGGATGTCAAATTATATTTTAAGAATTCAAAATCAACAATACTGATGGTTGGTTTGTTACAGAAAGAATGAAGTAAAAATTATTGAAAGATCTTCACATTTCTCCTACTACAAGAAAAATTACCTAATTTAGGAATTATTTAAATTCATTTTTGCTTATATATATTTATTTACGGAAAGTGTAGCAAAATATTTTTTATTCCCTTAATTCCACGAAGAATTTTGTCAAATTATTAAAAAAGTGAAAAAATAAAATTAAATATGGAATTTAACTAAAAGTGCCTATTCAGTGTTTAAATTCACAAAAGTTTTAAATAACAAACTAAATAAATATAAAAATTATCAGCAATAATGATTTAATTTCTAAGATATACCCAATTATTTTATTCATGCAATGATATTTTTACATTTTTTATATTTATATAATTAATTATTAGATTACTTACATTATGTATTGTACAGCTATAACATTGTTTACTTACTATATTGGCAAACCCATGGAAGGTAATCAAGATCACAAGTAACATCATTCCACAACCATTTTCGACCGCCATCCAGAACAATGCAATTCTGTTGACCGTTATAGTTGTTGGGTTGGTCCTCCGCCCACAGAAATTGCTGCACTGAACTACCTGTTGAATAAAAAGACAAATAGAAATCAGCAATAAGAAATATCAATTTAAATAACTGAGCGTAGCTGTCTTAAATAATGTTTCTTTAATTTTATTTTGTCACAATCAGATGAGAAAATAACTAAGAGAAATTTGCTTAATGAAACGAAAAAAAAAAAAAAAAAGTTTCTACTTTTATATTTTAGTAAATTTTATGTCAAATAAAAACCATTACTTAAGATAAAACATTTCTTTCAAATGGTGGAATTTTTTGATCAAGATTTTTTTGTCTGATATCGAAAAAAAATTTTTTTTTCTATCTTAATTTTTACAAAAAAACTGCTTTTAGTTAATTTTTTTTGTTCTTTTTGGAAAAATTCATGTTGTTACAATAAAATTTTTCTGATCTATCAAGAAAAAAAGTTTATTCCTAAAACTTTGGACTTTACTTAGTTAATGAGTTTTTCTTAAACAATTTTTTTTATCGTATTTGCAGTTTTGTAATTATGATGATGTGAAATGGCTTACCATGCCTATTTATATCGTAGTTTAGGTCACAGTTTCCTTTGTTTTCATTTTTAAAACCTTAAATTTATTAGTTTCTTTTAATTACTATTAATCTAATAATTTACATATATCGAATGCTACATAGCCGAGGAGATAAAAAATAAAATTTATAATAATCATTGCCCATCTAACAATTTACATATTTCAAGTGTTACATAGCTGCCCAGAGAAAAAAACTATAATTTATTATAATTATTACCCATATCTACATATTTCGAATACTACATAACAGCGAAGAAGAAAATGAAATTTATCATAATTATTGATCATCTAACAATTTACATATTTCGAATATTTAAATTATTAGATAGTACATAGCTGAAGAGAGAAAAAAATTTATAATAGTTATTGCCCACCTAACAATTTACAAATTACCTAACAATTTTGAATGCTAACAATTTTGAATGCTACATAACTACGAAAAAAAAAAATTAAAATAGTCATTGCCCATCTAACAGTTTACATATTTCGAAAGTTACATTGCTGTGGAGAAAAAAATGAAATTTATATTAATTATTACCCATCTAACAATTTATATACTTCGAATGCTATGTAGCAGCGGGATAAAAGAGAGCCTTAATCTGATTTTTTTTTTATATAAATTAACATTGTCTATACAAGTTCAAAAATCAAATGTTTTAATAAATATAATTGCCTATTTTCACCAATTACATAAAGGAACTATTACAAAAGTGTGAAAAGAAAATACTTATTTCGAAATTCAAATAGATGAAAACTCGACTATAATAAAATATATTTATTATTAGAAAGCGTAATCAATATCATATTTTAATCTATGACACAGAATGTTTAAAATTTAATTTTAATCCAGTTAAAACTATCCACAGAAATTTTGTGAGGAGTTGTTTAGTCAATTTAGAAGTATATTTTAGCATCACGACTTTCTTCATATTCAGCGGAAAAATAAAATTGGGAGTCATTCTTGACCAAAGAAATTGCATTTGCCCAAAAAGTCTTGTTATGCATAAAAAAGAAGAAAAACATTTTAAGATATATTAACAAAAATGACACAAAATAAACAAACACGCATAATGAATTCAATTTGAATTTTTTAATTAAACATGCTAGTTGAAAGTAATTATACTAATCAGGCAACAGATTTTACTGATTATAGGAAAATTTATAAACTGAAATAATTAAAAGCAAAAATTTATCAAAAAGTAAACAATAGAACGAGTCAGTATTTGTAACTATTTTAAATTGTAACCATGTTTAAACTTAATCGATTGTAAATAATTTCCAAAACAATCCTGTTTCATTAATTATGATTACAAAATGCATTATAAGACCTGATTGTAAATAAAATGTCATCACTCAAAATCGGTTAAACATAACATAGTATTTGCTGTAATAAAAACAGTTTTGTCCTTTATTCCATATTATTTATTAAATATTAGCTCATATATATTTTAATAGCTGAATCGTAAACTTTGAACTCCTTCTAATTGACAATTAGTTTGTCTGTTTTTTTAGTAACGTAAAAATCTCGTTTATAAAATTGGTAATTAATTTGTATCATGCAGTTTTTTTCCAAGAAATTTATCATAATTAGATAAGCCAATAGTTGTCATTTCGTATTAATAAATTCGACAGATAAAAAAAATTAATTAGTTGAAAATGCTGTTATTCTTATAGATATTTACATTTTTCAGCAGTTGAATCCCACCAGTCAAATATTCATAACAAACAAAAAGAAAGAATTTGCAGCTTAGAACCACGTTTTTTTTTACTCCTTACTTTTATTTACATATCTTATAAAGATGATTTTTTAAATCTTCTTATACTTATCGGATGACTTGATTTTCATCTCTTAGTTGTGTACTGAATAAAAATGAAAGCACTCTCAGAAAAATAGGAGTCTTATTTGCTTGTGAGATTTTCAGTTTTGTAAACACAATTACAATCCAATTTAAAGGTAATAACTTAAAAATCATTCCGTTTGTACAACATGGCAATAGATTATGATTTAATTCAATATTCTAAATATAGATTGAAGAAAATTTTAAAATGTAATTTTTTTAAAGGAAATTTTTGTTTGAAATAATTTTATAGTTTTTTTGTATTTAAAAAAAATAGAACTTTAAGAAGAAAAAATTTTTACTTTAAGAAGAATCTTAAAGTATTTTAGATGAAAATATCTCAAATATTAAAGCTAAAAATTATCTCCAATTTAATTAATTTTGATGAATTTCAGCGATAAATTTAATATATCGCACAATATCCTATAATGAATTAGTAGTGATCTGAAAATATTCTGTTTTAATATGACTTTTATCATAAATATTTTAATATTAAAAATTTTTCGAATTAAAAGCAAGTAATTTATGTTGAGTTTGCAATTAATTTAATATAATATACTGTATAAACTTAATACATAAATTATAATGAAACTATAATAAGTTTATCCTGTTATTGAGATAACGCATGCATATAGCATCGATTATGAAAATTATTAACTGCAAGGTTTAAGTATCTAAAAAAGGAATTAAAAACAGAAATAAAATTGTAGTGTTTATAAAAATAAAATGTTTAATTGAAAATATAAATTTAAGTACTTCTGAATTTCTTAAATGAATTTTGAAAAGAATCATGGTTCTCTTAAAACTTAGCAATAAAAATGTGCTTAGAAATTACGTTATTTTTAGGGTAAGTAATTTTAATTCAACATTGAAATTCATGTTAAATATAGAAAAATAATATTTAAAGAATAAATATTATTATTCAATATGTCTCTAAATATTATTATTTTATTTTTTAAAAATATGATTAAAACAATTAAATTTCTTACTGTTAAAAATCTAATATTATTTAAATTGTCATGATACATTTTTTTTTCTTTTGTTGAAGCACATTTTTATACTAAAGTAAAATGTTCTGAAGCAATTTTTTTTGCAAATGGCCAATAAATATTATTGGATTTTATCTTAACTATTCGGAATGATATATTTCTCATCAAATTTATAAGTTTTCATTAATTGATATTATTTTATGTAAGCGTATGCGCTTTTCAATATACATTTTTTTAAAAATATTCTTAAATCATTTTTATGCATTTTTTAAGATTATACTAAACGAAGGTTGAGATTCTTAAGGAGTTTCAGTAAATCCTATTCAGCTAATCTAATTTTCGATATATAGCTAATTAAATTTTCCTCTAATGGCACTAAAGTTAGACTTCAATATTCTCTCATTGTACTTTTATATATAATAGATAATTATTAATATTCAGAATTACATATTTTGAAAAACCATTTCTTTAAAAAAATTAAATGAAACATTGAACTATGCAAAAACTTTTCTGCGTATTAATGATTACTTTTTGCTATGCATGAGCTAAATGATAACTTTAGCATCTTCTCAGATGTTAAGGATATAGTTGCTTGGAACTTTTAATAATTTTTCTTGATATTTTTACTTACTTTATTTTTTATAAATAAGTATTTATATCTGAAATAAGTAAATAGTTATACTTGATATAATTGATAAAAATATTATTAATTATTAAATAGTAAAACAAAGTCTCTATTAATAAATTCAACTGTTTTGAAAAAGATGGCTAATTTTGATAGAACTTTATATTATGGCGTCTCATAAAGTAACGTTTTACATGTTTATAAACATATTTCCCACAGAAAAGAAGATATGTTTATAGTTATTCTTACAAAATTAATCTTTAATATTCATTTTTTTTTAAAGAAAGAAAGAAAACTATTGTAAAAATAAGAATTTTTTTATATTAGGCAATATGTTCTTTGTTATAACTATTCTTTTTTGATTAATTAGTGGCACTACTTCTTTTAAAATGAATATGTTGGTATTTTTTCTTACATACTTTCTTCCAAACATGGACTTTATTCATGAATTTCTTTGGTTCTGGTCATTAAAAAGAATGCCTTAGTTATTTAATACAAGTGAATGCATAATGAATTCAAAATTGCTGTTTTCTTATTCAATAAATTTTAACTAGCTTCAACATTAGTTATTTAACTTATAAGTAAAAGGTAATATTTCAAATCGTTCAATGAAAAGCAGCTAAAAATTATAAAAATATTAATGCTGGCATAAGCAAGACAAGGCAAAGTTCACCACTGAATTTCAGAGAATAATGTCGAAATTTATTTTGTTTATAAAATGATTTCTGATATAAGGACAAAAAATAATAAATTTCGACATTATTCTCTGAAATTCAATGGTGAACTTTGCCTTGTTTGCTGCCGTTTTAAGATTTAAAAGAGATTATTTACAAATATTGCAATTATTAATTTAGAATTCTATTAATTAATGAAATTTTTATAAATTTAAAACATTCTTGCCGATTTAAATTAACCATAAAGTGGATATTTTATCTTGTCTTTCTCATTTTGATTTTTTCTTATGTTCTATTCTCAATACGTTAACGGCTTGAATCGATAGAAAGCAGCTTTTCAAATGGATGCTTTTGTCCTTATATAAGAAATCGTTTTATAAACAAAATAAATTTCGACATCATTCTCTGAAATTCAGTGGTGAACTTTGCCTTGTTTGCTGCCGTTCGAAAAATGTGATTTGAAATAAGCAGCAATTTCGTCGACAAGTCGGATTAAAGACGCCGTCTCAATACTATGTCGTAATTAATTATGTGTGACGTAGATAAAATGTTGTCTAATGTCATGGATATTTAAACCAATGACAGTTGTTAAAGTAATGCAGCTAGGATTTCATCTAGAACGAAAGAAACAGCCACTTTATGGTTAAAAATCAAAAATTAAAAGAGAAATATTTGAAAATTGCAAACATTTTTTAAGGACAAAATGCTGAAGATGTCATATTCTTATCACGCAAGTTATGGAATGAAATTTTAGCTCTACCACATACGTTTGCGAGTAATGGTTCTTATTTTAATAAGCAAGCAAACGACTATTATTTCCAAAAATTTTTCGTAGGATTTAGATGTTATGAACAACTTACCATCCACCCAATGCCAAGTTCTGGCCCGTAGTCCCTGGTCTCGTTGTGCTCCAAGCCACACCAACTTCGACTTGAGAGCTTCTTTCCGTCTCTCCAACTCAGACGCTATGAAATGATGGGAAAGATCCTTGACTCCATGGAGCAGAAGACCCCCTCTTGCCCTGCAGTACTCTTCGGCAGTATCGAAGGAGCCTCCCTTTTGAACTTGGAACTCGTAGCAAGTTCTACTGAAGGTAGTTAACTCCAGAGGTTCCAGTTGGTTACCGCAGCGACCGGATGAGATTTCTAAAATGATAGAGAAAGTATCCCGTATTCAAAATGTTCAATCCTTGCAGAATTTGTATGAAAACTTAAGAAGAGTGATTTCGTTGTGCAAAATTATTTTATGCTAAAATATTTTGCTAGATATTTACTAATTGTATATCATAACTTAGCAAACTTGCCTTGTGTGGTGAACACCATAACTTCACAAACAGTTAGAGAACCTTGTATTCCGACCATCTGGACATAGACGTATCTCCCTACTATAGGATAGGCACATTCAAAATCTTTGGTAACGCCATCATCTATAAAACAAATTGTAGAAATTATATGACCATACAATGCGCTAAAAGTTATCGAATAACATATAATTTTGTCTCACTAAAAAAATTCAAACCTACCTAAAGTTTTTGGATACCATGCGCACAATCTGTTTCCTTGAACAGTAGAGCTGTTGCCAACTCTGATTTCTAAATCTTGCAGAGGTTGATGACCTAATATAAATAATTAATAAAATTAAGTTCCCTTGGATTTCCACTATTTGATAACTAAATGAAAAGCATAAAAAACTTCACTAAATTTGCTTCTAAGTTAAACTCGACTTATTTTAAAAGTTTATACTGATAATTTAAATATATTCTTTTTTAAACTATCCATTTCTTTGTATAAATGTTTAAATAGAACTATAAACTAGTAGTTTAACAGTGCTTTTACAAACTTTTTATAAGAATTTGAATTTTGTCGTAGAATATCCATAAAAATAATTATTATAGGAATAGAATACAAGATGAAATCATTGATATACGATTTTCATTTACTTAAACTGCTACGAAAATATATATTACTTTTAGGAAATACTTATAATTATTAAGAGGTATTGAATTTGAAACTGGTAAAAATTTATAATCGGTTGCCCTTTGACTTTTTGGCGATTTTCTTTTGACGCCAGATAGGTGCCAAGATGTGAATATTAAAATGGGCAGCTACCTCTACATAAAAGATAAACTAAATATAAGATTTACCAGAAATTAATCTCTATCGCCACTTTTTATTCAAAGCAAAGGGTATCGGATTCTATACTAAATCTCTTGAAATCTTCAACTATTTTATATTATTTCAGAAAGGCAATAATCAAATTATATGATATGTATTAAATGCTTAATGTGTCTCTATTCCTGTTGCAGCAGGATGCTCTGTTATAAATGTGTCTAGATCATAGGTTTCCAAAGTGGTCTAGGTGGACCCCCAGGGATCCATAGGAGAGCACATGGGAGTCCACGTAGACGTGAAAAGAAAATAGGGGTTCATAAGATGTAAGTGAGGGTTCGCGAAAAATTTTCTGGTTTTCATAATAAAGAACAAAAATTTTGACTTGGATTTACCTATCAACGTAGGCAGGTAGCATCAAAAGCACATAAGAAAATGTACTACTTTTTTTTTACTTCTTAACACCCCTAATTTAGGGTGATATTTTTAGGAGTTTTGGGAACACAGTAGAAATGTAGTAACAGGAGATCTACCGAAAAGTGAAAAACTGCGAAAGTGGTCCACGAGAAAATAAAGTTTGGGAATCCATGGTCTAGGTAAAAAAGCTAGAAATGTCTCTTCTTATAAGATACTTACCGCAGCATCCTCTAGTGACAAGACGAACTACACGTACTGGATAAGGGTGCAACAGGTCCACTTGCCACCAGGGTGAGTCCTCTGCTTTGGTTTCGGTACAGTACCGATTCTCATGGACGGTGGTCAAGTCTCCATCGTTCCCATGACTCGCGTCGCCTCCCCTCACCGTGCTCGATTGATTTGCGGGCTTCCCGTAAGCAACGTTCACAGCTGTGAAAGAAGGAAACACTTTAAATTTATTGCCAAAAACCACTGATCAAATCAATGATTCACATCATTTCATCCAATCTCGAGTGACTGAAGCGATCCTTCAACAACATATACTAGTTGACTTCCGTCAAGAAAATGATCATGCTGTTGCAATAAATGTCATGAAGTATCATACTTTTTCACACCTGTTTATAGCCACTGCTTACAAAATATGAGATTGAGATACTTAAAGCTAACACGATTAATTACTTCACTGTTATTTTTAATTTTTTATCTGTTAATAGGTATTGTGAAATTATTAACTTTGAATTATGGATTATTTTGTCAAAAAATTAAAATTATCGACAAGTAAATTTTTGGAATTCTAATGCAACTAATCTAACTAATGTTAAATTATGAATTGAAAATTGCTCTTAAAGACAATTTTAATTTTTCTTTCTTAAAACTGCATAGTTTTAAGTTCTGGCAAATAATTTTTGGGGAGCGTTCATAAAATTAATTTATATTGGTATTAAAATTCTTTTTCTCTACATATATACATAATTTTTCAAAACAGCTCTGTGCTTTTAAGATATTAGATCTAATTCAAATGCAATTCCTATAGTAATAAGCATTGAAGAGTGTTAAAATTTTCCCTCAAACAGGATTTTTATTATTAATAATTTATTTCTGAAAGCAAGCGTTGAAATTTTTTAAGCTGTTTTAAACAGACAATTAATACACTCCCACTTTTAAGATTTCAATATTGAAGAAGGATATCGTCCATGTCTGTAATCATAAACTGCTACTGGATACAACACTTAGAAAACCGTTTTTTTAAATTTTTTTTTGCGCATATGATTTTTTTTGATCAATTCTTAAGTATAGGAAATTTACCCCAAGTTATTTTCGTTTCCGATTTTATAATATGTGATGAGAGAATTAAAATCTTACAATTCTTTCATAATTGCGGTATTTAAAATTATTGTTATTTTATACTTAAGCATTATAAAAATTTACTAAAACTAAAATTTTATATTTTATTGAATACTTTTTATAATTGTAGAGTACTCAAAAATAAATTATTTTTATTGTCTTTACACTTAAAAACTGTATGGGGATGATGTGCCGCCCATCCTGTCTTGTAGTCAGTTTCCTGACTGCAAATAGGCAGGTCCTGGGTTCGAACCCCAGTTCGGGCATGGATGTATTTTCATTCTATCTATCCCGCCTTTGTCCTTTCCTTATATTAATGGGTTGTGATTGGTTGCCTACCCGATAAACGGGTACCTATGGCATGTGTGTACTGAGGAAGTCGGACTCCCCACCAAAATATGGGTCAATTGGAAAAGTGGAGCAGAGCACTCCATAATGTCAGCCTATCTGGCACATGAGAACAACAACAACAACAACATGGGAATAATGTAGGTAGGCAAAGAGCAGAAAATAACGATGATAACTAGTTCTTTAGTGGGATGAAACTCTTATTTTTTCATTTTACAGACAAAAGTTGAGCTTCAAATGAAATACATCAAACCTATCAAAGATTCTCGGAGCAATTACAGCAATACTTTTGCCTTTATTTTGTATAGAGTAAACTTAATCTGGATTTGACGAAACTAAATTTCGCTTGGTTATCGAGATTTTAGGTTAAAATGTCCGCATGACTTTTAAAATGGATTTATCACAAAATTAATTTTTTCATATTCAATACAATAACACAAAATTTCTTTCTTTAACCTGTAAACTCATATAGAGACAAAAACAGTTCAAGTATTAAAAAGAAAGTGAAAATTGTTACTAAATCTGCACATGATATCTAGATAATGATCACTCTTAAACTGTAAATGAATGAGATTTAAACTGTATTTTGAGCAATTTTTTCATATTTCTAAATATCAGGAGACAATTGCGCATTTCTGCTTTATATGAATACTTACCAGGTCTGTAACTTTAAAATGCGGATTTTTTTCCAGTAGATGACGCACTAAGTCTATAGATGCTGGTGTCATAAACAATATATAATTTTGTAGCTGTGACAGCAAGCTTCAAAAAGCCATATTTGTTTAAACGCTTAAGAGTTAGTAGCATATTTTTTTCGGTAGTAAACTCGTCGAATTTTGAGCAAAACAAAGAGCATTTGCGGCCTGTGCTAATTTTCTCATTCAATCAGAAGAAAAAAGCATCGAATTCTTGTAGAAATATACAGTAAGCATACTCTATCTGCTGACACTGGCGAATGGGGGTTTAAACGATTCAGACGGCGTGATTTCAATTTCAGGGGACAAAGAACTTGAAAATCAACCGAAAAAGTTTAAAGACACTGAGCTACAAGCGTAATTGGATGAACTTGGCGAAGCAGTTAAGACGGATTGCTACCGACAACAAATAATTAACTTGAATTATGCGTTGATTGAAAAACGACGTGCATGGGCTCGAAGGCATGGGAAAGTGATTTGGATGCATGACAACACATCCATTCCCACAGCAAAACCGGTAAAGGAAACTTTGGTAGCATTTGGATGGGAAATATAACCCCACCCGCCGTACTCATCGGACCTTGTTCCTTCCGACTATCAAATGTTTTCATCCATAGGACACGCACTTGCTGAGCAGCACTTCATTCTTATGAAGACTTCCAAAAATGGCTCGTCGACTCTGGTTTGGCTGACGCGAGGTTCAATTCTTTTGGAATGGCATGCATAATTTACCTTCTAGATGACAATTCTGTGTAGAAAGCGAAGGTCGATTCTTTGAATAAAATATATCTTTCCATTTTTCTAAATCATTGCGTATTTTTATTGAAAAAATCCGCATTTTAAAGTTACAGACCTGATATATAAGAACGGTTGTACAAAAGCTTTTAATTTGCAATTCTTGAATAGGATTTCTAATTCTGGATTGCAAAATGAGATAGATGCTTACAGAAGTTGTTCAACAACCATAGACTGCATGACTATCAATTTCTTATCATATTTTATTTGCCAATTTTGTATACATAATATTCAAATATCGTGAAATTAATAATTGATGTTCATGTATAATAGACTATGAATATAAAAATTATGGAGTTCAAAATCTTTTTGTATGGGAATTACAAGATACTGCTTGAAATACACAAGACACGGTTCATATCGGTTGTTTAGTGAATATTTCAGAATAGAAAATATTTCAATCACGAAAATATTTCTAAAGAGGATAGAGGATAAGCAATCACTTCGTGATAAATAAAAATAGTTTAGTTGATTCTTTTTATTTGTAATTGCTTAAAGAATGAAAGTAATAGATCACTTCTCAGTTACATAACAAATAATTCAATATATAATAAACTAACCTAAGCAAAGATACACTATTCTAGTATTGTTAATGATCGAAATGTGTGGGCGTATTTTTGTAATATACAGTTAATATACATACAACATTTTAATTTAAAAAATGAAATCATAGTTCAAACTATTTAAAAAAAAAAACCACTGTTTTTTTTAAAATTTTCTTTTTATCGATATGAAGGTAAAATATGTTGAATAAATTTATTCGAACATTATTTTAAAAATGAATTATCTTATAAGAAGATGATTGCTGTTACGAATATAATTTTCAAATGCGAAACTAAAACATTTCAAGCATTCAAAAATAGTTCCTGAAATCATAAATCATACACTTTTAAATAGTTCTCCACGTTACACTCTCTTTTTTGTCCTCGGCTAAATACTTTATTAAAATAGATTTTTAAACCATTTTATAACAACTTTGGTGCTTAATTTACAATCACATTTAATTCCATTTTTTATTCTTAAATTCGCAAAAATAATTTCAAATAATAATCTAAAATAAGAGCTCTAAATTTTGTATAGGCATTTTGATTTATCAAAAATTAATAATTTTTATGTTGACATCTAATTACATTTAGTTGAAGTAAAATATGGGTAAAAGTTTACAATCGGGTACCTCTTGGCTCTTTGGTGTTACTTTTGGGGCCAAATATGTGACTAACAAGATGGCCGCTACACAAAATCTATATAAAGATAGGATTAAAAGAAATTAAATTTTATGGCCAAGATGATCGCCAAACCAAGGGGTACCCGATTCTACATCCAACCCAAAATATGAAATAATGCATGTACTGAAATAAAATAAATGCTATAGATAAATATACATAATAATATTATGCAAATTGCGGAATAAATAAAATAATTTTGTAAAATGTCCTAACGTAAAATATGCAACATTTTCTTCATATTTATGTTGTTAAGTAAATATTAACATATAAATTTACGATATCGATAATGTTCTTTAACATTTATTCAAAGATAAATAAAAAAATATGCGGAATAAATCAAATAATTTTGTAAAAATAAAGTTATATTAACTTGTAAATTTAAGAAATGAATTTCATATTCATGAATGGAAAAAGAGACATAAATATGTATGAAATTTATAATATTTAGGAAATTCACAGAAATAACTCACCACAACTAGGGATTTCTCCGCTCCATTTTCCGGTAGGTAAGCAAGCTCGCGTCGACTCGCTGAAAATAATAAGTACATGTTTAACAGAAAAAGAAAACACAGACATTCTTGTTATTCGAGGTATTTTCGCACGCTTCTTAAGAGAATTATTTGGAGCACTTGTTGACCTGAAGAAGTTTTAGAATTTCAACATGGAGTATGCTTACAAAAGGAGGAAATAATTTTACAGATATAAAAGTGATGCACTGTCTTCTTTTTTTGTTTTGAAACAGTTGTGCAAAAATGACTGCTCTGAACAAGAATAATGAAAGTGGACCTTTTTAACATATCCACTTTGGAAGCTTTCGCTTCATATAGATTAGTAGTTTAATAGATTTAGTCTGAATTATAATTAAATAAAACATTTTAGGGCAACCAATTTCAAAGATAAATAAAAAAATACAGTTGGGAAAGAAATGTAACTGAAATATATGCATGAAAATATGTAACATTTTCTTCATATTTATGTTGATAAGTAAATATTAACATATAAATTTACGATATCGATAATGTTCTTTAACATTTATTCCAAATATAAAAGACATTTTATGTTAATTGTTCATGTCAAAATCCACTTTGTGTAATAACGCCATGTATATCAAAGGCATTAAATCTTATAAAGATATACTTTTTATCTCCTTAAAATAAAAAGGCAAAGAAATTATACTTTTTTAAAAAATTGTACGCGTATTTCAACAATTAATATATCGTTTGAAATATGTTAGGTTGATTCCTCAGAAGCATTTCATTATTTTAGCCATTAAAAATATTTAATGCCCTAAAGTTTTTATTGCTTCTTGATTTAACTCCCTTTAAAGCAACCAAATATTTTCCTCTTGGTAATAATACACTTTCTTAATGTGGGAATTTTGCCGTAAAGAGTTGCAATAAGTATGTTATTAATTATTTTAAGTTTGGTATTTTGAGAAAATATCGATCTTATTCTAGAGCTTAATAATAATAAAGTAAATCTTATATACTTTATTTATTAAGATATAGGAAAGATACGAGTTATAAATAAAGTAAGGATATTTATATAGTAAAAAAAAAAAAATTAAACTGAGGATATTAATATGTATTCTGAACTCTTCTAAAACGTATTTAAACGTATTAAAATAAACAAAAATTATACAAACAGCACAAAATAAAAGTAAAGAAGCATAAAAATATATAAAAAACCCATTTAAAATATAAGATTGTGACTAACATTATTGTAACAATAAAGTTTTTTTTTGAAATTCTTAAATGAATGTTTGTTTTTAATTAATATGCAAAGAAGCAAACAGTAATAACTTATTGCTATTATATTGCATGTTTTCTAATGATTGAGAATTGAATAGTTTTTAATGTATAATTAATTATTAATTATATATAAACTATTAAGTGTTCATTATTTATTAATTTAGAAGTTTATGTTACACGAGTAAAAAATGAAAGATCAAATGTATTTCCACAATAAAAATAAAGTCTGCTTTTTTTTTCTCAAGAATGTATCAAATAATTCATGGCACTTTTAAAATTTTCTCTCTCATTCATATTTTAATATTCTTAAAAATGGAATACGAAGAATATTTTAATAAAATTCCTTTTTGAGTACTATAGATAAATTTGGTTTATAAATGAAAATAGTAAGACTGCATAGTAATTTAAACTTATATCTCAGTTTTTTATATCAGTATTTATATATTTAAATTCTCAAATTATCATTTTAAAAATTAATTACTTTAAAATTAAATAGCTAAGTATTTTACCCAAGTAGCTATCAATAAAGAACTTAATTAACTGGAATAAATGCTCGCATTGATTTAGAATTGCTCCATTATATATATGAAATCCGACATTTATTGCTGTATTAATTTTTTTTTAATTTTTAGGCACTGGAATATCGAACACTTTGACGAAGCAAAAACTCAATCATTTATAGAAAAAAATCAATGAACTAGAAATATAATTTCTGGTTTTAAATCAAATAATCACTTGAAAGTTACAGTTAGAATATTTATTGGTGATAGATTTTATAGATTTTTTTTATTCCGTTCCTAATTAATTTATAACGAAGACATCAATGTGAGGTGAAGCATGAGGAAGTGAACACACTTACTTCCTCCTTCGCATCGGTGTGAGACATACTCTGCAGTGTATTCAACCAAAAATATATCTCTTTGCAATAAAAACTAACAGCTGAGAATAAGTTAAGTTGTTTTATTGCTGCAGGTAAAAATAAACTAAACTAAGAATTCCCCAATTATGTCTTAAACTTTTAATTTTGGGAATCATGTTTCCAAGTAGAAAAAAAAGTAGCCTTTAAAAATGCATTCATTGAAAAAATGACAATGGAAAACTAATTCTTTTTCAATATTAATAGCATAATTTATTCAAAAGTCATCGTTCAGAAAAACAGCTTAGTTATTGTTGTTACTTATGACACTTGGACAAGCCAAACTCGCTAAGCTATTGGCTATGCGAGTTTAAGTCAGTAGTCCGAATTTAAATTGTCTTTACATCAGATCTGATATAGTTGGCCAAGGAAGATTTTGGATAGCCCTCAAAGCATACTGACTGACTTTACACTATATGCTTTGAAAGCAATCCGAAGACTGACGTTGTTTAGAAGAAGAAGCTGAAGATAAGTAGCATTAAGAAGAAGAAGCTGAAGATAAGTAGCATTCAGCTTCTTCTTCTTAAGAGAAGTACTACTATGGGATGAAAGAAGTCTACGTATTAATGAAACATCATGCCACTAGTGATGCGAACAAACGGTGATACTGTCTTAATTGATTCCGCTACATATTATGACGTTACGTTGTAAAGTACAGTAGGCTTGACCCTTCCTGGCATTGTCACTAGACTTGGGCTGTGTTGTTACATGTGACATTTGGACAAGCCAAGCTCGCTAGGCCGTTGGCTATATGTAACTCAGTAAACTGCGTCTAACCAGATCTAGATGTTTCGTTTTTAACCAGAGTACCATGAAGGTGAAAATACGACTTTGCTTTAAACTTCTCCGATGGATGGCACCACCAGAGAATCCACTCCCTCAATTTTGACATTGATATGAAGGCAGGAGAAAATTTTCTCCAGACCATTACACCCATGGTAATTTAGTTTTCCTCTTATTGGAAAATACGTTAAAAAAACATGATTCATGTGAAGATCATACAGAGTAATTTTCACCTGATTCGAACAAATTTTAAAATAATAATTAGGGTGATATAATTTTTTAACTATTTCGATCCTTCTTTATGTCTATGCAAATTTTCACTCATTATCAAGTTTTCTATTTATAGAGATTTGAGCAATGAGAAAAAATAAAATTAGTATGTATCTCACATATATCTCTTAGGTACCGTTGCCTAAATATTTATATTCTTTAGTCATTATTAAGACATAAAATATCGAAAAATTCTCTAGTAAACAAAAGTTTATTAAATTAAATCGTGCACCATAAAATGAACTGATATGGTTTTTTTCACAATAAAACATAATGTTTAGCAGTTTTTTTCTTAATTATCAGAGAAATATATTTGAGTTTCACTCCTTAGAAATACGGACATATTATTACGGACTTATTATACTCCTTAGAAATACGGACATATAAATTCCATCTTAATAACGCACTTATACTGAAAATATTTTAAAGTAAAATTTAAAAAATTACGGTGCATTTATTGAAACTTCTTTTAAGAATTAGTTGCTTTTGTCAAATTGAAAGGTTTATTGACTTTACTGGTATATAGTATTAAGCACTATTGATTTGAATGAGAATAGCATGTGAATATGCATGTGACATGAGAACAAACTCAAAACTCTTCTCAAAAAACCATGATACACTTTCCTCTAAGATTTTCATTATAGCAGAAACATTAATAAAAGCTGTTTTAATTTCCTGAAAGCTAATAGTAAGTATAATTATTGATATTTATAATGAACTTACCCAAAAAGCTCGTAACCTTCATCGCATTCGTAGGTAGCAGTAGTACCAACTGCGCGCTCTGTGTTGGATAAAGTTACAGAAGAATAAATAGGAACTGCTGGGTGTGGGCATACAGTTGCAGCCGCATTTTGACCTGTAACAATAAATATGAAATTTTTTACTAAATATAGCTGAATGTTGCATTAAGTTTAATAAAAATAAGAAGCGTTTACAGAGAATGTGAAGATGTTATTTCATGTAATATGCTATCTAATTTATAATCTACTCTTCACAGAAAGATTTTTAAAGCTAAATTGAACTTTACTATCAATTTAGTTTAATTTTAAAAACTATTGATCCTAAATGAAAATTTTGTTGAATTGTTAAACATTAAGATATTAATTTAATGGTAAAGTTATAGAGAACCACAGTTTACTCAATAATTCTCTATATACTTTAATAATTTTTGGAGAGACAGAAAATAAGGCTATAATTTGTATATTATTATCTTTGCGTAATGTTTTAAAAAAATACATTGCTTCAAAGATTTTGTTTGGCTAAAACAGATATTGATATACGTTTTCTGAACATGTAAGTTTAAATAACATATGTTTTAATATTACACACTTGCGCGCACACAATTTCTAAAATAATTAAAATTTAATACATTTTAACGATTTAAAGTATCAAAATATTTACGAAGTGTATACATTTTCCATTAAATTTTAGGGTTAGTTTAAGTATTAATCTTTGTAAATATGACAACACAAAACTGAAATAAATATGTACCGTTTAGTTTGTAACATTAATTTCATATTTATTATACTTCATATTTGTAAACTTTTTAAAATTTTACTATAAGTATTTTTATGCAGATTAAAAACACTGATTTTTAGTTACTTGACTTGAATGTATTGATGAAAAAATATCTCCGAATGATTCTTTCGAAAAAACATGAAACCACATCCATCATGCCATTTAAATGATTATGATTTTCAAAATATATCAAATTGAGAAATTTGATTAAGGCTGAAATATTTTTATGCTTACATTACCAAACCTGCTCATTTTCAAATTCAGCGGTATATATCTGAATCAAAAGGGCCGTGGTTGCCTAATGGTTAGATAATCGGCCTCGAGTTCGGAAGGGTGGGTTCGATTCCCAATACCGCCAAAAACCAACCGAGTACGTCCGATATACGTGCACGCTAAATCTGTGGAGTCGAAAGTCCTGTGGTCGGTCGGTTTGTCAGATGCCATGGGTGTAATGGTCTGAAAAAAATTTCCTCTCCTTCAAATCAATGTCAAAATTGAGGGAGTGGATCTATTGAATGAGTTTAGTGCAAAGCCGTACTTTCTCCTTCGTGGTGCTCAGGTTAAAAAGAAAGACGCGCTATACTGACTTAAATTCGCGCAACCAACGGCATAGCACACCTTGGCTTGCCCAAGTGTTCTAAGTAACAACAATAACTAAGTTAACTTTATCCCTAAAAGTTTGATTGCCCTTAGTTTGAAAAATATTTTCGTAGACCATTCCTTCATTATCTTTAGCAATTATTCTATGAATAATAATTCTTAAAATAGAAAAATTCTCTTCTATACAATTGATTATTTAAAATTTTAACCTATCTTTATGAGAATGTTTTAAATTAGTTTATATTTGCGGAACTTAAGTATCTAAGAAGAGGGAAAAATTTGGCAGTTATGTTTCTCACATTTCAAACATTTTTTCTCAATAAATTTGAAGCTATCTATTTCTTTGAATAATTTGTATTAATCATAAAAGCATCGTTTCTTCTAAAAAATATCTGAGTTTAAATCTAGAAAAATTTTTTGGGAGAGTTTTCACTCAAAAATAATAAAACAGATCTGCTTCTGATTTAGTCAGTGCTCTTGATCATAAACGCAACTGAGAACATTGTGAAAAAGAAACAATGTTTGAGGTGGGAATTGCCTCATAAAATCTTCCAAAATCTTGATTAAAATGGGGACACACTTATATCGGTGTCGAAGAAGATGCTTCAGTTTTAAGTGTAGACAACATTTCAAGAATCTATTCGAGGCTGATGATAAACTTACGAACTAATACAATGTCTTAATCTTTTTTCTTGTATTTTTAATTAAATAATTAACTTTAAGTATTTTATATAAAATTATTAGTATGTGTGTGTGAAAATAATATTGTATGATAGAGAGAAAAATTTGATGTTATTGAATGAAGAAAATCATTCTCTCAAAAATGCTTTCTTACAGATATTTAAGGGTTTATTTAAAAAAAAAATTTAGAATCTTTGATCTTAACTGATGAAAAACATTAATAGAAAACTGTCCCGTATGTAATCTCATTTTAATCAAGATTTTGAAAGACTTTATGAGGCAATTTCCACCACAAACATTTTTTCTTTTTCATAATGTTCTCAGATTTTAGAATGACACAAGGAAATGGAGAGACAAAATTACCAGTCAAATGACATTCGCGTGTTTTTGTGGTCGAGATAAAGGTGTTCTTTTTTTAGTAGAATAAACACGTACCGCCCTAGACGGTAATTAAGCACTCATTATTAACGGAAGTTGTATTATTTTTTTTTTACTGTGACACGCGATATCAACAAAGTATAAGCAAATAATCCAGTTACAAGTTCAAGCCGAAGAGTCCATTAATTAACTACGAAACCATATAATGGCGAGAAGTTTAAATGGCGATTTGTCAAGCAAACAGTTCTTTGTACGGAAGAGGTGTGAACTTCAGTTGGTTGAACGAAGCGTTAATCCCAGTTACACTAAGACTGGTATTACGCGCAATAGCTTGAGCAAGTTTGAGAAGAACAAAAAGGGAAAAAAATGTTAAAATACTTCTTTAAATGAGAGTTTTTTTTCACGATGCAAAAGAAAGACTGTGGATATAAATGACTATACATTTGAAAAGAAATGATTGTTCGGAAAATAAATGCGTTCTTTGTCGTTAACGTTGAAATTCTTTTAAGGTAAAGTTTCCTATTTAATCGGTATAATATAAAGATTCCTTTTAGTTTTGTTGTCATTTCATAAGTATTTAAAGAAACCATGTTATTATGTTTCTTTTAGCTTATAATATGATGATATGTTTCTTTATATTTAATCAGTAAATGGAATGTAGTGAATTTTTCGAGGTATATGGTATTGTAAAAATGTATATTGTAAAAATGTATATGTTTAAAAATTAGAGAATTTTATCTTTATATTATTAATGGTATTTTATTTCCTTTTAATATTTTCAATATTTCATAAGAACATTCAATATTTCATTACAATGCTTACTTTCAACAATAATTTAACTATATCAGATTACAATAGATATTTTTTCTTATTAAGAAATAATGAATTAGTTTCCCATTTAAAGCCGTTATAACTGAAAGATAAATCCTTCTGAATACAGTTAATCAAATATAAAAATGCAAAGTTTTATAAGGAATATCAATAATTCTAATATAATATTTATAAAAATATTAAAAAAAGTAATATTGGTAAAAGTTTATGATATTTAAAAAAATGTTTTATATTATTTTTACTTTCAATAAATTCCAATTTGCATCTTGAAATTATAGGTAAACTTACCTACCGAATGTTATTTTAAAAGAAATTATTATAATTTGAGTAGATTAAGAAAATATCCCTTGCAAATTATTTTGCTGGAATTTCAAGTAAAAGCTAAAAGAAAATAATTAGATTTTACTGAAATTTTAGATAAAGTAAATATTGTTTTACCAGCTAACATCATTTGTGTTCTTTGCAATATGGATGAGATTTTTCATTATGAAAAATACCATATACCTCGAAAAATTCACTACATTCCATTTACTGATTAAATATAAAGAAACATATCATCATATTATAAGCTAAAAGAAACATAATAACATGGTAAATTAACTTCATTCTCATATGAGAAACAAAGAAACGATTGAAAATTCTGAAATCACATTCAATTTCCCTATGACTAAGACTATGACAATAAAACGCATTTCAGGCTTTTTTCATTTTTTACTCATTTTTCTTATTAAAGGGAATGTAAGAAGAAATTCCACAAGAGGTCTACAGAATTCATAGTTCTCTAATATTTTTACTTCTTTTATTGTTTGGGGTCTCCACGAGTAATTATTGTCAATCATTCCTAGAAATGAAGCGATTGCTAGGAAGCTATATTTATTTTTCATGATGTGTTTATCAAAAACCATTGTTGGCGGCATTTACGTCACCTGCTTACCTTTCTTACTTCTTTTTATCCTTAACTATTGTCATCAGGAAAAGAAATTGGTAAATAATATACGTCAAATGCAATTCCCTTTGAGTCCTCTCAATAATCACCTTCTTAGACGATTTTTTTCTACGCATTAAAAATATTTATTAAATACTTAAAATAATCAGTACCCAGGAAAATGAAATGTTTTTAAAATGAGCATAATTTTGAGAAAATGTTGTGTTTGTAAGAATATTAAGTAAACATTGTGTTATTCATTATATGTAAATTGAATAGAAAACCTTTTGTTCGAAAATCATATAAGCAAGTTATCTCAATTTGAATTTTTAGAATATAAGAACAATAAATTCTGAAGAATAAATAATCGAAAAGGGCTTATACGTATACAAATTATACTTTAGAGGAATTGGTGATAGTATGTTACATAGAACGGTAAAAAAAAAATTAAATTGATCACATAAGGTATTATAACTTCATGTAGTAGCGTAAGGTTTTTAACTGAGGTTATTTTTAAGTATTTTAAAGATATTATGGCAAAGGTACCATATAATCCATGTTTCCAAATCCTGAATTTTTTGGCGAGGAAGAAATGTTGCCAAGATGGCGTATCGTGACGTGCGCGATGACGTTAATATTAGGATTACCAAAATAGAATTTCTGCATAATTCTTATATGTCTCCATATGTATGACGTAATGAAAACGAAGTTGCCAGATACATAAGAAATCAGCCAAAAAATCGCAAATCTCAGAATTTTGCTTTCTGGATAATGTCACCTGTGCCGATATTTTTACCACGGAAATATTAAATCGATAATTCATGGTTATAATTCATCAAGATTATATTACTCCATCAATAACTTTTGGCATGGTTTAAAATAAATGTGCGACATTGAAATAATTTACCATTTATTTCTGGGAAATTTAGGTTTGCCAGCAGGTGCATCTGATGTATTGTCCAAAATCACACAATTACATTTCGCAAAAAATTTTTAAGTTGGAGATATCTTTGAACACAAATGCATTGTTTTTAGAAAATAATCTTGATCATATCTTCTTGATCTTGCATATAAGACCATCAATGAAAAAGTTTTTTTTCAAGTGTTACATTTATCCACTAATTTACGTAATGAATATACAGTTGGATTTGTTCCACCTTATGTTCTTACGAAACCAAAAGAGAAGATCTGAATTTTGTGCAGTAACATGAGTTGTGTACTTCTGACGGCTTACATGTGGTTTACAAATATTATTAAATTTTTACTACCTTTAAAATTACGTGGTTCATTACTTGAAGAATCACAGATTAACACCTCTAATTTCGTAGCTGCATATTGATACCTTATATACTTATAGATTCATTTATGCAAATTGGAACTTCTACTCATTTTAGGACGTTGTCTTATTCATTGTATTTAATAATGTTCATTACAGATACCCAATGTGATTACTCATAATATCGATTTAAGCATTTATTCACTTTATCCAATTACGCGTGTTAATCTTTATTGTTACTAAGAAAGATAATTAAAGATTGGATTCAATTGGATAGCAAATTATAGTCAAGGGAGAGTTTTTTTAAATAAATCATCAACAGTAATGTAATTTTGGCACAGGTGCCGTATAACCCATGATGCCAAATTCTGAGATTGGCAGTTTTTGGCGGATTTTCTTATGTGCCTGGCAATCTCGTTTTTATTATGTCATACATATGGAGACCTATAAGAATTATGCAGAAAATTCTAATTTGGTAACCCTAGCATTAACTTCGCGCACGTCACTATACGTAATCTTGGCAACATTTCTTCATCGCCAAAACAATTCAGAATTTGGAATCATGGATTATACGGTCGTTTTTACATTTTGATTAGGAATAAATAAAAAAACGATCGTAAAATAATACCATCTAAAGAAATATTGCATGGCATAAAATGAACCATTTCAAAGTATACGCTATATATATATATATATATATATATATATACATACATATATATATATATATATATATATATATATATATATATATATATATATATACATACATATATATATATATATATATATATATATATATATATTACTACATATTACCTACTTATCTATATTCTATCAGAATATAAATTATAAACCAGTTTAGGTATCATAGTTAGTTTAAATTTTTTTATTATAGAGGATGCTATTTTTTGCTGCCGGTCAATTTTTATTGGCTTAAGGTCATATACTTTAATGATGCAAATAAACGAACCATTTTTTAAATTGAGTATTCTTTTCCTTATACATCAATTTAATTGATATACATTTTTTCACCTATTTTACATTATGTATCTTTACAGAGGATGCTATTTTTTGCACTGTGTCGGTTAGGGTTGTCTTTCTAAATGATGTAAGCAAAATAAATTATTCCTCACAGCATTGTTTTCCTCATGCACTTAATATTCTAGACTGTTGATTAAAAACAAAAATATAAATGAATCGATATAAAAAGCTACCGATTCAAAGAATTGAAATCGCTCAGGTATCAGAGACTTCCTGGTTTCATTTATCAAAGGGGAAAGGGATAACTGTCTTTTCTCCCATGGCATCGTTAATTAACAGAAAAGGAACGGCTTTTTTCGATGCGAAAGGAAAGGAACGGTTCACTGTATAAAATCGTTCTTTTCGCAGCCCCAGGGATCTAGGTCAAGCGAAGACGACGGTGCAAGGTCAGATCCAATCACGTGTCAGTAGCGGAGACAAACATTAGACGTTCGAATTTTCACCTCCTTCAAGCCATTTCCTCATGCTGTTTGGTACACCAAAGTTCGCTGCAAACGATCGAAAATAATGTTTCTGTATCATCTCCCGATCATTCAGTTTCAAACAAAATGGAATATTTTTTTCGTTATGTTCTTATTTGTAGCCATTTTTCACTTGGTTGATTTCAAAATATTCTTTTTAACTTTTGGGCATGAAACAAAACTAATTATATCTCACTTGTAAAAATATAATTAGACTTGAAATATTTGCTTCAGTTTAAAGAAATAGTAATTAATTTTCTTAAACTGTACTTTTACTTTGTATTGTACCATTTGGAATAAAACCATATGAGAAATTTGCATCCAATTCAACTTTAATAACCATTATTCAATATTAGTTTTAGCAGTTGAAATGGAAATTAGAAGAGGAACCATAGCATTTTAAAGTAATAACAGAGTCGAAATATACATTAGAAATGAAAATAATCGTGTTAAAAATTATGTTTGTTGGTAAATATAGTATTAATAGTATCTATTGTGTTAAAAGTAAATTAACAAAAATTAAAATCGTTAGCAAAGTCAAAGTACTGGTTTCAAAAGCAAAAGAAATTTTATTGACTATATAATATTCATATCGCTTGATGCAATCCGTAACATTGAGTTTATTAATATTTTTACAACGTTTTTGCCGCAAATTACAAACATTTTTCTTTCCTTTCTCATTAGTACAACAGCCCTAAATGGACTCTGGCCTTCTAAAGAATTTTTACCAGGCCTTTTCATTTTTAGCCATGGTCTTTCAATTGAAAATATATTTTTAATATGAAAAATTTTAAAATATATGTAATGTTTAATAACATTGCAAAAATTTAGCTATATTATTAAACACTCGATCATTTATTTACATATTCTTTTAGAAAAAATTTTTTTTTTCATATTCTTAGATTTTTGCTGAGTAGCGTTATCGGAAAGGTGCGTGTCTTTTACGCAGAAAAATGAAAGCAAATTGTAATAAATAATGAGAAATAAGTTTTCCAACATATACTAAGTGATATATTTCTTAATATAAGTCATATAGTTAAAACATGTTGAATTTCAAGGTTTTTCGTTGATTATTTAGAAGTAATTTTTCTCTTCCACAATTTTTAATAATGAATGATTATATTGCTTTTTTCTGTCACGATACTCGTGTTCAAGAAGCATGAACGAACAAGAACAGTTAACCTTATTATTATTATTATTTTTGTTTTATTTACTTAATGCTGATGGCTGGGAGTTGTATCGTGTTTTCTGGAAACGACGGAAATGTTACCTTTATTCCGACGAGTTGATGTTATTCTGTTGTCGACACCGTTTCATTTGAAAAACTGTTTTTATGCATTGTGATTATTTTTATTGAACTATTTCCTGAGTAACTGTAGTTAACGCTATTGTAAAAAAATTTTAGATTTTCTTTAAAGTAATTTATACAATTTTAGTGAATGTACCAAATAAATGTATTTTTAGAATGAGTCACGGTGAATATTAATACATTTTTTGAAGTCATTCGAAAACATTTTAACTTGTTCCTTACATTACATTAAACATAATATGCAGTCCAATGTTACTACGATTAATATTTACAATCCATCGAAACTTTAAATATATAGCAAACTGTAATAGAATAAATAACTGGAACTGAATATAAAAGGGATAGGAAAAATGTATTTATATATAAAATGATATCTACATAAATATTCTGGAAAATACTACAACCGAATCGAAAATACCAAGAGAATAATTCTGAGTAATAACTCAAGATAAAATTTATTGTATTACATGAATTACAGTATAATAGGACAGACTGAACTATGTAAAAAATATTGAATATAAATGAGTTTATTTACTGAAAAGTAATGGAAATAAACGCTAATCTCAACCAACAATACTATGAGCATTATTTTATTGCTGTTATTGATCCTTTTGAAGAAAATTGAAATGAAAATTATAAAAAGATGGTTGATATCTCAATATGTATTTTAAAAATGCAGTTAAAATCTTAATTATTAACTAATTATGTTTCTGTATTAAAACATAAATGCAAATGGAATTTAAATAAATGTGAGATTATTCATCGTTTTAAAATAAAATTCAAAATAAATAAGGCTATTTCTTTAATAAGCCACAAATTAAAACATTAAAAAGACTTAAAATAATTTATTTTATTAGTTAATATAATATTGGATTTAGGTAATCTTCAAAGCATATGAAAACTTCATTTATATATTTGTCTATAGTGTCAATCATTATCTTTATTTGCCCATGCAGCACTGGAAAACGCAAAAATTCATAAAGACTCTAAGGAAATAACTATTTTAATTGGATCTGAAAAAAGAAAAAAGTGTTGTACACAGAGTTGAAAGCATAAAAAAATTACATGAACTTTAAGGAAAAGAGACATAAATTACACACACTGCAAACCACTTTCCCCGGAGAGGAACAATTGCATAAACCAAACAAAGAGAAAGAAAGAAGTTAACTAAAATAGGTCACTATTTTTTGATGCTCTCGGAACAAAAAAGGCTAGACTGTGTACAGATTTTTTTTTCTAATATTTTCGTATTAAATAGAAGAGACGGTAATCCATATGTCAGAGTAAGAAATCAAGAAAATTTATATGTCTAGAAGTCTTTCAAAAATGTCCTTGAGTTTTTACTTGATTGGAACAAGTTTTTAAGGTAAATCTTGTTTCGTGTGCTGATTCTGTTATAAACTATGAAGATGGCAAATATAAAATGCTTCCAATGCTAATCGATTGCAAATTTTATATTTAGTATCTTGTTTTACTTAACATTTTTATCAAAGTTTTACTTTGATTCAGCTATTATAAGGATTATGATTCCTATTCAGATTCTCCAAACATATTTTGATTAACATATTATATTATAATAATATATTTTATTAAATATAATTTTCAGATAATTGGTAATAACTTTCACATATGTATCTTCTCAAATAATGCAAAATATGTGGTAAGTATTACCAATGCGTGTGTGTGTGTGTGTGTGTGTGTGTGGTTCCCTTTTGGCTTAATACAGTCTATGAATATAATTTTAATTTCTTCGAATTTAAATTTTGCTACTTTTTATTTTTTAATTTGATGTTTTAAAAATTTTTTACAATATCGTAACATAAATCGCTTTTTAATAGCTCTATAAAATTTCAATAAAACAATCTTATATAAAAAGATTAAATATTTAAAACATTTAATCAAAAATAAGCATTTTCCGTAAAGAATTCATAAACTACTGGATTTATATTTCAGATTAAAATGATGCTCATTTATTATTCTAAATTCTATTACAACACTTGCGGTTAGTTACGAATTTTATTATTTTTATGTGCTTAAGATTTTCCATTAATATTTCAATTTAGTGTGCTTAAATAAATGCGCTTATTTCCAATTTGTATGATCAAATTTGATGAAATTAATATTTAAAAAAATGTAAAATAGGAAATCAAAAATGAATTAAATTAGTAGTGATATGATTTTAGTAGACGAAATTTTTTAAACATTGGCAACTCATAAATAATATAGAGCTTAAAACTATTAGCAAATAGTTCATATAACGCACATTATTTTATAGTTAATAAAAAATATAAAGACTATATATGAAAATATTCCATTAAAATTAGGAAAAATTAAAATTTTTTGAATTAGTATTAAAAATTTCTTGATGTGATCCTTAAACATTTCATGCCGAAAAAATTAATTAATTATGATAAGAGTTTCATATTTTTGTCAATAAGAATATAGGTTACTATACATAAGAATATGTTAATTACATACACAGGAATATTATGTATGTATAGAATTGTAAACGTATGAATGAAAGTTATTAATATGCCCGTTAAATTAACGACATTCTTTATGAAAAAAAACCAGGAAAATATACATTTATCAAATAAACAAATTAATTAGTTTTAAAAGAAATTTTAATATAAATATTTACTATAACAATGTTTATTTTTAAACTTATTTTACTGAATGAAATTCAAAAGAAACATTTACTGATAAGTTAAATAATGTGTTACTTTAACAAAAACAACTACATATTTATAAATTATTTAGAGGAAAAACGTACTTTTTCATAACACACTTTATTATGAATTCTTTGATTACCAATTGTGATGTAAATAATATTTTATACAAAGATATTTTCCATTGTTTCATGTAAGCGATTCACATTTGTTTGAATTCAACCCATAAAATACGTTTTTTATATAAAAGTTTTCCTTTTGAAGAAGTATTCAATTATAACAAATCACAGGCAATATTTTCAGAAAATACATTACAAATTTTATAATTTAATAGACAAGAAATTTATAAAGAAATATTTATAAATGTATACAAAATCTGTATATTTAGGAAACACATTTTTCAAATTATTCATATACTTTCATTTTAAGTGACTTTTAACTATCTTAAATTAAAATTTATTATGCTTTTTAAATAAGATAACTATATGCCAATATAGCCTATATATATATATATATATATATATATATATATATATATATATATATATATATATATATATATATATATATATATATATATATATATATATATATATATATATATATATATATATATATATATATATATATATATATATATATATATATATATATATATATATATATATATATATATATATATATATATTAATACAAATACAAAATTAATCGTTCATTTTAAAAAGTTATATTTTCAAAAATAACACACAATTAAACACGAAAGATATATCAGAAACTAAGAAGAATCGCAAACGAAGTTTATACGTCGTCTACAAATATTCATTATGTGGCATTTTGGTGATAGGAGACATGTCCAGATAAAATCTCGCGAATACATTCCAACATTCTGTAATAAAATGCTAGTGTCCTTGAGTTGTCGATACGAACACAAAATTTTTGTTTACATGACGGTTCTTCTGTACACTCTTTCTTAAAAGCACAATGCACACATAACATATTCAAGGACACGAAAACAGTTATTTTTCTTTTCTTAACTTTCAACCGGCTTTGATGTTGCACTGTCTCACCTGAACGGAAAAATAATGGAGTCATTACCCCCCCCCCCCAAGTATGCATGATAAAATCTTGGGGAGTTTATGGTTCTTTTCACATGTCTCTCATACGTGTACGAGATGAGTGTTACTCCCCCACACATACACACACATGTAATATTAAATTTAAAATAAATTAGTTAAGCTAATAGAATAAGAGTTCTTTGATAGTGTAAACTATTTAATGCAATTCTCTTAATTAATAAATGCTCCCTTAGTTTACACCTATACAGAAGACCAAGCTTACAGGTGCCAGTTAATTCTTAAGAATTTAACAAACCCGTAGCATTCCTTATATGAACAAACCGTCTTCAGTAAGAAACAGCACAAAGATGTCTACTATCCAAGGTAAGGATTACACCTATGTAACAGATGGACAATTTAACTTTATTTCATCAATTTTTTAAATAAATATTTTTGGAAATCAGCAAAATGTTAAGGCAGTGAATGTTGTGTCTTACATTAACTGCCTTAACATTTTGCTACAGATTGCTTCTAAGTAAATTGTAAATTGTTATATTAAAAAATGATATATTCTCATACAATATATATATATATATATATATATATATATATATATATATATATATATTATTTGTATTATTTTTATTTTTATATTAATAATTTGATATTCTTATGAGTAAGAGATGGCTAATTTAAGAAATGGTAGGACAAATCTAACCCCAATCTCTTAGAGGATATCATTATTATCATCATATGTAAAAATGTTAACTGTATATTTATGTCTTTCACTTACAAAATTTTGATCAAGTGCCCATCAGCTTCTAAAGAGTTTTTTTTTTGTATTATCTTAAATCCTGAGAGTATTGTGTAAAATAAAACTACCATTCAAAGATTTTTAAAATGTATTTACGATTTTACAGCAACATTTATTAAAGACATGAAATTTTAGTAGTGTTCAAAATAATCTCTTCTAGTATTAAGGCGCATTTGTTGAAAAATGTTTTAAAGATTAAATATTTCAAGCCATTTATTTTTTGAAATCAACTCCAAGCGATATATAAACCAACAATCATATTTTTAAAATGAAAATAACGAACTTTTTTTCAAATTAAAAAATAGCAAAATGCTACACACATATAGATTACGCGAATAGAATAGGTATTCTATTATTATGATATGTTTTTGTTCAAGAAATTGTGCTGTTATGTCGAATAACAAGATATATTGCCATAATGGAACACTTGTCCTTTAACATTTTCATCTTGAAAAATTTCTTGAAGACAATATCTTTTAGAAATTGAACTTCAAGACATAGTAGTGCACAAGATAGCTGTGACTGTCTTTTATCGTTCTTGCTTGTTGGATTTTATTAATCTTCTATTTATGAAGAAAACTACATGTGTTGTTTTACACTGTGGTGAAAAAGTGATCTTTCTTGAGAAGCATAGTGGCATAGATGTTGAGTTTCACGCTCCCAAGGCACATGTCCAAGGTTCGATCCTCGGACTGGGCAAGATTGACGGGCCTTTCATCCCTTCAGTGGGTCGATAAACTAAGTACCAAGCATGTTTGGGAACTGGGATTTTCACGTTAGGCTGACCACCACACGAATCGGGTCACATGCTTCGCACCTCAGGGGCCCTCGGTTACGAAAACAGATACGGGCACTGTAGGCCTTGGTCCACATAAACTGTGGTGCCACTAAGTTTAGTTTAGTCCCGACTCATTGAAAAATTAAAAAAAAAGGCTTGAACGTTTAAAAATCAACAACAATTTTAGAATTAATGGTATGAATACGACTTTGAGTAATTTAAGGATTTCTTGAAGGATTACGGATTATATATCTGATGTGTTTTTCTTTTGAAACCTAGTTAAATTATGGATAACCAAAAGAAAAACGTTTTTTCTTTTCTAAGATTTAATGAAAGATTATATCTGCCTCGCTATTCAATGTCACATTTTTCTATAGTATTTTATCAAGCAGGCACAGCAATTACCATCTATTTAGATTTTCTGTATATTACAATAGTGAAACACTTTTCTTTGCCAGACTATCGTTGTATAAAAATGTATATTGCATTTATGCTCAATAATATTATTCTTGTTTTCATATTCATATTTCTACTCTAAAACAATCTATTCATTTCTTTAAGATGTAAGATCCGCTGGAAACCCCATTCTAGAATATATCATCTCAATTCAATTACAGTAAGCAGCTATGTAAGAAGTTCAATAAACAATTCAATAAAAGGAGCACAAACACAAACAAGCTCGTTTTAGGTAGCATGGGGCTCCATTCAAGTATCTGAGGAGCACTTTTGTGCACCCATTATGTGCTAATATCCATTATAAAGGGTGGTCCGAGGCTTGAAATGAGAGAAAATTCCATCGCGTGAGACAGAGACCCTATGATTTGGAAGAACAGGATGTTCCGCCTCTCTGATCATGTGGAAATAAATTTTGAAAATCTTTTCTGAAACAATCGATTGACGAAGCTGTCACATTACTGTCGTCGTATCAATTTAGAATTAGAAAAAGGTTTGTCCACCTATTGAAGTCCTTAATGCTTCTTTCGTTATTTAAGTTTGAGAATAGAGAGAAACTTTAAAATTTCACAACAATTACGATTAAAATAATTATTTTAATGATATTTTCTATCTCATACGTAAAAGGCTGCCAAAGCGATTCAAATTTAATAATTTTGAATATATTTAATAATTTTATGGCAAATATGATAGTAGTTTAATGTATCAGTGTAATGCTTCAATAAAAGAAAAGTCTATTCTAATATACATTGTAAATTGAAATTATCTCCGGCTATCAGTATAGTACATCTCCTTCTGACCAAGCATTTTTTATTTATTTCAAAACAATAAGTTATAATTACTTTACTATGATGTAGGAATTATAGATTAAAGATTAAGATGAAATATTACATGTAGAAATTATGCTAATTGAACTGATTGTTTAGTTTTTTAAAATTTCATAAAGTGTGATTTCTTTAAAAGCTGATTAAACAAGGATAGAAAAAAAAGTTCAATTCCTAAACTTTAGTTTTTGGTATCTCTGTTAATTTTACGTTATATTAATAACACTTTTATATAAAATAATAGTATTATTTTCTTCTTCAAATTTATGTCTTGAAATATTTTTAGTAAATTACTTTAAAGTATTAATGTCTATATATGAAAATCAAATTCATATGGAGGAAAAAATGTATGGAATATTCCTCAAATTTTTTTACATACATTTATTTCAGAAACGTTTCAATTATAAAACAAATTTGTATATTTATTCTCATAAAATAAATTTTAATTTACTCCTCTAAATACTGTAACATTTAATTTTTTTAAAAAAATTAGTACCTGATAAAGAAATTAAAATTTATAGCAAAGCAAAAAATTATTATGTTTAAATTAATGTCAAAAAGATACAGAAAATTAAGGTAAATTCATTAATGTTATCGAAATTATTAAAATAGAAAATATCACTAAGATCCATTATAATGCAACAGAATATGAATATATTTTCGAAGTTGTATAATTGATACATTTTTATATATATAAAATGTTATTTTTATATATATATATATATATATATATATATATATATATATATATATATATATATATTAGAGAAATCATAATCTTAAGAAATCTTAAGAAGAGTTAAACACAAATAATTTATTCCATTAAATTTTTAATAATAATTTAAGCACTAATTATGCAGCAAAACTTTTCTCGCTTACGAATTATATACTAAAAGATATTTTATATAATACAATTATTTTTTTAGATCTTTTTCTTTTTGAATTTTTTTTCAATCTCTAGTGCCTTCAAATAATTGGTCGTTTGAACTTTAAAATAATATCCTCCGTATGAAATAAAAATCATCAAAGAAAGTTTATAAATAATTTAAAATTGGAATATTTTGAAATTTTCTCTTTCTTTGACAATTCATCAGCATGGTTTTTTAATATTCCCAGTGAATGACATTTTTAAAAGAATGCAATTGTAGATTGTGTGTTTTTATGTACAATCTGTTATTCAATTAAGAATCTTTTAACATAGAAAAGAAATCTGTATTTCTTTCTTGTTACTGCAAAAATATATGATTATTTCTGACAACGACCATTAAACAAGTAATCAAGGTATCTATTCGTATTCCCTACACTTTTTGTAACACGATTTCACAATAAAATAACCTATTTCGTTCCAACTCTCATTTAATAGAAATAGTTGCATGTTATTTATCACTATTATTCACATTTAGCATTGTAAAACGTGTCGTACATGATGTTGTAAACACTTAAAAATCTGAATGTAGACATTAAACGGCTGGAGGATCCCCATTAGTACCCAAGATAGGAACAGAGTACCATCAAGCTGTGGGTTCAGTGTTCGGACCGTAGTCCATGAACTCCTGTCCAGGTTACGCTAATCCGTTCACTGATCTTATCAAACAAAAGTGGACTGAAGTTCTTGCTAAGTTCACACACAATGAATACTTCTGTAACGCATCAGGTAATCACAATCTTTTTCTTCCCTTCGTTAAGCCGTTTTTTTTTCCTTTTAAATTCATCTGCCGTTTCGTGACACTTTTCCCGCCAAAACGCTTAGACTGCTTCCGCATCTGTTTCGTTGCGTGAGGTGGGGCCATTTAGGATCTTGGCGGATAATTTTAATAGTTACTTTATTGTGATATCATATAAAAAATAAAATGGAATAATTTCTTTCTCCAGAGAGTTTTATAGCTAGAAAAGAAACAGGGAGTAACTTAAAATAGACTTAATTTGGTTTCATGCAGTTATTATTGTCAGAATTAACATTTATTTAGTTTCATTTTTAACGGATTTAATCGCTTTTTTCTAAAATGAAGACGATGTAGAAAGAAAGAGGGAAATTATAGAAACTTTGAATGTTAGAATGAAATAGAAATACGAAATTCTATTTCAAGAATATATTACATTTTTATTTTATAGCTAAGAACCATTTTAATATTATAGAAATTTGTTTGAACTGTATGTCATATATGCCATAAAGTGCTACGATTCAAAATTAAGAATTAATGAAAATAATTACTTATATAGGAAAATAAAACATAAAATTTCGAAAATACCTGTAAAAATGATTATGGAAATATGTTAACTTATATGATTTATGTAATTCATTATACAGATTAATGATAATAATTTATTCATGAAGAGGCATTCAAATAGAATGAAAAATATAAAAAAATATAAATTATTGGTGTATTTCTAAAGTGACACAACAAAAACATCATAGATTTGAGGAAAATTTAAAAAATTAAAAGGAAAATATGTGGCACAAAATACAAAAACTAATCCAATGTGATAAAACTGGAATTTGTTACAAAATTAATGCCTTTTTTGTTGTTTTAATGAGGACAGTGTTAAAGTTTTTAATGATTAATTTGAAATTAGTTTATATTAAATCAGTAAGAAGGAGGTTTTTTTAATAACTATACTGATATCCTTACGAATGAGGAAAGATTTAGGTCAATTTTTTTAGACGAGAAAATGTTTTTTTTTCCATAAATTGGTGAGTTTGAATAGAAAAATTTGTCTCAATTTACTAAAACAAACATATATTTAACCAAGAAAGATATTTATAAATATAAAAGAGAAATTGCTTTTGGATAGTATTTTATTTCTTGCAAAAGAAATAAAAGTTTTAGTAATCCCATTTTCAAATAATTGGAGCCTTAACATTGAAAACAAATTCATAATGTAATTATTATAAATTTATAAAAATTGTATAAACTAAAACAAAATATAGTATTAAATGTAAATATGAGACTCTTCAAAAACATTATTGTTCAATAAACGATAATCCGCTGACCTAGTGGTCAGACTCCGGATAGTCCTGGGTTCGGATCCCGATTCGGGCATGAATGTACTTTCTCTCTCTCTCTCTCTCTATCCTGTCTTTGTCCTTTCTGTGTATGAATGAGGTGGGAATGATTGCCTACCCTATAAACGGGTCCCTATGGCATATGTGTTCGGAAGCAGTCGGAATCCACACCAAATATGGTTCAATACGAAAAAGTGGAGAAGCGCACCCCATATTGTCAACCTAACTGGCACAAGACTTTTTGTCTTGTGAAAAAAAAAAAGTTATCTCCCCGATAAAACAGTATATAAATTACGCGTTGTAGAAAAAGGAGTTATACGAGCGTTTTCGCAAAACGCTCTCGTATGATCTCGTATAACGCGTTATGTACAAATGATTCACGTTTAAATTTTCTTTTTAAAGGATGCTTAAATCGAATATTAAGGAAAACAACTATGTTATGAATGAAAGGGGAGCATTTTATTAAAATCAAATTAGGATAATTAAAAAAAACTTACAATACAAATGTATCTAAAAAACATATTATCAAAACATATGTCTAAAAAACATATTTCCATATAAATCAAATAATTCCAAAAGCAGTTTAGTTATATGTTTATTTATTTTACAAGCTATCTAAAACAACCGGCATCATTTTTCAGCAGAATGTTTAAAGGTCAATAATATAATTTAATTTTATAAGTACACAATTGACATAATATGCAAACATACGCGATATTGATTGTGAACTGTACAAATCATTACAAATTTCTCAGTACAATAATATAACGTTGGGAGTCAACGCGTTATATGAGAGAATACACGTGTTATACGAAGGACATGAAATCGCGTTATAAGAGTACCGTGTTATTGAGGAGATTACTGAATTTGCCTTAAAATATATTTCTTGTCCTAATGTAAATAAAATTTATAAAATTTTAAATCACCGACAAATGCTTTACATACATTTTCCCGCATAGTTAATTGAATAAAAGTGTCATTAAATAAGAAATGTACCATAAAACCTTTTGGTTTTCTATTAAACCCTCACAAATTTAATGCACTGTGTCTTTAAATTTTTAAGGAACATTTTTAAATATAAATTTTAAGTAAATTATGAAAAGGAAATTCATTAATTAAATTATTTAAAAGTCAATTCAATGAATTTATTAGAAATTCTAATATCCGTATACGATTCTAATTTATTTTTTATTTATTAAATATGCTTGATTTCAACTAAAATAAATTTTGGACTGTCTGTGAAAAACAACTAAATATTAAAAACTTTTAAAGTGTTAAAACTTTTCCCTTTAATTTCAATTAATTTGATGCCATTGTAAACAATAGTAGTTTAAAATACACATCACGTGTTACTTAAACTAAATTCAAAGATATGAATTTCCTTGAAAAAAAAATTTTGTTTACTTGAATTTTACGCATATAATACATTTATTGCTCTAAAAAGCAATTATTTGGTATATTGAGGGCACCCAAAATGCAACACCAAGAAATACCGAATGTATCATAGCAAAAATTATTTGGCAGATAACACATCGTACAAAAATTATATGATTAAAATTATGCACTTTGGAAGTATGAATGAGAAAATCAGTAGTTAGAATCATTATTAGACGTTTCGATCGTTATTAGATACAGAGAGCTGGCGGCCAAAAGATTTGATCAAAAGATTTGATCAAAAGAAAGAAGACAAATCAATTTGATGGGTTGAGAACGATTGAAGATCACGGGCCACGAGTAGTCGCACCTTATTCTGTTGTAATATGGCAAAATGTGAAGGTATGGGAGGATCAAGATTTCTAACGCTTCAGAGAGGAAGTTTTGACTGTTTAGAGTATCCGCAATGCGTACTTGAGGCATGGGAATCCAATACCATTCCTAGCCATGATATCGGCTACGGTACCAGTGTAGTGATGTAAAACGCAAAGCCTCAGCAGTCCTTCACCATGGTCTCTTCAGATTCCAATCCAACCACTAGATGTTCTTACAAAAACGAGTTTCTTCAGTGAAAATAAAATATAATTAAATTTCATTGTCTATGTCCATCATTCATCTTATCAGTGGATGCGCAAACAACTGTAGTTTTGAGTCAAGTTCAAACGAAGCAACAGATGCCTTGCAGATAGCTGCAAACGAAGTCGAATGGTACGAACGGACACCAAATTTTGCGTACCAGACTGAGTCTAATGTGGTATGATTCATAATATGGCTGAGAATTAATGCATCAATATGCCTGCCATCCAGTGTAGTGGTGGCGTACTGCACATGATGACAAGGTAGGTACGATCGGCAGTTCCTGCAATCAGTGCTAACGGGTCCGCATGACAGTTGCTTGATTTCGTCCTACAAGATTACTAGAAGTAGTCTATTGAGACCGCGGATTATTCTTCAGAGATTAACAATTTTTCCGAAAAATAATCCGCGATCCCTACAGGGATCTGTTTTTCCTCGATCTAACTCAGAAACTTGATAAAAAACAAACTTTTAATGTCTTCTACGAGGCGTATTTAAACAGCTTAGGAAAAAACGGACAAGAGAACAATTGTCTTACTTAAATTAGCAATCTTTCCCTTTATAAAGGTAGCACCACAATCACAGGTGGTGTTTCTGTGCGTTGCAAAACTAATAATTTGCATGTTTCATCGCAGTAAATGCAAGATCATAATTTCACATGGTTTACATGCAGTCATCCAAAATATGGAATTTTGGGTTTCAAGCAATGTAATTTGGATAATTGCTTTGGATTATTTGGATAATTGCTGAAACCGGAGGAAATAAATACATAAAAAGTGTAGTTAAAAATGAACTAAACAGTGCTCTCATAAGAATGCTAATTTAGCAATTCAATGACCTATGAAACACCACATTTCAAATTATTTCAATTTGTATAATTTTAATCTTAAGATGGAAAATCAACATAACATTTTATTTTGAAAATTTAAAATCGCAAGTGTCTGTATTTAAATCATAAAAATAAATATATAACATTTCAAATATTTTGATAGTTTCCACACAAATTAAGCTTTTACAACTAGAAAATTCTTTGATATCTTATTTTGAATTGATACCAAGATTCGGCAATCTTATTTTGAAATTATTTCGTTCTATACTGATATAAAAAAAGAGTATTTTTGAAGAGTTGATGAAAATTATTTAACCATTTTTTTTAAATGTTAAAATGCAAATTCAATTTAAGTTAATTACACTCACATGGCTCACATTATCAGACAGATAAATTTTCTAATTTAATCACCGGGAAAAAGAGAAGAATTAAATTCATATATAATAAACTAATGACGCCCGTGGTGAGCGTTCCTGGCTCACCTGGCTTTGGGTACCGGGTTCGAATATGGATGTTACTTTCTCTCTGTCCTTTTTTCTGAGATGACGTATGAATGTAGCCCACCCTATAAACGGGTTTGTTGTGGTATATCGTGGGTAATGCTACTCACTTCCGTGACTTGGTTTACAAGTGACCATTGGGTAACGACAAATGAATAGCAGTTTCTGGCCTTGTTGTGGCATAGGGTTCGTCTCCCAAATGCCCACCGTTATTTAAAAAATTATAATGATAAACTAGTTATTTCTCAACAGTTTAGAGAAGTAAAAAGAATGAATGAAATTTTAACATGATTATTTTTTTACTTATTTTTAAACTAATGTAATTTTTATTTTTAATAGCACACAGATATATGTAATTATTTCCTAAAAGTGCCAAATATTTTTTATGGATAAAACATGTATACATTGTAGTCACTAAAGATCTGTTTATAATCATTTGGTAAACGTTAGCCACATATAACTAACAACCTTCATTTTAAAGGAAGTCTCGGAACTATTAATTGCTTAAAAACATAAATATTAACTTTGAAATAGTTGACTTTATTTCAATGAATTAAAGTCCGAAATAAAAAAAAATGTTGTCCGTTGTTTCTTATAAATAAGCTAAAAATCTACAATTAGTAAAATATTTCTTTTGTTGACATATCTGAATTCGACGAATTCAAGTTCGAAATAAAACATGTTGCCAGTTGCCTTCTAGAAATAAGCTGAAAACCTACAACTAGTGGAATATTTCTTCTGGAAAAAATATTCGGACAATGTCTTAAGGAAGGTCTTTGAAAACTTGAAGGTCAAACACGTTCACTCGTTTCTCAGAATGTTTAACATATCGGACTTGCCCAGCTTTCCATTGCAAAGTAAGATGTCCACTTGCTTGGAAAACCTTGCTCAAGGTTCTTCAAGTGGTTACATTCAGAACTGGAAAGTTACTTGGATTAAGATAATATCGAAAGAAAAATAATCAGCAATAAATGGACCAATTTCAATTGTTGAATAATAATGTTACTTAGACTGAAAAAAAATTATTGGATTTTAAAAATTTGAAAACTAAAATTCTCATTGATTGTGACTCCTTTAAAAGGCGAATGTTTATAAATAAAAACAATGTGTTTTTTATTTATGGAAGGAATGTGGGAGAAAAATTAAATACACTTTGAAGCCTTTTGAAATCATCGTTTTTTTTGACGTTTAACTACATATTTAATAAATAATTTACAACTATTTGACTTTTAACAACATTACTAAGACTTAAGTTTAGTTTAAATACACGTATACATACTTTGAGTACAGATGCAGCTGCAAATGTGGCTATTTCAAAAAAAAAAAAAAAAAAAAAAAAAAGCATTAAATTTACCGTCACATTTTTTCATTTTCATAATTCTTTGTCTTTTAACTATGAGGCTTATTTTGAAACGTTTTTCTGCTTCAAATAGCAGAAGTGTTCGAATGAAATTAAAATATTTTATAAAATATAAATGTGGAAAATTGAATGGATATAGTGAATATGCAGTCATGCCACTTAATTAGAAATTCGAGATTAAATAAAAGTTTGTTTAAAATTATAAAATATTTATCGTATTAACTTTTGTAAGAAAACAAAATATTTATATGGTAAATATTTTATTCTTTTAGCGGTATATATAAAAAAATATAATTTCATGAAGGTAAACTTAACTATTTTTTATGTAATGATTTTTTTGATGTGCCTCTTGTAGGTCAAAAATGAATTATCTGCTGTTGGACATAAATCTGATTGTTTTATAAATGTAAAAACTTATATCTTTATTTTTAAGACTTGAACACTCTATGAATTATAATATAAGGAAATGTTTAAAAACATTGAACACGAAAACAAAACGTAAATCGACTCTAATTATTGATATATAATTTTACACGTATAATTTAGTCAGATATATTAAATTGCACATTTATTATTCAAATATCACAAGAATTTTTAAAATGCACTTATTTTGTTTTTAAAATATAAAGGCATATAGAAATATAAAAATACAATATTGAATTGATTAAAATGTTCTTGAAACGCAATTAAAGATTTTATATCCAGATTGTATAAGCATAGAATTTGAGATTCTTAAGAATTTACTAAAGAATTTCAAGTTTATCTCTCGATAAAATAATGGACTTAGGATTGGTGACACTTATTTCCTAACCTAAATTCCTATTTCGAAAGTGTAATATTAGCACATTTAAAGGTATTAAATGTGTCCAAAAAATGTAAACACTATGTTAAAACCTAAGAAGGAAACGAAATAAAAAGGTGTCAGAAAATATTAATGTTCCTTCTTCTTTTACATTCTTTTCTACGAGATATAATTTTTTTTACTTGAAGGAATAAGCGTGAGAAAGCTGACTCAAGAAAGGGAAGAATTTCGAACAATGGCAAAATAGCAAAATTTTGGATTGAATGTTGGCAAGAAAGGGCAAACACTCTATTAAGGAAGTTTTTATCGTTTTCTTTTCTTTTCTCCTCATTTTTTTGAAGCAGAACAGAAATATTAGTCACAGCTGAATTATACAGATTTAAGCAACAAAGTTCATACTGTAGAAAGAAAAAAGAATAGGACATTTTCTCAAATGAATTAGTGTATTCTTCTCAACTATGGCTTTATCGCTCAATTTTAGGTAGTAACAACTTCCTCTTGTTGTCATCGTACTATTACATCCATTGAATATATTCTTTTACTTTTACCCTAAATATTTATTACTTTTATCTAATCATTACTATTCATTACCTATTGATAAACAATGCATTTTTGTCTAGGATTGTTTTATTTTTTATGGTTTAATCACTGCAATAACATTCCTTTGTAAATAGGGAGATTATTGGAATGCTTGGTGTTCTACACATACCAACAAAAGCATAGCCAACTACTATAAAGTGACAAGTTCGATACCTAAACTGGCATTGTCTTCTAATTATCATGCTTACATACTAGGTTCTATGGAATTTTTAAGATGAACCAAATTTTTCAACAAGTGAGGTTAGCTGTAAACCTATAACTTTACGAACATAATAACGATGTTTTCCACATCAGCTTTTTAATTTCTGAATAATTCCAATTCGTTATTTTATTTGAATCCTTTATAATATTTTTTATCTAATAAAGGATCCTATAATTAAAACCATATAAAGTTCGGTAAATGAATGCAATGATGTAATAAAGTTCCTGGATTATATGTTACAGATTTCAAAGCTTATATTTTATATAATTAAAGTATATAAATAACAAAAATAAATAATAAAAATTTTTTGTCCTTATTTTGTCTGCTTCTTTTGATATGGTTACATTTTAAATTGGATTTCTCATGTGAACCGTTTTAATTTTCTATATTACATATATATTGGATGCAATTATCACTACATTTCAATGTGTATTAAATATTCGTCATTGTGGATAAAAATTTTTTTTATTAAAAAAGTGGTTTTTTCTATGAAAAAGGAAAATAATTTGAGCTCATAATATGTCAATAATATATTTCTATCATTATGTCAATAATGTATTTCTATCACATTATTGACATATTATTTATATATTTACATATTAAAAAATATTAAGAAGTAGAAAGGTAATATATTTTTTATTTATATTTTTTGAGCTATAGTTTCCAAATTTTTAATTAAATTTCTCTCTTATTTCCTTAATTTTTATATCCTATATTATTGTTAAAGTAATTTTTTTATTTTCGTAATTTTCAGAAGATATATATATTTATGAAATAAAAATGAAAGCATATTGGTCTTTTTTATTAATAGCAATCAAACGTTTTTAAAATCAACTAATGATTAATAATTTTTAATGAGGTATTTTGTAATCAACTACTGAATGCAATTAGTTTTGTTTTAATTAACCTTTTCTCAGCTATAAAAATTAGTCATCTATAAAAATAGATACTTAAAGATGTTTGACAATTTAGGGACGACTACCATTAATTGTTTAACTATAAAAATTATGACATTCTTCACCTCAAAAATGCTGTAATTGTGATAATGAATGCTAATTGTGATATTCATGTCTTCAGCACCAACTTGTTGCTTGTTGTTGTTACTTATGACTCTTGGACAAGCCAAGCTCGCTATGCTTTGGCAATAAGAATTTAAGTCAATAGGGAGCGTCTTTCATTTTAAACAGAGCACTACGAAGGTGAAAGTACGTCTTTGCTATTTTTTAAATCCTCCAATAGATAGCACCACCAAAGGAACCATTTTATCAACTTTGATCTGAAAAGGGAGGAAATTTTTTTTCAGACCGTTACACCGATGGTAATTGACCAGGACCGACCACAGGACTTTTGATTCCACATATTTAACGAGCACGTATATCGCATGTACTAGGTGGGTCTTTGACGGCATTGGAATCAAACCCCACCTTTCAGGATGAAAAGCCGATGCCCTAACCACTAGGTTACCACGGCCCTATCACCTACTTAAACAGACATATTAAAAATTTAATTTATCTTTCAAAATCACTGAATTTTCTATATTACATTAAATTTCTTTTGTACTTTGAATAAGACTTCAAATAAAAAAATATAACTTTCATGCTTTGTTTAATATACAACTCATAATTTCAAGGGAAAAAACTTTACACGCCTATGTCTCAGATCGAAAACCTTGACCAATAACTGCAACTGCCAACTTTTCGCTGAGTAGAGAAAATATTCACTTTCCAAGGACTTCTTTGTTAATAGGTTCTAACTGTTTAATAGGTTTTTGATGCAGTCTGATAAGAACTACAGAGTCTTTTTCTGCCATTTTACTTGACTGCTTCATGCTTCAACAAGTGCAAAAATGATTTCATATTCGCAGATGTGGAGAAATATGGAATACAGTCAGTGAATCACGGCTTTAGAATATTTTACTTGCAGTATCGGCGGTTGATTCTTTTGGTGAATGACATCTATGAAGATAAGTAAATTCATGTGCTTCACAAAACTATGCATAATAAATGCTGAGTCAATCACAAAACTATGCATAATAAATGCTGAGTCAAACGTATGCAAATAAAATTCCAACTCCCTCTATATATATATATATATATATATATATATATATATATATATATATATCTATATATATATACATATATATATATATATATATATATATATATATATATATATATATATATATATATATATATATATATATATATATATATATATATATATATATATATATATATATATATATATATATATATATATATATATATATATATATATATATATATATATATATATATATAGACTATTTTTGAAATATTTCTTGAAATATTCGAATGCTAATTTCTTTTGTACTTGCTTGAATTTTAATTTAGAATTTTTGTAATTGATTTTATCTATTTCAGCACAGATGCTCAAATTCTTTTTTTTTTTTACATAAAAAATTAGAAATTTATTCTAAGAAACTTTAAAAAAGTAGTTTGGTTAATGGATAGAAATACTTTACTGTAATTTCATTTGGCGTTTTTACAATGTTTTCTTCAACCTATTCATAAAAAATTCAATTTAAGTTCATGTTGAAAATAGAGATTCAATGAACTAGCTTTTTATATATTTATAGATTTCAAATTTTTTACTAATAGAATTAGAAAAGCATTAAGAACAATAAATATGTATAGAAATTAATTTCTGAATACAAATACAACTTTTCGCAAATTTTACTACAAAAATATCAAACACATTTTTCTGTGAGAAAAGTTTTAAACTGTAATTACATACGATTTTATGGTACAATTTTAAATTTTTGTCATTAACGGAAAGCTAAATATTCAGCCTTCTATAAAATGCGCATTTATAAAAAATGTGTAACTATATAAATAATAAATGAATACATTAACAATTACTGTCAACCGCCAATATCATCTGTTATTGTAAAATTATAGTAAAGATATCAATTTGATTACACAATACAAAATATAGGTCGAAAACAATCACTCTCTTTTTTTGAATAGTTTATTTTAATCTGTAAGTCATCATGATGGAGACAATGCTTTGTAAATATATAAATTTATTTAAATCTTTTTAAACAGTTTACATCTTTCTTGTTATGAATTTTCCAACCCAGTCTGACGAAGTTCAGACCAGATCCATGAATCTGCTGACACTTAAAAAGTCAAAAATGAAGAAAGGAGAAGAATAAATTTCTTCCCAAAGAAAACCTCAAGATGTGTCTAGCTGAAGACTGGTGTTCGTGGTATTTTGGATAGAGAGGACAAAGTTTCGAATCATTTGAAAATGTAAGGCATTTTAGTGGCCGGTAGCAGAACTCGATACGCTTGTGCAAGATTTCTGTGTCATGGAAGTGTTACAGGTAGGCCTAGATTACTATTCTTGTATTTATATACAACGGTTTAAGTATTTTAATACTTGACCGAATTTATAAACTAATATCTTGATTAAATGATAGATTCAAAATAATAATATACATCCTCTGTGTAAATCAAATAATCTATCTAAATATTAGAAATATATTTTTTTAAGCTTTACAAAAACATATACTAATCTAAACATTTTTTAAAGGAACATTCTATATTTAAAAATATCATTTACTGTATTGTGAATACCCAATGAATATAATTATATTAATAAAGAATGTCTTATTGTTTTTATAATGAAATACTTATCACAACATAATAGGTTATGTTGTGATAGGTATTTATTCATAGGTATTATATGTGATCATTATAAACATTATATTAATTAAACAAAAATTATTTTTTATATATTTACAAAACCTTGATATTTACTTTTAAAACCGTAACCGTATGTGGTATACACAAGTATATTACTGATTTATTTACATTAAAAGAAGTAATTTCCTCTACATTAAAAAATATATTTATCATAAATAAAAACATTTTGCATACAGGAAAAACATCTTTTTCGATATAGTTCATTTTACTTATTGAATAATAAACTACGAGAAGGGAAAATTAAGTATTTTACAGCGAAAAGGAAAATAATAGATAAGATTTATTTATAAAAAAGTCTATGTTATATTAAAACCGTTACACCATCTATTACAAAAACTACCATAAACGTCAAACAAAAGTTGCGAGAGGAAGTCATGCAACTTTTGAGTTTAATTATTGAACAAAAGTTGCGTGGGTTGCAATTTTGTTCAATAATTAAACTCAAAATAATCTTCGCAATAATTTCAAGAATATTTTCTTCGAAATTATTGCGAAGAGTTTTTCAATTATTTAACAATATGAGTAATTTCATTGTAATTCGTGTAAAACGCAAAAATTTGCTGTTTATTTTTTTAAAAAAAATATTCAATAATACTATGTGAAATATAAATTTAAATTCGTCTTATTTATAGAGCTCAAAAATAGCCTATGGCATATTATCGCCATTTTAAATTATAAGTATTATAATGTCAGTTTGCAGTATACTGTGTAATCTTCAAAATATAATATGATATCTAAAACTGACATAACAGAAGAAATGATCAATATCATTAAAATCTTATGTTTATATCAGTAGTTTTGCATGATTAGATTAAAGAGAAAAAATTCACCTATCTATTCAATTTCCTATATTAGTTCAAAATTACAATGAATTTTGGTTGGCAGTTATGAATTACCAGAAACCTATCTCTAGAACCCACATATTGATATGAAATTTATTAGTAAAAGCATATTGACTTTTTATAAATCAACTTTTACTGGGGGGATTACCTACTTTTTCATTACTTAAATTACAAGCATTATCCTATGTGATATTTTGTTTATTACATTTTTATGGTATCATTTGCAGTGAAAGTTTATTGTCTGAAATTAAAAATAGCTAAAGTAATTCGATAACAAAATGATTAATTAATCTAATTAATTTGTTATATAACTTTCTGCTCAAATTTGAATTAGCTAATTTTAGGCATCTTGACTTCAATGAAACAAATTATAATATGCATATATTTTTGACTTTAAAAGTCGTTTATTTTGATGTCATAACATTTTCACCAATTTTTAATTCCATTAATTTCTTAATGAATTTCGTCATCTTAATTTCCATTCCTTTTTTAATGCATTGATTTTTTAAAGAAGGCTTTAATTAAAGTAGACATTCACTTGATAATTCAATAAGTTAATTATATTTTATAAAAATTAACAGCTGTTTGATCTTAATTATGATGAATTTTTTTTCTATTATTGAAAATATTCAAATTGATGTAATATTCAATATCATGTCGAAAATTTTCGAATAAATATACTGATTCTGAACAACAAGAATTAATTGGTTATTTCGAATTTTATAATGTCATCTTATACAGAATCGTATTTTAAAAAGGTTGTGAAAGAAAAATATAGTTTGCTGCAAGTGATTTCAGTGTCTTTCGTTTGACTAATGAAGTAAGTGCACTACTCCGCAGTCGTTACGGTCCACAGTAAATTCATGCGTCTCTGATCTCAAGATCGTCAGGCAATTTTTGCAGCCGACAATGGCGCATCCGCCGGAAGCAGGTAATGATGCTGATCGATCACTGGGTCTCTATGGCAAATTATCCCACTTAGTTATTTTAAAAATATAATTACATTATATTCAAAGTAATGACGTAATTCAATGAGTTTGAATAAATTTAGAATATGAAATATACGTTAGTTTTGTTGATTAACGATAATTTAAAGTATTTAAAAAAAGTATCGAAACATGAAAAAAAATGTCAAGGAATTACACATTTTTAGTTTCAATATGGTCAACTATGCAAAAGAAATACAAACTAACATGCAACGAGAAATGGATCTAAAAAACCACACACAATTCCCCCCGAAGAGTGTCTGTAACACAAAATTTCAAATATTAAATATTCAAATTGTAAAACAGGAAAAAATTAGCAATCCGTTGCCATAAATATATCCATTTCCAGTTGCATGTCAAAAAAGAGTGTTTGTATTTCTTTTGCATATTTGACTATATCCCCCCCCCCTGAAAAATACCTGATCCTTATGCTTCTTATTATTTTTTCACATTTTGTCTTAAATCTATTTTCTTTTCATTTCAATTTATATTTTTGTATTTCTAATTATTTCCTGACTTACCTTTCTTTAGTTGCTTTATCGTAAGATGGTGGTTAGATATATTTCTGTATTTTTGTACTCTTAAATTGACTTGTATTATGGTATTTGTCTCTTGATTTATTACTTACACACAACATAAATATAAAAGACGTTTTGATAAATAAACAGTTTAGCAGTCATAATTTCACAAAACTGATATTGCCTATCAGTTAAAACGTAAATAAGAAATCAATATGATGTAAGCAGTTTCATTTGTTTAACAGAACAATGATGTCACACAGTCGCATGACATGACGTCATAGTTTCTTCTCGGAGAATTCATCGTGAATTCACCGGAGTAGGTTTCACCGGCGAATTCTTCTGCAGTTTGCTCGGGGACTATGATCATTGACAAAGCTATTTTACTGGATGCCTTATATTAAGTGCTACTTCCAGTTTTTATTATTGTTGCCATATTTACTTTCATTTCTTACTCACATTTGAAGAAGAATATGTACACACTCATGCTGGTATTATTGACATAATAACATTAAATGAAATTTTGAAGAACGTTATGCACTCCCACAGAAATAAAATCATAGAGACGAAAATAAATAAAAGAATGCAGACAGCAATCATTTTTGTTCTTGAGAAAAGCAAATCGAAGCAAGCCTATTAACATATACATGTAGATTTTATGACCTACTTTTTTCGAGCCCATTCTATTTATCAAGGTATCTCTTGCCCTTCATCAAATTTCGACAATGAAGAGACTCAGGATTCTTTTGAGGGATGCATCAACACATTTCTTGCTCCGTTTGCTTTCTATTGGCGATTCGGACACAATCGTTTCTTTTTTATTCGAAGTGATTGTAAAACTGGGTTACTCTTTTCGAAGGGTTTTGACTTCCAGTAATTGAATCTATGCATGTTGCCTACATCATTAAATGTAGATCATATAATTGCTCTTGAAGTCGCAGATTAAACAGGCTTATTAAACATTTTAAATTGTAAAAACTAATTACTTTATTCTGCTAACTGAAAAATTATTCAGGAAATATGCTATAAATATAAAAGATTATTTAAATCCCAATAAAATAATTAACTGTTTTTAATGTTGATAATTATTTAGTTATTTATCATAAAAACATGAAATTTTTTTATGGTTTCTATATCTTAATGGTATTTTAATTCTTATAAATGATTTAATGAAAATGTTTTGGAAGCTACTAAAATAAGATTTTTAATAAAAACTTCTCCCGTTTCACCATGCAATCATAAGAGTCGAAAACCATTAATGAAAATACTTTTAAAAATATTAGTTGTGAAGTTAATTAAATAAATATTTAGAAACTGTACACGATATAGTTTTAATTAAATTTTTAATGAATTACTTATTTCATGTCAAATTTATCTTTAGCATTATCTAGTCGGATATAAAAACACAATTGATAAAATATATTTTCCCCTTCTAAATTAGAGAAACAGAACTACAAATATGAATTGCTTAAATATTATATGAAAAGAAATATGAACTTTTTCCTACTTGAATTGCATTTATAAAATAACAAAGAAAAAATCCAAAATCCAAAATGGAAAAGTAATCACTCATTAGAAATATACCCTGACATTGTTTTCCGTCTTCTTTTTTATTGTTTCGTAATCTTATTTATAGATTGGCAATATCAGAAATTTTAATATAAAAGTTTATCCTTGCGTAACTTACTTTTTAAATTTTTTTATGAACTGTATGATGCATCAATATTCCAGAAAAATTCATGGTTAATTAAAATACAAATCCCTTTTTTATTTAGTTTTATATCTAATGGATGTTTCATTTTGAACAAAAAATACTTAGCATTGGAAAACATTAGAGGAAAAACTTTTTGCCACCGTTTTATTGAGAGAACATTACGTTTTCTTCTCTTTGTCACACTTGAGAGCTATTGGGACCTGATAATCAACTAAATTTAGGATAAACGAGTTTTCATCATGATGCATTTTAAGTAGGTGAATGTTCAAAAAATTAATTTGTGGCAGAAACTGTCATTCCCTAATATCACAGTCTTTTCACTGTATTACATCGTTCACCGCGTGACTTACCTTTAGTTTTCTAAAAGAAACCATTCAAGTTAAACCAAGCGATAAAACTAGTGATTTTGAAAATTGCTATTTTTCATGTTTCTTGAAATTAGGGTTTTTGGTACCCAGAATGATAATGTTATCATTATTTCTATAATTCGAAGAACACAAATTGTTGTCAAATAAGGTTATTGTTCTAGGATAATTTAAGGAATGATTGCGAAGTTATTGAATTTAGCAGTAACAATTATATTCTTGAATTATTTTTACATGAATAACTTGTACAACATTGTATTCAATATAAAAACAATACAGGGAATTTTCACCATCTAATTCTATAGGCATTATCATTTATACTAGTATCAAAAACAATTTCAAGGCCTTGAATTAAATGTTTTGAGGGTTTCTTGACAAAAGCTTTTTTAAATAATGGGTTAGAAGTGTGTCTAATACCCATATTTTATTTTAGTTATCAATTGAATATAAAATGTATGTGATTCAAGAAAAATTTGAATGTTTAAAATAATGATTTGTTGTTGTGTGAATGTCATCATTTGTGCTCAAGATCCTTAACAGCAGCATTTTAATTACTCTATTTTTAGTTTCTCAGAATCATTGATTTGTTTTTGAACTTCTTGCATTAAATGTTATTTTTCTTTCTTGTGCTATTTAATAAACGGATATTTTTTTAGAATTGGGTGGGAACTTGTGTTAAATTGGCATATGTAATTCTAATTATAAAAAATACAATTATTAATGCATTTTTGATTACGAATATGAAATTAATTGCATCAAAAACTTTGAAATGTTTCAATATACAACATTTTGTAATATGTGATCATTTGCATATTAATCATAATAAGGCCTTATTGATGAAAGTAAGCTCAACGAATTATTAATTAATAATATTAATTAAACAATTTTAAATTTATTTTGTAACATGTAAAAAATCTTTGATATTATATAAAAATATTGATAGTTAATACTTTTTATGCAAATATTTAAGTATAAATCAAGTGAGTGTAGAAATTTGCAAACGAAGAAGAAATCAAGCATTACAGTAAAATGGTCAGGGTTAAAAAAATATTGGAAATTTTTTTTATTGTAAATTTTCTCTCTCTCTATATATATAATTGTTTAAATTTTCCTTGTTTGATAGTAAATCGATTCTTAAGATATAGATAAATCAGGATTTCTACAAAACCCAATCTCTCAAAATACAGACTTTTTACATCCTTTATTTTAAAGATATAATTAATTTAATTTTCTTATGTATAGATACTCATAGTTATTTAGAATAATTACAGAATAAAGTTGTCTTTAAAAGTAATTAGTAACTTAAATATTTCCATGCGTGAAAAATTTATGCAAATATCTTGCGCAAAATATATATGCATAAAGCTATATTTTTAACAATGAAATTTTTAGTTTAATAAATACAATTAAAAAAAACATCTTCCTCCTTTCATTTCTTGACATAAGTGTTCTCTGTTATACATGTATTTGATGAAATTTAAAATACTTTCAAACTGTTTCACTCGCTTACAAATTTTGTCAAGTCTATTTCAACTTCAGTGAGACTAGTCCTTATTATAAAAGTTAATAAAATGTATTTCCAATGTGTACTAAGCTACTTTTAAAGAAATTAAAATGAAAAAAAAACATCAAATTTACTAATGACAATTACAATACGGTGATTGTCGATGTCTTCCGCAGAAGGATGAGAGCATAGAAAAACAATCAGTTGACATCCGTCAATAGAATTAAGGTTGCCAGAGCATGACCGTTGTGGGGGTGTTGAGAAACGTGGGTCAACGTTTGAAATGCACAACCGAGTACAGAACACCCGACCAAGCGCATCAATTGGCCTTGCTGTTCTGACCTAAGGTCAAGAAGTTGCAACAGATAGGCCATGGGAAATCGATTCGGAGGTGATCTTGAAAATCGGTTAGCATTCAGATTCAGACACCATTTTTGGATGCAGATCCAATAAGAATGGTCTGAACTAAAATGGATGGTATGAAAAATTGAGTTTTCTCCTGAGAAGGACAGACATGCATTTATAGCCTTCATTGTGGTCTCGAGTGGGTGATCTATAAATGATAAGAAAGTGATTATTCTAAGTACTCATCACGTGATGAACTGAACTGAGAAAAAAACAATGGATAGGGCTTGAAGAATCTATATTAATTTAAAATTCAAACATATTTATGAAAAATGCAAAAATATTAGCGTTTTTATTCAACTAATAAAAATAATAAATAAATAAAGTTATATGTTGGAAATTCCACTGACTAGGGAAAAAAGGGCTCCAAACATGATTTTTGGACAACAATAGAAATCTATGTACCAAAAATATACTTGTGACTTTGATAAATCATTTGTGAGTTTCCCTAAACACAAAAGTCAATTTCAGATAGTTGTTTTTCTATTGACACAGCTAATAATAAATTTTTCAGGTTTATTTGTAAAATAAATTTTTTGCTTAAGTAATTAATTTAAAGTTGTTTTCCCCTTAATTACTTTCGAAAATAAACTGTGCCACATTTTTAATTGTATATTGTGAACTTTGGCATCTTTTTTAAATTTTCATTTTGTTGTAGTTCTCATTAATATCCTCTGCGAAACAACATGAAACGATTTGGTGACAGCATTGTGAAATCTTCCTCAACTTTCATAGTCGACTTGCTTTTAATCGTTAACCATAACAAGTACATCTTTTACTTTTTAATCACAGATCCTGCATAAAATTTTTGGAAATTTTGTTATTATTGTGAAACATTGTGCATAAGAAGAAGCGTTCAAAATATTTATTATGTCAAAAAATCTCTTAACTTCAAATTAAATTCGCGTTTAAGTTATAATTTTAACTTAAGCTATTATCCTATAATCTATGCAACTAATAATTGAGTTTTCTTTTAAGTTTGGTAGGAGAATCTACTACAGTTGTAACTTTTCTTTCGGTTAAATCAGACCATTGTTATTCCTTATAAAAATTGTATACAAACATGGCCACCCATAGAGACACAAAACGTGAAAGGAAAAATCAAGATTTTTTCCAACAGTCTTTTTTTTCTTACAAATAGATAAAGCAAGTTAATCTCTCACAGGTCAAGCAATCTAAGAAAAGGCTCCAAAAAGTCACGAAAATCTGTTTGACGGTCATTCCACTTACTCGCAACAAAGAAAAGCGTCGCCGGAAGAATTCTGCTCCAACCTACGATAATATCACTTGTGTTTTTAAAACAGCCTTCGTTTGCTGATTTTTGAAACCTTTATTTTTTTACTCGAAAAGTGAAACAACAAACAAGCTTTCACTTCGCAGGCGGGCTCCATTTTGAACCGTTAAAGCAAAATTTTAAAAAAAAAAAAAAAAAAAAAAAAAAAAAAAAATTTGTCAGGAAGCATCAATTACCACACCCCAAGGTCGTGATTTGCATTGTTACTTGAGCACATTGAACCTCTTACCTTCATTTAGCTGGCGAGCATTAATTTTATTAGAGTAAAACCCTCTTATTAACAAACACACTAATATATATATATATATATATATATATATATATATATATATATATATATATATATATATATATATATATATATATATATATATATATATATATATATATATATATATATATATATATATATATATATATATATATATATATATATATATATATATATATATATATATATATATATATATATATATATATATATATATATATATATATATATATATATATCCTATTAACCATTTCTATATAATATAGATTTAACATGTAATTTAAATGGTTTCTGAAGTAACTTCATGTGAAACGAAGATTAAACTATTTTAATACTTCTTAATGATGATAATTATAATTTTCTCACTGAATGGAGCTTCTCATGACACAGTTTCCCTCAATCACTTAAGAAAATCCATTAGTATTGGGTTTTTCTTACCTGTATTTTCTTAATTTTGTATTTTTATTTGTGATAATCCATCATAAAGAGAAGGATAAACATAAATTTTTGATAGGTTTCGTTGTAGAATCAAAATGAATACAAGAATTTCAAACAACCCACGGTACTAAAACTCGTAAACAGACATGTAAAAAATGTGTAAAACAGATATGATTTAAAATCACATTGTTTACAATCATTAATTTACACAAATAATGAAGTACAATAGTTATATTTTCATTCTTATCCAATAAAAATGAAATGCGATTTTGGAATATAGTGACAAACAGAAATCTAAGGATAAAAATAGTTTATTAATTTGCATGTGATATTCATTAAAGTTTCAATAATTTCAATATACTATCATTGTAGAAAGTATAAACTTTCAAAACACCAATTTTCCAATTCCAATTTTTTTTTCTAAAATTTTCCTCCAGTTCGCATTAAATTAAAATCTTATGTTGTGGACATAAACGTAAAAATTAAGATTTTACCTTAAGTTGAAAATATTTAGTTTTTAAATAAATCATTTTATTCAAATTCAGATTGATAAAAAATATATTTATTATTTTCAGCCTTACCATATTTCAACTAATAAAACTACAATATGCAGTCATGCTTTTATGAAATCTCACGAATTCACCAAGGTGTACAAAAGACCGGGAGAAATTATCTATTATTAGCTCTGTACAAATCTAAGCACCTTGGCTTCTCTTTGAATGGAAATGAAATACTTACTGTTCTTTTCCATGAACATGTCATGGCGAAATTAGCTATGATAACTACACTTTTTAAGTAAATTTGATGTATCTCTATATTTTTGCAGTAAACTTCTTTTCAATTTACTCTTTAAAGTTGCAAATCCATTTTAAAGAACAGTCTTGTTCTTCCTTTAGAAATGACAATATTCTTCTTTCGACATTTTCTGTTGAAACGAAAGATATCATGCATTTCGAACTAATAAACAAAATAAGAATTTTCGATAAATACACCATTGTTGCTGAAGCCGATAAAATAACATGATTAAATATGGGTATCATTATATATCTTTAAGTAAGTATTACGGATATAATATTTATATTTATCAAATATCCTTAACATATACATTTTAAATATATGTGTTAAGAGTACAAACATTTAAACAGGTCCGAGGTTCGATCCTTTGGTGGGCAAGGTCGACTCAGCCTTTTATCCCTTCAGTGGGTCGATGAACTGAGTTTCAAGCATGCTTGGGAACTAAACATTGGTGGTTTTTCATTAGGCTGACCACCTAATTGGGACATATGCTTTGCAGTCCAAGGCCTCTCGTTCAAGAAAACAGAGATAGGTACTGTAGGCCTAGGCTCACATTGGCTGTCGTCCCATATTTAGTTTAGTTACATGTATTTAAAAATATTGCTTTTATAATCGATACATTACTGATTACAAAAGCACACATTGGTCTTACTAATCTTCGTTATCTGTATGAAGCAAGTTACAGTCAAAAGATTAAAGTATTGGCTCACGTGATTAAATCATTATTATATAAAGACATAAGATTACTTATAAAAGAGCATTATTATTAATAATATACGAGCAACTTCTTATTAAACATGCAACGATCTCATGAATTTTTTCAAAATAATTTATCTATTCCCACTGAGCTATTGGTACATTAACGGTTCTTTAATCTACCAAGGCTACTTTATTTTCATATATGAAACAACTAATTTACTTCTAGAAAATTCATTGAAGTAACTTCATAAAATGTGAATGATTTCATGGATACAAAATAGTTTATTGGTTTCCTTAATGGGTCTTTAGTTGATCAAGAATTTCTTATCCATAAGTCATATCATGAAATACACAACAATCTCATGAATTCTATCAAAATAGCACATAGATCCAGGATCATTACTTGGTCAATAAGTCGAGAACAATTGGTAAAGCAGATTTCTTATTCATAATTGTATCTAGATATGTTACAATATAAAGTGGGACAGCGTAATTGATGAAGTAGAGCGAACCTATCTGCTGCCAAATTTTTTGTTCTAGCTTAGAAGCAAACTATGTATACTTTATTATGAACCATCGATTTTAGGGAGCAGTAATAAGTCATATAATATTGCTACAAAAATACCCACCTTAATTTCCCATAAATACTACTTTAAATATATCATATGGATGATTGTGCGTAATATAAATCGATGTAGACAATTCTATACTGTTTTATTACACTATAATTTAGATAAAAAAACCCTGCTAACTTACGGGCTTCCAAAACTTTCTGCAGATATGGAGCCAAACAAGATCGTCAAACTTCCATAAAATTCTAAGGGTGTAATTCAAACACTGGGGACAACAAGAAAATAAAAAAATATAAATGGTGATCAAAATGACATTGAACTGTTATCTAAAGTGTCTATTATAACGGTTATTTCATCATTTTCTTGTCATTATTTCAACATCAATCGATTTCCAAACCTGTTTAGAGGTACTTAAAGTCGTGCAACAGTATGAACCCCTTTGTAAAAGTAATACATAATAATAAAAACTTTGATATAACAGGAATCGAAGTGGTTGTCTTCTTTCTTAAAGTAACTTTTAAAGTGATAAAATAAGATTAAAGTCAGTAGGGAAAGGTAGCCAATTTTTAATTTTTCCAGGCATGCATGCAATTTCTTGTCTTATTAAAAAAATTTAAATGAGTTGTTTAATCTAGTTTTATGTAAGAAAGTAGGTGATCAATAATAGGTTATAATGATAGAAATTATTTATAATTTTCAATTCTTATTTGCATAAATAACTGTAAATTTATTATCTTTAAATTTTAGAAATATATATACATTTTTATTTTGTGTATATTACTAAAAAATGATTATATTTTAATTTCGCAATAAGAGTAAACAATATCAAGGATGTATTGAATGTAATAAATAATTTTAAATTTACATATATTAATTCGTGTAATTTTCTTTCATTTATAATTTTATGAAATTAATGAAAAAATATTGTGTTTAACACTTTTTGAGTAATTTTCGATGATTTATAATATACTATAAAGTAATCACCTTATTTTATTTTTTCTTAAATATCATATATTCAATCTTATATTGTTTCCTTGTTTTTTTTTTTTAATAATTAAGGAACTATATTCATTAATATAACACTTCTTACCCTATTTTATAAAGCCTGATTGTTTGTTGAAAAATATTCGAAACTTTCATGTTTTGTTTGAATATTTTGATTTATATTACTTAACAAATTCTAATTAAACATCTTATTTATTCCAAATAACATCATTCTGATCGATTCATATAAATGATGTTATCACAAATTAGATCAATTAATCAACGAAATGTATTGTATGTAATTAGAGATTGTTTACTTTTCAAAATGAACCCATGAAACTTTTTATATGAATTCCACAGTTAATAATATAGCCGATCATTCACATTAAAGCAACATTTTTTTACAGAAGTAACTATTTAAATAAAGTACATTAATTTTAAAAAACTAATTATTTTTATATTTATTTTATTAGCTTCTTTACTCATTTTAAATGCCGTTATTAAAATTTTTAATAATTTATTTTCTATAATGTTAATGCAGTCAATTAAGGAAACATGAAGCATTGTGAGTCACATATTGGACCGAATAATTTAAATTAATTTACAATAGTAATATGTTTCGAAATTGTTGTAAATGTTACTTATATATCATTTTTTAATTTTTATAAATAATATAAATAGTATCTTTTGCATTGCTGCAAAGCCAAAGGAATCATTATAAACATATGAAAAATATAATACTTCATTATAATTTCGATTGCTCTAAATTAAGCCGCGCATTTATAAGTATTTTACACTTGCAATCATTTATTTGGGACAACATCAAATTAATGACTTAACATAGATTGTATTGAAAAATAATTGATATGATATTATTTAATAAAATTACAATGGAATTCAATCACTGAGTGATTGTCTTGTAAAGCGTTAATAGTACAATAAATTATTAAAAATATCAAATTGGTTAATATTTTTTCCATTCAAGCAGGATGATCAAAGTAATGAAATTTAAATACAATCACATCTAAAAATTTTAAGAAATAGTGGTAATTCAATAATGCATTTATCAAAATGAGTAAAATCTATTAAAGCTTAAAATGTAACTTAAATTCGAAACAAATTCTCTTCTTATATACGAGAAATTCAGGTTGTTACCGCGTACTTGACCTTGTTTCATTCTGTATGTTCCACAATAAATTTTAAAATTACCCTTCAGCATATAGCAATTAAAACTCATCTTGTTTGTTACAAACATTAAATGCAGTCTGAATCTCCGAATTCTGAGCTCGACATCAGTTGATGTAGGCCAAAACGTGTCTAAGCTTGACCATGACACCGAATTATTTTCAAAATATCTTTTTTCAAATGTCATTTTCTAGCGACATAAAGGAATATAAATCAGTTCAAACTGCCACTGTACGGAATTGATCTGAAGACAAAAGGGACTCGGTCTTTAATGAATAGACATTGCGTTTGATTTAGAGAAGAAACAGTGCTATTCATGATATTTAAATCTTGAATAATTTTTTATAAATAGCTAAAAATATTAGATTGGCTTCTTTTTTTTCTTGAATCTTAAGCACTTTTTTTTTAAAGAATAGCTTAAAAAAGTATTTAGTCATTGTTTATGTTTTTCGATAAACATTAGGGGAATTATCGAGGGAAACTTGAGTCCAGTATTTCTTAGGTTAATTGATAATTTGTAAATGAAAATCTCAAATAAAAGAGTAATGAAAATACATTTTGGTGATTTAAATAATCAAAAAATATATTAAATACATAATGAGAGAGACAATTTATATGTGTACACAAAATAAATGAAAATATTTTATTGAATAAATTTAACATTACAGTAAATAAACTGCCAAATTAACTATTTGCGCATATTTTTTTATATATGTTCCCATATGCATTTTTATACTTTTATAAATTTCAAGCTGAACATGTGTTATAGTTTTACAGTTTTTGTTTATTATCTTATGAATCTAGATTTGAACATATAATCAAAAGTATGTTAATTTATGAATGTTATATCATTGTTAGTCACTTTTTTATATTTTATTTCCTAGTGATTATTCATGATTTCATTACAAGAAGTTTGCACTTCATTCTCCCTGTAAGCCATTTCGCAGCTCTCTAAAGTGCAAATACAAACGTTTGATACTTTCTAGATAGATATATGTACACTTTTGTTAGAATAAGCAAAGTAAAAGTATGTCTAATTTCAATAACTAACTAAATTTCTTCACATTCACAGGAACAATTATACACAAAAAATTACTTTATTTTTCACTCAATGACATCTTTTAGTGCAACTTCTTTATTTTTTATGTTAAATAAATGTAATTTTTTTAATGTTTTTTATGTGTTTTTATTTATAAAATTTAACGTAAAGCTAAATTCTTTACAGGAATTTTGTTTATCCAGAAAAAGAATATATCAAGATCCCAAACAAATCGAAATTCTTTTTAATATATTTTTTCCAATGGAAGATTGTAGACAGTTATAACTGCAACAGAGTCTATTGATAAATTGTTCCCTGATTCCAAGGAATTAATAAATTGTTCCCTGATGCCAGGCACAGCGACCTCTTAGCCGCAGAGGCATTGCCCCGGGTACACTACAGGAGGTGGGCCACCATCGCACCCTCACATATGCCATAGGGACCCATTTATAGGGTAGGAATTATTCATTCTTCATTCACACATACAAGAAAAGGACAAAGACAGGATAGAGAGAGAAAGTACATCCATGCCTGAATCGGGATTCGAACACAGGACGCTGACCACTAGACAAGTTGGCCGGCTCTTTTTAATATATATATATGAATATATGCACGCCCGCACGCACACACACACTTAGTAAATAATATATGAAGGATTTTGAACTTCTGAATGTGGACATCTTTGAATGCGTGGGAGTTTTTTGGTTTTCCCACCATTCTATATGAAAATGTCCCCCCCCCCCCGATAGATATGCAGGGAATGTTTTAGGAAGTCTTATAATAACTACAAAATATATTAGGCTGGCTTATTATGTTTTTGTATTCTAAACATTAATTACTATCTTCATGAGAACTGAAGCACAGCCGTTTTTATTAATTGGCATAAGAAAGAAAACTTAACATCAGAACACTTTTTTTTATGAAAAAATAACAATTTACTTCCTCTTCTGTTTCTGTGTAATACATATTCATGAATTTTAAACTGACTTGAAATCTACTAAAGCATTTTCCATATCTCCGTTTTCCTCGTTATCATCCCTGTTTTCAAGCATGGTTTCCTGCTTAATGAAGGAGTTTTTTTGTATTAACCTGGTATTCAGATAATATACTGGCAGTTATTAGGAGTGTTTGTGGCTCAAATCACGTCTAGAAATTTGAAACTAATATTTGCACGCGTTTCTTTTTATAAATTAGAAGATAACTGAAAGAAAACAAGAGAATGATTTAACAAGCATTCGCTTGTTAAATAATTTTTCATGCCAAAAGCTACTGCTTTGATTTCAATATAATTAAGTTGTAACAAAAATTAATCTATAAGTTTTATAAGAAATATTAGTACATAAGGAATTATAAAAATTCTCTTATGGTTTATGTTTAGAGTGATGAATTAAAAATATTTAGTAATTTTTCATCAGCAACTTCAATTACATTTTTAAGAATACTACTTAAGAATATTCTGTGCATATAAAAATACTATATAAAAATCAATTTCCATTCATTGCCCTTGGAGTTCAAAACTTTATTGGTTAAATCAAAAAGTGAAATCGCGGTAAATATGCAAAATAATTATGAAAATATAATTTATTTGATGTATTAAGTCTGAGAAAAAATTATACATAGGTAATGACTTGAAATGTATAAAAAATTGAAAAAATTTAAAAGAATTTTTCATCGTCTGTAAAAGAAAACTACATTATCAGTTCAATATATATATATATATATATATATATATATATATATATATATATATATATATATATATATATATATAGAATATCTATTATAATTCCGAGGGTCTATGAAATTAGGCAAATTGAATGTGAAGATAAATTAATTTTCTTCAGAGTAATTTCATTAAAAAATATTATTTCACTCATTAAATTTTTCCTTTTGTATTTGTTTGATATTTTTTCATTTAGAAGTGATTATAAAATCATCAAGCAATATGGAATTACATATTTAATTACTAGAGATCATTTTTTAATTTTCTAATAAATATATTGTAATAATAAATCATTACTACATTTTACCAAAAAAAGTTTAAATAGGAAAATCAACTAGGTACAGTATTGATCAATACTCTTTTTTCCATAATATTAATTAAAATTAATTTAATGTGAAAATCTTATATATTATCATATAAATCAATGTGTTAGATTTTAAATTTTAATTTATAATATTCAAAAAACTTTTATAATTGTTTTTGTAAATATTTTCGATGAAAATAAAAATGTTTAAATTATCACCAAATCTGCTCAGAATATTTTTTTCATTTTCGCCAAATTATAGTTTATTTAAAAATGTATAGTATTAAAAGATAAAAAAAAATCACATAAAAACATAATAGTTTAATTAAAATATTGCTAAACATATTTTTTTATAAAGTAAAGTTTTGATATCTATATAGTTTTTATTTTAGCTTTTCAACAATATATTGACTAAAAGCGAATCTACTTTTTCCGAAAAGCAAACAATATGACGAAATAAAACAAACGGCTGACATAGAAAGGAAATGATACCAATTGCAAAACCAGCGTCGATTTTATATTTGCTTTGAAAATGAGTTACTTCAAAACGGAAATTTCCATTACAGTTCACAACAATGAGAACTTTTTTCTTTCACACAGAAGCGATAAACTCGACTGGATGTACTTCGACGCGTTTGAAAATGAGCGTTTCCGTTGTGGATTCGGAGTTAAAATTGTCTTCACTAGCCTCCGGATTCTTCCAGAAGCTGCAATTCCCTGAGAATATAACCATCGACCCATGACTAAAGCAGCAGTTAATGTATCTTAATGTTCCAAGATGACCCTACATTGAGTTCCGTCTCTCCTGGGGAGGGAAAGGGTCGAGGATAATAGCGTGAGGATGGACCAACAAAGCACAAAGCAAGGTGAAATTTCAACATCACTTTGTAAATGAACAATTCCCTCTCATCTTAGGTTATAAAATAACAAAAAATGATTTCATTTATAATGATCTTTATTTCTCAACATATTTACAAAAAAGCAGTAATAATAATAATGGAGAATTACCTAAGTAAAAGAAAAATGTTCATTATTTTCAGAGGTTATGCATAGATAGTTTGTTTATATATATAACTACTGGAGGTAATGTATGGTACAAAGGGTTTTTACAAAAGAGCACAAGCATAATTAAATCAATTCAGTTGTTAGAATAACATCGTATCGTCCTCACTTTTTTTGATTCACGATGCCAGGAAAATATTTTAATAAATGATTTATTCAAGTGAATGTGTTTATATAGTGGGTGATCGGCTAACCAACAGTTCACATGGCAAACAAATCAGACAACGAACACATTCGGAAAATGAACTGAAACAAATTCTAACGAACACTTTTCAGCTATTGACACATGATGTGCGGGCTGCCAAACTCAATGGATCAAAAACAGTTTTTCATCTCTCTTGAATAGTGTTGTTAACCAATTAAACTTCAAAGTTCTAAGCTGGAAATTTTTTTTTCCAATAGAATATTTTTAGCCAAAGTAGATTATCAGTTTTTGATTTCATTAAAATCGAAACTGATTTCATTTTGAGTACCTCCCCTTCTCTCTTGTTCATTCGTTGAAGAAGTGGGAGAATGTCATAGAAATGGTCGTCGAATGGCACCCAAAAGTATATATAAGGTTATGATTTTTACAACAACAATGATATTAATCGCCACCGGAATGTCTTAAAAAGAGGGAAAAGCAATCGACATTGGATATGTTCCTTAATGTCTCATATACAAAAAATGAAAAGGATTGATTAATATGGAATACAATTTGTACGAATTATTTTTTTAATTAGCTTGCCAAGAAATTATGCATCCTTTTTTTAATTTCATTTTTAAAGTCTTCATAACGAATTAATTAATTTCACAAAAAGGAAAAAATCTATAATAAATAGATGATCGGTTAACGAACAATTCGGATAACTAGCATAATCTTGTCATAGATTATGTTCGTTAACCGATCATCCACTGTATCACACAAAAGGGAATGATTATCAGACAGGCTATTGAGAAAGACTACGTCTTAATCGCTTAATGGTAAAATGGCATCTTTTGGAATGGACATCTCGTACTCGATAGCTATTGAATAATAAGATATTGGTGTTACATTTTATAATTCTAAGCCACAATCATCGAGGTAAGTGCTTGAAAGTTTCTCAAAAATTTTTCGCAAATTATTTTTGCGTTGCTCTTTTAAAGCAATTTTCTTTGTTGTTTGACATGAAAGCGCCCCACTGACAATAAAAACATTTCTGTTAAGCAATTACCAATATGAAATGGATGTTAAAAAGACATGCAGCATCATAATCTCTGTTAATTATAGGATTACAAATAGGGTTTCGATAATATAATACATTATTTAAAATAAGTTTAATTAAAAAAACTATGTAATGCATTATTTGAAAGAAATTTAATTAAAAAAGCAGAGTTTGTAATAATGGTTAATGGAAGTAGCCCTGATATTAGAGCTAAAAACAATCAGTCCAAAGATTTTTTTTCCGATCTGTGACAAACATTAAGCATTTACCAATTTACAATTGTAGACTCTATCTTACAAAAATAAAAAAGCGCTTATTTTAATTCATTTTACTTACGTCCTTCAAAATTAATTTATTTAGCTGGATAAAATTAATATAAAAGGAATTAGATTGAAAAAAAAGTTGAACAGCAAGATTAATGTAATTTAAATAAAAATCATTTATGTAAATGAAGGAGTCATTGTGTGAAGGTCAGAAACTAAGGATCATATTTTCAGGAATGGTGTTTTCCAATAGGTTATTCTTGTGTTGTACAGTTGAAATAATTTTAAACGATAGAAAAGTTTTGGTAACCCTACACACATATTTTGCTATATACCAATCATTATTTTTCATTTGTTTTTAGTGGGCTATCGCTAACAAACTCCTTTTGTAATGCACGTCGCAATTCTACACAATTGTTTTCTTGGCAGTATCCAAGTTCATTTCTTTTAACTTCTACTAACAAACCGTGACCACCAAAGAGTTTCTGCCTCCGATCGCCAACTATTACAATCCTAATTAAAATAAATTCCTTGTTTTTGAGCTTATCCGCTTGACAAAACATTGAAAAAAGCTTTTCTGTTTTAAAATGTTCCAGCCACTGTTGCTAGTGGATGCATGACGTAATAGAAGTCACTAGCTGCTATATCATGGTTGGTGAAATTACACACACTACTGACTACATCGAAAATTGCTACAATTTTTATTTGAAGTATTGCCAATCGCAAATGCACTACTTAATATTTCAGTGCAAAGATATTTTCTTTCAAATATGTTAGAAATTTAACAAACATAAGCTATATAAAAAAAAGGAATTTTTTACGTGAATACCTTGAAAAGAGTGCAATTTTTTTATGTTTGTTTGAATTCTGCTCATGAATTTCCTAAAGATCAAACACTGTTTTGTGTAAACAGATACTTTGGCGATATAAAGCTGTAAAAACATTTAAGAAATACAAACCATAGAAATAAAAACCATACATACCATAGGATCATAAACCTAATAAAGAGAAATCGTTTTAAAAAGTTTATAGCACAGGAAATAGCTTAAATATTCTTGAATAAATAAATTTTAAGATTTGCACACGGGTTGAAGTTTTCAAGGTTTATAAAAATTTATAAATAATACAGATTTTAAATAAAGTTATTACAGTGGGGAGACTCATATATTATATAGACACATTTATGAAACTTCTCATAATATATAAATGGCTTTAGGATCTTTATTTTATTTTCTCGCTAGTTGAAAAACTATCGAGAAAAGTAATGTAATTTAGAAAATTATTCCACAACATTTGATTCATTCCAATAAAATTTCTTATTAAATTAATTAGATTTTTAATTAAAATGAATGAAAACTACTTGATGTTCTATTTTTTATTCTAAAAATAATTCTAAGCTGCTTTAGCCTTCTGTTATAATCAATACCAAAAAAAAATGATAATAATTCTATTGAAGGAAGAAATATCGTGATGATCGTGCCAAAATTACTACCCACTTTCTCTCACAAAAGAACAAAAAAGCAAACAACTTTAGATAAGATTGAGGCAGAAAATTATTCTAAGCCTGAAAATGGTCAAATCGAGTCTTGATACAATCGGGTGGGGCTATTCCACACCTACCTTCACAATCCACTGGAAGGTCGATGTCCATCTGCTTCCTACAAGCATCAGGTGTTAACTGTGAACCACGTGTAACTATCCTTCTGTGCCTCTAAAAATGTTCTACAAAAAGACAGTTGCTCCACTTTCATTCCACTCCTTTGTTTTAGTCTGCAGACATTTATTTTAAATTTTTTTGTCTGTTTTCTCTCTTCACTTCCTCTTTGTCTAACTAAGCATTAAGTTATCATCTGCTAATTCAGTCTAATTACTATCCCCTTTCGAATGGACAACGGGTTGTTTTTTATAACGATTAAGGTATACCATTTTGTTTAAAAATATTCTAACACTCGAGATCATCTGTGCTGATTGAAAATTATAGATCTTTGTTACGAACTACGCTGCGCATGAGGAAAATAAGAAATAGTTAATCTTATGAGTAATGCTTTTGTTTCACTAAGTGACCAGCTAACTCTTAGGGTGGGGAACGTGAGTTTTGCATTATGCCAGACATAATTTGATCACAAGAATGTAACTGATAAAAAGTTTAATCACTGAATTGTTTGAAGTTAACAATAAAAAATTTCCTTCTACTGCATGTTGGTTGAAGACAAAGAAGTTTTGATAGAAAGTATTTTCCTCCTTGTCGATAAAATTATCTGACAAACAAAACGTATTTAATAATATAATGGTGATTAAAAGCTTTGAATTTTACCTGCATTTATGTACTGATATAGCAGCATTTTTATTTCGAGGAATGTCACATTCTGAAGATTTAATAAGTGAGTCAAATAAGACCATTGAAGAAAATTGGTGTACAAGGTTATTTTACTGAGACAGATATTAGTCAGTAATTCGTAATATTTTATTCATGAGGGAGAAATAATGAAAAACTGTTGAAAATTTAAGCTTTTTCCCCATATTCCATCTTAGTACAGAGAAAGAAAGTTTAAAACGCACAAACAGTAAAAGCTTGTCACAGATAATTTCATTTAAGATATTTAAGAAAGTAACTATACAAAAAAAAAATAACCAATGGTTTTTCAACAGTTTTTCTGGAATGAAAAAGCAGATATTTTTATTTTTGCGGTCATGAAAGATGATTAACGCTCTAACTTTTAATTCAGGAGTGCCTGAGTTGGATTCCCACATTGATGTAGACGTCAGTAATGGTTTTGTTTCCACTTTAAATTGTAAATTCCTGTGATATTAATTCTAGTGTAAGAAAAAATAAAAGAAGAGAGTGATGGAAAAAGAAGGCATTTTGAGAAAAAACAAAAGAGCTGTTGCGGAGAAACCTGGTGAAAAGAAAAAAAGAATTTGATTTGCGTTGTCATTATTATATTTCATCCAGAAAATTGATAAAGAATAGAGAAAAACAGAGAAATCATTGAATTCCATTATTTTACATACAAAAATTAACGCAAGTTGTTTCGCTTTAGAATTTGACTTGTAAAACGCTGAACAAACAGAAATTAAGATGATTTAAACTTTTGAAAACTTGATTTTCTAAGCTAAAGTTAAAATTCCTGAACAGACAAAAGCAAAATATATGTTACATATATATTTAAGAGATACAAAAGTTGCCCTACGATGAAAACCGGAAATGAAAGAAATATAAAATAAATGGAAATAATTTAATATTGAAAAATTAAATCAATATTGTATTCCAATACTCTCACAATTATAAGGGAATTTTGAAATTTAATATAGTCCTGAAACAATTATAAGTATATGAAATGATGAATTATTTTAATGCTACTTTCGAATTTGGAGTAATTATTAATTTATATAATAAACGATAAATTGTGCTACATTTTACTTTATTTTTACATTATTTTAAATTTCCTTTACAGTAGCCTTGATAATATTATTTTAGTGTTTTTTCCTGAAATATGCAGTGAGTATTAATGTATACAATAAATTGTAAATCATACATACAACTTTAAAACTTCTAATATTATTTATGCTATTTTCAATACATTGTATATTACGCTTTTAAATTTTATTAACAAAAGATTTCAGAGACACGTATGAAACTTGTATAAAAATTCAAGTGAATAAGGACAATTTGATTTCCAAAACAAACACTTTGAGTTAATTTTTGATTCTAATCATAAGGATAATTCATCTTATTAATTTATATGCAAAGTGAACTGTAATTATTGCTGTAAAGTATGTCTTTAATAACTTTTGGAACTCAGAAAATTATGTATGCAAGGTATACGTCAGAATAAAATTTGGTGAATCTAAACTATTTACATAATTTTTCAATATCAAAATAATTATATTCACTTTTATTTAAAATCTTGCATACAGAAGATACTTCAAATTCATTTGTCATAGTAAATTATCAGATGTATTTCGTACGAAGCACAACACTATGTTATGAGAGTTAAAAGTTATTCCAGTTTATTTGCATAAATATTAAAAAATGAAACTATTATTCTCGCTTTCTTTAATATTGCAGCTATCACAAGCTATATGGAAATTTATTCTGCTTCCTAATGGCGTTATAAGAATTTTTTAAATAAATTTGGTATTAATGAATATAATTTCTTATATTTTTAAAGCAGTTCTATTCTGACTGAAATAATTAAAACACCACAAAAATAAGTATGCAAAATATTTCTAGCGATTGTAAGTAAAAACATTAAAATTCACTTCTTGGGTTCTTTTTATATAATTTATGATCAGTTTTGATTTTTAAATTATTGTTATTAATATTAATCCAGTTCCAAACGCCACACAGATTTAGCATATCTTTAATATTGAATGCGTTTTTGTTGAAATAATCGCAAAAACATTTGAATTCTTCATAACCATTAAGTGATTTATTATTGTTTGAAATAAACAATTGTAAAAAACAGATTGTGTTGAAACATTTTAATCGGAGAAGCTTAACTAGAGTTCTTATTTGTAAGCATAATTGATTTATTTTAATGATCTGGACTGGTAATCTTGAAAAGTCAGTAACATTTAATATAACTTTCGATTGTCTAAAAAATTCTTAAAACTCTTGTTGGAAGATAAAGCTGTTCTATTGAAAACTATTGATTGTTGAGAAAATAAGAGGTTACTTTTTTTTAATCGCTTTCTTACATTGAAAAATTTGATGTAAACAGAACCAAATGCATGATAGTGATAAAAAAGTGTTTGATTAATTTCTTAAAATAACACAAGAATTATTTTTATGTCAATACGTTGCAGGTGCAAAATCATTGAATTGTAACTTGTGCCAAATTCGGTAAGGCAAAATATTTATTGCTTCGCCAATTTTATTTTCTCTTAATGTTGTTCAAAATAGAAATTAATGAAGCATAAAAGCGAGTTTATTATTTTTTTTTGAAGTTCTTCCATAGTATTGGTATAGAATGCATTAGACATACGTTCTTTCAAAGAATTGTAGGTTACATTATTAATTTATCCCCAAATTTAATTTATAAATAAAATTTATAATTTTTCTTACATTTCTTCATAAACACGTTAAAAGAATTCATGAAAGACGTAGTATCATTTCCAGAAAACTGATAACACAAAGAATTTTTTTCTATTACACATAATATTTTTTAAATTTTATTTAACATGGCTGTCCCATTTTTTAAATACTTATGTTAAATTTTGAATAATTAATAATAAGTCACTTAATATATCTATCTTCAATTAAATTAATATTGAATATGTGAACTAATTTGATATTAGTTTTATATATATACATATACATATAAGATTAGCACTATAATTTAATATTAGCAACTTCATTTAATTTTAAATACATAAATGATTACTAGTGTAAATGAAGTTTATTGAGATGAATAGAATAAAAAATTAAATACAAAAATTATTGAAATGAAAATCGTCTCCTGTCATTGCATTGAAGAAATTTCAACTATAAATTATTAATTGATTTAATATAATGCAAAGTTATTTCCATAAGTATATTTAGGCATATCTGAGAATGATCTTTTAAAATTTTGAAACTGTTGAGAACTGGAGAAAGAAACAGAGAAAAATCTGTTTGAATATTGGCTATTATACAAAAAAATCTACTCAAACATATATATTTTTATTGTATCCATTATATCCTAAATATTTTATTAAAATTTTTTTTATTTATTTTTAATATTTTAAGTATTGCAAATTTAACCGAATAGTGCAATATCTTGTTCAAAATATTTGTTGAATCATGCAAAAATATTAGTAATAAAAAATAATAAAAACAATTTTTCAAGATCCTTACTGAGATTTTTATATTTTGAGACATTCGTGTAGTTTTATCTTAAAGTAACTGTCCCTCATTTTATAGTAAATGGCAAAAATCGCTGAACATGCAACAGCAAGAGGAGGTCACGATTTGAGATGTGGCGAGGGAACTTCGTGGGCCCAGGGAAGGCTATCTACTCTCTTCAGGTCATCAAAATGATTTGTTGATTAACCCACTCGAGGGATGTTTCCAGGCAGGTGGAACATTCCAAGAGGAATGTGCCTCTCAAGGGAGTGCCACTCTCTCAAACCACACTTTATGAAGGCTGTATTTGTGAATTATCATAATTTTTCTGTCTCTTCGTGTAGTCCTTCTTTCGTAATATATGAGAAAATATTGTATGAGGAAATTCGTGAAATCATAGTTTTGATGAAGAAAAAAAAAACTGCACGAAGACAATATCAAAAAGCAAGCAAGCACAAGTTCAAGATATGTAGTCTTGATTTGATGCTATTTTCATCACTTTCCTTTTTGAGTTATATACAAAAATAAATAAAATTGAGCGAATTGGAAAAAAATTCTTAAGTATCGTACTTAAGACAACTCATATATGTTGATTACATTTATTTCATTATTAATTCGGCATAATTGTACTATCTAATTTTTAGAATCTTGCTATAATCCGCATAATCTTGTAAAAAGACAACCAGAAGAAATACAGGTACTTTCTTTTTTGCCATGTATTTGCTAAATTTAACCAACCTCATGATACTGGAATATTCTGTCTTCAATTTAATAGTTGTAACAATACTTATGGCAATTTTTGATTTACCGAATGACATTTTGTTTTCTCTTTTCAGAAAAAAAAAGATGTGCTACCTTACAATTGGCCCCGAAATGAAAAGATATGTAAAGAAAGCGCTTGGAAATACATGGTAAAAAAATTGCATTTGAGGTACGACTCATATAGAGACATATAGATATAGAGTTGCATATACCCCATATAGAGTTTTACTTTTTGAAATTAATATGTTAAAACTCCTACAGGAAAAAATAATCTTTTTGATACCATATTAAAGGTAACTGTGGTTATATAGAATTCACTATCTCAATGCGAGTAATTTCAGTTTGGTGATAATCTTGGCATTGTTTTGACAATGGATATCGCGAATAAAGACTTTCTGTATCCACTAAGTAATGTGATATTTTATATCCTTGACTTACAGTAAATATTGGTTTCAGTTTATATGAATCATATTTTACACCATTGAAATATTAAATTCAAAGATTTAAAATTTATGCGATAGAAGGAAAACTTATAATAATCATGGAATGAATAATCATTTAAAGAATAATAATCTATAATCCATTGAAATTTCAGTAATAATACCTGTACTCAAATGCTTTTACCAAGTAATCACAAAAATACTTTCAAATAAATAGCAACTAAGCAATGTATGTAATGATTCATTCAAATATAAATTGCTAACATTTAGGGAAAAAAAAAAACTGAGCATTTATCTTGTGGAATGTAAGCAAAAGATAACAAATAAAATCAAAAAAATTTGTTACAGTTTCTCCAATTAACATTGAACACATACGTAGTTCTCACTTTCTCCAAGTTGTCAGGAATACCTTATAAAATTTCCTTTTCGCGTGAAAAAAATGAAATCAGAAAAAAGAAACTGAAGTTTGTACACAAAACAATAAATGCACGACAAATTCTATACCTGATTTCCTTAGTGTAGATGCATCAATATATGTGTATACTATGATTCAGCTGTTTTACTTGATTTTTTATTAGATGTAAATGTTTGTTTGCACAAAATATATTCATAAAATTTATTCGCACATAAAAAAAATCGTTAATTTCGGAATTTTTCTGCAATTTTCAACTAAAGGAATATGACTAATTCTGACAAATAAATCAATTATTAATAATAACAGTTTGAATTCACAATTATGTACCTTTAAAATGGAAATTCAGTTTCCCATTACTTAGAAGAAAAAGATTTGACTACTAATGTATTGATGACTTAAATTATATATATATATATATATAATTTGGGTCATCAGTATATTAGTATTTATGTCAAATCACTTTCTTCTAAGTAATGGGAAACTGAATTTCCATTTTAAATAAAAATACATTATTTATTAAAATTTAAGCGTTAAAAAATTAAGATTTCTTAAATTTTGTCCCATTAAAGATTTTCAATAATTTTTAATTTTATTAGGAAAAGTTCCGATCGAAATGATATAGATTTTACTGAAGAAAATGAAGTATTTTTTAATTAGAATGAAATAAGAATCATTCGAAAACTTATAAACACAAAGTTAGTGAGAAATATTTAATTCACTGTGGCAGCTGTTATTTTAATCGATTATCATTGTTTGTAAGTAGAATAAAAAAATGTTAAGCAAGTCCGAAGCAGTAAATTCTTGACTGAACTTATATAAAAACTTTTTCCAATTTGCATTCCTTGATGTTATACCTTTTGAAAACATTTCTTTCAAGAATTTTTCAATTCAAGATATTAAAACAATGCGAAGATCTCAACATTATTTAATTTCACATCTAATGACATTTTCAGTTATAAATATATTGAAACTAGAATTCTATTGTTATTGTTCCGAAGAAGAAAGATACGTTTTGATTCTCTTTCCAGTTTGTGCATCATAAATAGCAAATGATCTTAATTACGTTTAGTTGAAATGTATATCATTTAATGTTTGGATTGAGACTCTATGCAAATGAAAAGGTGTTTAATAAAATCTTAAACTTAGTGTTATTATCCCGAATCAAAACAATTTCTACTTCTATCTTTTCATTTAAGAACACATTGCATTTAGAATAAACTTTAATAAGTGTTCCACAACTGTCTTCATTACTGCTTGATGGCACTATTTTGTAACCTTTGATTAATCAGTTCTGATAACAATGATGAAATTTAATAAAAATTACTAAGAAATTTAAAGAAGCATCCATTTTTTATCAAAAGGTATACTCTTAATATATCTGAAATTTAATATATATAGGAAAACAAGAAAAATTAATACGCACAATTTCATAAATTGATACATTTTACATAATAGTTAGTTATACAATTGAATTATATTTGTGATTCTATCTTAGTGGAATTTATTCAACAATTTTTTTTAACCAAGCAATCATGTTTAACATTTTTCTTAAGTTCGAAGTTATATACAAAACACTGTACTTGTAACTATTGACGAAATATTATCCGCGGGATATTTTATAGTTTACTCTAACGACTCAAAATTTCTTAGTCACAGAGTTTCTTTTAATGAAAAAAACTTTCAGATTTTTTCCATATTTCAAATTAATATAAAATAAATAATTTTCTATAATCTTTTTTTTTTGTGCATAAATATAGAAACCAGACACTAAAGTTAATTTTCTTAACACGCGTTAAATTTGAGTTATCAAAAATAATTTAAAATTGAAAGAATATTATCTAATGAATTCCTTTGCTTATGAAGTGTAATACAGAACTTGCTGTGTGAGTTTTAGAAGTTATTTTTCTACAATTACAAAAAATAGTTGATAAATGCCTCGCAATCGGTCAGATAAAAGCCCTTTGAAATTGCGTCATGGTTAAAAACCAGCAAAACGCAATTTAATTGGCTGTAAAAGAAAAGAATAAAGAGTTAGTTGGATGTCCGGAAACGCAACACTGATTCTTTACTATCTGGAGCAGCGGCGCGTATTTAGCGAGCAAGAAAATTGCTTGGCCATCACCAAGTATTGAAACTCCTATCTTTTCAGACATTAATCGAAGGTACAGAAGAACCACACCCCTCTTAACAAACGAAAATATTTTGACATTCATCTAAGTTAGTTTACTAAGTTCTATAAAATATTTTCAGAACAGAAAATAATGTTAATAATAACGATGGAAAATACGCCTTATTCAGCTTCAATTTACCAAAAATGTTTGTGTGCATAGAATATACATACATAACATTTTAAAATCTAAAATGAAACGAAAAAAAAATAGTGCAAGATATTAACATGTTTTCTTTTTTTTAAACTTTAGTTTTGCACTCCTTAACATATTAGAAATGTATAAATAAAATTTAAATTTGAAAAATTTTTGCAAAAATTAATTTAAAATTAAAATTTGCCAGAAGTAAAACTTCTTTTCTAAGTGATTTGAAATTATGAGTATTCTTATAAATACATATAAAAGAATGGATATTTATAAACTCTATTTTCGTAACTGAATAGGTTGGTTTAAAGCGTTACGTTTTTGACTACCTATTTTTGCCAACCTAGCCATTAGTTAAAATAGTACGAATAGCTCTGCAATTTTAAACCACGATAAAATGAAAACAACTACATCTGAGTTGGTAAATTTCTTCTTCAAACCACGACAGAAGTATATTGGATCCTGTGGAACATGCATATAATGTAAAAAATCTTTTAACAGATATAGAATATATTATCCAAGAGATATTCGGCTGGGTCAGCTGTCAAACTCGCTATCTTTAAAAAAAGAAGCTTTTCTATATAAATACTATATCTAATTAAATCTTGAGCTATTTTAAGTGTAATTTTATACTTTGAGTAGTAAATTATTTTACCCTATTTAATCACAATGTATTGTTTTTTTATGTAAAATATCAGGTTGTATGAATAATTTAAAATTACATATTTTTAATTAGCTTTTCTAGTTATGTGTTTCAGCGATATGATATTTTTAAAATCTGAAGTTGATAAAAATTAAGTTATTTAGTTTTTCTCAAAGTATTTATGTTAACTTTGTTTAATTCTATAATATGTGAAAATAGAGAACAAAAAGGTCGTTAAAAACTAAAGTAAAATGCCATTAAATAATTCTTTCACATTCAACAAAAGAAACAACATTGAATTACTAAGTTCAGAAAAAAAACTATACTTTTTTCATGAGAAATTCTTAAATTTGATAACAAATGGATGGCGTAGCAATAGAATAAAAGTTCATTCACATTTCTTGAATCAAAAATGCTTCTGCCATAAATATATATATATATATATATATATATATATATAAAATCAGAATTTAACTAACATGTATTAAGGTTAGATCAATTTATAAATTTATTTGAGTTAGTAATAGAACACAAATTCGGGAAATAAGTTTTGAAAATGTGAAATGAATTCATAAAAACTATTTATTAGCATAACAGTATTATTATTTAGAGACGATTTATTTATTAGACGTTCTGTAAATAAATATATCCTTTCATTGTCTTTAAAACATTTTAAAAGTGGATGTTATTTTGTATTGAGGTAGCTGAAGACGTCATATTACATATTATTACATAAATTCAGTTCTAAATAAAATAATTCAATATCGTAAATATTTTATATATACATTTAAAATATCATAATCATTTTACTTTACTATTTATATTTTTAAAAAATTTTCACGTTTCACGTAATTAATTTTGATGAATTTCTGCACTTTGTCATTGTTATGCATCTGTGAAACATACATTTTAATGCATAGGTTACCAATTTAAAATTTTCAATATCCAGTAAATTTAATAAGATATTATTCGAGCAAATGTAAATGTAGAATAATTAAATAGAATTCATTGTAAAATAACACGCAAAGTCGATGGGGAAAAGTTATTTTTAAGTAAATTATTATATATAAATGAATATTATTTTGTGCTAAAATTAATTTAAAGTCATTGAAACTCATAATTGGTCATTACTGCTGAGAAGTAATCGCCAATTATGACCAGAGGCGTTGTCTCGTGCATATTATGATTATTACAATGGGGATCATGATTTTACTGCAATAAATGTTGGTAATAAAAAGAACTCCATGACAACTTGTTTGAGAATGGCCTACATAACAACTAGTTTAATTTTTATTTTAACAATCTAACCACAAATTCGTGAAGGTAAATATGCGATAAGATTAAAATATTACTTGGGATATCATCAACAACATCGAAAAAACGAAGAAGAATCGGTTTTTTTTAATGATAATACTAAATATTTTTTGAATTTATATAATTTCATTGAAAAAAGTAAATTATTTGAATAACATCTTATAAAATATGAGTAATACTTAGAAAATGCAACTTTTATAACATAAAATGAGACTAATATAATTTTGTTTCCCGCTCTTACAGTCATTCTTATAGAATTAATATACAAAGAAAATTGACTTCATGTTAAAAAAAACGATGTTCTGTTTTTGCCTGATGTTTCTATATTTATTTTAATATTTATAAAAAAAAGTCAGTAAACAATTTGCATTAAAATTAATTTGCTTAAAATCTGATTAGACTTTTGCAAACAGTAATTTTTGCTTAAACGTTCCTCTAGTGTTTGTTTGTTTGCGAAATATTTCATATTATATAAATAGTATGATAAACTAAACAATCCTTTTCAAAATATATATTCCGATTTTATAGAAAATGTAATCCATCAACAAAATGAAATTATTCTATGGGTAATAAAATTAAACTTCACTATAAAATTTCAAAAGAAATTTTGCTAAAAATGATAAATATATCAAATGAGACAAATTTGAAGAAGATGCCAATAATAATGATTCTCACTTTTATTGGTATTTTTTATGTAAAGGGATTTTGTATTTGAATATATGTGAATCATGTTTATTACAATAAATCATTTGAAATCAAAAAGAAATGGAAGCTTATGTAAACATAAAAAATTTATTTTGCTATAATTAATTTCTTTATGTCATTGCACATTAAAATACTATTTATAACTTACTAACAAATATATTTCAAATAGACTACTCAGCATTTCTTATTCTATATATATATATATATATATATATATATATATATATATATATATATATATATATATATATATATATATATATATATATATATATATATAATTATTCTACTGTTGTCTTTAAAATTTTTGATCATCAAAATAGGTCGAACATATTTAAATTGAAAAAGAAAATAATTCAAAATTTATAATGACAGCTTGAAAAATATCAAAGAATACACAAAAAATTCTTATCAGAAATTGCTTTTCCTAAAAGCAGTTAACGAATCTGCCAATCATTACATATTTTATCATTAAATGTTATTATTTTTGTTAGAGTATATTTAATAAAACTTGTATTACAATATTATCTCATTTTAAATATATCTAATAGCACTTCAGAAAAATATTTAAAAAAAGATATTTTGTAGTTTTATTGCCTATTTTGAATTTTAATTAATTTATTTCCTTGAATAGAGTTAAGCAAATCAAAATGACTCTTGCTTAGTTAGTTAAAATTGATTTAACTTTAGTGAGATAAATCTTTGAATGAGCATTCAAAATTCTAAGCAAATAATTTTACATGTAAATTAATCTGAAAAACAGAAAAAACGAAGAAAAAAGAGCATGTGGAATTGGCGTAAGTTTTGGCGCACATTTCATATTAATATTATGAAGTCCGATCTATCCATCATAAGATCAAATGTAATTAAAGATATACAAAGGATCATTACTTATGGATACAATTAACTATTACAAAAATAGAAATTATATGCTTCTAAAATAAAAATAACAAAATATATTATTGTGGAAACTAAAATGATGAAAGAGTTTAATATTTGCATTCGAATAATAACTATACATTTTCGTTAAATATAATCTGTTTACTGCTGACGTAAATGTAACATTAAATTCAATTTGGAAAATATTTTTACTGTTAAATACAAGAATAATTCAGGTTACGAATTCTTAACTAATATTTGCAAATATACTTTTGTGTTTTTGCGATAACTATAATATAAATTATGAGCAATGTAATAAAATTCTTATGAACGAGGATGTTCATTGCTATAAAAATACAATTTGATGTAATTCTTTAAATTTTAATTCTAGAAGAGCCTAATGTATTCTCAACCGTGAATAGTTTAACGCTTTTTTTTTTTTTTTTTTTTTTTAGCTAACTATATCAATTTGCATCACCCGACATTCGTGTCATTAAGAATAAATTCAAGTTTATTCGTGTCTTGCATTGTATTTGCTTTCTTACACTAAAATAATATTTCTTAACTGAAAATTAATAATTGTATTTAAAAACGCATGATAATATACAAAATAAATTGAACTATTTTATAACAGTATATGAAAAAACTTCAAAGTTTTTAAAATAAGGAACTAAAGTTGCTTGAATGAATCAATTATAATAATCACATTTAACATTTTTCTCTGTTTAAATAAAATACTCAAATAAAGAGTTTAAATAATATATTAATATTACCCATTATTAATAAATAATAAATTAAAAATATTAAAAAATAAATTTTTTTCAAAAATATTTATGAGGACAAATGAATGCTAAAAAAGCAAACAGTTGAGTGTTTTATTTGTTTTCAATTTGTATATATATATATATATATATATATATATATATATATATATATATATATATATATATATATATATATATATATATATATATATATATATATATATATATATATATATATATATATATATATATATATATATATATATTTGTGGGTGTATTATCTTGCAGAAATTGAAGAAATAAAGAAAATTTGAATTATTTATTGGCTTATCTAACTGACATTTATTTTGACATAAATAAAAAGAGTCATAATTTATAAATAATTTAGACTCAGCTAATATAAATTTAGTCTGTGATTTGAAACCTGCATTTATTACTATTTATTATAACCAATACCATAACAGTAACTAATAGTTAAGTTCCGTAATCACTGTTTAATAGAAAGTATACATATTTTCGTCGAATAGAACTGGAGCACTCTAATATAGCAGTAAAGCATATATATACATACATATATACATATACATACATATATATATATATATGCTTTTGATATGAAACATAATGTATTTCTAGTAGATATTAAAATTTTTTAAATAAATAAAACTTCTTACCTCTTACAAGTATACCAGAATCTAAAAGAACTATAAAAATAAAACACGTAATCCTAAAGTGAGACATGTCCTTTCTTTGAATGCAAGAAATATTTTCACTCCAAAGATGACATTTTTTAAAGTTTTTTCAAATTCAGTTACAGAAACCACTTAATCGCACTTTTACCAAAGTATGAAATTCGTCTGGATTTAACTTCCGCAAAGAAATCCACCTTCTCCTTCGAGATATCGATTATTCAATCAGTGAACTCAACTCGGAAAAGGTAACTTCCTGAGAGACATTAAGGAACATCAAATTGGCAACATACTGTGACAGTTAGAATGTATGTACTTGCATTTGAGATGAAGTTCTGAAAGGGAAGGAAGATCCAACCGCAATATGGGGCCGTTCTTCAACCACTTTTTAGATCGCGATGCGAAAGTTCTGAACTGAGCGGGTACCCGCTAGTTTCTGGTGGCTTGCTTTCACGCGTGGGGTTTTCGGTTTGAAAGTTAAAGCCCGTGACGTAACGACCCGGTTGGAAAATCTTCGAGGCCAGTGGACAGGTTTTGGATCTTTTTTTTCTTTATACACTTTTCCAAAGTTCTTTTCTATATACGTAAGTACACGCAGGAAGAGGAAATTTCAGTTTGAAAGCAATATATCTCTTTTTGATATTTATTTTCTCATAAATAAATTTAGCTGAAAGAAAAATCTTTTTAAAAAATCAGTTGAGGATATAAATTAAAGCTATATATTTCCAATAAGTTTTAAAATCAAAATAGGAAAAACTGTTCAAAAAATTCTAGGGGATTTCAGTTTTATCATTTGACATAGAGATGTATTCACACTTAAAGGGTGATCAAAAAGCATTCTGAGATCCCACACATAGCTTATAAAAATTTCATTGAAAAACATTGCATGAAAGTAAATTAGTAGATTAGATGGAGAAATGCATAAAATCACTTTAAATGCAGTGTCAGCATTTAATTTTTTTAAATTCATTGTCAGGATTTAAATTTTTTAATTCGTTGTCATTCTACTGTTATATATTAAGAAACTTCATACGTCTTTGATAAAAAAAAGTTTGTTTTATCATATATATATATATATATATATATATATATATATATATATATATAACATGAATTATTGTGTAATTTAGATTCTACTTGTAAGTTATCCCCAATTTGTGTAATAGATATTACAAAAGTAAGTAAATAAAAGTAACTAAATAAAACAAAAAATGCATAATTGTAATGTGACAAACAAGTAAAAGAAAACCTACCCTCTGAATATGTGGTGCCACACACACAAGTTGACTAAACATAATTTTTTAATTTGGTTTGACATATTAAACGGCGTAAAAAATCAATTATCCATAATATTTTATTTGTAATATTTTATAGATAATATTGGTTCAATGATTGAGATTTTTATGAATCAATTGATGTAATAGATCATTTATAAACAACTCTAATTTCTTTCTAACTATAAAAAAACTTTTTTTTTATTGTAACTGGAAATGTATATGGGGTGAGTAAAAATTTACTCATTTATTTTTAATTTACTTTTGAAAGGTAAAAATGAGCTAGATTTATTGAAATTAAGTTAAAAAGAAGAAAAAAAAAAGCAATTGTTAATGACATTTTCATTTTGATGTCCTCTTTTCCATGCGTAGTAAATGCTAATCAACACAAAAATTTCAACATCAACTAAAATCTTTTTTATTGCATAAAAATTTCTGTAAATTTATTAATAAAGCATATTTTTTCAATTATTTTTTCAATGTTAATTTCCATTTATATATAATTGTGATATTGTTTTGCATAATAAATGATTTAATAGCCAAATTTTTTATGGAGTTTAAGTACATTAAAAGTGCCATTTGGCTAAATAAAATAACAACAAAAAATGTGTACAAAAAGATTAAAATTAAAAAACACAATTAAACTTAAAAAGTGAAAGTATAAATGGATAAATTATTAATTATAATTGTGGACATGATTTTCTTAAATATAAAGTAATTTTAATTTGTTTCACATTTTGATAAATAGAATGATTTTTTTCAATTTCTTTTATTGTCGCATGTATTATAATTACAAATTATTTACATCAACTAATTTTGTGATACTTGTACACTGGCTCCAAAAATTGAGGAACAATATGTGTTTCGAATCTCATCATGAAAAATTATATTCGAAATACAAATTATAATTTATACACTACTGGCCATTAAAATTGCTACACCCGGAAGAAATGCAGATAACAAAATGATATTTATCGGACAAATACATTATACTAGAAATAACAAGTGATTAAATTTTCAAAAAATTTGGCTGGATAGATCCTGAGAAATCAGTACCCAGAACAACCACCTCTGGCAGTAATAACAGCAGTTATACGCCTGGGCATTGAGTCAAACACAGATTGGATTGCATGTACAGGTACAGATGCCCATGTAGCTTCAACACGATGCCACAGTTCATCAACCGTAGTGACTGGCGTTTGGTGACGAGCCAGTCGCTCGGCAACCATTGACCAGACGTTTTTTATTGGTGTAAGATCTGGAGAACGTGGTGGCCAGGGCAACAGCCGAACATGTTCCGTATCAAGGAAGGTCCGTACAATACCGGCAACATGCGGTCGGGCATTATCCTGCTGAAACGTAGGGTTTCGTCACGGGTAGAGCCACGGGTCGTAACACACCAGAAATGTAAAGTGCGCTGTTCAAAGCACCGTCATTGCGAACAAGAGGTGACCGAGACGTATATGCAATGGCACCCCATACCATCACGCTAGGTGATGGGCCAGTATGACGATGACGAATGCACGCTGCCAGTGTGCGTTCACCACGATGCCGCCAAACACGGATGCGACCATCATGATGCTGTACACAGAACCTGGATTCATCTGAAAAGATGACGTCTCGCCATTCGTGTGCCCAGGTTCGTCGTTGATAACACCATTGAAGGCGCTCTTGTCTATGACGCAGCGTCAAGGGAAGCCGCAGCCATGGTCTCCGAGCTGAGAGTCCATGCTGCTGCAAACGTCGTCGAACTGTTCGTGCAGACACTTGCTGTCTTCCAAACGACCCCGTTTCTTGGCTCACGGCTCGTGACGTGGTTGCACGATCCATTACGGCAATGCGGATAATATGCCTGTCTTCTCGGCTGCTAGTGATAGGTGGCCGTTGATATCCCGCATGGCGTTCCGTATTATCGTCCTGAACCCATCGATTCCATATTCTGCTAACAGTCATTGGATCTGGACCGACGCGAGCAGAAATACTGCGATAAGATAAACCGCAATCCCGGTACGTTACAATTCGACCTTTATCAAAGTCAGAGACGTGCTGGTACGCATTTCTCCTTCTTAAACGAGGCATCACAACAACTTTTCACCAGACAACAACGTTCAAATGCAATTTGTGTATGAGGAACCGGCTGAACAATTTCCTCATTTAAATACAGTGTAGGTGTCGCTACTGGCGCCTGCTTTGTCTGAATGCGCTGAAAAGCTAATCATTTCCATATCACAGCACCTTCTTCCTTTCGTATAAATTTCCCGTCTGTAGCATGTCGCCCTCTTGGTGTAGCAATTTTAATGGCCAGTAGCGTATAAAAATAATTTATAATAAAAGCTAATTTATGTAAATTTAGGCAAAAATGCTAGGTACAACCTTTTTTAAAATAAAAATTATAGGGAGTGAGAGAAAAATATGCAAACATCAAGTTTTCGTAATTACTCATATAACATTTGTTAGGAGATTCGTTGACAATAGTTAATGGGTTCCCGCAATAACAGTGAGAAACCGCTTGCCCGATTCGTTAAAGTGGTGGTCAGATGGATGGAAATAGGGATGTCACAGACGCTAGGCACCTTAATGTGTCTCACTGTGGGGTCCACTGTTTCTGGAATCAATATCAAACTGAAGCTTCGATGTCCAGAAGACATGTTTCAGGCTGACCATGAAAAATAAAACCCACAGATGTCCATTTTATATTTATTATTTGGGCCTGAAGGAGAAAAATCATTTCTGTGCCTCAACTTGTTGTAGACTACTTTATGACATCAGGTAAAAAATATCCTCTTGCGCGGTAGGAAAACCCCTTTACATTATATGTTACTATGTAAGATGACAAGCTGTATATGCTCTTCACTGGAAGACTAAAAAGGGTTTCCTGGGCCAGGCCAGACAGCGATGGGATCTACTGTATTTTTTATAGACTAGGTTAGATTCACACGGAAAAGTGATTCAGAACATGTGTTAATCTGGTGGGAACAAATCACAAGTTGCTATAAATGCAGAATTACGGAAAGACACTGTTATCGTGATGGTGAAATAATGGTTAAGATAGGTATCAAACTCAGTGGTGACACTGACCTCCATACACACCAGGGAGGAACTATGATTGGTGGGAGATATCAGAATGAGATCCTTGATCCATATATCTGCCACTGCAAATTGTAATGATTTCATTCTGATGGGTGATAATGCCCGGCTTTATCGAGCTGTAATTGTTAAGGAATATTTTGAAGGTCTTGGTTTTTAACGAATTGAATGGTCACCTGGATCTCCAAACCTGAATCCCTTAGATAATCTGAGTGACTATTTTGGTAGACATGTTGCTATTTTAAGTCCTCATAGGTCTGTAGAAGAGTTTGTCTGGTATTCGTTTCCCATTTTGGTAACTGACAACTTAATGTTCTGCATGAAAAGTTTATCCACCAATGCATTTAAGATGGAGTTAAACATATCCCTTATTAAAACTTTTTTGTTATGTTTCTCTAACATTTTACTACATAAAATTGTGATTACTCTTATTTTACAAGGATGGACTATTCCAGCGAGATTGCTTTTTATGTTGCAAAACATACACGCGTTTTTTTTAATGAAAAACTTATGTTGAAATTAATGCATATCGATTTTGCGCATGTCATCAAAATTTGGTGTTTCTACATTCATTGATTTGCAAATTAGGTGCAAGAAACTTGTTGTTTCTTACCTTTTGCAGATCATAGTAATTTGAAATCATAGCAAATTTGAGCAGCTGAAATTTTCCTTCTCATATTTCTCAATTTTTCTTCCGCTGGATCCGAGGCATCTCTTTAACTGCCTCGACCCTATTCAACATCGACCCCAACTGCTGCCATGGAACCTTTTATATGGAAAGAGCTAAAGATGTGGCCAGGGCAATGCTCCATACCTTTGGTCCCATATCACTTGTCATTTTTACCTTTTCTTTTTTTTTTCCTTTTTGCATTTGTCACACGACAACAACAACATAGAATTATATAATGAATTTCTTCCTTCCAATAATTTGTAATTACTTTCCCAAGTACTCAAATTACAGGAATATGATGGTCACTCTGAAATTTTTGAGATACAACTAGGTTTTTAAAGTTATACTTACAAAATTTTAGGTGTGTTCAAAGTAGTCTCCTTTAGCAGCAATGCAATTTTGTAGACGAATTTTCCACAGATTAAATGCCTCAACCCATTCATTTCTTGGAATAGAGGAAAAAAATGCATTTATAGCCACATCAGTCTCTTCTCCTGAATGAAAATGACGTCCATGTAAGTTCTTTTTTAGATTAAAAAATAACCAAATGTCGCACATAGCTAGATCAGGTGAATACGGTGGATGTTCGATCACTTTAATTTGTTTTTGATTAAGAAACTCAACTGTTAATCCGGCTGTATGTGAAGATGCATTGTTATTGTGAAGCATTAGTCCCCTAATATTCAGTACTTGTAGAATTTCTGGAAGACATTTAGTGGTATACCAGTTTGCTGTTACTGTCTTCTGTCCTTCCAACTTGATGGCTTTGACCAATCCCGTATTTCTGAAGAAAACGGTATACATCATTTTTTCAGTGCGCGTTGTTTTTTCACCATTGTCGGCGTGGGATCATCTTCAAAGACCTATACTTTGGTTTCTTGACGTGTTGGAACGTCAAAAAACGATATGTACATTTCATTACCTGTTACAGTTTTAGAAATGATGCGGTGCCCACCATCATTTAGCAATTTAAGAGTTTCTTTACTGATTCTGACAAGCTCCTCTTTTTGGGCCGAGCTGGTAACTGAATGGTTACTGCTCTTGCCTTCGGTTCAACAGTTCGTGGGTTCAAATCCCACCTTGGGCATGGATGTTTGTAGTGGTTCGGAATCCACTTTAAGCCTATATCCCGGTCTAATTATCCCTCGTGTGCAAAAAATGACTGTTGAGCGACAAACGAAGCTCCTCTTTTTGGTGCTCACTTAGATTATGAGGATTAGAACCCAACGGCAAACTATTTTTTTCATATGTAATTCTTCATGAATGATTTTGTGTATGGCTGCGGATCCTATTTTAAGTTCCTTCTGTATCATTTGATAGGTACAGCGATTATCATCCATTAACATTTTTCGTATGGCAGACACATTATTATCCGGGATTACTGCTGACGGCGGCCTTCCTGTGTGTTCTTCATCATGAAGAAAATTGTGATCTCTTCTAAATTCTCTAAACCATCTGAATACAGTAGCACGAGTTGGAGATTCATCACCAAATGCTAATTGCAACCATGGAACGCATTCTTCTCGATTTAATCCTGCTTTAAAATCGTAGAAAATCATAGCGCGAAAATGTTCTCGCGTCAACTCCATTTTCTCTTCTGTTTAAAATTTATTCTATGCTAAACAAGTTGAAGTAAGTCAATATAAAATCGTCTTCTGTGTTAAAATACTTTGTATTTTAAAATTAAACCGTTGTTTTTATTTCGTAAATTCTTGTCATAGCGTATCTCAAACATTTCAGAGTAACCCTCGTACAGGATTATTTATGAAAATGTAAAAACTATTTTGCTTTAGAAATTAAAACACGATATTTAAGTATATACGATTTTGGCTAATACTTCAGCAGTAAATTATAGTAGGATTCAATACAAAATACCAAATCTTTAATTTTAGTTGTGAAACTACTTATATATGGATATATTTTCTGTTCACGCTATTTACTCTTAAAAAAGCTTCCATATCTCATTAAATATCTCATCTAGCACAAAATAGGTTACTCATACATAGATGTCTCCGTAATTCATTATAATAACTGCATTTACTAAAAACTCCATTTTCCTAGAATGAAATGAAATTCTTACGTACATAAACTAAGTTAAGTTGATATGTATTTACGCATTAGAAGTTTTCTTATTCATTGATAGTGTGTAAGATTCTAAAATCCTTCTTATGGAACACATTAAGAGAAATCTTCAAATGTTATAGATACCTGAACTGAAAAATAATTCCTAAATTAACAAGCCAACAAAAAATTTTTTTGATGATTTAACAAACAAGTCAAAAATGCTCGATAAATACTCAGTTTATGTGATAAAATATTAAAAAATAACTTTTCATTTTAAATTTATAAACGAGATTTCCATGCATATTAAATTATATCTTTTATTAGCATATTGCAATGATATATTTCAAGTATACTTTCAAAGCATCGCTCTCAGTCAAGTTCAGCTTACGTGTAAAGCGACAAAATAAAGCATGGTAATTGTATCTTTGAATGAATATTAAAAATGGTTAAACACAAGATGTATTTTAATTACCGCAGAATATAATTACATCAAAATATTTAGAAGCCTTAAATTTTAAGATTCTTTTTTCACGGATTAATTGCAATTAATATTCTGAGATTATGGTTAATGGTAAATAAAGTTTATAAAATGTTTTTGGTATTTTGGTATGAGTTTCATATTGACGTTTTATATAGAAATTTCAATATGATTTGCTCAATATTTGCAAATATTATTTTACTACGTTTTAAGATATATTAATGGGTGTTATATTAGTCGTTTCAGTCATTTTTGATTCTGATGAAATGACTGACATTGAAAATTCTTTTGATACTTATAAAATAAGCGGTAATACATTTTTTAATTAAAAGCAAGCAAAGTAAGACTTTGTGATTAATAAGGCTGGTATAAATTCTTTTAAATATATAATAGATGTTATCAAAAATTAAATTAATTAAAGTTCCCTTTATAGCGAAATTAGTAAAAAAAAACTTTGCCATATGCTTTTTTTTGTATAGAATGTAAAATTATTCCAATATCAAAGTAAAATAATAAATATAATATGAATAAAATGCAATTTCATTTATTAATTTTTAACTTAAAAGTATATGGCATTTGTAGTAATACCTAATTACCATGTTTATAAAAATATTCTGCATAAAAGCTTTTTAAATATAAGCAGTGGACATACTTCGTGAAAATCTTAAAAATGTAGTGCTCCCCATAAAACTACCTTTCGAAAAAAATGTTATTTAGTTAAAATCCCTCAGAAAATTTGAAATATCATTTGAAATATATTAATTGCTTCACAATTTCATCTATTTTACATTAAAAAAATTGAGGACTTATCATTAAGTTACAAAAAATGATAATTTTTATTAAAAAATATAGTTTCATTCTGATGAAATCTGAAAAAAAGTATTGTAATTTCTAAATTTTAAAAATTACTAAATTCATTATTTTTAAGTTGAAACAATACAGTTTCCTATCTAAAAACCCATGAAAATAATCAAAAGCTAAATAGTTTCATAACCATTTTGATGTTTAGATTTTGGTATTTTCATTAATTTGATATACATTTATTTAATAAATATGGCTGCAGTAATCGGAAAATATGTTTTTTTAATTTTGTGAAAGTTATACAAAACACAATTATTTGAAAAAGTTAAATTTAATTAAATTAAATAATCAATAATTAAATAATCAATATTTTCAAATAATTGTGTTGTATAATTTAATTTATTTATTATTTAAATAATAAAAGTTTATCTTATTTTAAGTTTCAAAAAGCATCAAATTCTTGGATGTATAACAGAACTTAAAAACTCTTACCTGCTGCCATCTTTTGGTAAACATTAAAAGTATTTCTGTGAATTAAATAGTATTTTCATTTTTAGAGTCATTTACTTCGCTCTCTGCATTGATTGTAATACAAAATAATAAAAATAAATGGCTAGGAATGCAATCTTCAAATTATATCTCAACTTAGTGATTTTTATTCAAAGAAAAACTTTTAAGAAATTATTTAAATTATAACATTTTTTTTTGAGAAGCAAATTTTCAGCGGAAAGAGGAAAGAACTTTTTGTGATTGAGATAAGAAAAAATTTTTTTTATTAGAGTCTCATTTATGTTAACTTTTTTGATGAACTCATATTTATATCAATTCACTTTTCATTACGAAAGATAATTAACAGTTAGAATTATCTGGCTGCAAACAGAAAGCCAGTTCTTTTATACGACTTTCATGGAAATATTTGAAGTGGTTCTAAATTTAATTTAAATTATGATCCTCCCGCATGATAAAAATGCCTGATTCGTAATCTCATAAAAAAACTGACTAATTTTATTATGTATACATTATTATGTATACATTTTAAAACCAAATAAAAGTAATAAGAAGAAACGATAAAAATGAGCTTGCTTTCACTAATTTCTGGATTGAACTTGCTTTATTAATCTTATTATGTTTAATTAAATAATAAGCACATAAAAAAATCACACTCGATGAAAAAATGTATCAGAAGAGTTTAATCATTTCGAACTGAGTGAACCTGCCGTTATAATACCTGATATTAAAAAAAATTGTAATCTTCTTGAAAGGATAAACGATAAGTGAAACAAAAATACGACTTTTGTCAGGACATGCAAAATAAATACGAAACTTTATTCTCTTAGCAGACAAAAAGCTCAAAAGGTGCCAATTACACATTTTATAGCATATGCTATTTGTTTTTTTTGAAAGAAAAAGATTGTTGAGGAAGCATAGAATAAAATTGTTTAAAAAATGGTGGTTGATTTTGAAAGTATTAACAACATATCTAATCACTAAAGAAATGCATTCTAAAAAATTTGGCTTAAAATCTTCAGAGGATAGATTTTACTCCAGTCATTATTCTATGATTCAAAAGTACTAAAATTACCAACTAACTGTTATAAGTTTGGATATAGATAAGAAACATTTTTGGAAAAGAAGATTAAATTATAAGTAAGATAAATTATATAAAGATAATTTTTGTTTTATATAGATGAAAAATCATACATGTTATGGATTTCGAGGGAATGTAAATTAAATTAAAAAATCCATACCATATAAGAGACTTGTTGCAAAATTTAACGATTTATTAAAAAAGTTTCAATTATAACAAAACGAATAGTAGACAATATATATTTCGTGCTGAAGTAAACGTTTATATGTATCCAAGAAAGAAGTAGTAAATATTAGTCTGAACTAGTTGCAAAGACGAGTTTATAAAGTTTGTCATCAGGCACAGTTTAGTGATGTGTTGCCATCTGGTGTCTCAGAGTACACTACAAAAATCCCTACCAAATGTAAAATGCACTCGAGTTCCTTTGTTGAACATCGAGCATTGAAACGGTCATGTCTGCCCGAGAGAGTCACAGATTCCTTTGGAAACTTTGACAAAGATGATTGTGTAACTAGAGACACTTATGATGGTTCATTGATTAGATCAGAATCTGGAGTCTGCAACTCAGTGTAAATTCAAGAGGAGTTGAGACAAAACAACAAAGGAAAGGTGACGATGACTTTGAATAGGGCATCGCGAGATTATGTTAACAGGGATTTCATGGTATTTTTCTAGAAGAAAGCTTGTATGAATGCTTCCAATGACGGTTGTCAATAAAGTTTGATCTAATTGAGCGAAATTAGTACTAATGTCGATTAACGCATGATGTCACATAACTGCTAGGGAAACGACGATGGTTTTGGATGGCTCTTGATTGCGAAGGTGGAGGTTCTACAGAAGGTTTCATGGTGTTACTATACAACATTGCACCACACGTATCTTCAAGATCCTTTGTAAATACTGTTTGGAGATCAAGGGATATGATTTAGTCTCTTTGTTCACTTCAAGTTTTTATTGGCATTTCAAGGTTTGTTTCAGTGGACGATAGATACATTAAAAGAAAAAAAAAAGATTGCTCTGAAACTTGTTTAAAGTTCAAAAGGGATTTAACTCAAATTTTCATCGTTGTTATGGTAGCTGATAAACCAAATCTCGCACATCAACGGTAGAAAAATTCACGAACTATTGTCTTTGTAGAGATATTGTTCAACGGTATTTGTTTCTGGACAACGAGAAAACTTGTAAATGCACGTAAGGAGGTCTGAGAAAATGATAAAAGTTCAACAATGTCCGAATGGATCTGTTCAAACTTCTGAGATGACAATGAGCTTCATTGCGATACGCTTTTGATATATTGGGGTACCATCGGTTTTTGCCAACATATGCAAGTGCGGGTCCATTTGTGAAAATTTCGAAATAGAAGGCCAGGCGTAACTTTCAAAGATATGTTTTAAATGACTGAATAAATCATAAAAAAGGTTGTCATAAATATAAAGAGGCTTTTCTGAAGCTTCTATGATAATGCGGTCTAATTTTATTGTGCCAGACATACCAGAATCTGAAATCTTGTTGTCATTAACATAAGTTGAAGGTTTAATGATAATCAGAACTATGTAAAATAGTTTACAATCCTTAGCAAAGTTTTTGATTATCAGATAGTGTTTCTAAGTCAATTGGGGCATTAACTATTGCTTCTATTCTTTCCAATATGTAGGTTACTACGTTGTCAGTTCTATTGACATGCTTAACTTCGATGGAATTGATCGACATTAAACTGTTGTAAAATTTTTGTATCTACTTTGCCTTGGGGGAACTGGGTCAAAATTGTTTCTAAGTTAAAAGTTCAATATCCTCCCAAAAGAGGAGTAATAAATACTATTCTGAATTGATTGCCGAAATGAAATTGTAAAGTATAAGAGTCGATACATTTCAGTGATAAAGTATCACTAAGTATCTCTCAGTACAGCCAAATGGTTTGTTTTTAAAAAATATAAATATATCTAGCAAAGATTAATAATGATATCATTAAAAAAATCCTTCTATTCGTGAAGTAAAGGCTGTTGTATATCAATTGAAAATCCCTTGAATCTTACTTTTGAGAAGGTTCTTTCATAAATAGTTAAAAGGTATTTTTTAAGTGATAAAGGTGTTTTGATAACATGAATATGAAAATATTTTTCATTATTTCTTCTTTTCAGAATTGCATATCTTCTGCTATCATTTTTTATTTAATGAAACTTAATTTTAACATCTGAATATGCGCATCAGTTATTTTTAAAACTCTGAGTTCATTCTGAGTAATAGTTAACAATATTTTTCAGTACATTCGTGATGGTGAGTGTTTTATCCATGTATTATTAATAGTTGGATAAAAAACTTCGTTATACTAAAAATTATCAGTTCTTAAGTTGAATTTTTGTAATTACTGTATTTTTGTTGTTTTTTGTTAATCCCATATGATCCCGTTCCAATGCTAGACAAACTATGCAAGTCCATAAACGGCCAGGAAATCCAAACACATAAAGGAAATTGAAAAAGCCTCTTTCAAGTCAAAATTCCACTCAAGATATGATCAGACAATGCCAGTTCAGCTTTAAATTTTGTGCCCAGACTTTTAGTCTGGGCACAAAAGGTTTTTATTCTTTTCACAAGGATTCATGGTAAGGTATTTTAATGGCAGTGATGAAAGCAGATTTGAAAATGTTAATAATTACAATTTTTACTAGATTTTCTGTTCACTTCAATGTTAATTAAGTTTGTGGGAGACTTTGAACTCATAATGTACTTCAAATATGTTTGTTATATATTACTATACACAAACAGAATCTTTTTATGCGTGTGTGTGGAAGAATAAATAGTTTTAATTCGACTAAGTGGTCATCCTAAGGGTCGCTATAAGATATATAAGTTTGTCCCTCACGTAAATTGCCTTACAAGAGGATTTTATATAGGCGGCGGGCATTCCAATTTTGAAAGGAAGGAACCGAAAAGCTCTTAGGTAAGAAGCAGAAGGTATAAGTGCAGTATCATCTTTCCTTAATCAACAATTGCTAGGATCAAATCATGGCTCTTTTACTCACACACACATTACATATTATTTTACAGTTATACATTATATATTATTTTTATATAAATTGACATTGTATGGAACACTGTATATCAGTATCTTGACAATGGTTTTACCCAATTCACATATTTAATATTCTGCTCAAACACACACACAGGTCAATTTTGTTGCCATGCGTCCAAATTTTCAAAGTGTTGTTTTTATAATTCGACTTTATTAAGGTTACATTATATAGTAATAAATAAGAAGGCAAGGAAATATGTGCAAAACATAAACTAATCATTTGTAAACAATATAGTGCATTTACTCTTTTATTAATTTTTAGGATTTTTTATGTGAAAAACTTCAAGGACTCTAAAATCACAATTTAACATGCAATATTATTTGGAGAGAAAATAATCCCCTTTATTTAAGATATTTGGCAGGGGAGCCTAAGTTCTTTCATAGTCCGAGCCATTTTTCAAAAATTGAAATTTTTTGAGAGCTACAATTAAATACATACTTAAAAGTCATCATAATTCGATAAGTAGGTTTTTTTTAACTCTGGATACTTTGATTCTGGTATAAATTTCCAAAATTCAGTAATAGGCATAGATTTATATCTTAATTGTAAAGCTTGATCTTATTGCATTTCTATTAATTCTAATTCCCCTGGCTTTTATACACTTGTTGAGTTTTTTTAAGTTTAATACTGGGAAAATGTTTTTTAATTTGAGGAAAATGACGAAATGTTTTATTTTTAATATCCTTTTGAAAAAATTGATATTTAGTTTCAAAATTAAATATATACACTGAGAAAGGTCAGATATTATTCTATGTTTTTCTTGCGATTGTAAATTAAAAGTTTGCAAATGTTTCATGGCATCAATCAACATCAATTATTTTTCAATCAAAAAGTACATTTTTCTATTACTAGTCATCGTGCAATTCTTAATGAAAAAATTTCTTTTCTTTTAGAAATGAAGTTATGAAATCAAACAAATCTACAAATTGATTTAATACGCTGTAGATAGATAGCCATCTAACAATAGCAAAGAAATGAATGTCATTTGGAAGATCCGTGTCCTTTAATACTTCAATTAAATTTTTCAATTGTCGATGAATTTTTTCATCAGTGCGAATGTAATTTACAATGTGTAACACTGTTTTCATAATATCGGGATATTTTAAATATTTTGTAATTAGATGTTCTCAGTGTATTATGCAGTGACTCAGTATGAATTTCAGAACTTGTGTGTGAGAATTATCTCTTAAAAGCCCAATAAGAACGATTTTTCTACCCAGCATCACCGGAGTTTCATCAGTTGCAAAGCCTACGAATTTATTAAGAGATATACGTTAAGAGATCAAACGTTTTCGTTATGTAATCTAATGTATTTTTAATATCAACTCCGAGAGTTGACTCTTGAAGTGTTACTAAATCTAATAATTCTTCTTTAAGAACGAAGTCAGGTGAAGCAAAATGTATAAAAACTACCAGATGCGGAAGATCTGTGATATCTTTCCATTCGTCAAGAGATAAGTAGAATGCAAAACAGTTCTTCATTTTTTAAATTATATTCAAGATATGTATTAATTGCAGTTACGTGTCATTCGGTTTTGTTTCTCAAGATGGGAGTTTGCGAAACAACTTTGTGCAATGCTGCATTTTTGTATCTAAAACTTTAAGTACATCTTCCAAGAATTTTTTAATAAATTGTCCCTCTCCCTATACTATGTGTGTTTTGCACGAATGATATTACAGACAGTAAAAAAAACTGGCTTCAGCTACTTTCAAAAGACTAAGTCGAACTTTTTTTATCCAGAGATTTGGCCCTTAGAAGGCTCAATAGTACTATAACTCGACTTAATAAAAATCCCTTGTTAAGGGACTTTATCATGATTTTCTCAAAGAATATGAGGACCTTGGATATATGGAAGAAGTTAACGAAAGTATTCTTCCACATCCTCATTATTATATTCCTCACCAAGCTGTACTAAGATCAGACAAAAGTACGAGCAAACTTAGAGTTGTACTGAAAGCATCAACTAAAACTTCTATTGTTATTTCGTTGAATGATTTATTATTAAAGGGTGGAACTGTTCAACATGAACTTTGGTCAACTCTATTACGATGTCGTAAACATTTGATTGCTTTAACAGCTGATGTGCAAAAGTTGTACAGAGAAATAAAGGTCCATCATGCTCAGAAAAATTTACTTCGAATTGTTTGGAAATATAGTTACGATGTTCAAATGAAAACTTATCGCTTGACTGCTGTTACGTATGGAATTACTTGTGCTCCGTTTCTAGTTATCCGAACTCTTCTTTAATTGGCTGAAGACGAAAAGGAAATATTTCCCTTAGTGTCACTGGTAGTTGAAAAGGAATTTTTTGTCGATGACGAGCTCAGTGGTGCACCAAATGTAGAAACAGCTTTAAAAATTCAGCATCAATTAATAAGCATGTTGAAGGCAGTTGGAATGAATTTGTATAAATGGAACTCTAGCAATCCTGCACTACTTTCATAAGTACAAACAGATAATCAAAAATAGGTATTTGGAAATGATGAAAGTGCTTCTGTGAAAACGTTAGGGATGTCTTGAAATCTTAAGCAGGATAGTTTTCCCTTTACATTGAACAATGCTGATTACTAGACTATCTTAATAAAAAAGAAAATACTATCTTTCATTGAAAAATTATGTGACCTTTTGGGTCATGCCGGATCTTTTATTGTGAAAGATGAAATTCTAATTAAAAAATTATTGTTGCTAGGTTTACTTTGGGATACAGAAGTTCCTACGAAAGAAATATTTCAGAATTTTTTTTGTAATATACAAAACATCGATTTGTTGCAAATTCCCCACTTTGTCATCCCTAGGAAACCTACACTTGTGGAAATTCATGGTTTTTCAGATTCTTCAGAACAAGCTTATGGAGCTTGTATTTTTGTCCACAGCAAAGATTTCTTCAATAACATCAGTGTACATTTGAAAGACAGTAAATATAGAATGGTACAAGTTAAACGAGTTGTACTTCCACGTTTAGAACTTTTAAGTGCTGTGCATCTCTCAAAACTTGTAAACAAAGCTCTTGAGGCATAGGAACTTAATTTTGATGTAGTCCATCTTTACTAAGATTCAACTATTGTACTTTCATGGATAAGAACACCACCTCAGTGTTTTGTAGCCAACAGAGTTGTCCAAATAACGGACTTAACTAGCGAATTTGAATGATATCACGTTAAATCAACGGGCAATAAATCTGATTCATTGTCAAGAGGATTTTCCATGGATGAACTTATCGAGTGCAAACTTTTTGAAGCTAGGTCCTAAGTTTTTATATTGTGATTTAAGCTTGATGTTTACACTATGATTGTGTATCCACTGATCCTGCAAATACAAAAAGACTTATGCCATTAGTGAACACCTATATTCAGTCTATTCATCCCTAATGACTTTTTTTGACAATTTCTATAATCTGTCAAATAAATATTTGAAACTAATTTGAATTCTAAGTTTTACTTTCAGATTTATTCGAAATTTGCAGATAAAGGTATCAGTTGGTTCTTTATTATCTATGCTGAACTTAATTATGCTCGCGACGTTTTAGTTAGAGATTCTCAAGTGAAAGAATTTGGTGCTGATAATAAAATCCGTGTTGTTAAATTGAAATTACGAAATGGAAATTTTGTAAAAAGACCAATATATAAAATTGCTATTTTACATATTGTTTAAGCATTTGTTATTGTTCTGTTTTACTTTAGATTAGAATATGTATCTTTGTTGTATAATTAAGCCGAATTCTCCAATTTCTCATTTGTAAACTGTTTTGAAATGATATTACAAGGCTCAGAAGGATGTTGGTGCCAGCCAGCGTTTTGAAAGTTGGCTTGTTTTCCCTTACTCCAAATGCACTAACAACCCCAAAATCCGTGGAACACTTCATTTGTAGTTGGTACGTCCACTCGTTTTTCTTTGTTAGCTTGTTTGAAAGCGGGTTTAATCCCAATTGTTAATTGCTAAATAAAACTTTATTTAATCGCATGGAATTATACTAAAAACATCACACTACAGCCACATTATTAGCTTGATTACTGAGGTTTATCAAAATTGACTGTTGTTTATATAAATTGGATTTTAAAGAAGCAAGTTTATCTGACCTTAGTTTGGAATTTGGTGGATACTGCTTAATAAACAGAGGATGATTGGTTTTATAATGTCGACGTAATTGCTAGCTTTATAATCTTTGACCTTAAGATAACAAATAACAAGTAATGTTTTTCTTTTATTGTCAATAAAAAAGAAATTATCCTTCTACTCACTCATAATAGAGTTTCTTTTTTCTTGCTCGTATTTTCTTTTTATTTTCGTTCTCTGTCGTCAGATTTTTAAAAAACTCGAAATAAATAAAGAAATTTAGAAAATACAAGTTTTGTGTTATTAAAACAATAACAGCACATGTTACATATCACAAAACAAATTACAGTTAACTTACTAAAAATTCCAAATTAGAAATTATGTAAGCAGCAGCAATGGTACAAATTGTTTCCATCAGAGCACAATGTCAACTATCAGTTTAAAAATTTAAAATCAGTCTGGATTTTTTCGATTAAGACACTGCTAATGTTCATTCGCGTGATTTTTGATGTGAGTCATATCATTCTTAAATTAGAGGGAATTGTAATTTGTTACAATATTGCACTTAGTCTTTCATATTTGTTGTCGGTAGATTAAAATATATGTTGAAACTCATACTGAACGATAATAATTTTTTTAAAATAGAATAACAAAAAAATGAAAGGGGAGATCGAGTACATTCATCGAGAGCTACAAATTATCCTTCAAAAATCTACATGTGGCTCGCGAGTCGCAGGGGGGCCACCCCTGATATAAGGTTTTAGTTTATTTCAAAAGCAATATGTTTTGATTACAGCATAATTCTTTAAATACTGCAATAGCAGGAAATTTTTTTTTACCTTATTCCATGTATACAATACGTAACAGTACCCAATTAGGATAAATTAACAGCTAGAAATGAACTTCATTGAAAACTTTGGAAAACCTACTGCTTTACACATTCTTGGATAAAAAGATATTCATCATGATTTTCTAGATCACTTGTTTCGAAATGGAATCTTAATTGATTACTTTGTTTCGCAACCTTTAAGCATTTTCTTATTGGGATGTTTGGAAAATAATTTCGTTTTTTTTTTTTTTTTATTTTTATTTTTTTTTTTTTTTGTGGAAATGAACGACAGTTTACGTATAATAAGAAAATACTTTATTAAATTATATATTGTCCGTTCTGGTCCAACAACTTTTTTCCTGTTTCTGGCAGTAGCATAATTCAAAGCTCATAAAATATTTGATCTTTGCTGGCAAAAAAACTGATCGAAGTGGTTTTTGACCTCCTCATTTCAGGTGAAGGTTTTACCACCTAAAAATTTTTGGAGTGACCGAAACAAATAATAATACAATGGTGCCAGGTCTGGAAATATATGGTGGGTGTGGCATTGTATCCCATTCAAGATGTAAAAGCTTTTGGCGAATGACCAAACTTGTGTGAGGTCTCGTGTTATATTGGTGAAACACTATACCTTTCCTGTTGATTCCTTTTCTGTTAAAGTCCATCATTGAGTTTTTCCAGCTGATGACAGTAGATATCCAATTAATCGTTGTGTTATTCGGTAAAACCTCAAAAAAAAAAAAAAAGATTCCTTTAAAATCTCATCAAACAGACAGCATCACCTTTTTTGGTGAATATCAGCTTTGGAAATGGTTTTAGCTGGTTCATCTTTTTTGCTCCATGACCTCTTACGTTTGACGTTGTTGTATACAACCCATTTTTCGTCCCCAGTGATGATGCACTTCATAAACGGATCATTTTCGTGACTTTTGAGAAGTGAATAGCAAACGTCAATGCGGCTACACAAATTTCTCTCTGTGAGATCATGGAGAACCCATACATCAAGGATAATCCCAGGCCTTTCAAGTGGTCATAAACTGTTGTTATTCACCGGTTCGCATGAACTGATGCCTTTATTGTGTTTTTATCAACTTCAACCGGCCTTTCCGAACGTGGTGCATATTCGACATCGAAATTACCGGATCCAAATTTAGCGAACCAGTTCTGGCACTGGCGTACGGTCAACACACCTTCTCAATACACATCGGTCAATTTCTTTCTGGATTGAACGACAATTTTACCCTTTTTATTTGTGTTACACCTTTCTGTAGTAAAACAGTAAAATATGTCGAAAATGCTGCTTATCGTTCTCCATATTTAAAAGGACACCAACCAAAAACTACTGCTTAGAGTTAATTGGAAATTTTCACACACAAGCCGTGCTATATGATCTATCAAAGCATATAATAATTATACAGCTTAAGTGTAAAGTTGGGTTCAAAAAATACAATTAAATCCTTTGTCTTGAAAAAACGAAATTACTTTCCGAACAACCCAATAGTTTTATGTAAAACTTATATGATGTTATTTTATAACGATATTTTTTAATTTTGAACAGACGTTAACACTTAAATAATATTTCGCTATTGTATCCATTCATACATAATAAAGAAAATTCTTTTTGACCAATATCTAAAGAAAATTCTTTTAGATTTTGGAATGCCTGTGTCAAACAAATGAAAACTCATTTAATAAGAACATCTGCAAATCAACTATTGTGGTTGGATTGTTTCCGTCAAATCAGATGAAAGGCAACGTTAATGCTAATTAGGTAATGTTCCTAAATAATTGAATTTTCTATTTTCAGTTAGTTCTTTATTAAAATTTCATATCAAGAGACATTTAATTTGATATGATTATTGTAAAGTATGAATCTGTTTTCCTTGGGGCGGAGTATGCACTGACGGCAAGTTATTTGTGTTACACCATTTGCTCTTCTCATTGGGAAAATAAGGAAAGTTTGTAGGAAAAACACAGAAGAAAATATAGGATTTCAAAAGAGAGGATATATTAATAGCATTGAGACAAAACATTATTATCAATGATAATTTGTAAATAAATTAGCTTTTTTAGTAGTCATATCATATACTGTGTTAATCATTTACAGAAATAAAAAAAAGAAAATATTCTAAACATTTTACTTAATATCTAAATTTATTGTGAAAGTATATGCTTTTAACATATAGAAACTGTGTTTTGTCATTTAAAATATACTAGAAGAATATTTTTTTAAACTTAGATTTTTTCATAGCTTTTATACTTAACTTTTTATACAAAAATGCAATTAGAAAACATAAAGAGTACATATTTAAATATTTTTGGCTTAAAAGTAATGTGTAGAATTTCTATTCAAAGAGGGAATATCACACTATTATAGAAAAGCATTTTATGACTATTTTAAACTACTGGAATTTTTTAAGAATATACACAAACCTTGCGATTTGAATGAAGTTTAATGTGTAAATAGCCTAAGTTCATATAAATTTATGATTTAAATTAAACAGACAGAAAAATTAGAAATGTTAATATTTGATGAAGCTATCATGTCCTGTTAAAAATGTCGATGTACAATGTGGAATAAAATCAAACAGATTTTGAGCAATTGTCTTAAAGGAATATAATATATTTGAAGTATTTATTATAAAAGTCATCTGTTTTCATGCAATTCCGAAGTTTATTTGTAACAGTTATTTGGGTAAATCGTGCATAAGACGTACATCAATGAAATCAATATTTGTCTTTTAATTGGCGACATGCTAGACAAACGAATAAATTGTATCTATTGTATTGAAAAGAAGCTATAAATAGACGAATATTATTTTTCTGAATTTGGGTTTCAGAATTCTTTGAAATAGAAGATTAATTTGGACCTCACGATTTGATTCATGCATTAATTGATTTAATGAAAAGTGTGTTATACTAGTGTGACTAATTGAAGAGACATGCCCAGTAATATAATAACTATATACCCAATAATATTTCTCTTCACTCTGGGTAGATTGTTAAATGTTGGCTTTCTTTCTACTACTTTATTATAGGGATATGTTTTCAGTAAGGTTTTAATCGCAATCTAGGTATTTTTCCAGAATGTAAAATTTTACTAAACATTAAAACATAAATGTGTGATTTATGTTTATGTCTAAATAACTTGTAAGTATAAATCACAAAAAAGTTTTTAAATTTATTTTCAGAATGTTCTAGATCAACAAGGTTAACCAATTATTATGTTTTATAAGTTCTACTTATAAAATAGAATTATATAAAGAGTTTTCTATTTTGGGAAAATTCAAACCTATTGTAGTTAAAAATTGATTTTTCCAATTTCTAAAAATATGTACATTTATGTGCATGAATAATATTTAGGTATGTATATAAATTTTATATATTCATTTAATTTGAAAAAATTATATGTGTTTCGGTACTATTTCTTACTCCTAAATCTTTCAAGATAAATTAAAATTTTTTAAATGCACCTGAAATATATTTATAACTTAATTATTGTTTCAAAGTATTGATAATAATTTTAATGATTACGCATCTTTTAAATTAAAACAATTATTAAATTTATTATTAACTCTAGTGAGGAAATTTTCTTAAGCATATCGTACCGCAAATCAAACATAAGAAATCATATTTACTTGTAAGCGTGGAACAAATGTTCAGATAAATTTAATGTTTACAAAGGAACAAAGAGTAGTTTTTCTACAACAAAATAGTTTATCCTATAACACAGTTTCTTCCTAACATAATAATATAAAATGACGAAACACACACAAAACATTGTTTCACTTGTTGTTGTTACTAATGACACTTGGAGAAGCTAAGCTCGTTATGCCTTGGCTATGAGAATTTAAGTCAATAGGGAGCATCTTTCGTTTTAGTCAAATCTCCACTAAGGTGAAAGTTCGTCTTTGCTCTTTATAAGTCCTCCGATCTCTGTTACCACCAGAGGATCCACTCCCTCAATTTTGATATTGATCTGAGGAGGGAGGAAATTTTCTCCAGACCATTGCACTAATAGTAACTGATCAATGACCGAACACAGGACTTTCAATTCCATGGATTTAACACAAGCACGTATATCGCATGTACTCGGTGGGTCTTTGGCGGCATTGGGAATGGATGTGGTAACCTAGTGGTGTGGTGGCCTATTGGCCTTCCGAATGGAAAGCCGATGCCATAACCACTTGGCAACCACGGCTCGTTGTTTCACTTTAATACGATAATAAAAGAGGGCAAAAATTTCTATTTTCTCCGCAAAAAAAGAGTTTTGCTTAACACTTTTAAAAATTATATTATTTCAAAATAATTACTTCAAATAATAGTGTACTCGATAGTATTTACAGGAAAATATATAAACAAATCGTAAATGATTCATTCATAATCATTCTATTGCTGAATAATAGTTATTAGTGAAAATAAACCATAATCGTTATCTATTTCCGTATTTCACAAGAGGGCCTAATTTTTCCGTGTCTTGTAGACGATTCAAATCATCAAAATGCTTTGATAATTATCCTCGCCACTTTGTTACCTCATCCAGTATATTAAGCTATTATTTATGACTAACAGACTCTTAATTCAAAGGTTAATAATAAGGATTTTTTTAAAATTTAATCTCAATCGTTATTTTAGATTACTGGATACCATTTTAAATAAAGCATCGCCTATTTATATTTTCATCATTAGAGCATTTAAGGTTCTATGTTTAAAATATCAACAGTAATGCATGTTGGGAAAAAATAAGCCATCCTTGGTTGAAATGTCAAAATAGAAACACATATGTGTAGGAATGTATTCAATATAATATAATTTATTATTGTGGTGATTGTTCATATTCTTACAGTCAAGTTTTTAATAAAAATTAAGCTTTATATAAAGCTTAAATGAAAACTTGTTTTTTAAAAAAATATTTCTGATGCAAACCATTTTCAGCATTTCTTTGTTTCCTAGACAACTCGCTATTTTCTTGAGAAATTTATCCATCGTATTATAGGAATGTGTATTTTGTGCTTATAAACATAGATAAATTTTAATTTTTCGATTTTGGAAATGACTCAATAAACAAACATGTTAATATAACAATATTTTTAAACCTGTGCATACAATTAAGGAATGTTAAAATATTGAAATACACGTGGTTAAAATATTACACAAAAATGAAATTTGAATTAATTTTATTATCAGAGCATATTTTTTATTACTTGGGCTTAATCGGCTACCAGTAGATCGGCATGTAGTGGTATAACGAATATCCATTCTTTTTATTTGAAAGGATAGTTTCGTTAGAAGGCCTGACCCATCTTCATTATTTAATGTGAACGTTGGCGTTATGTGAACCTTGATTTAGTTGAATACTTAGGCTACTGTATTTTAACAGCGAATTCAAAACTGCTAGGGAATCCTACTTTACTCAGCAACTCAGGCAATGCTAGTTGGATCTTTTTACTTTCCTAGAATTATATTCTTAGTTTTGTTTATGAAAAATTACCAAAAATTAAAATCACTGTTCATGTAGTTAAAGTATTTGAGTTAGAAAAGTAATAGAAATGATTCCTTCGTACTAAAGTAATAGAAATGATTTCTTCGTACTAAAGTAATAGAAATGTTGCTTTCGATATTATGCGTAAAACAATTAACCTATAGTTTACACATGTCTGCAGTAGAGTAAGAAGCCATTAATAACGTGAATGTCTCTCCACATAGGATAAAAATTAAGAAAAAGTTGTCCAGGGCTCTAAAGTGAAGCCTGGAACAAGAATTAAAACCCTTTAAGAGCACTGAAGTAGAAAACACTATGTGAAAAAACGAGAAAAGACAATCTCAGTCAACGGATGAAGATATGGCTTTGAAGAATGGTAGGAAAGACAGAATTGAAGGTAGATTCTTATGGCAGTCAAGATGGTTGCGCTTCAGGATGGATATCGTGAAAAGCTCTACTAACACAATACGCTTTTTACTCTGAACTTTTCTAAATACAAACACATTTTGTTGTAACAATTATTATGCCTCCACTTTTTTGTTTTGTAAACTGAGTAGTAGGGTTGTTATTATCAATTCAGTCTCTTTTATCATTAAGATCTTGAGAGCTCTTAATGGATAAAAGAGACTGAAGATGACGTTAGCCTATGGCAGGAGCAGCAACTATTGATGAGAGAGGCGAGGAAATATGCCAAAACAAACAAAAGTGTTGCAAAAATACCTAAAGAGGTATTGAATAAAATGTAGGCAAAGAAGGGTGGGTTGTCATCATACGTACGGTACATCATTCATTTAAATCATAATGACTTATCAAGATCATCATCATCAGATCAAACATCACTTCCTTTTTTAATGTGTCTGAAATTAAAACAACTTCAATTGACTGAAAAAGATAATTCCCACACTGGACTTCACTAAACACGGAGAATAGTACTTAAAAAATCATCTATAGATGATAGTTGTGAGTATTCTTTAGAATAACATTCATCACAATAGAAGTGAGAATGTCATCCTCATCAAGAAATGCTAGACTGAAATTAAAAGCCTAATTCATTGCCTAATTTAAGAGCTGCGGCTTGTTAGCGTTAGAATTATTAGTCTTAAAAGAACTAAGGGTAGGTTAATATCTATGAATTTTATAATAAAGCTAGATCCTGTATTGCAATCTGTTGTACAACTCAGATTCTGCATAAAGAGAAATGGACAAATTGTTTTTAGCTGAGATTACCTTCTTTTTTGGAAGGAAAACTCTCTCTGAACCTACTCTTCATAAATAGATGAAGTTTTTTGCAGAAAATAGTTGCAAATGTTTCTCGGAATATAATAGAATGTTCATCCTGTTATCTTGGGAAGTAAAATCATCAATGAAAGAGGTGAGCTCCTTTCAGAATATACTCTTTTAAGCATAATTTACATATTCTAAATAAAGTCACCCTGTTTCGATACATGTAATCGATTTTAAATAACTAATATTAATATCGCAATTGCTTTAATTAATAAGAATATGAGAAAGTGGAAAGATATTGGCCGCCCATCAAAACATACATTCCGAACATGAATCTAATTTCAAGACAAGTTAAGAGATTCCATGAAGTAAAAACAATAAAATCCAGTACTAACTTACAGAGCTAAATGAACAAGTTGGGAAGTAAATTACAGGTAGTTATGATGTAGAATATACTACAGAATATCTGTAAAATATCATTCTAGATTCTTAGAAAAACAGGAAATTTCGTATGAAGACAGTAGTGCCAATTTATTCCTGGTGGAGATTATTGAAAGGAAAAGTGGTAGGAAATTTTAATCAATGGTAACCGCCGTAACTACAAGAAAGCTTTTAACCAGTTGTAGCAAAAACATAATAAGAATGACTAGATTCTATATAATAGAGATATATTTTTATCTCTGCAGCAGCTAGACTTTAAGTTCCTTACAAGGGATGAATCAATATTTATTTGAACCTTAATGAATGTAGAGATTATCAAAATTATGATAGAAATCACTTTCCATGTTTTTGAGACTTATTTATCAATAAATGATAACATATCAACCGTTTTTTGAAGAGTCAAAATAATTAGACCGATGTTAAAATAGCTTTATCTATAATATATAAGTGGATTATTAGCTATTTTTGAGCCACTCAAAAGCTATGGACCCGATGGAATAACGCTCATGAGCCAAAAGTCTGTGTAAAAATATTATTTTACTACCTAATAAATTTTATAGAGCAAGTTTTAACTGGATTATACAGGTAGACCCCAACTTAATAAAGGTACAGGCAAGCATGCTGGTGCAAAAATAAGAAAATTTATAAGTATTCTTATGATATATCATCATAGAATTATTTTCATTCTAAGTTTGGCGAAGATAACTATGACAAGGCATTTTTGTTCTTTTAATATTCTTTCGTTCCTCCTTAAATTTATGGAAAATCCATAGATAGGTATGCTAGTGAATGCTTGGAAAATAGTTGCCCTTGTATAACTTATAGTTCATATATCGAATTACCAAGGGAATAATACCACTTGCCAATAATATATCCAAAGAAATAAATTTACATAAGCTTGTTATTAAAATAGACGTTACTCTGCATATAGGAAAGTAATTGCTCTGACTACTTTTCTTAAAATTTAGGTTTCTTTTGAAAATATTTCACATCTATTCACACTCACATATTTTTAAGGTTTTAATGGACAAAGTGATAAATCATATTTTGTGTAAATGGATTGAGACCCTACTTTTGGCTAAAGTTATTCAAATAAACATTTTTGGGGAATCATTTGAAAAAACAATACCAGAGTTTAATCTCAAAAAAGTGTTTTATAGTCGTTACTTTGGAACTTGGTAGTAAAATCTTTTGTTATTCACTATCATATTCATAGATATGCAAATAATTTTGCAACACTCGTATTTGGCACAGGCTAACATAATCTGTCAATTGATGCAAAATGCATTAAACTATGTTAGCAGCTCGTGAAAAGAGAATAATTTGTAAATTAATTTTCATAAGACCTTTGTACCTATTGTCACAAAATAAAATGGCATAAATTTTTTTTTCCCAAATTTTTTGATTTTCCAAATAAATATGGCTTCTTAAATGAAGTATTTGGGGCAATTTCTGGAACAAAAGATAACTTCATAAATGAACATGAAGATTGCAAAATTGATTAAGTTAAGAAATGCATTATGATGTGCAGACGAAGGCGTGTCAAAATCCAGGGTTTAAAGTGAACATATGAAGTTTGTTATGTACACAGGAATTATCAGAGACATCAGTTGATGTGCCAAGTCTACTTAGAAACTCATGGCATTAAAGGGAAGCAAAATTATTTGGTAAATCAATACAGAATTTTTATTTTATTGAAAATTTTAAAAGAATATTGACATTTTTTATATGGAGGAGACTTGGTTCCGAATTTAATATTAGGTCAGGAATTGCATGATAAAAACATAGCGTTTCCTATTAATGGAAATCATATACATTTCTTGTATTTAAGAAATGATCATTGATTTAAATCCCATATTATCACATCATATAAATTAGTTTTATAACTTTTCCTAATAATTATGGTTTTTTTTAAATTTTGTATTTTTATAAATTTTTTCCGTAAAAGTTTATCTGTGGATAATATATAGTTAATTTTATTAAACAACAAAAGCAACTCTTTCGAATTATGATGAGTGCATTTTTTTAAACTGAGAATAAAAAATAAAATACATATAAAAAAGAGAATATCCTCAAAATTTAATTAATATAATTTTATTTGTGTAACTTTCTTAAACAGTAAGGCATACACAAAAAATCATTTAATATAACTGTTATATAGGAATTAACGCATACATTGATTATATGCTGCAAATTTAGTTTGAATGTATGTGATGAACACATTTGTTTTTTAAGTAGATTGGTTCTCTTAAGCACACTGATATATCTAAAATACATTGGTTACGTTTCTGGAAGTTATTGTAAAAATCATATCATTTATGGAAAAGTGATTTTCTTCTTGCGGAAAAAAAGAAACGGAATTTTTTACACGGAAAATTTTCAATATTGACAAAAATGGCACTTTACTTAATATTTTATAAAAGAATGATGACACTATAAAAGGGAATTTTCAGTGCTATTAAATGGATGCATCGGTTTTCTTATCAATTTAATAAATGTGAAGAATAATCTTTTTATGTGTGTGTTCATTTCTATATTAGGCTTAATTATTCAATTTGACTATTGTCATTGAGACAAATTATATAACAGAAAAGAATATTGGAGAATAATACAGATGAAATGTGCAAGTAAAATTGCTTATAGATTGATATCGAGAGAAAAATATTGTTTTAAAAGTAAAGTTAGGAAAAATGAGGTAGTTATGATCATACAAAATGTTGCTTAATAGTAGTGATTATTATCTTCTAATTTCCAAATACACTCAGAGATAACATCAAAATAACAATAAACTAAGGAAATTCATTAATATTTAACACAATTAAAAAACTGTATTGCATAAGTGATATTAGGCCAATTGGCCAAGTGCCGTATCGCATTTCTGTTATCCGAAAAATCATAGATACATTTAAACTGTGATAGCCACATAATTTAGTTTATACCCTCTAAAATCTCAATGAGTTAGCTTCTAAATACTGAGCAGAAGTCTGGATTTTTAAGATAATGGCTTATGGATTTTTAAGATAATGGCTTATGGATTTTTAAGATAATGGCTTTTATTTTGTTTTTAGATAATGGCTGATCACGGTGCTTCGTTTTATCCAGAGAGTTAGAGACGCACATACAAGCATTAAAAATACAAATCACACTATTGTGCCTTTTTTGACCTTTCTAGTGCCTTCGATGGAGATTGGATTCTGAAACTGATATCCAAATTATATGACAATTTTGGTATTCGCGTTAGAGCACTGCTTGGATTTACAATTTTTTGAGAGACATACATATTAAAGTAAGGTTGAATGAATCAATCTCAAATATTTTAGAAATAAGGCAATATACACCTCAGGGCTTTGTTTTGTGGCCTACTACGTTCAGACATTTTATTTCAGAAATTTAAAACGTCATTCCTGGAAATTGTGAAGTTGGATTATTTGCAGATGTGGTTGTTCATTTGGTATTCCGGTTCTAATCTGGAACAGGATGAGGAGTGTGAATTTGGTACTGATTGCCATGTGGAGCTTTGCTATAAGGCACAAATTAAGTTTTAAGGCTTCAAGGTCTATTGTGGATTTCTTCCTCATCTATAGAAAATTCTTCAATTTTCGACCAAAAGTCAGCCCCTGAGTGGGGAGAAGCACCCAAAGTACTCAGGCTTCATTTTGCATTATTACTGAGTAATAATCCTTGGTAATTCCTTGCTTTGAGAGCTAAGAAACGTATTCAAAGTTGCAGAAACTTGATCATGATTAACTCAATGCGGCAAAGATTATTACACGTCTTCTCGATTCTTGCCTGATATACATTATAATTTATAAAGCTGGTTTGCAGCTTTTAAGTGTTAACAGAATTGGATATTTAGTATAGTATTACATTAAATGCTCTGGTATTGGCCCTCAGAATCGTACCTTGAAGCTTCTACTGCCATGGAATATTACCCCGAGTCTGAAGCATGGTATTCACTTTAGGCAGGTTGTTTCTGGCCACTTTGTCTTTACTTCCATAGAGAATCAAAGATTGCCTCTGATTATGGTGATATTTTCTAAATATCAGCCGAAAGATAAGACGATTTGCATTGTCTTACCAGTACATCCATGGTATCAAAGTAACTGCCCTGGCGGCTGCTTAATTCGGAGTGGCAGTAGAAAAGATCAAACTGCCCTTACCCGATTCTTTAGGATTCCCCTGTCATCAATGACTTTTGTTGGTGGTAATAAGAAATTTAAAATTCACACAAAATGTTTTTTTGCACAGTCTTCTATGGCGAAATTTTATCTTTTCTGGAGCTTATCAGGCTGAACATAGTTCAAGTTCCCTTATTGGGAATAGACTTCTGCAATATTGGTAGTGGGCTTATGGGAGTGATTTAGCTCTGTTGTTGAAGGGATATGAAATAGAAATATATTTCAATTTGCTACACTCTTTCAGTTATAAATTTTGTGCATTCAGTAAAAAATGTTAGATGTTTGGATATGAATATTTTTAAAGACAAAGAGAACTGCCTTTCTGAATAATGATGTCATAAAATATACTTAAATATTGCTATGAAAATGCGTTTAATATATATTGAATAGAAAAATGATTCTGGATTATTTACAATGGATGTAAATATGAATAGTTTGCAGTAAAAATTTCAGAGCTAAGCATTTTATAATAAAAATTTGCCGAATTACTTAATTTAAATGTAAACATTTGTCCTTGAGAAAAATTTACTTTAAAATTAATCACGTGTTTATTGTATTTTTGTGGAGGTGTTAAGGATTCACCCAAACAATCATAATCTTTGACGATAATTTCTCCATGAATAACTTTATTATTGAAGCATGCTCCAACACACAATAAAACCCTGTGTATGCTACTTGGAGAAACTTCAACTGCAAAAGTTAAATGATTTATTTGATAGTTTTTTAATATGTGGATACTGCTTGGATTGCCATACATATTATATCAATAGAGCATTTGATTTGAAATCGTTCATTAAGAGAAAAAATGTTTTATTTTTTGCATTAAGGTCAGTAAAGTTTTCATCTATTTTTAACAGATAATATTCCGTTGACATTTGTAACTTTTAGCAATGCTACTAAATAAAGATTCTAAATATCTTAACAATCTCAAAAAAATTCTATTTTCAAGTCTCTAAAAAATTTTTTTTAATATGGCGATGAAAAAGTCTGTTTAATAAACATTCATGGATTGTTTTCAATGGCTTCAAACATGAATAGTTTAAAGTAAAAATGTTATAGCCAATAGCTTACAATCTTGTTCCGTTTAAATTTAGTCGATTATTTTTAGAGATCTAAGTGTAAATGTTATTGGTTTTTCAATACCATCAACTATGTGGGATAAAATTCAGGTATGGTTATTGAACTTGCATGCATACCAATATTAGGAGAGAATGTGAGTTGAATGAAAAATTATTTGTCAATAGATACTTCTTTCTTTTATTTTAGACTCAATAAGAACACCAATGAAACCAGTGAAGGAAGAAAAGACCAATGAAGAGTTTTCTTTCGTAAAGGCATGTTTTTTCTATATATTATTGTTTGTTTTGCCGAATTAGATAACTTAAATGTAAAATTATGTCCTTGAGAAAAGTATCCTTTGGAATTAATTTTATGTTTTGTATTTTTGTGAATGTATTAAGGATTTGAGTAAATAGTCAGAGAAGATTCCTCCCTGAATTATTATATCATCGATATGTTGCTAAAATCCCTTCAATATTCTGTGAATGCTTTTTGGAGAAAGCTTGACGACAAAAGTTAAGCGATTTATTTGATAGCTTTCTATTCTATTCTATTCTATTTCTTAATTTGTGTTGCCGTAATTACTGAATCAATACACCATCGGATTTGAAAATATGAATAAATTGGATGTTACGAAGTATGTTATTTTTTATTTTTTGCTTTCGCATCAGTAAACTTTTTATCTGTTTCCAACAGATAATACTGCATTAAAATTTCTATATTTTAGCAATGTCATTATCTTAACATGTCTATTTAGCTTATAATATACAGTGGACACTTATTTGTTACGAAGTATTCAATACTGGTAAAATATCCTCTACATTATCTAAAACTTCTTTTTAAATTTTTTCAATACGTTACCATTAAATAAATCATCTGGTACTTACATAGATATATGAAAAAAAATTACAAAAAATAAAAAATAAAATTATTCATAATAGGAATTTAAGTCATCCGTTATTCTTGAAATCATCTTCGAAACCAGTTACGAACTCGTAAAATCTTAAGAATTCTTAAATGGAAGATTAATAAAAGAGAACGTCTTCTGCAATTTTGTTTTATCAAGATAAGTAATATGAATATTCGTTATCATAAGCAAATATTATGAATATCATGCTGTAAGAGAAAAAATATTCATGATCCAAGATTGAAAAAAAATTAATTTAAAAGATAATTTACAGATAAAATTTCAAATGATTCTTTTGAAAATAAAGCAAAAGTTCCAAAACAAAAATCTCTCTGTTATTATTAAGTTAGATTAAGCACAAAGTATATCTGAAATTCAGAACACACTTACAATTCCAGATGGTAAAAAAAAGCAGTTTTTCTTTAATTTAAAATGTTATAGTTTATGACTATAAACTTGTGCTTGTTTTGATAAAAACAAATCTAAAAATAATTCAAAAGTAGGAAAATTTTTTTATTACACCAGGCATACACGGAATAACATTTAATAATTAGAATTAATCAGCCATGAACGCTGTACATGATTTTAAGTTTTGAAATTCCTACCGTTTACTTTTCTGGATAAAAATATTTATCATGAATTTGCAGATTAATCGTTTACCTATCGAGTGTTAGTTAATATTTTTATTTCGCAATATGAAAATTTGTCCATTCTATGTAGAGAATGAATAATGCTACCTCACAGATTAAAAGTACAAAATAGTTGAGCTGGAAAAAGAGATTTATTTCAATAAATAAAAATTCAATGAAATAAGGGTTAACAGATTTTTCCTTGACTTTTTCGTCTGTCGAAATAAAGTAAATTCACTTTATTATTAGAATAGGAAATAGTTACATATAAGACATAATTACCTTCCTACACAATTATATATTAATTAGTTTTGCAGTCTCTTCTATATAATATACGTATCTGAGAAAATTTTTACTAAATCCACTCTAAATCTTAATGGCTTAAGTGTGCGTATTTTTACTACTTTTCCGAACATTTTGTTTTTCTCTATTTTCAATTCATTTGTTTCATTCATTCGGTTACTATTTTGCTCTAGCATACTAAAACATTTCCTATTTACTATTTTAATATTTACTATTTAAAAAAAATACTAAATTATAAGTAATGTTCATACACTCCCACTTTTTGCCGAAGTTATCCCTCTGGTAAAACTAAAACTAATTTTCGTAAATGAAATATTTAAATAACTAATTCAGCGTTAAAAATTTGAAAAAAAAATATGTGGAAAATATTGACTGCTTTACTTTTAATAAAGTCAAGCAACATAACTTACATTCAAGATGATGGAGTTGTTGACCGAGATTTTGTGTGGAAAATTGATGACACTGTCAACTGGAAGAATTTCATGGCAGATGCTGAAAACTTTACCAAAAGAATAATGCAAAAAGCTCAGCCACGATTGCTAAATTTTCTTTCATCTGTAAATGTGAGTAATCAGTGTGCCGAAAGCTTGATAGCTTATTCAGAAGGAATAAGAAAATGGGAACCATGGGCAATTCAAAGTAAGTAATAACAACCTTTATTTCATAATTTTTAATATTCCAAATTTCAATTTACGTAATTATTAGTAATTAATGCAGTATTTAAATTTAACATCATAATTATTAATTTTTAATTCAATAATAATCAATATCCATTATTTAGATTTACCTTCCCGCAATAAAACCTATAAACCATTCTAGGTTTAATTTTGTAAACTTAATATGATATGTGCAATTATACTATTTTCAAATTATATATTTTTTTAGAAGTTCTAAAGTACCGAAATGCATTTATTTAATTAAAATTTTGAGATTATATTTTAATAAGGATTTGTATATAATTTTATTTTTTCTTCAATGATGAAATATATATTATTATAATGTTCTCCATTTTGTTTTATAAGAGAGGATGTTTATTTTCGGTAATTTTTATTGATTATTCAGTCTGTTGAAACAGCATGTTTTCTTGACTGTTCTTGTAAAAATGTTTCAAATTATTTCAAAATTTAAAATCTGACTACAAATAGAACAATATCATTATTTTAAAAGAAGTAATAGAACAGTATTTTATTAAAAACTTGGCTTGCATTCAATATGTTTTTTCCGTATTCATTAAAATAAATGAATTACAGACAGCATCTATGTGAATAAAATAAATAAAATGTTCTAGTATACCAAAAGGCTCCACACACACTTTGTCTAAAATTCAATATACCACCACTCAGCCCCACCTTGTCAATTTGGAAAACAAATGAAGATAGTGAGTTTCGATGTGGCAATTTTCACTCCATTCTCTTAGAAAGATGGAATTTTAGTTTTAAAGAAGCTAACATGAGTAGATAATTCAGACATAAAAGAATCTTCTTCTGTAAGCAACTGGCAATTATCAAATCTCTGTCAGCCGGGTTATTGAAGAATAAAATTGCAAAAAGAGAATAGTTAACTCTTCAAGTTTTATCAACATTCAAATTTGAGTCTTGACTCGAAATCTTAAATATATTTACTATAATTAAAGCTTTGTATTTTTTTAAGTTTAAGAAAAGGGAGCAAGAAAGAAAAGAAACTCCCCATAATTGTCACAAATACACTCTTAACAACACAGGGTTTACCGAGAGCCCTCTCTTCTGTATTGTAGACGAATGATAGGCAATGCTTATCGTAGTAGATTTCCCTTCGACAAAAATCACAACTAGTGAAATATTACATTTGAAATTGTTACTAAGTGCTAAATAAGCCATTGTGTTACCTTCAATTACAAACTCATTTAAGAATATTCAATTTTATTTTAATTTAATTGAAAGTTTAATTTGCATAATAACAAAATGTAGCGAATATTTTAGGGATATAAAATTGTTTATGATCTTACAATTGTTACGATTGATATATTTGGGTGGAAATAGTAAAAGTGATGAATGTTTCAGGAAATATAGAAATTTCTGAAAGCATTTAATGTGGTTTTATGTATTTATGTTGATAAGTGATAAATATTCTTTTAGTCATTAAATTATATGAGACTTCAAATTAGTAAGAAAAGGTTTCTAAATGGGCATAAATCCAATGATTTCTGTTAACGCTTCATTGAAATTTATAAAAACGTTTTTAATTTACCGTATGTATTAATATGTTTCCAAAAATCTCAGTTGGAAACACAAAACCAACTAAAATAACGGTTTCATTAACCCTAAAATATCAGTGAATTGGATCATTATCTATGAGGATTCTCCAACAAGAATCTATATTTAGATTTACAAATAGATAATACAGTTATAACATATGTTAGAGAAATGTGTGAAAAATGTCTATATTAGAATTAATTTTAAAATTTCGAAACTTTTTCATAAAATTTTACTACAGAATTTTATTTTATTCAATTTCTAAAATATACGTTAAAGTAAATCTTGTTTTTATATGCACTGTCTTCTTATATTATAATTTAAAAATCATATTTTAGTGGTTGATGCAACAGCCCGACTGCCAAGTGGACAGTTAATGGTAACCAAAATAGATTTTGGGTCTCTTGAAGAATGTTTAGCAGTTAAAAAAGAAGGCCATGGAAAAGAAATAGCATTCCAAGGACAATTCTGCATGCTTGGATATAAATCCCCGTTGCTTGCTCCAATGCATATTAAGACACCGCACGGGAAGGACTACATTGAAGCTTATGGACAACCTCCTGAATGGGTAATGTGCAGCACTTTTTTGGAAAATGCTTCTATCTATCATATGGAATTATTTTCTAATTTGTTTCTATTTCATATAATTTAAGTCTTAATAAAAGCCTTTAGATTTAATAGAAATGTAAGAATATAAAAATTATTTTCATAAAATATCAAAATACTATACCACACATTTTCTCCTCTGCCATTATCCAGTCAAGTAAAAAATCCAAGTAAAACAAAATTCAATTAATATCAAATAAAAAAGTCAAAGTTAATTTTAAAGCTTTTTCATGTTTCAAATTTTTTTTTAATCTTAAATTAAGTTCAACTCATTTTGTTTAATTTTTAAATTTATATCATTAATCAATTATACTGGCCATTTTTTTCTTGTTTGAAACGCTATTCTTTTCAACTTAATATTTATATAAGTAATTAGAAAATTATAAATATTTTACATTTTACTGTATCTTCTGATAAATTCATTCAAAACTGTAAGATATAGTCATGATTTTGATAACATTTTATTGCTTCGGCAAATTATTTCTCTCTTTTATTGTTTTCATAATTTACGATATCATTTTCAACATCATATTATGTATCAAAAGAATTCTGGTAAACCAAAAATTTAATAAAAATAGCATTCACTTTTTTTTTATCCTAGAGTTTTTTAATTGTCTTAAATACAAATGAACATGCTAAATTTATGATTGATTTTTTTTGTCGTGTTCCAACTAGGCTGACAAATGGGGTGCGCTGCTCTACTTTTTCATACTGAGCCATATTTGGTGTAGAGTCCGACTTCTTCAGTACACACACATGCCATAGGGACCCATTTATAGGGTAGGCAAACACTTCATTCATGCACAGAAAGGACAATGACAGGATAAATAGGGAGAGAAAGTACATCCCTGCCCGAAACGGGATTCGAACCCAGGACCTCTCTATCCGCAGTCAGGTACCCTGAACACTTGACAGGGTGGTCGGCTTATGATTGATTAAATTTATGGTTAAGTTGTATTAGTGTAGCTGGAAGTTAAATGATACTAATCACTAATATTAACCAACCCCCTGCACGATCTTTTTCCAAATTTTTCCGAATTTTGTTTTTAAAACAATATTTTTTTTCAGATATGGATCTTTAAGCAATTTTACTTGCAAATTTAATCTGTATTATTTTTCTGTTTTATTTTTTGTTTTAATGACAATATTTAAAAAAATTAATAGAATAATTAAGTTTAATATATAAGTGAAATCGCACGTAAAATATTTATTTTTCACTTTTAATCAACTGCTTAGAAAACTAATGTATCCAGGTACCCAACTGCCTACATTTTTTTATCTCATTAACGTAATTACTATGCACTTTTTTATTATCTTAATTTTATATCAATAAGAACACGATTTCAATCTATTAAGCTGTGAATTTTATCCATTTAGTCCTTAAGTTTTTTCTCACTTAGAAATTTTAGTCGTAAATTTACCTGAAAGGAAAAGTTTCATAAAATAAATAATGAAATGATTATAAATAATATTTTTTAAAATTCAAAATTTATTTCAAACGTTTTATATGAAATTTGATAATTTCACGAAATTTCAAAATTAAATACTTCTCTAAAAATTAAGTATAAGAAATGGTTAAATGTCTACATGCAGTATATTTCCTTCAGGCAAATATTTTTAGATTTTTTTACTGCACAAAATACTTTTTACCTCTTTTGGTAACATCACATATATATCAATACAGGAGCCGTGAAGACGCATTACTTAAATGCTTCAAGTCCTCCACTCAACAATAACCAAAAATGTATCGAAATTAAGTTTTTGACTTTTTTTCTATGTATTTTTATATTTCTACACGAATTACTTCTAAAATTTTTCATGCTTGTCATCAAAGTAATAATAAAATCTGAATATTTTATTATTATATATTGTCGCAAAATGTTTACCCAGTAGAAATTCACAGTTCAACATAAACCATTTTCTAATATAAATTTTTGTAATTTATTCTGAGAGGTAAAAAAAAAAAAAAAAAAAAAAAAAACACGTTTTTTTTAAATATCTCATAGCTTGAAATATGAATAAAAATTTAAAAAAATTCATTAATATTTTGAGCTTCTAATAATTAGGATAATTTGAATACAATTACTTTTCAATTACTTTAAAATAATCAGTGTATGTAAAAATACCAGATATATATAATTTTATGTTGAGAATTCCCTTTATCATTGCTCTTAAAATTGTATACTTTCAATGTTTGAATATATCATATGTTTATTTGATGTTTGTATAACAGTGAAATCTTAAAACTTTTTATAATTAATACCATTGAAATTTCTTTATTTTGATTATTCCAGTTAAGTATATTTAAAATTTTAAATACATTATGCTTAGTTAGAATTTTAAAATTTATAAAGAAAGTAGCAACATCTTTAAAATTGGGTCCTATTTTTATAAAGAAGCTGTATAATTTTTAATGTTTTTTCATGCATTTCCATTGATATTGATTTGACGTTTGATATAAGAACGCTAAAATTTATATTATTAATTCTAAAGTACTTTAGTTTTTTTTTTACTTTATAAGTAACTCTATCATAGTAATAGCTAATATACTATTATAATAATCAAATACTATAGTTTATAAATAACTATAATTTTTTTCTGATTATTTTAGAAAAAAGTCGAAATAGTAGGGAAAAATCATGCATAATTTAATAAAAATACCCAGGCATTTTTTAAATAAGAAAAAAGTTAGTTCAGAAATTCCAAAAATGTGATTTTTAAATACTATTCTTGAACAGTCAATGTATGATTTTTTATTGAAAATTTATTTTCCTTAAAATTTATCACTTCATCACATTAAATATTTATCATCATTAATTTATTACTATAAAAATATTTTTAGTATTTCTTGGGACTCTAATTTCATAAAAATCTGAAACAAATTTATGATAAAATTTCCATGCATTAAATTCGCATGGTATGAAACTACATTTGAATGCAATTAAAGATAATTCATGATTATTTAAATTCTCCTTACTTCTGATTGCATATGTTGTATTGGTGCTCTACTAATTTTAGATACTCCAAATGATGAAAAAACAAGCTGGTTTATTGAGAAGTTTCGGTCTCTGGCTGGGCACTTGCATTCCATCAACTTGTTCTAGACAAGATATTCGTATGATATTTTCGAGAAGTAAGTGGTAATATGATTGATTGCACTCCTTAAAAGATTTAAATTAATCACAACTGAAAATGATTTGTATTTGTTTAACTCTCTTTACGCTTTTCTATTGAAATTAAATAGAACATTATTTTCTCTATTTCTATTTAAGCATCAGAAACTTTTGCTTTCATTGTTTTACTACCAAATGTAGTTTTGCCATCATACTTCCCTGTGTCACACTCCCAGGTGCAAAGTGTTGAATAAACCTTTTTTAAGTTCTAGAATAGGATATAATAATGTAACTGGCATACACTAAAGAAACTAACTAACCATTTCTTACTTTTCTGAGTGATAAAAATTATATAATTGATTATAGAATTTATATGATATTGAAGCATAGTTTATTTATGAGTGTTTTTTCTCACCCTACTTCTCTCCACTATTACTAGTGTTTTATTATAGGATTTGTTCCCATTTAATATGAATACTTTATCCACATTATTTTATGTAAAATGAAGCAAATTGTTCTAAATACTTTAAATAAAAAATACATTCTTATTGAAAAAAAATTGATTTTGACTTATTAACTCCCAATAACACTCAAACTTTACATTCAATAATAATTATGTGAGGGGGGGGGAATGACTCAGTACACAGTCACGTGCTAGGGTAAGAAATCTCTTGTGATAATTATTCATTCACTGGATCATTTGACAATACCTGCATGCAGTGTATTTTCATTGAGTGACAAATATCTTAAGCAATACGACATGGTATAATTATGTCTTATGATTATTTTCAAACAATATTCCTAATATTATGCATATTATTATCTGGGCTACTCCATTGCTGTCAGTGGAATGCTAGTGACTGGCAGTCAATATGTAATAATGCTCTAAGTAATTTTTGTGATTCATAATGACTCCTTGCTGGTTTTGCGTGTCTAGAATTGTGTATATCAGACGACAAATTCTGCCTGTTTCGCAATTAAATTGTTGATTGCTCTTACGTATAATTTTTTTTTCTCATAAATTATTTATTTTCCTTTAAACTAATGAAATCCATAAACTCATTCAGTAATGAAAAATATCATGGAATTATATTATGAAAAATTAATAGAGAGTTCCTAATTATAATGAATTAAATTTTTAAGAAACGTCAGTTGACATCTTAATAATTGGAAGAATTGCTTAATTAATCAGAAACTGTAAAGCTAAGATATTTAATCGTTTTAGTATTGCCATGAAGTATGGATTAGGAAATTCTTAAATGTACATTGATTTCTTAAAGATTTAAATGAGCATAAGATTAAATGAGATATGGAAAAAGTAATCGCATAAATTATGTGGAAGTGATGACCCCTTTTATAATTCTGAAACCGCAGCTAGGCAGTACAGAATGGTTCCTTTTGCTCATTATCAAGTTGAGAAGAATTTCTGTGGAAACTATTATTTCTGTTTTATCTGTTGCTGAGTTTGTGAATGTGAGAAGTTCATTCCTTAAAGAATAAAAGACCATTAGCTTCATAATATCACAATTTTACAAGATAGACTGTTTTAGATACCGAAGTTAATTTCAAACCTCCAAGTATCAGATATATTTATATATATGGATAGATTCCAGACAAGAGAAACAACATTTACTAAAGTAGTTATTGCCAAAACTTATCTTTTTTAGGAAAATATTCTAAAATAGTTACTTAAAAGGTTTTGCTTTGGATCTCAAAGGAAAGCATATTTTTTATTCTTAGAATTACGTAAGTAGAAAATCACTTGAATTTTTATTTAAAATTATACTACAGGTTACAAAATCATTTCATTTTTGCTTTTAAAGTCATATTTAAATTCTTGTTTTGCATCATTGTAAAGTAGAATTCGAAAATATTTTAAAGACAATTAGAACTTTAGTTTCTAGTTATTATTAGAAAATCCTCAAGGCCCAATTAAAGACAATATTAGATCAAGATATCAAAGCATATGATTTTTTAAAAGCTTAGGGAAATTTGGCTATAAAATGCTTAAGATTTTAATAAATTCTAGAAATCTACTATTGACAGAATGGTAAAAAGATTTTTATGGAAACTATAACGTATCTGGAAGGAAAATTAAATTATCTGCCCTTGAAAATAAAAAAATAAAAATAAATAAAAAATTCAACTATTCATTTTTAGCAATTGATAAGAAAATCCTGACAGTCACGGAATCACCAGATGTGAGGTTGAAAAGGGCAAAGGATTTCATGGCCGGGGACACTGAATGCAAAATATTACTTTTCAGATGGAGACAAATTCTATTTTGATATCTTGAATAGTAATATTTAATACTGACATTCATTCACAGCTTCATTTTGGAGATTTTTCGGCGTGAGCGGATGAAAGATGTTTCTGTGTTGGTGCAAGAAGCTTTTACAAAAAATGAAAAATATGCTCTGTAGCTATCTCAAGGAAAACATTAGCTTACTTATTAATAGGAAATGCTTTATTAAAGACTCGCAAATGTTTTCTTAATTTTAGAGGTCAAAACCAAAAGTCTCAATCGGAAAATGTTCACTGCTACAATTTTATAAAAATTGACGATTTTATATTATTAAGTAAAGATTTTATGTTTATAACTTGAAGATCATATTTATATTTATATGAATTTAAAATTTAGTAAATTACTTAAATTTTACAGAAAACTTGTGTGGTAATTTGGCTTTTCTAGAGTATGCAAGTTACTGTCAGTATGAGTTATTGTATGAAATTTAAGTTAACAGTATAAAATAAGGGGAAAAACTCCTAAAATTATAGTTTAAAAACTTTTTTAATTGATTGAAATAAATTGCTTTTGAAGTTTTGCTAAAAAAGTGCAGATCAACATGTTTTTACTTTTTAATAGAAAATTTTAGTTAATGATTCTTTAAATTTGTAAGAAATACTTTGAAGGTGTTGATAAAATGTTATTTATATGTAACATCACTAAAATATTAAATATATACACCATAACTTATCTTTTACTTAGCTTAGATATTATAAAATTGTGTTTTATTTATAATTAAACTCACAAGAAGTAGAGTAGTGCTATAAGATGTAACACACCGCACAGTTTACTTCATGCAAGACTCTTTAGCTAGAAATTTCCTCGTGTAATTATTCATTGATATGGGACTGTAAATGATTCAGATCCAAAGTGTATTAATATTTAATATTACAATTACCACTTGCATTGTTTTATATATTTTTATGATGTAATTTATGTATTTGCATTCTAATTAATTTTACTTTATACAGCAATGCGGAAATACTTGTTTAGCAATCATAAATTTGGTTTCATACAAAAAGTTCATTTACTTCTAACTATTGATTTAGAAAGAAGAGTAATATAATTACACAAATTTTCTTATATTACAGCTCAGTAAAAGTGACAAATGTTTTTGAGATTTTTAATTTACAATGTCAACAATATTAACACACATCAATTATATTTCTTAAATTTTTTGAAGTACTTTCCTACAAAAAAGAATTATATTTAATATATTTTACTATACTTTTTTAACTTCTTATAGTTTCAAAACCATATGCATCATTGGTATCTGTAACTGATTGTCAAGTGGATAGCCGAAAAGAATTTCCAACATCTGCTAAAATTGCCTGGTAATTTTTTATTTTGTAACTGTATTTTTATATATTTTGTTGTAATGCATACCTCAGGTTCTCTTGCTAGGCTAGGCAACCCTCATATAACCAAAAATATCTAAAATGTCTAAAAAATGTTATGAGTCCCATAGGACATCGCCTTTTTTAAAATTAAAATAGGTTAAGATATGTCCAGAGGAGTCCATATTGACGAAAAACCAAGGACAGTCTGGAAATGTCCTTTGCTCCTGCTGAAAGGTGATTCCTCTTGTGTGCCCACTTAGATAGCGCAAAAAGGCACTTTAATAAGATTTTGGTCTAAGATTGAAGGTCTCACCCGGTCTTTTGGCGAAGTACCATGGAGGGTTGGGAGGAATTTTCATAAACTTATGGAATTCAGTTTTTGCCAGGGAAGAAATCACACTAGATATGATCTCTCCTCCTGGGTTTACTCCCTCCTTTAAACTTAAATTAAAACAGTGTAATTTATTTGACATTAACAAATTACTATACGTTAAGCATCACGATTGGGAAAAGTATGCAATTCCTTATTCCCCAAACATACCCACTAAATTACATTCTAATATAACGTAACATCAAAAATATCAAACTTTCATACGTGAAAAATAGTAAATTTTTGTGAATGAAAAACAACTCTAATTCTCGTCTATTTAATATGCCCGACTAACAAAGAAGTATCCACATATTTTTTTTTGTAGGACTGAAAACCTAAGCAATTAAGAATCTTCAAACTTTAGAAATACGAAAGTTATCATGAATAATAATGATTTTTTATCAAGTGCCGATAAGTTAGTACAAATGAGGATATTTCATTATATTTCTAACTTGGGAGATACGTATTCTGATATAACGTACATATTTTGCAAGTATATTTTACACAAAAGATTCTTCTAAATTTTTTCAAATTATTTTGAGAAGGTATTTAATTTAGAAATTATTGAATTGAGTAATGCAGCACACTATTTTCACAAAGTAGATTTTGCATTCCCAATAATAACCAAGAATCCTATCAAGGCATAATATTATATTTCATTGACCAAAAAAATTAGAGTTTTTCATTGTTTTAGAAAAGATAAAATTATAACTCTTAATATCATATATTTTTAATGAACAATGCTTTACGAGAGATTTAGTTTCTTTCTAATCTTAATTTATTTCATGTTATTTTTGTTTATTTTACTCTAAGTAGCTGTGTTTTATATCTTTTCCTCCAAACTTGATTTACACTTCAAACAGAATCGGTTCTTCAAACCCTATGTTTCTCATATTTCTCTCGTAATTGTTTGATTTAAAGGCTTTCTTCACGGGTTAAAAATTATGCACAGAGGTTACATTAATTACAAGTTAAACGAATTGTACATAAATTGCTTAAATCCCACATTTTCTGACAAGTTTTTCGAGTGTAAGGCAGGCCGCGAATTCGGTAGACAATCCGATTAAGACACCATCTTATAATAGACAAATGTGGTCTCGTCGATGTCTTAGTTTGACGTAGCTAAAACGTTGTATCTGACGTCATGGAATTCTTAAATCAATGAAATAGCTGTCTCGGGGAATATTGCTAAATATTTTGAACCTGCTTGAAATCTAGAATCGTCTCGCGCTCTACCCCTTTTCCAGAAGTAACTAAGACATCAATGACGTCATTTGAACTGATGCGATTCTCGCAATATACTCAGTTTGTGTCGCGAGACAAGTCAGATCCGATCATCTACGAATTTGTGGACTGCCTAAGAGTAAGCCACACTTACATTGAAAAAAAAAGGTTACAATAATGATATGTGATTACAAAGTGAGCCAAGGAAGATGCTGCTGAGGTAAGGGTGTGCATTATGAATGTGGCAAATCTCTCCTGGAATTGTAAAATGATTAATATGTTAAAAAAATTGTATTAAACTAGAAAAATGGAATTTATTTAATTAAATTAACTTAAGTCATTTGCTATTTAGATACAACATATTTAAGTATTTTCAAAATGGCCCTCTTGGTTATCGATACAGAGCATTAAACGTATCGTAAAATTTTCTGCAACGGGCCGCAGTTCATCAGGCGTTAATTTAGCTCGATCCTTCTTAAGAGTAGCCTTCAGGCATTCCAAATTTTGATGTGACTTAGAGCATACTCTTGATTGCAGAAATGACGTAACACTATAGTCAATTGGGCTTAAGTCAGGTGAATATGGAGAACATATTCCCACAGGTATGAAATCTAGAATATTTGCTTGACACCAATCTTACGTTGCTTTTGCTCTATGAGAAAGAGCGGAATCTTGTTGAAGTGTACAGATGCTGTATTTTAAAATGTTTTGGGGTCCAAGGAAGTAAAACCGACTGTAAAATCTCATTGCAGTACAAGCCTTGATCTATGAAAACAAAAGGAGTTTTTTCAGATTCACAAATGCCTCCACAAACCATAATTGACTGTGGTTTTTGCCGACGTTCTACACTTGTGGAAATTATAGGACGATCAGATGACTAGCAACGGTCAGTTTGTCTATTATATGGTTGTTCACTTGTGAAAAGATTTTCGTCCGTGAAGATGAAATTCTTCCATGCACCTTTTGTGGACTTTCAAAGGAGAGCTCGACTTCTTTGCAACTCTGTACGTTTATTTTGCTCAGTTAGTTTCAGTACTTTTCGAAGTTTATTTGGCATGAGTGCAAGTCCTTTTGCAATTTGTCTCAATGGTTCTCTATTAACCCCTATTTCTTTAGCTATTTTCCTCATTGAGTTTCTTGGACTTCTGTTAATTCAGTTCTTGATAATTTTGAGAATTTCATTTGTATTCACAGTTCTTTATTTTGATTTTCGGGGTTTATCACCGTCATGGTCAAGCTCCAAGAATTGTTTTATAGTACGTGATATCGTTTGTGTGTGGATATGTAGCTTTCTGACAATCTCACTTTGCTTTAATCCAGCCTCAAATAACGCAATTATTCGTTGTCGTTGGTTTGGCATATTATTTAAAACAAGGAAATAAAAACTACCTATTATTTTTACTAACATTAAGATTTTTAAGCAAATGAAATTATTATAAAAAGTTGTGGACTTGAATCAAGCCAATCAAAATCAGTACAATTTCTTTAACTTAACTTAATTACTACTGATATTGAAGGGTTCAGCGGATATTACGTATAGGATCGATATGACAATCAGGAAAATTTATTAAAAAGAAATAGCTTTAAATGAGACTTTTGGAAAGTCAAGTATTTTTTGAAATCTCCATATACAATTATAATTTTCCTCAAGATTTATCTTATATTTCATTGATGAAATCTTACATCTACCAACAATCTAATAATTTTTGATAAATTTACTTTCTAAAAGTTTTATAATTTTATAAAATCTGTCATCTTCACATTTTCTTTCACAAAAAACAAGAACTTCTATTAATTTTTCAGATGATCATTAAATTTTATATTGCCTTTATTAATCTACTCAATTACAAGAATAGATCTAAAAAATTACTTTATTTCTAATCTACTTATACCAGTCCATTTTGATTTTTTTTAAATATCCATGGTAAATCAAATATTCTTAAAGCACCCTTCTTCCATAGCAATGAAATGTGAAATATCAACGGGAAAAACATTATTTTAAACACAGTATTTTATATATTATAACGTCACCGTAACAAAATTTAACACAGTATTTTATATATTATAACGTCACCGTTATTACTTGCGTAAGGAATTCCAGATTTTCGGGGAAAGTTTGGATATAAATTGTAAGACATTGTAAGGGCTGGGGAGATCTTGGACTTACATAAGGTTGCCCGTAGCACAACACTGCCTCCCTGGCTTCATTCAAAGTTTATGACAACACAGCGAAATTTATTTTAAATTAATGGAGGCGATGAATATTTTAGCAGAAATGCTAAAAGTTTATTGTTTGATGTCACAAACAATGCAGCAGAAGAATTTAATTCAATAATTGCCAAATTTATTGGGGGAAAGCGGATTAATTACTGTTTCCGTCGCTCATACCAAGGAAGGTGTGGCGCGGCTGCTGTTTGCCACAACACAAGAATTTCGCACATCGAAGCTGCATAAAGAGCTATACAATAGTAGCCCTGGAAAGATTTTGACTACTACAGAGCGTAAAAGGTCATTTAAAAGGCAGATGACAGAAGAAAGCAAGAAAACAAACAAGTTAAGCAAATTTCGTTTCGGAAATGAAACAAGACCAAGAACTCTGTTTCCAAATGAAATGACAAAAAGTTATGGGGAAAAAGCCGAGAAGCCTGATATATCAAAAGAATCATTTATTGAAAAAAAGGAATTATTTCTTAAAGATCTTCAGCTCATTGAAATCCAGATAAGAGAGTTGGAAATATCAGCAAATGAAATGAAGGTCAACGAGATTGTCCTCAATGGTTGTTTGAAAGGCGAAAGCGAATAACTGCCTAAAATTTTCGAAGTATTTGCTGCAAATTGTTTCATACAAGCTGTGAAAATATTGTTAAATCTCAGATATATTCTCATTTTGACAATGAAGAGATGGTATGGTATAATTCATGAAGATGATGCAATTTGTGTCTTAAAAATTTAGGGATTGCAATAAAGAATGTGGCTTATTTGTGAATAATATATGGTTCTTCGTTGTATATATATATATATATATATATATATATATATATATTCATATATACATACAGCGAAGAACCATATTTAGGTTCGAACCCTGATAAAGGTTTAATTGACAACGATGGTATCCTTGAAATTAAATGTCCATTTTCTTGCAAAGATACTACCCCAGAGGAAGCAATTATAATTAGGAAATTTAAATTTTGGAATTTAACAAAAGAAAAACAAATTGGTAACATTAACAAGAGACACAAATATTTTTACCAAGTCCAAGGGCAGTTACATATAACGTAAAAAACATATTGCTAGTTTGTCCTATGGACACCGAAAGGTCACAAAATCGAAAACATTTTCAAGGACGATTTATCCTGGAAAGAAGAAATAGAGGATAAACTAAGAAACTTTTATCATGATTGCTTATTGCCGGATATAATTGATCCCAGATATACGCAGTCAATGAAAATCAGAGATCCTCCATTATAATCGAAGCGAAAAATAAAAAAGAATACGGCAAAATAAAGTTAGAATAATTTTAAAACGAAAAAAATCTCAAAACTTTTTGGATACAAAAAACTTCCTAAAATATTGAAATTTTTTTCCAGATATGTACTTATTGTAAATATAAATTTCCTATATTAAATGTAGGATTTATATATATATATATATATATATATATATATATATATATATATATATATATATATATATATATATATATATATATATATATATATATATATATATATATATATATATACATACATATATATATATATATATATATATATATATATATATATATATATATATATATATATATATTATTGAATGATTGTGCATCTATTATAATGTAGTTATATATGTTATTATTTTATGTATTTCAAATTTCAATAGTCTTTAAAATAAATAGGATAAAAAAATTTATGCTTTCACTAGATTATTACATACTGGTTCACATTTATTCTTCATAAAGCTTAAAGATTCTGAAGAACTTATTAACGTATTTAAATATTTTATTTCTTTTAGAAATTTAAATAAAGTAATTTTATTTTTATAATCTTTTATACATTTTGGTTTAAAGTATATACATGTGAAAGTTTAGAAAAGTATTATCTTTATTTTGCTACTTTTGTTAATAAATTTATAATATTTTTATGGAAAAGTAAATTTAATACCAGCAAATAATAAAAATGCAAAATATGTGGTATAAAACATTGGTGTTGCTCATGTCCTAAAACATATTTCATGTCGAAAATAAAAATTATGACAAAATCAGTTTAAAAAGAAATTACTGAGATGCGAAAATACTTTTTACAAAATATATAAAAAATGCCACTATTACTCAGCATATTATCACTTAAAATTTTAGGAACAGAAACACTTATGATTTTCAGGACAGAGAACAGAACACAGATAATTTTTGAAAATTAGAAAAGGATAAAAATAAAAGGGTAACTGCCTTTTCGTTTCCTGAGTGCAAACAGGAATAGAATTCAACTACCAAGCAAATACGGCCCTCATACGGGATTTACTTACAGCCATGAAAAAAAGAAAAGTTGGCTAATTACGCATATACTTTCCCACCTTGACTCCAGAGTAGTAGTGTAACGTCTTTAGGAATCAACTTTGATTGCTCTTTTCTCATTCAGTTTGCCTTGCAATATATATATATATATATAATATATATATATATATATATACATATATATATTTGTATTATATATATATATTTGTGTATATATATATATATATATATATATATATATATATATATATATATATATATATATATATATATATATATATATATATATATATATATATATATATATATATATATATATATATATATATATATATATATATATAAAGAAAAATCAGAATTTCATTTTCCTATTTCAAGTTTTAAATATATTTTGATAAATTGTAGTACTGAAAAATCATAAAAAGTAGATTATTATGTGCTGAAAATTATTTGAAATTGAAATCCTCTAAAAAATGCTTAGTTCAAGAGTGAAAACAATTAAGAAATTAAAATCAAACGAAGAAAACATTTTTAAATGAAGCACAAAAATTAAAAACAGTGATCCATATAAAAATAATTAATAAGAAAATATAAATTTGGGGGTGATGGAGAAGAATAATTTATTTACTTATATACCTAAAGATTAGAAAATTTTATAGCTAAATTGTCACTTGATACTTTAAAATGAACACTATAAGGTCATTATCTTCAAAAATTTACGATTTTTGGCGAGTTAAAATGAGAATAAATAAACTAAGAATCAATATAAAAACAATATTTAAAGATGATGTTATAAATTTGGCTGCAAGCCAGGAGCTCTGATGTTGGATACCTGGAGTTCTGATATTTTGTTACAGATGAAGAAAATGTAAGAAATTTGAAAATGGTATATACACTGAATTTAGATGGAATGTGAGACCCTTATCTATTTTACGACATGTGGAGGAGTGAAATATTTAGAGTATTTTGTAATGTTTATGATTTTATTGAAAAACACATTCTATTTTAATTTGTTGAGAGGCTAATCTCTACTCACACACAAACACAAATCATTTGCTTATTCTTAAAGTGAAGATTATTTAATTTTTTAATTAAAGGTTCTATTTTTCTTGAAGTGAATTCACTTCTTCAAATACGAATGATGATATCGCCATATCTGCACTAAAAGTGCGGATTATGTAATAGATTATATTGTTCTTAAAGTTTGCTTAGAAATATATCAAGAAACAATGTCTAGATGCCTGATATATGCAAATAGAGAGGTAGACTTTCTTTCCTACAAAAATCATTGATAGAAATTATAAGCGAAATATATGGAATTTTCCGTAAATTTTGTATCGAAATGTTTTATTAAGCAAGAAAAGTTATTCCGAAGTTTATTTAATTCTTTTAAAAATTTCCGAGCAGAGCTTTTTCTCTCTTATTGCTAGACTAAAAGCTCACAATGGATATTTCCGGTATCAAATTTAGAAGCATTTGAGGCAGCCCTACTTTTTCCTCACCCATGAGATTTACAAACATACAATTCCCGGAAGGAATCCCCTGAGGCTGTAATGAGGGCAGTTGACAGGGGACAAACAGTCTTCAAAACAAATTGACCACATATGCGAATAAAATTTGTATGGGAACATGCTGATGGAAATTAGGATGTGGGGGGAGGGGGATTATATTGTCTACTTTACCCGTATTGCGGTTAAGTGGTCTACTCATTCCCCTCTTAAAATTCTCCCCCTCATTGAGATTTTTAAGATCTGACTTGTTTCTGAAACATTTGTGAACTACTTTGCGTGCTATACTTCTGTTACCGATGGGCCAGTATTTAAAATGAGCAGTGTTTAGAAAGACTACATGGGCTGACTGAAAATTTTGCTTATGATAATATTGAAATATCTGTTTAACTAATTTATTTCTGTTCGGTTGAATAATGGAATCTTTCAATTAAATTTTAAATTAGAATTTTAAAATCTACGAATTACTCAAATTAATTCATTGGATGACTTTATGAATGCATTAAGAAATTTCAAATTAATTCATGGAACTGGCAATCCCTTTTCTATAGCAGATATTTCAATAGAAAAATACCTTATCTAAACAATTTTGAAAAGCATGTTTTTTACGTTCTTGCATTCCTCCTGTTTGAGGAATATTCTTTCCCTTCAGTTAATTTACTATTTCGAAAGTGCCTTAAATTAAATTGTAGTTGTCTGATTAGAATATGAAAATCATTATTAATATTGAGTAAATAATTAAAAACTTAGAGTCTGTATTTAAATTTACAGTTATTTTAGACCTTTAGTTCATCAATGAAAAGTTTTCAGTTGAGACGCTGGAAATTTTTACATTCTGAAAGGAGGGTAAGCTTAAATTTGAAATGTTTGGTCCTTTTAACCACAATTTATTATCTGAAAGGGATTTAACATCAAATCCTCTGGTAAGTAAGTCAGCAGAATTATAACCTGACGGAATGCGATGCCACAAAAAATATTTTGACAGTTGCTGAATTTGAGACATCCGATTACTAACGAATGTATTTCGTTAGTTTGAATAAAAGTTTATCAATTTGAGGGCTACATGTCAGTCCGAATAGAGTGTGACAGAGAATATTTTCAGTTTTATTGTTGCAATGACATTCTGTGTGAGTTTTGAGAGAAGCGACAAGAGAAAATCTCAAGTATATGGATTTGGTTGGAGACACCGATTGGACCAGGTGATTTGCTGCATAAAATATGGCTTGCTTATTCATCAATACTGGATACAGATCTTATGTAAATTAAGCACCATACGCCTTTGAAGACGCATCTGCAAATCCTTGTAATTTACGAGCTTTGTATTAATTTGCAAAAGATATCTGGGAACGTGAATATATTCTATATTTAACAGAGGTTGTGTGAAGTTTTCTCATTTTTTTTTTGACACATCTGGTGATACAATTTCATTTCAGTCAAATCTGATAAACTACAGTTGCGACAGCAACATGGCAATGACCAGTGCGATGTCCCCGTAGGCAATACATATGAGAAATGTTTAGAAATAAATCTTGTTTGGTGTAACTGCAATTTGTACCAGTGCTAAAATTACACGTAAAGGAACAGCTTTATTCTGTTCCAAAACATTTCTAAACTTTTGACCAATACTTTCTCAAAAATTCTGTCGACCGTGAATTCCTTAAAGTCCTAATAAAATGCCACTTGTGCAAAACATGTCTCCTCGTTGGAGCAGTAGTGTTAATTCTTATTTGAATTTTTATCGCAAAGTTACGAAAAACCGGAAAGATAATCTTTTATGTAAAAATCTTGAATTATTGCCTTTGAAGCTATGGGAGCTTATCTTTTATCCCTCAAAATAAGTTATTGCAGAACCTTTGTAGCTAAGTATGGAGCGGATACGGATTCACATTTAAGTATTCGTAACTAAAAAAAACTTTATTTAATGAGATTTTACTATTATTTCACACAATTTTTTAAAGTTTATTTGTGAAGGAGTAACATGAATCAACCTAAATATTTGTTTCATATCTGCAATGAGTGCATAACTGTGTTTTCTAAAACCAATTTAAATCGAGAAGAGATCTTGAAGCACTCCTCCCTTGCTAAGTATATTGTATAAAAATTTAAATTAGATGTCTTAACACTCGCGTCGAAAATTTAACGCAGTTTTAGTAGCTTTACTTGATGAGCATAAGACGCCGTGATACGGTTGGTAGTACCCGTCTTCAATATCTGAATCTTCTTTTATCTCTTCCATATGTTGTAGAAATTCTCAATCGCTGAGAAAATCTGAATAAAGTGTCTGCATAGTGGGACCTAATTCTAAACGTTTATAACCGGTCTAGTCTTTTTGATGTAGTTTGCTTAAGATATTTTAATTTTCCTTTGTAAAGACAGGTTTGAATGGAATTTCTACAACGTATGACGGAATTAATACAACGTTATTCGGTCCCCTATAATGTGTATTTGCGAGATATTCGTTAAAATAATTTGAATTATCATTGGAATATTCGTTTTTTCTTCTTCTGGAATTTCCCAAAAATGTTTTCGAGTTTATTAACAATGCTAAAGCAACAGTTTGTAGTTAAAAATTTTGCTTCCACGTTTTCTAAATAGGATTGTTTGAAATAACACCTGAAACAAGATAACCAAAACAATTTGACTGTAACAGTAAATTGTCTACTTGCTTTTTTATGGTTACTCACTAATAAAAAGATCAATTCGGCACTTAAATGAATGTAAGTGCTTTGAGAAATATAAAATGATCTATCATCCAGTTTAATATTACTTAAAAAATTTAATTTTTAAAATATTTAATTTTTTGGTTGTTGTGAAACTTGCCGTTTTATGATTTTTAAGAAACTACTTCCCACTGCGAATCCTCATTTTGATTCGGTGAAAGACCTGGAACATTTTTCTTTATATTTATCAATGTAATATTTAAACTAGCAATTGGAATATTCATTTTTACTTTCTCAAACCTAATAAGTCTATCACATTAGAGGAAAAAATGGATGACTCACTTGCAGAATCGAGGACACCCCTTAATTATTTGAATCTCCCCCAGGCGTCTTCTGACACGTATTATATCAATGTTTGTTAAAATGCTCTTTTTTCCGATACTGAAACACAACAGACGAGAATTTTTGGCCTCTGCATATCATTTACTCTGAACTGTTAATTTGTAGATTTCGTAGGCTTCAAGAGTATGAATTCATTCTCTTGAATCTTATTTCTACTTGTCATTGTCAGCGGGGAATATTTAAGAAGAAAAATGTGATGTTCTAATTTTCTTTTTCAAACAAAACAAGAATGTCTGGAGTTGCACCTAGATAAAGAATGAAATCCACTTAAATAGTTTTTATTTTTTAATTTAGTCTAAGCTTTCTGATAATTTTATCCTTTTGAATACATTTTTGTATGATACAGCGCATGAGGCTGTATTTTACAAGCAATGCACAGTTAAAAGATTTGTCAACCTTAACAAAAGAATATTTCAATCTTCGGCACTCAATTTAAATGTAATGTTTGTTTGAATTATGCTGCTACATATATTTCTATGATTTTAGAAATTTTTAGCAGTAAATTCATGTTTCTTTATAGTTAGTAATTAAATGTGTATTAATCTGGATAAATAAACTATAATTTTAAATTGCATTTAGAATTTTATAAATTCTAGATAGCAAAAATTAATATAATATAATGTACAGTAAACATTTTTATGCTAAATTTTATTTCTGTATTTTTCTCAAAATTTCATTCATTAAAATTTAATTATTATTCTTATCTGTTTCATGTGATTTGGTATTGGACAGTTTTAAGAAGACGCAATAATGTAGAAGCTTAAGGAAATCTTTTGCCAAATTTACTTTATTATAAAAACATTATAAAATGTAAAGTCTGTTTTTTTTGCCTATACAATATATACTTTCTATATACCTTTTTAAAAAACATTTTCTGATCACTTATTTGTATTTATAATGTCTTCCGGTTGAATTGAATTTTACTCCTTTTAATCTCATTGCTAATAAAATAATTGTTTCTTTTGAAGTGTTGAGGTTATGTTTGTAACTGAACATATTTAGTCAGACATTTCCCTATTTAAAAGAAAATCAAAGAACAATAAAAAAAACCTCATTACAATAATTTAAAATTTTTAGTAGGTTGACTAGAAAAGTACGTTTGGCTGAAATCAAAACAATTATGATGCTCTGATTTACTAGTAATCAAATAATAATCAGTTATATGTATTTTTTATAAATCACATGCAACTGATTTCCAATATTTTTAATCAAATATATTAAAATAAATTTTTATTTCTAATTATAATATAATTATAAGCAATTTACTTACTTTATTCAGTAGGATTATTAATATCTAATACTTGAAACAAGATTTCAATATTCCGAATTTGTTATCACGTGCTCGGGTTTAAATATAACTAAAAAGAGAAAGCAAAAAAAATTAGATTTAAAATTAAACTTATGTCTACATAATATTTTCTAAGCAAGATACATACACATAAATTTTTTAACCATAAAATTTTATGTGGTTTTTGATTGATAAATAGATTAGCAAAAAGAACAATTCTTTTTGCAAACTTCACAGTTCTTAAAAATTCTGATTTAATGTGTTTAAATAATATCAAAAGAATATATCATGCTGAATTTTTCTAAATTTTCGTCCACATTTTTAATTTATAATAATGTAAATATTTGGTAACAACATATAGTTTTATATTAATAACAGTTCTTGTGTTTTATTAGCTGCGTTCTATTAGTCTTATTTGGAATATCTACTCTTGGCACTATATTTGATATAAGAGGCAGAAAATCTACCAATGAAAAAGAAATCAGTGAAAGTAAGATACTAATAATACATTACATTTAAAGAAATAAGTTGTTTGAATTATATATATATATAAGAAAATTAATTTTCCACCTATTATTTGCAACTCAAAATTCTGCATGCATAGAGTTGTGTGACTTCCTATACATAAGTAAAAAAATGCAATATGAAATAAATATCCATCTTAGGACACAGAAAATGTGTAGTAAAACATAATCTTAATAACCAAGACCAATAAACGAGAAAAAAAAGTTTTCTCATTGAACAAAACAAATTTTGTGCCTAGCAAATTAAGAATATGCTTATTCATAAGCGTAAGTACAAATTTTCAGTTTTAATATCTGATAATAAAACTGAATTCAGTTTTAATATCTGGTTTTAATATATTTACTGATATCTTCTTCATTTTTACACATTAAAACAAATTATGATTTTTAATGCATATTTTTTTAATCTCATATAAAATTAGTTTCATTTATAAAAATTTTTAAGTTAATTTAAACTTATTTTATTGCTTAATGATTCAAGTTATTTTATTCTCTTTTTAAATTGACTTTTTGATTTTGCATTAAATACGTTCTTTCATAATGAACATTATCTTTCTAGATTTTTTTATACAGCAGTTGAAAGCTTTCTCTTTGGTTGCCAACACAGAAAAATTATTTGAAACAAGTACGAGAAAATCTCCATTAGATAATTTACATGGTATACGAGTACTATTATGCTTATGGGTTATAATAGCCCATTCAATGTTATATCCTGAATATTGGAAAGAGATAAAATATGGTAAGGCATTTTATTAATAATCATTTTAATGGGTTATTTAATTTCTGAAGATTTGTTTCATTAGATTAAGGAATATAAAGATGTCATTGAAAAGTTCTTGTGTATATATATATATATATATATATATATATATATATATATATATATATATATATATACATACATATATATATATATATATATATATATATATATATATATATATATATGTGTGTGTGTGTGTGTGTGTGTGTATTGTTTTCTAATATACATTCACTATAAACCTATAAACATTTTCTATATATATTAATTTCTATATACATGCATTTTGGAGTAAATTAATTTTAAAATGAAAAATCTCTCTTTTCGCTGTAAAAGTATTTAAGCCCATTTAGTCCTAATGTCAGGCAGTTGTATGATATATAGAGCTTATTTTTATTCAGGATACTTTTCCTTTTACTTTAAAACTTAAATTCACTAGATAATAAAAATTATTCGTTAAAATTTTAATTATTGTTTCATATTATTTAACCACTCTCTTCAGAATAACTATTTTTTGATTCATTTTAATCCTTTAACAAGATATTTTCTAATTTATTTCTCTATGCATATCAAATTAAGCATTAATATAACATATTATTTAAAAAAATTGTATTTTTGGTGAATTCATTATAGAACACGTGTTTTACTGTGTCTTTATATTACAGATTCGTATATATTATAAAATTTTAGAAAAGTAGAAGCAGTTTTAAAATCGCTTTATTTTTAATTTCCTAATATTATTGAATTTTAATCATTTCTAAATAATTCGCTGAGTTTAATTTCTTACTACAAATTTGAATTATGGAATATTTATTCTTTAAATAATAAAAATCACTTAAGGAATATTCTGCAGAAAATGAGTATTTGAAGATACATATTTCGTTCGATGATATAAATTGAAACAAGTACATCAATAAATAAACAATTTCACACTGTTATTGTGGATGTGTATTTTTGAAAAACTGATATTAAAAATACAGACGGAATACGAAAACACTGTTCTTAAGAGTGAAAGAATTTTTTTTCAATGAGAGGAATATAATGGAATGATATAAGTTGCAATTAAAATAATTATGAGAGTTAAAGACTGGTTTTTCATTACATCAGTTTAACTAATAACTTTATCAGTATACATATTATTAATTCATTTAAAAGGATTACCATTATACTTAAACTGTATTTTTTAATGTTTGAAAATAAAGTATTGTAATAGGGAATTATAGAAGCAACTATATTTTAAATGTAACAAATGCAACTTAAAAAATTTATTCACCTGTTGTTGATTTATTATCTCATTAATTTGATTGTACGACTTAAACATTAGGTTTATTGATGAAATATCTTGTTTATGTAAAAATATTCTTAATTTCTGCTCACAATTAAAAGAGCTAAAAATCATGATATCTGCAGATCCGTAAATTTAATTAATATTACGGAAATATTTAAAATCCTCTTTTAATTCCGTTGAGTTACTTTTTCTATTTGATATTTATATATTAATAAAATAATTTTTTCATATTTATTAAATATTCTCTCAAAACTTTTTAAGGTTCATATGGAGAATCCCATAAATTTAAAAATAAAGGATTGGTAATATTCGAAAACACTTTACTCATGGAATGCTTTTCTATGATCAGGTATAATGTGAATGTTTGTTTTATTTTTCGTTAAAATTAATAAATTATACACTATAGAGAGAGCAAGAGTTATAAAATTCAATAACAATATAAATTGATACTCACAAACTGGTTAAAAATAAACTGGTTCTCAAACTATATTTTAATGCTTAGTATTTGTTTCCAATATTTTAATTTCTATATTGAAGAGATAAATATCATTATAAGTTTAAAATCTTTCTTACATAATGGTAAACTCATTTAAAAAAGTAAATCTTATTTATTCTTTTGAAGAATACTTTCAAGGAAATGATGAAATTAGTAGTAAGCACTTAGATTATTATTTCGAAATTTTTATCTATCAATAAATATATTTATTGCAGAAATTTCACTCTTCTATGAAATGACATAGTGAAAAATTGATTTCTTATAGCGGTTTTTTGTTGGTGTTTTCTATGCAGAAGAAGAATTCTGAAAAAAAAGGTGGAAAAGTAGAAATTACAAAAATTGCAAAAATATTCTTCAGAAAATACTTTAGGTAATTTTTATTTTGTAAGTTAATATGCATATATATATACATACATGCATATATTAAATTATATTGTTTCACTTTTATTCTCAACGTAAAAATGCCTTTTTTTCAAAGTATTTCTAACATCAGACCTAGCACCTATTATTTATTTTTTAAGATATGTTTTGAAAATTCTAATGTTATAATGATTTTTACAATAAAGAATTTAATCATTCATACTAAACATAGAATAATTAAAAAATCAATATTAAGAAAAAAAATAAGAGAGACAATTGTATAATTGACAATTTTTCTGCTTTTATTTTACAAAAGTATTTAAACTCCACACTATTATTTTTATTTCTATTAGTTCAAAGTATATATATAAAAGTTTTCAGAAATTACTAATTTATTAAATTTTTTTATTGATATAATTGATTTTTTCCCCACAAATTGTGGTTTTTGTATTCTTTTATGATTAACTAATCAAATTCAGTATCAATTTTAAGCTAAAATTATATTTGTAATGTTTCGAAATTTATTTTAAAACTTAAATTAATGTTCAATTTATATTCATGCACATAAAATGAACTAAAATTGGTAAAGAAAGTATGTTAACTTATATGATGATAAACATTGTATATTATGGATTGTCCATGCCCATTATATATCATGGATATGCTTCAGTATACTGTTAAGGTAAAATTCTTAATAAATTGATCTAGTATATGAAACGTCCATTAAGTTATTAAATTACTTTAAAGTAAATTAACGGAAATAAAAAAAAGATTTATAAATATGATGTATAAAACCAGTTTGTATAAGAATTTTAAAGTTCGCAGATAAATTTTATTGACTTGTTGTTGTTCTCGTGTGCCAGCTAGGCTGGCGAACTGGGGTGCGCTGCTTCACTTTTCCAACTGAGCCGTATTTGGTGTAGAGTCCGATTCCTTCAGTACACAAACATGCCATAGGGACCCGTTTATGGGGTATGCAACCATTCACACAAGGAAATTACAAAGACAGGATATATAGAGAGAGAAAGTACATCCATGCCCGAATCCAGGACCTCCCTATGCGTAGTCAGGCACGCTGATCACGAGACAAGTTGTCCGGCATTTCATTGACTTAATTTATTTATTTTTAGGTGATATTTTCAAATCCCATTGATAACGAAAGTGAAGAACAAACGATGTGTTACTGTTTTGGAATATCTATAAAATTAGAAATATGTTTTAAAAACTGTTTTCTTTTATATAATTATTGCGTCATAGAGATAATTTCTGTGCTTCCGTATATTAAGTTTTAGAATAATTTTTTATAACTTTTTAAGATGTTATTTATTTTGTAGAAAACAAAGAAGCAGATATTTTTATAACGATCCTAAATTTTTTTATATGCAGAAGAAGATTTAATGGCTTCACATATTTATTGGGCAATTTTTTATGAGTTCTTAAAAATTTCATTTTTTAAAAATAATTTACTTTTTTGTCTTAAGACTATTAATAATAACAATTATTTGTATAACACGAAAATAAACGCGAAATGAAAAAGAAATTATAAATATTCCTAACTAAAGTTAGTATAAAATCTGTATTAAAGCTGTAGTATAAGATTTTATTATCAACAACATCACGATATGTTAGAAGAAAAACATGACCCAAGATGGAAAATAATCAAGAATTTTCAACACATTCAATCAAAAGCTAGAAATAAATGAAATATGATTATTTCAATCTAAAAACTCTCAAAAATATTTGCTATACACAATAATAGTTTAATATTATTGTTAAATGATTTGTTAAATATCCTCGCTTTAAAATTAATTAATTGCCCAAATGTTTTTAACTTTTTACTTACTTATTTTACATTTAGATATTTTTAGTTGAGATACATTTTCATTATGTAAATCTGAACTTGTGAATATAAAACAAAATTGTATCGTATCATTAAGGTAGAATACAGTAATCTTGCAAATGAGGACTCATTTTGTCTTGTTAGTAATACCACACAATTTGAAGTAGAATGCCGCTGGAATTCTTTTAATCATAGGTAAACTGACTGGAACAAATTAAACATGCGAAGATAATGATGCACATCTGTCGAAAAAAAATCCTTACAACTTTTCCGATTCACTAATAAGCAGAGCATTAAATATGACAAAGTATCTGAGAAAATGTCTTCATTGAAGATACGATATGAAATGGCTATTCAAAGTTGTAGATTTTAGAAATCGCTTAAAATTCTAATAATGGCAGATTATCATATCATTATTTAACTGAAAGTGAAAAAATATAAACCGTTGAGATATACATGGAAAAATTTTAAAATTTGTGAATGATTTTAAAGTTCTGTTGTTGATTATTATATATGCTCCAAAAAAGTTATATCTAATTTTGTGTCCATTTGATTTTATTAAAATTATTATATTTTATGGAAAATGTCATTACATATATAAATAATTGTAATTTTTATGAGTACACACATACACACATAAATATATATATATAGTTAATCGTATATTTTATAAAATTAATAATCAAATATTAGATGGAGAATGATGTATTTAAAATACAATGAAAATACCAAATGGAAAATAATAGAATGAAAATACTAAATGGCTATATATTATAAATGGATATTCACCATCTAATATTTGATTATTAATTCTATAAAATATACTATTAACTATATTTTGGTAATTCTAATTTAGCTGCTTTTGAGCTGAATGTCTTACTAAGTATAAATGTTTTAATATATTTTTGTACTTTTCAGTTTTATATCTAATCTTGTGTTATATATATATATATATATATATATATATATATATATAGCGATTTTTTTGTGAAAGCTGTATATTTTTAAATATAACGGCATACAAATGAAAGCAGTATTAAAAAAAATTCCCTAAACTTGTTCCTTATTTGCCGCCGTAGTGAAAGCGCACACATCCAATCGATAATTGCTTTGATTTCATACATGCTGGACCCACACTTAAGAATCCTTGATTTCATGATTCTACAACAAAATGCTACATTTACATAGTTTAAATTATACCTACTTCTCTCGTAAATTTCATTACTATAACATAAAAACAAATATTGCAATACACGAAAATAAATATGCAAGATACAAAAACTTTATTCTCTCTTTTCTCCTCTACTTTTCTCAGAAAATAGCTTAGTTCTGCCTGACCGAATCGGAATTTGTGGAACTCAATTTGATATCAAAAATACACAATGCGAACTTAATGAGTTCGTGCCTCTTTCCACAAATCTGACATATATGTGTGAATAATAGATATGAAAATATATTTTTTGAAAAACATATTAATTTTTTCAATTAAACCGAAATAAAAATACAATTTGAAATCTATATGTTTTATTTTTTATATTACAGGTTCATGCCTGGATTTTTGTTTATTCTTATGTTATTATATATTTTACCTGTTACAAGTTCTGGCCCTATTTGGAATTCAACTTGGGAATTTGAACATAGAAGATGTACACCAAATTGGTGGAAAAATATGTTTCTACTTAATAATTTTTTTGGTTTAGATGATAATGTAAGTTATTATATTGCTTTCAGAGAAATTTCATATTTATTATTTTAAAGCAAATCTTATAAATTAAAAAAATATTTCTTTTCAATACGTAGCATAATTATTCAATTGATAGCCTTGATTTAATGGAAATACAAATATTTTTATAAATCAGTAATATCCTTAAATACTAAATTCTTATCAGATATATGTATACTTATTTAATGCCTATAAAATAGAATTTTTTTACCATAACTAAACAATAATTTATCAGATAGATCTGAAATCAACATATATGACACAGCATTTTGCATTCAAAAAATTTCAAAAGTATAATTGTACAAAATGTTTGGAATTTATATGGAGTCAAAAGAAAAAGGCTTTATTGAATTCATAGCATCATTACACAAGTTTGTTTGTATGAATAACAAGAACATATTTAAAAACAAATAGATATTATGTAATATTGCCTATCCTTGTCCGCAACAGCTGAGTTACATCGTTTCTCCATACTCCGGATTACGTTACTCGGGAGGTTTTGAGGCAAGAGGCCACTCTTTAATCAATATCTGTTTCCTTTGCCGAGTGTACTTTGAGGAATATAATCATGCCGAAGGCATCTGCTGAAAGTATTTGCGAAATGTTCTATAGGATTCAAATCATAAGAGCAGATTCGGCAATATATATATCATTCCTAATGAAAAAATATCATTCCTTTCCAGTAACTTCTGAAGGGCCACATTCCATCATCATACACTACAACGAAGAAGGTCCTAATGGCACTTCGCAACAGATGCACATGTACCTGCTTGAAATTGGTATTTCCGTATTGGTAAACCCAAAGTTACTAACCTCTATTGAAAACTTAGAGCTCGGTCCGCAAGTTCCGGATAATGTTTGCTCTGATTACTACTCTAAAACCATGTAAACTTATATTTCCTTGATGTTACTAGCATGAAACCGTGTTACCCAAATAAACTGTTGTAAAGTATAGAATGTGTTACTGAAATACTCTCTTCAGTATATTGAATATTCATTTTCTGTGCTCCGTGCTACCATTAAAACAGCTGTGCTAATGGCAAACTTTCAAAGGAGGGCAGCTGGAGAATTGACAAAATTTGTAAAGCAGTCTTTTATTAGTAGTCTTGGCACTTGCGACACACTGGCCATAGCCATGTAGATATTCATTGCTGAATAATGGCGCTTGCTGAGTGGATTTGGCCGCTTTTCTGCAGGGTAATACACTGAATCAAAGGCTCCTGTCATTCAGAGTGTCTGAGGAATTCATCTGAAAGAGTATAATACAGAAACCTCTGCGGACATATAAATATTGTTAAAATAATTTAAAATTTTACTTATTGATGTTAGGATAGGTTGTGTTGAATAAGTGCTTAATAATTTAACCTGTAATACTTTCTTTTACTTTGTCAATTTTATATGTATTTAACCAATAATCATCTATAATTCATATACGTGAGAATTTCTTACAAAAAATAAATTATTTAATTATAAATATGTGCCTAATTATAAGGCTAATTTACTTACATGATATAAAACTGCAGTTTTGCTTTAAAGATTATATGAGGCATTTTATAACTTGTGTTATTATTGTTAACTTCATCTCAGCATAGCAATAACTTTATTTTAAATTTCCCCTGTTTATTATATTTTTCAATTAAAATTCCTTTTATATACGCAATTTATTTTTTAATTAAAATTTCAATATTTTTCAGTGCTTTTTCCATTTTTGGTACGTAAGTTTTGCAGTGCAAGCCTTTCTATTTGGATTTTTTTTAATGATATTGACATACAGGTATACTATTCATTTAAATTGAATGAAATATATATATTTACTTTGTTATTTCTATGAGAGAAAATATGTAACATAAAAAATAAATTGTTTCTTTTTATTGCAAGAAAAATCTTATTTTATGTAGACAATTCTCTTATTTTAACTTTTTAATGGCAATACGACGTTATTAATTTTTTAACTATGCAATAAAGTAAATAAATTTAAATGGCATGAAGCATATAAAACTATCTCTGATAATTTGAAAACAAAAGATTGTCAAAATTCTAGTGTTTATGAAAGATGTTTTCTGAGGTTGCAAAAAGTTGTAAAGAATAAACCAAAAGTATGATAAATGCATGAATATACAAAATATGTGAATTTTTCATTTAGAAGAAATCTATTCGTATAATAATATACATGTTATGCAAAGTTTTATTTATTATATTTTAAAAATAATTTCAATAATAGATTTACGTGAATTTATATTTGTGTTTTAAGGAATTGAGCAAATGATATAATTGTAGCTTTTTAAGGTAAAATTTTCAATAATAAATCTCATAAATTATTGCGCGCATTAAATGTTTTTTTCAACTTGTACAGATATAAAGTTACAATGCCCTAAATCTAAAATTTAGTATAAAAAGTTTTTAATTACGAATGTATACAAAGTCATCTATAATATCTTACTAATATTAAATGTTTCAATGCATACATTTTGCTTCGCATTTGCAAATATTCAAGTTTTATGCTTGAAATTAAAGATTATTTTTGAGAATTAACTGATTTCGTAGATGAGTATATGTAAATTTTATAAAATATGTAACATTGGAAACAAAACTTTTTGACAAAATAATTACTATCGTACTTCAAAATGTAATTAAACTCAATCAAAAACTTTTCTGTAAATAATTCTTTATTATTTTTATACGTGACAAAACTAATAAGCATAAAGCATAATTAAAAGTTTTTTCAATTTTATTAAATATTAATATACAAAAAGTCCTTAGTATTAGATTAATTTTTTATATTATAGTAAAATTACTATAAATTTATTAAAAACATATAAATTATGTATTTTATAAACATTTTTATTTTTGAAAGATATGTATTTCTTTAATTTTTCTTTTTTCCATTTATTTAAAATTTTTGATACAGGTATCCGAAATTGGGAGTTTTATTAGGAGTGTCAGTTATTTCTATCTCCTCGTATATAGATTACAGAAAAATATTATTTTATCAATTTAGAAGTCTATCAGTCTACGAGATAAAGGACTTTCGGTAAATATAAAATTATTTTATTATTTATTTTTGAGAATAATTTTCTCATGTCACACATGTTTGAAATGCTCTTTATTTATTTTCAATAAATTATAATTTTTAAGATGTTGATATGTTGATATTTCCTTTTTAATTAACAAAGGACTGTGTTACAATACTTTCCTTAATTTTTAAAAATTTTTATTTTTCTAATATCTTAAAAAATTTATCTTTACTATAAGTTTTAATGAATCATTGAAAATTATACTTAGATAACATCATCACATTTTTTGAGTCAGTTTAATATTTACCAAATTACATATACATATGCATGCACACACACACACAGACACACACACACACACACATATATATTATAAACAAATACCTTAATTGTATACATTAGAGTATAATAAAATTGCAAAAGTGTATAATTTATTTTTAAAGGATATCCACATTTTGAAAAAATACCAACCAACTTTTGCTTTGGTTCTGCATTTTTACATGCAACGATATGTTAATATTAAAATCATTGTACTATTAATCAAACCAAACTAAACATTTGAGAAATCCTGTTGAACCTTTGTAAATTATAGGCCAGTTTTATTCCTACAAAAATTAAATTTAATGAAATGATTATATGTTAAATTATTATAGACATTTAGGAAATTTTGCATAAACCAATTCGCTATAGTGAAAAAATAGAGCTATATATAAAAATTGAAAAAAACGTAGAAATATACTAACATGTCTTAGATTATCATCTGTTAACTGTTTAGTTTTAAAATTACTACATTATAAAATATACGTAATCTATTTCTTTTTATAACCCAGATTCATTCTGAAGATGAGAAAATTATTCGTAGAGCAATTATTCTAGATGTGAAGATTTAACGGTAAAATAAAGTACAAAGGTACTTTAAAATGAAAATTGCAATTAACAAATCACACAGATTTTAAGGCTTAAGTGGATTCATATTATACCATTTACACTAATTGATAGCACTTTTTCTAAATGCTGATCTTTATTGCAGCGCTAGACTTTTAAAATGTTTGGTATAACATTGTTGTCTGCTTCAATTATTTTTTGTTTCAATGTTTTTAACACACACACATACACACATATATATAGTTAATATTATATTTTATAAAATTAATAATCAAATATTAGATGGAGAATAATATATTTAAAACACAATGAAAATACCAAATGGAAAATAATATATTGAAAATACTGAATGGATATATATTATAAATGGATATTCTCCATCTAATATTTGATTATTAATTCTATAAAATATACTATTAACTATATTTTGGTAATTCTATTTCAGCTGCCTTTGAGCTGAATACCTTACTAAGTATAAATGTTTTTATATATTTTTGTACTTTTCTGTTTTATATTATATATATATATAGATAGGTATACATATATAACTCAAGATTAGATATAAAACTGAAAAGTAGAAATATATATAAAAACATTTATACTTAGTAAGACATTCAGCTCAAAAGCAGCTCAGATATATATATATATATATATATATAATATATATATATATATATATATATATATATATATATATATATATATATATATATATATATATATATATATATATATATATATATATATATATATATATATATATATATATATATATATATATATATATATATATATATATATATATATATATATATATATATATATATATATATATATATATATATATATATATATATATATATATATATATATATATATATCTGAGCTGCTTTTGAGCTGAATGTCTTACTAAGTATAAATGTTTGTTACAGAAAAACTTTCATCGTTATAAATTTTGAAAAAGAACATATATAATGAATATGAAATAATTTTTATAACATATTTTGTATTGTAACAAAATATTATTTTCTATTGTGGTTTATTGTTTAACTAAATTTCAAACACTCAAATGATTTTATCTGTGAACCAGTATGAGATCATTGATCTATTAATTTCATACTTTCCTTTATTAATATCTGCGAATGAGATTTTGGATAAAAAACTTAAAGTTCTCTAAAAGAGAAACGATTAAATTAAAGTTTACAAAATTATATTTTATGAAGTAAAATAAAGTTGAATAAAACAAGTTTAATACTTTTAAAATTTATGAAATTACTTAAAAATTTAGTTTCCTAAAAACATCTCTTTGCTTATAGTATACTGAGGTCAATTTAAAAAGCAATATATGAAAATTTTCATAGATATTAATTAATTTCTGATTTTTGAAAATATTTAAATAAATATGCTAATAGAAGCAACCAACATATACTATCTTAGAACTTTACTTTTAAAATTGGAAAATAAAATTAGCTAAATATTTTTAAACAGTACATACATTTTTTATAATATTTATAAATCTTATGTTTTTCAGTGTTATACTCTCAAAATCTTAACGTTCAGTATAATTTGTTTCTAGTTTACGAAATATTTTAAAATTTATTTTTAATACTAAATTTTCTGATTCATTAAATTTAAAGTTAAAAATATTAAATTTGAATATGTAACTATTTATGTATAAAATAATCACCTTAATCTCGATTTTTTCTCAGGCATTTACGTACGTTTATTTTCATGATATACTTGCAACCGCTACATCACATTGGTTCTTTCATGGTTGGAATGGTTCTGGGCATTATTTTTGACAAACAGAAAGAATTCAATCCATCAAAGGTTAAATTGCAAATCAGTAAATTATGTTCTCACTATTCTTGTAAATAAAATTTTGATAATTCAAGTTTAAATGTTGAATAATTCTATAATATTTTATTGCATAGTATATTAATATGTTTCTGAACTACAAAACTGTGTATTTCCGTTATTAAAAATACATTCCAGTTTCAGAAAAATTCTTTCAAGTTTAACTTTAATTTGTAAAATATAACGTTTGCAAATAGATGTATTGTTTTGGTCATCATCAGAGTTATGGAAATAGAAAATTAAATATTTTATCATAATATGCGTAAGAAATGCTACGTCGTTTCTGAGTTTTTTAATTGTTAAGGTGTGTAGCGTTTCTTACTATGAGGCATTTATATATACTAAAAAATATACAAAACTAGTGAAAATGTCATCAATTAATAAAGTTTGTAACCAAAACACCCAATTTTTTCATTTCTCTCATTGAAGTGTCGTGCGATTAAAATTTAAAGTTAAAAAAATAGTTAATTTATTGCAATTACTTTTCTACAAATAATATTAAAAAGACTGCAAAAATATTCTATGATTTGAAAGCTAAAGAGGATTGTTTACTTAACTTTATCTCGTTAATAAATGATTTTTTACCGATTTTTCATTTTAATAATATGATTTAAGGTAAAAGAAATTATATGCACAAATTTATTATTGTATGACAAGAATTTGTAGTTTTGTGACCTGGTACACACATTGTTTACTTTGCATCTAAATTAATTCAAGATTTGTAGACAATCCAAATTTATGTATTGAATAATCGGAATTAGAGAAATATATATATATATACATATATATATATATATATATATATATATATATATATATATATATATATATATATATATATATATATATATATATATATATATATATATATTATATATATATATATATATTATATAAATATATATAAATTATATATATACATAAATTTTATTATATATATAGATTATATATATATATATCTTTTATATAGATATATTTTATTTATTTATTTTTTATTATCAAAAATAGGTTTATTCAAGAAAAAAACGAATGATAATGTAATAAATTTTTTAAATATTAAACTTTCAAATCCTTACATTATATATGGTTACAGCTAACTAAATGTAGACAAAGTTATTTATGGAATCATAATTTATATTGCTGTCGCATTTCTGTTAAATAAAAAAAAATTAGCTAGGGTGGCCTAACTGGAAGGGTGTAATTTTTATCTCCTGATAAAAGTTTATTTATTCATGATGTAACTGAAGGCTCATTGAGTTTTCTAATGGCAGCTTGTGTTCGTAAAATCTCGAAAGTTCATCCATGTGAAATGATAAAGCTCGGAATGACACAGTCCAAGTGTGAGAATCTCCTGCTTGATCTCTGGACAAAATTAAAAAGACATTATTCTAAAAATGAATGTGTATGATAAGAATTTTTATGAGTACCCTTAGTCTGTGAAAGTATTTGCAGTGTTTTATCAAGTCACATTTATGCATTTGTGAGAAGATGTCAACGGTGCTTTGTGATTTAGTTCTTATAGTTACAGTGATAAGCCTCCTTAAGGTTAATTAACTAATAAAATTTTAAATATGCAGCATGAAAATTTACTGTGTGTGATTTAATTGTTAAGTGAGCAATTTGAAGAAGTGATATTGCAGGAAAACAAAATGTCAGTCAGTAAAAATTAGTGAATGAAACAGCCAGTATCGATGAGGCATAACGGATAGATCAAGAATTTTTCATCTTCTGTTAGAGATTTTAAAACCCATGACTCTGTTTGCTATTCGTAAGCGCATCATTATTTTCCGGGATGTGATCATCTTTATATCATTTTTAATAATCACATTCAATAACTATATTAAAAATGAACCCAAGTAAAATATAAGTATTGGGGAAAAACATATATCAAAATTTAAGAGATTGTGTGTATAATTCATGTTTATTAAAAAAGACTTAAAATTACTTGTATATAATTTAATGTCAATCAGAATATCAATCTGTCATTTGTGTATAAGCTAGATCAATATCATATTTATATGTGTCTCAGAGCCTTATAAGCCTTACAATGTATTTACATACAAAGTTACCTTTTTTAAAAAATCGTCAATTCAAACTATGCAGTTATTTTCACACTGACTTAATAATATTGGTAATATCTACTAAGACGAACATGTTGCAATTTATGAACTACATACCCTAAACCTGCTGTTAAAAATAACTGAAGAAAATTAATTTAAGTGTTTCTTTTATAATTTTATTTCGCTGGATTTTATTGTGTAGTCTTTGTTTAGTATTGGGTGTATTTCTAATATTTTTTATTACATTGACTGAAAGAATAATAAATTAAATTTACTTCTTCTGATAATTTCCAAGATTGATTTAATGCATTTTCTGTTATAGGTACTGAGCTCTTTTTTTCTTTCTATTAATAAGAAATCATATTACTAAATATATTAAATCTAAACAAGCAAACCCCAAATATGTCGTTAAAGGTTTTAATTTTATTTTAAAATAATAAATATTTTTACAATAAATTTCATTGATAAATCAAAAACGTGCTTTCAGTTTGGACTTGTACTTCATTCTTTACATTTGAAACCATTATTAATTATTAGTTTTGAAAGTTTTATCAGTAATCCATTTGATATCATTTGTTTTGTCCTGTTACTAGAATTAAAAGATGCAATCCAATATATACTGTTTGTTGAAATTACTTTAGATATTTGATTAAAGTTTTTAAATGTCAATATATTCAAAATTTTTAAAATTTAATTTAGAAAACTTGCAGAAAGTTTTTTTTATATTGTTATGCTGTTTAAAAATGCATCAAAGTTATTTACTTTATACTTAATCATTCCATATAATAAAGTATGAAATAATTGAAAAATCGCTATCAAAAGAGTGACGATGCTTAACTTTTCTATACAATAAAAATATCTCTTCTCTAATCTTCATGAGAAAAATGATTAATAATAAATGAAATCACTATATAATATTATTGAATAACAAAAATTTTTCGTTTTTATTGATTACTTTGTTGCAAAACATGTGGTTTTTATGTTATATATATATATATATATATATATATATACACACACATATATATATATATATATATATATATATATATATATATATATATATATACATACATATATATATATATATATATATATATATATATATATATATATATATATCTCCCTATATATATATATATATATATATATATATATATATATATATATATATACACACATATATATATATATATATATATATATATATATATATATATATATATATATATATATATATAAATATATATACATATATATATATATATATATATATATATATATATATATATATATATATATATATATATATATATATATATATATATATATATATATATATATATATATATATATATATATAAATATATATATATAATACTTCTTTTCTTCTTCTTACCCCTATTATTATGTAACAATATAAATTATTAATTAAATTATAAATATTCTCTAATATTTATCTTTTGTAAGTTGTATTGTTTTTTATATTTATTATGAAATGTTTTTAATAATTTTAATTTTACAGATAATTCTTGTATTTGGATGGATTATATCGATTATCTCAGCTTTAGCATTATTATGTTTCGTAAGATTTCCAATAAGTGATGTTAAAATTGCTGCTTACTACATATCAATAAGAAATTTCCTTTTTGCTATTTCATGTGCATGGCAATTTTACTGTTGTTTAACTGGAAATGCAGGTAAGAAAAATAAATTTAGTTTTTAAAATTAAATGCGAATATTCAATAAATTTTAAAATTTCTTTATACAGCATTTTCTACATAAACCAAATCAACAATGACATTTCTAATTATAAAAAAATATATAACTAGATTGAAATATCTAAATAATAAATCAAAAGGCTTTTTCTTGAAAAGTACTTTTAAACACAACTGAAAACGCCAACATGTCCATGCCACTACTTCTCGATACAAATATGCCTGTCTTAAATAGGAGATGTAACCATCGCTGATTATGTTCTAGGATATAACTATTTGCCCAATTTGAGAACGACCATTAGCTGTTCTGGTCTAAAGAAGCAATTTCCATTCATAACCATTGACAGCTCTAAAAACCATGAGATCTACTCTGGAATCATTGAAGATCAATTCATATGTAGAATGCTTCCACTTTCTAAAGGCTCTATTTTAGCTATCATGTAATAAAACAAGACACTCTTCATGTAGAGGAAATTTGAATCAACAACATACGCTGACATGTAAGACAAAAAGCTGGCTGCAATCGTACATCCACTAACATATGAAACTCCATATATGATACCTGAATATTAGGATATCTATCAAGTATGGTACACCTACAATGGGAACTTAATGATGAAGAAATATCTTTTTTAGTATTAGCAATAATTGCACATTTTGTTTTGTTTTCAGATGTTAATGCGCCTTGAATCGAGACAGGATTATATATAAACAATTTCTAATCCTATCAGAATTATATGCAATTCAAACATAGTTAGCACTAATAAACCATCTATTGATGAGAGAATTCATATCTAGCACATTCATTAAGATTGTAGTGACAATTCTATGGCCGTCGTACGGTACAATGATCATTGCGCATCAAATCATTTCCATGCAATGAATTTGTCTTTTTCATTTTTTAATGTATTGCATTGGTCAAGATTTGTTTAAACTGAAACATTTTTTAAGCTATAGAATTCTTATAACCTACAGATCAATAAAGTAAAACTTTAATGCAAATTAAATTTAAAAATGTTAAATAAATAATTTTATGATAATTTTAACTTATAGACATATAGATTTTCTGCCAAATATTTTATTCCTCTAAATGTTATTGTTTATTATTTTCCTTTGTTCCTGTGAATTTTAATTTAAAACAAAATATACCTATAACATTATCAAAAATACCTTCAAAGCTAAAATATACTGTAAAATTGTATTTATTGTAGTTCTTAATAAAAATATACCCATTTTGTATGTAAATATAATATTTTCTTATAACGTATTAAAACATGTATATTTCCATAAAAATGTATTCATTAATATTCAATAATTTCAAATAAATGATCTGAATTTGTGTTTAAAATCGAATATATGCTTAGTTGATTCGCGAAATATGTTTATTTAATTTGTAATGAATTTTGATGAACTAAAAACTAAAATGAAAGGAAGTGACCTTACAAGTTCGATTATATAATTTATTCATATTTTTTCATAGGAAAATGCTTCTTCATGAGGAAATGTTTCTTCATATGAAATAAAAAATTTATATTACGTGTTTTTATTATTTCTAACATTTACTAAAATTTTCTCTTTAAGGAATTTGAGTTTTCATATTTGATTGTAAATCAAAAGAGATGATACTTGAAAATTTGATTTTGAAATTCAACACTTTTAAAAAATTATACGGTAAAAAAAGAAAATATAATTCTGATATTATTAAAAATGCTTAAAGGGATATTTTAACGTCATAAATTAACATCCTATTTTATATATGTATATATATGTGTGTGTGTGTATGTATACTTTAACGCTTAATGCTCTTGTGGTATCGTACGATTTTATAGAAAAATTTCATTATATTTCAGGTATTTTAACCAGGATTTTGTCTCACAAATTCTTAGTACCTTTTAGTAAACTCACCTACATGGTTTACTTGGTTCATCCTATCGTTATTTATTATAAAGAAGCTGCAAGGCATGAAAGATTTTTTTTGTCTATGACAGATCTTGTAAGTATTGTATAAGGCATTATAGATTATACAATTTTCAAATGAAAGGCATTTTAGTTGCAATAAAATTAATATCTAAATTAGAATGATAAAAATCTTGCTTTTTGTTGTTTTGTTATAACAAATTTTGTTAGCTGTACTTTAAAAAAATAACTATCTTGTATTTTGGTATTTAGGTTTTGATTTCTTTATTTATTTTTTATATATAGCTCTTTATTAACTTTTTTTCATTCTGAAGAAAGGAAAAAAAGATAAATTTTTCCTTTGTTCACAGACAACCAGATCAAACTTGTATAACGATTGCGAAAAAATACTTAATACTTTTGCATTTATGTCATCTAAGTGTGATTTGATAAAAATAATAACAAACAAGAACATATCTTCAGATTTTTTTAATTTATAGAATAACTGAGAGAGATTTCATTCATAAAATTGCTTTTCTTATAGCCTCAGTGTTGAAAAATTGTAATATTTAATTTTCATTTATCTTGCTATTTGATATTTCTCGACTTTGTAAATTTTATAATTAATTTACTAATTAATTTTTAAAGTTATTTTTCGACAATTTTTAATTTGATACCAATACAAAAGTACTCATTGCATCCTAATAACCAAGATAAGTATTTAAGATTTTTTTATATTGATGCATCATAACTTTATATATTATCTTTTATATGTTAGGATATAAAAGAATATTCCAAAATATAGTTAAAAGAGGAAAGCTACCGAATCTAAAAAATATGCCATCAGTTCTTGCGAAATATTTAAGAGTAAATTTTTCCTCTACAATTCCATTAAACTTTTAACAATTAGTATTTTATTACTTAATCCAAAAATATTTATTGAAATTCGATTGAATAATTCTTTATGTAAATATGATAATAGTGAGGAACAATATATTTTTTGCCTTACTTTAACCCATTAATACCCATTTATTATAATATTTTAGTTAGTAAATAATTGCTCAGGTAAATCTGTTTTGATTTGTTTCTTTTTTCTCTTATATCTTTGAAAACATTATTCAATTTGAAAAAGTGAAATATTTTAACTTAGAAGCAAATTTAACTTGATTATCATAAAATATTTACCTCTACAGTTTTGATTCAATTAATGTGCATGGTTTTAAATATGTTCCTTCATGATTTCTGAAATTTAAGAAGAAATGTATTTCTTAATCTATTTTGTAAGGGCTGAGATTTGAAAATGCTTTAAGGTTTTATTTTTATCTTCAAAATTTTAATTCTTAGTAATTTTCTTCTAGTATAAATATACAATTCTTTCAATAAACACACTAATCAATAATATTGAGGATATTTCATTCAATGAATATAAAATTTGTATTTAAAATACAATGTTAGAATTTAAAACTCTTAATAAATATGACAACTTATTACAAATAGCAAAATATTTATATTAAAAAATTATTTCAAAATATTTCTATACAGTTCATTTAATTTTCTAAAGATGAGTTCATATTAATCAAAAAATACTTTCATAAATATTATTAATTTTTACTAAAAGTTTAAATATGAATAAAATCTTTTATTAATTATTTCTTAACTTTTAAACGAAGCATATAACTTCATGCAAAATTCGTATTAGTCAATAAACGTTTGAAATGAAAACATATTAGAGCTAATATATTTACTTAAAATATATTATTAGAAAAATTTGCTATTTTTACGTGTTTAATATTTTTTTTAAAATATGCATGATTTCATAAAAAATGTATTCCAATTTATTGTATATGACACACATTCGCATGTTTGCAGACCATTACAAGTGTATACAAAAATATTAAAATATTAAATCAGTGGACACATTCAAAAAATGTACTTATTAATATATTAGAATGACTAAAAAGTCTAATGTGTGTGAAATTAAAACGATACACTTGAATTCAAACCAGAACGCTGTTACTCTAGAAATGCTGTATTAGCATTAGGCCATGGCGTGCGCATGCAACAAATGAAATGATGCTATTGGCGTTTTTCATAGCTAGACAATATTTTAATTTCTTTTTTAAAAATATCTTATTTAAAATATAACACATGAAAATATTTATTTACTGAATTATAAATTACATAACATCGTTCATCTCATTGAAAATGTTTTCAGACTTTTCTATCAATTTGCCTATTTGTCTCTGTCTGTATCTATCTCTATCTGCCTCCCTTTTATCTTTTATCTCTCATATATATATATATATATATATATATATATATATATATATATATATATATATATATATATATATATATATATATATATATATATATATATATATATATATATATATATATATATATATATATATATATATATATATATATATATATATATATATATATATATATATATATATATATATATATATATATATATATATATTATTAATATTTTAATTATTAATATTCCTTAAGAGAATTATGGGGAAAAAATTCTCAACATTGCATTTTCATTTCTTTACAAATTTTAGTCTAAATCTGAGGACTAAATTAAATATGCATATCTGCATACATGAAACTGATGAATAAAATGATTTTTTTAGGTTTCCCTTTTTAACAGCTTCGGTGTAGTACTCAAAAATTTCACGTTTTCCACTAAATCAAAAAATAAATTGCGAAATTGATACTAAAATCAAAAGCTAAATGTGAGGTAGCCAAAAATTCCTAAATTCAAGTCAATACTGAGTAAAAGGAATTCATGCATAGAAATTTTTCATTTATTTATTTTGTCTAATATGAATGTCTAATGTAAATGTTTTTTCAGGCTTTTGAGTTATGCGGATACATAGTATTCTCCTTAGTCATATCTTACATCGGCTACATCACTGTTGAAATACCATGCAGCTCAATATGTGATAATGTCATGAAATCATCTTCTTCCAAGGAGTTGAAGGAACATTCTACTACAAAAACAAAGATATTAGGAAGCGAAAAGGCTGAATAAATTTATTTTAAATAAAAACTTAAGAATATGCTATTTGTTGATTTTAAAGAGATGTTTACTTAATGTTACACTTCTTACAATATTGTGCTATTGTATTTATTAAGTAATAAATGGGGAATTTTGTCCAAGTTAGAAATTTTATTTAATCGTCAAACAATATTCCCAAATTTCATTTTGATCACTCTAATATTGTTCTTGAAGTAAATGTTCAATTCAACTGATTAACAGAAAATCTAATTTATCATTTAATATGTAGTTGTGTGTGTGTGTATATTACGTTAAGTTAAATTGCTTAAGTCACGGCAGAAAAACTATTTTTCATTGACAGTCTGAATTTCAACCTGATTTTCTTAATCTTTCCTGTTAAAACTTCTAAAGTTACGAGGAATTAAAAAATATATTTTCCTCGTAACTTTAGAAGAAAACAAATAATGTTATCTCTTCCTACATTTCTGCATTTGCACAAATACTTCTTGAAATAGTCAGTGAGCTAAATATGGAAGGATTCATAGCATCGCTCAAAAGGCTTGTTGTTCTTAGAGAAAAACCAAGTGAAGAATTTCTAGATCAAGGTAAAAATTTTAATGGAACTGATCGAGAATTAAAGGGAACCTTGTAAAGACTGAAAAATCATGAAAGGCATGAAAATTATTTAACTGCTTAGAATATTCGATAACATTTATTCCAACCCAGTTCCACACTCATTTAGATTTGGCAATTCGAATGAAAACTGATTTGAAAAGAACAATTGGAATGATCACTCAAATATTCTTGAATTCTAGGCATTAATAATGCTTAGAATTCAAGAATATTTGTATTTCAAGAATATTTGCATTCAAGAATATTTGAGTTTTAAAACTAAGAATTTTATTTGGAGAAATGAAACTCCCGATCCATAACATTCTTCTTTGTTTTTATCTTAGTAAAAGAGACATTAAAATTTTTCTTGTTATTAAAATTTTTAACTCTTACTTTTATTAATAGGTTAGTTATTGTAAAAAATAATTTTTTTAATTTTTGATATGTGTGATTATCGTTTTGCTTAACTGGAAATATTAGAAACATATGAATTTGTAAGAATGTTATGTGAAAATTATTTTTTACCCGATTGTATAATTTGTATTTTTATTATTTATAGTCTCCTAGTTGGCTTTACTTCGTCAGGCAAGATCAATAAAATAATTTACTTTAATAAAGTATTCTTCAATACTCAAATTTAATTTGTACATAGTTACCATTTTAATTATAATTAGTCTTATGCTATATTTTTGTATGAAAATAAAAACCTAATTTTGAGCTAATTTTTGTTATTTGTATTAACCAGTTTCCATTGGAGTGAAATATGTACATGATGTCACAATATTATGCTTCGTTGTTACGCTTCTTGTTTTTATCAATGTGAAATTTGGGGAATAAGAAGTAGAAAGAATATGAAAGAAGTCAAAAGAGATTTTATTAAAACTTTTGAGAAATGATAATGTTCTCAATTAAAATTTGTTAATGGATACTTTTTATGGTCGTCCTTTCAGGTACTGTGTTAATAATTTACAGTAAGCACACACACACAAATAAAATATAGTACAGATTTTAATGTAAAATGTTGCAAAATATCACTCTAGATTCTTACAATAAAAATAGCTCAATTTATATAAAGGGAGTAAAATTAATTTGCCTTTAGTGGAATAAATCTATATAATAAAAAGGAAGTATGTGTTAGGTAATTTTAATGAAGGAAAGAAAAGGAATAAATAAATTATTTATGAGATAATCTCCTAACACACATTTGTGATAAAAACATTAAGATATACATTTTATTAATCCTTTGAGAAGAATCTAAATAATTGGACCTATGTTAAAATAGTTTTAACTATAATATTATTAAAAAAGTTATTGTGATTCATTTAAGCCACTCAAATCTCTCTCTCTCTCTCACTCTGTCTCCTGGACTTGACGGAAGATAGATGGAAGACTCGCTAAGATGGAAAAGGTTGAAAATATTACATACCTATGGTATGAGAGAAAAGGGTTGATTTTCATTCCTAGTCTGGCAAAGCTAACTATGACAAGATTTAGCCTTCAAATCTATCAATTTTCATACGTTCTTCCTTAAAATACATGGAAAAAAGTTAATAGCCATATTAGAGAATACAAATGAAATTATTACCTTTTCTATAATCTATAGTTTGCTTATCAACTGTTAAATCCTACGAATTAAATCTCTATCATTCGCTTATTAGATAGATTCTCTATCATTGCCTTATTAGTTATCATTAGTTTATTAGATATATTAAGATAGAATCTCTTTAATAAAGGAAGGAAATTGCGTTGACTACTTATCTTGGCATTCAAGGTGTTTTGTTAATATTTCACATATATTCCTCTTTAAAGATTTAATGTGAACAAAGGGTAAAAATATATTTTGTGTAAAATGATTTTTTTAGAAACTTCTATATATATCAATGGAGATTTACAATATTCCCACAAAATAAGTATTCGTTAATTTAATGACTCTTTAAGCGTTCGTGCCAGTTTGATGATCCACACGAAGCACAATACTGAGGTAATGAATAAAGCAGAGACAGACTTACCACCACCTGCTCAGGAACAACAAGTTTGTATGAAAGCTGAATATATCTATGGGAAAAACTTCAGACACGTTTAACCTGTATAATATCTTCTTTTATTTATTTACACACACTTCTGGATTATTTATAAATTGATTATTTTGTATTCACTATTTTAGAAAAAGGTAATACACATAAATAAAATATCTCTTAAACGAAATAGGCTACTCTAACTTGCTCGCTCTGCGACCAAGTTATCACAAGTTATCACCAAGTTATCTGCAAGTTTTCACTCTTTCACTGCTGTTTGCCACCACTAGAATTTAGAAATAGAGCCCCGATCGTCGTCTCCGGAAGATTTTGGCTATGATTCACTGACGTTGCGGTGTTAATAATGCGATAAATTTATTTGTTTTGCAAGCTTATGTTATTGAATATTTTTTAATTCATTTTTATTAAACTTAATTTTCTAAAACTTATAATATTTTGCTCGTATAAAATATTAAGTTCTTTCTAAAATCTCTTGAACATATAATAGAGAAAATTTATTAAGTTCTGTATTATTTATAAATTTCCTCATGTATAAATCTTACTTTTACAAATAAATGAGTTATTCTTTGAATCGAATTACAGACATTTATTGTATTTGGCAACTTGCGATTTATCTCAGTAGAATTTTTAATTTAATAGATAGTCAATCTACACACAATATAAAAAATATTTTAATTCAACAGTTTTTTAATTGAAGCTTGTTCAAGCAATTCATGTATGCAAAAAAAAAAAAAAAATAAATAAATAAAATAATTTTTAATTAAACATGACACAAATTGTATTAAATTAAAATAACATTTTGAGCATATATATTTATATTTATATCAAACATAAATATTATAGTTTTGTGATAAGACCATGATAAAGTGACAAATAGAAAAAAACTACTTAAAATAATGAATTTAATAATGAAACCAGGCATTTGTCATGTAAGCATGGTAAAGTGACAATTTATTAATTTTTTGTTTGATTATATTTCTTAAAAAATTATTCAATTTCACCCTTAATTTTTTACGCCTGGTATTTTTTATTTCTATTTATGTTTATAATATCGTTATCCCATTTAAGTTTGTGATGAGGAAATTTCTTAATTATTTATAAATTTTCTCATTATTAAAAATTAAGAAACTTATTTTTTTCAAATAAATGAGTTTTATTCTTAAATTGACTTATACATGTTTAATATTTATAGTTTTTCATTTACCTTATTCAGAATTTTTAATTTAAAAAATAGACAATATACACACTAAATAAGAAAATCTTTTAATTCTGCAGTTTTTTTATTGAAATTTATATTACATTCAAAACTTATTAAAGCAATTCATGTATGCAAAAATGTTTGAAACAATTTCAATTTAAATTGACAAAAATTTTAATTTTGACTTTTAAAAAAAAAAAAAAAAAAAAAAAAAAAACTTTTGTGATATTAATTTACAGTTAAACCATGATAAATAGTCAGAAACAATTTCTTTAGTAAAGTTAATTTTACGATGGCATTTTATTCCCATTTATGTTATCTTTATTAAAATACAGAAATCAGGAGGAAATGTGACAGTTGCAATCCACCCTTCTTTGGTATTTATGTGTTATCCCGTCGACTATAGGTGCAAAAAAAAAATAAATAAATAAATGCCGTTAATGATGCGATTTAGCACCACACATAGACACACACATAAAATAAAAATAAAGTTTTTATTTATTTGTATTTCATATGGTGCTAATATATTAGAAAATTTTTCTGCTTCTCCTTCATACTTTGAAAATAATTATTAAAATTTGCAAAATTTAACGACTTATTCTTAAGGTGAAAAAAGATTGATGGGATAATGCATAAATGCTCATTCTTTTTTTTTCTTAATCACCTTTCTCTCACAAACAATAAATAATAGAAATGTAAATAAGTAAATCAAAGAGCATAGGATTGCTTAAACAAAAGTTTGAACAATATTCACATTTTAAACCTAAAATTATTGCCATTACTTTCTTCAAGTACGCATGCATTAGAACTCCTATCTGGAGTCGACGATCGGGCTCTGTCTCCAGACAAGTCTTGCCACCTGAGTCCTTGCAAGCTGAAGGGAAAATGTGTATTCCCGGTCAGGTCTTCTGGTTTTACACCGGGAGCACCAGGACCGATTTACGAGGATGTAGTGCATCAAAGCGTATTCTGTGCACAATACCACAACACTTTTCGGATAGAATCCTTCAAATGAATTTGTTTGATGAATAATTTGAGAAAAGACTGCCACAGAATACTTCAAAGAGGCATTTTAATGTCATTACTATGGAATTTAGTTCTAAATAGACTTATTTCTCTATTAAATATTATAGGCTACTTATTTAAAACTATGTTAGCAATTTTTGCAAAGAGAGGGATTTGAAGGTTATTTCTCAGGGCAGATCATATTTTTGCCTTTCACTCGGAAAAGAAATCATAGTTTTTTCTCCCAAATCTTTTAAATGTCCAAATATATATATTCTCTAAAAAGAAGTGTTGTGGCAAATTCTTTTAAGTTTTAATTTTTCTGCTGGGTCTCTTCTGTTAACGTATTTGTAGATCGAGAATTCATAATAAGTAAATTTTAAACAAGTGGAATGGATTATCCAAACAAATAAAATTGATTGATAAAACAATATTAGCATTTTTAATATGAACTTTTATTATTTTTTTCCTAAACGACATGTTATCATTTCTTTATTTATATAATATTTTTGCCGTAATTATCCGATGTTGATAAATTGACATTTTAAGTTTCAAATAAAAGAATACACTTAGATTTTTGATAATTATCAAATATCTTAGACATTCTGTTAAATCAATCTATTTAGAACTGAAACCTTAATTTTATTAATTTATTTGGTGGATTTCAACATTTCTCTCATTGATAATTTCGTTTATTGATTATTTTTACAGTAAAATTATCAGAAAAGTCTTAATGAAATAAATGGGGATCGACATACCAGTCAAGTTATTTTAAATTTGTGATTTTATTTTAAATTTTTGTATATATATATTTCTCATTTTATAAACACTGTTTACTGAATATTTTATTTAAAATTAATTAATAATTTAATGTTGATTTGATTTGATTTAAGATAGGGTGGTTCCAAAAGAAACTAGCACCACGACCATAAGTCTATTGTACTATACCCTTCAGAAAGCCCTATTTGAAGAGACTAGTGGCTGAAGCAAAATTCAGCAGACATTTTATAGGAATTTCCTGCAACATCCAAGGTTCAATAAAGAAAGTGCTGACTCAGGTGTTCAAATTTATGTGCAGAAAAGGTTTCATATTCACATAAGATGTGTACTGAAGTTTCTTCCATATAATGACAACCTCTAGAAGTGGGATCATCTGAAATTCCCATTATGATGAGATGTCTTTTAAGCTGGCAGTGTCTTGTAAGTAGTCCCACTGCTTTCCTTAGAATGCTTCCATTGAGCTTTAATAATTCTTTTTGCATTTTACTAGGGCACGTGCTATTTAATAGCCTTGCTTGTCTTTGATCATTGGCATTGTACCAATTCATAAACTGTTGTTTTCTGAAGACATCAAAGACATTTTTTCTGATCAATTCTTTAGAGATACCTAGCACTGGTTCAGGACAAAAAAAAAGCGGTTTTTGATTCAGTCCTTGCCAGCTCATCAGCTAATTCATTGCCAGGAACACCAGAATTCCCAGGCACCCACATTAAAGTGATAGGGGTTTTATTAGATTTACACAGAGTGAGATAAAATTCCCAGACAAGAACAGAAGTTACAGAAGACTTCCACTGTAACTTCTGTTCTTGTAGACTTCTAGCCCCAGTGTTCGAATTCATTTTTGAGCCATGATGGCAACATTATCCCTTTCACTGATGGCAACATTATTCCAGTCTTCTCCCAAGGGAAATTTGATTGTATAAGGCTTATCAAAAACATACTTAACAATCGTGTAATCAATAGGCATACTTAAAAAAGGATGACTAGTTACGTCAGCAATGAGGTTTCCCCAGGATAAAAACCTAGAGTAGTCCTTCCACTGACCTGTATTTTTAAGCCTCTTCATGCTAAGTATTGCTTCTGCTTCAATACGCATATAAAGAAGATGCATACCAAGCACAAGCTCCAGTGTAGATGTGGGAGCTGTTCGAATACATCTAGAGATAGCTGCACAAAGCATCCTTTGTCATTTTGTTAATTCTGCTTTAGCAGTTTTATTTTTGATATTAGGCCACCAGACCACTGAGCCATAGGTAATAATGGGACAAATGATCATAGTGTAAATCCAATGAATAACTTTGGGATTTAAGCCCCAAGTTCTTCCAAATGCATTTCTACATGACCAAAAAGTTTTTTTTGCTCTTTCAATACAAAAGTTGAATTGTTTCTTCCAACTTAAGTTCATGTCAAAAAATACTCCTAAGAATTTAACTTCTTTGGAGCAAGTTAACTCTTGACCAAAAAAGTTTTCTCTTTCAGATTAAGATTCTTTTTCTTTGTGAAGGCTACCATAATGGTTTTTTTGAGGATTTACAAAAGGCCTTCTTTCTTACACCAAGTCTCACCTTGTTTGAGGATGTTGGACGTGATGCTAGAGATTGTTTCACCAAACTTACCCCTGATGATTATAACTAAATCATCTGCATATCCAAAGGTGGTTATGCCTGGTTTTTTTAACACCACTAAAAGGAAATCTACAACACAGCACCATAAGAGGGGTGAAAGAACCCCTGACTGTGGACAACCAACTTTACCTTGAATCATCATGTTTTCACTTAAAATTGAGACACTGACAAATCTGTTATTGTGTAGATTTTCTATCCAAGAACAGATTGTGCCATGAACTCCCTTTCTAGCAAGAGATTGTAAAATTGTTACAATGGGTACCTTATCGAAAGCATCTTCAAAATCTAATAAAAAAACTAAAGCAAGTTCCTTAAAATTAAAGTTCTTCTCCAAAATGAAGGATAGGTTGTAGATAGCTCTGTCAGTGGATCTACCAGGTTGATATGCATATTGAGAGTCAGAAATTGGTTTTTCGACTAAATGGACATCTCTAATATATCTGTCTATCAACTTTTCAATTGCCTTTAGAAGAAAAGATGTTAAGATGATAGGTCTAAAAGATTTAGCTTCGTCGTAATTATCTTTCCCTATTTTAGGAATAAAAATTACTTTTGTATGTCTTCAAGCAATAGGTATATGCCCAATGTTTATACTTGCCCTAAAAATTCTACAGAGAATTAAAGCAATGCACTGGATGCTTTCAATTAGCAGAGCCAGTACAATTCTATCCATTCCTGGTGATTTAAAAGGTTTAAAGGACATTATTGTCCATTTTTTTCAATCATAAGTTATGATTTTTTGGCAACATTCCATTTACTTCTACCATAAATTTATGTAGAGAGTGTAACATTAGGAGTTCCATTTATTTTGTTGGAACCTGGAAAGTGAACTCTGAACAGCTCAGTCAGTGTCTCTCTCAGATTCTGAAAACTTACCATTTGGCAATTTAAGAGGGTTTAGACAGCAATTCCTGTCTTTAGACATTATTTTAACGAGTCTTGCAGTAGAAGACACAGTTGTAATGTCAGTACAGTAATTTTCCCAAGAATTCTTTTTAAAATTCCTGATAGATTTATTATAAGTGGTAAATACCAGTTTATATTTCTGCCACTCACCATTCTTTTTGACTCTATTAAAGAGCTTTCTACATTGTCTTCACAATTTACTTAACTCCTTAGACCACCAAGGAACTAACCTTGGAGAGGAAAAATTGCTGACATCATAATTTTGAGAGTATGCTTGGAGAAGGGCATGTTGCATGTGATCAACGGCCAACTCCAAATCGGCTACCGAAGATAATTTACCGAAGCCACCTTCCTTGAGGATATCTTCTAGATCTTTTTTGTAGGAACCCCAGTTGAAATTTTTTTGGTTCCTACCTACCACCTCTAGTTTGTTTACTCCTAAAACAGAAAAGCTAATGTATTGGTGGTCAGATAAGATTATTTCATCAGATACCTTCCAATCTTTAATAAAGTCAGCACACTTACTGTTACATAAAGTGGTGTCAATGACTTCTCTTCTATTTATTGTAATAAAGGTGGGTTCATTACCTCTATTAAGAATAAATAGATTATGATACAAAATGTATTTTAAAAGATCCTCACGACTTCTGTTGCAATTACTACTTACCCACATAGTGTGGTGAGCATTTGCATCACATCCTATGATGAGTTTCTTACTCAAATTGTTATAATCTAGAAGATAGACAATTTGCACATTAAATGTGTCTTTATCTTCGAAAGGAAGATATGAAGACATAAAGATGATTTTATCTTTGATCCCTTGATATAAATAGGATACTTTTACAACAACATTATCCCCATTTAGGTAACTGACCAGAATGAGTTCTTTTAATTTGTTGCTGATAGCAAAACATGCTCTTGGTCTGAAACAACATTTATCATAAAATATGTTAAAACCTTGAACATGTAGGCCCAAAACGGAACCATTGCAAGTGCACGGCTCTTGAATTACAACAATGTCAACTTCCCCTCTAGTCATCTTCTTCCTAAGAATAGCTGAAGCCGATCGACTATGATGAAGGTTGACCTGTGCTACTTTGATGATGATACTTACCATTGTGGCACCCAAAGAAGCTAAGAAGCTAAGCTCTGCTTCCCAAGTCTCCATAAGTAAGGGACTTACTTGAGTTTCTTGCAAAACCTTATCTATCTCACTCTCAGATAGAGGAGAGCTAGGTTGCAGGGTTATATCAGAACCAGAATCTAAATCCAGTTCATCAATGTTAGGTAAGTCACTTTCCTTACTAGAAGTAGGAAAGGATTTACTTGACAGGAAGTTGCACCTTCTTGTACAACTTCCATCTCTTCAATGCTCTGTACATCCTTCTGGTTTGGGTCCTGGAGAATTTTGAAGGTTCCCTAATCCAAACCAGCATAGGAACCATTTGCCTTTTTAAAGGCTTCTGTTGCTTCCATATCAACCTTGAAGATCCATCTAATAGAATGTATCTCTACAGATTTCTGCCAAATACGCCATTCTAAAGACTTCAACTCCAGATTGAGTCTATTTAGCCGTTTTAGAAAGCTGGCAGGATCCTTTGTATGAGTGTCCCTTGTCTTAAAGGCCACCTTTACCGGTTTAGGTAGATCACTGGTATCTAGAACACTGAGCCCCTCACCACCAAACAGACTCTTGTTACCATAGAAGGATTTTTTAATCCATTCAACAGTTTCAAGGTCATCACATAGGAGAATTAGTGCCCCAGACAGTATTCTGAAGCTGCGAACCCTAGACAGATGATTTCCTATGGGGACCTCATCTGTCCTGGTTAGAATCTCCAGCTGAATGGAGTCAACATCTTCCATGTTGAGTTTGATGGTTGGGAAAACATCCTTCACAACAGCTGATTTATGGCTTTTAACAGCCTGAGCAAAAGTCCCAGGTTGATGATCATCCCTGAGCGTTTTGGAGGCAGTGTTACTGGGAGAAGGGGTTGACACCTCAGACTTAAGTCTTTTGGTGCCACTCACCTTCTGAACAGTCTCCACCTGCTCCTTTGCTTTATTGCGACGGTTTAGATTGCGTCTTTGTGATTTTGTGAGAACTCCTGGTTCTCCAACTGTGGTGTCTGTGTGTTGCCTTGTGGTAACTCCATTTCCTACAGCAGCCAGATTGCTAGTCTCTCCTTTTCTCCGGGATTCTGTTCCTTAGGGACCGTTTCACCGGCTGATTGGATAACACTTGGAGATTTATCCAATCTTTTTTTTATCATTTTTATTTTTTATTTTTTTGTTTTCGTCATCCATAAGTGACCTAGGAACTGGAAGAAAACATAAAGCGATTACCTGCATATGCTCCCTATACAGGTGGAAGGCAAACATACAGCGAGGTTTTTCCGGGTTCCTCAAGGGGCTCGTTAGCGACACCATAACCCTGGTGCTATTCATCCATCAGCACGGAGCCTAACACCTTGGATTGGGTTATCTTTCTGTATTAGAGCCAGGTGCATTAGCACAGCCTTCTCTCCATGGGTTGACTCTACGAGGAACCTAAACCAAGTTTAGGTTCCAGACGTACATCACCTGTGCTACCTGTATACACCCTCACACCACTTTGAAGTTACAGAATAAGATTTTGTGAGGGGTAATTTAATGTTAGTTTTTAATATTTATGCTCGTAGAATAAAATTTTTGTGCACTTTTGTAATGTTATCGATTTAATAAGAAAGTGAAAAAGCATACCTATTTTATCTATAGTTGATGAATTGATTTAAGCACAAAGACACACATCGCTATTATTGTTTTATGACTATTTTATTTATAATATAGTTCATATATTCTCTAAATTCATTGTTTGGCATTTGATTTGGATATATGATATTTTTAATACAACATTCTCTTATATTTGACTTACATATTCTAACAAACAACATGGCATTTGTAGAAATACTTCTTGTATTTGAATTGAGAACGTTTGGTATACCGTGGAAGCTTCTAAAAGAATAATCACTATAGGATTATGGTATCTATTTCTAAAATCGAATTTCTGACTGAGCAAGATCAAATTGATATCGAGGCAGAAAGATTTCCTTGTACTAATTCATACATCATATTTTCATAAGCAGTTGACGTATATTTTTATAGTTTATCCTTCATTGAGATTTGATCGATTTTTTCGTTATTTAACAACCACAAACTTTTCAAGATAGTTTATTGAAAATATGCAAATATGATTAACCACGGTTTACCATGTTTAAGATTCTATGACCTGAATTGGTATGTAAACAATATGTGGATTTAATTTTTCTAGGTATCATAGTTTAATTCCAATATTGCTACAAAGCTAGGATTCTAATATTTTTTTTCTAATTGAAAACGTGCTGTGCTTTATAATCAAATAAATCTTGTCTTAAATTTTTTCGATGCTGAATTTACTTACTATATCTTCAATCCTATTTCCATACTTTATTCAGCTAACCTGCCGATTGCTGCATGATCCAGGCCTATTGTTTTATAAATAATTCCCTTTTCATTAAAAAAATATAAATTCAGAGCTTTTGAAATGAATTTTTAAAGACACGAACTTATAGCAGTCTGTGTACACTAAAAATACCAAATAATATTATAAAATTATAAGAAAGGAATTCTTCTTTAATACTCAATAATAAGAATAAGTTGATTTGTCAAAAAGATTTATTAAAGCCATTATGTTCATTAAGAAATTTATGTCGGCAGTTCATTCGATTTTATCTGGGAGTTTTTGTTACTTCAGTACACTGTCTAATTGGTCTTTAACACCGTCATTGTTCCTCCTAATACAATATATTGAATCTTAAGTCTTAATTTTGATCATTTCTAAGTATGTGCGATGAAGGGAGCCCTTAATATCGCTTCATAAATCATCAGAAATATTTCTTAAGTATATATTCTGTTTCATTCAAAAATTACTCCATCTTGTAACAATAACAAAGAATGATATTTATTGCCGTAATTTTAATATGGAATTTTTTCTTTGAAAAAATGTTTTTTTTATATTAATCACATGTGTATTATATTTTCATAAATGTTTTGTGTATAGGACTAAATGATCACAGAAATTAGAGACAGTGTCGCCATGAATTATTATAACCTTGAAGTATGTTAACACCTGCTTAATTCCCTTTAATATTCTGAGCAATCTGCTTGGAGCAACTTTATCAAAAGATAATTGATTTATTAGATAGTTTCCTTGATGATGCTTGAATTCTCATTCTTACTGAATCATTAGAACATTAGACTTGAAAATACGAGTAAATTTGTCCTTAGGATAAAAAATGCTGTTTGCTTTGAAAACAGTAACGTTTTCATATATTTTCAAAAGATGGTACTGTGTTACTGTTTTTACATTTCAGCCTTGCTACTAAGAGAACATTAAAACAATTCCATTTTACTTTCTACATATATTAGACTCTCATTTCAACAAAGCATTATAAACACTGGTAAAATAACTCATAGAATCAAAAGTTCGTAAAATAAAAAATAAATGTTTCGCCTTGAAACTACTGTTTAAACAGTATGTCCTTTATAAATAAAAGTTTAAGAAATTTATGAAAAATGAATTGTTTTGCATGCACTATATAATAAACATGCAAAATAATGTTCTAATATAAAACAATGTTTATTTTACATTTTGATTGATTAAAAATAAAAGTGTCACTTCGCTTTTCTATTTTAAAATATTCTTTAATACACACAAATTTTTATTTCACAATTATTTATATCGAAATATTACCCTGTTGTTATACGATGCTTCTCTCCTCATTTTTCAGATCATCCCGAAACTACTTCACGTCATTTGTTCAATATCTGTAATCGCAATTTAATTGAAATGAATTACTGAGTAGTTGTAGTCAAATCAACACAGACTTGTTGCTTTGTAAAGTTCTTGTATTGTTTAAATTAGGATTGCAATTTGTTTTCTTGCTCTTGATATTTTAACTTACATTAATGAAGAAATAATGTGATTAAATTTGGCTTATGAAGGATTTGTTTTGTTTGTCGCTCAATGGTCATGTTTTGAAACAAGGGTTAATTAGACCGGACTAGCGGCTTAAAGTGGATTCCGAACCACTACAAACATCCATGCATAAGATGGGATTTGAAACCGCGAAATGTTGAACAGAAGGTAAGAGCACTAACCATTCGGCTGCTAGCTCGGTGGCTTATGAATTGAATAATATCTAAAATTCCTTTTTCATACTCATTTAATATTTTTTTCATAACTCATCCGACATTTCTACACAAGTTGCATCAAAATCAAAATTTTAGCTCGTAAATTGTAATCGAAATCATCAATGTAATATGAAACAACGATCGAAGCCAATCACGAGATATTAAAATCTTGAATGTTCGTAAATTAAAAATTATTAAAAACGAACTTCTGCTGTGTAATTTTACATTCTCAGAAGGAATATCTATTGAAAGGTAATTTGAACATCTGGAAGTAAGCATGTTATATTAATAGTAATACGAGATCTTTTAATTAAGTAATATTTCTTTAGAATATGAAATTTTAAATTATGTCAGAAAACATGTTCTACATTCAGAAATATATTTCAATTAAAACAATACATTTTAAATATTCCTATAACATAAAAAGTTTATACTTTATACGCTATGTATTGTTGGAAAATTATTTATTAATTAAGATCACTAATCAATAAGAATATGTTCTTCATTTCTAAGTTTTGAAGTTTTATTTTTAAGTTTTGAAGCTTTGCACTTTTGTATAAAATGATTCATAACTGCTCTGTGGAGAGTTTATTTAGCTAAATTGAATCTTAGTTTCACGATCTGCTAAAATTTTTTAATTTAAACAGAAAACGAGTAACACATTCAGGTAAATTAAAAGTACAAAATAAGTGAACAAAAAAAAAACATTTTTTCATTAAATAAAAGTGTTTGAAAATACTAAATAACAGATTTATCCTTAATGATTTGTCTATTGTGAAAAAGAAAAATAATTTTGTAAGCAATAAAAGACACATTTGCAATTAATACATAATTACCTTCCTATACAAGTGTATGCCTTAATTATTGTACTGTGTGTATGTTCTGTATAAAAGTGTTTCTTCTAAACAGTATTGGCCAACGATATCCTACTTTTTATTATTTTTTCCTTATTGTTTTCAATTCATTATGTATCCTATGCTATATTAATCATTGTGTTATATCCTATTAAAAATTCATATAAAAGTAATAAGACTTCATTTTTATACAATTAAGATAATCGTATAATAACAGTTGTGGCATGAATGAGAATGTTTTAATAGTTTAATATATTGTTTGTTCCAACATATTTTCCAATTCATATACTTGCATCGAGATATTTAAAATTATGAATGTTTATTTAATATAGCTATCTTTGAATGTATTTAATAGCATTAAGATTTTATGTTGGAAAAGTGATAAATTATCTATCATTCATTAAATTTATTGGAACATTAAATTAAAAAGGAGATCTTTTGTAAAGATAATTATCTCAATGAATTCGTTAAATATTTCTTCAAAATTTTCTAAACTGTTTATTTTTAAACCATATCTTAATATTATTTTTTTCAAAAAGCTCATTTATTCAAATAAACCACTTACAAACATAACAACTTTAATCATATTTAAATATTCGTGAGTTATGCATTGGGCCTATGTTAATTCATCGCGGCCAGATTCTATAGTTAACTCCATGAATACATGATATTGTACCTCGCTCCGTGTTCGCGTGTCTATTGAGAGTTGAATAAAGCAACGATTTAATGAACACAAGACTTTTTTTCGTATAATTTCCACTAGATATAAGAAATTCCAGCTCTAAAAATAACAATTATACAGCTACATTCGTCAGATACAATAAGAAGCAGCTTCCAATCACAGGTATCAAATTCCTCAAAGAACAGCTTCTCTAGACTAGCAATCACGACTAATCGTCTTCACTCACGTACTGTCTTCACTAAACTACCTGCCTTCTGCTACTTTGTTGGTGTAAAACTGAGTACCTGCCCTAAGGCATCTACTCATTCATCTCAATTGGTAAGAATTAAATGGAAAGCTTAAAGTGTAAATAAAATTTGAAAGTAATTAAATTAGGCAAAAGCCTTAGAAAATATTGCGTCCGATGAGTAAAAGGCCGCAATAGGTCTGAGTTGGCCATCCCCAAGGAAAAGAGCATTAAAAAGTTTATTGAAGTTTCCAGCAGTGTGAACTTGGATGCATGTTTGTAGAAATTAACATTCGACTTTTGAATATGCTGGGAAAGTTCATCTAAATTAAGATCCTTTCTAATATTTTTATTACGAATAAAATATGGAAATTCCACATTTTTATTCCACATCCTGAGAAATAGACGAAAACTAGCAAATATAAAAAAAAATATTTCTTAACGTTTTGAGAAATACGAGTGTTGCCTTTAAAGTTTCTACAAAAAGTAGGAAGAAAAGAAATTTTTTGGAAACAAACTACTTTATTGCTTTTGAAAATAGTCGCCTTTTAGATTTATACACTTTTCCATCCGTTCAAACCAACTCTTGAAAAAGTTTTTCCATCTTGAAGTTGATATCTCAGAAACATGGTTTTGGAAAGCCTCTTGAGGTGATGAAAATCGCTGCCTTAACATTTTTGTTTGACATAAGGAGAAAGGATATGGATTATATAAATAACAAGAAAAAGGCATTATCCGAATAATCAGGGGAATATGGGCAATGACACATTATTCCATATTTTTATACTTCAAATAATCAATTGTTTGATGTGCTGTGTGGGAGATGACGTTGTCGTGATGCGGCGTTTTCTGTTGTTTTTCCTGAAATCAATGATGACTTTTGGAAAACACATTTCTGTATACTATTTAGCGTTAGCAGTTTTTTGATCCTCTAAAGGAATGGTTGTGTTGTATGTCTCGTAAGGCTGAAAAAACAAACAATCATTTTCTTGGAAGTGCTTCGTGAACGAACAGCATTCGTAGGATTTGGTTTACTTTGAAACACCCAAACAGTGGATTGATGTTTATTTTCCAGCATTTACGTTTCCAAGTTTTGTCACATGTAACGATGTTGTATACGGATTTTGCTGTTTCCAATTTGAAATCTTTTTATCATTTTTTACACCAATTTGCACGAAACTCTTTTTGAATTTCTGTCAAATTGGGTGAAATCTATCTGGAACAAATACTTTTAACAGTTAAATGTTCATGCAAAATCGAATGTATTGATCTCTTGTGATGTGCCAAAAGATGCTTCCATCTCACGATGCGTGACATTCCGATCTTCTTCAATCATCCTGCGCACAGCATCGATGTTGTTTGGAATTACTACCGATATTGGTCGCCCTTCACAAGATTCATCACTGACGGACTCATGACTACGACGAAATTCCGCAAATCATTTGTAAACAGTCTTTTCTGATGGTGCTTCATTACCAAAAGTTACATGAAGTGATTCTATGCATTCTTGTCGAGTGTGGCTTTTTTAAAATTATAAAAACTATTCTAACAGAAACCTTCACGAGTTATTTCCATTTATAGAACTTAGTTGCTTATTTAGAACACTCACTGTAAACAAACTACTCAGACGATTTATAATATTCCACTGATTCCAAGAGAAAAAAATGTAAATTTTTCAAATATCCTGAAAACAAATTTTAGTGGTGCTCTCTATTGTTTGTAAAAACATAAAAGGCAACCCTCGTACTTATGGTAAACGCTTTCATTTACCAATCAGCAAAATTTTTAAATTCAGTCCTTATTTACTTAACTTATAAATATTTTTAAAAAATTCTATTCTTTATGTTTATATAATTAAATGGACAAAAATAATTGTTAATGAGGAAGAATATATTAAACTTTTGAATAATTTATTTATTCAAATCCAATATTTAAACTTTAAATCAAGTTTAGCTTGAGTAAAAGGAAAACGTATACAATTTTTGGTTTTGCGATTTTACATGTCTCATCAAGATTTCTGAAATTTAAGAGATGATACATGTTTAAATGTAATTAAAATAAACCTTTTGCAGAAGTTTTAAACTTTTAATTTTGAGAATATAAAAATAATTTGCTTTTAAAAATAATATAAATAACTACTTTTGAAAGTTAGAGCACGTCTCACACGTTTTTCTTTTTAATAATAATAATAATAATAATAATAATAATATATATATATATATATATATATATATATATATATTATTTTTTTTAAATTTCTCAATCAATTTTGAAGAAAAGTAATTAAAATCTTTATAAATATTTTCTATTGAAAATTTCAATAATACATCAAATAAAAGTATGATAAAACGCTTTTTAATGACCTAAGATTCTAAAATGCTTAATGATTTCACTGATATCTTTGAAGATATAAGATTTCCTAAATTTATACTAGTATAAATATTTACCATTTACAATAATCATTGTTTAGGAGAGCTGACGGTTTTCCGTTTGATGAATATAAAATTGGTGGATAACAAAAATGTTTGAATTTCAAGTTCTTCAAATATAAAAAATTATTTTGCAATGACAAAATGCTTAATTACAAGATTTTTTCAAAGTTTTGCTATACAAGAGTTTTCAAAAGATTATTTTAACTTTTAAAAATATCATAAATAATAATAGTTTTTATTACTAGTTCATAACATCTTATATCATTTTAAGTATTTTGTTTTGAACGAAGTAAATTTATTTATTTAAAATTAGTGTCTTGAATAAGGCACTAATTAACTTATATTATAATTATCAACAAACATTTGATAAATATATGCTAACCTTTTATATAAAAACCTGTCTTTCCCAAAATTTATTTAATAATTTTTAACTTTTAGTAATCTTTCTTAAAATGTGTAAGATTTCACAAAACATATGGTAAAGGTGCGAAATTCTGAGTTAGGAGAATATTTTGGTGGATTTTCGTGCTTATCTGTCAAATTTCTCTTTATTACGTCACAGACATGGAGTCCAATTAGGAATTATGTAGAAAATTCTATTTTGGCAAATCTAGCATTTACTTAATCACGAGACGTCATAATACGTCACATTGGCAACATTTCTTCATAGCTAAAAAAATTCAGAATTTAGCATCCCTGATTAGCCGGCGCCTGCACCAAAAATGAAATCCAATTTATTATATACAACACGTGTTCACATATTTAAATACCATTATAGGTCTACATAAAAAAATAAGAAATATAAATTAACTTGAACATAACACGTATTAAATAAATTACTTTCATATATTTATCAGAATTGCTAATAAGACAAAACTAATTAAAATAATATTATACTTAACTTCAACCCTGAACACTGGCACTCTCAGAAACGTATTACCATTAAACAATGGTGCGCCCTTGATACACATGCTATGATGCTATTGGCGTATTTTTATAGTTAGAAAATCTTTTAAATTCTCCTTATTAATGTTTCATTTAAAATACAATTAATGACGGTATTTCGATACGGATGTGTCAGTAATATACCTATATTCACTCAATTAAAATGTTTTCGGAGTTATGAAATGTAAAAATCACTGTAATACATCCATATCTTACTGAAATATTTTTTCTGCTATTATTCGTTTCAGTTTCATTGATTATTTGCTCCGTAACCAAAAGCAGGAGTTTAGTGAATGTACTTAAAAAGGCTTAGATAAGGAAAGGAAAAGAAAAGGAGTAGGTTTCCTTGATTTTAACACTACGGAAAAAGTTAGTTACTTATTCCTGCTGAAGGACACGAATACTTCAAAGAGAGAAATTGAAATATGTATTTATAACTACATTTTATAATAAATGAGAAATAACAAAGTTTTCATGAATTTTTTAAAAGAGATTCCTTCATTAAATTTATGAAATTTAAATACAAAATAGTCAATTTGATGCAAAATATTTACTTTGTATTTTATGTCTAGTAATTTTCCTTAAATAAAAACTTTATGTTTATTCTACCTTATATATCTAAAATAAATGTAAATATTTTACTAAATACTATGAAAACAAATTTTACACTTGATTATATAAAAGAGACAAACTATAAAATGAATATTTACTGGAAATTTTTGAAGAATTTGAGTATTTAAACTCAGTTTTAATTAAAATATTTTTTATTTTCATTGTTTGTGTGATATTTCTGTCATTATTTGATGAATATTTTTATCTAAATTTCCTTATTCATATTTTCCATTAAAAGAATTAGATGTTCCCAATGATATTCAGTCAAAGTGCGCTGATTATTAACATCTAAAATAGTCCAAAAAATCAATAAATATTATATTATTAAATAATACAAATTATTCTTATAATATTTTTCATTGTTTTAAAGTTGTAAACGTATGGGAAGTAAATTACAGTAAATGAAGCAATTATATAAGTTAAAAATTCATTTCTATATTACTTTTCAATGAGAAAGTGATTATGCAAAAAAATGACTGTGATTATGCAAAAATATGTGAACACAATATGTTTTTAGAAATTTTGGTACATTTTTTATACTTACAGATCAATAAAATATCATGACTTATTCAAATTCAATTTCCTAAAATTTTAATAGAAGTCCTAAAAATATTAGATACAATTTTATTGTGCTTTTTTAAACTTGTTTTAATCAAAAATTTTTTTCTATGTTATTCATACAAATAAAACCCAGATGCTGGGTTATCACATTCGAAGTTGAAAAATATGTATTTAAATTGATACTCCACATATTCGTAGGTATACACGTATAACTATATGAACATTTGCAAAACTTTATATGCAAAAATTTAAAGAAAATTAAAAAATTAAATAAATTTCATATACCATTATGCATAAAAAATTACTGTAATTTAATAATTAGACAGACAAGATAAAATGTTTAAGTAAACTATGTTGTGTGAAGTATTTTCTTCTATATCCTTGTTAAAAGTATATATTTTTTGTAAACATTTGAACAGCTTGAAAACAAGGAACTCAATTCAGCTGTTTTCACAACACCAGAATTTTTGATATTAATGCAACACGAAAATCTAATATTTTAACCATAGACATTTCAATACGGGTTGATATGCATTATTCCTTCTCTCTCAAGAAATTATGTTGAAAGAAAGTAATCGTCATTTTGAATACTTACTTTTTGTAGTTTTTAAGATCAACTATAGTAAATGAAAATAGACAAGAATATAAATTTTGAAAGACTTTTCTGTTTCTATTTGCGTAATCTAATTGCTTCAGTAAAATATTCAAATATTTCTTGGGCTGCACAGAAAAAGGAATCATAAGCAAATTGCGATAGTCATGCTAAACTAAAAAAGTTAAGTGGAAAGTACCAAAAAGTTATTTTAGTATATAAATGTTTTGATATTAAAGAGGAAAAAAATTATTTAAGAATAAATAAATGTACATATGAAATGTTAAGAAAATTCCATGTAAATGAAATTAAAATCATAATATTTTGGTTGAATTATTGCAATTTAGAGCGAAGAACAATGTAAATTAGTGTATTTTGTAAAAATATTACAACAGTTATTAAACCATGACATAAGAAAATAAACTCTTCTCAAATTTTCTTTTAACCAAGATGCTATTTTTGTACGATAGAAAAAGATAGAAGAAATTTTGAAATTTATTCAATAAAAATAGGATCTTAAGAAAGAGTGTGTTTGATCAAGATAGTAAGAAAATATTGAAACAAAATCTCAAAACTGTAAATGCATTTTAAAATAATAAATATTTTGTTAAACCATAATATATATTTACGGAAATTAAATCAAATTAATATTGTGGTTGATGAATACTAATTAATATATGCAAAGAGCATTTTATTTATTATTTAATTTAATGAAATCGTTTTCTAATATTACTCTTTTTTCAGGCCTTTGAATCGTGTGAAAATATAATATTTTCTTTCTTCATATCTCTCTTACATCGGCTACACCTCTATTGAATTACCTTGCAACACAATATAAGACAATTTCATGGAATCAGATTCTTCCAAGGACTCGAAGAAACATTCTGTTAAAAGAGTAATCACTTTAGGAAACGAAAAGAATGAATAGTTATATTTTAAATGAAAGCTTATATAAAATATTATATATTTGTTAAATTTAAGTTGTGTGCGAGTTTTACATCGCTTTTAAAATTTTGACGATGTTTGGGTTTTCTATATAATAAAAATATCATTTTTCTAATCATCATGAGAAAAGTGTTTAATAATAAGTAAAGTCATAACTTAATATAGTTGAACGATAAAAATTTGTAGCTTTTATTGTGTTTCTTATTTGCAAAAAACATACGGTTTTTATGTAATATATATATATAATTTCCATGTACATGAAAAATACATTTTTCGTGTCTTTTTCTTACCTCTCTTTTTAAGTAACGCCATACATTTATATTTATATCATGACTATTAATAATATTTATAATTTTTTATTCTTTTTAAAATAATAACCCCTTATGGGGTTATTAATATAAAAAAACACGGGTGTCACAAACCCGAGGTACCCTAGTGAACTGTCCTCTTCTTTCTTTTCCTCTCTCCTCTCCTCTTCTTCCTTTTCTCCCTCATTGTGGTTGCCTTGTAAGAAGTTGAGGGCTACCCTTGAGTAGCTATTGACGCCATGTTTCTATTAGCTTCTCTTGGAGACGAAATCACCCGCGTGTTTGCCGTGCGTGGGTAACCGTGTCCTTGGAAATGAGGATCCTGGTGTTTGATGCTCTCAGAGACCAATATATTACTTTGACCTCTGTTTCAGGTAAACGAGAGGTGTGTTGTGGTCCTCAGCATGCCAATCAGTTTTTATGGATAAAGCGATCATATATTTGCAGTGTGACTCGATGAGTGTGGAGGCCACGTCAGAGATATATTGAAAGCGTATAAGTTCTGGCTAGCACTAATGCAGTTATACTGCATCCCCTCGTTGTGCTCCATGGTGGGTGGTGCAGTCAGGCCTTGAATTAATTAGCCTATTTCTATGGAATGTACTTCTTATTCTTTACTTCCTATTGAGCAACAAATCATACAGGATCAGAAATATTTTGCTATTAAAAAAAACTGCGGGCAATATTGATAATGTTTCCCCTTCCTTAATTAATAAGAGTCTTATTGGTACAGTTGGAAATGTCAAAAATGTTCGAAAGATGAAATCTAGTGATCCCTTAATTGAAGTTTTATCAATTGAACAGGCCAAAGCCACCCTAAAACTAAAATGGATATTAGAAAAGGAAGTTATTACTGTGAAAATAAAACAAAGCTTATTTTACCTTGAAGCCATGTCATCCCGTACCACTAATCAAGGTATTAGATATTCACAAGCAATTAAAAAAGTCATGAAATCTTGATGTACCAAAACAGATTTCTTAAATTTTCCAAACTTATCCTCAAATAGTTTTAATATTAATGTCTCACCTCTTCCGAAAGGAATTTCTTCACTGTCTTCCGCAAAATACAAGTCTCAAAAATCCCTAAAATTAAAGAATGCAAAAGAAGGGCTCCATAAATCATATTTAAAGATTTAAAGAAGCTCAACTGAATCTAAGAGAGGCATAAAGAACGTAGACCCATCAGATGATGAAACACTCCTAAGTGAAGATTCATCTGAATCCCAGATGGCGTGCTCCAATGCCGGAGCATTCAGCTTAGCTTAATGGGAATCTTCGTTTCTTGGAATTATCGAGGTTTTCGCACTCATATAGAAGATATAATTACAATTATAAATCTGTATAATCCAATTTGTTTTGCCATCCAAAAAACATTCTTGAAACCTCAGTACAGTTTAAAATTGCATGGATATAATTGTGTGAGGAAAGATGTTAATCATGATTCAATTTCTGGAGGTGTATGCATTCTTGTGTCTCGTAATATTTCTAACACTATACAATCCTTCAACACTTCATTACAGGCTGTTGCAGTGCGCATACACTCAACATCTCTCATTACTATTTGTATCATTTACTTAACCCCCCATGCGATCATCCATGAAAGCGATTTAAACAGTTTGTTGGATCAACTACCTGCACCCCTTATTTTACTTGGTGACTTCAGTGGTCATAACACCTGATGGGGTAGTGATAATATGAATCATCGGGGCAACATAATTGAACAGTTCACTTCTAATAACAATATCTGCCTTCTCAATTCCACAGAAATAACCTATTTCTATCAACCATCAAGGAACTTTCACTCATTAGATTTAGCTATTTGCTCTCCATCAATTCTACCTTCATCAAATCTTAATGTTGATAAGGATTTATGTAACAGTGATCATTTTCCTCTAATTATAAATCAAACTGATACAAGCAGACCACAAATCTTCCACTCCTCTTATTCTTATCATCGTGCAGACTGGTCTCTCTTAACTCAATTAGCTGCGATTATTGACAGCATGGTTAGAAGTGATAATATGAATGATGCTGTGCAAAAAGTAGCTGATACACTTCTAGATGCTGCCAAAAACACAATTCTTAAGCGCTCCCCAACTCCACGTGAATACCATAAAGTTTGTGGAACCGTCAGTGCCAAGTGTCATACAAAAAACAAAAAAAGTTGTGGACTGTTTTTCGCAGGTGCCCTACCGTGGAAAATCTCATGGCTTTCAAAAACGTTAAAGCTTTTGCTCGTCGAATACGGTGAAATAGTCAAAAAGAATCTTGGATATGATATGTTTCCTCCATCACATCATCAACTTCCAACAAAGAGTTATGGAAGAAAGTTAAAACTTCCAGTGGTTTGTGGATTTATTTTTTGTTTCATTTATTTAATTTATTTTTCGTCTAATATGAATATTTAATGAAAATGTTTTTTCAGGCTTTTGAGTTATGTGGATACCTATTATTCTCCTCCTTACATCGGCTACGACTCTGTTGAATTGCCATGTGATAATTTCATGAAATCATTTTCTTCTAATGATTTTGAGAAAAATACTACTACAAAATTCTCCTCCTTACATCGGCTACAACTCTGTTGAATTGCCATGTGATAATTTCATGAAATCATTTTCTTCTAATGATTTTGAGAAAAATACTACTACAAAATTCTCCTCCTTACATCGGCTACAACTCTGTTGAATTGCCATGTGATAATTTCATGAAATCATTTTCTTCTAATGATTTTGAGAAAATACTACTACAAAATTCTCCTCCTTACATCGGCTACAACTCTGTTGAATTGCCATGTGATAATTTCATGAAATCATTTTCTTCTAATGATTTTGAGAAAAATACTACTACAAAATTCTCCTCCTTACATCGGCTACGACTCTGTTGAATTGCCATGTGATAATTTCATGAAATCATTTTCTTCTAATGATTTTGAGAAAAATACTACTACAAAATTCTCCTCCTTACATCGGCTACAACTCTGTTGAATTGCCATGTGATAATTTCATGAAATCATTTTCTTCTAATGATTTTGAGAAAATACTACTACAAAATTCTCCTCCTTACATCGGCTACAACTCTGTTGAATTGCCATGTGATAATTTCATGAAATCATTTTCTTCTAATGATTTTGAGAAAAAATACTACTACAAAATTCTCCTCCTTACATCGGCTACAACTCTGTTGAATTGCCATGTGATAATTTCATGAAATCATTTTCTTCTAATGATTTTGAGAAAAATACTACTACAAAATTCTCCTCTCCTTACATCGGCTACAACTCTGTTGAATTGCCATGTGATAATTTCATGAAATCATTTTCTTCTAATGATTTTGAGAAAATACTACTACAAAATTCTCCTCCTTACATCGGCTACAACTCTGTTGAATTGCCATGTGATAATTTCATGAAATCATTTTCTTCTAATGATTTTGAGAAAAATACTACTACAAAATTCTCCTCCTTACATCGGCTACAACTCTGTTGAATTGCCATGTGATAATTTCATGAAATCATTTTCTTCTAATGATTTTGAGAAAAATACTACTACAAAATTCTCCTCCTTACATCGGCTACAACTCTGTTGAATTGCCATGTGATAATTTCAGAAAATCATTTTCTTCTAATGATTTTGAGAAAAATACTACTACAAAATTCTCCTCCTTACATCGGCTACAACTCTGTTGAATTGCCATGTGATAATTTCATGAAATCATTTTCTTCTAATGATTTTGAGAAAAATACTACTACAAAATTCTCCTCCTTACATCGGCTACAACTCTGTTGAATTGCCATGTGATAATTTCATGAAATCATTTTCTTCGAATGATTTTGAGAAAAATACAAAGATATTAAGAAGCGAAAAGACTGAATAAATTTGTTTTAAATAAAAACTTAAAAAATATTATGTCTGTTGATTTTAAAGAGATGTCTCCTAAATGTTACACTTTTAAACGATATTTTGCTATTGTATTTATTGAGTAATAAATGGAATTTTGTTCTAGTTAAAATTTTTATTTAATCATTACACAAAATTTCTAAATTTCAATTTGAGCACTGTACACATATTCTAAAAGTAAATATGCAGTTAAACTGATTAACAGAAAATGTAATTTTTCAGTTTCTATAAAAGTGTATGTATATAATTTATTAAATATTTCATTTTCAGAACTTCTCTCTAATTAGTGAAACTCAAAATTTTACGAATTAATGCCTGCCCGCTAAATTTGTACCGTGTACACAATTTTTTATTCCCGTTTACGAACTAAAATTTTGAAAGATCTCCGCATTTTTTCAAATATACTTTCATGAATCACTCATAAACATTTATTTATTTTTATTTTTTCTAGTTCTTATGATTGAGAAATTTTAATTAATATAATTATCGGAGATTTGTTTTTCTTTCAAATATCGATAGTTAATTAAAATACTGTAGTTAAAATCCTAAAATTTTTTAAGAGATTCATGCTAAAAATTTCTAACTCCCGTCTAAAAGAATAACGCGTCCCCGAGTAAAGTTTAAAATGCAAATATTAAAAGTTAAGTTTACAAGGTTTGATCATGGTTCTAAATGGCTTTATGAAATTAGTATTCTAGAAGCTTTCAATGTCTTTTCAGTTTATAATTAAAATAATGGTGGTGAACAAATGATATCACGGTTATTTTGACACATTTTTTATGAAAGAACTGAAGAAATCAAAGAATATTTGAATAATAATTGGAGTGAAGATGAATTATTCAGTTATAAATTTGTGTAAATAAATTATATTTCCCAAAATCAGATTGTAAGCAAAAAATGATGTTTCCAAAGAAAAATGTTTAGTAAAAAAAAATAATCAGTTTTGAGGCCTACCACTTTTTCACTTTTTTTCATGATCATGTGATTTTCAGAATTGCATTACCCACCCCAACGTGTTCACAAAAAGAAGAATCTATTATCTTATCCTAAAACAAAGGCTAATTTTCTTATCAAAGCAATAATCGTTGACTATTTACACAAAGTAATTTTTATAATAGATTATTATAAAGTATTTATCAAAATATTCTATAATCCATTTCATCGTTAAACGATTTTCAAGGACGTCACTAGGGACAAGATACAATCGAGTACAGTAGGCGTTTTGTTTACGTATTTGTAAATCGAGCATTCATAATAAGTAAATTTTTAAACGTGGAATGGATTATCCAAACAAATAAAATTGATGTTAATAAAATACTATTAGTAGTTTTACACGAATTCTAATTTTTTTTATAAAACGACATATTGTTTTTGCTCTATTTATAAAATATTTTAAGAGTAATTATTTGATTTTGATAATCTGAAATTTTAGAATTTTCCATTTACAAAAGTGTGCTTTGTTTTTTCAAAGTATCAAATTTCTTAAACTTTCAGTTCAATTAATCATACTAATTTTGCTGTGTAAAAATTCCTATCGAATCTATTTAGTATTCGATCCTTAATTTTATTAATTTATTTGGAGGATTTTAACATTTCTTTGCTTAAGAATTTCACGGATTGATTATTTTTACAGTAAAGTTATCAGAAAAATATAAAAATAAATGGAAATCTATGTACTTGTCATGTTATTTTAAATTTGTGATTTCCTTTTGAAGTGTTGCATTTATATTTCTCATTTTAGGAACATCATCTAATGAACATTTATTAAGAATTAAGAAATGATTTAATGTGTTACTTTGTAAGATTTATGCTCGTAGTATAAGACTCACAATTCTTTTTATATTGTTATCAAATTAATCAGAAAGCTAAAAAGCATACGTATTTTATCTATATTTGATTAATTGATTTAAGTAAAAGCATACACATCGCTGTTATTGACATACTTGGATTATGACGATTTTATTTATAATAAAGTCCATATTTACTAAATTCATTGTTTGGCAAATCAGAAAGATTTTTTGTATTAACTCATGTATCATCATATTTTCTTAATTAGTTGACGTATATTTGTGTTTATATATCTATATATAATATATATATATATATATATATATATATATATATATATATATATATATATATATATATATATATATATGTATATGTATATGTATGTATATTTAGTGAATATATATATATAGTGAATTAAACATAATCATACATATGAAATTATGATTATGTTTTATTCACTAAAATAAAAGTATCACTTAGTTTATGCTTTTTAAAATGGGTTTTGCTATACAAATTTGTTTCACCATTATTTGTTTCAAAAATATTACCTCGTCCTTCTTTGTGTATTTCTCTAATTATTTTTTAAACCATCGCAAAGTAACTTCACTTCGTTTTTTTTTCAGTATCTGCAATAGCAATTTAATTGAATAGGAATTGAATTGAATTATTGATTATTTGTAAGAAGTAAATGTAGACTGGTCGCTTTGTAAAGCATTTGTATTGTTAAATTATAATTTCAATTTGTTTTCTTGCTGTGTTGATATTTTAACTTACAATAATAATAAAGAATATTAATGTATTTTTAAAAGATAGTACTGTGTTACTGTTTCTACATTTCAGCATTGCTACTAAGAGAGTATTGGAAAAGTTCTATTGCACTTTCTATGTATATAGTGTACTTTTCTTTCTATGAAGTATTAGGGACTGGTAAAATAATTCATAGAATCAAAAGTACGTAAAATAAAATATAAATATGATACTTTGAAACATTAGTTTAAACAATTTGTCCTTTATCAATTAATAACTAAAAATTTAAGAAATTTATGAAAAATAGTTTTACTTACACTACATAATAAACACTCTCAAAATAATATTCAAATAAGAAACAAAGTTTATCTTTTATTTTATTGATTTAAAATAAAAACATCGCTTAGTTTTTCCGTTTCAAAAAATGTTTTGATGTAAAAAATTATTTTACTCTATTGTTTGTTTTAATATATTATCTCGTTCTTCTTGTATATTTCTTTCCCTATTTTCAGTTAATCCCAAAATTACTTCACGTCGTTTTGTTCAATGTCTGTAATCACAATTTATTTGAAGAGGAATTGAAATAAAATATTTATTAGTAGTAGTGAAGTCAATGTAGACTGGTTTCTAAGTAAAATCGTTGTATTATTTAAATTATAATTGCAATTTGTTTTCCTGCTGTTGATATTTTAACGTAACAATATGAAAGAAACAATGTGATTAAATTTGGATTATGAAGGGATATAAATTGAATAATATTTAAACACTTCTGTACCAAATTTTCTTTTTAATTCTTTAATATTTTATCAATAATTCCTCCATCATTTCTCCACAGTTTGAATCAAAATCAAAATTTTGGCTCGTAAATAAGAATTGAAATCATCATTGTGTCTTGAAACCGCGATCGGAGCCGATCATGATTTCGTAAAATCTTGAAAGTTCGTAAATTAAAAATTAGTAAAAACAAACTTCTACTGCGCAATTTTACTTTCTCAGAAGGACTATGGGTTGAAAGGTAATTTGTACATCTGGAAGTAAGCATGCAATATTAATAGTAATACGAAATCCTTAGAAAAGCCAATTTTTCTATAATATATGAAATTATAGATTATGTCAGAAAACATGCTCTACAATAATAAATATATTTTAAATAAAAAAAACATTTTAAATACTTCAATAAAACATAAAAATTTATAATTTACGCTACCTATAATAGGAAAACTATTTACTAATTAAGATCACTAATCCATAAGGAGATGTTCTACATTTCAAATATTAAATTTGTATCGCTTTGCATTCTTCAAAAAATGATTCATTATGGGTTTCCTAGATAATTTGCTTATTTAAATTGATTTTTAGTTTCACGATCTGCTAAACCTTTTTAATATAAGCAGAAGACGAGCAATACATTTGAACAAAATAAAGGCAAAAAAATTGTTGAAAATAAATGTTTTTTTTTTTCAATAAATGAAATTACATGAAGATAATAAATTACATATTTTTCCAACTGTTCCGTCTGTTATAAAAAAGAAAAATCGTAAAAAACATCGTAAACAATAAAGGAAACATTTGCAATTAATTCATAATTACCTTCCAACACAATTGCATGCCCTAATTATTCTGTTGTGTATATTCTGTATAAGAAATTGTTTTTTTCTAAATTCTATTGGCTAAAAGAATTCTGCATTTTCTTATTCTTTTTTACTCATTATTTTCAATTCCTTTATTTCAATGATTTTGAACCCGTTACTCTTCAGCAGGTTAAAGTATATAATATAATTAAAATACCAAATTATGGCAATATGTAATAAAATTACATGTCCTGAAACTCTCTTGAGTTACAAAGTTAATTACTCGTAACAGCAGATGTCTTAGTCTACGGTCTTAAAACTGAAGATTCCATGTTGAAGGTTTTGTAAGTGAATGCATTTGTCCAACAATGAAATTTTGTGTGGCAATATCATGGTATGTTGGTGCTTGTCTTGATTTGACATAGATTTCTAAGTTGTAAGACGAAATAATCCTAAACTCTGAGATGTATAGGCATTTTGGTCAATGACGTTATTTAAAAACAATGCCCATGTTTCTCGGAAGCCTCATATTGCTTCCATCATGATTTGTGAAGCCATGTCATAAAGAAAATGGTATTCTAAAACTGGAGTGTTCATGATTTAGTTTTGATTTTGAACACCTTTTTAATGAATAGCTTGTTCTTGCTGAATTTCAACGAGATCCGCATCATACGGAAGACTTCTAATAGCAACTTTAATGTCCTTATCATCTGGTAAAATGTATGAAGGAAATTTATAGTTTTTGTCTTCAAATAGTTTGGTTGTTTTTCTGTGTGCATCAGGAGAATTAACTTTCATAGTAAAAGTTTCTAATCCATTAATTTTTACTGTGTATTGATTCGGAATTAAATTATCTAATTCGTTACTAATAGTTTTCCAAGTAACCTTGACATTTTAAAAAATGATAGGAGGGGTTTTAGTCGCCTTTTTATGAAATTGGAAACCGGAAGTATCGTTTTGTACTTCAGTATTTTTATTTGAATTTTCTGAGGCAATTGATTCTTCATTGTCACTAGTTTCCATTTGATTAAGACTATCATTTTCGTTGTTACTAGAAATATTTGATGAAATAATATTGTTAGTAGTAATATCTGGATTTATTTTCTTTACATTTTTTGATTTCTGTAAGGTTTTGAGGCGTTTTCGATTCTACATTTTCTGATCAATGAGAGAAGCCTTTCTCCTCAGTGGGCTGGGCTTCGGTCTGAGAAATGCTTTCGGAAGAATCGGTTTGAATTTTCATATCTGTATATAAGCTAGATTTACCAAAGTCAGAATTTTTGTTATTTGAATTTTGTTCTAAATTTTTAAATGCTATGCTAACTGAAATACGCAAAGCTTCTCTGTAAAGTTTATTTGATTTCGCATAATCAGGATTTTCTGAATTTTCAATATCAGCAATTTGTTTAAGAATTTTAAGATAGTTGCGGTTAGCTAAATCCTTACCTGTAGTGTTGTTAGCGTTGTCATCTGATGTGCTAACAATGATGGGATCAGGATGTTTACTGTTTGTTTGTCACTCAACGGTCATTTTTTGCACACGAGGGTTAATTAGACCGGGACCTACGACATAAAGTGGATTCCGAACCACTACAAACATCCATACCCAAGGTGGGATTCGAACCCACGAACTGTTGAACCGAAGGCAAGTGTGCTAACCATTCGGCTGCCAGCTCGGCATGATGGGATCAGGAATGCAGTATCCAGTATCATTGATTATCGGCAAATTGAATCTTGAAAAGGACAAACCACCACAACAGGCGCCAATGTTAAGAAATTGCCCTCCTCCCGCGGGAGGGGGGGTTGTCTTCGCTCATAATCGAGTAGTAGCTAGTTCTGAAATAAGCTGAGAGGTTAAATAGCGCAGCGATAAAATATTTTGAGATACAGAAGAACTCTAGTACTCAGACAAGTCAACACACAATTTTACTTCTTTTCTCTCGATCACGACGTCTACTGAGTCCATGAATCACTTCTGACTCACTTAACTTACAATTTTATTATAGTTTCGATGTCTGAAAAATTTGCTGGTAATTAATAAAAATGGTTTTAGAAATGTATCGCCAAAAATGAGTAATTGAGGAAGCTTATTTCGTTCAAAGTACTAAATTTAATCAATCAAAGCAATAAATAAACAATTTTACATTGTTATTGTAGATGTGTGCATTTTTAAAAATATGTTTGATATTGTAAAACACAAACGTAATTTGGATATTTTGTTTGTAAGACTTAAAGATATTTTTTGAACAAGAGGAATACAGGGGAACCATTTTATGTTCCAGTTAAAATATTTATGGTGGAGAGAGACTGAATTTATTATATTAATTTAACTAATAAATTTACCCTTATACATAATATTAATTTATTCATAAATATTATCATTATAATAAATTTGCATTTTGTTAAATTTTGTCAAAAAAAATAAATAAAAATATCGAATAATACAAGCAACTATATTTTAAATGTAAAAAGAGTGCCAGTTTACAAAATTTATTACCTGTTGATAATTTATTTTTTCAATTATTTGATTTAGTACCTTAAACATTAGTTTTATTGATGAAATATCTTGTTTCTGTCAAAATTATTCTCATTTTCTACTCATTATAAGAAGAGCAGAGTGGTTAATCATGATATATACAGATTTGTAAATTTAATTAATATTAAGGAAATATTTAAAATCCCTTTTTAATACTGTTGTGTCACTTTTTATTTAAAACTTATATAACAAAAACTTAACTTTTTATAAAATTTTCTCTTAAAACATTTTAAGGCTCTGCTGGAAGATTTTTGAAGTTTAAAGAAAAAAAATATCTGATATTATTAGAAAACGCATTTTTAATTATGGAGTGCTATGGTGTGCTAAGGTATAGTGTGATTGCTTTGTTTTATTTTCAATTAAAATTGATAAAAATGTACGCTGTATTAAATAAGAATTACAAAATACATGTACAATATATAGTTAAAATACAATTACTATAGTATTTTGAGTACATTAATTGAATTAATTTTTTGATATTTTTTATGAATTGGAATCTATAATAGAAAAATTTTATATACATTTAAGTGTAAAAATTTTATATTCATTAAGAAGTATACAAAGAAAATTAAAATGTGAACTTAATTGTCATTAAATAAAAAAAAAGGGATAACAAATTACAAGTTTCTAAAACCAAAATATTTTATTTATAAATAATTATGTAATTATTAAGTACTTATTTTAAGTAAAATTTTGCATACTGAAACTTGCAACTCATGCTCATATTTATAATTTTTAACCATTGAAAAAAATGACTTTACATTATATAATAAAATTAACTTTATATTTTGTCATAAAACAAATCTTAATACTTATATACTTAGTTGCTAGGTAGCTTTATGCTAAAAATTTTATTTCTTTAATTTTATGTACGATAATCCAGGAAGCAGTAGATTAAAAAAGAGTAGAGATATCTGCAAGATGCCTGACATTTGATAAATATCTATCAAATATCTTCATTACAATATGAAGTAGAAATTTGTTTTTTAATTTATTTTATTTTTCAAATTTCTATTTAATAAGATTTTTCTTCATGGTATGTTTACTTAAATGGAAATATCGAAAAAAAAAATTAACGTAAGATATATTTATTGTCCTAAATTTCAAATGAATAAAAATGTGAAATAAAAATAAATAAATTCCATCAGGATATTTTTATTTTTTCAAACTGCGAGATATTTTTACGAAATTTAAACATCACACAATTGGCTTTCAAATTATTATTTCATTCTGAATATTTCTTTCCAATTTTTTCGTACCTATCCTTAGGGGACAAATATCTTTATACGTTTAACGCTTTTCTTACGTAATGTTAAACTCATCTCAAAAGCGTTATGTCTATAAATCTTACTTATACTTTTGAAAAATACTTGCAAAGAAAGTGTTGAAATTAGGAGTAGTAAGCACTTAAAGCATTATTTCAAAGTTTGTACCTATTAATAAATATATTCTTTTCAAGATTTCATTCCAGTATGAAATAACATACAGTAAATTTATTTCTTATAGTGGATTTTTGTTGGTGTTTCCGATGCTGAAGAATTTTGAGAAAAATGATGGAAAAATAGAAGTTATAAAATTTTTATTAAAAAAATATTTTAGGTAATTTTTATTTTGTGAATATAATAAATATGGGTAATTTTGTGAGAGAAATTTTATTCTCAATGAATTAAAATTTTAAAACAATCAGCACAATATGTTTTACTTCTTATCTTAGTATAATTTTTTCAAATGTCATTTTTTAACATGATACCTATTAAGTATTTATTTCTTAAGATATATGTTTTAAAAATTCTAACGTTATAAGGTTTTTTGCAATAAAGGATTTAATTATTCATTCTAAACATACAATAATGAAAAAAATTAGGAAATGAGAAAGATAGTTACATAATGACAATTTTTCTGATTTTAGTTAACAAAAGTTTTTAAACTTCAGACTATTATTATTATTTCTATTAATTCATATCACATACATAAACTTTTCTAAAAATTACTAATTTATTGAATTTAAGTAACTGCCTTAAGTGATTTTTTCCGCAAACCCATGTGCAAAAACAAACTTTCTCTCTCAAAATGGGATAGAATCCATGTTAGGTGATTTTACGATCAATATTGTATATTATGGATTGTCCATGTCCATTATCTTTAAAGGATATCCTTAGTATGCTCTAAGAGTACAATACCTAATCTATTGTTTTTGTATATCAAATGGTTTTAGATCATCAAACGTTCATTAAGTAATTAATTTATTTTAAGGAATTTGTGAAATAAAAAAAATATTTTAAATTATAATTTGACTTTTTGATTTTATAATTTCACTTTCTTTTAAAGCAATCTTTTCAAATGATCATGATGTGTGATTTAGGAAAAAAAACGGATGAAATGTTCCCATTTTAGAATGCTTATAATATTACAAAACACTGTGACAAATCTCAGATTTTGGAAAATATTTTCTTTTATATAATTGTTTCATTATATGCATAATTTTAAGTTTAAATATGTTAGATTTTATAATTATTACTTATAGAAATTTTAATAACTTTTAAAAATCTTATTTATTTTGTAGAACAAATAAACTTATATTTTTAATATGATCATCGATTTTTTTCTATGCATAACAGGTTTTCATTGCTTTACATATTTTTTAGATATTTTATTTTATGCGTTTTTATTTATCCTTTCGAATAATACATTACTTTTTTGGCTTCTGACTATTAATAAAAGCAATTATTTGTAACATGTAAATGAAAGCACTATAGCCTTTGCAGGCCAAGGCTGACTCACAGATCCTTCTCCTTCATATCCTATCAGGGATGATGGTCCTACCATCATATGACTCCCTATATCTTGAGGTCTTTTTCAAAATCATCTAGCCATATTGTGGTTGGCCGTTTTCTTCTTCTTGTTCTTTCGATCTATGACAAAGTCATGATTTTGGTTGGCTCAGTAGCAGGTTTAATGTAGAAACGTTGCTGTACGTTATGGCGCAGCCATCTGATGCGTGAAGCTTTGACTCTTCTTATAATACCAATCCCGCCAAATTTATCTTCTTCTTTTTTTTCTTTTTTTTTCGTCGGTATTATCGTTACATAGCATTCTCCATATGTTACCTTCTTTAAAAGTTCCAAACAATTTTCGTAAGATTTTAATTTTAAAAAATTAATAATTTTTTTCTTCCTCTTTTTTGTTAAAAGACCAACACACACATATTCGCATGCATACGTAACAATTGGTCGGATATATATAGACAGATAGATAGATAGATATATTGTGGAAAGTAAATGTTCTGAAAGTAATTTCGTTTTTCCTACATAGATCAGCTTTTTGCGAGTAAAAACCAAACACTTTATGACTGCGGAATCGTGCTACTACCAGAAAAATGGTAAAAACTGTTAGACTAGAATGAACAATGTGCAATGCAGTACAATATTTATTTGCTGCACGTTTTTCATTTTTCCAACATATATATATATGTGTGTGTGTGTGTTTTCTTAAGTGATTCTTTTATAAAAGCTGTATATTCTTAAATATTATGGTATACATATGAAAACACTATTAAAATATTCTCCAAAATTGTTCCTTATATGACACTTTAGAAACAAAGGAACACAACTAGCAAACAATCGATCTCATTTCATACATGTTGAATCCACACATTAGAATCCTTGAATTACGATTCTACCACAAAATCCTTTATTTACATGGTTTAACTTTTCTTTATTTCTTTCGGAAATTTCATTATGCAAAAATATAAAGTGACTCGTGTATTCCAGGATATAAAATCATTATATTCTGTTTTCCTCTATTATTGTCAGGGCCTAACCTCGTACAGCTGACCCATTCGAAGTCTTAGGCGCACAATTTGATATCAAAAATAGACTATACGAACTTGGTAAGTTTGTGTTTCATTCCAGGTATCTGATGCATATGTATGAAATATACTTTTGAAAGCATTTTTTTGAAAAACGTATGATACTTTTATGCTTAAAGTCTATATAAGTTCTTTTTCCGTACTAGATCTGCTAATTTTTTAATTTAATCACAGGTTCATTCCTGGATTATTGTTCACTCTCCTACTATTATATATTTTACCTGTTACAAGTTCTGGCCCTGTTTGGAATTCGACTTGGGAATTTGAACATGGAAGATGTGCACCAAATTGGTGGAAAAATGTGATTTTTTATTAATAATTTTTCCGGTTTAGATGATAATGTAAGTTATTATTATATTGATTTTAGAGAAATTTTATGTTTATCACTGTACCGCAAACCTCATAAATTTAAAAATATATTTCAATTCATTACATAATTTAATTATCTAATTGATAGCCCTGATTTATTAGAAATATAAATACATTTATATATCAGTAAAATCCTTAAATACTATTTTTGTCGTTTATCATAAACGCTTATATTCATTTAAGGCTTATAGAATAGATGTTTTTTAAAACTCAACAATAATTTGTAAGAGAGAAAAGAAATCAAGATATTTGACTGATATTTTTCATTTTAAAGCTTGCAGAAGAATAGTTGGACAAAATTTGTTAGAATTTATACAATATTGAGTATTGCGAAGAAGTCTTTACTGAATTCATAGCATCATTACACGTTTGTTTGCATGATTGGTAAACAAGAAGTAGATATTCAAAAACATGCAGATATTTTGCAATATTAAAATAAGCAGACATTATACAATTTTCAACTTCAACAGTTGATTCCCAGCGTTTCCCCTTACTCCGGATTTGGTTACACAGCAGTTTCTGAGGTAAGATCGGCCATTCCTCAATCAGCACAAGTTTGATTTGCTGGGTGTTCCTTGACGAATATAATGATTCCACAAGCCGCCTGCCGAAAGCATTTGTCAAATGTTCGATAAGGTTCAAATCAGAAGTGTACATTCGGAAATATATATCATTCTTTTCCAGTAACTATTGAAGGGCACAGCTCATTCGTCATGCATAACAATGAAGAAGGTTCCAATGGCATCTTGCACCAGATGCACATGTAAATGCATCACCTCCATGAAATTGGTATTTCTGATTCCAAGATCTCAGTTTTCAATCCTCTATTGAAAACTTAGAGCTTTGTCCGAAAGTTCAAGATAATTTTTGCTCTAATGACTACTCCAAAACCATGTAAACTTATATTTCCTTGATGCTGCTGAAATAAAACAGTGTTCCCTAAATAAACTGCTGTAGAGTATAGAATGTGTTACTGACATAACACACTTCCGTATATTTAACCAGGTGTCCAAAGATGCAATATTTCTTTTTTGAGCTCATTGCTACCGTTTAAACAGTGGCGTGGATTTCAAAGAAGGGCGGCTCGTGAACTGACCTTATTTTTGAAGCTGTTTGGACTCAGTAAATAATGGCACATGTTACGCACTGGCCATAACCATGTAGAGACTTATTGTTGAACAATGGCGCTTACTGCGAGGATGTGGGAGAATTTTGCAGGGTAATACATTAGACCAAATATTCTTGTCATCGAGACTGTCTGAGGAATTCATCTAAAATTCTATTGAACAGAAATTACTGCTGATATCTAGATCTTGCTTAAATAAACTAAAATTTTACTTATTTATGTTAGGATAGGTTGTTCATAAATACTTGCTACTCATATTTTTTGAAGCTTTGCTAGGAAAAATACTTCTAACTTTCTACCCTCTTGTTTTGCCCAAACACAATTTTAACCAAAAATTTAAAAACTATCAATAGTGGATGCAACTATAAATTGAAAAATCAATTCTTTATAAGCAATATTTAATATATTTAATCCATAATATTTTCTTTTAATTTTTCAATTTTACATGTATTTCACTAATAATCATCTATAACTCAAACACTTGAGAATTTCTTACAAAAAATGTGTAATTAAATACAAATATGTTTCTAATTATATAGGTATTAATTATAAGGCTATTTTACTTATATGATTATAAGAAATTGTAATATTACTTCTATGGTAATTTGAAGCAATATATAACAAGTGTTATAATCGTTAACTTTATCACCATAGCAATAACATTATTTTATATATTCCTTATTTAATAAATTTTCTAATTAAAAATTCCTTTTGTAAATGTAATTTATTTATATAATTTAATTTTTAGTTTAAATTTCAATATTTTTCAGTGCCTTTTCCATTTTTGGTACGTTAGTTTTACCATGCATGCCCATATCTTTGGAATTTTTTTAATGATACTGACGTACAGGTATTCTATGCATTTTAATTGAATGAAATTAATTTGATAAATTTTTGCATTTCATGCAAAAAAAGCTATATGTTTCGTTTGTATTTCCTTAGAGAAAAATCTTTATTGTTTATATGTAAGAATGCATGTCACATAAAAAAATTGTTTATTTTTTTATTTTGCAAGAAAAGTATTATTTTATACACGGAATTCTTGTATTTGTAATTTCTAATACTACAGCTGCGTTATTAAATTTTTTAGCTATGCAAAGAATAAACAAATTTATGAAACAATTAAAATATCTGTGATAATCTGAAAAAAAAAAGCATTATTAAAGCATAATTTTTATAAAATGGCATGTTCTGAACATTAAGAAATTGTAAATGGAAAAGAATAAGAACAAGTATCCTGAATGTATAAATGTAGAAAAGTTATGAATTTTTCAAGCTGCGAAGAACACCATTTGCTTAATATAATGCATGGTACCCAAAATTTAATGTATTATTCTTTTAAATTGATTGCAACAGTACATTTACGTGAAAAAATGCTTTTTATATATTTGTGTTTTAATGAATTGAGCAACCGATTTTATTTTACCTTTTTTAAAGTATAATCTTCAATATTTGTCAAACTACATACACTTACTTTACAAGATTTATTTGCAAAAGTATTTCCCAAATATTGTAAAAAAATCTGATTTTTCATTTATCAATATTAGTTTACGCACATATTGCTTACCTGCCTGAAGCTTATTTAAAAATATATCATACTTTAATATGTCCATTAAAGGTATTATTTCAATTTCCGGAATAATTAAATTACAACGGCCTTAATAAAAATTATGTATAAAAAATTTACTTATTTATATACAAATTTATTTATAAAATCCTACCACAATTAAATGTTTCAATCTATATTTTTCTCTCATCTGCAAATATTTAAGATTTATGCGTGAAATGAAAGATTGTTTTGGAGTGTTAATTAACTTCATAGATGAATATATGTGAATATTATATTAAAATTTTACACTTAAAACAAAAATTTCCTTTTAATAGTTAATTTAATACTTAAAAATGTAACTAAACTCAATCAATTACTTTCCTGTAAATATGTTTCGATAATTTTTATACTTTATAAAAACTAATAAGCATAAGATATAATTAAAAGTTCTTTGATTCTATTAAAACGTAATGTACAAAAAGACACATATCCTTATTGTTAAATTAATTTTTATATTACAGTAAAATGAATGTAAATTTATTAAAAATATATTTTATTAACATATATAATAAATAATATATTTTATTAACATTTTAATTTTAGAATATATGTATTTAATTCGTTCTTTTTTCCATTTTTTGTCATATAGGTATCCAAAATTGGGAGTTTTATTAGGAGTGTCAGTTATTTCTATCTCCTCGTATATAGATTACAGAAAATCATTATTTTATAATTTTAGAAGTCTATTTATCTACAAGATAAAGGACGTTCAGTAAATATAAAATTATTTTATGATTATTCATTCTGAGAATAATTTTCTTGTGTGACATATGTTTGAAACTTTCTTTAAATATTTTCAATAAATTATACTTTTTAAGATATATATATTCTATGCTGAAATTGTTTTTTAATTAACATTTTTCCGATAAAAATAAAGGTCTGTTACAATATTTTTTTAATTTTTTTAATAATTTTACTTTTTTAATACCTTAAAAAATTTATCTTTACTATAAGCTAAAATTTATCTTTACTTCATGAATCATTGAAAATTATACTTAGATCACATTATCACATTTTTTTGAGTAAATTTAATGTTTACCCAAATTACATATACATATGCATGCACATACACACACACACAAACACACACATATATATCTATATATATATATATATATAGATATATATATATATATATATAGATATATATATATATATATATATATATATATATATATATATATATATATATATATATATATATATATATATATATATATATATATATATATATATATATATATATGGGTCTGTAGGCTTCATTATCAGGAATAAAAATCGATAAATGTTAAGCTATTTAATTATATTGAAAGAAAAAGATAAAGCTATGTTTACATTATTTACAAATTAATATCAAAGCACATGATGGCATGTGTGAGTGTTCGATGGTGGCCGACCCCTGTGGTGCACCCTGAGCAACGCCTCGGTGGCTAAAAGGTCACTGTTTTTGGCCAGTTCCTTGGGTATCAGGGAACAATAGATTAATAGACTATGTTGCAGTTGTAACTGTAGACAATCTGCCATTGGAAAAAAAATATCAAAGCACATTGTAACATTTAGTTATAACTCGAAAGTTCAACATAAATTCGCGTCTTCACGTCATTGCGTCTTTTTTCATCCATATAATCGTCGTCGTCGTCTCTCTCTCTCTCTGCATGCCCGGCGACAAATATGTGAACGGCCTTCTGGTGGCGCTTTCAATCCCACAATCGGCCATCCTGACGACAATAATTGACTTCAGCATTCGTCTGGAATCAGAATTTCCTGAAATAAAAAATGAATAGGAGCAGTATCATGTTCAAGAATACATTTGTAAACAATGTTGTGCAAAAGTGTATAAATTATATTTAAAGGATATCTACATTTTCAAAAAATATCAACCAACTTTTGTTCTGTTTTTTTTTTGCATGCAAATATATGTTAATATTAAAGATGTACTGAAAGTTAAACCTAATTAAACATTCGAGATACCCTGTTGAACCCTTGTAAATTGTTAGACCAGATTTATTTTAAAAAAATTAAATTTAATGAAATACGTTAAATTATTATAGACATTTAGGAAATTTTGTATTAACCAACAGCACTGTTATGAATTAATAGAGCTATATATAAAAATTGATAAAAACGAAATCATTTACAAACATGTCTGAGATAATTATCTGCAAATTATTTAGTCTTAGAATTACTAAATTACAAAATATACATTATTTCTTTTTATAACCAAGATTCATTCTTGAAGATGAGATAATTATTGATAAACCAATTATTCTGTATTTGAAGATTTAAAGGTAAAATAAAGTACAAAGGTACTTTAAAATGAAAATTGCAATTAACAAATGACACAGATTTTAATGTTTAAAAGTGGATTCATATTATACCATGTATATATATATATATACATATATATAAGTACGTATGTAATATATTACCTCTATGTATAAAAAACTTATAAAACTTCTATATATCTCCTCGTATATAGATTATAAAAAACATTGTTTTATAAAATCAAAAGTCTATAAATCTACGAGTTAAAGGATCATTGGTAAATATAAAATTATTTTATGATTATTCACTTTAAGAATAATTTAATCATGTCACACATGTTTGAAATACTTTTTAATTATTTTCAATAAATTATAAATTTTAAAAAAATCTTTGTTCATATTTCATTTTTAATTAACATTTTTCCGACAAAATAAGGGACAATTACATTATTGTCTTTAATTTTTTAATAATTTAATATTTCTTGTATCTTAGAAAATTTATCTTTACTATAAGTTACTATGCATCCTTGAAAATTATATTATATTTTTTAATAATTTAATATATCTTGTATCTTAGAAAATTTATCTTTACTATAAGTTACTATGCATCCTTGAAAATTATATTAGATTCCCATTATTTTAGGGTAGTTTAATGTTTACTGAAATGTATATGTTTAATACTAAGGATTCTGTTGTAGATAACACAAGTTTATAGTTCAGACTGCATCCGTGCTATTTATAGTTATTTATGTATTCTCTTCTCAGCTTAAAGAAGCTATATTTATTTATATTTATTATTAATAAAGACCATAATTACATACATTAAAATATAATAAAATTGCAAATGTGTATATTTTATTTCAAAACGTTACCAAACTTTAAAAATATAGGAAACAACTTTTACTTTGGTTCCGCATTTTTTACAGTCAACGATATGTTAATATTCAAGCCATTGAATTTAAAGATAAACCAAAATAAATATTTCAGGTGTCTTATTGAACTTTTGAATATTGTTAGACTAGGTTTACTCTCACAAAAATTAAATTAAATTAAATATTTAAATATTTATTTTACGTTTAGAATTTATTAATGAAAATGACAATAAGTTAAATTGCTATAGATATTCAGCAAGTATTGTTTTAACCAAGTACGCTAAAGTGAATAAATATATCTATCTATAAAAATTGAAAAACGAAATCCTATACTAAAAACCTACTTTCATGACTGAGACTATTATATGTGAAGTACACAGTCTTAGATACAAAATATGCAATATATATTTCTATACACATTATAACCAAGATTCATTCATGAAGGTGAGAGAAAGAATTACTGATAAACAAATGAGATTCTAGATTTGAAGATTTAAGAGTACAAATAAAGAACAAAATTAATTTAAGATGAAAACTACAAATAACAAATCATTCAGATTTTAATTCTTAAAACTAGATGCGTATTATATCATTTACACTAATCGATAATAATTTTACCAAATGTTGATATTTAGTGTAGTGGACAAATTTTTCACAAAAATTATTAATGATTATTAATATTGTGGATTCAGAGTTATTTCCTTGAAAAAGTTTTAGTAATTTTGACCCATTCAGCAATGATAAATATGAAATTACTAGATTTTTGAAAAGTTTAGCATCAAATTATTGTTGATTTCTTCCTATCTATCTATCTATATATATATATATATATTATAAATATGTATATATATATATATATATATTATAAATATATATATTATATATATATATATATATATATAAATATATGCATATGTCTATATATATATATACTTCCATCATTATAAATTTGAAAATAAACCTTTATAATGATTATAAAATAATTTTTATAATAAATTTTATAGTGTAACAAATAATATTTTTTAATATTGTGAATTCGTGTTTAACTAATTTCCAATCTTTTTTTTTTTTTTTTTTTAACTAAGAGTATTACTTTCTTATTATTCAAGTATTAATTTCCTACACTTCGTTATTAATAACTGATAATGAGATTTTTGATACAAAACTGAAGAATGTGTAAAAGAAAAACTATTAAATCAAATTTTATAAAAATAGTTTTTGAGAGAAACATAATATTGAATAAAACAAGTTTAAAAAGTTTTTAAATTATAAGACTATTTAAAAATTTAATTCTATAAAAATCTTATTGTTTGTGATGTACTATGGTCATTTTTAAAAGTAATGTATGAAAGTCTTTATCGATAGTAATTAATTTCTGATTTTTGCAATTTTTTAAATACATATGCCAATGAAAGCAACCAATGTAATATAATCTTAAAATTAAAAAGGCATTTATCTTAATATTTTTTATAACAGTACAAATATACTCATAGTATTTATAAATCTTATGTTATTTCGTTTTTTAATTGCAAAATTGTTGCTTACAGAAGATTTCATTTAGTTTATGAAATATTTATTTTCAATACTAAATATTATAATTCACCAAAATAAAAGTAAATATTACTACATTACTATATATAACTATATAAAATAATCCTTTCATTCTGGATTTCTTCTCAGGTATATGCGTACATTTACTTTCCACATATACTTGCTATCACTACATCACGCTGCTGCTTTCATCGTGGGAATGGTTCTTGGCTGGATATTTGATAAACACAAAAACTTTAAACTATCAAAGGTATAATTACAATTAATTAATTTCGGTCTTCTCTATTCTTATAAAGAAAAATTTGATATTTCAAGAGATTAAATCTTAAATAATTCTATAATATTTTACTACAGATTGTTATGAATATGTTTCTGGACTACATAAATGTATTTAATTTATAATTAAGTACGCATTATAATTTAAGTAAAAAGTTTCTTTCAAAGTTGATTTTAAATTATAAACTGTATATGTTTCAAAGAGAAATATTAATTTGGTTTTTGTCAGATTTATTCAAACAGAAAATTATTTATTTTATCATATTTTACATACGAAATGCTGCTGCGTTTATTAATTTATAGATTCATTGGAAACTAGTGAAAATGTCATCAATTAAGAAAGTTTACGTTAACAATTTTTGCATTTTTCTCATCGAATTGATCAAAATTTAAATTCTTATTGATTAAAATTTAAAAAAGTTTATAATTTATTTATTACATATAATGTAATAATTTATTTATTACATTTGAATTTTATCAAAAATATTAAGTACACGGCAAAAAGATAATCTCAATTTATGTAAGGAAGAATCAGATTTTGAAAACCCTTCTTGATTTACAATTTGAAATAATTAGTTTTTATTTGAAAAAAAATATAAAGCAAAAAATATAATCTGTATTGAATAATGTGTAGTATATCACAAAAATTAGATAATAAATTAATATATATGTGATATCACAAAAATTAGATAATAAATTAATGTAATAGAAGAGATACCAACACATAAACACACATGCATAAAAACTAAATATATTTTCAACTTGTTCAATCTATGTTAACTGAATTACGCACGTTTTTTATTGATAATTTTTTTACTGTTATACTATTCGGTATTATTTGCAATTTAACTTTTTGAAGATTTTGAAGGATGCCGTTTCAATGATTTTTTTTTTCCGAAATCTTTTTTTCTTTTTTTTAAATTAAAAACAGAAAATTCTAGAAAAATACCAAAGAAAATAAAATTACTTTTGAAAATACTTAGCTTGCAAATGATTCATTTGAATCATTTACAATCATCATATAATTAAAACTAACTAAATACATATAAAATTATTTATCCAATCATAATTGATTTTGCCATTTTTTAATTCACATTTTTTGTAATAATAATAATAATCAAACAGCCAGGCTGCCTAAATGGAAAGGGTGTAACTTTTATTTCCAGATACTAGTTTTTTCAATCACGATGTAACTGAAGTCTCATTCAGTTTTCTAATGGCAGCTTGAGCACGTAAAATCTTAAAAATTCATCCATGTGAAATGATAGAGCTCTAGTTGAGAAATGATAGTTTGAGAATCTCCTCTTTGAGCTCTAGACAAAATTAAAAAGAGGGTATTCTAAAAGTCACTTTGTCTGATAAGAAATTTTTATGAGTACTCGAAGTCTGTAAATGTACTTGCAGTGCTTTGTCAAGTCACATTTATGTATTTGTGACATGATGTCAACAGTGTTTTGTGATTTAGTTCTTATAGTTACAGTGATATGCCTCCTTAAGGGAAATCAACTAATAAAATTTTATACAATCAGAATGAAAATTTACCGTGTGTGATGTAATTGTTAAGCGAGAAATTTGAAGAAGTGAAATTGCGGGAAATCTAAATAACAAACCGTAAAAATTAGTGAATAAAACAGCCAGTTATTGATGAGGCATAAGTGATAGATCTAGAATTATTCATCTTCTGTTATGAAATTTGAAAATCCATGATTGTTTCGCCATTCGCAAGCGCATCATTTCCAAGGATGTGAAAGTTCGAAACAAATGACGTAGAGCCTACTAACATTAAAATTTGTAAACGTGTAAAAACGATTTTTGAACTGTTGAGTTTTCCTGGACTATCTTGCTTGATCTGATATTAAACTATCTGAGCTTATCGATAGCTCAAGAACGTTTTTAAAGTGAATGTATTTAATTATTTTGTTAATTATAAACTTTCATGGGGCAAACATCATTTTATTTTGGTACTTATCACGATTTGGATGGATCTTAAAGTTGTAAAAGGAGAAAACTCCTAAATTTATGCACATTTATGAAAACCATGCTGTTTCAAATCTACAGTAATATTTCTCGAAGTGTCATTTATCATCAATTGTGGCTTGCAATGTCATTATTAAAAATAAAAAAAAAAAAATAAAAAAATAAAAAAAATAAAAAAAAACTTGTGCTTATATATATATATATATATATATATATATATATATATATATATAAATGAACTGTGTACTTTTTACATCTCTAATATAAATTCCATAAATCCTCTTTTGAATAAATTACAATATATTATCTAGAGAAATAATTCAACCATCCTCTCCTCAAGCACATACTTGATTTGTGATAGACATCAAAAGTTAAATCTCTATGTTCACGTAAGAAAACTATGCCTCAAAAATTAATACTGACATTTTGGGCGGGAATATGTGTTAGCCTGGCTGGGAAGGGTGTCATTCTAATCATCCGAATTCAGAGGAATGGAATCCCAGTTTAACCAAAGACATGTAATATCCGCTAATAGCAGAAAGGCCATATTAAAAGGTTCTGGTTGCCAAGTCCTTCTAGTAAAATGATACATCTAGGATAACAGTTCAAATAATAGGGGTCTTATGCTTAGTTCTTGCTTCAAAATCTCCAAGATACCAACCGGAAGATTATATCTAACTGGTAAAGTAAAAATCAGGACAAGAAAGCCTTCTGGTGCAACAAACCTCATGCAATATCAACCGCTACTGTAATTAAAACCCTGTCTCAACTGGAATTTCAATAAATTTTGCATGGTTACGCAAGCCGTCATTAGTGTATTAGCTAAATCAATATCATATTTATATGTGTCTAAGAGTTTTAAGAAATTTATACTATAATATAATGTAATTTTATTAGTAAAAATAGTTTAAAATTTGAAAAATTCTGAACATAATTCATGTTAAAATAAGTTGTATATAATTTATGCACAACGCATTTATATGCATACAAGTTTTATAAAACTTGTAATTACTGTAAATTAAAGCTGTTAATACTGTTTTTAAAAGATGTTAGTTAATTAAAATTAATACTGTTAATTAAAGCTAGTATGTAGTTATATTTTTTACACCGACCTAATAATATTGTTAACAGCTTCTGAGACTAACACGTTTTAGTTGATCAGCAATATAACCCAAATTTGCTATTAAAAGTAACTTATGAAAATTAAATTAAATATATTCTTATAATTCTGTTTCTTTTGTGGGAAAATTTTTAGCTACCATTTATTTCAATTATCGTGTTTATTTCCTGGACAAAAGGGAATAAATCAAATTTATTTCTCCTAATAATTTCTAAGATTAATTTAGTATTTTTTTACTATTGTAAATATACATATCTTTGACTTCCATTATATTAATAAAAACTTTTTTTCTATTTATAAAAAGTCAGATTACGAAATTTTTTTTAAACAAAACAAGCAAAACTACAAAATTTGTAGTAAAAGATCTTCATTTTATATCAAAATTATGATTTGATTTTTATTTTTATTAATTTAATCTATAATTCAAAATCTTGCTTTCTGTTTGGACTCGTATTTCAGTCCTTACAATTTAAATTATTGTTAATAATTAACTTCGAAAGTTTTATCAGCATTCAATTTCATGTCATTAGGAATGTCCTGTTATTTGAATCTCAAAATTCAATCAAATATATATTATTTGTTGAATTTACCTTAGATATTAGGTTAAAAGTTTTAAATTTAAATTTTTCGGAACTTTTTCCGCTTCCTTTTTTTTTTTTTTTTATAAAACTTGAAGTTTTTTTTATATTGTTAAGCTATTTAAAAATGTTTCAAAGATTTAATATATAACCGTTTTATAAATTATATTTATTTATTTCTTATAATACATTATGAAATACTTGAAAAATTGCTTTTAAAATTGTGAATGATTTCATTATATTTTTTCTATAATAAAAATATCACATTTCTGATTATTATGAGAAAAATGATTAATAATAATTGAAATCACTATATCATATTATTGAGTGATAAATATTTCTAGTTTTAATTGGTTTCTTTGTTGCAAAAAACATGGCTTTTATGTAATATATATATATATATATATATATATATATATATATATATATATATATATATATATATATATATATATATATATATATATATATATATATATATATATATATATATATATATATATATATATATATATATATATATATATATATAAATATATATATATCAAAAATACTTCTTTCTTCTTCTTACCCCTCTTCTTAAGTAACAATATAAATTATTAATTAAATTATAAATATTCTTTAATATTTATCTTTTCTAAGTTGTATTGTTTTTTATATTTATTATGAAATATTTTTTAATAATTTTAATTTTACAGATAATTCTTGTATTTGGATGGATTATATCGTTTATCTCAACTTTAGCATTAATATATTTCCGAAGACTTGAAATAACTCATGTTAATATTACTGCTTACTACATATCAATAAGAAATTTCCTTTTTGCCATTGCATTTGCATGGCAATTTTATTGTTTTTTTAACTGGAAATGCAGGTAGGAAAAATAAATTTAGTATTGTATTTAAATGCGAATATTCAATAAATTTTAAAATTTCTTTATACAGAATTTTTTACAATACCTAAAACAGCAATGACATTTCTAATTATAAAAAATATATAGCTAGACTGAAATATCTAAATAAAAAATCAAAAGGCTTTTTCTTGAAAAGTAATTTCTGATAAGACTGAAAACGCCAACACGTCCATGCCACTACTTCTCAATACAAATATTCCGGTCTTAAATAGGAGATGTAACCATTGCTGATTATGTACTAGGATATAAATATTTGCCCAATTTTAGAACGACCATTAGCCGTTCTGGTATAAAGAAGCAATTTCAATTCATAACCATTGACAGGTCTAAAAACCATGAGATCTACTCTGGTAATATTGAAGATCATTTGATATGTAGAATGCTTCCACTTTCTAAAGGCTCTATTTTAGCTATCTTATAATAAAACAAGACATTGTTCATGTAGAGGAAATTTGAATCAACAACATAAACTGACATGTAAGACAAAAAACTGGCTGCAATCGTAAATCCATATATGAAACATGAATATTAGGATATCTATCAAGTATGATACCCCTACAATGAGAACTTAATGATTAAGAAATATCTTTTTTAGTATTAGCAATAATCGGTCATTTTGTTTTGTTTTCAGATGTTAATTCATCTTGAATCGAGACAGAAGAACTATATTAATTGTTTAAACAATTTTTAATCCTATTGAGATTACATCCAATTCAAACATAGTTATCATTGATGAAACTGCTATCTAATGGAGAACGCATTGGTAACACATGCATTACAATCGTCGTGAGAATCGTTTGACAGTCGTGTGGTATAAGGATCATGATGCATGAATCATTTCCATGCAATTTTTATTTCTTTTTTTTAAGGTTTGGCATTAGTCTAGATTTGAGTAATTGGTTTTGCTTTCAGTATAATTCATGATTACTGGGTAATTTAAAAAAATTAATTACACAATTTTCTTTTAAAATAATATTTATTTTTAATAATGTATGTAAATTGTTTTAAATATTTTCAGAAATTGAAACATTTCCTCAACTATAAAACTTTATAAACTACAGATCGATCAAGTAAAGCTTTAATGGAATTCATATTGAAATATGCTAAATAAATAGTTTTATGACAATTTTAATTTACGGTTGTATAAATTTTCTGCCAAACATTTTGTTTCTCTAAATACTATTTTATAATATTTCTGTGAATTATAATTAAAAATCAATATATACTCAAAATGTTATCAAAAATATCTTTACAGTTAAGATAATAAGTACAGTAAAAATGTATTTATTTTACATCACTTAAAAATACTCATTTATACATAAATATAATTTTCTACTTATGAAATATTAAAACATTAATACATTAAAAGTAAAAAGAAGTATATATTAATATTCAAAAAATTAAAATTATTGATGTGAATAAAAGTATAATTATTTTAATTATACACTTTTTTTTATAGGAAATCGTTTTCTAAGTTACAAATCTATATTATATTAACGCTTAATGCTCTTGTGATATCGTAAGATTTTATAGAAACATTTCATTATATTTCAGGTGTTTTAAGCAGGATTTTGACTCACAAGTTCTTCGTAAATTTCAGTAAACTCAGCTACATGGTTTACTTGGTTCACCCTCTCGTTATTTACTATAGAGAAGCTGCCAGGCATGAAAGAATGTTTTTGTCTATTATAGACCATGTAAGTATTGCATAAATTAATCTATAATAAGATAAAGCGTTTATCAAAATGAACGCTATTTTAATTACAATTAAAAAAAAGTTAACTATCTTCTATTTTTGTGTTTAAATTCTTATTTATATTTTGTTCTTTTTGTATACAGTTTTGTTTCAGTATTTTTTCCTTTGTTCACAAGCAATCATATAAATCTTGTTTGGAGATTTCAAAAAAATACTTTAAAATGCTGCACTTATTTAATCTACAGTATTTGGTAGAAATAATATCAAACAAGAATATTCCACAAACGCTTTTGAGAGATTCACAGAATAGTTGATATATATTTCATTCATAAATTTGTTTTTCGTTGTAACTTTGGTTGAAAAACTATAATATTGAATTTCCATTTATTTTGCCATTTGAATTCTTTATTTTCTAAATTTTATGAGCAGTTGTTTTTAATTTGATATCAATATTACAGTAATTATTTCTTTTTAATAACCAAACTAAATATTTATGAATTTTTAATATTGATGACTATAACTTTATGCAATATCTTATATAGCTTAGGATATTAAAGAATATATATTCCAGAATCTGGTTAATGGATGGAAACTACCAAATCTGAAAAATATGCCATCAGATCTTGCGAAAAATGTATAAGAAAAACTTAAAGTATAAGATTGTATAAGATTAATTTAAAATTCGATAAAATTATTAACATCCAGTATTTATTTACTTTATTCAAAAAATATTTACTGAAATTCTATTCAGTAAATAATTCTTTATGTAAATAAGATTAGTGAGGATGTATATATTTTTACATTATTTTGAAAAACTACTAATTATGATATTTTAGTTAATAAATAATTGCTCAGGTAAAATTGTTTTGATGCATTTGTTTTTTTCTCATTACAGTACTTATAGTTTTGAAAATATTTCAATTTTAAAAATTTTAAAAATTTTAATCTTAGAAGCAAATTTAGTATGATCAAAATAAAAAATATATATTTTTTACAGTTTTTATTCAACTAATATGATTAATTTTATATATATTTCTTCTTAATCATTGATATTTAAGAGAAGATGTAGTTTTCTAGTATAAATAAAGTAAATTATTATGAAACTTTACATACTTTCAATATGCAGAATATAAAAAATATTTTCTTTAAAAAAAGATAAATAAAATTGCATTTAAAATTTGTCATACAGCATGACTTAGTCTTTTTGATAATGCTTTCAATAGCTCTTTAAATTAATTCTGATGAAAAATAATGAAAAGCTATATAAAATTTTCTTGCCTTTGACTTAAAATTAGAAAAATTCATATCATAATAGTTAGGCTGATAAATATCTTTATAATAGAATGTGGTTTCAAAATGCCTTAAGGTTTTTTTGACACATTCGAAGTTATAATATTCCTTAAATCTCTTCTACCATAAATATGTAATTTATTCAATAAACACAACAATAAGAAATACTGAAGATATTTCGTTTAATTAATATAAAAGTTTAAGTTAACATACAATATTAAAATTAAAAATTTTTAAGAAATACTAAATTATTTCACAATAAGAAAATACGTTCAAAATACTACTATGCAAATGTTTTCAAAAAATCAATTCATTTTTAAAAAATATATTTCATAAATATTATTAGTTTTCATTACAGGTTTATGAATAAAATATTTATTTTATTTATTTCTAACGTTTTCTTTTAAATGAAGCATATAACTTCATGCGGAGTTAGTATTTGTCAGTAAACATTTAGTAAGATATATGTATATTAAAGCTAGTACATTTACACTTCAAATTTTTTTATCAGAAAAATAATTAGGATCTTTTATTTGTTCAATAATGGTTAAAAAATGCACCTACACACACAAGATTCCATACAAAAATATATATTCCTGTTAATTATATACGATTCATATTTTTTTGCATACCATTAGAAATGTATACAAGAATATGAGAATATTTAATCAGTATTATAATATGACACACATTCAATAAATGTGCTTATTAATGTATCAGAATGACTAAGAAGACAAAAAAGTTTAAGACATCGTTGATATATTTGACTTCCACCAAGAACACTGTTACTCTCTAAAATATAGTTGTTTCTTTTGCACATGATGCGTATGCTATTGGGGTTTCTTCATAACTAGAAAATGGTTTTAAATTATCCTTTAAAATATCTTATTTAAAATACTACAGATAAAAGTATTTGTGTTTGCTGTCTTATAAGCAACGTAACATTGTTCATTTCACTAAAAATATTTTCGGACTTTTCTCTTTCTTTTGTGTTTACACACACACACACACACACACACACACACACACACACACACACACACACACACACACACACACACACACACACACACACACACACACACACACACACACACACACACACACACACACACACACACACACACACACACACACACACACACACACACATATATATATATATATATATATATATATATATATAAGATGATACATGAAAAACATTTAAACCAGAAACGAATTACTAAAATATACAATTTATTCAAAATTGTGATATTCCACACTGACCCAACTTTTCTTGCACTCTAGCAAATACTTTTTGCATTACTAAAAAAAGCTTCATTTATCAGTTTGCTTTCAGATACATTGATGATTTCTTCATTTTCAATAATTTACATTTTGAAGACATTTCTAAATCTATTTACAATAATGAACTCTCTCTAATTAAGACTAATTTATCTGATATTAAAATGGAATTTTTAGATCCATTTAACAATATTAATAATTTTATTAGATATGTTGATATCTTCGACAAAACAAATCATTTTAATTTTGAGATTAATTAGTTAATATACTGGAACTCAAATATTTCTTTGAAGATATATAGAAACGTTATATTTCATGAACTGAATAGCATTTATAATATCTATAGTAATCATATGAATTTACTAAATATCAAAAAAAAATGCCTTCTATCACCTCAAAAATAATAATATTGAAACCAATTTTATTTTAAAATATGTTGGAAATAAAGAATCGCTTGTAAGATTGAAGTAATGTGTAGTTTTTATAACTACAGAAAGGCCTCCCAAACATTGAAGCTCTTACAAGAATTCTGAAAACATCCACATTTACTCGCTTTCTTTTGTTCTATCATTTTGAACATAACTTAAACTTAAATACCCTTTAACACATCTTAATTTTAAATTTACTGCATGTTTCTAAGCCACTTTAACTATTTTAATTTAATTATTCTTGGCAAGTATTTCCTTATTCCAATTTCAAATTTACCTTTATTCTAATATATAAATTCAATCTGATTTGCTGGTTTTTCTATTATGTGTTTTTTTTCTAATGTGCATATACTATATATATATATATATATATATATATATATATATATATATATATATATATATATATATATATATATATATATATATATATATATATATATATATATATATATATATATATATACATATACTTTAATTTTTGAAGTAAGTATATTTATGATTTTTCTTTTGTTACCAACACTCTTCGAGGGGTCGGGGGAATTGCTCGATGATTTTCAGCCATTTGACCTTCGTTCATGTTAGAAAAGAGCGTTTATTTTGCATAGCTGACCATCTCCCTCATGATGGAGACGTGGTCCTTATGTTCTCTTCCTATCATTTGCATTGTATATTTTATTAATTATTTAATTTTGTATTTCTGGTTTCAATGCTTTTTGTGCTTCATCTTATTTATGCATTAAAATCTTTCTTTAGCTGCTTTTGCATTGGCTAGATTTCCTGTAATATTTTTATGTATTGTGGTTAATATTTTATTATATTATATTCATTACTTTAATATACTTATTGCCTTATATATAATCTTTTGAAATTTTATTCCTAACTGCGGACATGAAGCTGATGTTTAAAATGATTCTCTTTGGTTATTTTCCTTCTCTAAAGGCTTCGGTATAGCATTCGAAAATTTCATGTGCTTCACAGAATGAGGAAATCAAAAATAAACTCCGAAATTGATGAAAAAATCAAAATTTAAGTACCAAAATATTATTATATTCAAATCAATACTAAGTTAGAAGAATTCATGCATAGAAATGTTTTTATTATTTAATTTATTTGTTGTTTAATATAATTGTCTAATGTAAGTCTTTTTACAGGCTTTCGACTTATGTGGAATCATAATATTCTCCTCTTTCATATCTTACGTCGGTTTCATCACTGTTGAATTACCATATGGCACAGTGTGTGATAATGTTATACAATCATTTTCTTCCAAGGACTTAAAGGAGCATTCTAGTACAAAAATGTTAGGAAACAAAAAGACTGAATAAATTTATTTAAAATAAAAACTTAAAAAGTGTATGATATTTCTTGAGTTTAAAGAGATATTCACTTAATGGTACTCTTTTAGACATTATTTTGTTTTTTTATTTATTGAGTAATAAACGGATTTTTGTTCAGTTTATGAACTTTACTTAATCATGAAACAACATTTCCAAAGTTCATTTTGAATACTCTATATATACTCTCAAAGTAAATATGCAATTAAACTGATTGACAAAAAATCTAATTTTTCATTTAATATAAAATTTTGTATGGGCATTACATTAAACCAGAACAGAAAAATGATTTTTCTGACACTATTATTTTAAAATGCATTTTTCCCAATCCTGCCAGTTAAAATTTCAAAAGTTACGAGGATTGAAAACAAATGATGTTACTTTTGCCTACATTTCTATTTTAGAGAAAAAACAACTTGACGTAGTCAGTTACAGAAGTGTTCATACCGGGTGGTCAGCGAATAATCCCTGGTTTCAAAATTAAATATTTCAACAACAAAGATCAATAGGTTTATGTGGTAAACGGTGAGTTTATTAGCAAAACTATAAAAAAAGTGCATCGAAATTCCAAACATTTTGTTACAAAAACTGTTAACAAATGATGCTTTGCACTGAAAATGCTTTCTCTGAAAGGAGTTTTAAAACTAATAAAAGCAAGCAGTCTTTGCAATATGAACAAAATTTTTTTTTTAAATGTTCACCATTCTAAACAATGAAGAAGTAGATTTGACATCACGTCAAATTGTCCCAACGGAAAAGAAATCGCATGCAAAATCATCACCGATACAAACTCCTCCAGAGTAGTGGAATTGTTTCGGTAACCAATGACTTTCAATGCATCCCACAGTTACAAGGAGTCAGATCGGGAGAATATGGAGGCCAATTTATTCCTGTGTCAGTGAATTTCAGATAATCTAACGCAATTAATCCCATAGTATTCAGGAAGAAAATGAAAAACTATACATGATTGATGTAGTTGAAACAATCTAACTTGCATGAACAATCCATACATGGTCAATCCTCCAACGCTAGTTGTGTTCTGGAAAATTGTTCCAAAATTGTAACGCAAGGTTCGGTAGTAATCATTTCTCACATGAAAAAGTGACTGATAATGCCTCTGGCCCACACTGCAACCCATGCAGTAACATTAGGTGAATGCAGTGTCTTCCCTTCACACAAATAAGGATATTCGGAACTCCCAAATCTCTAGTTTGTTTATCTAATGAGTCATTCAAGTGGAAACAGACATGATCTGTGAACCAGATACAATCCCCATCAAATGCTTGATTGTCGATCATTGTGAGAATCTGATTCGCAAAGTCAACTCTTTGTCGCAAAACTTTAATAGGTACAGCGTGATGACTTTGGATATATTATGGAAATGAAAAGTAGTTGAATGCACAGTTAACAAATTATTTGCTTAAAGTTAAAAAAAAAAATACATGAAACGCATTGCCAAAATGCACAATAACAACTAAAATTTTTTAAATTATGTACAAAATTGATTAAATAGGTAAAGCCTCACTTTGATCTAAAATGATTAAGTTTGCAATAATGAAAAACGAAGAAAGTTAAATTTTTATAGAGTAGATTCTCTCATTTCTGTGATTTTCTAATTTACTGACACCCAGGATTTAAAGAATTAATGCCTGCACTGCACTCTAAATTAGTACCATATACACATAAATTTAATTCCCTTTTTTATTTTACCTAAAATTTTGGAAGATTTCTAAAGAAATCTTCCAAAACCATGTTGGAACCAAGTTTACCATGAACCATGTTTTCCAATACCATGTTTCCAAACTTCTTTCATGAACCAGCCCTAACCATTTATTTATTCTTATTATTTTTGAATTTCTTTTGATGCTTATAATTGAGAAATTTTAATTAATACATTAAGTTCGATTGCTTAAGCGACACAAGAAAACGATTTTTCAATGACAGTGTGGTTTTAAAATTCATTTTTCTCAATCCTGCCACTTAAAGTTCCGAAAGATATGAGGATTGGAAACAAATGATGGTACTTTTGCCGACATTTCTATTTTTGAGCAAAAACATCTTGAAGTAGTCAGTGACCGAAATGAAGAAGCATTCATACCGGGTGATCAGCTAGTTATCCCTGATTTCAAAATTAAGTATCGCATTTAACTGTTGGAGATACATTATTCCTCATATTGTGGATAGTTGATTGAAATACTGAAGTTGTTATTCTGAAACTTTCTGAGTGATTCATGCAAAAAAAATTCTAATGTAACTTCCGTCTTAAAGAATAATGCGTCTCAGATTAATCTGAAGCTTAAAGTATAAATACTAAAAGTTAATCTTGAAAGGTATAATTATGGTTGGGAATCTTTCTTTGAAATTAATATTCCAGATGCTTACAATAACTTGTCAGTTTACAATGGCAATGATGGTCCTGAATAAACAATGTCACGGCTATTTTCAAACACCAGTTTTATGAAAGAACTGAAGAAATCCAAGAATATTTGCATGATAACTTGAGTGAAGATGAAATTCTCATTTATAAATTTCTATAAATAAATCATTCTTTCCCTATATAAGATTGTAAACAAAGTACATTATTTATAAAGAGAAATGTTTGGTAACAAAAAAATCAGTTTTGAGATCGATCACTTTTTCCTCTTTTTCATGAACTTTCGATTTTCAGAATTGCTTTACCTATTCTCACAAAAAGAAGAATACATTCAATTTCCTTCAAAATAATACTTATTTGTACATCAAAATAGTACATGTTAAAAATTTATGAATAGTAAATTTTTAAACGCCTATAATAAAATATATATCAATATTCTATAATCCATTTCACATTGGAATTAGTATCAGGGTCGTCCCTAAGGACAAGATACAATTGTGTACATTAGGTTTTCTGTTAACGTATTTGTAAAACGAGCATTCATAATAAGTATACTTTAAACACGTGGAATGAATTATCCAAACAAAAAAAAAAGTTGGAGTTGAGAAAATAATATATACAGTTTTACAGGAAATTTTGTTATTTTTTCTAAATGTGAAATATTATCATTTCTCTATTTGCATAATACGTCCACAGTAATAATCTGGTTTTGACAAAAAAAAATTAAAAATTTTCCATTAACAAAAGTTTCTTTGTTTTTTCTTAATTAACAAATTTCCTAGATTTCAAGTTCAATCAATCTATTTAGTTGTCGAGCCTTAATTTTATTAATTTATTTCAAGGATTTCATTAATTTTCTCACTAAGAATTTCCGATATTGATTATTTTTACAGTTAAATTTTTAGAAAAATCTTAAATAAAAGAAATGGAGATCTATATTATTGTCACGTTATTTTAAATTTGTGTTTTTATTTTGGAGTTTTATATTTACGTTTCTCGTTTTGTGAACATATGATGAACATTTTATTAAAAACTGAATGAACATTTTATTAAGAATTTAATGAATAATTTATTAAGAATTAAGAAATAACTTAATGTCAGTTTGTAAGATTTATATTCGTAGTAGAAAACTCACGAGTCTTTTTATAATTTATCGATTTAGTAAGAAACTGCAAAGGTATGCGTATTTTATCAATAGTTGACTAATTGATTTAAACACAAACATATATATTGCTCTTATTGATATGCTTGGTGTATGACTATTTTAATCTAGTCCATATTTACTAAATTTTTGGTTTGACATTAGATTCGAATATGTATTTTCAATATTCCATCTTTTTATATTTGAATAACCTATTCTGAAAAATAGCATGGTACGTATAGGAATGCTTCTTGTCTTTGAATGGAAAAATTTTGGAAAGACAATGAACCTATATTTTTACAGTTTATTTTTCATTGAGATTTAATAGATATGTTCGTTATTTAACAATTCCAAACATTTTAAGATAGTTTATTGAAGGTATACAAACATAATTGTCTACGGTATACATGGCTTAAGATTCTGTTGTTTAAATTGCTATGTAAAACATTTGTCGACTTATTTTTTATAGTAAATGTAATTATCATATTTTAATTCCAATATTTTAAACAAGCTAGAAGTCTAATAGAATTTTTTGGACTGCAGAAGTGTTGTTCTTGATAACCGAATAAACCTTCCCTTAATGTTTTTGATATTAAATGTTTTTTCCTATGTCATCGATTATGTTTCCATACTTTGTGCAGCTAACCTGTTGATAGTTGTACTAGCTAGGGTCATTTTTTGTGAATAATTCCCGTTTCCTTACAGAAACATGAATTACAGAACTTGTAAACACAGCTGAATTTTTAGATAAGAGCTTACAAAAATATGTTCACGGTAAAAATCTATCTGTTAAAATTAATATTAAAAAATTATTAGAAAGAAATCCTCAATACTAACAATGAATAATTTTGTCAAAAAGTCATAGTAAAGTCATTATGTACTCGTACCGAAATTGATATTAGCAGCTCATTAGATTTTTATCTTTTGGGATATTTTGTCACTTCAGTATACAGTCTAATTGCTCTTTAACTTCGTCTATAACTTCAGTTACATATTTTATATCGCCTTAAGTGCTACATGATATATATTACTTTTGATATTTTATTATTTTTATTCCTTTTTTGTCAAAAGTAAACTTTAAACTTTTACAACAAACTCAATATTTTTCAACGATATATATAATTTTTGAAATTTAAAATATGTTTATTTACTTATCAGACGCTATACTTTAGTATGATAGTACTGTATGCTTATTGATCATACCTTATAGTGTATAATATTTTTTGTTTTCTTCCATGAAATAAGTTAAAAGTAAAATTAAGTGTATAAAATGATTAAAAATCAAATTAAAATATTTGTGTCACTAATATTTTGATACATTTATTATCATTCTTATCATTAGATATTTAATTTTAAAGAATATATTATATATATATATATATATATATATATATATATATATATATATATATATATATATATATATATATATATATATATATATATATATATATATATATATATATATATATATATATATATATATATATATATATATATATATATATATATATATTTTTTAATGCATTTTTTTATATTAAGTTTCTATATTAAGTTAGTCTTATTGCAAAATCGTACTATGTAATATAATTGAACAAGATAACAAAAAACAGTTTATAATATTTTATTTTTAAAATTTATTCAAAGGAAAATAAACAAAGTAGATTTTTAAAAGTACATATGATCTACTTTTCCAACGCTAATTAACAAGATTTTTGCAAGATGCATTATTTAAAAATCTTTTCTATTTCTTTGAGTTAGAAAAACTAATTATTGTTCTATTTGGAAGTGGTTCCCTACCGCATCGTAAAATAGCGGGAATCATAAGGGGAGACTTTTTCCCAGAAAATTTTTTACCCTTCTTTAGTTTACCGTAGTGAAATCAAAAATCAAGGCAAATTTGGCGTTAAAATATTTTCAGCTTCATAGGTGGCGTTGTGTACAGAGGATTTTCAGAAATAAGAATGAGTTTGATTTCTTATCAAAATTCGTATCGGTATCGAATTTGGTGGAAATTTATTCGGATGGAGATATTTTGACATTTAAAAAAATATTTGCAAAAATTTTAAGAGCTAAAAATTGGCTTCGACGTGACAGTAGTTCTGTTTTTTTGTAATTTGCAAAAGTACCGGAAGTTTCTATCATGAAAATAGTACTTGTGACACATTAAAGTATTATCCATAGGATTCGATTATCCCCAACGGAGGTCTAGCAGAGCCTTAACAACTTCATATAAACAAAAAATTACGTTTAGTAATCAAACAGAGCATAAAAAGTCCATAACAATGATTTAAGGATAATTGTGTGCTATCCTTTGTATTTTATATTATTCATTAAGTTAACATGAAAACACTGAGAAATTTCTTCATTTTAAATTACACTGTAAATAGTTATTTATTATTTTTATTTTCTAAAAGTAATACAAAAAATGTGAAGTATGATTTTTATTTTTATCTACTTTTATGTGGTTGTACAATTTATTCTAGCAAACCTCTAAATATATGCAACCCTACCGAGGGTACTAAAGTAAAAAGTGACATCCCCTTCCCAGATTAAGCGCTGTGACAGTTTTTAGCGGGGGAGGGGAAGAAATTTTCCCAATGAGAGAGATAAAATAACCGACGATTTTTGACCAGTTCAAGGGATGTAAATAATGAATGAAAGAATACAACATTTGGTTTTGAAGAGGGAACACTTTTCGCAGATTCATAAAATATTCTAAGACACTGAGTCGGTTAAAGGCCCTTGAAAATCCTGGAATTTTAGTTTGACTAATAGAAAATAGTGAATTACTCCTTTAATTTTTTTCTTCTTGATGCATTTATTTTTTATTAGAAAATTTAATGTTTGTTTAGTTTTTTCTATTATTTTAGAATTTTCAATAAAATTGCTTGAAAACCTAACTGAGAGTTTGCTCTTAATTTTATCAAACTAAATGGCAAGATTAATATTAGAGTGTCATACCCTGATGGAAAAAAGTAGAAGTACACTCATAATTTATAAATTATGCTTTAAATTTCGGTTCAATTAATGTAATTTTCTTTCTTTATTTTATTAAACTCATTTGGCTTTTATTTTTATTGAATGAGTTTGGTTGTTTTACCACTAAGAAAATATTATAAAATAGTACTTAAGGATTTTTGGCCAGTGCAAAAAAGTAGAAGACCTGCAAAAATATTCTCATTTTGGAATCTGTAGCAGCTTAATATGTTGAAAACACGGTTCTTTTAAACAGTTTTTTTCTTTTCAAAAGATATATTTTTTGAAAAAATCTTTAATTTTTGACAGTTAAAATAGCGGCGGGGAAACATTTAAATGAATGTCAAAAAGACCAAATTATGGCATGTAATGATGTGAGCAAAAGTCTAAGAAACATTTGCAAGCACCTACACATCAGTCCAAACGCTCTTTCTAACTTCTATAAAAATCTCAAGAGTCAGAGGAAAGCAAATATTGGCAGACATAAAAAATTTATTCTAGGTAATAAGGAAAAATCTTTAACGAACATAAAAAAGGGTGGAAGCATTGTAAAAGCACAAGGCCCATCTGGCTTCACACATGTGATCCCAAGAAAACTTTACAACTACTTAAAAAGATCTGATATGTTCATATTTCAGAAAATAAAGCATAGTCTTTAATGCAACGAAAGGCACACTGAGCACCAGTTACTGTGGGTTAAAGAACACATTTGTCTTGTAACTCTGAGTTGACTTAATTTATTTTTCCTGTTGAAAAAAAAAATTCAATTTAGATGGCCCAGATGGTTGTCAATATTACTGGCATTTTTTGAGTGCACAAAATGAAACGTAATTTACCTCACGGATATTAGTCAGTTTAATGTTTTGGATATTAGTTGAAAAGACCAATATGGTGTTTCTTAATGAAAGACAGAAACATACAGATAAAATTTAAATTTTAAATCCTTACCTATTTTGCTGAGATAAGTGCTTCATCAGTTCATACGGCCAATGGCGCAAAAAATTGGCTTGGAACCAATAATGTTCCGGTTTTGCCATAGACAGTTAAAAGTACAGAACTGAATATTATTTAAAATGTGTCGTCAGTAACTGTTTAGCGTATTTACGCCAAAGAAAATGAATCTATGAACTTCGAGGTGTTTTGAATTGTTTTTCGGACAATTTTTGTGTCAAACCAAAATTTAAAACTTACATAATTCAATGGCAAATAGAGAATCTTTGAACAGTTAAAGCGATTAACTATAAATATAATTCCTTATTAATATTTAAACAACACTAAGATAATTCTGCGTTAAAATATCTATATTTTTACAAAGTTATTAGAGGAAAATGTCCATTTGGCTTATAATATGCACCGGACACTCGTTTCTTATGAAGTATCAAGGACTTGTAAAATATCCTCCACCTTATCTAAAACTTCTTTTTCAATTTTTTAAACATGTTATCATTAATGAAGCCATCTAATATCTATATACAAGTAACGTCAAAATACAAATGTGTGTTTACTAAATATAAACAAGAATTAAGTTTTAAATAAAAATTTGAAATCAGCATTTTCTCTTGAAATCATGCTCGAAACCAGTCATGAATCCTAAGAGTTCTTAAATTAAAGATTAATAAAAACGAACGACAACCGCAAATTTTTACTATCAAGATTACCTTCAAAAGGTAAGTGATTTGAATGCAGCTCGACAGTTCTAATACATTACCATAAGCACGCATTATGATTATCAAGCTGTAAGAGAAAAATAACCTTATATAAACTATTCATGATCTAAGCTCGAAAAAAATATATTTTAATAGACGTGCTTAAAAGGTAATACAAAAATTAAAAATCAAATAATTCTTTTCAAAACTAAGCAAAACTAAATATAATATTCTGTTGTTATTATTAAGTTATACTAAGCACAAAATATCTTGAATTCAGAACTTCCTTACCATTCTATCGTAAAAGAAAGCAGTTTTCCTTTCATGAAAAAAGTTTTAGATTATGTCAACAAACTTGCACTTGTTTTGATAAAATCATATCTTAAAATAATTCGATAATATGAAAATATTTTCTGATGTCATGCATACAAGGAAAATTATTTAATAATTACAATTACTAATCAATAAAAATTGCACTTCATTTTAAATTTTCAAATTTTTATCGTTTACTTTCCTGGATAAAGAGATTCACCATGATTTTCTAAATTAATTGTTTAACTATCCAATTTTAATTTATTTCCTTATTTTCCTATCTATAAATTTGTCCAGTTTATGTAGAAAGTGAATAACACTTCCAGTCCGATTAAAAGTACAAAAATGTTGAAACGAAAAAAAATTTTTTTTCAGATTATTGGATTTTTTTTCCAGATAACAGATATTTCCTTGATTATTACATCTGTTGTGAGAAAGCAAATTTACTTTGTAAATAGAATAGGAAACAATTTTAATTAAAACATAATTACCTTCCTACACAATTATATTCTAATTAGTCTGTTATATATAAAACACATTTCTGAGTAAATTATCGCTCACTAAATTTACTCTAAATATACTGGGCAAAAACTTCGTTCTCTTTTACTTATTTTCCAAACATTTTATTCTTCACTATATGTTATTCTCTTAATTCATTATTTCGGTTACCATTTTACTCCAACAGATTAAAACATTTAATATACCTAAAACAATACCAAATTATAATGTAATGTTCATTCTCTCCCACTTCATTCAGAAATTAATCCTTCTGGTAAAACCAAAACTACGTTTCGTAAATGAAAAATTTTAACAAACTTATTCCTTGTTAAAAATATGTGGAAAATATTGAGTGCTTTACTTTTAATAAAGTCAAGCAACATAACTTACATTCAAGATGACGGAGTTGTTGACCGAGATTTTGAGTGGAAAATTGACGAAAATGTCAATTGGAAGAATTTCATGGCAGATGCTGAAAAATTTACCAACAGAATAATACAAAACGTTGAGCCACGATTAATAAATTTTCTGTCATCTGTAAATGTAAGTGATCAGTGTGGCAAAAGCTTGATTGCTTATGGAGCAGGAATAAAAAAATGGGAACCATGGGCAATTCGAAGTAAGTAAAATCAGCCTTTCATTCTCAATTTTAGCTATTTCAAATTTCTGATTATGAAATTAACAATGGTAATCAATCGAATACTCAGATTTAACATCATAATTATAAATTTATAATTCAATAGTAATCAATATCCATAAATTATATTAAACTCCACTCTAAAGCTATTCAACCATTCTAGGTTTAATTTCATAAACGTAATCTATGAAAAATGTAAGTATAGTAATTTAAGTTATATTTATTACATTTCATGTGTTTTTACGTCTTTATTAAAATGATTAAGTTACAGTCAATATCCATGTGATTAAAATAAATGGAATGTTCTGGTATACCAGTAGGCATTATTTTATCAAAAATGCTATGTACCACCACTCAACCCCGCTTTGTGAATTTGGCAGACAAATGAAGATGATGAATTCTGATGAAGCAATTTTCACTCTTTTCTCTTAGAAAGACAAAATTTTAGTTTTAAATTAGCTATTTTATTTTTATTTTAACGCTGAAATAAATTATTCTACTGTTTCAAATTTTGTATTATAAGAGAGGATGTTCGCTTCCTGCAGCTGTTTACTGATTATTGAGTATCTTAAAACAGCATGTTTTGTCAATGGTGCTAGTATTAGTTTTATAAATTATTTCAAGATTTAAAATTGGACTTCAAAAATAACAATTTCGTAATTATAAAAGAAGACATAAAATAGTGTTTTATTAAAAATTTTGTATACATTTGATATGTTTTTTCAGTCTTCCTTAAAACAACTGCATTACAGTCAATATTCATGAGAATAGAATGAATAGAATATTCTATGATACCAACGTCACCATTTTTTGTCTAAAATGCTATGTACCGCCACTCAAACCCGTCTTGCCAATCTTCCAAACAAATGATTATAATGAGTTCTGATGTGACAATTTTCTCTCCATTTTCTTAGAAAGACGGAATTTTGGTTTTAAATTAGCTAACAAGAACAGATATATAATTCAGACATAAAACTATCTTACTCTGTAAACGACTCGAAATTATCAAAAATCTACATGTCGGATTATTGTAATCACTTAAGAAAAGAATTGAAAAATATGAATAGATAACCATTTAAATTTTATCAGCAATCCTATTTCAGACTTGACTTGAAAGCCTAAATATTACCGATGATTAAAGCTTTGTATTTTTAGAGTTTACAGAATGAAACAAGAAAAAGGAGAATCTTACCCTAAACAGAAATGTCCCAATTACTAATAATAACAACACTTATGCCCATGGTTTACCACGCCCTTTGTTCTGTATTGTATAGCATTTTTTATTTGTATAAGATATATAGGCAGTATTTATCACGTAATGCTAAGTTCATAGTAGTTTTTCTGTCAACAAAAATCACAACTGGCGAAGTATTACATTTGATAAAGTTACTAAGTGCCACTTAAACCATTGTGTTACATTCAATTACAAACTCATTTAAGAATATTCAGTTTTATTTTAATTCAATTCAAATTTTATTTTTTTATAACAAAATGTGGCTAATATTTTAGGGATATAATTTCATTCAATCATTTAATGTGGTAATATGTTTTTATTTTGATAAGTGATAAATAATCTTTAATTCATTAAATTATATGACACATCAAATTAGCAAGAGAATATTTCCAAAAGAGCATAAATCCAATGATTTCTGTTTACGTTTCATTGATATTTTTCAAAACATTTTTAATTAACTGTAGGTATAAATACGACTCCAAAAAACGCAATTATCCAAAGAAAGGATTAACTAATATAACGGCTTCATTCACTTTAAAATATCAGTGAATTGAATCGTTATCTATGAGAATTCTCCAACAACCATCTATATTTATATTTATAAATAGATAATATAATAATAAGGTATGTTGTAGAAGTTAGGTGAAAATATTGTCTATAGCGTCAATTTTAAAATTTGGAAATTTTTACATGAAATTTTACTACAGATTATTTTTCTTAAATATACGTTAAGTTATTAAATCATACGTATTAAATATACGTTAAGTTTTTAAATGCAGTAACTTCTTTCTATACAATTTAAAAATAATTTTTGATATTTTAGTGGCTGATGCAACAGCCCGACTGCCAGGTGGACATTTAATGGGAACCAAAATAGATTATGGGTCTCTTGAAGAATGTTTAGCAGTTAAAAAAGAAGACCATGGAAAAGAAATAGCATTCCGAGGACAATTCTGCATGCTTGGATATAAATCCCCGTTGATTGCTCCAATGCATCTTAAGACACCGCACGGGAAGAACTACATTGAAACTTATGGACAACCTCCTGAATGGGTATTGTGCATCACTTTTTTGGATATTGCTTCTATCTATCATATGGAATTATTTTCTAATTTGTTTCTATTTCATATAATTAAAGTCTTAATAAAATCATTTAGATTTAATAGAAATGTAAGAATATAAAAATTATTTTCATAAAATTTTAAAGTAATATGCTTCACATTTTCTCCTTTGTCATCATCCAGTCAAAAATTCCATTTCAAAGAAAATATAATTAGGATGAATTTAAAATAGTAAAAACACTTTTAATGCTTTTTTATGTTTCAAAAATATTTTTAGCTCAATTTCTAACTTGTTTCATTTTTATAATATTTAATTTTTTAATATTAACAAATTATTTTTGCCATTATCTCCTGTTTGAAACGCTAATGTTTTCAACTTAATGTTTATATAAGTAATTATAAAATTTCAAATATTATACATTTTACTGTATCTTCTGATAACTTCATTGAAAACTTAAAGCGTTTGTCATGACTTTGATCATTGCTAACATTTTATTGCTTCGGCAAATTATTTCTTTTTCTGATTGTTTTAGTCAATTACGATATCATTTTCAATATCATATTATCGATCATGAGAATTCTCGTAAACGGTAAATTCAGTAAAAGTAACATTCTTTTTTTTCCGTAGAATTTCTTCCTTGTCTTAAATACTAATGAACATGCTTAATTAAAGATTGATTAGATGTCGTGTCATATGAGTGTAATTGGAAATTAGAGGATAATAATCACTGTTATTAAGCATCCTTCTTCACAAATCAAGCTACCTCATTTTTCGAAATATTGCTTTTAAACAATCATTGTTTAAAAGAGAATATTGTTTAATATTCTCTTTTAAACAAGAAAAATATTGTTTAAAATATTGCTTTTAAACAGTATTTTTCTTGAGTATGTATGTATGTAGATTTTTAAAAAATCTTTCTTACACATTTCATTTGTATTATTCTCAGAGAACTTTTCTCTTTTATTGTTTCAATGACAATTGTCGAAAATGACAATATTTAAAAATAAAAATTAGTTGAATAATAAAGATCATTATATTAATTAAAACGCAAGTAAAATATTTATTCTCCACATTTAATCAATTCATTTAAAAACCAATATATCCAGTTATCCGACTGCATATATTCTTGTATCCCATTAACGGAATTACTTTGTATTTTTTATCATCTAAATTTTAAGTTAATAAGAACATAATTTCAGTCTTTTAAGCTATGAATTTTATCCATTTAGTCCTCAAGTGTTTTCTTAGTTTAGACATTTTAGTCGTAAATTTACCTGAAAGGAAAAGTCTCATAAAATAAATGATGAAACGATTCTAAATAATATTTTTTTAAAAATTTATTTTAAACGTTTTATATGAAATCTGATATTTTCAGGAAATTTCAACATTAAGTACTTCGTTAAAAATTAAGTATAAGAAATTGTTAAATGTCTGCATGTAGTATATTTCCTTCAGGCAAATATTTTATTTAGATTTTTTTATTGCACAAAATATTTTTTACCTCTTTTGGTATCATCACATATATATCAATACAGGAGCCGTGAAGACGCATTACTTAAATGCTTCAAGTCCTTCACTCAACAATAACCAAAAATGTATCGAAATTAAGTTTTTGACTTTTTTCCTACATATTTTTATATTTTTATACGAATTCTATCTAAAATTTATCATGTTTCCCATCAAAATAATAATAAGCTCTGAATATTTTTTTATTATACATTGTCACGCACAATTTTTAAGTAGAAATCCACATCTCAACATAGACCATTTTCTACTATAAATTGTTGTAATTTATTCTGAGAGTTAAAAAAAAAAAAAAAACATTTTTCAAATATTTATATGAATAAATTTTTTTAAATTTTCATTCACATTTTTTGCTTTTGATATTTAGGATAATTTGAATACAATTACTTTTCAGTTAGTTTAAAATAATCGGTTTATATAGAAATACAGGCTATAATGACAATCTTATTTAGAGAATTCCCTCTATCACATTGAGTGTGTTTGCCAAAAATTATATACTTTCAATGTGTTCATGTAACATATGTTTATTTGCTGTTTATATAACAGTGAAATCATGAATTTTTTTTACACTAACGCCATTGAATTTCCCTTATTTTAATTATTCCTGATAAGTGTATTTTAAATTTTATATTGATTATACTTAAATAAAAGTTCAAAAGTTATTAATAAAATGGCAATATTTTTTAAAACTGGGTCCTGGTTTTATAAACGTTATATTTTTTAAGGTTTTTTTCATGAATTTCTATTGGGATAGAATTGATTTTTGATAAAAGAATGCTAAAATTTACATTCTGTTTAAAAATAACTATAACTTCTGGCTGATGATTTTAGAAAAAAGGAGAAATGGTAATCAAACACCTTACATTAAATAAAATAATAGATTTTTATGTTTGCTTTGTAAACAAAGCAAAAAGTTAAGAAATTGCCAAAAATGGGATTCTAAAGGTTATTCTTGAATAGGCAATACATCATGCTCTAATGAAAATTTATTTTCTTTAGAATTTATCTATTTATCATTTTTAAATGTTGATCATCTTTAAATTATTAGTTTAATCATATTTTGTATTGATCAGTTAAATGTACTCATAAAAATCTGAAATAAATTAATCATAAAATGTCCATGTATTAAATGCTCATTAGTTGAAATGATATCTGAATGCAGTATATCAAATTGCCAAGTGGGTTAAAAAAATATATATATCTCCCCTGATTATTTAAATTCCTTACTTCTAATTGTATCTATTGTACTGGTACTCTACTAATTTTAGATACGCCATATGATGAAAGAACAAGCTGGAATATTGAGAACTTTTGGTCTTTGGCTTGGTACTTGCATTCCATCAACTTGTTCCAGACAAGATATTCGTAACATATTTTCAAATAGTAAGTAATATTATGGTTGATTGCATTCGGCAAAAGATTCTAATTTTTCACAATTGAGAATGATTTGTATTTGTGGGTTTCTCTCCACACTGTTCTATTTAAATTAAATAGAACATCATTTTTATCTTTTCTAGTTAAGCAGCAGAAGTTTTTGCTTTTATTGATTTACTACCAAGGGTTGTTGCACCATCATACTTCCCTCTACCACATTCCCAGGTTCCAAGTGTTGAATGAATCTTTTATAAGTTTGAGAATAGAATAGAATAGAATAATTTAACTGGCATACACTATGAAATTATGTTTTTTTTTATTCTTGGGAGTGACAAACATTATATAATTGATTTTAGGATTTACACATAATTGAAGTATAGTTTATTTATAAATGATTTTTTTTATCATACTTTTACCATTTCTATTGTTTTAATAACTGATTTTTTACTATTTCATCCTCTATCCATTTTATTATTTTTTGTAACATTGAGCAAATTGTTTTAAATACTTTAAACAAAGACAATACTTTTCTTATGGAAAAAAATTGATTTTCACATATTAACTCCCAACAGCCCTCCAGCTTTTCATTCAAACTCTGGCTAATGGTGTGAGGGAGAGGAAAAACTCAGTACACAGTCACGTGCTAGTGTAGGAAAACTCTTGCACTAATTATTCATTCACTGGATCCTTTTACAATGCATGCAGGCGTTGTACTTTCATTAAGTGGCAAAAATCTTAAGCAATATAATTTGGTACAATTATCTTTTATTATTATTTTTAAATGATATTTCTAATAATATGCATGTTATTATCTGGTCAACTCAGTTTTCAATCTGAGAATTACCATACAATGGAAAGCTTCTGATTGCCAGTTAATATGTTTGCATGTCTAGAATTGTCTATATTAGTTGATAACATTGAAAAAGTATGTCTGTTTTATTTCGTCATTAAATTCTTGATTGTTTTCCTGTTTAATTGATTTTTCTCAGAAATTATTTATTTTCCTTTAAACTAATTAAAACCAAAAATTCAATCAATTATTAAAAATATCATGGAATTAATTAATTAAGAATTCCTAATTATAATGAATTAAAATTTTAAGAAATTTCAGTTGACATCTTTGTAATAGGAAGAGGTGTTTAGTTAATTTGAAAATGTAAAGCTAAGATATTTACTCATTTTAGGATTGCCATGAAGTATGGATCAGGAAATTCACAAATGTACATTAATTTTTTAAAAATTAAAGTAATCGCATAAATTATGTGGAAATGATGACACCCTTTTGTAATTCTGAAACCGCAGATAAGCAGTGATGTATATTTATCAGTTCTTTTCTTCATGGCTAAGTAGAATTGCCCCTTTCGCTCCTTGCCAGGTTGGGAGAAATAATTTCTGTCGGAACTAATATTTCTGTTTCATCTGTTGCTGAGTATGAATGTGAGAAGTTCATTCCTTAAAGAATTAAAGACCTTCAGCTTCATAATATTGCTATATTACTGGAAAGACTGTTTTAGATACCGAATTTAATTTAAATCTCCAAGTATCAGATATATTTGTATGTATGGACTGATTCCAGACAAGAGAAACAAATATTACTATTGCAGTCACTGCCAAAACTTATCTTCTGGAAAAATATTCAAAAATAATTACATAAAAAATGGTTTGTATTACTTCCCTAAAAAAAGTATGCTGTTTTTTAATATTAGAATTACGTAAGTGGAAAACCACTTGCATTTTTATTCAAAATTATTTGAGGTTACAAAATCATTTCATTTTTCCTCTTAAAGCCATATGTAAATTTTTGCTTTGCATCATAAAAAAGTAGTATGTGATAACATTTCAATGACAATTAGAATTTAGGTTGCTTGTACACATGAAAAAATTCCCAAAAAGCCATATTAAAGATAATAATCTGTCAAAAGGCTCAACGCATTTGTATTTTTAAAAGTTGTGGAAAATTTTCCCGTAAAATATATAATAAGTTCTAGAAAAATTTACTATTTATAATACAGAAAAATATATTTTATGGCACTATAAAATATCTTGAAAAGTAAATAATCAGCTCATTATAATAAAGCAATTTTCAAACTTACATCGAAAAAGAAATTTTGCCTACTCGGAAAATAAGAAAACACGCGTAAAATACTATTATTATCTCGCATACGTCTCACGTACATTAAGATATTCATTTTTACCAATTAAAAAGAAAACCATAACATTCACAGAATCACCAGATGTGTAGTTGAAAATGGCAAAGGATTTCATGGCCGGGGATACTGAATGCCAAACATTATTTTTCAGATGGAGACAAATTCTATTTTGATATCTTGAATAGTAATAATTAATTTTGATATTAATTCACTGCTTCATTTTGAAGATTTTTCGGCGTGAGCAGATGAAAGATGTTTCTGTGTTGGTGCGAGAAGCTTTTAAGCAAAACGAAAAATATTATCTGTAACAGTCTTCAGGAAAACATTAGCTTACTTATTAATAACAAATTCATTATTAATACCTCACTAATATTTGCTTCTTTTTAGGAAATCAAAACCAAAAGTTTCAGTCGGAAAACGTTCATTTGTATGGGGTTTAAATCAAATTAAATTCTTTTCAGGAAGAAAAAAAAACTGAATATTTTATGGCACAGAATTCGTAGTACTTGCCTAAATTTGATGGAAAACTTGTGTGGTCATTTGGCTCTTCAAGAATATGCAAGTTACTGTCAATATGATTTTGTGCACGAACTTCAAGTTGATGGTATAAATAAATAGGACGAAACTTCTAAAAATTTGCTCAAAAATCTTATTAGTTCAGAAAAATTAAGTATTTTTTAAATTATTCAGAAAAATGGCATATCTAGGTGTTTAATATCCGAATAAATAATTTTAGTTAATTATTCTTTAATTTGATAAGAATTATCTGGAGGAAATATTTTGAAAGTGATCATAAAATGCTTTTTATATGTAAATATGACTAAAAAATATTATATGCACTAGACGTTATTTTTTTAACTTAGATATTAAAATATTTTATACTTTATAATTAATATAACAAATTGTGTAGTAGTCCTGCAAAATATTGCAACAAATCCCAATCAACGTAAAGCAAGATTCTTTAATTAAAAAAAATGCTCTTGTGATTATTCATTGACATGGGACTGTATATTATTGAAATTTAAAATTATAATTACCATTTGCATTGTTTCATACATTTTTATGATGTAATTTATGTATTTGCAATGTAATTTAATTTACCTTATAACATAGTGCGGAAATACTTGTTTAGCAATCATAAATTTGATTTCATACAAAAAGTTGATTTTCTTCTAACTAGTGATTTAGAAAGAATAGTAACATAATTAAAAACGTTTTCTTATATTACAGGTCAGTAAAAGAGAAGTGTAAACGTGATCTTAAATTTTTGATGTCAAAAATAAAATCATCCATCTTAATTATATTTCTTAAGTGTCTTCTGTTATATTTCTACAAAAATGCTTGATACTTAATATATTTTACTATACTTTTCTGATTCCTTATAGTTTCAAAACCATATGCATCATTGGTATCTGTAACTGATTGTCAAGTGGATAGCCCAAAAGAATTTCCAACATCTGCTAAATTGGCTTGGTAATTCTCTATTTTGTAATTGCAATCCTAAATATATAATTTTTTTTAATGCAATCGCTTACACGAAGTGGATCGGTTTGATAAAGTTATTATCATTTTTAAGAAAAATATATTAACAATGTAAAAGCGTTTCAAATAACTTTAATTAGAATAATAGAATAATAATGCAAAAATTATATATATACTATCTTTAAACTTATATTAAAACTGTCTTTAAACATATATCTAAAGTTATGTAACTATAAATAATTAGAATGATAAATATAAGTAGCATATTGAAGTAATTAATACAAATGAACCTTTCAATTTGATTGAAATATTATCTGCAATAGGCAAAATGTAAGTTTAAAGGTAGGTCTTCCTAGATTTGTCTTCACCGTTCCCATATCCTTACTCTGATTTTGAAGTCAGGGCGTGAAATTACTGTAATGGTTTGATGTAAAGGCCTCAGGTAAATCAGAAGCTGATTGTCCTTTACTAAAACCAAAAAGTTTTTTATTTTATTTTATTTTTTTTTTTTTAGCAGTCACTTTGACCGATGTTATAAATGGCTAAAATAATTGTTTTATTAGTTTTTACAAATAATTTGTACTAATTTTTGAGTCTCTTTCCATTTAATAAGGAGATTTCCTTCTTTGTAACTGATCTTTGGGATAAAATAAAGGACTTTCTTATTAGGAAATAGTCGTTAGTTAAAACTGAAATTTCGTTAATATCAGTGGATAGAGGAGATAGAAGTCGTGAATTAACGACCCACACAACTTGAGTGATAACAGTTAAAAAATCTTAAAGTGTTAGTCTTGCTGAATCAAGCTTTTATTTGAAAGATTATTTGAAAAAACATTAACGGCCTCCTCCTAAAGACCGCAAACGTCGGCAACCATTGGAGCATAAATTTACAGTGGATGCCATCAGATAAAAGAATATCCGATACGTCTTCGTGTTCTGAATTTAAAAGTGTATAACTCTCCTTAATTTAAAAGTGTATAAACTCAGTGAGAGGACAATTAAAATTAATATCATTATCGCTGAAATTAAAGGAGCATTTCCAACGCCACTAAAATTTTTTTCCAATGTAGAAACTAGAGCTTCTGAAGTTAAGTCAGAGACAAAATCTGTATACAGCCTTTGCTGTCTAATATATAAATAAAGTGACTTATTATTTTCGAAAAGCACTTTTTCTCTGCGACCTATATCTTACATTAAAGGGGCTAAAGACTCGTATTTAAAAATGCTGAAGGATGTGTAAAGCTTTCTGCAGGAACGTCGCCCATAATCGGATTTTTCAGATCTGGCTTGTTTGTTAAGCATTCTACAAATTCGTAAACTGCTTTGCGTGCTATACTTCTGTTACCGATGGGACAATATTTAAAATGACCAGTATTTTTAAAGGCTGGATAACATAAATGAAAAGCTCGTTTAAAGATAATATAGTAATTTCAGTTTAATTTATTTATTTCCTTTGTTTCGAATGAAGAGGTGTTTCGATTAAATTTTAAATTAGAATTCGAAAGTGTGTTACCTACATTAATTAATTCGTCGGATGGATCTATGAGGATCTGGGAATACGTTTTCTACAGCAGATATTTCAGGAGAAAAATACCTTACCTGAATAAATTTGGTAAGCATATATATATATATATATATATTTTATTCCTCTTATCTGAGTAATCTTCTTTTACTTTCAGAAAACTTTCAATTTTGAAAGTACCTTAAAATAAATACTAGATGTCTGATTAGTTTAAGAAAATCATTAGTTATATTGAGTAAATCATTTCAAAAACTTAGGTTCAGTAATTGAAGTTAAAGTTATTTTGAAACTTTAGTTCATCTGGGAAACATTTGTCTGTTGCGACCCTAGAAGTTTTTCAATTTCGAAAGGTAAATAAATTTAATTTTGAAATGTCTGGTCTTTTAAATCACAAATTATTATCTGCAAACGCTTTAACATCAAATCCTCTAGAATGTAAGTCTATACTATAAGTAGTTATACTTCATGAGAGTAACACACTAAGATGCGGTAGGTAGGAACAGTTCTCGACGTCTGAATCTTCTTTCATTTCTTCTATATGTTGCAATAATTCATATTCGTAGAGAAAATGTGAATATAGTGTTTGCATGGTAGGAGCTTTTTCTAAGCTTTCATTGCCGGTTTAGTCTTTTTGATGCAGTTTGCTTAAGCGATTTTAATATTTCTTCTGCAGCACAGGTTTGAGGGACACTTGTACAACGTATCACCAATTGATTCCCTATAATGTGTTTTTTCTAAATTCTTGTTACAATAATTTAAATCATCATCATCATTTCGTTTATTTCTTCTTCTTAGAATTTCCCAAAAATTTTTTCAAGTTCTCTTAACTATGTTATAATGATAAATTTTAGTTAAAAATTTTGCTTTCGAGTTTTCTAAATAGGACTGTTTGAAATAACATCTGAAACAAGATAAACAAAACAACTTGACTATAACAGTAAGTTATCTGCTAGCTTTCTTATTGTCATTCAATAATGAAAAAATCAATTCTGTACTTAAAAGAATGTCTGTGTTTTGAGGAATATAAAATGATCTATCAACCAGTTTATTATTTTTTTTAATTTTTAGGTTCGGAGTATTTAGATTTTTAGTAGTTGTGAAATTTGTAGTCTTAAGATCTTTACAAACTACATCCCATTGCCAACTCTCATTTTGACTCGATAAAAGACCTGAAACTTTTTTCTTTATATTTATCGATTTAACATTCAAAATAGCAATTGGTATATTTATTCTTACTTTCTCAAACCTAATAAATCTGCCACATCAGAAAAAGAATGGATGACTCTCTTGCAGAATCGATGACACCCCTTAATTTTTTTGAATCTCCCCCAGGCGTCTTCTGACATGTATTATATCGATGTTTGATAAAATGTTCTTTCTACCGATACTAAAACACAAAAGAGGATTTTTACCCTTTGCATATCATTTACTCTGAACTGTTGATTTGTAGATTTCGTATTAAATTTTGTAGGCTTCAAGAGCATGGATTCATTCTCTTGGATCTTATTTCTACTTGTGTCATGGTCACTGGGGAATATTTAGGAAGGAAAGTGTGTTCTAATTTTCTTTTCAAACAAAACAAGAACGTCTAGAGTTGCACCTAGATAAAGAATGAAATCCACTTAAATAATTTTTATTTTTTAATTTAATCTAACCTTTTGGATAATTTTATTTCTTTGAATACATTTTTGTATGACACAGCGCATGAGTTAGTATTTTACAAGCAATGCACAGTTAAAAGATTTGTCAACCTTAAAAAAAGAATATTTCTATCTATTGACACTCAATTTAAAAGGAATGTTTGTATGAATTATGCTTCTACATATACTTTTATGGTTTGATCCATTTCATTCATTTTATTAGATATCTGACAAGAACCATAGATCATATATTTATATTCATACTTGTTGATTGAAGATATTTACTCATAAACTTCAAATTTATTTCAAAACAAATACTAGCATTCCTAACAGTTTTTATCGTATCTTTTAGTTACAATTATACTTACCATAAATTTTGAAATATATTATTGAAATTAATGATTACTCAAAGATATGTTTTGATGGTAATTAAAAATGGCCGTACTGGATTGATGGTTCATAAAACTTGTTTTCTTGAATACTTAACTTTCCTTACAAAAAGTGTAGAAGAATGTTTCAATTATTTGGTTGATTTTCGGCTCTAAGATCCTGCTTTGCTAAATGCGGTTAATTTATCGGAGATTTAAGATTTCATTTTGTATATTATATTGAACATGACTACATGTTTCAATTATATAATGTACTATATACGATTATGTAATTTCAATATGCTATGTTATACATGAATATTGGAAGAAATTGTTGCACTGAGGATATTTCATTAATGCAAAATAATGTTGACTTTTTAACAAAGAGAATGAAATGATTTTTAAATCAATTCTTTCTTATTAAAACTGTCAGAAATTCAAAAAATATAGTTTACTTAAATATAAACCTTTCTTTAAATCTTACTTTTTGAAACAACTTGACAACTTTTAGGATTTTGCATTTTTCTGCTTAAATTTAAAAAAAGTGGGAAGGCACTATCTATTTACTTATAATTTTAATAATTATAATATTATATATAAAATTGGGTTTTAATAGTAACTTTTCCCTGTTTTTTATTGTTCTTTTTATATTTCTAACAGTAAAACATTAGTTTTAAAATATTTGTTAAATTTAATATTTTATAGAAATTTCAAAAATTTTAATCACTCCGAATGAAACATGATTTTTGTATCCCGTAGTTGTGGCCGGGCTTTATAAAAGTTATAATATACTTGATGAATATAGCTACCATCCAACCCATCTAACGGCTAGCGTGCCTGACTGCTGATAGGGAGAATGTGGTAATTGCTGAGTTGCCTGTAATTATATCCTCTCTACTTTTGAATTCAAAATTTTGTTAAATTCAAATATTTGATTCTATTCAAAATGTAATTAGGAACTTAATAGTGCCACATGTAAAGTGTACAAGCTAATTAATTAAGAGTTAAAATATATAAATATATATGTTAAATCTTAATTAATTAGCTTTATATATCTATATATATATATATTTTTAATTTTACAACAAAAGATTTTTTTATTGTATTGATACGTGGGGAAATGTGTGTCCAGTTATTTTTTTACTTCAATTTAAATCAGGGTTCTTAAGATATTTTTTATAAAAATATTTTATTTAATCATACTATTGGCATAACTGCTCTGCATAAATTTAAAACAAAATTACTTTTAATTACATAAGAGCGTCAAAAATATTATAGATGATACTATTAAAGGCTCTATTTCAAAAGAAAATGCGAGAGTGATACTCATATTTTGGCTAAACTTGTGACTTATTTAATAATTATATTGATTGATTAAAAAATTATTCAAATATTCTAGCAAATGTAAAAATAATATGCAGATATTTTCAGTTCAGAAATTATCGACAATAATTGATCTTTGTCTATGTTCTTTGCTTTACAATGAAGTAAAAGTTTGTTGAGAAAAATAGAAGTAAATTCATATTCTTTATAATTCACAATTAACAATGTAATTCTTTAATTTGAAATTATTTTTAGAATTTTTATGTGTTAGATACCATAATTTAGATGGAAATATTATAATAGACAAGAAATTTCCTCTTAAAAATTTTATTTTCCATTTTTTATGACACATTGTTTATGAAAATTAAAATATTATTTAATTTTTCCAGTGAAAAAGTATTGAGGAATTTTAATAACCTGAATTGCAATAATGTAGTATCTTAGTGAAATCTGGTGCTAAATTTACTTTAGTATAAAAATAATATAAATTTTGAAGTTTTTTTTATTTTTCGCTATACAATATACATTTTATATATTTGCATCCTCAAATATTTTGATCTTCCTTTTGTTCATTTAAAATTTTCTGAATGCAATAAAATGAAGTTCTTTTCGTTTTCTTTTGACTTGTAGAGGTTATATTTGTAATTGAGCATACTCATCAGTTTTATAGATTTGAAACATGTGCCAAAGAACGCTGACAAAAATCTAATTTTGCTATCTTTTAGTAGTAAATTGATGTGTCTTTATATTTCGTAATTAACGGTTTATGACTCTGGATCAATGAACTCGAGATTTAAATTATGTTTATAATTTTATAAATATTAGATACCAAAAATTAAACTCAATATAATATAATGTACAGTAAACTTTTCTGTAAGAGATTTAATTTCTGTATTTTACTTGAAATTGTATTCATTTATTTATATTCTTCTTATCTCTTTCATATGATTCGGTATTTTATAGTTTTAAGAAGACGCAATAATATAGAAGCGTAAGGAAATATGGTGCTAAATTTACTTTAATATAAAAACGTAAATAGTGAAGTCTGGTTTATTTTTGCCTATTTTTCTGAACAACTATTTTTAAATTTAATGGTTTGCAAATGAATTGAAATTTACTTCTTTTATTCACATTTCTAATAAAATGATTGCTTCTATTACAGTATAAAAGTTATATTTGTAAATGAACATATTTAGTCAGACGTTTTCCTTATTTAAAAGAAATTCAAACAACAATAAGAATCCACATTATAAAATTTTTAAACTTTTTGGAGGATGTTAATTAGAAAAGCACGTTAGTCTTAAAAAATTATTTTAGCTTTATTTCCTTCCAATCAAATAATAATCAGTTAATGTAAGTTTTAAATCACATCTAATTGATTGCTAGTATTTGTTAATTAAATATTTTCAAATCATTTTTTATACTTTACTATAATTGCAAACAATTTACTTACTGTTATTAAAAATAAGAATTAATATCTACTTTTGCAAACAAGATTTCAAATGTTTAAATTTTGGTATCACGCGCACATGTGAATATAATAAAAAATAGAAAACAGAAAATTAGATTTGAAATTTAAAATTACGTATAAATAATATTTTATGCAAGATACATAAGTATTTTTAATCATAAAATCTTATAGTTTTAGGTTTTATTTGTAAATATTAGGATGTTTTTTATAAATTAGCGAAAAGAACAATTCTTTTTGCTATCTTCTCAGTTCATGAAAATTCTGATTTCCGGTGTTTAATTGATATTGATAGAATACACCTCACGTGGAATTTTTCTAAATTTTCGACGAGATTTTTAATTTTGAATAATGTAAATATTTGCTAGAAACATATATTTTTATATTAATGACTGTTCTTGTTTCATTAGCTGCATTCTTTTACTCATATTTGGAATATCTATTCTTGGCACTATATTTGACATAAGGAGCAGAAAATTTACCAATGAAAAAGTAATCAGTGAAAGTAAGATACTAATAATACATTACATTTAAAGAAATAAGTTGTTTTAATTATATATATATATATATATATATATATATATATATATATATATATATATATATATATATATATATATATATATATATATATATATATATATATATATACAGGACCAGTCCTTGGCAATTTGGCACTCCGAGACCTTATTTTTGCGCAGCCCCCCCTTTTTTTTAAGTAAATGTCATGCAACCATATTAAAAAGTCAAGAAAACATTGAAAAAATCTTTTATTAAAAACTCAAGCATCAGATAACAAGAAAAACATTTTAGCAGTGCAAGGCAAAATAACAAAAATTAAAATGTAGTAATGATAACTAGACTAATAATAATAATATGTATATTATATGGGATATTACTATTATTAGTCATAATATGGAATATGACTAATAATAGTAATATCCCATATTATGAATAAATTCTAAGTAACCAAAGTAATTAAAATGCCCTTTTTCTTACTTTTCTTTCGTCAAACTCACGAATCAGTGATTTCAAGTCTAATTTGTCACTAATTTGAGGTTCTATTGTTATCATTGCCAATCCATTGAGCCAATTCTCGTCTGCCTCGTTCTGAGATAATTTTTTATTATTTTTTGTTTTGAAAAGCTTCTTTCCCCTGAAGCCATCGTGACTGGCAATGCAAGTAGGATTCTTAACGCTATGCTGAGGTTTGGTGCCATTTTAAGTGTAGCGATAAACTTGAGAACTTCAACAGTGGTTTCCTTTTTTTCGTTAACAATGAAGAAACAATGCGTATTTCATCGGCTAGTTCCAGGGCGTTGAAATCGCTTGAATATCCACTTTCAGTTAAACCACTGGCATCCACTGTCAGTTAAACCACTGGCATCCACTGTCATTTAAACCTACTTCCAAATCTTAGCACCGGACATTTTGGTTTCTGGAACAAATTAATGAAAACAAAAAATAATACTTATACGAAAATATAATAATTGGTATAAAGAGCTTGCTTTTTGACATTTCTATAAACGACTATTTCGTTAGTCCTCAAAAGAAAGGTCACACCATAACAACCAAGTCACGCTATGCAGCGACGGATTTACAATTTATGTGGTCCTACGCTACATAATTTTAGGGGATCCTAATCCCTACATTTTATTTTTATCTTTGTAATATATAACTACCCAATTTTTTTAATACTAAAGACAAACTAAAATAAACAAAATGAAAAATACTCTGCCAATTTATTGGCACCTAAGCTCATACGAATAACAACAAATACCCCCTTTATTGTAAGTACCTCCAATGGCCACAAAAAAAATGACACCATTCAAAACATTTTTTGATGTAAACTCTAAATTTTTAAATCCTTCCTTGTGCGCCACTGGCTTAAAAAAATAAAATACATTTTATTCAACTCCAGACTCAAGTACCTTTTATTTGATACCACACAAGACATGTTTTGATCTAAATTCAATTTTTTTTTAAATCTACCCCCACCCTTTTTTGATTTATGTTTGATGGATTTTATACGTTTTTAAAAATGAAAACAAAATTAAAACACTTACCTTCTATGACAGAAGCCAAATGCTCTGGACAATTTGCACAAGCAGTTTTTTAAAGCTTTTTTGCACTAAAAATTTAAACAAACTATTTCATTTCGCACCAGCCGAAGTCTAGTGGCAAATATAATTCATTATTTTAGTTACTACTTCCTTTTTATATGCCGTTAAAAGAGCTGTTAGACCGTGTTTGGATTGGTGTTAAAATCAAAACTATCAGTCAAATCTTGCGACGCGTTTTTGAGAAAATTCCCGTGAATCGATTTCAATGAAATTTGGTATACTTACAATACAAGACATTGCAATATTATGAAAAATAATTTACTGATATGATATCAGAATGATAAAAAATATTCTTCACTTTTTAGTGCATTTTATAAAAGCCTGTAACTTAATTTTTTTATCAGTTTATTTTCATTTTCCATGATTTTGGCGCCCCTATATCATTGCGCTCCGGGCGGCCGTCCGGATCGCTACCCTGGGGCCGGCCCTGATATAAATATATAATATATTTGATTGAGCCGCTTCGATAGTCAAAATAGTAAACCATATTAATGCATGAATCTCATCTTGGAGCCTGAGATACTTTTTTCTATTTCAAGGAATTCTAAAATTGAAATGCAGGAAAATAATATTCGTCTATGTATTGCAACTTAAGCTCGAGTACACATAAATACATATGTCCTAAAACAGGACTTATTTATATACGCGAATAACAAAGTTCTCTCCTTTCTGTCCTGCAAATTAGTTAAGAATATGCATATTCATAAGCATAAGAATAAATTTTCTGTTTTAATATCCGCCATATTGATATCTTCTTGATTTATAAATATTAATACATATTCTCATATTTTTGTAAACATATTATTTTAAATTTTCAAAGAGTAATTTAAGAAACTTATAAGTGCGAGAATTCAGAGCATTTTCTTTACTTAAATAATACTTAACATATTTTAAAATAACATATCTATGTTTATTTCTGAAGGATAATTTGAAATACTTATAAATTTAGAACATTTTTATTATTTAAATAATTTCCAGAATACATGTATACATACTCAAAAAATTGAATCAAAGTTTTTATGAAATTTTATTTAGAAAACTATAATGCAAATCAATATTAAATATCTAAAAAGCTTATTTGCTCTGGGCATATGATTTTGTAAGTAGAACGGATTACAATAAATCTGTAAGCATCTCTCTTGAAAACTTGTACTGTCAGTGATGCAAAATAAAAGAAAATAAGTGAAAATTAGAAAAGACTGGAGTTGTAATCTTTTATTTCCAGTTATAATAAACAGATGTTTTTTGTAATCATTCCTTATATGTATGCAGGTAGAAAGAAGTGTGTTAATATATTCTAAGCATCGCATTATTTAAAAAAAATTAATTTTGTAAAGATTTTTCTGAAGATTAATTTATAATACCTTTCATAAGTTCTTTGAAAATAATGTAACGTGGTTTAGTTAATGCTAAAGATTGTTTTTTTCAAAAAATTGTTTTTGAGAATTTTATTGAGTTTTTTTCTATTTTTATATCTTTGGTCAAGTAACAACTCATATGTTGCTAGAAAGATATTTCAAGATTTTTTTTAGTGAATATTAGTACATTAATATTAGAGAATCAAATTCTATTATATATAGTAGAATTTGAAAATTTATTTAATTGAAAAGTGGAAAGTTGTAATTTCGTCCTTATATTCTGACAATTTATAATTTACTAAAAAAAACTTTGAATGTTAGTAAGCATTTCGTACTTAATATACGTGGAAATTTTTATTATAATTTACCAGTTTGTACCAAAATTATATGCAAATTTTATATTCTAAAATTATGCTGTACAATTTTTATTATTTAAGGTCTAACGTTTACCAAATTTTTCAGTGTTTATTATGGCATCAGCAATTTTTTCTTTAATGTAACTTGAATATTATTTCATATTAACTATTTAATTCTGTTCTCTGATATATATAATATTGCAATTTTAGTTTGTGTATTTGTTAACATTATTTTTTCCATTTATTAATTAAATGAGCCATTAAAAATGAGAGTTTTTCAGTTACTTTCATAAAAATCTATATGTAGATATTTAATTAGTTTCATAAACAAAGTTTTATAAGATGATTTACACTTATTTGTATCGTGTGTTTAATTATTCAAGTTATCTTATTCCCTTTTTTAAATTGATTTTCTCAAAGTACATTAAATACATTCTATCATAATGAACCATATCTTTCTAGATTTCTTGATACAGCAGTTGATAGCTTTCTCTTTGTATGCCAATACAGAAAAACTATTTGAAACAAGCACGAGGAAATCTTTACTGGATTTTTTACATGGTATTCGAGTACTATTATGCTTATGGGTTTTAGCAACCCATTCATTTGTATTTACGGACTATTGGAAGGAGTTAAGATATGGTAAGGAATTTTACTAATAATTTTTTAAACGAGTTATTTAATTGTTGGAAATTTGTTCTATAAGATTAATGAATATAATTATGTTTTTGATGGATCTGGTTTCTTCAATTTTGTCGCAAAGTTAATATATGTATATATTGTTTTCTATATACACATGCACTATATTCATTTTCTATACATATTATTTTCTATATATACTTTTTGTAGTAAATTTATTTTAAAATAAAAATCACTCCTTTTGCTTTAAAAGTTCTTAAGAAGAAATTTTAATCATATAATACCGGACAGTTATATAATATAGAGATTTCTTATTCTTAATACCTTCCCATTTACATTAAACTTAAATTTACTTGATGTCGAAAATTCTTTGATAATATTGTTAGTTAATGTTTCATATTATTTAATAACCCACTTCAGAATAACTACTTTTACATATATTTCAATCCTTTAACAAGATATTTGCTAATTTACTTCTCTATACATAGCAAATGAAGCATTAATAAAACATATTAATTAAGAGAAATGTATTTTTTGTGAATTCATTATCGAACATGTGTTTTACAATCGTTTGCATATTACAGATTCATATCTATCTATCTATCTATCTATCTATCTATCTATCTATCTATCTATATATATATATATATATATATATATATATATATATATATATATATATATATATATATATAATTAATTTTAAAACCATTTTTCAATTATTTTATTATTAATATCCTAATATAATTAAATTACAATCACTTCTCTTTTTTTCTTTGTTGGTAAAGAACTGAGTTCCTGCCCAATGTCATCTACTCATTCATCTGAATGACTGGGGTGGCTATGTATCCAGATCTGAAAGCATTGATTGATTCAATTAATCCAGAGTTCTTAATCAAGTTTAACATGTTTTTTAATTCTTCCAAGACATTTTTGGCTTCAGAAATATCTGTAGTATATTTATTTTTATTGGCATCTGAATATGATTTATTAATAACTGTTTTGTTAACTATAATTCTAGCGGAATATTTCAATTCGTTTTTCTTGATATTTTCATCAAAAAGTGGATTTTTGGGACATCCTGAGAAGTTGGCAGTGTGATTACCATCACAATTTGCACATTTAGGAGTTTCTTCTTTCGTTTTTAAGCATTCATTAGTTAAAATGCTGTCCAGCACATTTGACACATCTTGGTTCATGTCGAAATGAATTCTGAGCGTGAAAGAACTGTTGACATCTGTGGCATTGTGGTGGGCCTCGTCTGCATCTGTAATGTTCAATAGTAATGCGATAACGCATTAAGTATTGTATATGATAAATATTTTCTGATTCTTTGGTTTTAGAAAGAGTGACTAAATGTAAGGGTATCTTAATTCTTTCTCCATTTCTATATGATGTTATTAATTGTACTACTTTGGTAGCCATATATCCTAATTTAGCTTGTTCTTGCTGAATTTCAACGAGATCCGCATCATACGGAAGACTTCTAATAGCAACTTTAATGTCCTTATCATCTGGTAAAATGTATGAAGGAAATTTATAGTTTTTGTCTTCAAATAGTTTGGTTGTTTTTCTGTGTGCATCAGGAGAATTAACTTTCATAGTAAAAGTTTCTAATCCATTAATTTTTACTGTGTATTGATTCGGAATTAAATTATCTAATTCGTTACTAATAGTTTTCCAAGTAGCCTTGACATTTTAAAAAATGATAGGAGGGGTTTTAGTCGCCTTTTTATGAAATTGGAAACCGGAAGTATCGTTTTGTACTTCAGTATTTTTATTTGAATTTTCTGAGGCAATTGATTCTTCATTGTCACTAGTTTCCATTTGATTAAGACTATCATTTTCGTTGTTACTAGAAATATTTGATGAAATAATATTGTTAGTAGTAATATCTGGATTTATTTTCTTTACATTTTTTGATTTCTGTAAGGTTTTGAGGCGTTTTCGATTCTACATTTTCTGATCAATGAGAGAAGCCTTTCTCCTCAGTGGGCTGGGCTTCGGTCTGAGAAATGCTTTCGGAAGAATCGGTTTGAATTTTCATATCTGTATATAAGCTAGATTTACCAAAGTCAGAATTTTTGTTATTTGAATTTTGTTCTAAATTTTTAAATGTTATGCTAGCTGAAATACGCAAAGCTTCTCTGTAAAGTTTATTTGATTTCGCATAATCAGGATTTTCTGAATTTTCAATATCAGCAATTTGTTTAAGAATTTTAAGATAGTTGCGGTTAGCTAAATCCTTACCTGTAGTGTTGTTAGCGTTGTCATCTGATGTGCTAACCATGATGGGATCAGGATGTTTGCTGTTTGTTTGTCACTCAACGGTCATTTTTTGCACACGAGGGTTAATTAGACCGGGACCTACGACATAAAGTGGATTCCGAACCACTACAAACATCCATACCCAAGGTGGGATTCGAACCCACGAACTGTTGAACCGAAGGCAAGTGTGCTAACCATTCGGCTGCCAGCTCGGCATGATGGGATCAGGAGTGCAGTATCCAGTATCATTGATTATCGGCAAATTGAATCTTGAAAAGGACAAACCACCACAACAGGCGCCAATGTTAAGAAATTGCCCTCCTCCCGCGGGAGGGGGGGTTGTCTTCGCTCATAATCGAGTAGTAGCTGGTTCTAAAATAAGCTGAGAGGTTAAATAGCGCAGCGATAAAATATTTTGAGATACAGAAGAACTCTAGTACTCAGACAAGTCAACACACAATTTTACTTCTTTTCTCTCGATCACGACGTCTACTGAGTCCATGAATCACTTCTGACTCACTTAACTTACAATTTTATTATAGTTTCGATGTCTGAAAAATTTGCTGGTAATTAATAAAAATGGTTTTAGAAATGTATCGCCAAAAATGAGTAATTGAGGAAGCTTATTTCGTTCAAAGTACTAAATTTAAACAAGCCAAGCAATAAATAAACAATTTTTACATTGTTATTGTAGATGTGTGCATTTTTAAAAATATGTTTGATATTGTAAAACACAAACGTAATTTGGATATTTTGTTTGTAAGACTTAAAGATATTTTTTGAACAAGAGGAATACAGGGGAACCATTTTATGTTCCAGTTAAAATATTTATGGTGGAGAGAGACTGAATTTATTATATTAATTTAACTAATAAATTTACCCTTATACATAATATTAATTTATTCATAAATATTACCATTATAATAAATTTGCATTTTATTAAATTTTGTCAAAAAAAATAAATAAAAATATCGAATAATACAAGCAACTATATTTTAAATGTAAAAAGAGTGCCAGTTTACAAAATTTATTACCTGTTGATAATTTATTTTTTCAATTATTTGATTTAGTATTTTAAACATTAGTTTTATTGATGAAATATCTTGTTTCTGTCAAAATTATTCTCATTTTCTACTCATTAAAATAAGAAGAGTAGAGTGGTTAATCATGATATATACAGATTTGTAAATTTAATTAATATTAAGGAAATATTTAAAATCCCTTTTTAATACTGTTGTGTCACTTTTTATTTGAAACTTATATAACAAAAACTTTTTATAAAATTTTCTCTCAAAACATTTTAAGGCTCTGCTGGAAGATTTTTGAAGTTTGAAGAAAAAAAATATCTGATATTTTTAGAAAACGCATTTTTAATTATGGAGTGCTATGGTGTGCTAAGGTATAGTGTGATTGGTTTGTTTTATTTTCAATTAAAATTGATAAAAATGTACGCTGTATTAAATAAGAATTACAAAATACATGTACAATATAGAGTTAAAATACAATTGCTATAGTATTTTGAGTACATTAATTGAATTAATTTTTTGATATTTTTTATGAATTGGAATCTATAATAGAAAAATTTTATATACATTTAAGTGTAAAAATTTTATATTCATTAAGAAGTATACAAAGAAAATTAAAATGTGAACTTAATTGTCGGTAAATAAAAAAACGGGATAACAAATTACAAGTTTCTAAAACCAAAATATTTTATTTATAAATAATTATGTAATTATTAAGTACTTATTTTAAGTAAAATTTTGCATACTGAAACTTGCAACTCATGCTCATATTTATAATTTTTAACCATTGAAAAAAATGACTTTACATTATATAATAAAATTAACTTTATATTTTGTCATAAAACAAATCTTAATGCTTATATACTTAGTTGCTAGGTAGCTTTATGCTAAAAATTTTATTTCTTTAATTTAATGTACGATAATCCAGGAAGCAGTAGATTAAAAAAGAGTAGAGATATCTGCAAGATGCCTGACATTTGATAAATATCTATCAAATATCTTCATTACAATATGAAGTAGAAATTTGTTTTTTAATTTATTTTATTTTTCAAATTTCTATTTAATAAGATTTTTCTTCATGGTATGTTTACTTAAATGGAAATATCGAAAAAAAAATTAACGTAAGATATATTTATTGTCCTAAATTTCAAATGAATAAAAATGTGAAATAAAAATAAATAAATTCCATCAGGATATTTTTATTTTTTCAAACTGCGAGATATTTTTACGAAATTTAAACATTACACAATTGGCTTTCAAATTATTATTTCATTCTGAATATTTCTTTCCAATTTTTTCGTACCTATCCTTAGGGGACAAATATCTTTATACGTTTAACGCTTTTCTTACGTAATGTTAAACTCATCTCAAAAGCGTTATGTCTATAAATCTTACTTATACTTTTGAAAAATACTTGCAAAGAAAGTGTTGAAATTAGGAGTAGTAGGCACTTAAAGCATTATTTCAAAGTTTTTACCTATTAATAAATATATTCTTTTCAAGATTTCATTCCAGTATGAAATAACATACAGTAAATTTATTTCTTATAGTGGATTTTTGTTGGTGTTTCCGATGCTGAAGAATTTTGAGAAAAATGATGGAAAAATAGAAGTTATAAAATTTTTATTAAAAAAATATTTTAGGTAATTTTTATTTTGTGAATATAATAAATATGGGTAATTTTGTGAGGGAAATTTTATTCTCAATGAATTAAAATTTTAAAACAATCAGCACAATATGTTTTACTTCTTATCTTAGTATAATTTTTTCAAATGTCATTTTTTAACATGATACCTATTAAGTATTTATTTCTTAAGATATATGTTTTAAAAATTCTAACGTTATAAGGTTTTTTGCAATAAAGGATTTAATTATTCATACTAAACATACAATAATGAAAAAAAATTAATAATAAAATTAGGAAATGAGAAAGATAGTTACATAATGACAATTTTTCTGATTTTAGTTAACAAAAGTTTTTAAACTTCAGACTATTATTATTATTTCTATTAATTCATATCACATACATAAACTTTTCTAAAAATTACTAATTTATTGAATTTTAGTAACTGCCTTAATTGATGTTTTCCGCAAATTGGGGCTTTTAAATAAACTTACCTTTAAAAACTATAAAATTCAAGGTGAATTTTAAGCTTTAATTTCAACATTTCTAATATTTCAAAATTTATTTTAAGATCTAAATTAATATTGAATTTATACCCATGTGCAAAAACAAGCTTTCTCTCTCAAAATGGGATAGAATCCATGTTAGGTGATTTTACGATCAATATTGTATATTATGGATTGTCCATGTCCATTATGTTTAAAGGATATCCTTAGTATGCTCTAAGAGTACAATACCTAATCTATTGTTTTTGTATATCAAATGGTTTTAGATCATCAAACGTTCATTAAGTAATTAATTTATTTTAAGGAATGTATGAAATAAAAAAATATTTTAAATTATAATTTGACTTTTTGATTTTATAATTTCACTTTCTTTTAAAGCAATCTTTTCAAATGATCATGATGTGTGATTTAGGAAAAAAAACGGATGAAATGTTCCCATTTTAGAATGCTTATAATGTTACAAAAAACTGTGACAAATCTCAGATTTTGAAAAATATTTTCTTTTATATAATTGTTTCATTATATGCATAATTTAAATTTAAATATGTTAGATTTTATAATTATTACTTATAGAAATTTTAATAACTTTTAAAAATCTTATTTATTTTGTAGAACAAATAAACTTATATTTTTATTATGACCATAGATTTTCTTCTATGCATAACAGGTCTTCATTGCTTTACATATTTTTTAGATATTTTATTTTATGCGTTTTTATTTATCCTTTCGAATAATACATTACTTTTTTGGCTTCTGACTATTAATAAAAGCAATTATTTGTAACATGTATATGAAAGCACTATAGCCTTTGCAGGCCAAGGCTGACTTACAGATCCTTCTCCTTCATATCCTTTTAGGGATGATGGTCCTACCATCATTTGACTCCCTATATCTTGAGGTCTTTTTCAAAATCAGCTAGCCATATTGTGGTTGGCCGTTTTCTTCTTCTTGTTCTTTCGATCTATGACAAAGTCATGATTTTGGTTGGCTCAGTAGCAGGTTTAATGTACAGACGTTGCTGTACGTTATGGCGCTGCCAACTGATGCTTGAAGCTTTGACTCTTCTTATAATACCAATCTCGCCAAATTTATATTCTTTTTTTTTTTTTTTTCGTCGGTATTATCGTTACATAGCATTCTCCATATGTTACCTTCTTTAAAAGTTCCAAACAATTTTCGTAAGATTTTAATTTTAAAAATTAACAATTTTTCTTCCTCTTTTTTGTTAAAAGACCAACACACACATTCACATGAATACGTAACAATTGGTCGGATATATATAGACAGATAGATAGATAGATATATTGGTAAGTAAATGTTCGGAAAGTAATTTCGTTTTTCCTACATAGATCAGCTTTTTGCGAGTAAAAACCAACCACTTTATGACTGTGGAATCGTGCTACTACCAGAAAAATGGTAAAAACTGTTAGACTAGAATGAACAATGTGCAATGCAGTACAATATTTATTTGCTGCACGTTTTTCATTTTTCCAACATATATATATGTGTGCGTGCGTTTTCTTAAGTGATTCTTTTATAAAAGCTGTATATTCTTAAATATTATGGTATACATATGAAAGCACTATTAAAATATTCTCCAAAATTGTTCCTTATATGACACTTAAAAAACAAAGGAACACAACTAGACAATAATCGATCTCATTTCATACATGTTGAATCTACACATTAGAATCCTTGAATTACGATTCCACCACAAAATCCTTTATTTACATGGTTTAACATTTCTTTATTCCTATCGGAAATTTCATTATGCAAAAATATAAAGTGACTTGTGTATTCCAGGATATAAAATCATTATATTCTGTCTTCCTCTATTATTGTCAGGGCCTAACCTCGTACAGCGGACCCATTCGAAGTCTTAGGCACACAATTTGATATCAAAAATAGACTATACGAACTTGGTAAGTTTGTGTTTCATTCCAGGTATCTGATGCATATGTATGAAATATACTTTTGAAAGCATTTTTTTGAAAAACGTATGATACTTTTATGCTTAAACTCTATATAAGTTCATTTTCCGTACTAGATCTGCTAATTTTTTTTATTTAATCACAGGTTCATTCCTGGATTATTGTTCACTCTCCTGCTATTATATATTTTACCTGTTACAAGTTCTGGCCCTGTTTGGAATTCAACTTGGGAATTTGAACATAGAAGATGTACACCAAATTGGTGGAAAAATGTGATTTTTATTAATAATTTTTCCGGTTTAGATGATAATGTAAGTTATTATTATATTGATTTTAGAGAAATTTTATGTTTATCACTGTACCGCAAACCTCATAAATTTAATAATATATTTCAATTCATCACATAATTTAATTATTTAATTGATAGCCCTGATTTATTAGAAATATAAATACATTTATATATCAGTAAAATCCTTAAATACTATTTTTGTCGTTTATCATAAACGCTTATATTCATTTAAGGCTTATACAATAGATGTTTTTTAAAACTCAACAATAATTTATAACAGAGAAAAGAAATCAAGACATTTGACTGATATTTTTCATTTAAAAGCTTGCAGAAGAATAGTTGGACAAAATTTGTTAGAATTTATACAATATTGAGTATTGCGAAGAAGTCTTTACTGAATTCATAGCATCATTACACTTTTGTTTGCATGATTGGTAAACAAGAAGTAGATATTCAAAAACATGCAGATATTTTGCAATATTAAAATAAGCAGACATTATACAATTTTCAACTTCAACAGTTGATTCCCAGCGTTTCCCCTTACTCCGGATTTGGTTACACAGCAGTTTCAGAGGTAAGATCGGCCATTCCTCAATCAGCACAAGTTTGATTTGCTGGGTGTTTCTTGACGAATATAATAATTCCACAAGCCGCCTGCCGAAAGCATTTGTCAAATGTTCGATAAGGTTCAAATCAGAAGTGTACATTCGGAAATATATATCATTCCTTTCCAGTAATTACTGAAGGGCACAGCTCATTCGTCCTACATAACAATGAAGAAGGTTCCAATGGCATCTTGCACTAGATGCACATGTAAATGCAACACCTCCATGAAATTGGTATTTCTGATTCCAAGATCTCAGTTTTCAATCCTCTATTGAAAACTTAGAGCTTTGTCTGAAATTTCAAGATAATTTTTGCTCTAATGACTACTCCAAAACCATGTAAACTTATATTTCCTTGATGCTGCTGAAATAAAACAGTGTTCCCCAAATAAACTGCTGTAGAGTATAGAATGTGTTACTGACATAACACACTTCCGTATATTTAACCAGGAGTCCAAAGATGAAATATTTCTTTTTTGAGCTCATTGCTACCGTTTAAACAGTGGCGTGGATTTCAAAGAATTGCGGCTCGTGAATTGACCTTATTTTTTAAGCTGTTTGGACTCAGTAAATAATGGCACTTGTTACGCACTGGCCTTAACTATGTAGAGACTTATTGTTGAACAATGGCGCTTACTGCGAGGATGTGGGAGAATTTTGCAGGGTAATACATTAGACCAAATATTCTTGTCATCGAGACTGTCTGAGGAATTCATCTAAAATTCTATTGAACAGAAATTACTGCTGATATCTAGATCTTGCTTAAATAAATAAAAATTCTACTTATTTATGTTAGGATAGGTTGTTCATAAATACTTGCTACTCATATTTTTTGAAGCTTTGCTAGGAAAAATACTTCTAACTTTCTACTCTTTTGTTTTGCCCAAACACAATTTTAACCAAAAATTTAAAAAATATCAATAGTGGATGCAACTATAAATTGAAAAATCAATTCTTTATAAGCAATATTTAATATATTTAATCCATAATATTTTCTTTTAATTTTTCAATTTTACATGTATTTCACTAATAATCATCTATAACTCAAACACTTGAGAATTTCTTACAAAAAATGTGTAATTAAATACAAATATGTTTCTAATTATATAGGTATTAATTATAAGGCTATTTTACTTATATGATTATAAGAAATTGTAATATTACTTCTATGGTAATTTGAAGCAATATATAACAAGTGTTATAATCGTTAACTTTATCACCATAGCAATAACATTATTTTATATATTCCTTATTTAATAAATTTTCTAATTAAAATTCCTTTTGTAAATGTAATTTATTTATATAATTTAATTTTTAATTTAAATTTCAATATTTTTCAGTGCCTTTTCCATTTTTGGTACGTTAGTTTTACCATGCATGCCAATATCTTTGGAATGTTTTTAATGATACTGACGTACAGGTATACTATGCATTTTAAGTGAAGGAAATTAATTTGATAAATTTTTGCATTTCATGCAAAAAAAGCTATATGTTTCGTTTGTATTTCCGTAGAGAAAAATCTTTATTGTTTATATGTTAGAATGCATGTCACATAAAAAATTTGTTTATTTCTTTATTTTGCAAGAAAAGTATTATGTTATATACGGAATTCTTGTATTTGTAATTTCTAATACTAGAGCTGCGTTATTAAATTTTTTAGCTATGCAAAGAATAAACAAATTTATGAAACAATTAAAATATCTGTGATAATCTGAAAAAAAAAAGCGTTATTAAAGCATAATTTTTATAAAATGGCATGTTCTGAACATTAAGAAATTGTAAATGGAAAAGAATAAGAACAAGAATAAGAATGTATAAATGTACAAAAGTTATGAATTTTTCAAGCTGCGAAGAACACCATTTGCTTAATATAATGCATGGTACCCAAAATGTAATGTATTATTCTTTTAAATTGATTGCAACAGTACATTTACGTGAAAAAATGCTTTTTATATATTTGTGTTTTAATGAATTGAGCAACCGATTTTATTTTACCTTTTTTAAAGTATAATCTTCAGTATTTGTCAAACTACATACACTTACTTTACAAGATTTATTTGCAAAAGTATTTCCCAAATATTGTAAAAAAATCTGATTTTTCATTTATCAATATTAGTTTACGCACATATTGCTTACCTGCCTGAAGCTTATTTAAAAAAATATCATACTTTAATATGTCCATTAAAGGTATTATTTCAATTTCCGGAATAATTAAATTACAACGGCCTTAATAAAAATTATGTATAAAAAATTTACTTATTTATATACAAATTTATTTATAAAATCCTACCACAATTAAATGTTTCAATCTATATTTTTCTCTCATCTGCAAATATTTAAGATTTATGCGTGAAATGAAAGATTGTTTTGGAGTGTTAATTAACTTCATAGATGAATATATGTGAATATTATATTAAAATTTTACACTTAAAACAAAAATTTCCTTTTAATAGTTAATTTAATACTTAAAAATGTAACTAAACTCAATCAATTACTTTCCTGTAAATATGTTTCGATAATTTTTATACTTTATAAAAACTAATAAGCATAAGATATAATTAAAAGTTCTTTGATTCTATTAAAACGTAATGTACAAAAAGACACATATCCTTGTTGTTAAATTAATTTTTTATATTACAGTAAAATGAATGTAAATTTATTAAAAATATATTTTATTAACATATATAATAAAAAAATATATTTTATTAACATTTTAATTTTAGAATATATGTATTTAATTCGTTCTTTTTTCCATTTTTTGTCATATAGGTATCCAAAATTGGGAGTTTTATTAGGAGTGTCAGTTATTTCTATCTCCTCGTATATAGATTACAGAAAATCATTATTTTATAATATTAGAACTCTATTTGTCTACAAGATAAAGGATGCTCAGTAAATATAAAATTATTTTATGATTATTCATTCTGAGAATAATTTTCTCGTGTCTCATATGTTTGAAATGTTCTTTAAATATTTTCAACAAATTATAATTTTTAAGATATTCTATGCTGAAATTTTTTTTAATTAACATTTTTCCGATAAAAATAAAGGACTGTTACAATATTTTTTTTATTTTTTTAACAATTTTATTTTTTTAGAATCTTAAAAAATTTATCTTTACTATAAGTGTTAATGAATCATCGAAAATTATACTTAGTTCACATTATCACATTTTTTTGAGTAAGTTTAATGTTTACCGAAATTATACATACATATGCATGCACACACACACACAGATAAATATATATATATATATATATATATATATATATATATGGGTATGTGGGCTTCATTATCAGGAATAATAACCGATAAATGTTAAACTATCTAATTATATTGAAAGAACAAGATAAAGCTATATTTACATTATTTACAAATTAATATCAAAGCACATGATGGCATGTGTGATTGTTTGATGGTGGCCGACCCCTGTGGTGCACCCTGAGCAACGCCTCGGTGGCTAAAAGGTCACTGTTTTTGGCCAGTTCCTTGGGTATCAGGGAACAATTGATTAATAGACTATGTTGCAGTTGTAACTGTCGACAATCTGCCATTGGAAAAAAAAATATCAAAGCACATTGTAACATTTAGTTATAACTCGAAAGTTCAACATAAATTCGCGTCTTCACGTCATTGCGTCTTTTTTCATCCATATAATCGTCGTCGTCGTCTCTCTCTCTCTGCATGCCCGGTGACAAACATGTGAACGGCCTTCTGGTGGCGCTTTCAATCCCACAATCGGCCATCCTGACGACAATAATTGACTTCAGCATTCGTCTGGAATCAGAATTTCCTGAAATAAAAAATGAATAGGAGCAGTAACATGTTCAAGAATACATTTGTAAACAATGTTGTCAATTCTCGTCTAATTCGTCTTTTCGGTGCTCATCTAAATCATCGTCGTTGTTGGTTGAATCTAAGATTCCGTCGTGTAGGACACCTTCATCTTCATGTGGTTAGAGGATAGATAGCGGCATCTTCACTCTCGTCATTAGCCATCTTTAAAAGGAAACGTCTTGAACACATCACAGTTACTATTATTTTTTTTAAAAAAAGGAAAAGTTATGTCTGAAATAAAAAAATTTGGTATTAAAAATGTGCAGTTTTGTGGGAAAACGTTAAAATCAGGAATTGGTCGTCATCGGTGACATTTTTTTCTTCTTTCAGCGCATTTTAAGTTACATCGTTCCAGAGCTTCATGTACTCAGCACAAGTACTAGTAATCAGGGGACCTTCGGTTTATCGAAAGCATATTTACTCTTTGCTGAATCACTTTTCATTACTTCGTACACTTTATTTTTAAATTCTGTTAAGTTTTTGCATCCTTATAAAATAATTTTATTTTTCATGTTTATCATTAAGTCCTTTAATCACATTATGTATTAACACGGCGTCATCAATTTTTTCCTGAGTGACAAAGTTCTTTCATTTTTAAAAAATATTCCAGTACGGATTCTGCATCTTTCATTTTCATTTTACTTAGTAATTCGTGAAGATTTGTTGTATTTATTTCAACGGAAAATTCGTTGAAAAAGGCATTTTTCAATTTTTCCCAGGAGTTTATTTCCGGCTCTGTTCTAACAAATAATAAGGCATTCCCACCAAGCAATCTTTTAGCAGAAATAAACTTTTGTAAATCTGATAAATGGATCTCTTTCGATATGTTTTCAAAATTCTCAACCCAGTTGTTTATGTTTTAATGCGACACAGCATTAAATTTGGTAACCGTGCTTTCGATATCAGAAAAATTGATATAAGCATTTTGAGAATCATTATTTTCACCAAGTTCATCAGAAATATCACACACATTTAATGTATTATTTATATTTCTACATTGCAATGGAGAATTTTTTTCGCTTTCATTTTTGTTTGCTTCGTCTACTTCCGAATCCAACATACAGGCGTCATTCACTTCCTCCGCTATAGAGAGTTCAATGAACGTAATTGCTCATGTATATTTTATATCCTATTTCAGATTTATTTCCTTCAAAGGAAATATTTAAGATATTAGAAATTGTAATTAATTCGAACAAAGAAAAAACATCTTCTATTACTTTTAATTTCCTTTTAAATTCTTCACTTTCAATACCAGAAAAATCTCTTTTACGCTTTCGATTTTTTGATCGCCGTCAGAATCGAAAATAAATTTATGTAGAAATTTTACTTTGTCCGACTTGATAATCTGCAATGCAATGCGTATCTTTTTGATGTCATTCAACTTCATCTTGGAATTGAAAAAATGTACATACATACCCTTTTCACAGATGCTTGACTTGTAGGGTACCTGTAGTATTCTTGTACCTGTAGCACATCCTAAGTTATTAAAATATTCTGAGAATCCGAAATTGAATTGCACTTTCACAAAATAATAAATAATTTTTTTTTACTTCAAAATCACATCTCATTACTTTCTTTTCCACTTTTTACACCAAATAAATGGATCTGCGGGCTTTATTATCAGGAATAATGACCGATAAATGTTAAACTATTTAATTATATTCCAAGAACAAGATAAAGCTATTTACATTATTTACAAATTAATATCAAAGCACATTGTAACACCCAGTTATAATTCGAAAGTTCAATATAAATTCGCGTCTTCACGTCATCGCTTCTTTTTTCATCCATTAGATCGTCGATCTCATCCTCGTCGTCTCTCGCTCTCTCTGCATGTCCGGCGACAAACATATGAATGGTCCTCTGGTGGCACTTTCAATCCCATATATATATATATATATATATATATATATATATATATATATATATATATATATATATATATATATATATATATATATATATATATATATATACCTTTATTGTATACATTACGATATAATGCAAAAGTGTATAAATTATTTTTAAGGGATATCTATATTTTCAAAAAATATCAACCAACTTTTGTTCTGTTTTTTTTGCATGCAAATATATATTAATATTAAAGATGTACTGAAAGTTAAACCTAATTAAACATTTGAGATATCCTGTTGAACCCTTGTAAATTGTTAGACCAGATTTATTCCTAAAAAAATTAAATTTAATGAAATACGTTAAATTATTATAGACATTTAGGAAATTTTGTATTAACCAACAACACTCTAATGAATTAATAGAGCTATATATAAAAATTGATAAAAACGAAATCATTTACAAACATGTCTGAGATAATTATCTGTAAATTATTTAGTCTTAGAATTACTAAATTACAAAATATACATTATTTCTTTTTATAACCAAGATTCATTCTTGAAGATGAGATAATTATTGATAAACCAATTATTCTGGATTTGAAGATTTAAAGGTAAAATAAAGTACAAAGGTACTTTAAAATGAAAATTGCAATTAACAAATGACACAGATTTTAATGTATAAAAGTGGATTCATACTATACCATGTATATATATATACATATATATATATATATATATATATATATATATATATATATATATATAAGTACGTATATATATATGTAATATATTACTTCTATATATAAAAAACTTATAAAACTTCTATATATCTCCTCGTATATAGATTATAAAAAAAAACATTGTTTTATAAAATCAAAAGTCTATAAATCTACGAGTTAAAGGATCATTGGTAAATATAAAATTATTTTATGATTATTCACTTTAAGAATAATTTAATCATGTCACACATGTTTGAAATACTTTTTAATTATTTTCAATAAATTATAAATTTAAAAAAAATCTTTGTTCATATTTCATTTTTAATTAACATTTTTCCGACAAAATAAGAGACAGTTACATTATTGTCTTTAATTTTTTAATAATTTAATATTTCTTGTATCTTAGAAAATTTATCTTTACTATAAGTTACTATGCATCCTTGAAAATTATATTATATTTTTTAATAATTTAATATTTCTTGTATCTTAGAAAATTTATCTTTACTATAAGTTACTATGCATCCTTGAAAATTATATTAGATTCCCATTATTTTAGGGTAGTTTAATGTTTACTGAAATGTATATGTTTAATACTAAGGATTCTGTTGTAGATAACACAAGTTTATAGTTCAGACTGCATCCGTGCTATTTATAATTATTTATGTATTCTCTTCTCAGCTTACAGAAGCTATATTTATTTATATTTATTATTAATAAAGACCATAATTACATACATTAAAATATAATGAAATTGCAAATGTGTATATTTTATTTCAAAACGTTACCAAACTTTAAAAATATAGGAAACAACTTTTACTTTGGTTCCGCATTTTTTACAGTCAACGATATGTTAATATTCAAGTCATTGAATTTAAAGATAAACCAAAATAAATATTTCAGGTGTCTTATTGAACTTTTGAATATTGTTAGACTAGGTTTACTCTCATAAAAATTAAATTAAATTAAATATTTAAATATTTATTTTACGTTTAGAATTTAATAATGAAAATGACAATAAGTTAATTGCTATAGATATTCAGCAAGTATTGTTTTAACCAAGTATGCTAAAGTGAATAAATATATCTATCTATAAAAATTGAAAAACGAAATCCTATACTAAAAACCTACTTTCATGACTGAGACTATTATATGTGAAGTACACAGTCTTAGATACAAAATATGCAATATATATTTCTATACACATTATAACCAAGATTCATTCATGAAGGTGAGAGAAAGAATTACTGATAAACAAATGAGATTCTAGATTTGAAGATTTAAGAGTACAAATAAAGAACAAAATTAATTTAAGATGAAAACTACAAATAACAAATCATTCAGATTTTAATTCTTAAAACTAGATGCGTATTATATCATTTACACTAATCGATAATACTTTTACCAAATGTTGATATTTAGTGTAGTGGACAAATTTTTCACAAAAATTATTAATGATTATTAATATTGTGGATTCAGAGTTATTTCCTTGAAAAAGGTTTAGTAATTTTGACCCATTCAGCAATGATAAATATGAAATTACTAGATTTTTGAAAAGTTTAGCATCAAATTAATGTTGATTTCTTCCTATCTATCTATCTATCTATATATATATATATATATATATATATTATAAATATATATATATTATCTATATATATATGCATATATATATATATATATATATATATATATATATACTTTCATCATTATAAATTTGAAAATAAACTTTTATAATGATTATAAAATAATTTTTATAATAAATTTTATAGTGTAACAAATAATATTTTTTAATATTGTGAATTCGTGTTTAACTAATTTCCAATCTTTTTTTTTTTAACTAAGAGTATTACTTTCTTATTATTCAAGTATTAATTTCCTACACTTCGTTATTAATAACTGATAATGAGATTTTTGATACAAAACTGAAGAATGTGTAAAAGAAAAACTATTAAATCAAATTTTATAAAAATAGTTTTTGAGAGAAACATAATATTGAATAAAACAAGTTTAAAAAGTTTTTAAATTATAAGACTATTTAAAAATTTAATTCTATAAAAATCTTATTGTTTGTGATGTACTATGGTCATTTTTAAAAGTAATGTATGAAAGTCTTTATCGATAGTAATTAATTTCTGATTTTTGCAATTTTTTAAATACATATGCCAATGAAAGCAACCAATGTAATATAATCTTAAAATTAAAAAGGCATTTATCTTAATATTTTTTATAACAGTACAAATATACTCATAGTATTTATAAATCTTATGTTATTTCGTTTTTTAATTGCAAAATTGTTGCTTACAGAAGATTTCATTTAGTTTATGAAATATTTATTTTCAATACTAAATATTATAATTCACCAAAATAAAAGTAAATATTACTACATTACAATATATAACTATATAAAATAATCCTTTCATTCTGGATTTCTTCTCAGGTATATGCGTATATTTACTTTCCACATATACTTGCTATCACTACATCACGCTGCTGCTTTCATCGTGGGAATGGTTCTTGGCTGGATATTTGATAAACATAAAAACTTTAAACCATCAAAGGTATAATTACAATTAATTAATTTCGGTTTTCTCTATTCTTATAAAGAAAAATTTGATATTTCACAAGAGATTAAATCTTAAATAATTCTATAATATTTTACTACAGATTGTTATGAATATGTTTCTGGACTACATAAATGTATTTAATTTATAATTAAGTACACATTATAATTTAAGTGAAAAGTTTCTTTCAAAGTTGATTTTAAATTATAAACTGTATATGTTTCAAAGAGAAATATTAATTTGGTTTTTGTCAGATTTATTCAAACAGAAAATTATTTATTTTATCATATTTTACATACGAAAAGCTGCTGCGTTTATTAATTTATATATTCATTGGAAACTAGTGAAAATGTCATCAATTAATAAAGTTTACATTAACAATTTTTGCATTTTTCTCATCGAATTGATCAAAATTTAAATTATCATTGATTAAAATTTAAAAAAGTTTATAATTTATTTATTACATATAATGTAATAATTTATTTATTACATTTGAATTTTAACAAAAATATTAAGTACACGGCAAAAAGGTAATCTCAATTTATGTAAGGAAGAATCAGATTTTGAAAACTATTCTTGATTTACAATTTGTAATAATTAATTTTTATTTGAAAAAAAATATAAAGCAAAAAATATAATCTGTATTGAATAATGTGTAGTATCCTTTGATATCACAAAAATTAGATAATAAATTAATGTAATAGAAGAGATACCAACACATACACACACATGCATAAAAACTAAATATATTTTCAACTTGTTCAATCTATGTTAACTGAATTACGCACGTTTTTTATTGATAATTTTTTTACTGTTATACTATTCGGTATTATTTGCAATTTAACTTTTTGAAGATTTTGAAGGATGCCGTTTCAATGATTTTTTTTTCCGAAATCTTTTTTTCTTTTTTTTAAATTAAAAACAGAAAATTCTAGAAAAATACCAAAGAAAATAAAATTACTTTTGAAAATACTTAGCTTACAAATGATTCATTTGAATCATTTACAATCATCATATAATTAAAACTAACTAAATACATATAAAATTATTTATCCAATCATAATTGATTTTGCCATTTTTTAATTCACATTTTTTGTAATAATAATAATAATCAAACAGCCAGGCTGCCTAAATGGGAAGGGTGTAACTTTTATTTCCAGATACTAGTTTTTTCAATCACGATGTAACTGAAGTCTCATTCAGTTTTCTAATGGCAGCTTGAGCTCGTAAAATCTCGAAAATTCGTCCATGTGAAATGATAGAGCTTGGGATTACACAGTTCAAGTTTGAGAATCTCCTCTTTGATCTCTAGACAAAATTAAAAAAAGGGTATTCTAAAAGTCACTTTGTCTGATAAGAAATTTTTATGAGTACTCGAAGTCTGTAAATGTACTTGCAGTGCTTTGTCAAGTCACATTTATGTATTTGTGACATGATGTCAACAGTGTTTTGTGATTTAGTTCTTATAGTTACAGTGATATGCCTCCTTAAGGGAAATCAACTAATAAAATTTTATACAATCAGAATGAAAATTTACCGTGTGTGATGTAATTGTTAAGCGAGAAATTTGAAGCAGTGAAATTGCGGGAAATCTAAATAACAAACCGTAAAAATTAGTGAATGAAACAGCCAGTTATTGATGAGGCATAAGTGATAGATCTAGAATTATTCATCTTCTGTTATGAAATTTGAAAATCCATGATTGTTTCGCCATTCGCAAGCGCATCATTTCCAAGGATGTGAAAGTTCGAAACAAATGACGCAGAGCCTACTAACATTAAAATTTGCAAACGTGTAAAAACGATTTTTGAACTGTTGAGTTTTCCTGGACTATCTTGCTTGATCTGATATTAAACTATCTGAGCTTATCGATAGCTCAAGAACGTTTTTAAAGTGAATGCATTTAATTATTTTGTTAATTGTAAACTTTCATGGGGCAACACCATTTTATTTTGGTACTTCTCACGATTTGGATGGATCTTAAAGTTGTAGAAGTAGAAAACTCCTAAATTTATGCACATTTATGAAAACCATGCTGTTTCAAATCTACAGTAATATTTCTTGAAGTGTCATTTATCATCAATTCTGGCTTGCAATGTCATTATTAAAAAAAAAAAAAAAAAAAAAAAAAAAACTTGTGCTTATATATATATTTATAAATGAACTGTGTACTTTTTACATCTCTAATATAAATTCCATAAATCCTCTTTTGAATAAATTACAATATATTATCTAGAGAAATAATTCAACCATCCTCTCCTCAAGCACATACTTGATTTGTGATAGACATCAAAAGTTAAATCTCTATGTTCACGTAAGAAAACTATGCCTCAAAAATTAATACTGACATTTTGGGGGGGAATATGTGTTAGCCTGGCTGGTTAGGGTGTCATTCTAATCATCCGAATTCAGAGAAATGGAATCCCAGTTTAACCAAAGACATGTAATATCCGCTAATAGCAGAAAGGCCATATTAAAAGGTTCTGGTTGCCAAGTCCTTCTAGTAAAATGATACATCTAGGATAACAGTTCAAATAATAGGGGTCTTATGCTTAGTTCTTGCTTCAAAATCTCCAAGATACCAACCGGAAGATTATATCTAACTGGTAAAGTAAAACTCAGGACAAGAAAGCCTTCTGGTGCAACAAAACTCATGGAATATCAACCGCTACTGTAATTAAAACCCTGTCTCAATTGGAATTTCAATAAATTTTGCATGGTTACGCAAGCCGTCATTAGTGTATTAGCTAGATCAATATCATATTTATATGTGTCTAAGAGTTTTAAGAAATTTATACTATAATATAATGTAATTTTATTAGTAAAAATAGTTTAAAATTTGAAAGATTCTGAACATAATTCATGTTAAAATAACTTTTATATAATTTATGCACAACGCATTTATATGCATAAAAGTTTTATAAAACTTGTATTTACTGTAAATTAAAGCTGTTAATACTGTTTTTAAAAGATGTTAGTTAATTAAAATTAATACTGTTAATTAAAGCTAGTATGTAGTTATATTTTTTACACCGACCTAATAATATTGTTAACAGCTTCTGAGACTAACACGTTTTAGTTGATCAACAATATAACCCAAATTTGCTATTAAAAGTAACTTATGAAAATTAAATTAAATATATTCTTATAATTCTGTTTCTTTTGTGGGAAAATTTTTAGCTACCATTTATTTCAATTATTGTGTTTATTTCCTGGACAAAAGGGAATAAATCAAATTTATTTCTCCTAATAATTTCTAAGATTAATTTAGTATTTTTTTACTATTGTAAATATACATATCTTTGACTTCCATTCTATTAATAAAAACTTCTTTTCTATTTATAAAAAGTCAGATTACGAAATTTTTTTTAAACAAAACAAGCAAAACTACAAAATATGTAGTAAAAGATCTTCATTTTATATCAAAATTATGATTTGATTTTTATTTTTATTAATTTAATCTATAATTCAAAATCTTGCTTTCTGTTTGGACTCGTACTTCAGTCCTTACAATTTAAATTATTGTTAATAATTAACTTCGAAAGTTTTATCAGCATTCAATTTCATGTCATTAGGAATGTCCTGTTATTCGAATCTCAAAATTCAATCAAATATATATTATTTGTTGAATTTACCTTAGATATTAGATTAAAAGTTTTAAATTTAAATTTTTCGGAACTTTTTCCGCTTCCTTTTTTTTTTATAAAACTTGAAGTTTTTTTTATATTGTTAAGCTATTTAAAAATGTTTCAAAGTTTTAATATATAACCGTTTTATAAATTATATTTATTTATTTCTTATAATACATTATGAAATACTTGAAAAATTGCTTTTAAAATAGTGAATGATTTCATTATATTTTTTCTATAATAAAAATATCACATTTCTGATTATTATGAGAAAAATGATTAATAATAATTGAAATCACTATATCATATTATTGAGTGATAAATATTTCTAGTTTTAATTGGTTTCTTTGTTGTAAAAAACATGGCTTTTATGTAATATATATATATATATATATATATATATATATATATATATATATATATATATATATATATATATCAAAAATACTTCTTTCTTCTTCTAACCCACTTCTTAAGTAACAATATAAATTATTAGTTAAATTATAAATATTTTTTAATATTTATCTTTTGTAAGTTGTATTGTTTCTTATATTTATTATGATATGTTTTTAATAATTTTGATTTTACAGATAATTCTTGTATTTGGATGGATTATATCGATTATCACAGCTTTAGCATTAATATATTTCCCAAGACTTGAAATAACTGATGTTAAAATTACTGCTTACTACATATCAATAAGAAATTTCCTTTTTGCCATTTCATTTGCATGGCAATTTTATTGTTTTTTAACTGGAAATGCAGGTAGGAAAAATAAATTTAGTATTATATTTAAATGCGAATATTCAATAAATTTTAAAATTTCTTTATACAGAATTTTTTACAATACCTAAAACAGCAATGACATTTCTAATTATAAAAAATATATATCTAGACTGAAATATCTAAATAAAAAAATCAAAAGGCTTTTTCTTGAAAAGTAATTTCTGGCAAGACTGAAAACGCCAACACGTCCATGCCACTACTTCTCGATACAAATATTCCGGTCTTAAATAGGAGATGTAACCATTGCTGATTATGTACTAGGATATAAATATTTGCCCAATTTTAGAACGACCATTAGCCGTTCTGGTATAAAGAAGCAATTTCAATTCATAACCATTGACAGGTCTAAAAACCATGAGATCTACTCTGGTAATATTGAAGATCATTTGATATGTAGAATGCTTCCACTTTCTAAAGGCTCTATTTTAGCTATCTTATAATAAAACAAGACATTGTTCATGTAGAGGAAATTTGAATCAACAACATAAACTGACATGTAAGACAAAAAACTGGCTGCAATCGTAAATCCACTCATATATGAAACATGAATATTAGGATATCTATCAAGTATGATACCCCTACAATGAGAACTTAATGATTAAGAAATATCTTTTTTAGTATTAGCAATAATCGGTCATTTTGTTTTGTTTTCAGATGTTAATTCATCTTGAATCGAGACAGAAGAACTATATTAATTGTTTAAACAATTTTTAATCCTATTGAGATTACATCCAATTCAAACATAGTTATCATTGATGAAACTGCTATCTAATGGAGAACGCATTGGTAACACATGCATTACAATCGTCGTGAGAATCGTTTGGCAGTCGTTTGGTATAAGGATCATGCTGCATGAATCATTTCCATGCAATTTTTATTTCTTTTTTTTAAGGTATGGCATTCGTCTAGATTTGCCTAATTGGTTTTGCTTTCAGTATAATTCATGATTACTGGGTCATTTAAAAAGAATTAATTACACAATTTTCTTTTAAAATAATATTTATCTTTAATAATGTATGTAAATTGTTTTAAATATTTTCAGAAATTGAAACATTTCCTCAACTATAAAACTTTATAAACTACATATCTATCAAGTAAAGCTTTAATGGAATTCATATTGAAATATGCTAAATAAATAGTTTTATGACAATTTTAATTTACGGTTGTATAAATTTTCTGCCAAACATTTTGTTTCTCTAAATACTATTTTATAATATTTCTGTGAATTATAATTAAAAATCAATATATACTCAAAATGTTATCAAAAATATCTTTACAGTTAAGATAATAAGTACAGTAAAAATGTATTTATTTTACATCACTTAAAAATACTCATGTATACATAAATATAATTTTCTACTTATGAAATATTAAAACATTAATACATTAAAAGTAAAAGGAAGTATATATTAATATTCAAAAAATTAAAATTATTGATGTGAATAAAAGTACAATTATTTTAATTATACACTTTTTTTTTTATAGGAAATCGTTTTCGAAGTTACAAATCTATATTATATTAACGCTTAATGCTCTTGTGATATCGTAAGATTTTATAGAAACATTTCATTATATTTCAGGTGTTTTAAGCAGGATTTTGTCTCACAAGTTCTTCGTACCTTTCAGTAAACTCAGCTACATGGTTTACTTGGTTCACCCTCTCGTTATTTACTATAGAGAAGCTGCCAGGCATGAAAGAATGTTTTTGTCTATTATAGACCATGTAAGTATTGCATAAATTAATCTATAATAAGATAAAGCGTTTATCAAAATGAAAGCTATTTTAATTACAATTAAAAAAAAAGTTAACTATCTTCTATTTTTGTGTTTAAATTCTTATTTATATTTTGTTCTTTTTGTATACAGTTTTGTTTCAGTATTTTTTCCTTTGTTCACAAGCAATCATATAAATCTTGTTTGGAGATTTCAAAAAAATACTTAAAAATGCTGCACTTATTTAATCTACAGTATTTGGTAGAAATAATATCAAACAAGAATATTCCGCAAACGCTTTTGAGAGATTCACAGAATAATTGATATATATTTCATTCATAAATTTGTTTTTCGTTGTAACTTTGGTTAAAAAACTATAATATTGAATTTCCATTTATTTTGCCATTTGAATTCTTTATTTTCTAAATTTTATGAGCAGTTGTTTTTAATTTGATATCAATATTACAGTAATTATTTCTTTTTAATAACCAAACTAAATATTTATGAATTTTTAATATTGATGACTATAACTTTATGCAATATCTTATATAGCTTAGGATATTAAAGAATATATATTCCAGAATCTGGTTAATGGATGGAAACTACCAAATCTGAAAAATATGCCATCAGATCTTGCGAAAAATGTATAAGAAAAACTTATACATTTTTCGTATAAGTTTTATTAGATAAGATTGTATAAGATTAATTTAAAATTCGATAAAATTATTAACATCCAGTATTTATTTACTTTATTCAAAAAATATTTACTGAAATTCTATTCAGTAAATAATTTTTTATGTAAATAAGATTAGTGAGGATGTATATATTTTTACATTATTTTGAAAAACTACTAATTATGATATTTTTAGTTGATAAATAATTGCTCAGGTAAAACTATTTTGATGCATTTGTTTTTTTCTCATTACAGTACTTATAGTTTTGAAAATATTTCAATTTTAAAAATTGAGGCATTTAATCTTAGAAGCAAATTTAGTATGATCAAAATAAAAAATATATATTTTTTACAGTTTTTATTCAACTAATATGATTAATTTTATATATATTTCTTCTTAATCATTGAAATTTAAGAGAAGATGTAGTTTTCTAGTATAAATAAAGTAAATTATTATGAAACTTTACATACTTTCAATATGCAGAATATAAAAAATATTTTCTTTAAAAAAAGATAAATAAAATTGCATTTAAAATTTGTCATACAGCATGACTTAGTCTTTTTGATGATGCTTTCAATAGCTCTTTAAATTAATTCTGATGAAAAATAATGAAAAGCTATATAAAATTTTCTTGCCTTTGACTTAAAATTAGAAAAATTCATATCATAATAGTTAGGCTGATAAATATCTTTATAATAGAATGTGGTTTTAAAATGCCTTAAGGTTTTTTTGACACATTCGAAGTTATAATATTCCTTAAATCTCTTCTACCATAAATATGTAATTTATTCAATAAACACAACAATAAGAAATACTGAAGATATTTCGTTTAATTAATATAAAAGTTTAAGTTAACATACAATATTAAAATTAAAAATTTTTAAGAAATACTAAATTATTTCACAATAACAAAATACGTGCAAAATACTACTATGCAAATGTTTTCAAAAAATCAATTCATTTTTAAAAAATATATTTCATAAATATTATTAGTTTTCATTACAGGTTTATGAATAAAATATTTATTTTATTTATTTCTAACGTTTTCTTTTAAATGAAGCATATAACTTCATGCGGAGTTAGTATTTGTCAGTAAACATTTAGTAAGATATATGTATATTAAAGCTAGTACATTTACACTTCAAATTTTTTTATCAGAAAAATAATTAGGATCTTTTATTTGTTCAATAATGGTTAAAAAATGCACATACACACAAGATTCCATACAAAAATGTGTTCCTGTTAATTATATACGATTCATATTTTTTTGCATACCATTAGAAATGTATACAAGAATATGAGAATATTTAATCAGTATTATAATATGACACACATTCAATAAAAGTGCTTATTAATGTATTAGAATGTCTAAGAAGACAAAAGAGATTAAGATAATGATATATATGACTTCCACCTGGAACACTGTTACACTATATATAAACATATATATATATATAAATATATATATATATATATATATATATATATATATATATATATATATATGTATATATATATATATATATATATATATATATATATATATATATATATATATATATATATATATATATATGTATATGTATATGTATATATATATGTATATGTATAAGATGATACATGAAAAACATTTAAACCCGAAACGAAAAATTAAAAAAAATACTAAAATATACAAATTATTCAAATTTTGATATTCCACACTGACCCTAATTTTCTTGCACTCTAGCAAATACTTTTTGCATTACTTTAAAAAAAAGCTACATTTATCAGTTTGCTTTCAGATACATTGATGATTTCATCATTTTCAATAATTTACATTTTGAAGATATTTCTAAATCTATTTACCCGAATGAATTTTCTCTAATTAAAACTAATTTATTTGATATTAAAATGGAATTTTTAGATCTATTTAACAGTATTAATAATTTTATTAGATATGTTGATATCTTCGACAAAACAAGTCATTTTAATTTTGAGATTAATTAGTTAATATACTGGAACTCAAATATTTCTTTGAAGATATATAGAAACGTTATATTTCATGAACTGAATAGCATTTATAATATCTATAGTAATCATATGAATTTACTAAATATCAAAAAAAAAATGCCTTCTATCATCTCAAAAATAATAATATTGAAACCAATTTTATTTTAAAATATGTTGGAAATAAAGAATCGCTTGTAAGATTGAAGTAATATGTAGTTTTTATAACTACAGAAAGGCCTCCCAAACATTGAAGGTCTTACAAGAATTCTGAAAACATCCACATTTACATTTCTTTTGTTCTATCATTTTGAACATAACTTAAACTTAAATACCCTTTAACACATCTTAATTTTAAATTTACTGTATGTTTCTAAGCCACTTTAACTATTTTAATTTAATTATTCTTGGCAAGTATTTCCTTATTCCAATTTCAAATTTACCTTTATTCTAATATATAAATTCAATCTGATTTGCTGGTTTTTGTATTATGTGTTTTTTTTTCTATTGTGCATATACTTACTTTTCTGCATATATATATATATATATATATATATATATATACATATATATATATATATATATATATATATATATATATATATATATATATATACATATATATATATATATATATATATATATATATATATATATATATATATATATATATATATATATATATATATATACATATACTTTAATTTTTGAACTAAGTATGTTTATGATTTTTCTTTTGTTACCAACACTCTTCGAGGGGTCGGGGGAATTGCTCGATGATTTTCAGCCATTTGGCCTTCGTTCATGTTAGAAAAGAGCGTTTATTTTGCATAGCTGACCATCTTCCTCATGATGGAGACGTGGTCCTTATGTTCTCTTCCTATCATTTGCATTGTATATTTTATTAATTATTTAATTTTGTATTTCTGGTTTCAATGCTTTTTGTGCTTCATCTTATTTATGCATTAAAATCTTTCTTTAGCTGCTTTTGCATTGGCTAGATTTCCTGTAATATTTTTATGTATTGTGGTTAATATTTTATTATATTATATTCATTACTTTAATATACTTATTGCCTTATATATAATCTTTTGAAATTTTATTCCTAACTGCGGACATGAAGCTGATGTTTAAAATGATTATCTTTGGTTATTTTCCTTCTCTAAAGGCTTCGGTATAGCATTCGAAAATTTCATGTGCTTCACAGAATGAGGAAATCAAAAATAAACTCCGAAATTGATGAAAAAATCAAAATTTAAGTACCAAAATATTATTATATTCAAATCAATACTAAGTTAGAAGAATTCATGCATAGCAATGTTTTTATTATTTAATTTATTTGTTGTTTAATATAATTGTCTAATGTAAGTCTTTTTACAGGCTTTCGACTTATGTGGAATCATAATATTCTCCTCTTTCATATCTTACGTCGGTTTCATCACTGTTGAATTACCATATGGCACAGTGTGTGATAATGTTATACAATCATTTTCTTCCAAGGACTTAAAGGAGCATTCTAGTACAAAAATGTTAGGAAACAAAAAGACTGAATAAATTTATTTAAAATAAAAACTTAAAAAGTGTATGATATTTCTTGAGTTTAAAGAGATATTCACTTAATGGTACTCTTTTAGACATTATTTTGTTTTTTTATTTATTGAGTAATAAACGGATTTTTGTTCAGTTTATGAACTTTACTTAATCATGAAACAACATTTCCAAAGTTCATTTTGAATACTCTATATATACTCTCAAAGTAAATATGCAATTAAACTGATTGACAAAAAATCTAATTTTTCATTTAATATAAAATTTTGTATGGGCATTACATTAAACCAGAACAGAAAAATGATTTTTCTGACACTATTATTTTAAAATGCATTTTTCCCAATCCTGCCAGTTAAAATTTCAAAAGTTACGAGGATTGAAAACAAATGATGTTACTTTTGCCTACATTTCTATTTTAGAGAAAAAACAACTTGACGTAGTCAGTTACAGAAGTGTTCATACCGGGTGGTCAGCGAATAATCCCTGGTTTCAAAATTAAATATTTCAACAACAAAGATCAATAGGTTTATGTGGTAAACGGTGAGTTTATTAGCAAAACTATAAAAAAAGTGCATCGAAATTCCAAACATTTTGTTACAAAAACTGTTAACAAATGATGCTTTGCACTGAAAATGCTTTCTCTGAAAGGAGTTTTAAAACTAATAAAAGCAAGCAGTCTTTGCAATATGAACAAAATTTTTTTTTTAAATGTTCACCATTCTAAACAATGAAGAAGTAGATTTGACATCACGTCAAATTGTCCCAACGGAAAAGAAATCGCATGCAAAATCATCACCGATACAAACTCCTCCAGAGTAGTGGAATTGTTTCGGTAACCAATGACTTTCAATGCATCCCACAGTTACAAGGAGTCAGATCGGGAGAATATGGAGGCCAATTTATTCCTGTGTCAGTGAATTTCAGATAATCTAACGCAATTAATCCCATAGTATTCAGGAAGAAAATGAAAAACTATACATGATTGATGTAGTTGAAACAATCTAACTTGCATGAACAATCCATACATGGTCAATCCTCCAACGCTAGTTGTGTTCTGGAAAATTGTTCCAAAATTGTAACGCAAGGTTCGGTAGTAATCATTTCTCACATGAAAAAGTGACTGATAATGCCTCTGGCCCACACTGCAACCCATGCAGTAACATTAGGTGAATGCAGTGTCTTCCCTTCACACAAATAAGGATATTCGGAACTCCCAAATCTCTAGTTTGTTTATCTAATGAATCATTCAAGTGGAAACAGACCTGATCTGTGAACCAGATACAATCCCCATCAAATGCTTGATTGTCGATCATTGTGAGAATCTGATTCGCAAAGTCAACTCTTTGTCGCAAAACTTTAATAGGTACAGCGTGATGACTTTGGATATATTATGGAAATGAAAAGTAGTTGAATGCACAGTTAACAAATTATTTGCTTAAAGTTAAAAAAAAATACATGAAACGCATTGCCAAAATGCACAATAACAACTAAAATTTCTTTTAAATTATGTACAAAATTGATTAAATAGGTAAAGCCTCACTTTGATCTAAAATGATTAAGTTTGCAATAATGAAAAACGAAGAAAGTTTAATTTTTATAGAGTAGATTCTCTCATTTCTGTGATTTTCTAATTTACTGACACCCAGGATATAACGAATTAATGCCTGCACTGCACTCTAAATTAGTACCATATACACATAAATTTAATTCCCTTTTTTATTTTACCTAAAATTTTGGAAGATTTCTAAAGAAATCTTCCAAAACCATGTTGGAACCAAGTTTACCATGAACCATGTTTTCCAATACCATGTTTCCAAACTTCTTTCATGAACCAGCCCTAACCATTTATTTATTCTTATTATTTTTGAATTTCTTTTGATGCTTATAATTGAGAAATTTTAATTAATACATTAAGTTCGATTGCTTAAGCGACACAAGAAAACGATTTTTCAATGACAGTGTGGTTTTAAAATTCATTTTTCTCAATCCTGCCACTTAAAATTCCGAAAGATATGAGGATTGGAAACAAATGATGGTACTTTTGCCGACATTTCTATTTTTGGGCAAAAACATCTTGAAGTAGTCAGTGACCGAAATGAAGAAGCATTCATACCGGGTGATCAGCTAGTAATCCCTGATTTCAAAATTAAGTATCGCATTTAACTGTTGGAGATACATTATTCCTCATATTGTGGATAGTTGATTGAAATACTGAAGTTGTTATTCTGAAACTTTCTGAGTGATTCATGGAAAAAAAATTCTAATGTAACTTCCGTCTTAAAGAATAATGCGTCTCAGATTAATCTGAAGCTTAAAGTATAAATACTAAAAGTTAATCTTGAAAGGTAGGATTATGGTTGGGAATCTTTCTTTGAAATTAATATTCCAGATGCTTGCAATAACTTGTCAGTTTACAATGGCAATGATGATCCTGAATAAACAATGTCACGGCTATTTTCAAACACCAGTTTTATGAAAGAACTGAAGAAATCCAAGAATATTTCCATGATAACTTGAGTGAAGATGAATTTCTCATTTATAAATTTCTATAAATAAATCATTCTTTCCCTATATAAGATTGTAAACAAAGTACATTATTTATAAAGAGAAATGTTTGGTAACAAAAAATCAGTTTTGAGATCGATCACTTTTTCCTCTTTTTCATGAACTTGCGATTTTCAGAATTGCTTTACCTATTCTCACAAAAAGAAGAATATATTCAATTTCCTTCAAAATAATACTTATTTGAATATCAAAATGGTACATGTTAAAAATTTATGCATAGTAATTTTTTAAACGCCTATAATAAAACATATATCAATATTCTATAATCCATTTCAGATTGAAACTAGTATCAGGGACGTCACTAAAGACAAGATACAATTGTGTACATTAGGTTTTCTGTTAACGTATTTGTAAATGGAGCATTCATAATAAGTATAAATTAAACACGTGGAATGAGTTATCCAAACAAAAAAAATTGGTGTTGATAAAATAATATAAACAGTTTTACATGAAATTTTGTTATTTTTTCTAAATGTGAAATATTATCATTTCTCTATTTGCATAATACTTCCACAGTAATAATCTGGTTTTGGCAAATAGAAATTTTAAGAATTTTCCATTAACAAAAATTTCTTTGTTTTTTTTTAATTAACAAATTTCCTAGATTTCAAGTTCAATCAATCTATTTAGTTATCGAGCCTTAATTTTATTAATTTCTTTGAAGCATTTCAACATTTTTCTCACTAAGAGCTTTCGATATTGGTTATTTTTACAGATAATTATCTGAAAAATCTTAAATAAAATAAAAGGAGATCTATATTATTTTCACGTTATTTTAAATTTGTGTTTTTATATTGAAGTTTTATATTTACGTTTCTCATTTTGTGAACATATGATGAACATTTTATTAAAAATTTAATGAGCATTTTATTAAAAATTTAATGAACATTTTCTTAAGAATTTAATGAACAATTTATTAAGAACTAAGAAATAACTTAATGTCAGTTTGTAAGATTTATGCTCGTAGTAGAAAAGTCACGAGTCTTTTTATAATTTATCAATTTAGTAAGAAACTGCAAAGGTATACGTATTTTATCAATAGTTGACTAATTGATTTAAGCACAAACATATACATCGCTCTTATTGATATGCTTGATGTATGACTATTTTAATCTAGTCCATATTTACTAATGTTTTGTTTGACATTAGATTCGAATATGTATTTTCCATATTCCCTCTTTTTATATTTGAATTACCTATTCTGAAAAATAGCATGAAACTTATAGGAATGCTTCTTGTCTTTGAATGGAAAAATTTTGGAAAGACATTGAACCTATATTTTTACAGTTTATTTTTCATTGAGATTTAATAGATCTGTTCGTTATTTAACAACTTCAAACATTTTAAGATAGTTTATTGAAGGTATACAAACAAAATTGTCTACGGTTTACAAGGCTTAAGATTCTGTTGCCTAAATTGCTATGTAAAGCATTTGTCGACTTATTTTTTATAGTAAATGTAATTATCATATTTAAATTCCAATATTGTAAACAAGCTAGAGTTCTAATAGAACTTTTTGGACTGCAAAGGTGTTGTTCTTGATAACCGAATAAACCTTCCCTTAATGTTTTTGATATTCAATTTTTTCCTATGTCATCGATTATGTTTCCATACTTTGTGCAGCTAACTTGTTGATAGTTGTACTAGCTAGGGTAATTTTTTCTGAATAATTCCCCTTTCCTTACAGAAACATGAATTACAGAACTTGTAAACACAGCTGAATATTTAGACAAGAGCTTACAAAAATATGTTCACGGTAAAAATCTATCTGTTAAAATTAATATTAAAAAATTATTAGAAAGAAATCCTCAATACTAACAATAAATAATTTTGTCAAAAAGTCATATGTATTCGTTCCGAAATTGATATTAGCAGCTTATTAGATTTTTTTCTTTTTTGATATTTTGTCACTTCAGTATACAGTCTAACTGCTCTTTAACTTTGTCTATAACTTTAGTTACATATTTTATATCGCCTTAAGTGCTACATGATATATATTACTTTTGATATTTTATTATTTTTATTCCTTTGTTGTCAAAAGTAAACTTTGAACTTTTACAACAAACCCAATATTTTTCAACGATATACATTTTTCAAATTTAAAATATGTTTATTTTCTTATCAGACGCAATACGTTAGTACGATAATACTGTATGCTAATTGATCATACCTTATATTGTATTATATTTTTTGTTTTCTTCCATGAAATAAGTTGAAAGTAAAATTAAGTGTATAAATATTTGTAGGGGTGAAAACTCATTAATTTTGAAAAATGATTAAAAATCAAATTAAAACGTTTGTGTCACTATTATTATTTGTGTCACATATATTAAAATAATGCATTTTTTTATATTAAGTTCCTTAAATTTTTAATACACATGTAGTCTTATTTCAAAATCGTAGTATATAATATAATTGAACAAGATAACAAAAAACAGTTTATAATATTTCATTTTTAAAATTTATTTAAAGGAAAATAAACAAAGTTGATTTTTAAAAGTACATATGATCTACTTTTCCAACGCTAATTAACAAGATTGTTGCAAGATGCATTATTTACAGATCTTTTCTATTTCGTTGAGTGAGAAAAACTAATTTTTGTTCGATTTGGAAGTGTTTCCCTACCGCATCGTAAAACAGCGGGAATCATATGGGGAGACTTTTTCCCAGAAAAATTTTCCCCTTCTTTAGTTTACCGTAGTGAAATCAAAAATCAAGCCAAATTTAGCGTTAAAAAATTTTCAGCTTCATAGGTGGCTTTGTATACAGAGGATTTTCAGAAATAAGAATAAGTTTGATTTCTAATCAAAATTCGTATCGAAATAGTGATGCAATCAAAAATATTTTCTGCTTAAAATAAACAAAAATGTTCATTTTGTAATTGTACCCCGAAAAAAGGAAATGTCTATAAACCAAATTTTGTACAACCTCAATAAAATTAAAATTTGGTTGAAATTTACTCGCATGGAGATATTTTGACATTTTAAAAATATTTGCAAAAATGTTAAGAGCTAAAAATTGGCTTCGAGGTGACATTAGTTCTGTTTTTTTTGTAATTTGCAAAAGTACCGGAAGTTTCTATCGTGAAAATAGTACTTTTGACACGTTAAAGAATTATCTGTAGGATTCGATTTTCCCCAACGGAGGTCTAGCAGAGCCTTAACAACTTCATATAAACACAAAAAATTACGTTCAGTAATCAAACAGAGCATAAAAAGTCCATAACAATGATTTAAGGATAATTGTGTGCTATCCTTTGTATTTTATATTATTCATTAACTTAACATGAAATCACTGAGAAATTTCTTCATTTTAAATTACACTGTAAATAGTTATTTACTATTTTTACTTTCTAAAAGAAATTTAAAACAATGTGAAGTATGATTTTTATTTTTATCCACTTTTATTTGGTTGAGCAATTTATTTTAGCAAACCTCTAAATATATGCAACCATACCGAGGGTAGTAAAGTGAAAAGTGTCATCCCCTTCCCAAATTAAGCGCTGTGAGAGTTTTTAGCGGGGAGAGGAAGAAATTTTCCCAATGAGAGAGAGAAAATAACCGACGATTTTTGACCAGTTCAAGGGATGTAAATAATGAATGAAAGAGTACAAAATTTGGTTTTGAGGAGGGAACACTTTTCGCAGATTCATAAAATATTCTAAGACACTGAGTCGGTTAAAGGCCCTTGAAAATCCTGGAATTTTGATTTGACTACTAGAAAATTGTGAATTACTCCTTTAATTTTCTTCTTCTTGATGAATTTATTCTTTATTAGAAAATTTAATGTTTGTTTAGTTTTTTCTATTATTTTAGAATTTTTTCAATAAAATTGCTTGAAAACCTAACTGAGAGTTTGCTTTTAATGTTATCACACTAAATGGCAAGATTAATATTAGAGTGTCATATCCTGTTGGAAAAAAGTAGAAGTACACTCATATTTTATAAATTATGCTTTAAATTTCGGTGCAATTAATGTAATTTTCTTTCTTTATTTTATTAAACTCATTTGTCTTTTAGTTTTAGTGAATGAGTTTGTTTTACCACTAAGAAAATATTATAAAATAGTCCTTAAGGATTCTTGGCCAGTGCAAAAATGTAGAAGACCTGCAAAAATATTCTCATTTTGGAATCTGAAGCAGTTTAATATATTGAAAACATCGTTCTTTTAAGCAGTTTTTTCTTTTCAAAAGATATATTTTTTGAAAAAAAATCTTTAATTTTTGACAGTTAAAATACCTGCGGGGAAACATTTAAATGAATGTCAAAAAGACCAATTGATGTTATGGTGTGAGCCAAATTATGACATGTAATGGTGTGAGCAAAAGTCTAAGAAATATTTGTAAGCACCTACACATCAGTCCAAATGCTCTTTCTAACTTCTATAAAAATCTCAAGAGTAAGGGGAAAGCAAAGATTGGCAGACATAAAAAATTATTCTAGGTAAGAAGGAAAAATCTTTAACGAACATAAAAAAGGGTGGAAGCATTGTAAAAGCACAAGGCCCATCTGGCCTCACACATGTGACCCCATGAAAACTTTACATCTACTTAAAAAGATCTGATATGTTCATATTTCAGAAAAGAAAGCACCGTCTTAAATGCAAAGAAAGGCACACTGAGCACCAGTTACTGTGGGTTAAAGAACACATTTGTCTTGTAACTCTGAGTTGACTTAATTTATTTTTCCTGTTGAAAAAAAAATTCAATTTAGATGGCCCAGATGGTTGTCAATATTACTGGCATTTTTTGAATGCACAAAATGAACCTCACGGATATTAGTCAGTTTAATGTTTTGGATATTAGTTGGCTACGTCGGAAAGTCCAATCTGATATTTCTTAATGAAAAACAGAAACATACAGAGTAATTTCAAATTTTAAATTCTTACCTATTGTGCTGAGATAGGTGCTGTACCTGTTCACACCGCCAATGGCGAAAAAAATTGGCTTGGAACAAATAATGTTCCGGTTTTGCCATAGACAGCTAAAAAACAGACCTCAATATTATTTAAAATGTGGCGTCAGTAACTGTTTGGCGTATTTACGCCAAAGAAAATGAATCTTTGATTGAACTTCGAGGAGTTTTGAATTGTTTTTCGGACAATTTTTGTGTCAAACCAAAATTTAAAACTTATATAAATGCAATCAAGTTAATATCTGAATTACATTGATTAAAGTTTTGAACGTGCTGGCTTGTTATTACAAATTTTGATCGTAGCACACTTGTTAGAAATTTCAACAATCTTTCGTTTTTGCATTCATGTATAATAATATTTTTTATTCTTTGTGTCACCACTTTCATGTATATAGTTGTTTTTCAGAAATTTCTCCATTGTTCACAATCAATCAAAGTAACTTTTATGGTTTTCGTATGTAATTTTAGAGAATTTTATACTGCATTTTCTATATGTTTGGTCCTAAAAATATGCAGAAAACTGAGAAATAGCCGAAAACTAGCAAATACAAAAATATTTCCTTTTTATATTTTGGAGAAATACGAGTGTTGCCTTTAAATTTTCTACAAAAAATAGGAAGAAAAGGAATTTTTTGGGAATAAACTATTTTATTGCTTTTCAAAATATTCGCATTTAAGATTTATACACTTTTCCATCCGTTCAAAACAATTCTTAAAAAAGTTTTTCCACTCTGAAGTTGATATCTCAGAAACATGGTATTGGAAATCATCAACAGCTTCTTGAGGCGATGAAAATCGCTGCCCTAACATTTTTTTTTGACATAAGGGAACAATAAAAAATCATTATCCGGCAAATCAGGAGAATATGGGCAATGAGACATTATTCCATATTTTTATCCTTCAAATAATCAATTGTTCGATATCTGTGTGGGAGATGACGTTATCGTGATGCGGCGTTTTCTGTTGTTTTTCCTGAAATCAATGATGACTTTTGGAAAACACATTTCTGTATACTATTTAGCGTTAGCAGTTTTTCATGTATCGAAAAACTGTTAACGATAAAGGAATGGTTGCGATGAATTTCTCGTAAGGTCGAAAAAACAAACAATCATTTTCTTGGAAGTGTTTCGTGAACGAACAACATTCGTAGGATTTGTTTTATTTTGAAACACCCAAACAGTGGATTGTTGTTTATTTTCCAGTATTTACGAATACATCCAAGTTTTGTCACATGCAACGATGTTGTACATGGATTTTACTGTTCCCGATTTGAAATCTTTTTATCATTTTTTTACACCAATTTACACGAATCTCTTTTTGAATTACTGTCAAATTTTGCGGAATCCATCTGGAACTAATATTCTTAACAGTTAGATGCTCATGCAAAATCGAATGTATTGATGTCTGTGATGTGCCAAAAGATGCTTCTATCTCACGATGCATTACATGCCGGTCTTCTTCATTCATCCTACGCACGCATCGATGTTGTTTGGAATCACTACCAATTTTCGTCCCCCTTCACAAGATTCATCTCTGATTGATCCACGGACACGATGAAATTCCGCAAACCTAAGTGTAAAGTCTTTTCTCATGGTGCTTCATTACCAAAAGTTACACGAAGTGATTCTGTGCATTCTTGTCAAGTGTGGCTTTTTTTAAATTCATAAAAACTATTCCAACGGAAACCTTCACGAGTTTTTCCATTTATAGAATTTAGTTGCTGCTTTAGAACACTCACTTTAAACAAACTACGCAGACGATTTCTAATATGCCACTGATTCCAAGAGAAAAAAATGTAAATTTTTCAAATATCCTGAAAACAAATTTTAATAGTGCTCTCTATTGTTTGTAAAAACATAAAAGGCAACCTTCGTACTTATGTTAAATGTTTTTATTTACTAATCAGCAAAATTTTTAACATTCACTCCTTGTGTGTTTACTTAACTTATAAAATATTTTTAAAAAATTCTATTCTTTATGTTTATATAATTAAATGGACAAAATTAATTTTTAACGGGGAAGAATATATTAAACTTTTGAATAATTTATTTATTCAAATCAAATATTTAAACTTTAAAGCAAGTTTAGCTTGAGTAAATGGAAAACGTATACAATTTTTGGTTTTGCGATTTCACACGTCTCATCAAGATTTCTGAAATTTAAGAGATGATACATGTTTAAATGTAATTAAAATAAACCTTCTGCAGAAGTTTTAAACTTTTAATTTGGGGAGTATAAAAATAATTGGCTCTTAAAAATAATATAAATAACTTCTTTTGAAATTTAGAGCACGTCTCTCACGTGTTTTTTTCTTTTTAATAAACATAATATATATATATATATATATATATATATATATATATATATATATATATATATATATATATATATATATATATATATATATATATATATATATATATATATATATATATATATATATATATATATATATATTTAACTTTCTCAATCAGTTTTGAAGAAAAGTAATTAAAATCTTTATAAATATTTTCTAATGAAAATTTCAATAATACATCAAATAAAATTATGATAAAAAGCTTTTTAATGACCTAAGATTCTAAAATGCTTAAAGATTTCACAGATATCTTTGAAGATATAAGATTTCCTAAATTTGTACTAGTATAAATATTTACCATTTACAATAATCATTGTTTAGGAGAGTTGACGTTTTTCCGTTTGATGAATATAAAATTGGTGGATAACAAAAAATGTTTGAATTTCAAGTTCTTCAAAAATACAAAATTATTTTGCTAAGACAAAATGCTTAATTACAAGTTTTTTTTCAAAAGTTTGCCATGCAAGAGTTTTCAAAAGATAAGTTCAGCTTTTAAAATATCATAAATAATATTAGTTTTTATTACTAGCTCATAATATCTTATATCATTTTAAGTACTTTATTTTGAACGTAGCAAATTTGTTTATTTAAAATTAGTGTCTTGAATAAGGCTAGCATAATTATCAATAAACATTTGAAAAATATGCTAGCCTCTTATATAAAAACCTGTCTTTCTCAAAACTTATTTAATAATTTTTAACTTTAATGTGCAAGATTTCACAAAACATATGGTAAAGGTGCGAAATTCGAGTTAGGTGAATATTTTGGTGGATTTTCGTGCTTATTTGGCAAACTCCTCTTGATTACTTCACAGACATGGAGCTCAATTACGAATTATGTAGAAAATTCTATTTTGGCAAACCTAAAATTTACTTAATCACGAGACGTCATAATACATTACATTGGCAACATTTCTTCCTAGCTAAAAAAATTCAGAATTTAGCATCCCGGATTATCCGGCGCCTGCACCAAAAATGAAATCCAATTTATTGTATTGTTACAAATTTATAAATAACTGTTGTATATGTCTTAAAATATCTCAGACAGATCGAAAATACTCGCATTTTTGGCAAAAATTGCGGTATTACACGTTAGACGTGTTATACGTTAAAAGCGGGTTTTCTAATGGTTTGGTGACTTGGCTATGTTTTGGCGAGAAAACTTGGCGACTTGGCAAGATTTTTGGTGACTTGGCGAGAAATAGATACTTTTGGAAACATCAAAGCTCTAGGACCAATATTTAGCTAGATAACCTAGAAACTTCCAGAACCTTGGCGAAATTAGTAGATTTCCCCGCCAAGTCAGGTATAAATACCGCAGCCCGACATAGTTAGGGGAGTTTTTGTGAAGACAATCAGATTTTGTACAGACAGTCAGTTTTGTGAAGACGATTAGTCGTGATTGCTAATATAGAGAAGCTGTTCTCTGCCTGAGGTATTTGAGACCTGCGATTGGAAGATATTACTTATTGTACCCGACGAATTGTAGCTGTATAATTGTGATTATTACAGCTGGTATTTCTAGTGGAATTTTTACGAATAAAAGCCTTGTGTTCATCGAGTGGTTGCTTTCTTCAACTCTCAATCCACACGAACCCCGAAGCTCGGTACAATTGGTGTTAGAAGCGGGGTTGAAGAGTTGATGCAGCGTTTCACAAGAAAAATGGATATGGATTTAATGAAAAGTCTTCTCGAAAAATAACGGAGCAGATGGCTGAGATGAAAGCTGGACAAGAAGAGAGGAAAGCTAGACTAGAAGAGATGAAAGCTGGACAAGAAGAGATTGAAACCGAGATGACGAAAGAGATAAAATCTGGGCAGGAGGAGCTTAAAAAGAAACTTAAGAAGGACATTATAAGTGTTAAAGAAGAATTCTCCAACATCATTCAAGAGAAGATGAATGCAGTGGAAGCTAAGGTAACTTTAGTTGAAACTAAGGTTTTGGAGATCGAAGAAAACGTTGAAGAAGCATTAGACAATGTGAATAAGGAGATTGAAAGCTTGAAGAAACAAATGTCAAACAGACATGAGGAACCCAATGTGGCATTTATGCCTTCCCCAGCCATGATTAATCTCTCAACATTCGATGGAAAATCATCCTGGCAGGTATACCAGACCCAGTTTACTATGGTAGCGGAAGCCAATGGATGGTATCCCCCGGCCTAAGCTTTTTACCTGGCGGCTTCTTTAAGAAGAGACGCGGCCGATATTCTCGAGACGCTTCCGGAAGAGCAGAGGCACGATTTCCAAGCCCTATCGAGTGTACTTGAGCTGCGGTTTGGAGAAAAGTGCAGTAAAGAATATAGCAGATTACAGTTAAAATCCCGCTATCAAAAAGCGGTTGAAAGTCTGCAAGAATTGGCTGCCGATATTCAGCGACTTTCCCATTTAGCATTTTCGGACTGCCCAGCTGAGACACGTCAAAATCTGGCTCTCCATCACTTTATCGATAGTGTGCGGGATCCGGAGATACAGAAAACACTTAGACTCCCCAATGTCAAAGATATCGGATCTGCCCTAGTGTACGCACTCAAGATAGAGGCTGCCCAACAGGCCGCGCGTAAAGACCGACACTCAATCAGATCCGTCTCTGCTACTGATACAGAGTATGATCTAAGGAAACAAATTGAAGATCTGCGGCGAAACTTCCGTAACTTAGAACTGAGTAAAGGTGGTAGAAACACGAAAATTCATTGTTGGACTTGTGGTGCAGTTTGACATGTCCGTAGAGACTGCCCAAAATCAAAAAATGGTGGAAACACCACAGCAGGGAAACTAATATGTGAGAATCTCGCGGGGCGGAGATGTCCAATGAGTCAGAAGCCCCATTTTAAATTGTTTAACATTTCCTCCGTAAGTGGCGGAGACAACGGACTTTTCGTTATGGGACATGTCAGTTCCCTGCAGAATGATAATCGATAGTGGAGCCAACGTAACCCTCATTAAGACAGATCTGGCTGGCAAACTTGGTGAGAAACTCATCTGGACTCCGCCCTGCATTACCCTCCAAACTGTGACTGGTGATACGATTAAAGTGCATGGGAAAGTCAATCTAAACATTGCATTTGGTAATGCCGTGTACCATCATTTGGCATATGTCGCTGATATAAATGACAAATTTATTCTCGGATTGGATTTCCTCAAAGAAAACCATTTCAAGTTACATTTTAAAAAATAATGAACTACTCTCGTGTTCTGAAGACATAGCGATTTTTGAGACGAAATATTCAGATATTAAAACAGTCCATCATGTAACTGCAAAGAGGGAAACAACATTAACCACCAAGAACTGAGATCATAGTTTCCGGAGCTATTTCAGAAGATAACAATTTTCACTATGGATTGATTGAATATCCAGATTCTGACAATAGCGTTAAAGGAGTACTAGTGGCTTCTTCACTCGTTGACCTTTCACGGAATGCAATCCCGGTAAGAGTTGCTAATCTAAGAGATAGGGCAAAACTAATAAAAGAAGGAAAAGTGCTGGCGATTTGTACTCCAGTGACATATATTAACAGAAATTGTCAAGCCACACTATCTGAGCTTCCTGACACTCTAATTAATGAACTCTTTCAGAATGCAGAGTTAGATGATAAATAGAGGGATGCTGCAAAAAATCTATTATTAGAATTCGGAGATCTCTTTTCCAAGAAATCAGATGATGTTGGGCGAACCAAAATAACGCAGCACCGAATAGATACAGGAAATCATCCACCCATTAAACAACATCCGAGAAGACTACCAATCGCTAAATAGGAAGATGTGGATAATCTTCTGATGGAAATGCAACAGAATGACATTATTGAGCCATCAGAGAGTCCTTGGGCTTCACCTTTTGTTTTGGTTCGGAAAGAAGATGGTTCCACCCGATTCTGCGTTGACTATCGTCGATTAAACATCACTAAAAAAGATAGTTACCCTCTTCCCAGGATTGACGATACACTTGATGCTTTATCCGGAAATCAATGGTTTTCGACTTTGGATCTCAAGAGGGATTACTGGCAAATAGAGATACACTACTGGCCATTAAAATTGCTACACCAAGAAGGCGACATGCTACAGACGCGAAATTTATACGAAAGGAAGAAGGTGCTGTGATATGCAAATGATTAGCTTTTCAGCGCATTCAGACGAAGCAGGCGCCAATAGCGACACCTACATTGTGTTTAAATGAGGAAATTGTTCAGCCGGTTCCTCATACACAAATTGAATTTGAACGTTGTTGCCTGGTGAAAAGTTGTTGTGATGCCTCATGTAAGAAGGAGAAATACGTACCAGCACGTTTCTGATTTTGATAAAGGTCGAATTGTAGCGTACCGGGATTGCGGTTTATCTTATCGCAGTATTGCTGCTCGCGTCGGTCGAAATCCAATGACTGTTAGCAGAATATGGAATCGATGGGTTCAGGACGGTAATACGGAACGCCAATGGGGGTAATGCGGGATCACAACGGTAATGCAGGATCTCAACGGCCACCTATCACTAGCGGCTGAGAAGACAGGCTTATTATCCGCATGGCCGTAATGGATCGTGCAACCACGTCACGAGCCGTAAGTCAAGAAACGGGGTCGTTTGGAAGACAGCAAGTGTCTGCACGAACAGTTCGACGACGTTTGCAGCAGCATAGACTCTTAGCTCGGAAACCATGGCTGCGGCATCCCTTGACGCTGCGTCATAGACAAGAGCTCCTTCAATGGTGTGATCAACGACGAACCTGGGCACACGAATGGCGAGACGTCATCTTTTCAGATGAATCCAGGTTCTGTGTACAGCATCATGATGGTCGCCTCCGTGTTTGGCGGCATCGTGGTGAACGCACACTGGCAGCGTGCATTCGTCATAGTCATACTGGCCCATCACCTGGCGGGATGATATGGGGTGCCATTGGATACACGTCTCGGTCACCTCTTGTTCGCATTGACTGTGCTTTGAACAGTGCACGTTCCATTTCTGGTGTGTAACGACCCGTTGCTCTACCCTTCATTCGAGCCATGCGAAACCCTACGTTTCAGCAGGATAATGCCCGACCGCATGTTGCCGGTATTGTACGGACCTTCCTTGATACGGAACATGTTCGGCTGTTGCCCTGGCCAGCACGTTCTCCAGATCTTTTACCAATAGAAAACGTCTGGTCATCCGAGCGACCGGCTGGTCACCAAACGCCAGTCACTACGTTTGATGAACTGTGGCATGGTGTTGAAGCTGCATAGGCATCTGTACCTGTACATGCAATCCAATCTCTGTTTGACTCAATGCCCAGGCGTATAACTGCTGTTATTACTGCCAGAGGTGGTTGTTCTAGGTACTGATTTCTCAGGATCTATCCAGTCAAATTTTTTGAAAATTTTATCACTTGTTATTTCTAGTATAATATATTTATCCAATAAATATCCTTTTGTTATCTGCATTTCTTCCTGGTGTAGCAATTTTAATTGTCAGTAGTGTACATCCTTAGGATCGGGAAAAGACTGCGTTTACCACAGGACAAAAACTTTGGCAGTTCAAGGTTATGCCATTTGGGCTTTGTAATGCAACTGCAACGTTTGAACGCCTGATGGAGGCAGTTTTACGAGGACTTTCCTATGAAGCCTGTTTGGTATATTTGGACGATATCACCATTGTAGGGCGCACATTCGAAGACCATCTTAGAAACATCCGAAGGTTGCTGGAAAAATTAAAAATGGCCAACCTGAAGCTGAATCCTTGCAAATGTAATTTATTTCGACGTGAAGTAAGCTATCTGGGACACATTATCTCTGCTGAAGGTGTAAGAACAGATCCTGAAAAGATCTCTTCAGTTAAGGACTGGATTCGCCTAGAAGATGTCCACCAATTAAAAAGTTTTCTCGGACTATGCACGTAATACAGGAAATTTGTTAAGGGTTTTTCAAGTATTGCCAGACCCCTTCACAAGTTGACAGAAGTTAAGCAAAGATTTCTATGGACAGGTGAATGTGAGAAAGCTTTTAAACAACTGAAGGAGGCGTTGACATCTTCGCCCGTTCTTGCATATCCCCAGCCCGGAAAATTATTCATTTTTGACACAGATGCCAGCAACGAAAATATAGAAGCCGTTTTGTCGCAGGAGATTGATGATAAAGGATATGTCATTGCTTATTGGAGTAAATGTTTGTCGAAATCGGAGCGAAATTGTTGTACAACCAGGAAGGAATTGCAAGCAATCGTTAAAGCTATAGAACATTTCCACCATTATCTCTATGGAAGAAATTTCTTGCTTCGGACAGATCACGCATCCTTAACCTGGCTTTTAAATTTTAAAACTCCAGAAGGACAGGTAGCCAGATAGATTCAACGAATCCAGGAGTTTGACTTTGAAATACGTCATCGCAAAGGCACTCTTCATGGAAATGCTGACGCTTTATCAAGGAGACCTTGTAATGGAAGCTACCGATATTAATTAGCTCTTCAAATTATGAAAAAAATTATTTATTTTTTTAAAATTCATATGAATTTGAGCTCGCAAAATTATCATTGTTTATTATAAAATATAATATTAATGCAATATTTAAATTGCTAACTAATATTTTTATAGGAATATGGTGTTATTTATTTGAGTAAAAATAAGCCATATTAAAGAAAGTTAACAAATTTAGGGCAAACTTGTATATTAGTTATTAAATCTAAAAATATAATTATAAAGAAACGATTCATTATTGAATATTCATTAACGTTCATAAAACTGATCAATTTAGAATTAAAGGGGTGATCTGAATTTATAAAATAAATAAATAAATAAAAAAGTAATCTTTCGATACCAAACACTTAGTTTTTTCACCTTAAGTAAATTTGTGATAATCTAAATCATTAATGTTTTCTAAACTAATAATAGATAAGTATTAAGAATAGAAAAATAAATGCATATAAAAATTTTTGCTGTTGAGCTTTTCAAGTCTTATCCTCTGTCAATTTAAATAATGATTACTTTTTCAATTTTGATAATATTTTTCGATTTTTATTCTTGTTATATAACTTTGTGATGTTAATTATATTGAAAGCATAATACTGTTTTAGCACATTTTATATAAATTTTTTTTTACTCTTGCTCCCATTTCAACGACCTTACAATATAGAAAAAAATACTTGCATTTTTTATACGTAAAAATTCATTTGAATTTTGAAAACATTTGAGATAATTTTTAAAAAAGAAACTATATAATTAAATTCAAATTTTCAGACTTAACTTCGGATTTAGGTATTTATCTGTTAAGTCATTAAATCGCTTAACGCATTTTATTAACCCAATTTTTGAAATTTTCTATTTTCAAAGTTTTTAAAATTTAAAATAAATTGCTGTTTGGAAATTTTCTATCCAAAATTCTACCTTACTTATATAAAAAAAGAGAATATTTAAAAAGTTGAAAATTTTTATAGGATTCCTGTAATCTTTTATGATTTGATAAGCAAAATTTATTTTGTATCATTTTGTTTGTATCATATTGATACTACTATAATTTTTGTTATGCAGCAGTAGTTATAAATAGCTCCTATAGTATTCAAACATTTTTCACTTAATTATTTCCTTTTCTTAAAACCTTGCGAAGTTTTTTTTTATCACAGATAGCTGAATAGGGTGAGGTATTAAATTTATTTTCTCTACAATTTTTACAAGTATTCGAATATTAATGGTACTGTTTCAAACAGCTTCCCACATATCCCCTTTATATACGTCAAGACTTCGTTTCAAGAAGATAATTTATTGCACATGTGGCTTCTTGTGTGGTTAAAGATGTTTCCATTTAGTTACAGATGGAATGAAAGGGGATTTTATCGATTACTCTAGTTGAAGTAGACATATGAGAAACTGCTTTTTCTAAAATTTGTTTCATTCCTACCCTCTCCTTCAAAATTACGTTATTCCTAGCAAAGGTTCGTTATCGTGAATAATTTTTAGATCTATAGAGAATATATTTGGATATTTATGAAAGAATTTCTAGTGACAGTGAAGATGAAGTTCATCTTTTAACATCTAGTGACATATTTTCTTTACGATTTAAGCATGTTTCCTGTTAGTCAGGGAAAGAATGAAAGCGAATGATGTTTACTCATGTAAATAAAATTTTCTTGTTATTCTAAACAGATGAGGAATTGCTTTCTCGCCATGATTCATTGCCACAAATTGATGATTATGTTCTACTTTTATAATAACTAAGAACTTACATGACAGAGCACATTAAATTCAAAAGTATTTTTGGAAATTTAGATCAATAAAAATCATAAGTGAATCAATAAACTCTTTCCAGTTTTTGAAATTTAAAAATTCAAATCTGAAATCTAATGAACCAAATCCTAAAAACAAAGCATAAAAAAGATTTTAAAATTATATTGTATGTAGTTTCCTAATTAAAGAAAAGATAAATTTTTTATAAAAAATAAAATTGGAATATTTCTTATGAATGACAGTAAAATAAGTCTCTAATCAATTAAAAAGAGAAAAAAAAAATTGCAAAGAATCTTAACAATCCTCAATTATAGATAAAGTCTCTTTAATTAGGAAATTTTATATAGTAGAGATATATGATAATTATATAAAGGTTTTGCAATTTGTGATACAATAAAATATTACCAATGCAAGAACTTTTCATAAAAACATTTTTATAATGGAGTAATAATAGCCTCTTAGTATTTTATAATATATTATATTATGTAAAATCAAATATAAGTCAATAGAAACTCATTATAAATTTATAAGTTTCTTTCGTGCAGTAATTTTGCCAAATTAAGTTGTAAAAATTCTTTTGTTTTTATTTATAATTATGCATAAAGTTCAGTTCATAAACTCTAGATTAATATTAAAAAAAATAACTCGAGTAATGCACTTGTGAAACCAAATATTCAATTTATATTGAAATAAATTAAATGTAACAGTTTAAGCTTTTTATTAGTACATGCACTAATATATATTTCAAATTAGATTGACAAATGCAGTTAATTTTCATGTATTGTTGCAAGTGATATTTTATCTAAGGTTGTTCAGTTACGAGTAGAAAAAATTAATTTAGCAAATAAATTTGGGCTTTAACGCTTTTAAATAAAAAAAAATTATCTATGGAAAAACAAAAGAGCATAAGTAATATATAATTTTAGTTCTGCTAAAAATTAAGTAAATTAATAATTTTAATATGTTTCTAATTCATTTAGACTGTTGAATTATAGAAGCGTATAAATAATCAAAATCAACCTTGCTATGTGTGCTGAAAGTATTATAATATTGACCGGGGTTTGAAAATATTTATTTACTTGCATTAAATAATTATAAAGTTTCTATTTCTGTAACTTTTAAAATGGAATAAATGAGACTTCATAACATTGCTTGAAGTACATTGCTAACTTTTTTATCGTTCAATAATATCTATTGTTGGCCTTCATGTTACATATCCTCTGAGCTTATAGGCAACACACCAACTCTTCTATTAGTATAAATTACTAAATAGCAGTATGTGTATTTCAAATCACTCTGAGGTCTATCAAAGTGTTTAACTCCAAGAATTGAGAAAAATGTATTTCCAGATGAAAGTAAATATATAATAAGGACGGCATACAGTAATCTCTCTCTCTCTTCCCCTCTCCAATAATTTAAAGTGCTTAGGAAAAGATTTCTTAAAAAAAGTTTGTCACATATATTGAAAAAAATTTATTTAAGTTCTTTTGAGTTTCAAATTCATTTTCTATTTCACCAGATTGCTTCATAATAATAAAATATTATTTTGAGTTAATGAGAATAATTATATCGAATACTTAACAAATAATGTGTTTTAGGCAATTTATTTTTCGTCCATCACTTGGAATTCTTTTCAATCAAAATACAACTTTTATTTAATAAATATCTTGTTAAAAATATCTAAATAATGTTTTTTTTTTTAATATGAAAGAAAAAATATTGCAAAAGTAATAAATGATTTTACAATATTGTTTTAGAATGTAAATATATAAGAATTATCATAATAAGAAAATACGCAATCAGCAAATATAATGTGTTAAAATTTCTTATACAGAACAATGTCAATGCAAGTTTATTTACATGTATGTTGCATTAAATAGTTTTATTTTCATATTCAATAATTTAGAAATGAAAATTAAGCCTTTTTTTGTAAATATTTAATTATTTTGGGCTAAAAAAACTTTTCCAAATATTTAAATATAAAGTGAAAGTAGTTTTTCAGATATAGTATAAACCAAGAACATTACACACATTTATTCACAATGTTATGCAAATTTGCTAATGTTATGTTTAATTGTTTAAATTCAAAACATATATAGATGAATAAATTAAAAAGCTTTAATTTATGTTTTTGAAAAGAACATCATAAAAATTGAAAAATAATTAAGCCTTTTATTTTCATATAAACACCACACTAATTACTACATAGGTGTATTCATATAAAGTAAAAATTTGTTTGTGTTAAGAAAAATATAATGTGAAAAAATGTATTTTTCTAACATTATTTTATCTTACTGTAATAAAAATTTGAAAAGCTTCAGTGTCTCATTCAAAAAGAGAAATTTCCATTGTACAGAAAATAATAAATATACAAGAAAATGTGACAATCAACTTTCTTAATTAAACTGCGTAAGAAATCTAAAACATCATAATTTGTGGATACCGTTTTTCTTTGAATTTCATTTTATTTACAAAGTCAACCTATAAACACTGAGGAATATCTTCAATCATTTTCAATTACACAAAAAACAGTTATTTATTAATAATTTTTGCTTTTTAAATTTTATAAAAAGATACGATATACGTTTTCGTTTTAGCCATTTTTATTGGGATGTACAATTCTTTCTGGCAAATACATACAACACTCTAGATAAGGTAGTTAGTGGTAAATGACATCCCCTCCCTCTAAATTGAGCGATGTGACTGTTTTCAGAGGGTAGGAAATATTCTCAATGAGAATGGGAAACAGTCGACGATTTTTGTATAGTTTAGGGAAGTGGCTGTGGAACGAAAAAGTAGTACATCTGGTTTTAAAGAGGAAGCATTTTTCGCAGATTCTTGAAATTTTCTGAGCCACTGAGTCGGTTAAACAACTGAAGGAGGCGTTGAAATCTTCGCCCGTTCTTGCATATCTCCAGCCCGGAAAATTATTCATTTTAGACACAGATGCCAGCAACGAAAATATAGGAGCCGTTTTGTCGCAGGAGATTGATGATAAAGAATATGTCATTGCTTATTGGAGTAAATGTTTGTCAAAATCGGAGCGAAATTATTGTACAACCAGGAAGGAATTGCTAGCAATCGTTAAAGCCATAGAACATTTCCACCATTATCTCTATGGAAGAAAGTTCTTGCTTCGGACAGATCACGCATCCTTAACCTGGCTTTTAAATTTTAAAAATCCAGAAGGACAGGTAGCCAGATGGATTCAACGAATCCAGGAGTTTGACTTTGAAATACGTCATCGCAAAGGCACTCTTCATGGAAATGCTGACGCTTTATCAAGGAGACCTTGTAATGGAAGCCGCCGATATTGTTCTAGAGTAGAGAAGAACTATCAATTAGTAAATCCATCGGTACGCAAGTTATTGTTTCACCGCCATCGAAACCAGACCCATGGAGAGATGAAGGACTTAGAGAAGCCCCAAAAGAAGACCCCGATATAAATACAATTTTTTAATTAAAAGAATCTTCCAGTATGAGACCAAGTTGGCAGGACATCTCCACCTACAGTCCTGCTACTAAACAATATTAGGCTCTTTGGGACTCACTCCATATTAGAAATGCCGTGTTATACAGGAAATGGGAGTCCGATGACGGACGTAATTTCAAATGGCAGCTTGTTCTTCCAAAATCAAGAATTTCAGATGTTTTGAAAGAATTGCACAGTAGCTCAACTGGTGGCCACTTCGGAGTAATGACGACTCTACAGAAAGTTCAAGAACGCTTCTATTGGAGCAAAACTGGACAAGATGTAGAGAAATGGTGTCAATCTTGTGATGAGTGTGAGGCACGTAAGGGACCAAAGAAACGTAGCCAAGGAATGTTGCAGCGGTATAATGTAGGAGCACCTTTTGAGCGGATAGCATTGGACACTTTGGATCTTTTACCACGATCTTCAAATGGCAACAAATACATCCTAGTTGTCATGGACTACTTTAATCCCTGATCAAGAAGCGACTAGAGTAGCCGAGGTTCTAGTGCAGAAATGGGTTTCCAGATTCGGCGCACCCTTACAAATTCATTCAGATCAAGGGACAAATTTCACCTCTGCTGTGTTTAAAGGAATGTGTCAAATTCTCGAAATAGACAAGACGCAGAGCACGCCATTACACCCGCAATCGGACGGCATGGTAGAGATGTTTAACCGTACCATCTTAAATAATCTCTCATTTATGGTTTCCAAAAATCAGCAAAATTGGGATTTGAAGCTGCCGCTGTTTCTGCTTGCATATCGCAGTGCTGTCCATGAGACTAGAAGACAGGCATATTATCCGCATGGCCGTAATGGATCACGAGCCGGGAGTCAAGAAACGGGGTCGTTTGAAAGACAACAAGTGCCTGCACGAACAGTTCGACGACGTTTGCAGCAGCATGGACTCTCAGCTCGGAGACCATGGTTGCGGCTTCTCTTGACGCTGCGTCATAGACAAGAGCGCCTTCAATGGTGTGATCAACGACGAACCTGGGCGCACGAATGGCGAGACGTCATCTTTTCAGATGAATCCAAGTTCTGTGTACAGCATTATGATGGTCGCATCCGTGTTTGGCGGCATTGTGGTGAACGCACACTGGCAGCGTGCATTCGTCATCGTCATACTGGCCCATAACCTGGCGTGATGGTATGGGGTACCATTGGAAACACGTCTCGGTCACCTCTTGTTCGCATTGACGGTGCTTTGAACAGTGCACGTTACATTTCTCGTGTGTTACGACGCGTGGCTCTAACCTTTATTCGAGTTGATGAGCTGTGGCATCGTATTGAAGATGAATGGTTATCTGTACCTGTACATGCAATCCAAGCTCTGTTTGACTCAATGCCCAGGCGTATAACAGCTGTTATTACTGCCAGAGCTGATTGTTCTGGGTACTGATTTCTCAGGATCTATCCAGCCAAATTTTTTGAAAATTTAATCACATATTATTTCTAGTATAAAATATTTGTCCAATAAATATCATTTTGTTATCTGCATTTCTGCCTGGTGTAGCAATTTTAATGGCCAGTAGTATATAAGCAAGTTTTTTTTCTTTCTTTTTTTTAAAATTATTAGGAGTTAAAAATGCCTATTTAATTTAGTAGGGGCTAAAAGATTTTAATATATAGTCCTACTATATATAAAAAATTTCGTTTATTTCGTAGAAATGATGAGCATCATATGCATCATTAGAATGCTATAAGCATTCCTATGAATAAAAGCAATGAAAATTTAAAAAAAAGCTTGGTAGATATAAACATTTTCTTAAATTCTAATTCTCTGTTAAATGTAGATCAAAGTTACGCCTGTGTGATTTGCAAAATCTTTTGTTATACAATAAAGTTTTTAATTTACAAATCTAAATAAAAAAATAAATACAAAAAATGAGCTTGAGAATACTGTAGTTTCAACATTTTTTTCTAATAATTTGAAATCGAAAAGAATGCTACAGTCTTGTTGCGTAATGGGGGATTGTAAAACTAAACGAAAATGAATTAGACATTTGATTAATTCAGAATAAGAGAGATTCTTTATAATGACAATATTGGCTTCCGAATTAAAATTCCAGATTTAAAAAGAAAATGGTTAAAAATGTACTCGTTTGGAAGTCGTGAAGATGAAATATTGATTCAAATTTACTGTTAGAAATTAACTTTACTAATTGAAACAAAAAGGTTAAAATGCTTCTTAAAACTTTTTTATTTGTTTTATGGATTTTATAGAGCAGATTAAGTTTTCTATTTGACTAATTACGCTCATAAGGTATTTCAAGATGTTAACATTATCTAAGATAATTTGAAACTAATTTACTATAATAAATTAATGATTGCAGAAAGAAACAGAAATAATACAAATGGTAATTAAGACGAAAACTCATTAAAGGTGTTCGGAATAATTTGGATTCTGATAATGACAAATTAAAATTAAGTATACAATGCATAGAAAGAATTGATTCCAAAATATAACGAAGATTAATACCAAATATGGCTAAAATCATAGATCCTATAGGATTCATTGCTTCATTTATATTTCGTATAAAATTTTTAGTGCAAAATGTTTTGAAATTGGATATTCATTACTCTGTTTTCAGCATAGTGTGAGAAGTTTAAATAATGATGTTCAGTTTAAATTTTAGCATTTTCAGATGATATTTTTACATGAAATAAATTTTGCTAAAATAGAAATTATATGTATTTTAAGATGCTAGTCTCAAAGGATATGAAGTATATTATATATTTTTATTTTTATGCATGTACTTCTTTTGTTTTTTCTATTAGTCGAGCATGTCAACTTCAAAATTATCATTGCATCTTGTAAAATTACTTGAAACTATAATTGCATCAAGAATTGCTAATCATAACAGACTCTAATATTACTAGTAAGAGAATGTTTTGATTTTGTAAGTTGAAATTTATTCTATATTGTATAAAGGTAGATAAATGAAAACTACTTCTTATGGATTTTGTAAGAGAATTTCAAATTCAAATTTATTTCATCCCCTCAATGGAAACATTGTAAAGTAAATGAAAACTTTGCTGGTATATATAATTTCTCGTGAAAGTACTGAACCTGACTTTATAGATAGTAGTATTTAGCTTAAAGGATCCGCTTGGTTAAGAGGTGGAAACGTTTAAACATTACAATTAAATCCACAAACAGAACAATAAGAAAAAAAGAATAACATAATAAGTATTGTTTAAGTATTGGAAATCCTGCTGCTTGTGAAGAGTATATATTTGACTTGATTTTAAGGTATTCATCATGGATAAAGGGAAATCTAATAAATTCTTGATTTTTGAGATTTACCAATGATTCCAATTTGTGAGCTATAAATATCAAAAATATTAACAATTATCAAAAATAATAAAAGGGCTACCATTCTAACGCACAAATTCGTACAAAAGCTTGAATTTGAGTACTAATATAAATCATTAAAATTTTTACAGAGTTTAACTAAAAGCAATAAACATTTACTTTTAAATATCTTTTTTGGTAAAAGAAGAAATTTTCTGGTTTGGTGGATGGCTTTGAAATTCTGTTCTTCCAGAACACCATAAGGATAAAATCATTCTGTCTAACATACATCATGTGACAGATTTTATAGTCAAGTATCTTTAAGTTATGCGTTAGTTAAATTAAGGTGGCAACACCTTAACAATTTCTTCAATGAAACAGGCTTTAGGTTCTTAACTGCCGAGATGTATTTAAAAAATTGGAAATGCATGAAATGATATAAAAGGCAGTCAACTACTGCTAAATGCATAATATTCCTAACAATTTCTGCTGCACCATGCAGAAAATTCACAAAGAATTAATTTTATTTTTCAAAATCCTTACTTATAAAATTTTGATTATTATTTTATGTCAGGAGCAGTGAAACATAAAATGTTAATCTTTCTTTATGGCTCTGTGCTTTTGTAATAGTTTTTTATGTTGAAATAATCAGCAACCTGACTAAGAATGCATTCATAGTATCTCTAAAACAATTTTCAGGTCGTAAAAAAATCAAGAGAAATATTTTCAGATCGAAGTACAAATTAGATGAAACTTTGTTTAAATTGATCGAGAATTAAAGGGAACATTGGTTAAGCATGAGAATATTCGATGGGCATTTAATTTTCCCACAGCTCCACACTTTTGTGGATTTCTAGAAGTGAGTGTCAAACAAATTAAAACTCATTTGAAAAGAGTAATTAGAAAGCAAACCTTACCGTATGAACAATTCCACTCATTGATCTCTCAAATACAAGCATGCTTGAATTTTAGGCATGCAATTTCCCTTTCTAGAGATCGCAACGAAGCATTAGTCATTGGACTATCTTTCAAAGCTGCAAGGAGGAAATTAGTTGTTAAAAAGTCAAATTTGGAAGTAATTGGCATGATATTGGTAAAAGATAAAAAAAATGCCATCTTTAAAGTGGTGAAATTGATGCACATAGGTGCGGAGTATGTAAGAAGGTAACGATCCTAAATCTGTGTTTCCTTTGCGTCATTTGTTTTTCTCAATATGAAATCAGGGAAAATAGAAGGGAAAAACAAACAAACAAGGATAATGAAGTTAAAATGTTATCAATATCAAAGAGAAGGGAAGCTGTTATCAATTTTAATTTTGTAATATTTTGTAATTATAATAATTTTAAGGTTTTATGGTAATCGTATCATATAATGTGTTAATACAATTTACACAGATGTAATATAATAAAAAAAATCAATAAAATTTTGCCTTAATAAGTAAAAAGTTTATAAGCATATATGCTTATAATAAATAGAAACTGTATTTTTATCTTTAAAAATTAGAAGAAATATATTTTATTAAACTGCAATTTTTATTGCTTTATATCTTTACATTTTTTAATAAATTGGTTTTTTATTTTATAAAAAGTGTAATTCACCTTTTAAAATATATGAAATATAAATTTCCGATATTTACATTTCTAGCACCTTATATAAATAGAAATACAAGAAGTATACTTTATTATATTTCCGTTTGCAAAACAAATTTAAGCGTTTTAAATATTTAACATACAAAAATATAATTGAAAACTATAATGTGTACATAATTTTAAATATATTTGAAAGCAAACGTGTGACACGACAGCGTATGAGGCCCAAAGCGTACATTGAACATACCTATTTCCCCAACCGAGGGAGATCACATGGGCGCGATCTTAAATATATTTGGTTAAAAGTAATATCCAGAAAAATATCCATTCACCGTGGGAATGTCATAATCCCTAGAAACGTCTTTTTTTGGTATGACTTCTTGAAACCTCAGCCCACAAATTTATTATTTATTTAATGTACAAATGATTTATGTCGATAAAAACAATTAAAATTATATATAAATATAGAATTATTTTCAGTATTTATAAAAAAAAAGCCGTTTGTCTGTATACATAAATTCAAAGCTTATTTCCAACTTCCGATTATCCGAATTTCGGGATAATTATCATGAATTAGACACTGATCTAAAAAAATTCTAATTAATCTTTTAATTGGTGATACGTTAATCACTCAAAGGAATAACTGTACTTACTATATTGAAAAGAATTTGAACACTCCTAAGAACTTTTTAAGTGGCAATAAATATACCAATATAATTTTCCTGAATTTGAATTTCAGAATTCCTTGAAATAGAAAATGGATTTCGGACTTTAAGATGTGATTCATGCATTAATATTGTTTGCTATTATGATTTTCGAAGCTGTTCAATCAAATAGCTTTCTAATCTAAATCCATATCTTTTTAACTTGTTTATCTGGATTGTAGATAAAAAGTTTTATTAAAAGTGCGTGCTACTTATAAATGTTATTGTATAAAATTCACGAAAATTTTAGCGAACTTCATATATCTATTATTTTAAAATTATAGATATATATATGCATATTTGTGTTCAATTAAAAGACATGTATAAAAGCGTTATTTGTTTTAGAAATAACATCATAACAAATAAATTTATGTACTTCAAAGCGATTTATTTGTTCGAAACATTTCAATGTAAATAAAATATTTTAAATGAACTTGAGTTCTATTCATATAATCCAATGATGTTTTATAAATACTGATAATAATTTATTGACTTCATACCTAGAAAAATTACAATTTTTTGACACTACTGGAAATTAAAATTGCTACACTAGGAACAAATGCAGATAACAAAATGATATTTATTCGATAAATATATTATACTAGAAAAAACAAGTGATTAAATTTTCAAAAAATTTGGCTGGATAGATCCTGAGAAATCAGTACCCAGAACAAACAACTCTGGCAGTAATAACAGCAGTTATACGCCTGGGCATTGAGTCAAACAGAGATTGATTTGCATGTACAGGTACAGATGCCCATGCAGATTCAACACGATGCCACAGTTCATCAACCGTAGTAACTAGCGTTTGGTGACGAGCCAGTCGCTCGGCAACCATTGACCAGACGTTTTCTATTGGTGAAAGATTTGGAGAACGTGCTGACCAGGGCAACAGCCGAACATGTTCCGTATCAAGGAAGGTCCTTACAATACCGGCAACATGCGGTCGGGTATTATCCTGCAGAAATGTAGGGTTTTGCAGGGCTCGAATAAAGGGTAGAGACACAAGTCGTAACCACCAGAACTGTAACGTGCACTGTTCAAAGCACTGTCAATGCGAACAAGAGGTGACCGAGACGTGTTTCCAATGGTACCCCATACCATCACGCCAGATGATGGGCCAGCATGACGATGACGAATGCACGCTGCCAGTGTGCGTTCACCACGATGCCGCCAAACACGTATGCGACCATCATAATGCTGTACACAGAACCTGGATACATCTGAAAAGATGACGTCTCGTCATTCGTGCGCCCAGGTTTGTCGTTGATCACACCATTGAAGGCGCTCTTGTCTATGACGCAGCGTCAAGGGAAGCCGCAGCCATGGTCTCCGAGCTGAGAGTCTATGCTACTGCAAACGTCGTCGAACTGTTCGTGCTGACACTTGTTGTCTTCCAAACGACCCCGTTTCTTGACTCACGGCTGGTGACGTGGTTGCACAACTGATTACGGCCGTGCGGATAATATGCCTGCCTTCTCGGCTGCTAGTGATACGTGGCCGTTGAGATCCCGCATGGCGTTCCGTATTACCGTCCTGAACCCATCGATTCCATATTTCTGCTAACAGTCATTGGATCTCGATCGACGCGAACAGCAATACTGCGATACGATAAACCGCAATCCCCGGACGCTACAATTCGACCTTTATTAAAGTCAGAAACGTGCTGGTACGCATTTCTCCTTCTTACACGAGGCATCACAACAACGTTTCACCAGGCAACAACGTTCAAATGTAATTTGTGTATGAGGAACCGACTGAACAATTTCCTCATTTAAACACAATTTAAGTGTCGCTACTAGCGCCTGATTTGTCTGAATGCGCTGAAAATCTAATCACTTGCATATCACAGTACCTTCTTCCTTTCGTACAAATTTTCTGTCTGTAGTTTGTCGCCTTCTTTGTGTAACAATTTTAATGGCCAGTAGTGTATTAATTTTCTTTTTACCACTAAGGAAAAAGCTTTTTAACTCTGTTGATCAGCAATACAATCACAACAACGTTTCACCAGGCAACAACGTTCAAATGTAATTTGTGTATGAGGAACCGACTGAATATTTTCCTCATTTAAACATAATTTAAGTGTCGCTACTGGCGCCTGCTTTGTCTGAATGCGCTGAAAATCTAATCACTTGCATATCACAGTACCTTCTTTCTTTCGTACAAATTTCACGTCTGTAGTATGTCGCCTTCTTGGTGTAGCAATTTTAATGACCAGTAGTGTATTAATTTTCTTTTTACCACTAAGGAAAAAGCTTTTTAACTCTGTTGATCAGCAATACAACGCATCGAAATCATTTTCTAAGAATATTGTACTTACTTTTGGGTGTGTAATAAAATATTTTTAAGCATAATTCCAATATTTACAATACAGCAATACAAGAGTATTTTTTCCTCATAATTTCTCCTACAATAAGGTTTCTTTGTATCGCAAGAATATAAAATAAGGGAGCCTTCGCAAAACACAATTTCACTTTATAAAAGTAAATTGAAAAACTTTTCCATTTCCACTGCAACAAATGAATTTTGTTTAACATATTAAAAAATAAAATTAAAATAAGGATGGCAAGTAATAATGCATTATCGATAAAGAATACTTTCATGGTCTGGTAGTTTTTTCTCTTTATCTCCTTCTTCTACATTATTGTCGTCTAATGCTGGACGAAATCCGTCGTCTTCTTCAACGAGTGAGCAGCAGGTGTTGGAGAAAGGTTGAGAATAGTAGGTTAATAAATTTCTGCCGTTGTAAAATCGCAACTGAGATCCATGACATGTTCTAGTTATCATCTTTCTTTCCTTGGATCGCCTTGGCTGCTGCACAAGGCTATATACTACTGTAGAGTTTTGTATACCAGGAAATAACTAATGCCAACAGTAGAATTAAATATTAGCTCCTTATAAGAGGTTTTCTAACATTGTAAACAAAGTTGTGACATGAATAAATGGGGATAGTTTATTTTGAAATTGGAGCTTGATTCTCGCTGAGGTGCGTTGGCTGTCAAATTAAGTTCTGAAAAAAGTTGAAATGTTTTGATTAGGCTGATAATTGTTTTAAAAAGAAGTTATAAAGATGATAAAAATAATAGTCCTTTTCTTGCCTGCAATAATACTAGCATTACTTATACATATTTTTGGAGAGGAGAATCACCGTAAACTTTTATTTTTGTTGAAATGTTTAAAAACTGTTATGTTAATGAAGAATTTAAGAAATTACGAAACCAACTTAAAAAATTAAAATAACAACTAATTCAAAATTATTAACACATTTTAGCTTAAAATACCTGTGATAGATTAGGTCTCCAAATTATTTTCAATCTACAATTCTTGGTGCAACCTAAATCTCGAAGGTGTTTTTCTGCCATCTCATTAAGGTTGAAATAGTCAATACATCTACTAAGTAATGGGCAAGAAATTATATGAAAATGATGAATAAACGGAAGAAATATTTTGCTAATATTCTAAAATTCATAACTGAGTTTTTGCTACAAATTTTTTAAAAGTTACCTTTATCTACTAATCAAAATTGCACTAATTCCATTTATAAGAAATAAAAGCGGAAGTTTTTATTTCTTTTTTTACCTTTAATTAATTTTTCAGCTCTTCATTAAAAGTTTATCGTTTTAATTTTTGAACACTCACAAGTTAACAAATTAATAGCAGGTGACTAAAAATTTTTCAAACTGTTATTAATAATTTTTATTTAAATTTACGCAATTTTAAAAGATCTCTTTTTGTATATTCATACTTTTTAAACTCCCCCTTCCCTTTTGTAAACATCTTTTTGGTGAATATTTTATTAAGAGTTACGTTATAATTCTATAGGAATGAACGAGATTTATGTTCATGGAAAACAATTTGGAGTTTACTTTTATAAGGTTATAGATATGGTAAGTCAATCCAAATGCATATGTATTTTATCTATGGTTGACTATGGAAAGATCTGGAAACTTCTGAAACTTCAGTCACTAATAGACGGTGAAATTTCTTCTCAATTCGAATTTCTGATTGCACAGAATCAAATTAACACCCAAACAGACAGATTTCCTTGAGTTATCTACATACTTCAAATTTTCTTGATGGCGTATCTTTTTATGGTTTATCACTCACTCATCGAGATGATAAATCAGTTCTTTATTTAAGAATTCCAAATTTTTGAAGATATTTTATTGAGGCCATAAAAATTCTAATGTTTCCAGTTTACCAGGCTTAAAATTCTATGACTGAAAATGAAAAAAAAGTTAGTGGATTTATTCTTTTTGGTGAGTGCAATTATTCAAGTTTAATTTGAATTTGCTGTCCAAAGTAGAATTCTCATAGAACCTTAAGAACACAGAAGTGTGTGTGTGTGTGCTTGGCTTGATAAACGAATAAAATTCACTGACCTGATTATGAAACTGAATTCTTTTCCTGTGTATTTAATTTTGATTCCTCAATTTGTCCAGAAAACCAGACGATTGCTGTGTGAGATAGGGCTATTGTTTTATAAATAATTCTCTCTTGGTAAAAAATCTAAATTGAGAAATTTTAAACACAGCTGAAATTTTCAAGATAAGTGCAATGAAAAATATCAACTAATATTATACAAGTACTAGAAGGAAATTCTTGTTGAATTCTCATAATTAACAAAAAGTATATAAATATAATGTAGAAAATATTGAGTTTTTAAAATTGCATGGACAACATGTTCTTATACAGAAACTAATGATAGTGATTCCATATAATGATTCGGTGAGAGGGTTTTTATTACTTCATTACACTCCCGATTAAAACTCTGTTGTCTTTTTTCTATTCTCTTTCTGACCATCATCATCTATTTTCTTAGAAATAATCTATTCAAGTTAAATTATTCATTTTGATCATTAATAATCCTATACTATATAATGCTTTTTAAATGTTTTCTCGAAAATTTTCTTGAATGCACATTCTGAGTCGTTTAAAAATTACTACATCTTGTAACAAATACACAAAATATTATTTATTACCAGATGTTTTATTTCAATATTTATGATTCTTTATAAAATATGTATCTTTAGAATTTGTTTTAAATTTTAAAGTGAAATTGTAAATTGGATAAATCGTCTGGCAGTAAACCATGTTTCCATCTTAGGTACTTACATCTTGTAATGATGATTATGAACGATAATTAATATTTCGATGTCAGTTGTATTCCTCGGGAATGGAAGAAAGTAGTTGTGGTGCCTATTAGAACAATTGACAAGGGCATCGCATCACCTTTGATCCATTGCTTTGTTTTCCATATCACGCAAAATTATTGAGTAAATTATTCTAAATATACTTATGTTTTTTAAATCTCACAACCTCTTATCTATGGAGCAGTGTGTTCTTATAGATAAGCACAACACAACTGATCAGGTTCTTTATTATATATATATATATATATATATATATATATATATATATATATATATATATATATATATATATATATATTGTTACACATTTAAAATTAATTATTGTATATGTCTTAAAATATCTCAGAAAGATCGGAAATACTCACATTTTGGGCAAAAATTGCGGTATTTAGACGTGTTATACGTTAAAAGCGGGTTTTCTAATGATTTGGTGACTTGGCGATGTTTTGGTGAGAAAACTTGGCGAGTTGGCGATATTGTTGGTGAGTTGGCGAGATTTTTAGCGACATGGCGAGAAATGGCAATTTCTGGAAACATCCATCACCTAAGCTCTAGGACCAATATTTAGCGTGATAGCCTAGAAGCTTCCAGAACATTGGCGAAATTAGTAGATTTCTCCGCCAAGTCAGGTATAAATGCAGCAGCGCAACATGATTAGGCAGGTTTTGTACACACAGTCAGTTTTGTGAAGACGATTAGTCGGGACTGCTAGTTTAGAGAAGCTGTTCTCTACCTGACCTGTGATTGGAAGCTGTTACTTATCGTATCTGACGAATCTGTATAATTGTGATTATTACAGCTGGTATTTCTAGTGCAATTTTTAGGAATAAAAGTCCTGAATTCAAATTTTTGTGTCTTTTTAGTATGATTGTAGAATATTGAGGAGTGCTACGACTCCAACCATGGGATACTCAATCTTAATACATCAAAATGTTCGCAATAGTGTCCTCTACAAAATTCAGTTTCTATCAAGAAATTTCTGGTCATTTGAAATGTCCTTATAACTTCCCTTACTCTTTAAAGTATCAATTTTTTCATTTTTTATCGGATTTTAGGAAATTTAGGAGTGTTATGATTCCAACCATGAGAACTTATATAATAATACATCAAAATGTTTGCAATAGTCTCCTCTAAAAGATTCAGTTTGGTTCCGTACACCTAAAATGTCTTAATCGCAAACCCTATAAAAAGACTATTTTGTGTTTTTTTTATTGTATTTTAGAAAGTTGAGAATTGTTACGAATCAAACCATGTGATATTAAATATTAATACATCAAAATGTTCGCAATAGTCTCCCCTACAAAACTCACTTTGGTTCCATATATCTGTAGTCTCCTAAAATGTCCTAATCATCCCCAACCCTTTTTTTAAGAATTCAAATTTTTGTGTCTTTTCGGTTAGATTTTAGAAAATTGATGAGTGATACGACTCCAACCATGGGATATTAAATATTAATACATCAAAATGTTCGCAATAGTCTCCTCTAAGAGATTCACTTTGGTTCCCGAAATCTCTAGTTTCCTAAAATGTCCTAATCAGCCCCCCCTTTTAAAGAATAAACCCTATAAAATGTCTATTTTGTGTTTTTTTATTGTATTTTAGAAAGTTGAGGAATGTTACGACTCCAACAATGGGATATTAAACACTAATACATCAAAATGTTAACAATAGTCTCCTCTAAAAGATTCACTTTGGTTCCAGAAATCTCTAGTCTCATAAAATGTCATAATCATCCCGCCTTTTTTGAAAGAATTCAAATTATTTTGTCTTTTCGGACTGGTATTATGAAATTTAGAAGTGCTACGACTCCAACCATAGGATATTAAATATTAATACATCAAAATGTTCGCTATAGTGTCCTCTAAGAAATTCAGTTTGTTTCAAGAAATTTCTTGTCATTGGAAATGTCCTTATAATTTCCCCTACCTCTTAAAAATATTAAATTTTTCATTTTTTGACGCATTTTAAGAAATTGAGGAGTGTTACAAGAAATTGAAGAGTGTAATGATTCCAACTATGAGATCTTAAATATTAATACATTAAAATTATTTCAATACACTGCTCTACAAGATACACTTTGGTTCCAGAAATCTCTCATCTCCTAAAATGTCATAATCATCCTGCCCCTTTTTAAAGAATTCAAATTGTTTTCTCCTTTTGCTTGGATTTTAGAAAATTCATGAGTGATACGACTCCAACCATTGGATATTAAATATTAATAAATCAAAATGTTCGTAATAGTCTCCTCTACAAGGTTCACTTTGGTTCCAGAAACCTCTAGTCATTTAAATTTCTTAATCAGCCCCCACCTTTTTAAGAATTCAAAGTTTTAAATCTTTTGGTCTGATTTTAGAAAATTGAATAGAGCTACTTTTACTAATTTTATTATAATACTAAGATTTATTGAGTAGACTCCAACCATAGTATATTAAATATTAATACATCAAAATGTTCGTAATAGTCTCCTCTACAAGATTCACTTTGGTTCCAGAAATCTCTAGTCTTCTAAAATGTCCTAATCTGCGACCCCCCCGTTTTTAAGAATTCAAAGTCTTAAGTCTTTTTGGTCTGATTTTACAAAATTGAGTAGAGCTACGGCTCCAACCATGGTATATTAAATTTTAATACTTCAAAATGTTCACAATAGTCTCCTCTAGAAGATTCAGTTTGGTTCAAGACATTTCTGGTCTTCTAATATGTCCTAAATACCCCTCCCCCTCTTTAATGCATTAAACTTTTGTTTTTTTAACGGATTTTTGGAAATTGAGAATTGTTATAATTCCAACCATGAGATCTTATATATTAATACATCAAAATCTTTGCAATAGTCTCCTCTACAACATTCACTTTGGTTCCTGAATCTTTAGTTTAATAAAATGTCCTAATCACCCTCAACCCTTTTAAAGAATTCAAATTTTTTTCTCTTTTTGTTTGAATTTTAGAAAATTGATGAGTGATACGACTCCAACCACGGGATATTAAATATTAATATATGAAAATGTTTGCAATAGTCTCCTCTACAAGTTTCACTTTGGTTCCAGAATCTTTAGTCTCATAAAATGTCCTAATCATCCCCCCTTTTTTAAAGAATTCAAATTTTTGTGTCTTTTCGGTCAGATATTAGGAAATTTAGGAGTACTACGACTCCATCCATAGGATATTAAATATTAATACTTCAAAATGTTTGCAATAGTGTCCTCTACAAAATTCAGTTTCTTTCAAGAAATTTCTGTTCAATTGAAATGTCCTTATACCCCCCACCTCTTCAAAGTATGAAATTTTTCATTTTTTATTGGATTTTAAGAAAATCCGGAGTGTGTTATAATTCCAACCATGAGACTTTATATATGAATACATCAAAATGTTTGCAATAGTGTCCTCTAAAAGATTCAGCTTGGTTTCAGACATTTCTTGACAAGTAAAATATCTTAATCACCAACCCTATTAAAAGTCAATTTTGTGTTTTTTTTATTGTATTTTAAAAAATTTAGGAGAGCTAGTACTCCAACCATGGGATATTAAATATTAATACGTCAAAGTATTCGCAATAGTCTCTACTACAAGATTCACTTTGGTTTCAGAAATTTCTAGTCTTCTAAAATATCCTAATAAGCGACCCCTCCTCTTTTTAAGAATTCAATGTCTTAAGTATTTTTGGTCTGATTTTACAAAATTGAATAGAGCTACGTCTATAACCATAGTATATTAAATATTAATACTTCAAAAAGTTCACAATAGTCTCCTATACAAGATACAGTTTGGATCAAGACTCTTCTAGTCTTTTAAAATGGTCAAATTACCTCCCCCCCTACTATTTAAAGCATTAAACTTTTATATTTTTATCGAATTTTAGGACCATGAGATCTTATATATTAATATATAAAAATGTTTGCAATAGTCTCCTTTACAAAATTCACTTTGGTTACAGAAATATCTAATCTCAAAAAATGACCTAATCATCCCCCCCACTTTTTTAAGAATTCAAATTTTTGTGTTTTTTGGTTGGATTTCAGAAAATTGATGTGTATTATGACTCCAACCATGGGATAATAAACATTAATAAATTAAAATGTTCGTAATAGTCTCCTCTACAAGATTCACTTTAGTTCCAGAAATCTCTAGTGTTCTAAAATGTCCTAATTAGCCCCATCCCCTTTTTAAGAATTCTAAGTTTTAAGTCTTTTTGGTCTGATTTTCGAAAATAGAGTAGAGCTATGTTATAGAAACGAAAATAGAGTAGAGCAAACGTCACCTCTAAAAGATTCAGTTTGGTTCCAGACATTCTTTGACATGTAAAATGTCTTAATCGCCAACTCTATAAAAAGTCTATTGTGTTTTTTTATTATATTTTAGAAAATTGTGGAATGCTTCGACTCCAATCATGGCATATTAAATATTAATACATCAAAATGTTCGTAATTCTCGCATCTACAAGATTCAGTTTAGTTCTACACATCTCTAATTTTCTAAAATTTCTTAATCAGCCCAACCCCCCACATTTTTAAGAATTCAAATTTTTGTGTCTTTTTGGTATGATTTTAGAAAATTGAGGAATGCTATGACTCCAACAATAGGATATTAAATATTAATACATCAATATGTTCGCAATAGTGTCCTCTACAAAATTCAGTTTGTTTGAAGAAATTTCTAGTCATTTGAAATGTCCTTATAACCCCCCCTACCTGTTTAAAGTATTATATTTTCCATTTTTTATGGGATTTTAGGAAATTGAGGACTGTTAACATTCCAACTATGAGATCTTAAATATTAATACATCAAAATAATTGCAATACATTCCTCTACAAAATTCACTTTGGCTCCAGAAATCTCTCGTCTCCTAAAATGTCCTAATCACCCTCTACCTTTTGAAAGAATTCAATTTTTTTCTCTTTTTGGTTAAATTTTAGAAAAATGATGAATGATACGATTCCAACCATGGGATATTAAATATTAATACATCAAAATGTTTGCATTATTCTGCTCTACAACAGTCACTTTGGTTCCTGAATCCTTAGTCTCATAAAATGTCCTAATAATCCCCCCTTTTTAAAGAATTCAAATTTTTGTGTTTTTTCGGTCTGGTATTAGGAAATTTAGGAGTGCTACGACTTCAACCATTGGATATTAAATATTAATACATCAAAATGTTCGTAATAGTCTCCTCTAAGATTCACTTCTGTTCTAGAAATCTCTAGTCTTCTAAAATGTCCTAATCACCCCTCCTTATTAAGAATTCAAAGTTTTAAGTCTTTTTGGTCTGATTTTACAAAATTGAGTAGAGCTACGACTTCAACCGTGTTATATTAAATATTAATACTTCAAAATGTTCACAAGAGTCTCCTCTACAAGATTCAGTTTTGTTAATGACATTTCTAGTCTTCTAAAATGTTCTAATTACTTCCCCTCCTTAAAGAATTAAACTTTTATTTTTTTATCGAATTTTAGGAAATTTAGAATTGTTATGACTCCAACTATGAGATCTTATATATTAATACTTCGAAATGTTTGAAATAGTCTCCTTTACAGGATTCACTTTGGTTCCAGAAAACTCTAGTCTCATAAAATGTCCTTATCATTCCCCCATTTTTAAGAATTCAAATTTTTGTGTGTTTTTGGTTGGATTTTAGAAAATTGATGAGTGATACGACTCCAACCTTGGGATAATAAATATTAATAAATCAAAATGTTCGTCATAGTCTCTTCTAAGATATTCCCTTTGGTTCCAGAAATCTCTAGTTTTCTAAAATAACCTAATGAGCCCCGCCTTATTTAAGAATTCTAAGTTTTAAGTGTTTTTTGTCTGATTTTCCAATATTGAGTAGAGATACGACTCCAACCATGGTATATTAAATCTTAATACTTCAAAATATTCACAATAGTCTCCTCTACAAGATTGACTCTGGTTCAAGACATTTCTAGTCTTCTAAAAAGTCCTAATTACCTCCTCCCTCTCTTTAAAGCATTAATCTTTTATTTTTTTTATTTGGTTCTAGAAATCTCTAGTCTCATAAAATGACCTAATCATCCTCCCCTTTTTTAAGAATTCAAAGTTTTTTGTTTTTTGGTCTGATTTTAGAAACTTTAGCAGTGTTACGACTCCATAAAATATTCTCTGGGCAATTAAAATGTCTTAATTACCTCCCCCCCTTTAATGCATTAAACTTTTATTTTTTAACGGATTTTAGACAATTGAGAATTGTTATGATTCCAACCATGAGATCTTATATATATTAATACATCAAAATGATTTCAATAGTCTCATCTACAAGATTCAGTTTGGTTCCATAAATCTCTAGTCTCATAAAGTGTCCTAAATATCCTCCCCTTTTTTAAGAATTCAAATTTTTGTGTATTTTTGGTCTGATTTTAGACAATTGAGTAGTGTTACGACTCCAACCATGGGATATTTAATATTAATACTTCAAAATGTTCACAATAGTCTCCTTTACAAGATTCAGTTTCGATCAATGTATTTCTCGTCAATTAAAATGTCCTAATTACCTCCCCCCTTTAAAGCATTAAACTTTAATTTTTAACGGATTTTAGGAAATTGAGAATTGTTATGATTCCAACCATGAGATCTTATATATTAATACATCAAAATGTTTGCAATAGTTCACTTTATAAGATTCACTTTGGTTCCAGAAATCTCTAGTCTCATAAAATGTCTTAATCACCCCCCCCTTTTTTAAGAATTCAAATTTTTGTGTATTTTTGGTTGAATTTTAGAAAATTAAGTAGAGCTATGACTTTAACCATGGGATATTTAATACTTCAAAATATTCACAATAGGCTCCTTTACAAGATTCAGTTTGGATCAAGGTATTTCTGGGCAATTAAAATGTCCTAACTACCTCCCCCCTTTAAAGCATTAAACTTTTATTTTTTAACGGATTTTAGGAAATTGAGAATTGTTATCATTGCAACCATGAGATTTTATATATTAATACATCAAAATGTTTGCAATAGTCTCGCATCTACAAGATTCAGTTTAGTTCTACACATCTCTAATTTTCATAAAATGTCTTAATCAGCCCAACCCCCCTTTTTAAGAATTCAAATTTTTGTGTCTTTTTGCCTTGATTTTAGAAAATTGACCAATGCTATGACTCCAACCATGGGATATTAAATATTAATACATCAAAATGTTCGCAATAGTGTCCTCTATTTAAAATTCAGTTTGGATCAAGGTATTTCTAGTCATTTAAAATGTCCTAATTACCTGCCCCCTGTTTAAAGCATTATACTTTTATTTTTAACGGATTTTAGGAAATTGAGGACTGTTATGATTCCAACCATGAGATCTTATATATTAATACATCAACATGTTTTCAATACATTCCTTTACAAGATTCACTTTGGTTCCAGAAATCTCAAGTCTCATAAAATGTCCAAATCACCCTCCCTTTTGAAAGAATTCAATTTTTTGTGTTTTTGGTTAAATTTTAGAAAATTGATGAATGCTACGACTCCAACCATGGGATATTAAATATTAATACATCAAAATGTTCACATTAGTCTCCTTTACAACAGTCAGTTTGGTTCCTGAATCCTTAGTCTCATAAAATGTCCTAATAATCCCCCTTTTAAAGCATTCAAATTTTTGTGTTTTTAACGGATTTTAGGAAATTGAGAATTGTTATGATTTCTAACCATGAGATCTTATATATTAATACATCAAAATGTTCGTAAAAGTCTCCTCTACAAGATTCACTTTGGTTCCAGAAATCTCTAGTCTTCTAAAATGTCCTAATCAGCGCCACCCCTTTTTTAAGAATTCAAATTTTTGTGTCTTTTTGGTCTGATTTTAGAAAATTGAGTAGAGCTACGACTCCAACCATTTGATATTAAATATTAATACTTCAAAATGTTCACAATAGTCTCCTCTACAAGATTCAGTTTTGTTCAAGACAAATCTAGTCTTCCAAAATGTACTAATTACTCCCCCTCTTTAAAGCATTAAACTTTTATTTTTTAACGGATTTTAGGAAATTGAGAATTGTTATGATTCCAACCATGAGATCTTATATATTAATACATCAAAATGTTTGAAATAGTCTCCTTTACAAGATTCACTTTGGTTCCAGAAATCTCTAGTCTCATAAAATGTCCTAATCATTCCCAACATTTTTAAGAATTCATATTTTTGTGTGTTTTTGGTTGGATTTTAGAAAATTGATGAGTGATACGACTCCAACCATGGGATAATAAATATTAATAAATCAAAATGTTCGTCATAGTCTCTTCTAAGATATTCCCTTTGGTTCCAGAAATCTATAGTCTTCTAAAATAACCTAATGAGCCCCTCCTTATTTAAGCATTAAGTTTTAAGTGTTTTTAACTGATTTTCCAATATTGAGTATTGATATGATTCCAACCCTGAGATCTTATATATTAATAACTCAAAATGTTCACAATAGTCTCTTTTACAAGATTGACTCTGGTTCAAGACATTTCTAGTCTTCTAAAAAGTCCTAATTACCTCCTCCCCCTCTTTAAAGCATTAATCTTTTATTTTTTTTATTTGGTTCTAGAAATCTCTAGTCTCATAAAATGACCTAATCATCCTCCCCTTTTTGAAGAATTCAAAGTTTTTTGTTTTTTGGTCTGATTTTAGAAACTTTAGCAGTGTTACGACTCCATAAAATATCTGGTCAATTAAAATGTCCTAATTACCTCCCCCCCTTTAAAGCATTAAACTTTTATTTTTTAACGGATTTTATAGAATTGAGAATTGTTATGATTCCAACCATGAGATCTTATATATTAATACATCAAAATGTTTTCAATAGTCTCTTTTACAAGATTCACTTTGGTTCCAGAAATCTCTAGGCACATAAAATGTCCTAATCACCCCCCCTTTTTTAAGAATTCAAATTTTTGTGTCTTTTTGGTTGGATTTTAGAAAATTGAGAGAGCTACGACTCCAACCATGGTATATTTAATATTAAAACTTCAAAATGTTCACAATAGTCTCCTTTACAAGATTTAGTTCTGTTCAAGACATGTCTAGTCTTCTAAATTGTCTTAATTTCCCCCCCCCCTTTAAAGCATTAAACTTTTATTTTTAAAGGATTTTAGGAAATTGAGAATTATTATGATTCCAACCATGAGATCTTATATATTAATACATCAAAATGTTTGCAATAGTCTCCTTTACAAGATTCACTTTGGTTCCAGAAATCTCTAGTCTCATAAAATGTCCTAATCATTCCCCCCCTTTTTTTTAAAAATAAAATTTTTGTGTCTTTTGGTCTGATTTTTAGAAAATTGAGCAGTGTCATGACTCCAACCATGGGATATTGAATATTAATACATCAAAATGTTCGTAATAGTCTCTATACAAGATTCACTTTAGTTTCAGAAATCTCTAATTTTCTAAAAATGTCCTAATCAGCCCCACTTTTTTAAGAATTCAAATTTTTGTGTCTTTTTGGTCTGATTTTAGAAAATTGAGCAGTGTTATGACTCCAACCATAGGATATTTAATACTAATCCATCAATATGTTCACAATAGTCTCCTCTACAAAATTCAGTTTGTTTCAAGAATATTTCTAGTTTTCTAAAATGTCCTAATTACCCCCCCTTTAAAGCATTAAACTTTTATTTTTTAACGGATTTTAGGGATTTGAGAATTGTTATGATTCCAACCATGAGATCTTATATATTAATACATCAAAATGTTTGCAATAGTTTCCTTTACAAGATTCACTTTTGTTCCAGAAATCTCTAATCCCATAAAATGTGCTAATCACTCCCCTTTTTTAAGAATTCAAAGTTTTGTGTATTTTAGGTTGAATTTTAGAAAATTGAGCAGTGTTACGACTCCAACCATGGGATACTCAATATTAATACATCAAAATGTTCGCATTAGTGTCCTATACAAAATTCATTTTCGATCAATGTATTTGTGGTCAATTAAAGTGTCCTAATTATCCCCCTTTTTAAAGCATTCAAATTTTTATTTTTTAACGGATTTTAGGAAATTGAGAATTGTTATGATTCAACCATGAGATCTTATATATTAATACATCAAAATGTTTGCAATAGTCTCCTCTACAAGATTCACTTTGGTTCGAGAAATCTCTAGTCTCCTAAAATGTCCTAATCAGCCGCCGCCCATATTTTTAAGAATTCAAAATTTTAAGTCTTTTTGGTCTGATTTTAGAAAATTGAGTAGAGCTACAACTCCAACCATGGTATATTAAATATTAATACTTCAAAATGTTCACAATAGTCTCCTCTACAAGATTCAGTTTGGTTCAAGACATTTCTAGTCTTCTAAAATGTCCTAATTACCTCCCACCTTTAAAGCATTAAACTTTTTTTTTTAACGGATTTTAGGAAATTGAGAATTGTTATGATTCCAACCATGAGATCTTATATATTAATACATCAAAATGTTTGCAATAGTCTCCTTTACAAGATTCACTTTGGTTCCAGAAATCTCTAGTCTCATAAAATGTCCTAATTATCCCCATCTTTTTTAAAAATTTAAATTTTTGTGTCTTTTTGGTCTTTTTTTAGAAAATTGAGCAGTGTTACGACTCCAACCATGGGATATTCAATATTAATACATCAAAATGTTCGCAATAGTGTCTTCTAAGATATTCAGTTTGGTTCCAGAAATCTCTAGTTTTCTAAAATGTCCTAATTAGCCCCCTTATTTAAGCATTCTAAGTTTTATTTTTTGTCTGATTTTAGAATATTGAGAATTGTTATGATTCCAACCATGAGATATTATATATTAATACATCAAAATGTTTTCAATAGTCTCCTCTACAAGATTCAGTTTGGTTCCAGAAATCTCTAGTCTTCTAAAATGTCCTAATTCATCCTCCCCCTTTTTAAGAATTAAAATTTTTTATTTTTGGTCTGATTTTAGAAATCTCTAGTCTCAACTCCAACCATGACCTATATTAAATATTAAGAATTCAAAATTTTCAATAGTGTCTGATTTAGAAGATTTAGCAGTTTGACTCATAAAATATGTCTAATTAAAATGTCTTAATTACCTCCTCCTTTAATGCATTAAACTTTTATTTTTTAACGGATTTTAGGAAATTGAGAATTGTTATGATTCCAACCATGAGATCTTATATATATTAATACATCAAAATGATTTCAATAGTCTCTTTTACAAGATTCACTTTGGTTCCAGAAAGATCTAGGCTCATAAATAGTCCTAATCACCCCCCCTTTTTTAAGAATTCAAATTTTTGTGTCTTTTTGGTTGATTTTTAGAAAATTGATGAGTGATACGACTCCAACCTTGGGATAATAAATATTAATAAATCAAAATGTTCGTAATAGTCTCCTCTACAAGATTCACTTTGGTTCCAGAAATCGCTAGTTTTCTATAATGTCCTAATGAGCCCCCCCCCCCTTATTTAAGAATTCTATGTTTTAAGTCTTTTTGGTCTGATTTTCGAAAATTGAGTAGAGCTACGACTCCAACCATGGTATATTAAATATTAATATATCAAAATGTTAGCATTAGTCACCTCAACAAGATTCAGTTTGGTTCAAGATATTTCTAGTCTTCTAAATTCCTAATTTCCTCCCCCCCATCTTTAAATCATTAATCTTTTATTTTTTTTATCGGATTTTAGGAAATTGAGAATTGTTATGATTCCAACCATGAGATATTATATATTAATACATCAAAATGTTTGCAATAGTCTCCTTTACAAGATTCACTTTGGTTCCAGAAATCTCTAGGCTCATAAAATGTCCTAATCACCCCCCTTTTTTAAGAATTCAAATTTTTGTGTCTTTTTGGTTGGATTTTAGAAAATTGAGTAGAGCTACGACTCCAACCATGGTATATTTAATATTAATACTTCAAAATGTTCACAATAGTCTCCTTTACAAGATTCAGTTTGGTTCAAGACATGTCTAGTCTTCTAAATTTTCCTAATTTCCTCCCCCCTTTAAAGCATTAAACGTTTATTTTTTAACGGATTTTAGGAAATTGAGAATTATTATGATTCCAACCATGAGATCTTATATATTAATACATCAAAATGTTAACAATAGTCTCCTTTACAAGATTCACTTTGGTTCCAGAAATCTCTAGTCTCATAAAATGTCCTAATCATCCCCCCCTTTTTAAGAATTCAAATTTTTGTGTCTTTTTGGTCTGATTTTAGAAAATTGAGCAGTGTTACGACTCAAACCATGGGATATTGAATATTTATACATCAAACTGTTCGCAATAGTGTCCTAAACAATATTCAGTTTGGATCATAAATATTTCTGTTCAATTAAAATCTCATTTTAAACTCCCCTCTTTAAAGTATTATTTTTTTTTTTCGGATTTTAGGAAATTGAGGAGTGTTATGATTCCAACCATGAGATCTTATATATTAATACATCAAAATGTTTTCAATAGTCTCTTTTACAAGATTCACTTTGGTTCCAGAAATCTCTAGGCTCATAAAATGTCCTAATCACAACCCACCTTTTTTTAATTCAAATTTTTGTGTCTTTTTGGTTTGATTTTAGAAAATTGAGCAGTGTTACGACTCAACCATGGGTATTGAAGATTAATACATCAAACTGTTCGCAATAGTGTCCTATACAAAATCATTTTCGATCAATGTATTTCTGGTCAATTAAAATGTCTTAGTTACCTTCCCCCTTTAAAGCATTAAAATTTAACTTTTTAACGGAATTTAGGAAATTGAGAATTGTTATGATTCCAACCATGAGATCTTATATATTAATACTTTAAAATGTTTGCAATAGTCTCCTTTACAAGATTCACTTTGGTTCCAAAAATCTCTAGTCTCATAAAATGTCCTAAAAATCCCCCCCCCTTTTTTAAAAATTCAAATTTTTGTGTATTTTTGGCCTGATTTTAGAAAATTGAGCAGTGTTACAACTCCAACCATGAGATATTCAATATTAATACATCAAAATGTTCGCAATAGTGTCCTATACAATATTCAGTTTGGATCTAGGTATTTCTGGTCAATTAAAATGTCCTAATTACCTCCCCACCTTTAAAGCATTAAACTTTTATTTTTTAATGGATTTTAGGAAATTGAGAATTGTTATGATTCCAACCATGAGATCTTATATATTAATACATCAAAATGTTTTCAATAGTCTCTTTTACAAGATTCACTTTGGTTCCAGAAATCTCTAGTCTCATAAAGTGTCCTAATTATCCCCCCTTTTTTAAGAATTCAAATTTTTGTGTCTTTTTGGTCTAATTTTAGAAAATTGAGCAGTGTTATGACTCAAACCATGGGATATTGAATATTAATACTTCAAAATATTCCCAATAGTCTTCATTACAATATTCAGTTTGGTTCAAAACATGTCTAGTCTTCTAAATTTTCCTAATTTCTTCCCCACCCCCTTTAAAGCATTAAACTTTTATTTTTTAACGGTTTTTGGGGAATTGAGAATTGTTATGATTCCAACAATGAGATCTTATATATTAATACATCAAAATGTTTGCAATAGTCTCCTTTACAAGATTCACTTTGGTTCCAGAAATCTCTAGTCTCATAAAATGTCCTAATCACCCCCCCCTTTTTTAAGAATTCAAATTTTTGTGTCTATTTGGCCTGATTTTAGAAAATTCATTAGTGTTACCACTCCAACCATGGGATATTCAATATTAATACATCAACATGTTCGCAATAGTGTCGTATACAAAATTCAGTTTGGATCAAGGTATTTCAGGTCAATTAAAATGTCCTAATTACCTGCCCCCCATTAAAGCATTACACTTTTATTTTTTAATGGATTTTAGGAAATTGAGAATTGTTATGATTCCAACCATGAGAACTTATATATTAATGTATCATAATGTTTTCAATAGTCTCTTTTACAAGATTCACTTTGGTTCCAGAAATTTCTAGGCTCATAAAATGTCCTAATCTCAACCCCTTTTTTAAGAATATAAATTTTTGTGTCTTTTGGTAGGATTTTAGAAAAATGAGTAGAGCTACGACTCCAACCATGGTATATTTAATATTAATACTTCAAAATGTTCACAATAGTCTCCTTTACAAGATTCAGTTTGGTTCAAGACATGATTAGTATTCTAAGTTGTCCTAATTTCCTCCCCCCCTTTAAAGCATTAAACGTTTATTTTTTAACGGATTTTAGGAAATTGAGAATTGTTATGATTCCAACCATGAGATCTTATATATTAATACATCAAAATGTTAGCAATAGTCTCCTTTACAAGATTCACTTTGGTTCCAAAAATCTCTAGTCTCATAAAATGTAATAATCATCCCCCCCTTTTTTAAGAATTCAAATTTTTGTGTCTTTTCGGTCTGATTTTAGAAAATTGAGCAGTGTTACGACTCAAACCATGGGATATTGAATATTTATACATCAAACCGTTCGGAATAGTGTCCTAAACAAAATTTTGTTTGGATCATAAATATTTCTATTCAATTAAAATCTCCTTATAAACACCCCCTCTTTAAAGTATTAATTTTTTTATTATCGGATTTTAGGAAATTGAGGAGTGTTATGATTCCAACCATGAGATCTTATATATTAATACATCAAAATGTTTTCAATAGTCTCTTTTACAAGATTCACTTTGGTTCCGGAAATTTCAAGGGTCATAAAATGTCCTAATCACAACCCCTTTTTTAAGAATTAAAATTTTTGTGTCTTTTTGGTTGGATTTTAGAAAATTGAGCAGTGTTACGACTCCAACCATGGGATATTCAATATTAATACATCAAAATGTTCGCAATAGTGTCCTATACAAAATTCATTTTCGATCAATGTATTTCTGGTCAATTAAAATGTCTTAATTACCTCCCCCCTTTAAAGCATTAAATTTTATTTTTTAACGGATTTTAGGAAATTGAGAATTGTTATGATTCCAATTATGAGATCTTATATATTAATACATCAAAATGTTTTCAATAGTCTCTTTTACAAGATTCACTTTGGTTCCAGAAATCTCTAATCCCATAAAATGTCCTAATCACCCCCCCTTTTTTAAGAATTCAAATTTTTGTGTATTTTTGGTTGAATTTTAGAAAATTAAGTAGAGCTACGACTCTAACCATGGGATATTTAATATTAATACTTCAAAATATTCACAATAGTCTCCTTTACAAGATTCAGTTTGGATCAAGGTGTTTCTGGCAGTTAAAATGTCCTAATTACCTCCCCCCCTTTAAAGCATTAAACTTTTATTTTTTAACGGATTTTAGGAAATTGAGAATTGTTATGATACTAACCATGAGATCTTATATATTAATACATCAAAATGTTTTCAATAGTCTCTTTTACAAGATTCACTTTGGTTTCAGAAATCTCTAATCCCATAAAATGTCCTAATCACCCCCCTTTTTTAAGAATTCAAATTTTTGTGTATTTTTGGTTGAATTTTAGAAAATTGAGTAGAGCTACGACTCCAACCATTTGATATTTAATATTAATACTTCAAAATGTTCACAATAGTGTCCTCTACAAGATTCAGTTTCGTTCAAGACATGTCTAGTCCTCTAAAATGTCCTAATTACATCCCCCCTTTAAAGCATTAAACTTTTATTTTTTAAAGCATTTTAAGAAATTGAGAATTGTTATAATTCCAACCATGAGATCTTACATATTAATACATCAAAATATTTTCAATAGTATCTTTTACAAGATTCACCTTAATTCCAGAAATCTCTAGTCCCATAAAATGTCCGAATCACCCTCCCCCCCTTTTTTAAGAATTCAAATTTTTGTGTCTTTTTGGTTGGATTTTAGAAAATTGAGTAGAGCTACGACTCCAACCATGGTATATTTAATATTAATACTTCAAAATGTTCACAATAGTCTCCTTTACAAGATTCAGTTTGGTTCAAGGCATGTTTAGTATTCTAAGTTGTCCTAATTTCCTCCCCCCCTTTAAAGCATTAAACGTTTATTTTTTAACGGATTTTAGGAAATTGAGATTTATTATGATTCCAACCATGAGATCTTATATATTAATACATCAAAATGTTAGCAATAGTCTCCTTTACAAGATTCACTTTGGTTCCAAAAATCTCTAGTCTCATAAAATGTAATAATCATCCCCCCCCTTTTTTAAGAATTCAAATTTTTGTGTCTTTTCGGTCTGATTTTAGAAAATTTAGCAGTGTTACGACTCAAACCATGGGATATTGAATATTTATACATCAAACCGTTCGGAATAGTGTCCTAAACAAAATTTTGTTTGGATCATAAATATTTCTGATCAATTAAAATCTCCTTATAAACACCCCCTTTTTAAAGTATTAATTTTTTTAATATCGGATTTTAGGAAATTGAGGAGTGTTATGATTCCAACCATGAGATCTTATATATTAATACATCAAAATGTTTGCAATAGTCTCTTTTACAAGAGTCAGTTTGGTTTCAGAAATCTCTAGTCTCATAAAATGTCGTAATCATCCCCACCTTTTTTAAAATTCAAATTTTTGTGTCTTTTTGGAAAATTAAGTAGAGTTATTAAGAGAATTTAGAAAATTAAGTAGAGCTACGACTCTAACCATGGGATAGTTAATATTAATACTTCAAAATATTCACAATAGTGTCCTCTACAAGATTCAGTTTGGTTCAAAACATGTCTAGTCTTCTAAATTTTCCTAATTTCTTCCCCCCCCCCTTTAAAGCATTAAACGTTTATTTTTTAACGGATTTTGGAAAATTGAGAATTATTATGATTCCAACCATGTGATCTTATATCTTAATACATCAAAAATGTTTGCAATAGTCTCCTTTACAAGACTCACTTTGGTTCCAGAAACCTATAGTCTCATAAAATGTCCTAATCACCCCCCTTTTTTTAGACTTAAATTTTTTGTGTCTTTTTGGTCTGATTTTAGAAAATTGATTAGTTTTACCACTCCAACCATGGGATATTCAATATTAATACATCAACATGTTCGCATAAGTGTCCTATACAAAATTCAGTTTGGATCAAGGTATTTCAGGTCAATTAAAATGTCCTAATTACCTCCCCCCTTTAAAGCATTAAACGTTTATTTTTTAACGGATTTTAGGAAATTGAGATTTATTATGATTCCAACCATGAGTTCTTATATATTAATACATCAAAATGTTTGCAATAGTCTCCTTTACAAGATTCACTTTGGTTCCAGAAATCTCTTGTCTCATAAAATGTCCTAATCATCCCCCCCTTTTTTAAGAATTCTAATTTTTGTGTCTTTTCGGACTGATTTTAGAAAATTGAGCAGTGTTACGACTCAAACCATGGGATATTGAATATTTATGCATCAAACTGTTCGCAATAGTGTCCTAAACAAAATTTTGTTTGGATCATAAATATTTCTGGTCAATTAAAATGTCCTAATTACCTCCCCCCCTTTAAAGCATTAAAGTATTAGTTTTTTTTATCAGATTTTAGGAAATTGAGGAGTGTTATGATACCAACCATGAGTTCTTATATATTAAAACATCAAAATGTTTGCAATAGTCTCCTTTACAAGATTCACTTTGGTTCCAGAAATCTCTAGTCTCATAAAGTGTCCTAATTATCCCCACCCCCTTTTTTAAGAATTCCAATTTTTGTGTGTTTTCGGTTTGATTTTAGAAAATTGAGCAGTGTTACGACTCAAACCATGAATATTCAAGATTAATACATCAAAATGTTCGCAATAGTGTCCTATACAAAATTCATTTTCGATCAGTGTATTTCTGGTCAATTAAAATGTCTTAGTTACCTTCCCCCTTTAAAGCATTAAATTTTATTTTTAACGGATTTTAGGAAATTGAGAATTGTTCTGATTCCAACCATGTGATCTTATATATTAATACATCAAAATGTTTCCAATAGTCTCTTTTACAAGATTCACTATGGTTCCAGAAATCTCTAGTCGCATAAAATGTCCTATTCAGCCCCCTCTTTTTAAGAATTTAAAATTTTAAGTATTTTTGGTCTGATTTTAGAAAATTGAGTAGAGCTACGACTCCAACCATGGTATATTAAATATTTATACATCAAACTGTTCGCAATAGTGTCCTCTACAAGATTCAGTTTGCTTCAAGACCTGTCTAGTCCTCTAAAATGTCCTAATTACATCCCCTTTTAAAGCATTAAACTTTTATTTTTTAACGGATTTTAGGGAATTGAGAATTGTTATGATTCCAACCATGAGATCTTATATATTAATACATCAAAATGTTTGCAATAGTCTCCTTTACAAGATTCACTTTGGTTTCAGAAATCTCTAGTCTCATAAAATGTCATAATTACCCCCCTTTTTTAAGAATTCAAATTTTTGTGTCTTTTTGGTCTGACTTTAGAAAATTGACCAGTGTTACGACTCCAACCATGGGATATTCAATATTAATACAACTAAATGTTCGCAATAGTCTCCTATTTAAAATTCAGTTTGGATCAAGGTATTTCTTGGTCATTAAAATGTCCTAATTACCTGCCCCCCATTAATGCATTACACTTTTATTTTTTAACGGATTTTAGGTAATTGAGAATTGTTATGATTCCAACCATGAGATCTTATATATTAATACATCAAAATGTTTTCAATAGTCTCTTTTACAAGATTCACTCTGGTTCCAGAAATCTCTAATCCCATAAAATGTCCTAATCACCCCCCTTTTTTAAGAATTCAAATTTTAGTGTATTTTTGGTTGAATTTTAGAAAATTGAGTAGAGCTACGACTCCAACCATGGGATATTTAATGTTAATACTTCAAAATATTCACAATAGTCTCCTTTACAAGATTCAGTTTGGATAAAGGTATTTCTGGGCAGTTAAAATGTCCTAATTACCTCCCCCCTTTAAAGCATTAAACTTTTATTTTTTAATGAATTTTAGGAAATTGAAAATTGTTATGATTCCAACCATGAGATCTTATATATTAATACATCAAAATGTTTTCAATAGTCTCTTTTACAAGATTCACTTTGGTTCCAGAAATCTAAAGTCCCATAAAATGGCCTAATCACACCCCCTTTTTTAAGAATTCAAATTTTTGTGTATTTTTCGTTGGATTTTAGAAAATTGAGAGAGCTACGACTCCAACCATGGTATATTTAATATTAAAACTTCAAAATGTTCACAATAGTCTCCTTTACAAGATTTAGTTCTGTTCAAGACATGTCTAGTCTTCTAAATTGTCCTAATTTCCACCCCCCTTTAAAGCATTAAACGTTTATTTTTAACGGAATATAGGAAATTGAGAATTATTATGATTCCAACCATGACATCTTATATATTAATACTTCAAAATGTTTGCAATAGTCTCCTTTACAAGACTGACTTTGGTTCCAGAAATCTCTAGTCTCATAAAATGTCCTAATCATCACCCCCCTTTTTTTAGAATTAAATTTTTTGTGTCTTTTTGGTCTGATTTCAGAAAATTGATTAGTGTTACCACTCCAACCATGGGATATTGAGTATTTATACATCAAACTGTTCGCAATGGTGTCCTATACAAAATTTTGTTTGGATCATAAATATTTCTGGTCAATTAAAATGTCCTTATAAAACCCTCTTTAAAGTATACATTTTTTTATCGGATTTTAGGAAATTGAGGAATGTTATGATTCCAACCATGAGATCTTATATATTAATACATCAAAATGTTTGCAATAGTCTCCTTTACAAGATTCACTTTGGTTCCAGAAATCTCTAGTCTCATAAAATGTCCTATTCAGCCCTCCCTTTTTAAGAATTCAAAATTTTATGTATTTTTGGTCTGATTTTTAGAAAATTGAGTATAGCTACGACTCCACCATGGTATATTAAATATTAATACTTCAATATGTTCACAATAGTCTCCTCTACAAGATTAAGGTTGAATCAAGACATTTCTAGTCTTCTAAAATGTCCTAATTACATCCCTCCTTTAAATCATTAAACGTTTATTTTTAACGGATTTTAGGAAATTGAGAATTATTATGATTCCAACCATGACATCTTATATATTAATACTTCAAAATGTTTGCAATAGTCTCCTTTACAAGACTGACTTTGGTTCCAGAAATCTCTAGTCTCATAAAATGTCCTAATCATCACCCCCCTTTTTTTAGAATTAAATTTTTTGTGTCTTTTTGGTCTGATTTTAGAAAAATGAGCAGTGTCACCACTCCCACCACGGGGTATTCAATATTAATACATCAAAATGTTCGCAATAGTTTCGTATACAAAAGTCAGTTTGGATCAAGGTATTTCTTGCAATTAAAATGTTCTAATTACCTCCCCCACTTTACAGCATTAAACTTTTATTTTTTAACGGATATTAGGAAATTGAGATTTGTTATGATTCCATTCATGAGATCTTATATATTAATACATCAAAATGTTTTCAATAGTCTCTTTTACAAGACTCACTTTGGCTCCAGAAATCTAAAGTCACATAAAATGTCCTAATCATCCCCCCCCTTTTTTAAGAATTCAAATTTTTGTGTCTTTTTGGTTGGATTATAGAAAATTGAGTAGAACTACGACTCCAACCATAGTATACTTAATATTAATACTTCAAAATGTTCACAATAGTCTCCTCTACAAAATACAGTTTGGTTCAAGACATTTCTAGTCTTCTAAAATGTCCCAATTACATCCCCCTTTAAAGCATTAAACTTTTATTTTTTATCGGATTTTAGGAAATTGAGGAGTGTTATGATTCCAACCATGAGATCTTATATATTAATACATCAAAATGCTTGCAATAGTCTCTTTTACAAGATTTACTTTGGTTCCAGAAATCTCTAGTCTCATAAAGTGTCCTAATTATCCCCCCCTTTTTTAAGAATTCCAATTTTTGTGTCTTTTTGGTTTGATTTTAGAAAATTGAGCAGTGTTACGACTCCAACCATGAGATATTCAATATTAATACATCAAAATGTTCGCAATAGTGTCCTATACAATATTCAGTTTGGACCAAGGTATTTCTGGTCAAATAAAATTGTCTTGTAAAGGAGACTATTGTGAATATTTTGACGTATTAATTATAAATATCCCAATGGTTGGAGTCGTAGCTCTACTCAATTTTCTAAAATTCAACCAAAAATACACAAAAATTTGAATTCTTAAAAAAGGGGGGTGATTAGGACATTTTATGGGATTAGAGATTTCTGAAACCAAAGTGAATATTGTAAAAGAAACATTGAAAACATTTTGATGTATTAATATATAAGATCTCATGGTTGAATCATAACAATTCTCAATTTCCTGAAATCCGTTAAAAAATAAAATTTAATGCTTTAAAGGGGGAAGGTAACTAGGACTATTTAATTGACCAGAAATACATTGATCGAAAATGAATTTTGTATAGGACACTATTGCGAACATTTTGATGTATTAATCTTTAATACCCATGGTTGGAGTCGTAACACTGCTCAATTGTCTAAAATCAGACCAAAAATACACAAAAATTTGAATTCTTAAAAAAGGGGGGATAATTAGGACACTTTATGTGACTAGAGATTTCTGGAACCAAAGTAAATCTTGTAAAGGAGACTATTGCAAACATTTTGATGTATTAATATATAAGAACTCATGGTTGGAATCATAACACCTTTCAATTTCCTAAAATCCGATAATAAAAAATTAATACTTTAAAGAGGGTGTGTTTATAAGGAGAATTTAATTGATCAGAAATATATATGATCCAAACAAAATTTTGTTTACGGCACTATTGCGAACAGTTTGATGTATAAATATTCAATATCCCATGGTTTGAGTCGTAACACTGCTCAATTTTCTAAAATCAAACCAAAAAGACACAAAAATTGGAATTCTTAAGAAAAGGGGGGGATAATTAGGACACTTTATGAGACTAGAGATTTCTGGAACCAAAGTAAATCTTGTAAAAGAGACTATTGCAAACATTTTGATGTATTAATATATAAGATCTCATGGTTGGAATCATAACACTCCTCAATTTCCTAAAATCCGATAAAAAATAAAAGTTTAATGCTTTAAAGGGGGATGTAATTGGGACATTTTAGAAGACCAGAAATGTCTTGAACCATACTGTATTTTGTAGAGGAGACTATTGTGAACATTTTGAAGTATTAATATTCAGTATACTTTGGTTGGAGTCGTAGTTCTACTCGATTTTCTAAAATCCAACAAAAAAAATAAAAATTTGAATTCTTAAAAAATGGAGGGGTTATTAGGACATTTTATGAGCCTTTAGATTTCTGGAGCCAAAGTGAATCTTGTAAAAGAGACTATTGAAAACATTTTGATGTATTAATATATGATCTCATGGTTGGAATCATAACAAATCTCAATTTCCTAAAATCTGTTAAAAAATAAAAGTTTAATGCTTTAAAGTGGGGGAGGTAATTAGAACATTTTAATTGCAAGAAATACCTTGATCCAAACTGATTTTTGTATAGGACACTATTGCGAACATTTTGATGTATTAATATTGAATATCCCGTGGTGGGAGTGGTGACACTGCTCAATTTTCTAAAATCAGACCAAAAAGACACAAAATTTTAATTCTAAAAAAAGGGGGTTGATGATTAGGACATTTTATGAGACTAGAGATTTCTGGAACCAAAGTCAGTCTTGTAAAGGAGACTATTGCAAACATTTTGAAGTATTAATATATAAGATCTCATAGTTGGAATCATAACAATTCTCAATTTCCTAAAATCCGTTAAAAAATAAAAGTTTAATGCTTTAAAGGAGGGATATAATTAGGACATTTTAGAAGACTAGAAATGTCTTTAACCAACCTGAATCTTGTAGAGGAGACTATTGTAAACATTTTGAAGTATTAATATTTAATATACCATGGTGGGAGTCGTAGCTATACTCAATTTTCTAAAATCAGACCAAAAATATATAAAATTATGAATTCTTAAAAAGGGAGGGCTGAATTGGACATTTTAGGTGACTAGAGATTTCTCGAGCCAAAGTGAATCTTGTAGAGGAGACTAATGCAAACACTTTGATGTATTAATATATAAGATCTCATGGTTGGAATCATAACATTCCTCAATTTCCTAAAATCCGATAAAAAAATGTATACTTTAAAGAGGGGGGTTTATAAGGACATTTTAATTGACCAGAAATATTTATGATCCAAACAAAATTTTGTATAGGACACCATTGCGAACAGTTTGATGTATAAATACTCAATATCCCATGGTTGGAGTGGTAACACTAATCAATTTTCTAAAATCAGACCAAAAAGACACAAAAAATTTAATTCAAAAAAAGGGGGTGATGATTAGGACATTTTATGAGACTAGAGATTTCTGGAACCAAAGTCAGTCTTGTAAAGGAGACTATTGCAAACATTTTGAAGTATTAATATATAAGATGTCATGGTTGGAATCATAATAATTCTCAATTTCCTAAAATCCGTTAAAAATAAACGTTTAATGCTTTAAGTGGGGAGGAAATTAAGACAATTTAGAAGACTAGACATGTCTTGAACAGAAATAAATCTTGTAAAGGAGACTATTGTGAACATTTTGAAGTTTTAATATTAAATATACCATGGTTGGAGTCGTAGCTCTCTCAATTTTCTAAAATCCAACCAAAAAGACACAAAAATTTGAATTCTTAAAAAAGGGGGTGTGATTAATATATAAGATTGAGACTAGAGATGTCCTAATTACGTCCCCCCCTTTAAAGCATTAAACTTTTATTTTTTAACGGATTTTAGGAAATTGAGAATTGTTAACATTGCAACCATGAGATCTTATATGTTAATACATCAAAATATTTGCATTAGTCTCCTCTACAAGATTCACTTTGGCTCGAGAAATCTCTAGTCGCCTAAAATGTCCTATTCAGCCCCCCCCCCTTTTAAGAATTTAAAATTTTAAGTATTTTTGGTCTGATTTTAGAAAATTGAGTAGAGCTACGACTCCAACCATGGTATATTAAATATTAATACTTCAAAATGTTCACAATAGTGTCCTCTACAAGATTCAGTTTGGTTCAAGACATGTCTAGTCCTCTAAAATGTCCTAATTACATCCCCCCTTTAAAGCATTAAACTTTTATTTTTTTAACGGATTTTTGGAAATTGAGAATTGTTATGATTCCAACCATGAGATATTATATATTAATACATCAAAATGTTTGCAATAGTCTCCTTTACAAGATTCACTTTGGTTTCAGAAATCTCTAGTATCATAAAATGTCAAATCATCCCCCCCTTTTTTAAGAATTCAAATTTTTGTGTCTTTTTTGTCTGACTTTAGACAATTGATCATTGTTACGACTACAACCATGGGATATTCAATATTAATAAAATGAAATGTTCGCAATAGTCTTCTATTTAAAATTCAAGTTGGATCAAGGAATTTCTTGTTAATTAAAATGTCCTAATTACCTGCCCCCCTTTAAAGCATTACTCTTTTATTTTTTAACAGATTTTAGGAAATTGAGAATTGTTATGATTCCAAACATGAGATCTTATACATTAATTTATCAAAATGTTTTCAATAGTCTCTTTTACAAGACTCACTTTGGCTCCAGAAATCTCTAGGCTCATAAAATGTCCTAATCACCCCCCCTTTTCTTAAGAATTCAAATTTTTGTGTGTTTTTGGTTGGATTTTAGAAAATTGAGTAGAGCTACGACTCCAACCATGGTATCTTTAATATTAATACTTCAAAATGTTCACAATAGTCTCCTTTACAAGATTCAGTTTGGTTCAAGACATGTCTAGTCTTCTAAGTTGTCCTAATTTCCTCCCCCCCTTTAAAGCATTAAACGTTTATTTTTAACGGATTTTAGGAAATTGAGATTTATTATGATTCCAACCATGAGATCTTATATATTAATACATCAAAATGTTAGCAATAGTCTCCTTTACAAGATTCACTTTGGTTCCAGAAATCTCTAGGCTGATAAAATGTTCTAATCATCCCCCCCCCTTTTTTAAGAATTCAAATTTTTGTGTCTTTTAGGTCTGATTTTAGAAAATTGAGCAGTGTTACGACTCAAACCATGGGATATTGAATATTTATACATCAAACCGTTCGCAATAGAGTCCTAAACAAAATTTTGTTTGGATCATAAATATTTCTGGTCAATTAAAATCTCTTTATAAACACCCCCTCTTTAAAGTATTAATTTTTTTATTATCGGATTTTAGGAAATTGAGGAGTGTTATGATTCCAACCATGAGATCTTATATATTAAAACATCAAAATGTTTGCATTAGTCTCCTTTACAATATTTACTTTGGTTTCAGAAATCTCTAATCCCATAAAATATCCTAATCACCCCCTTTTTTAAGAATTCAAAAATTTGTGTATTTTTGGTTGAATTTTAGAAAATTGAGTAAAGCTACGACCCCAACCATGGGATATTTAATATTAATACTTCAAAATATTCACAATAGTCTCTTTTACAAGATTCAGTTTGGATCAATATATTTCTGGGCAGTTAAAATGTCCTAATTACCTCCCCCCCTTTAAAGCATTAAACTTTTATTTTTTAACGGATTTTAGGAAATTGAGAATTGTTATCATTGCAACCATGAGATCTTATATGTTAGTACATCAAAATGTTTGCAATAGTCTCCTCTACAAGATTCACTTTGGCTCGAGAAATCTCTAGTCGCCTAAAATGTCCTATTCAGCCCCCCCCTTTTTAAGAATTTAAAATTTTAAGTATTTTTGGTCTGATTTTAGAAAATTGAGCAGAGCTACGACTCCAACCATGGTATATTAAATATTAATACTTCAAAATGTTCACAATAGTGTCCTCTACAAGATTCATTTTGGTTCAAGACATGTCTAGACCTCTAAAATGTCCTAATTACATCCCCCCTTTAAAGCATTAAACTTTTATTTTTTAACGGATTTTAAGAAATTGACAATTGTTATGATTCCAACCATGAGATCTTATATATTAATACATCAAAATGTTTGCAATAGTCTCCTTTACAGGATTCACTTTGGTTCCAGAAATCTCTAGTCTCATAAAATGTCATAATCATCCCCCCCTTTTTTAAGAATTCAAATTTTTGTGTCTTTTTGGTCTGACTTTAGAAAATTGACCAGAGTTACGACTCCAACCATGGGATATTCAATATTAATACAAATAAATGTTCGCAATAGTCTCCTATTTAAAATTCAGTTTGGATCAAGGTATTTCTTGTTAATTAAAATGTCCTAATTACCTGCCCCCGTTTAGAGCATTAAACGTTTACTTTTAACGGATTTTAAGAAATTGAGTTTTGTTATGATTCCAACCATGAGATCTTATATATTAATACATCAAAATGTTTTCAATAGTCTCTTTTACAAGATTCACTTTGGTTCCAGAAATTTCTAGGCACATAAAATGTCCTAATCACAACCCCTTTTTTAAGAATTCAAATTTTTGTGTGTTTTTGGTTGGATTTTAAAAAATTGAGTAGAGCTACGACTCCAACCATGGTATATTGAATATTATTACTTCAAAATGTTCACAATAGTCTCCTTTACAAGATTCAGTTTGGTTCAAGACATGTCTAGTCTTCTAAGTTGTCCTAATTTCCTCCCTTTAAAGCATTAAACGTTTATTTTTAACGGATTTTAAGAAATTAAGAATAATTATGATTCCAACCATGAGATCTTATATATTAATACATCAAAATGTTAGCAATAGTCTCCTTTCCAAGATTCACTTTGGTTCCAGAAATCTCTAGTCCCATAAAATGTCCTAATCAACCCCCCTTTTTTAAGAATTCAAATTTTTGTGTATTTTTGGTTGAATTTTAGAAAATTGAGTAGAGCTACGACTCCAACCATGGGATATTTAATATTAATACTTCAAAATATTCACAATAGTCTCCTTTACAAGATTCAGTTTGGATCAAGGTATTTCTGGGCAGTTAAAATGTCCTAATTACCTCCCCCCCTTTAAAGCATTAAACTTTTTTTTTTAACGGATTTTAGGAAATTGAGAATTGTTATCATTGCAACCATGAGATCTTATATGTTAATACATCAAAATATTTGCATTAGTCTCCTCTACAAGATTCACTTTGGCTCGAGAAATCTCTAGTCGCCTAAAATGTCCTATTCAGCCCCACCTTTTTAAGAATTTAAAATTTTAAGTATTTTTAGTCTGATTTTAGAAAATTGAGTAGAGCTACGACTCCAACCATGGTATATTAAATATTAATACTTCAAAATGTTCACAATAGTGTCCTCTACAAGATTCAGTTTGGTTCAAGACATGTCTAGTCCTCTAAAATGTCCTAATTTCATCCCCCCTTTAAAGCATTAAACTTTTATTTTTTTAACGGATTTTTGGAAATTGAGAATTGTTATGATTCCAACCATGAGATATTATATATTAATACATCAAAATGTTAGCAATAGTCTCCTTTACAAGATTCACTTTGGTTCCAAAAATCTCTAGTCTCATAAAATGTAATAATCATCCCCCCCCTTTTTTAAGAATTCAAATTTTTGTGTCTTTTCGGTCTGATTTTAGAAAATTTAGCAGTGTTACGACTCAAACCATGGGATATTGAATATTTATACATCAAACCGTTCGGAATAGTGTCCTAAACAAAATTTTGTTTGGATCATAAATATTTCTGATCAATTAAAATCTCCTTATAAACACCCCCTTTTTAAAGTATTAATTTTTTAATATCGGATTTTAGGAACTTGAGAATGGTTATGATTCCAACCATGAGATCTTATATATTAATACATCAAAATGTTTGCAATAGTCTCTTTTACAAGAGTCAGTTTGGTTTCAGAAATCTCTAGTCTCATAAAATGTCGTAATCATCCCCACCTTTTTTAAAATTCAAATTTTTGTGTCTTTTGGAAAATTAAGTAGAGTTATTAAGAGAATTTAGAAAATTAAGTAGAGCTACGACTCTAACCATGGGATAGTTAATATTAATACTTCAAAATATTCACAATAGTCTCCTTTACAAGATTCAGTTTGGTTCAAGACATGTCTAGTCTTCTAAATTTTCCTAATTTCCTCCCCCCCCCTTTAAAGCATTAAACGTTTATTTTTTAACGGATTTTAGGAAATTGAGAATTATTATGATTCCTACCATGAGATCTTATATATTAATACATCAAAATGTTTGCAATAGTCTTCTTTACAAGATTCACTTTGGTTCCAGAAACCTATAGTCTCATAAAATGTCCTAATCATCCCCCCTTTTTTTAGACTTAAATTTTTTGTGTCTTTTTGGTCTGATTTTAGAAAATTGATTAGTTTTACCACTGCAACCATGGGATATTCAATATTAATACATCAAAATGTTCGCAATAGTGTCCTATACAAAATTCAGTTTGGATCAAGGTATTTCAGGTCAATTAAAATGTCCGAATTACCTGTCCCACTTTAAAGCATTAAACGTTTATTTTTTAACGGATTTTAGGAAATTGAGAATTGTTATGATTCCAACCATGAGATCTTATATATTAATACATCAAAATGTTTGCAATAGTCTCCTTTACAAGATTCACTTTGGTTCCAGAAATCTCTTGTCTCATAAAATGTCCTAATCATCCCCCCCTTTTTTAAGAATTCTAATTTTTGTGTCTTTTCGGACTGATTTTAGAAAATTGAGCAGTGTTACGACTCAAACCATGGGATATTGAATATTTATGCATCAAACTGTTCGCAATAGTGTCCTAAACAAAATTTTGTTTGGATCATAAATATTTCTGGTCAATTAAAATGTCCTTATAAACACCCCCTCTTTAAAGTATTAATTTTTTATTATCGGATTTTAGGAAATTGAGGAGTGTTATGATTCCAACCATGAGTTCTTATATATTAATACATCAAAATGTTTGCAATAGTCTCTTTTACAAGATTTACTTTGGTTCCAGAAATCTCTAGTCTCATAAAGTGTCCTAATTATCCCCCCTTTTTTAAGAATTCAAATTTTTGTGTATTTTTGGTCTGATTTTAGACAATTGAGAAGTGTTACGACTCCAACCATGGGTATTCAAGATTAATACATCAAAATGTTCGCAATAGTGTCCTATACAAAATTCATTTTCGATCAATGTATTTCTGGTCAATTAAAATGTTTAAGTTACCTTCCCCCTTTAAAGCATTAAATTTTATTTTTTAACGGATTTTAGGAAATTGAGAATTGTTATGATTCCAACCATGAGATCTTATATATTAATACATCAAAATGTTTCCAATAGTCTCTTTTACAAGATTCACTATGGTTCCAGAAATCTCTAGTCGCATAAAATGTCCTATTCAGCCCCCCCCTTTTTAAGAATTTAAAATTTTAAGTATTTTTGGTCTGATTTTAGAAAATTGAGTAGAGCTACGACGGCAACCATGGTATATTAAATATTAATACTTCAAAATGTTCACAATAGTGTCCTCTACAAGATTCAGTTTGCTTCAAGACCTGTCTAGTCCTCTAAAATGTCCTAATTACATCCCCCCTTTAAAGCATTAAACTTTTATTTTTTAACGGATTTTAGGGAATTGAGAATTGTTATGATTCCAACCATGAGATCTTATATATTTATACATCAAAATGTTTGCAATAGTATCCTTTACAAGATTCACTTTGGTTTCAGAAATCTCTAGTCTCATAAAGTGTCATAATTATCCCCCAATTTTTTAAGAATTCAAATTTTTGTGTTTTTTGGTCTGACTTTAGAAAATTGACCAGTGTTACGATTCCAACCATGGGATATTCAATATTAACACAACTAAATGTTCGCCATAGTCTTCTATTTAAAATTCAGTTAAGGTATTTCTTGTTCATTAAAATGTCCTAATTACCTGCCCCCCATTAAAGCATTACACTTTTATTTTTTAACGGATTTTAGGTAATTGAGAATTGTTATGATTCCAACCATGAGATCTTATATATTAATACATCAAAATGTTTTCAATAGTCTCTTTTACAAGATTCACTCTGGTTCCAAAAATCTCTAATCCCATAAAATGTCCTAATCACCCCCCTTTTTTAAGAATTCAAATTTTAGTGTATTTTTGGTTGAATTTTAGAAAATTGAGTAGAGCTACGATGCAACCATGGGATATTTAATGTTAATACTTCAAAATATTCACAATAGTCTCCTTTACAAGATTCAGTTTGGATAAAGGTATTTCTGGGCAGTTAAAATGTCCTAATTACCTCCCCCCTTTAAAGCATTAAACTTTTATTTTTTAATGAATTTTAGGAAATTGAAAATTGTTATGATTCCAACCATGAGATCTTATATATTAATACATCAAAATGTTTTCAATAGTCTCTTTTACAAGATTCACTTTGGTTCCAGAAATCTAAAGTCCCATAAAATGGCCTAATCACACCCCCTTTTTTAAGAATTCAAATTTTTGTGTATTTTTGGTTGGATTTTAGAAAATTGAGAGAGCTACGACTCCAACCATGGTATATTTAATATTAAAACTTCAAAATGTTCACAATAGTCTCCTTTACAAGATTTAGTTCTGTTCAAGACATGTCTAGTCTTCTAAATTGTCTTAATTTCCTCCCCCCCCTTTAAAGCATTAAACGTTTATTTTTAACGGATTTTAGGAAATTGAGAATTATTATGATTCCAACCATGACATCTTATATATTAATACTTCAAAATGTTTGCAATAGTCTCCTTTACAAGACTGACTTTGGTTCCAGAAATCTCTAGTCTCATAAAATGTCCTAATCATCACCCCCCTTTTTTTAGAATTAAATTTTTTGTGTCTTTTTGGTCTGATTTTAGAAAATTGATTAGTGTTACCACTCCAACCATGGGATATTGAGTATTTATACATCAAACTGTTCGCAATGGTGTCCTATACAAAATTTTGTTTGGATCATAAATATTTCTGGTCAATTAAAATGTCCTTATAAACCCCCTCTTTAAAGTATACATTTTTTTATCGGATTTTAGGAAATTGAGGAATGTTATGATTCCAACCATGAGATCTTATATATTAATACATCAAAGTGTTTGCATTAGTCTCCTCTACAAGATTCACTTTGGCTCGAGAAATCTCTAGTCTCCTAAAATGTCCTATTCAGCCCTCCCTTTTTAAGAATTCAAAATTTTATATATTTTTGGTCTGATTTTAGAAAATTGAGTAGAGCTACGACTCCCACCATGGTATATTAAATATTAATACTTCAAAATGTTTACAATAGTCTCCTCTACAAGATTCAGGTTGGTTAAAGACATTTCTAGTCTTCTAAAATGTCCTAATTATATCCCTCCTTTAAAGCATTAAACTTTTATTTTTTAACGGATTTTAGGAAATTGAGAATTATTATGATTCCAACCATGACATCTTATATATTAATACTTCAAAATGTTTGCAATAGTCTCCTTTACAAGACTGACTTTGGTTCCAGAAATCTCTAGTCTCATAAAATGTCCTAATCATCACCCCCTTTTTTTAGAATTAAATTTTTTGTGTCTTTTTGGTCTGATTTTAGAAAATTGAGCAGTGTCACCACTCCCACCACGGGATATTCAATATTAATACATCAAAATGTTCGCAATAGTTTCGTATACAAAAGTCAGTTTGGATCAAGGTATTTCTTGCAATTAAAATGTTCTAATTACCTCCCCCACTTTAAAGCATTAAACTTTTATTTTTTAACGGATTTTAGGAAATTGAGAATTGTTATGATTCCAACCATGAGATCTTATATATTAATACATCAAAATGTTTTCAATAGTCTCTTTTACAAGACTCACTTTGGCTCCAGAAATCTAAAGTCACATAAAATGTCCTAATCACCCCCCCTTTTCTTAAGAATTCAAATTTTTGTGTCTTTTTGGTTGGATTATAGAAAATTGAGTAGAACTACGACTCCAACCATAGTATACTTAATATTAATACTTCAAAATGTTCACAATAGTCTCCTCTACAAAATACAGTATGGTTCAAGACATTTCTGGTCTTCTAAAATGTCCCAATTACATCCCCCTTTAAAGCATTAAACTTTTATTTTTTATCGGATTTTAGGAAATTGAGGAGTGTTATGATTCCAACCATGAGATCTTATATATTAATACATCAAAATGTTTGCAATAGTCTCTTTTACAAGATTTACTTTGGTTCCATGAATCTCTAGTCTCATAAAGTGTCCTAATTATGCCCCCCTTTTTTAAGAATTCCAATTTTTGTGTCTTTTTGGTTTGATTTTAGAAAATTGAGCAGTGTTACGACTCCAACCATGAGATATTCAATATTAATACATCAAAATGTTCGCAATAGTGTCCTATACAATATTCAGTTTGGACCAAGGTATTTCTGGTCAATTAAAATTGTCTTGTAAAGGAGACTATTGTGAATATTTTGACGTATTAATTATAAATATCCCAATGGTTGGAGTCGTAGCTCTACTCAATTTTCTAAAATTCAACCAAAAATACACAAAAATTTGAATTCTTAAAAAAGGGGGGTGATTAGGACATTTTATGGGATTAGAGATTTCTGAAACCAAAGTGAATATTGTAAAAGAAACATTGAAAACATTTTGATGTATTAATATATAAGATCTCATGGTTGAATCATAACAATTCTCAATTTCCTGAAATCCGTTAAAAAATAAAATTTAATGCTTTAAAGGGGGAAGGTAACTAGGACTATTTAATTGACCAGAAATACATTGATCGAAAATGAATTTTGTATAGGACACTATTGCGAACATTTTGATATATTAATCTTTAATACCCATGGTTGGAGTCGTAACACTGCTCAATTGTCTAAAATCAGACCAAAAATACACAAAAATTTGAATTCTTAAAAAAGGGGGGATAATTAGGACACTTTATGTGACTAGAGATTTCTGGAACCAAAGTAAATCTTGTAAAGGAGACTATTGCAAACATTTTGATGTATTAATATATAAGAACTCATGGTTGGAATCATAACACCTTTCAATTTCCTAAAATCCGATAATAAAAAATTAATACTTTAAAGAGGGTGTGTTTATAAGGAGAATTTAATTGATCAGAAATATATATGATCCAAACAAAATTTTGTTTACGGCACTATTGCGAACAGTTTGATGTATAAATATTCAATATCCCATGGTTTGAGTCGTAACACTGCTCAATTTTCTAAAATCAAACCAAAAAGACACAAAAATTGGAATTCTTAAAAAAGGGGGGGATAATTAGGACACTTTATGAGACTAGAGATTTCTGGAACCAAAGTAAATCTTGTAAAAGAGACTATTGCAAGCATTTTGATGTATTAATATATAAGATCTCATGGTTGGAATCATAACACTCCTCAATTACCTAAAATCCGATAAAAAATAAAAGTTTAATGCTTTAAAGGGGGGATGTAATTGGGACATTTTAGAAGACTAGAAATGTCTTGAGCCAAACTGTATCTTGTAGAGAAAACTATTGTGAACATTTTGAAGTATTAATATTAAGTATACTATGGTTGGAGTCGTAGTTCTACTCGATTTTCTAAAATCCAACCAAAAAGACACAAAAATTTGAATTCTTAAAAAAGGGGGTGTGATTAGGACATTTTATGGGACTTTAGATTTCTGGAACCAAAGTGAATCTTGTAGAGGAGACTAATGCAAACATTTTGATGTATTAATATATAGGATCTCATGGTTGGATTATAACAAATCTCAATTTTCTAAAACCCGTTAAAAAATAAAAGTTTAATGCTTTAAAGTGTGGGAGGTAATTAGAACATTTTAGTTGCAAGAAATACCTTGATCCAAACTGATTTTTGTATAGGACACTATTGCGAACATTTTGATGTATTAATATTGAATATCCCGTGGTGGGAGTGGTGACACTGCTCAATTTTCTAAAATCAGACCAAAAAGACACAAAAAATTTAATTCTAAAAAAAGGGGGTGATGATTAGGACATTTTATGAGACTAGAGATTTCTGGAACCAAAGTCAGTCTTGTAAAGGAGACTATTGCAAACATTTTGAAGTATTAATATATAAGATGTCATGGTTGGAATCATAATAATTCTCAATTTCCTAAAATCCGTTAAAAAATAAAAGTTTAATGCTTTAAAGGAGGGATTTAATTAGGACATTTTAGAAGACTAGAAATGTCTTGAACCAACCTGAATCTTGTAGAGGAGACTATTGTGAACATTTTGAAGCATTAATATTTAATATACCATGGTGGGAGTCGTAGCTCTACTCAATTTTCTAAAATCAGACCAAAAATATATAAAATTTTGAATTCTTAAAAAGGGAGGGCTGAATAGGACATTTTAGGTGACTAGAGATTTCTCGAGCCAAAGTGAATCTTGTAGAGGAGACTAATGCAAACATTTTGATGTATTAATATATAAGATCTCATGGTTGGAATCATAACATTCCTCAATTTCCTAAAATCCGATAAAAAATGTATACTTTAAAGAGGGGGTTTATAAGGACATTTTAATTGACCAGAAATATTTATGATCCAAACAAAATTTTGTATAGGACACCATTGCGAACAGTTTGATGTATAAATACTCAATATCCCATGGTTGGAGTGGTAACACTAATCAATTTTCTGAAATCAGACCAAAGACACAAAAATTTAATTCTAAAAGGGGGTGATGATTAGGACATTTTATGAGACTAGAGATTTCTGGAACCAAAGTCAGTCTTGTAAAGGAGACTATTGCAAACATTTTGAAGTATTAATATATAAGATGTCATGGTTGGAATCATAATAATTCTCAATTTCCTATATTCCGTTAAAAATAAACGTTTAATGCTTAAAGGGGGGGTGGAAATTAGGACAATTTAGAAGACTAGACATGTCTTGAACAGAACTAAATCTTGTAAAGGAGACTATTGTGAACATTTTGAAGTTTTAATATTAAATATACCATGGTTGGAGTCGTAGCTCTCTCAATTTTCTAAAATCCAACGAAAAATATACAAAAATTTGAATTCTTAAAAAAGGGGGTGTGATTAATATATAAGATTGAGACTAGAGATGTCCTAATTACGTCCCCCCCTTTAAAGCATTAAACTTTTATTTTTTAACGGATTTTAGGAAATTGAGAATTGTTATCATTGCAACCATGAGATCTTATATGTTAATACATCAAAATATTTGCATTAGTCTCCTCTACAAGATTCACTTTGGCTCGAGAAATCTCTAGTCGCCTAAAATGTCCTATTCAGCCCCCCCCTTTTTAAGAATTTAAAATTTTAAGTATTTTTGGTCTGATTTTAGAAAATTGAGTAGAGCTACGACTCCAACCATGGTATATTAAATATTAATACTTCAAAATGTTCACAATAGTGTCCTCTACAAGATTCAGTTTGGTTCAAGACATGTCTAGTCCTCTAAAATGTCCTAATTACATCCCCCCTTTAAAGCATTAAACTTTTATTTTTTTAACGGATTTTTGGAAATTGAGAATTGTTATGATTCCAACCAAGAGATCTTATATATTAATACATCATAATGTTTGCAATAGTCTCCTTTACAAGATTCACTTTGGTTTCAGAAATCTCTAGTCTCATAAAATGTCATATCATCCCCCCCTTTTTTAAGAATTCAAATTTTTGTGTCTTTTTTGTCTGACTTTAGACAATTGACCATTGTTACGACTCCAACGATGGGATATTCAATATTAATAAAATGAAATGTTCGCAATAGTCTTCTATTTAAAATTCAGTTTGGATCAAGGTATTTCTTGTTAATTAAAATGTCCTAATTACCTGCCCCCCTTTAAAGCATTACTCTTTTATTTTATTACAGATTTTAGGAAATTGAGAATTGTTATGATTCCAAACATGAGATCTTATACATTAATTTATCAAAATGTTTTCAATAGTCTCTTTTACAAGACTCACTTTGGCTCCAGAAATCTCTAGGCTCATAAAATGTCCTAATCACCCCCCCTTTTCTTAAGAATTCAAATTTTTGTGTGTTTTTGGTTGGATTTTAGAAAATTGAGTAGAGCTACGACTCCAACCATGGTATCTTTAATATTAATACTTCAAAATGTTCACAATAGTCTCCTTTACAAGATTCAGTTTGGTTCAAGACATGTCTAGTCTTCTAAGTTGTCCTAATTTCCTCCCCCCCTTTAAAGCATTAAACGTTTATTTTTTAACGGATTTTAGGAAATTGAGATTTATTATGATTCCAACCATGAGATCTTATATATTAATACATCAAAATGTTAGCAATAGTCTCCTTTACAAGATTCACTTTGGTTCCAGAAATCTCTAGGCTGATAAAATGTTCTAATCATCCCCCCCCCTTTTTTAAGAATTCAAATTTTTGTGTCTTTTAGGTCTGATTTTAGAAAATTGAGCAGTGTTACGACTCAAACCATGGGATATTGAATATTTATACATCAAACCGTTCGCAATAGAGTCCTAAACAAAATTTTGTTTGGATCATAAATATTTCTGGTCAATTAAAATCTCCTTATAAACACCCTCTTTAAAGTATTAATTTTTTATTATCGGATTTTAGGAAATTGAGGAGTGTTATGATTCCAACCATGAGATCTTATATATTAAAACATCAAAATGTTTGCATTAGTCTCCTTTACAATATTTACTTTGGTTTCAGAAATCTCTAATGCCATAAAATATCCTAATCACCCCCTTTTTTAAGAATTCAAAAATTTGTGTATTTTTGGTTGAATTTTAGAAAATTGAGTAAAGCTACGACCCCAACCATGGGATATTTAATATTAATACTTCAAAATATTCACAATAGTCTCTTTTACAAGATTCAGTTTGGATCAATATATTTCTGGGCAGTTAAAATGTCCTAATTACCTCCCCCCCTTTAAAGCATTAAACTTTTATTTTTTAACGGATTTTAGGAAATTGAGAATTGTTATCATTGCAACCATGAGATCTTATATGTTAGTACATCAAAATGTTTGCAATAGTCTCCTCTACAAGATTCACTTTGGCTCGAGAAATCTCTAGTCGCCTAAAATGTCCTATTCAGCCCCCCCCTTTTTAAGAATTTAAAATTTTAATTTTTTGGTCTGATTTTAGAAAATTGAGCAGAGCTACGACTCCAACCATGGTATATTAAATATTAATACTTCAAAATGTTCACAATAGTGTCCTCTACAAGAGTCAGTTTGGTTCAAGACATGTCTAGACCTCTAAAATGTCCTAATTACATCCCCCCTTTCAAGCATTAAACTTTTATTTTTTAACGGATTTTAAGAAATTGACAATTGTTATGATTCCAACCATGAGATCTTATATATTAATACATCAAAATGTTTGCAATAGTCTCCTTTACAGGATTCACTTTGGTTCCAGAAATCTCTAGTCTCATAAAATGTCATAATCATCCCCCCCTTTTTTAAGAATTCAAATTTTTGTGTCTTTTTGGTCTGACTTTAGAAAATTGACCAGAGTTACGACTCCAACCATGGGATATTCAATATTAATACAAATAAATGTTCGCAATAGTCTCCTATTTAAAATTCAGTTTGGATCAAGGTATTTCTTGTTAATTAAAATGTCCTAATTACCTGCCCCCCTTTAAAGCATTACACTTTTATTTTTTAACGGATTTTAGGAAATTGAGAATTGTTATGATTCCAACCATGAGATCTTATATATTAATATATCAAAATGTTTTCAATAGTCTCTTTTACAAGATTCACTTTGGTTCCAGAAATTTCTAGGCACATAAAATGTCCTAATCACAACCCCTTTTTTAAGAATTCAAATTTTTGTGTGTTTTTGGTTGGATTTTAAAAAATTGAGTAGAGCTACGACTCCAACCATGGTATATTGAATATTATTACTTCAAAATGTTCACAATAGTCTCCTTTACAAGATTCAGTTTGGTTCAAGACATGTCTAGTCTTCTAAGTTGTCCTAATTTCCTCCCCCCCTTTAAACCATTAAACGTTTATTTTTTAATGGATTTTAAGAAATTAAGAATAATTATGATTCCAACCATGAGATCTTATATATTAATACATCAAAATGTTAGCAATAGTCTCCTTTACAAGATTCACTTTGGTTCCAGAAATCTCTAATCCCATAAAATGTCCTAATCACCCCCCTTTTTTAAGAATTCAAATTTTTGTGTATTTTTGGTTGAATTTTAGAAAATTGAGTAGAGCTACGACTCCAACCATGGGATATTTAATATTAATACTTCAAAATATTCACAATAGTCTCCTTTACAAGATTCAGTTTGGATCAAGGTATTTCTGGGCAGTTAAAATGTCCTAATTACCTCCCCCCCTTTAAAGCATTAAACTTTTATTTTTTAACGGATTTTAGGAAATTGAGAATTGTTATCATTGCAACCATGAGATCTTATATGTTAATACATCAAAATATTTGCATTAGTCTCCTCTACAAGATTCACTTTGGCTCGAGAAATCTCTAGTCGCCTAAAATGTCCTATTCAGCCCCCCCCCTTTAAGAATTTAAAATTTTAAGTATTTTTAGTCTGATTTTAGAAAATTGAGTAGAGCTACGACTCCAACCATGGTATATTAAATATTAATACTTCAAAATGTTCACAATAGTGTCCTCTACAAGATTCAGTTTGGTTCAAGACATGTCTAGTCCTCTAAAATGTCCTAATTACATCCCCCCTTTAAAGCATTAAACTTTTATTTTTTAACGGATTTTAGGAAATTGAGAATTGTTATGATTCCAACCATGAGATATTATATATTAATACATCAAAATGTTTGCAATAGTCTCCTTTACAAGATTCACTTTGGTTCCAGAAATCTCTAGTCTTATAAAAAGTCCTAATTATCCCCCCCATTTTTAAAAATTCAAATTTTTGTGTCTTTTCGGTCTGATTTTAGAAAATTGAGCAGTGTTACGACTCAAACCATGGGATATTGAATATTTATACATCAAACTGTTCGCAATAGTGCCCTAAACAAAATTTTGTTTGGATCATATATATTTCTGTTCAATTAAATTCTCCTTATAAACACACCCTCTTTAAAGTATTAATTTTTTATTATCGGATTTTAGGAAATTGAAGGGTGTTATGATTCCAACCATGAGTTCTTATATATTAATACATCAAAATGTTTGCAATAGTTTCCTTTACAAGATTTACTTTGGTTCCAGAAATCTCTAGTCTCATAAAGTGTCCTAATTATCCCCCCTTTTTTAAGAATTCAAATTTTTGTGTATTTTTGGTCTGATTTTAGACAATTGAGCAGTGTTACGACTCCAACCATGGGTATTCAAGATTAATACATCAAAATGTTCGCAATAGTGTCCTATACAAAATTCATTTTCGATCAATGTATTTCTGGTCAATTAAAATGTCCTAGTTACCTTCCCCCTTTAAAGCATTAAATTTTATTTTTTAACGGATTTTAGGAAATTGAGATTTATTGTGATTCCAACCATGAGATCTTATATATTAATACATCAAAATGTTAGCAATAGTCTCCTTTACAAGATTCACTTTGGTTCCAGAAATCTCTAGGCTGATAAAATGTCCTAATCATCCCCCCCTTTTTTTAAGAATTCAAATTTTTGTGTCTTTTCGGTCTGATTTTAGAAAATTGAGCAGTGTTACGACTCAAACCATGGGATATTGAATATTTATACATCAAACCGTTCGCAATAGAGTCCTAAACAAAATTTTGTTTGGATCATAAATATTTCTGGTCAATTAAAATCTCCTTATAAACACCCCCTCTTTAAAGTATTAATTTTTTTATTATCGGATTTTAGGAAATTGAGGAGTGTTATGATTCCAACCATGAGATCTTATATATTAAAACATCAAAATGTTTGCAATAGTCTCCTTTACAAGATTTACTATGGTTTCAGAAATCTCTAATCCCATAAAATGTGCTAATCACCCCCCTTTTTTAAGAATTCAAAGTTTTGTGTATTTTAGGTTGAATTTTAGAAAATTGATTAAAGCTACGACCCCAACCATGGGATATTTAAAATTAATACTTCAAAATATTCACAATAGTCTCCTTTACAAGATTCAGTTTGGATCAATGTATTTCTGGGCAGTTAAAATGTCCTAATTACCTCCCCCCCTTTAAAGCATTAAGCTTTTATTTTTTAACGGATTTTAGGAAATTGAGAATTGTTATCATTGCAACCATGAGATCTTATATGTTAATACATCAAAATGTTTGCATTAGTCTCCTCTACAAGATTCACTTTGGCTCGAGAAATCTCTAGTCGCCTAAAATGTCCTATTCAGCCCCCCTTTTAAGAATTTAAAATTTTAAGTATTTTTAGTCTGATTTTAGAAAATTGAGTAGAGCTACGACTCCAACCATGGTATATTAAATATTAATACTTCAAAATGTTCACAATAGTGTCCTCTACAAGATTCAGTTTGGTTCAAGACATGTCTAGTCCTCTAAAATGTCCTAATTTCATCCCCCCTTTAAAGCATTAAACTTTTATTTTTTTAACGGATTTTTGGAAATTGAGAATTGTTATGATTCCAACCATGAGATATTATATATTAATACATCAAAATGTTTGCAATAGTCTCCTTTACAAGATTCACTTTGGTTCCAGAAATCTCTAGTCTTATAAAAAGTCCTAATTATCCCCCCCTTTTTTAAGAATTCAAATTTTTGTGTCTTTTCGGTCTGATTTTAGAAAATTGAGCAGTGTTACGACTCAAACCATGGGATATTGAATATTTATACATCAAACTGTTCGCAATAGTGCCCTAAACAAAATTTTGTTTGGATCATATATATTTCTGATCAATTAAATTCTCCTTATAAACACACCCTCTTTAAAGTATTAATTTTTTATTATCGGATTTTAGGAAATTGAAGGGTGTTATGATTCCAACCATGAGTTCTTATATATTAATACATCAAAATGTTTGCAATAGTTTCCTTTACAAGATTTACTTTGGTTCAGGAAATCTCTAGTCTCATAAAGTGTCCTAATTATCCCCCCTTTTTTAAGAATTCAAATTTTTGTGTATTTTTGGTCTGATTTTAGACAATTGAGCAGTGTTACGACTCCAACCATGGGTATTCAAGATTAATACATCAAAATGTTCGCAATAGTGTCCTATACAAAATTCATTTTCGATCAATGTATTTCTGGTCAATTAAAATGTCCTAGTTACCTTCCCCCTTTAAAGCATTAAATTTTATTTTTTAACGGATTTTAGGAAATTGAGAATTGTTATGATTCAACCATGAGATCTTATATATTAATACATCAAAATGTTTTCAATAGTCTCTTATACAAGACTCACTTTGGCTCCAGAAATCTCTAGGCTCATAAAATGTCCTAATCACCCCCCCCCTTTTCTTAAGAATTCAAATTTTTGTGTGTTTTTGGTTGGATTTTAGAAAATTGAGTAGAGCTACGACTCCAACCATGGTATCTTTAATATTAATACTTCAAAATGTTCACAATAGTCTCCTTTACAAGTTTCAGTTTGGTTCAAGACATGTCTAGTCTTCTAAGTTGTCCTAATTACCTCCCCCCCTTTAAAGCATTAAACGTTTATTTTTTAACGGATTTTAGGAAATTGAGATTTATTATGATTCCAACCATGAGATCTTATATATTAATACATCAAAATGTTAGCAATAGTCTCCTTTACAAGATTCACTTTGGTTCCAGAAATCTCTAGGCTGATAAAATGTCCTAATCATCCCCCCCTTTTTTAAGAATTCAAATTTTTGTGTCTTTTCGGTCTGATTTTAGAAAATTGAGCAGTGTTACGACTCAAACCATGGGATATTGAATATTTATACATCAAACCGTTCGCAATAGAGTCCTAAACAAAATTTTGTTTGGATCATAAATATTTCTGGTCAATTAAAATCTCCTTATAAACACCCCCTCTTTAAAGTATTAATTTTTTTATTATCGGATTTTAGGAAATTGAGGAGTGTTATGATTCCAACCATGAGATCTTATATATTAAAACATCAAAATGTTTGCAATAGTCTCCTTTACAAGATTTACTTTGGTTTCAGAAATCTCTAATCCCATAAAATGTCCTAATCACCCCCCTTTTTTAAGAATTCAAATTTTTGTGTATTTTTGGTTGAATTTTAGAAAATTGAGTAAAGCTACGAACCCAACCATGGGATATTTAAAATTAATACTTCAAAATATTCACAATAGTCTCCTTTACAAGATTCAGTTTGGATCAATGTATTTCTGGGCAGTTAAAATGTCCTAATTACCTGCCCCCCTTTAAAGCATTAAACTTTTATTTTTTAACGGATTTTAGGAAATTGAGAATTGTTATCATTGCAACCATGAGATCTTGTATGTTAATACATCAAAATGTTTGCATTAGTCTCCTCTACAAGATTCACTTTGGCTCGAGAAATCTCTAGTCGCCTAAAATGTCCTATTCAGCCCCCCTTTTAAGAATTTAAAATTTTAAGTATTTTTGGTCTGATTTTAGAAAATTGAGTAGAGCTACGACTCCAACCATGGTATTTTAAATATTAATACTTCAAAATGTTCACAATAGTGTCCTCTACAAGATTCAGTTTGGTTCAAGACATGTCTAGTCCTCTAAAATGTCCTAATTACATCCCCCCTTTAAAGCATTAAACTTTTATTTTTTAACGGATTTTAAGAAATTGAGAATTGTTATGATTCCAACCATGAGATCTTATATATTAATACATCAAAATGTTTTCAATAGTCTCTTTTACAAGATTCACCTTAATTCCAGAAATCTCTAGTCTCATAAAATGTCCGAATCACCCCACCCCTTTTTTAAGAATTCAAATTTTTGTGTCTTTTTGGTTGGATTTTAGAAAATTGAGTAGAGCTACGACTCCAACCATGGTATATTTAATATTAATACTTCAAAATGTTCACAATAGTCTCCTTTACAAGATTCAGTTTGGTTCAAGACATGTCTAGTCTTCTAAGTTGTCCTAGTTTCCTCCACCCTTTTAAAGCATTAAACGTTTATTTTTTAACGGATTTTAAGAAATTGAGATTTATTATGATTCCAACCATGAGATCTTATATATTAATACATCAAAATGTTAGCAATAGTCTCCTTTACAAGATTCACTTTGGTTCCAGAAATCTCTAGTCTTATAAAAAGTCCTAATCATCCCCCCTTTTTTAAGAATTCAAATTTTTGTGTCTTTTCGGTCTGATTTTAGAAAATTGAGCAGTGTTACGACTCAAACCATGGGATATTGAATATTTATACATCAAACTGTTCGCAATAGTGCCCTAAACAAAATTTTGTTTGGATCATATATATTTCTGTTCAATTAAATTCTCCTTATAAACACACCCTCTTTAAAGTATTAATTTTTTATTATCGGATTTTAGGAAATTGAAGGGTGTTATGATTCCAACCATGAGTTCTTATATATGAATACATCAAAATGTTTGCGATAGTTTCCTTTAAGGATTTACTTTGGTTCTAGAAATCTCTAGTCTCATAAAGTGTCCTAATTATCCCCCCTTTTTTAAGAATTCAAATTTTTGTGTATTTTTGGTCTGATTTTAGACAATTGAGCAGTGTTACGACTCCAACCATGGGTATTCAAGATTAATACATCAAAATGTTCGCAATAGTGTCCTATACAAAATTCATTTTCAATCAATGTATTTCTGGTCAATTAAAATGTCCTAGTTACCTTCCCCCTTTAAAGCATTAAATTTTATTTTTTAACGGATTTTAGGAAATTGAGAATTGTTATGATTCAACCATGAGATCTTATATATTAATACATCAAAATGTTTTCAATAGTCTCTTTTACAATATTCACTTTGGTTTCAGAAATCTCTAATCCCATAAAATGTCCTAATCATCCCCTTTTTTAAGAATTCAAATTTTTGTGTATTTTTGGTTGAATTTTAGAAAATTGAGTAGAGCTACGACTCCAACCATGGGATATTTAATATTAATACTTCAAAATATTCACAATAGTCTCCTTTACAAGATTCAGTTTGGATCAAGGTATTTCTGGGCAGTTAAAATGTCCTAATTACCTCCCCCCCTTTAAAGCATTAAACTTTTATTTTTTAACGGATTTTAGGAAATTGAGAATTGTTATCATTGCAACCATGAGATCTTATATGTTAATACATCAAAATATTTGCATTAGTCTCCTCTACAAGATTCACTTTGGCTCGAGAAATCTCTAGTCGCCTAAAATGTCCTATTCAGCCCCACCCTTTTTAAGAATTTAAAATTTTAAGTATTTTTGGTCTGATTTTAGAAAATTGAGTAGAGCTACGACTCCAACCATGGTATATTAAATATTAATACTTCAAAATGTTCACAATAGTGTCCTCTACAAGATTCAGTTTGGATCAAGACATGTCTAGTCCTCTAAAATGTCCTAATTTCATCCCCCCTTTAAAGCATTAAACTTTTATTTTTTTAACGGATTTTTGGAAATTGAGAATTGTTATGATTCCAACCATGAGATATTATATATTAATACATCAAAATGTTTGCAATAGTCTCCTTTACAAGATTCACTTTCGTTCCAGAAATCTCTAGTCTTATAAAAAGTCCTAATTATCCTCCCCTTTTTTAAGAATTCAAATTTTTGTGTCTTTTCGGTCTGATTTTAGAAAATTGAGCAGTGTTACGACTCAAACCATGGGATATTGAATATTTATACATCAAACTGTTCGCAATAGTGCCCTAAACAAAATTTTGTTTGTATCATATATATTTCTAATCAATTAAATTCTCCTTATAAACACACCCTCTTTAAAGTATTAATTTTTTATTATCGGATTTTAGGAAATTGAAGGGTGTTATGATTCTAACCATGAGTTCTTATATATTAATACATCAAAATGTTTGCAATAGTTTCCTTTACATACATACATAAGAGATGAGAGTGGACCCCGTTCTGTACCAATCGGTTATCGGGTATAATCCACTCAACACCATCGAGAGTAAGCAGCACCTTCTGAGGGTTAAAAAGTCCCCAAACTGTGCCGTCACCCAGCATGCTGTTGTAGATGGAAGAATTTACAATGGTGAGGCCTTAAAGCCTTGTATTGGATACCGCAGTGTCCAATACATTACAGTTCTGTATCAGGCAGGGATAACAACATAAGGATGGATAATTGAAATTAAAAAAAATTTTAAAGATAAGAAATTTTTTAAAAGAAAAGGTAAATGAAGTAATGAAAAGTTATATACAAGTAGAGAATGAAACTATTAAGTTTGTTTAAACATAAGGGGCTAAAAGTCTGAATCTGACGAATCATCTGGCAAGCTGATAGGAGGAGGATTCCTGTCCTTGCATAAATCTAGACCTTTTTCTGTGAGGAACTTGGCGATTAATGTTAGTTTTTTCTTGTGTGGAGCTGAACGTAGACAGAATCGAAGAAAGTCGGTGTAGTTCAGGTTTTGAGGGCATTTGAGATGATGATGTGCGGTGTAGCTGCATTCTTTAATGTAGTGGAAAGGATTGCCTTCTTTGCCACAGAGACAGAGAGATGAATACGTTCTATATATTTTTTAAAGTAAGTTGGGAATGGACCATGTTCTGTTAAGAAGTAATTTACATACGGATTATCCAGTAGATTTGGCTCGAGACTTTTGGAATTATTTTGTTGGTTGGTCTTCCCTGGTGTGCTATTGTCCATGCGGTTTGCCATGAGGCTAACTTTTGAGAGTTAAGGCTGTGTTTTATGGATGCTTGGGACCATGCGAGGTGATATTGTTCATCTTTTGGAAGTTTGGTTGATTCTTTCGCAGCTGCGTCAGCGAGCTCATTACCTTGGATGCCTATGTGAGCTCTGGTCCAGATGAGGGTGAATTTACATGAATTTGTTGCATCGGTTATCAGTGATTGAATTTGTTGAATAAGGGGGGAGCGATGTAAGGGGTTGTTGATGGCTAGAAGGGTAGATTGGCTGTCAGACCAGATTGTTGATTTTGGGTATTTAGAGTTTAAGGCGTGCTTTGTGGCTTCAAGGATGGCAAGAGCCTCAGCCTGGAATACTGTATTCCTTGGATTTAGTAAGAATTTACTTGTCGTGATGATGCTGTCATTGATTAGTAAAACAAAAGCTGCTCCAGTTGATTCATCTATTTTAGACCCGTCTGTGTAGTAGTTGGGGTGGTTGGGAGTAGGCTGTAAGGTTGAATGTTTGGTGATTATCACTTTGATTCCTCTATGGCGTTTACCTGGGTGAATCAGATCTTTATGAGCCTTGCCCTCTATTTGGTCTGGATGAAGAATTTCTCCATCAATGTTCACTGGTTCGTTAAGTTGGAGGATTGCTGTCTTCAAAGCTTCGTATTTAAGTTGGAGGTGTAGTGGAGGAGTGCCAGAGAGGATAGTGAGGCTGATTGATGGCGTGGTTCGGTATGTCCTTGTGATTCGGAGGGTGAAGAGGCGTTGCAGACTGGAGAGTAATTTTATCTTTCGTGTTGTTAGAGGGAATGCCCAGAATGAAGTTTATTTTACAAGAGTGCCAGAGAGGATAGTGAGGCTGATTGATGGCGTGGTTCGGTATGTCCTTGTGATTCGGAGGGTGAAGAGGCGTTGCAGACTGGAGAGTAATTTTATCTTTCGTGTTGTTAGAGGGAATGCCCAGAATGAAGTTTCCTTTACAAGATTTACTTTGGTTCAGGAAATCTCTAGTCTCATAAAGTGTCCTAATTATCCCCCCTTATTTAAGAATTATAAAAATGATTCCAACCATGAGATCTTATATATTAATACATCAAAATGTTTGCAATAGTCTTCTTTACAAGATTCACTTTGGTTCCAGAAATCTCTAGTCGCATAAAATGTTCTATTCAGCCCCCTCTTTTTAAGAATTTAAAATTTTAAGTATTTTTGGTCTGATTTTAGAAAATTGAGTAGAGCTACGACTCCAACCATGGTATATTAAATATTAATTCTTCAAAATGTTCACAATAGTTTTCTCTACAAGATACAGTTTGGTTCAAGACATTTCTAGTCTTCTAAAATGTCCCAATTACATCCCCTTTTAAGGCATTAAACTTTTATTTTTTAACGGATTTTAGGAAATTGAGAATAGTTATGATTCCAACCATGAGATCTTATATATTAATACATCAAAATGTTTGCAATAGTCTCCTTTACAAGATTTACTTTGGTTCCAGAAATCTCTAGTCTCATAAAATGTCCTAATCATCCCCCCTTTTTTAAGAATTCAAATTTTTGTGTCTTTTTGGTCTGATTTTAGAAAATTGAGCAGTGTTACGACTCAAACCATGGGATATTGAATATTTATACATCAAACTGTTCGCAATAGTGTCCTAAACAAAATTTAGTTTGGATCATAAATATTTCTGGTCAATTAAAATGTCCTTATAAACCCCCCCTCTTTAAAGAATTTTTTTTATCGGCTTTTAGGAAATTGAGGAGTGTTATGATTCCAACCATGAGATCTTATATATTAATACATCAAAATGTTTGCAATAGTCTCTTTTACAAGATTTACTTTGGTTCCAGGAATCTCTAGTCTCATAAAGTGTCCTAATTATCCCCCCTTTTTTTAAGAATTCAAATTTTTGTGTATTTTTGGTCTGATTTTAGACAATTGAGCAGTGTTACGACTCTGACCATGGGTATTCAATATTAATACATCAAAATGTTCGCAATAGTGTCCTATACAAAATTCATTTTCGATCAGTGTATTTCTGGTCAATTAAAATGTCCTAGTTACCTTCCCCCTTTAAAGCATTAAATTTTATTTTTTAACGGATTTTAGGAAATTGAGAATTGTTCTGATTCCAACCATGAGATCTTATATATTAATACATCAAAATGTTTGCAATAGTCTTTTTTACAAGATTGACTTTGGTTTCAGAAATCTCTAATCCCATAAAATGTCCTAATCACCCCCCTTTTTTAAGAATTCAAATTTTTGTGTATTTTTGGTTGAATTTTAGAAAATTGAGTAGAGCTACGACTCCAACCATGGGATATTTAATATTAATACTTCAAAATAATCACAATAGTCTCCTTTACAAGATTCAGTTTGGATCAAGTTATTTCTGGGCAGTTAAAATGTCCTAATTACCTCCCCCCTTTAAAGCATTAAACTTTTATTTTTTAACGGATTTTAGGAAATTGAGAATTGTTATCATTGCAACCATGAGATCTTATATGTTAGTACATCAAAATGTTTGCAATAGTCTCCTCTACAAGATTCACTTTGGCTCGAGAAATCTCTAATCGCCTAAAATGTCCTATTCAGCCCCCCCTTTTTAAGGATTTAAAATTTTAAGTATTTTTGGTCTGATTTTAGAAAATTGAGTAGCGCTACAACTCCAACAATGGTATATTAAATATTAATACTTCAAAATGTTCACAAGAGTGTCCTCTACAAGATTCAGTTTGGTTCAAGACATGTCTAGTCCTCTAAAATGTCCTAATTACATCCCCCCTTTAAAGCATTAAACTTTTATTTTTTAACGAATTTTAGGAAATTGAGATTTATTATGATTCCAACAATGAGATCTTATATATTAATCCATCAAAATGTTTGCATTAGTCTCCTTTACAAGATTCACTTTGGCTCGAGAAATCTCTAGTAGCCTAAAATGTCCTATTCAACCCCCTCTTTTTAAGAATTTAAAATTTTAAGTATTTTCGGTCTGATTTTAGAAAATTGAGTAGAGCTACGACTCCAACCATGGTATATTAAATATTAATTCTTCAAAATGTTCACAATAGTTTTCTCTACAAGATACAGTTTGGTTCAAGACATTTCTAGTCTTCTAAAATGTCCCAATTACATCCCCCCTTTAAAGCATTAAACTTTTACTTTTTAACGGATTTTAGGAAATTCAGAATTGTTATGATTCCAACCATGAGATCTTATATATTAATACATCAAAATGTTTGCAATAGTCTTCTTTACAAGATTCACTTTGGTTCCAGAAATCTCTAGTCGCATAAAATGTTCTATTCAGCCCCCTCTTTTTAAGAATTTAAAATTTTAAGTATTTTTGGTCTGATTTTAGAAAATTGAGTAGAGCTACGACTCCAACCATGGTATATTAAATATTAATTCTTCAAAATGTTCACAATAGTCTCCTCTACAAGATTCAGTTTGGTTCAAGACATTTCTAGTCTTCTAAAATGTCCCAATTACATCCCCCCTTTAAAGCATTAAACTTTTATTTTTTAACGGATTTTAGGAAATTGAGAATAGTTATGATTCCAACCATGAGATCTTATATATTAATACTTCAAAATGTTTGCAATAGTCTCCTTTACAAGATTCACTTTGGTTCCAGAAATCTCTAGTCTCATAAAATGTCCTAATCATCCCCCCTTTTTTAAGAATTCAAATTTTTGTGTCTTTTTGGTCTGATTTTAGAAAATTGAGCAGTGTTACGACTCAAACCATGGGATATTGAATATTTATACATCAAACTGTTCGCAATAGTGTCCTAAACAAAATTTAGTTTGGATCATAAATATTTCTGGTCAATTAAAATGTCCTTATAAACCCCCCCTCTTAAAAGTATTAATTTTTTTATCGGATTTTAGGAAATTGAGGAGTGTTATGATTCCAACCATGAGATCTTATATATTAATGCATCAAAATGTTTGCAATAGTCTCCTTTACAAGATTTACTTTGGTTCCAGAAATCTCTAGTCTCATAAAGTGTCCTAATTATCCCCCCTTTTTTTAAGAATTCAAATTTTTGTGTATTTTTGGTCTGATTTTAGACAATTGAGCAGTGTTACGACTCTGACCATGGGTATTCAATATTAATACATCAAAATGTTCGCAATAGTGTCCTATACAAAATTCATTTTCGATCAGTGTATTTCTGGTCAATTAAAATGTCCTAGTTACCTTCCCCCTTTAAAGCATTAAATTTTATTTTTTAACGGATTTTAGGAAATTGAGAATTGTTCTGATTCCAACCATGAGATCTTATATATTAATACATCAAAATGTTTTCAATAGTCTCTTTTACAAGATTCACTTTGGTTTCAGAAATCTCTAATCCCATAAAATGTCCTAATCACCCCCCTTTTTTAAGAATTCAAATTTTTGTGTATTTTTGGTTGAATTTTAGAAAATTGAGTAGAGCTACGACTCCAACCATGGGATATTTAATATTAATACTTCAAAATATTCACAATAGTCTCCTTTACAAGATTCAGTTTGGATCAAGGTATTTCTGGGCAGTTAAAATGTCCTAATTACCTCCCCCCCTTTAAAGCATTAAACTTTTATTTTTTAACGGATTTTAGGAAATTGAGAATTGTTATCATTGCAACCATGAGATCTTATATGTTAGTACATCAAAATGTTTGCAATAGTCTCCTCTACAAGATTCACTTTGGCTCGAGAAATCTCTAGTCGCCTAAAATGTCCTATTCAGCCCCCCCCTTTTTAAGAATTTAAAATTTTAAGTATTTTTGGTCTGATTTTAGAAAATTGAGTAGAGCTACGACTCCAACCATGGTATATTAAATATTAATACTTCAAAATGTTCACAATAGTGTCCTCTACAAGATTCAGTTTGGTTCAAGACATGTCTAGTCCTCTAAAATGTCCTAATTACATCCCCCCTTTAAAGCATTAAACTTTTATTTTTTAACGGATTTTAGGAAATTGAGAATTGTTATGATTCCAACCATGAGATCTTATATATTAATACATCAAAATGTTTGCATTAGTCTCCTTTACAAGATTCACTTTGGCTCGAGAAATCTCTAGTCGCCTAAAATGTCCTATTCAGCCCCACCCTTTTTAAGAATTTAAAATTTTAAGTATTTTTGTTCTGATTTTAGAAAATTGAGTAGAGCTACGACTCCAACCATGGTATATTAAATATTAATACTTCAAAATGTTCACAATAGTGTCCTCTACAAGATTCAGTTTGGTTCAAGACATGTCTAGTCCTCTAAAATGTCCTAATTACATCCCCCCTTTAAAGCATTAAACTTTTATTTTTTAACGGATTTTAAGAAATTGAGAATTGTTATGATTCCAACCATGAGATCTTATATATTAATACATCAAAATGTTTGCAATAGTCTCCTTTACAGGATTCACTTTGGTTCCAGAAATCTCTAGTCTCATAAAATGTCATAATCATGCCCCATTTTTAAGATTTCAAATTTTTGTGTCTTTTTGGTCTGACTTTAGAAAATTGACCAGTGTTACGACTCCAACCATGGGATATTCAATATTAATACAACGAAATGTTCGCAATAGTCTCCTATTTAAAATTCAGTTTGGATCAAGGTATTTCTTGTTAATTAAAATGTCCTAATTACCTGCCCCCCTTTAAAGCATTACACTTTTATTTTTTAACGGATTTTAGGAAATTGAGAATTGTTATGATTCCAACCATGAGATCTTATATATTAATATATCAAAATGTTTTCAATAGTCTCTTTTACAAGATTCACTTTGGTTCCAGAAATTTCTAGGCTCATAAAATGTCCTAATCACAACCCTATTTTTAAGAATTCAAATTTTTGTGTGTTTTTGGTTGGATTTTAAAAATTGAGTAGAGCTACGACTCCAACCATGGTATATTTAATATTAATACTTCAAAATGTTCACAATAGTCTCCTTTACAAGATTCAGTTTGGTTCAAGACATGTCTAGTCTTCTAAGTTGTCCTAATTTCCTCCCCCCCTTTAAAGCATTAAACGTTTATTTTTTAACGAATTTTAGGAAATTGAGATTTATTATGATTCCAACCATGAGATCTTATATATTAATACATCAAAATGTTAGCAATAGTCTCCTTTACAAGATTCACTTTGGTTCCAGAAATCTCTAGTCTCATAAAATGTCCTAATCATCCCCCCCTTTTTTAAGAATTCAAATTTTTGTGTCTTTTCGGTCTGATTTTAGAAAATTGAGCAGTGTTACGACTCAAACCATGGGATATTGAATATTTATACATCAAACTGTTCGCAATAGTCTCCTAAACAAAATTTTGTTTGGATCATAAATATTTCTGGTCAATTAAAATCTCCTTATAAACACCCCCTCTTTAAAGTATTAATTTTTTATTATCGGATTTTAGGAAATTGAGGAGTGTTATGATTCCAACCATGAGATCTTATATATTAATACATCAAAATGTTTGCAATAGTCTCCTTTACAAGATTTACTTTGGTTCCAGAAATCTCTAGTCTCATAAAGTGTCCTAATCACCCCCCCCTTTTTTAAGGATTCAAATTTTTGTGTATTTTTGGTTGAATTTTAGAAAATTGATTAGAGCTACGACTCCAACCATGGGATATTTAATATTAATACTTCAAAATATTCACAATAGTCTCCTTTACAAGATTCAGTTTGGATCAAGGTATTTCTGGGCAATTAAAATGTCCTAACTACCTCCCCCCTTTAAAGCATTAAACTTTTATTTTTTAACGGATTTTAGGAAATTGAGAATTGTTATGATTCCAACCATGAGATCTTATATATTAATACATCAAAATGTTTGCAATAGTCTCCTTTACAAGATTCACTTTGGCTCGAGAAATCTCTAGTCGCCTAAAATGTCCTATTCAGCCCCACCCTTTTTAAGAATTTAAAATTTTAAGTATTTTTGGTCTGATTTTAGAAAATTGAGTAGAGCTACGACTCCAACCATGGTATATTAAATATTAATACTTCAAAATGTTCACAATAGTGTCCTCTACAAGATTCAGTTTGGTTCAAGACATGTCTAGTCCTCTAAAATGTCCTAATTACATCCCCCCTTTAAAGCATTAAACTTTTATTTTTTAACGGATTTTAAGAAATTGAGAATTGTTATGATTCCAACCATGAGATCTTATATATTAATACATCAAAATGTTTGCAATAGTCTCCTTTACAAGATTCACTTTGGTTCCAGAAATCTCTAGTCTCATAAAATGTCATAATCATCCCCCCCTTTTTTAAGAATTCAAATTTTTGTGTCTTTTTGGTCTGACTTTAGAAAATTGACCAGTGTTACGACTCCAACCATGGGATATTCAATATTAATACAACGAAATGTTCGCAATAGTCTCCTATTTAAAATTCAGTTTGGATCAAGGTATTTCTTGTATTTTAAAATGTCCTAATTACCTGCCCCCCTTTAAAGCATTACACTTTTATTTTTTAACGGATTTTAGGAAATTGAGAATTGTTATGATTCCAACCATGAGATCTTATATATTAATACATCAAAATGTTTTCAATAGTCTCTTTTACAAGATTCACTTTGGTTCCAGAAATTTCTAGGCTCATAAAATGTCCTAATCACAACCCTATTTTTAAGAATTCAAATTTTTGTGTGTTTTTGGTTGGATTTTAAAAATTGAGTAGAGCTACGACTCCAACCATGGTATATTTAATATTAATACTTCAAAATGTTCACAATAGTCTCCTTTACAAGATTCAGTTTGGTTCAAGACATGTCTAGTCTTCTAAGTTGTCCTAATTTCCTCCCCCCCTTTAAAGCATTAAACTTTTATTTTTAACTGATTTTAGGAAATTGAGATTTATTATGATTCCAACCATGAGATCTTATATATTAATACATCAAAATGTTAGCAATAGTCTCCTTTACAAGATTCACTTTGGTTCCAGAAATCTCTAGTCTCATAAAAAGTCCTAATCATCCCCCCTTTTTTAAGAATTCAAGTTTTTGTGTCTTTTCGGTCTGAATTTTAGAAAATTGAGCAGTGTTACGACTCCAACCATGGGATATTGAATATTAATACATCAAAATGTTCGCAATAGTCTGCTCTACAAAATTCAGTTTGGTTTGAATCCTATAGTCCAATTAAAATGTCCTAATAATCCCCCTTTTAAAGTATTAATTTTTTTTATCGGATTTTAGGAAATTGAGGAGTGTTATGATTCCAACCATGAGATCTTATATATTAATACATCAAAATGTTTGCAATAGTCTCCTTTACAAGATTTACTTTGGTTCCAGAAATCTCTAGTCTCATAAAATGTCCTAATCATCCCCCCTTTTTTAAGAATTCAAATTTTTGTGTCTTTTTGGTCTGATTTTAGAAAATTGAGTAGAGCTACGACTCCAACCATGGTATATTAAATATTAATACATCAAAATGTTCACAATAGTGTCCTCTACAAGATTCAGTTTGGTTCAAAGACATTTCTAGTCTTCTAAAATCTCCTAATTTCCTTCCCCCCTTAAAGCATTAAACTTTTATTTTTTAACGGATTTTAGGAAATTGAGAATTGTTATGATTCCAACCATGAGATCTTATATATTAATACATCAAAATGTTTTCAATAGTCTCTTTACAAGATTCACTTTGGTTCCAGAAATCTCTAGGCTCATAAAATGTCCTAATCATCCCCATTTTTTAGAATTAAAATTTTTTTTTATTTTTGGTCTGATTTTAGAAAATTGATGAGTGTTATGACTCCAACCATGGGATATTTAATAATAGTACATCAAAACGTTCACAATAATCTCTTCTACAAGATACATTTTGGTTCCAGTAATCTCTAGTCTCCTAAAATGTCCTAATAAGCCCCCTTATTTAAGAATTCTAAGTTTTATTTTTTGTCTGATTTTAGAAAATTGAGTAGTGTTACGACTCCAACCATGGTATCTTATATATTAATACATCAAAATGTTCACAATAGTCTCCTTTACAAGATTGACTCTGGTTCAAGACATTTCTAGTCTTCTAAAATGTCCTAATTACCTCCTCCCTTTTTAAAGCATTAATCTTTTATTTTTTTATTTGGTTCTAGAAAATCTCTAGTCTCATAAAATGACCTAATCATCCTCCCCTTTATTAAGAATTCAAAGTTTTTGTTTTTTGGTCTGATTTTAGAAACTTTAGCAGTGTTGACTCCATAAAATATTCTCTGGGCAATTAAAATGTCCTAATTACCTCCCCCTTTAAAGCATTAAACTTTTATTTTTAACGGATTTTAGAAATTGAGATTTGTTATGATTCCAACCATGAGATCTTATATTAATACATCAAAATGTTTTCAATAGTCTCTTTTACAAGATTCAATTTGGTTCCAGAAATCTCTAGTCCCATAAAATGTCCTAATCACCCCCTTTTTTAAGAATTCAAATTTTTGTGTCTTTTTGGTTTGATTTTAGAAAATTGAGTAGAGCTACGACTCCAACCATGGTATATTTAATATTAATACTTCAAAATGTTCACAATAGTCTCCTTTACAAGATTCAGTTTGGTTCAAGACATGTCTAGTCTTCTAAAATGTCCTAATTACCTCCCCCCCTTTAAAGCATTAAACTTTTATTTTTTAACGGATTTTAGGAAATTGAGAATTGTTATGATTCCAACCATGAGATCTTATATATTAATACATCAAAATGTTTGCAATAGTCTCCTTTACAAGATTCACTTTGGTTCCAGAAATCTCTAGTCTCATAAAATGTCCTAATCATTCCCCCCTTTTTTAAGAATTCAGATTTTTGTATCTTTTTGGTTGATTTTTAGAAACTTGATGAGAGATACGACTCCAACCTTGGGATAATAAATATTAATAAATCAAAATGTTCGTAATTCTCGCATCTACAAGATTCAGTTTAGTTCTACACATCTCTAATTTTCTAAAATTTCCTAATCAGCCCAACCCCCACATTTTTAAGAATTCAAACTCTTGTGTTATTTTGGTGTGATTTTAGAAAATTGAGTAATGCTACGACTCCAACCATGGGATATTAAATATTAATACATCAAAATGTTCACAATAGTGTCCTCTACAAGATTCAGGTTGTTTCAAGAAATTTCTAGTCATTTAAAATGTCCTAATAATCCCCCCTGTTTAAAGCATTAAATTTTATTTTTAACGGATTTTAGGAAATTGAGAATTGTTATGATTCCAACCATGAGATCTTATATATTAATACATCAAAATGTTTGCAATAGTCTCCTTTACAAGATTCACTTTGGTTCCAGAAATCTCTAGTCTCATAAAATGTCCTAATCCCCCCCCCTTTTTAAAGAATTCAAATTTTTGTGTTTTTTTGGTCAAATTGTACAACGTTGATGAGTGCTACGACTCCAACCGTGAGATTTTAAATATTAATACATCAAAATGTTCACAACAGTCTCCTCTACAAGATTCAGTTTGGTTCAAGACATCCTTAGTCTCATAAAATGTCCTAATAATCCCCCTTTTTAAAGCATTCAAATTTTTGTTTTTACGGATTTTAGGAAATTGAGAATTGTTATGATTCCAACCATGAGATCTTATATATTAATACATCAAAATGTTTGCAATAGTCTCCTTTACAAGATTCACTTTGGTTCCAGAAATCTCTAGTCTCATAAAATGTCCTAATCACCCCCCCTTTTTTTTAAGAATTCAAATTTTTGTGTCTTTTTGGTCTGATTTTAGAAAATTGAGTAGAGCTACGACTCCAACCATGGTATATTAAATATTAATACTTCAATATGTTCACAAAAGTATCCTCTACAAGATTCAGTTTGGTTCAAGACATTTCTAATCTTCTAAAATGTCCTAATTACCCCCCCACCTCTTTAAAGCATTAAACTTTTATTTTTTTATCGGATTTTAGGAAATTAAGAATTGATATGATTCCAACAATGAGATCTTATACATTAATACATCAAAATGTTTGCAACAGTATCCTCTACAAGATTCACTATGTTTCCAGAAATCTCTAGTCTCATAAAATGTCCTAATTATACCCCCCCTTATTTAAGAATTCAAATTTTTGTGTCTTTTTGGTTGGATTTTAGAAAATTGATGAGTGTTACGACTCCAACCATGGGATATTAAATATTAATGCATCAAAATGTTCGCAATAGTCTCCTCTAAGATATTCAGTTTGGTTCCAGAAATCTTTAGTCTTCTAAAATGTCCTAATCAGCCCCACCTTTTTTAAGTATTCAAAATGTTATTTTTTGTCTGATTTTAGAAAATTGAGTAGAGTTATGACTCCAACCATGAGGATATTTATATATTAATACTTCAAAATATTCACAATAGTCTCCTTTACAAGATTGACTTTGGTTCAAGACATTTCTAGTCTTAAAAGTCCTAATTACCTCCTCCCCTTTTTAAAGCATTAAATTTTTTTATTTTTTATTTGGTTCTAGAAATCTCTAGTCTCATAAAATGACCTAATCATCCTCCCCTATATATTGAAGAATTCAAAATGTTTTTGGTCTGATTTTAGAAACTTTAGCAGTGTTACGACTCCATAAGAATATTCTCTGGGCAATTAAAATGTCTTAATTACTCCCCCCTTTAATGCATTAAACTTTTATTTTTAACGGATTTTAGAAAATTGAGAATTGTTATGATTCCAACCATGAGATCTTATATATATTAATACATCAAAATGTTCAATAGTCTCCTTTACAAGATTCAGTTTGGTTCCAGAAATGTCTAGTCTCATAAAATGTCCTAATTATCCCCCCTTTTTAAGAATTCAAATTTTTGTGTCTTTTTGGTCTGATTTTAGAAAATTGAGGAGTGTTATGATTCCAAACATGAGATCTTATATATTAATACATTAAAATGTTTGCAATAGTCTCCTTTACAAGATTCACTTTGTTTCCAGAAATCTCTAGTCTCATAAAATGTCCTAATCACCCCCCCTTTTTTTAAGAATTCAAATTTTTGTGTGTTTTTGTCTGATTTTAGAAAATTGAGGAGTGTTACGACTCCAACCATGGGATATTCAATACTAATACATCAACATGTTCGCAATAGTCTCCTATACAAGATTCAGTTTGTTTCAATTTATTTCTATTCTTTTTAAATGTCCTAATTACCTCCCCCCTTTAAAGCATTAAACGTTTACTTTTAACGGATTTTAAGAAATTGAGAATTGTTATGATTCCAACCATGAGATCTTATATATTAATACATCAAAATGTTTTCAATAGCCTCTTTTACAAGATTCACCTTAATTCCAGAAATCTCTAGTCTCATAAAATGTCCGAATCACCCCACCCCTTTTTTAAGAATTCAAATTTTTGTGTCTTTTTGGTTGCATTTTAGAAAATTGAGTAGAGCTACGACTCCAACCATGGTATATTTAATATTAATACTTCAAAATGTTCACAATAGTCTCCTTTACAAGATTCAGTTTGGTTCAAGACATGTCTAGTCTTCTAAGTTGTCCTAATTTCCTCCCCCCCTTTAAAGCATTAAACGTTTATTTTTTAACGGATTTTAAGAAATTGAGAATTGTTATGATTCCAACCATGAGATCTTATATATTAATACATCAAAATGTTTTCAATAGTCTCCTTTACAAGATTCACTTTGGTTCCAGAAATCTCTAGTCTCATAAAATGTCCTAATCATCCCCCCCTTTTTTAAGAATTCAAATTTTTGTGTCTTTTCGGTCTGATTTTAGAAAATTGAGCAGTGTTACGACTCAAACCATGGGATATTGAATATTTATACATCAAACTGTTCGCAATAGTGTCCTAAACAAAATTTTGTTTGGATCATAAATATTTCTGGTCAATTAAAATCTCCTTATAAACAACCCCTCTTTAAAGTATTAATTTTTTTATTATCGGATTTTAGGAAATTGAGAATTGTTATGATTCCAACCATGAGATGTTATATATTAATACAAAATGTTTTCAATAGTCTTTTTTACAAGATTCACTTTGGTTCCAGAAATCTCTAATCCCATAAAATGTCCTAATCACAACCCCTTTTTAAGAATTCAAATTTTTGTGTATTTTTGGTCTGATTTTAGAAAATTGAGCAGTGTTACGACTCCAACCATGGGATATGCAACATTAATACATCAAAATGTTCACAATAGTCTCCTCTACAAGATTCAGTTTGGTTCAAGACATGTCTAGTCTTCTAAATTGTCTTAATTTCCTCCCCTCCCCCCCTTTAAAGCATTAAAATTTAACTTTTTAACGGATTTTAGGAAATTGAGAATTGTTATGATTCCAACCATGAGATCTTATATATTAATACATCAAAATGTTTGCAATAGTCTCCTTTACAAGATTCACTTTGGTTCCAGAAATCTCTAGTCTCATAAAATGTCCTAATCATCCCCCCCCTTTTTTAAGAAATCAAATTTTTGTGTCTTTTTGGTCTGATTTTACAAAAATTGAGCAGTGTTACGACTCGAACCATGGAATATTCAATATTAATACATCAAAATGTTCGCTATAGTGTCCTATACAAAATTCAGTTTGGATCAAGGTATTTCTGGTCAATTAAAATGTCCTAATTACCTCCCCCCTTTAAAGCATTAAACTTTTATTTTTTAACGGATTTTAGGAAATTGAGAATTGTTATGATTCCAACCATGAGATCTTATATATTAATACATCAAAATGTTTTCAATAGTCTCTTTCACAAGATTCACTTTGGTTCCAGAAATCTCTAGTCTCATAAAATGTCCTAATCATAAACCCCCTTTTTTAAGAATTCAAATTTTTGTGTCTTTTTGGTCTGATTTTAGAAAATTGAGCAGTGTTACGACTCCAACCATGGTATATTTAATATTAATACTTCAAAATGTTCACAATAGTCTCCTCTACAAGATTCAGTTTGGTTCAAGACATGTCTAGTCTTCTAAATTGTCCTAATTTCCTCCCCCCCTTTAAAGCATTAAACTTTTATTTTTTAACGGATTTTAGGAAATTGAGAATTGTTATGATTCCAACCATGAGATCTTATATATTAATACATCAAAATGTTTGCAATAGTCTCCTTTACAAGATTCACTTTGGTTCCAGAAATCTCTAGTCTCATAAAATGTCCTAATCATAACCCCCATTTTTTTAAGAATTCAAATTTTTGTGTCTTTTTGGTCTGATTTTAGAAAATTGAGCAGTGTTACGACTCCAACCATGAGATATTCAATATTAATACATCAAAATGTTCGCAATAGTGTCCTATAAAATATTCAGTTTGGATCAAGGTATTTCTTGTTAATTAAAATGTCCTAATTACCTGCCCCCCTTTAAAGCATTACACTTTTATTTTTTAACGGATTTTAGGAAATTGAGAATTGTTATGATTCCAACCATGAGATCTTATATATTAATATATCAAAATGTTTTCAATAGTCTCTTTAACAAGATTCACTTTGGTTCCAGAAATTTCTAGGCTTATAAAATGTCCTAATCACAACCCCTTTTTTAAGAATTCAAATTTTTGTGTGTTTTTGGTTGGATTTTAAAGAATTGAGTAGAGCTACGACTCCAACCATGGTATATTTAATATTAATACTTCAAAATGTTCACAATAGTCTCCTTTACAAGATTCAGTTTGGTTCAAGACATGTCTAGTCTTCTAAGTTGTCCTAATTTCCTCCCCCCCTTTAAAGCATTAAACGTTTATTTTTTAACGGATTTTAGGAAATTGAGATTTATTATGATTCCAACCATGAGATCTTATATATTAATACATCAAAATGTTAGCAATAGTCTCCTTTACAAGATTCACTTTGGTTCCAGAAATCTCTAGTCTCATAAAATGTCCTAATCATCCCCCCCTTTTTTAAGAATTCAAATTTTTGTGTCTTTTCGGTCTGATTTTAGAAAATTGAGCAGTGTTACGACTCAAACCATGGGATATTGAATATTTATACATCAAACTGTTTGCAATAGTGTCTTAAACAAAATTTTGTTTGGATCATAAATATTTCTGGTCAATTAAAATCTCCTTATAAACAACCCCTCTTTAAAGTATTTATTTTTTTATATCGGATTTTAGGAAATTGAGGAGTGTTATGATTCCAACCATGAGATCTTATATATTAATACATCAAAATGTTTGCAATAGTCTCCTTTACAAGATTCACTTTGGTTCCAGAAATCTCTAGTCTCATAAAGTGTCCTAATCATCCCCCCCTTTTTTAAGAATTCAAATTTTTGTGTATTTTTGGTCTGATTTTAGACAATTGAGCAGTGTTACGAATCCAACCATGGGATATTCAATATTAATACATCAAAATGTTCGCAATAGTGTCCTATACAAAATTCATTTTCGATCAATGTATTTCTGGTCAATTAAAATGTCCTAATTACCTCCCCCCTTTAAAGCATTAAATTTTATTTTTTAACGGATTTTAGGAAATTGAGAATTGTTATGATTCCAACCATGAGATCTTATATATTAATACATCAAAATGTTTTCAATAGTCTCTTTTACAAGATTCACTTTGGTTCCAGAAATCTCTAATCCCATAAAATGTCCTAATCACCCCCCGTTTTAAGAATTCAAATTTTTGTGTATTTTTGGTTGAATTTTAGAAAATTGAGTAGAGCTACGACTCCAACCATGGGATATTTAATATTAATACTTCAAAATATTCACAATAGTCTCCTTTACAAGATTCAGTTTGGATCAAGGTATTTCTGGGCAGTTAAAATGTCCTAATTACCTCCCCCCCTTTAAAGCATTAAACTTTTATTTTTTAACGGATTTTAGGAAATTGAGAATTGTTATGATACTAACCATGAGATCTTATATATTAATACATCAAAATGTTTTCAATAGTCTCTTTTACAAGATTCACTTTGGTTTCAGAAATCTCTAATCCCATAAAATGTCCTAATCACCCCCCTTTTTTAAGAATTCAAATTTTTGTGTATTTTTGGTTGAATTTTAGAAAATTGAGTAGAGCTACGACTCCAACCATTTGATATTTAATATTAATACTTCAAAATGTTCACAATAGTGTCCTCTACAAGATTCAGTTTCGTTCAAGACATGTCTAGTCCTCTAAAATGTCCTAATTACATCCCCCCTTTAAAGCATTAAACTTTTATTTTTTAACGGATTTTAAGAAATTGAGAATTGTTATGATTCCAACCATGAGATCTTATATATTAATACATCAAAATGTTTTCAATAGTCTCTTTTACAAGATTCACTTTGGTTCCAGAAATCTCTAGTCTCATAAAATGTCCTAATCATCCCCCATTTTTTTAAGAATTCAAATTTTTGTGTCTTTTTGGTCTGATTTTAGAAAATTGAGCAGTGTTACGACTCCAACCATGGTATATTTAATATTAATACATCAAAATATTCACAATAGTCTCCTCTATAAGATTCAGTTTGGATCAAGACATGTCTAGTCTTCTAAAATGTCTTAATTTCCTCCCCTTTAAAGCATTAAACGTTTATTTTTAACGGATTTTAGGAAATTGAGAATTGTTATGATTCCAACCATGAGATCTTATATATTAATACATCAAAATGTTTGCAATAGTCTCTTTTACAAGATTCACTTTGGTTCCAGAAATCTCTAGTCTCATAAAATGTCCTAATCATCCCCACCTTTTAAAGAATTCAAATTTTTGTGTCTTTTTGGAAAATTGTAGAGTTATTAGAGAATTTTATAAAATTGAGTAGAGCTACGACTCCAACCATGGGATATTAAATATTAATACTTCAAAATGTTCACAATAGTCTGCTCTACAAGATTCAGTTTAGTGCAAGACATTTCTAGTCTTATAAAATGTCCTAATTACCTTACCCCTTTAAAGCATTAAACTTTTATTTTTTAACGGATTTTAGGAAATTGAGAATTGTTATGATTCCAACCATGAGATCTTATATATTAATACATCAAAATGTTTGCAATAGTCTCCTTTACAAGATTCACTTTGGTTCCAGAAATCTCTAGTCTCATAAAATGTCCTAATCATCCCCCCTTTTTTAAGAATTCAAATTTTTGTGTCTTTTTGGTCTGATTTTAGAAAATTGACCAGAGTTACGACTCCAACCATGGGATATTCAATATTAATACATCAAAATGTTCGCAATAGTGTCCTATACAAAATTCAGTTTGGATCAAGGTATTTCAGGTCAATTAAAATGTCCTAATTACCTCCCCCACTTTAAAGCATTAAACGTTTATTTTTTAACGGATTTTAGGAAATTGAGATTTATTATGATTCCAACCATGAGATCTTATATATTAATACATCAAAATGTTAGCAATAGTCTCCTTTACAAGATTCACTTTGGTTCCAGAAATCTCTAGTCTCATAAAATGTCCTAATCATCCCCCCCTTTTTTAAGAATTCAAATTTTTGTGTCTTTTCGGTCTGATTTTAGAAAATTGAGCAGTGTTACGACTCAAACCATGGGATATTGAATATTTATACATCAAACTGTTCGCAATAGTGCCCTAAACAAAATTTTGTTTGGATCATAAATATTTCTGGTCAATTAAAATCTCCTTATAAACACCCCCTCTTTAAAGTATTAATTTTTTATTATCGGATTTTAGGAAATTGAGGAGTGTTATGATTCCAACCATGAGTTCTTATATATTAATACATCAAAATGTTTGCAATAGTCTCCTCTACAAGATTTACTTTGGTTCCAGAAATCTCTAGTCTCATAAAGTGTCCTAATTATCCCCCCTTTTATAAGAATTCAAATTTTTGTGTATTTTTGGTCTGATTTTAGACAATTGAGCAGTGTTACGACTCCAATCATGGGATATTCAATATTAATACATCAAAATGTTCGCATTAGTGTCCTATACAAAATTCATTTTCGATCAATGTATTTCTGGTCAATTAAAATGTCCTAGTTACCTTCCCCCTTTAAAGCATTAAATTTTATTTTTTAACGGATTTTAGGAAATTGAGAATTGTTATGATTCTAACCATGAGATCTTATATATTAATACATCAAAATGTTTTCAATAGTCTCTTTTACAAGATTCACTTTGGTTCCAGAAATCTCTAGTCCCATAAAATGTCCTATTCAACCCCCCCCCTTTTTAAGAATTTAAAATTTTAAGTATTTTTGGTCTGATTTTAGAAAATTGAGTAGAGCTACGACTCCAACCATGGTATATTAAATATTAATACTTCAAAATGTTCACAATAGTCTCCTCTACAAGATTCAGTTTGGTTCAAGACATTTCTAGTCTTCTAAAATGTCCTAATTTCATCCCCTTTTAAAGCATTAAACTTTTATTTTTAACGGATTTTAGGAAATTGAGAATTGTTATGATTCCAACCATGAGATCTTATATATTAATACATCAAAATGTTTGCAATAGTCTCCTTTACAAGATTCACTTTGGTTCAAGAAATCTCTAGTCTCATAAAATGTCCTAATCATCCCCACTTTTTAAGAATTCAAATTTTTGTGTCTTTTTGGTCTGACTTTAGAAAATTGACCAGTGTTACGACTCCAACCATGGGATATTCAATATTAATACTTTAAAATGTTCACAATAGTTTCCTTTTCAAGATTCAGTTTGGATCAAGGTATTTCTAGTTAATTAAAATGTCCTAATTACCTGCCCCCGTTTAGAGCATTAAACGTTTACTTTTAACGGATTTTAGGAAATTGAGAATTGTTATGATTCCAACCATGAGATCTTATATATTAATACATCAAAATGTTTTCAATAGTCTCTTTTACAAGATTCACTTTGGTTCCAGAAATCTCTAGTCTCATAATATGTCCTAATCCCCCCCTTTTTTAAGAATTCAAATTTTTGTGTATTTTTGGTTGAATTTTAGAAAATTGAGTAGAGCTACGACTCCAACCATGGTACATTTAATATTAATACTTCATAATGTTCACAAAAGTATCCTCTACAAGATTCAGTTTGGATCAAGGTATATCTGGTCAATTAAAATGTCCTAATTACCTCCCCCCCTTTAAAGCATTAAACTTTTATTTTTTAACGGATTTTAGGAAATTGAGAATTGTTATGATTCCAACCATGAGATCTTATATATTAATACATCAAAATGTTTTCAATAGTCTCTTTTACAAGATTCACTTTGGTTCCAGAAATCTCTAGTCCCATAAAATGTCCTAATCACACCCCATTTTTTAAGAATTCAAATTTTTGTGTATTTTTGGTTGGATTTTAGAAAATTAAGTAGAGCTACGACTCCAACCATGGTATATTTAATATTAAAACTTCAAAATGTTCACAATAGTCTCCTTTACAAGATTTAGTTCTGTTCAAGACATGTCTAGTCTTCTAAATTGTCTTAATTTCCTCCCCCCCTTAAAGCATTAAACGTTTATTTTTAACGGATTTTAGGAAATTGAGAATTATTATGATTCCAACCATGAGATCTTATATATTAATACATCAAAATGTTTGCAATAGTCTCCTTTACAAGATTCACTTTGGTTCCAGAAATCTCTAGTCTCATAAAATGTCCTAATCATCCCCCCTTTTTAAGAATTCAAATTTTTGTGTCTTTTTGGTCTGATTTTAGAAAATTGAGCAGTGTTACGACTCCAACCATGGGATATTGAATATTTATACATCAAACTGTTCGCAATAGTGTCCTATACAAAATTTTGTTTGGATCATAAATATTTCTGGTCAATTAAAATGTCCTTATAAACCCCCCTCTTTAAAGTATTAAACTTTTATTATTAACGGATTTTAGGAAATTGAGGAATGTTATGATTCCAACCATGAGATCTTATATATTAATACATCAAAATGTTTGCAATAGTCTCCTTTACAAGATTCACTTTGGTTCCAGAAATCTCTAGTCTCATAAAATGTCCTAAACATCCCCCCCTTTTTAAGAATTCAAATTTTTTGTATTTTTGGTCTGATTTTAGAAAATTGAGTACTGCTACGACTCAAACCCTGTGATATTAAATATTAATACTTCAAAATGTTCACAATAGTCTCCTCTACAAGATTCAGGTTGAATCAAGACATTTCTAGTCTTCTAAAATGTCCTAATTACATCCCTCCTTTAAAGCATTAAACTTTTATTTTTTAACGAATTTTAGGAAATTGAGAATTGTTATGATTCCAACCATGAGATCTTATATATTAATACATCAAAATGTTTGCAATAGTCCCTTTTACATGATTCACTTTGGTTCCAGAAATCTCTAGTCTGATAAAATGTCCTAATCATCCCCCCTTTTTTTTAGAATTCACATTTTTGTGTCTTTTTGGTCTGATTTTAGAAAATTGAGCAGTGTCACCACTCCCACCACGGGATATTCAATATTAATACATCAAAATGTTCGCAATAGTGTCCTGTAAAAGATTTAGTTTGGTTCAAGGTATTTCTTGCAACTAAAATGTTCTAATTACCTCCCCCACTTTAAAGCATTAAACTTTTATTTTTTAACAGATTTTAGGAAATTGAGATTTGTTATGATTCCAACCATGAGATCATATATTAATACATCAAAATGTTTTCAATAGTCTCTTTTACAAGATTCACTTTGGTTCCAGAAATCTCTAGGCACATAAAATGTCCTAATCAACCCCCCTTTTTTAAGAATTCAAATTTTTGTGTCTTTTTGGTTGGATTTTAGAAAATCGAGTAGAACTACGACTCCAACCATAGTATACTTAATATTAATACTTCAAAATGTTCACAATAGTCTCCTCTACAAGATTCAGTTTGGTTCAAGACATTTCTAGTCTTCTAAAATGTCCCAATTACATCCCCCCTTTAAAGCATTAAACTTTTATTTTTTAACGGATTTTAGGAAATTGAGAATTGTTATGATTCCAACCATGAGATCTTATATATTAATACATCAAAATGTTTGCAATAGTCTCTTTTACAAGATTTACTTTGGTTCCATGAATCTCTAGTCTCATAAAGTGTCCTAATTATGCCCCCCTTTTTTAAGAATTCCAATTTTTGTGTCTTTTTGGTTTGATTTTAGAAAATTGAGCAGTGTTACGACTCCAACCATGAGATATTCAATATTAATACATCAAAATGTTCGCAATAGTGTCCTATACAATATTCAGTTTGGACCAAGGTATTTCTGGTCAATTAAAATTGTCTTGTAAAGGAGACTATTGTGAATATTTTGACGTATTAATTATAAATATCCCAATGGTTGGAGTCGTAGCTCTACTCAATTTTCTAAAATTCAACCAAAAATACACAAAAATTTGAATTCTTAAAAAAGGGGGGTGATTAGGACATTTTATGGGATTAGAGATTTCTGAAACCAAAGTGAATATTGTAAAAGAAACATTGAAAACATTTTGATGTATTAATATATAAGATCTCATGGTTGAATCATAACAATTCTCAATTTCCTGAAATCCGTTAAAAAATAAAATTTAATGCTTTAAAGGGGGAAGGTAACTAGGACTATTTAATTGACCAGAAATACATTGATCGAAAATGAATTTTGTATAGGACACTATTATGAACATTTTGATGTATTAATCTTTAATACCCATGGTTGGAGTCGTAACACTGCTCAATTGTCTAAAATCAGACCAAAAATACACAAAAATTTGAATTCTTAAAAAAGGGGGGATAATTAGGACACTTTATGTGACTAGAGATTTCTGGAACCAAAGTAAATCTTGTAAAGGAGACTATTGCAAACATTTTGATGTGATTAATATATAAGAACTCATGGTTGGAATCATAACACCTTTCAATTTCCTAAAATCCAAGATAATAAAAAATTAATACTTTAAAGAGGGTGCTGTTTATAAGGAGAATTTAATTGATCAAGAAATATATATGATCCAAAGCAAAATTTTGATTTACGGCACTATACGAAGACAGTTTGATGTATAAATATTCAATATCCCCATGGTTTGAGTCGTAACACTGCTCAATTTCTAAAAATCAAAACCAAAAAGACACCAAAATTGGAATTCTTAAGAAAAGGGGGATAATTAGGACTGCACTTTTATGAGACTAGAGATTTCTGGAACCAAAGTAAATCTTGTAAAAGAGACTATTGCAAGCATTTTTGATGTATTGAATATATAAGATCTTCATGGTTGGAGATCATAACACTCCTCAATTTCACTAAAATCCGATAAAAATAAAAAAGTTTAATGCTTTGTAAAGTGGGGATGTAATTGGGACATTTTAGAAGACCAGAAATGTCTTGAACCCATATACTGTATTTTGTAGAGGAGACTTATTGTGAACATTTTGACCCAGTATTAATATTAAGTATACTATGGTTGGAGTCAAATAGTTCCTACTCAATTTTCTATAATCCAACCAAAGAAAGACACAAAAAATTTGAATTCTAGCCAAGAAAAGGGGAGTGTGATTAGAGACATTTTATGTGACTTTAGATTTCTGGAGCCAAAGTGAAGTCTTGGTAAAGAAAGAGACTATTGAAAACATTTTGATGTGTATTAATATTATAAGATCTCATGAATAGAATCATAACAAATCTCAATTTCCTAAAATGCGTT